>CM075062.1:25077086-26435002 GCA_037428765.1 Rubia yunnanensis | reverse complement strand
TGCAAGGTCATCGCTTTCTTCAAATTCTATTATAACATACAAACAAATTAAATATACGAATTTGTAAAAAAAAGGTGCAATGTTGTTGAATTATATATACTACATTGTTAAATAGAGCCAACAAAAATAAATCATGTACATTTCATAATTTAAATAAAATAAAAATAATACTGTTTAATATATTATAATTTAAATATTTTCAAATAAATACTACATGTAAGTTAGCGAAAATTGTCTACACATAAATGAATAATATATCGAATATACTAATTTTAAAGTATATCTTAAATAAATAGAGGAAAAAATAGCGATGGACTAAATTCTTCATAATTAAAATATAGCACATTGTGAGAGGGTTTACCATCCGGAACTTCGTGACTTCCAAATTGACGCCCATGGTCATTTGCAAAATTTTGACCCAGTGAACCCCGACCTCCTTGGTAGCGAAATGATCCTGACTCGTTAATTGCATCAAGGTGTGGAGCATGAAAGTTTGGACTATAAAAGTTTGGATAGAAATTTGCGATTGGGCGTTAGGATTTTGGGAGAAGTGGCTCGGGTAAGGAGAGTTCTTGTATGCATTTTGGAAAGAATTGTATTGATTTGGGAAATTCATGTACGAATGTTGGGAATTCATATAAAAATTGGGCGGGATGTTTGGCGAATTTTCATAAAATTCCGAATTTGAAATTGGACGAATATTCAGATTTTGGGATGAATTTTTGGAATTAGAAGAATTTGGAATTACCTTATCTTTTCCCATCGACGTTCTACACGAATCCATTTAAAAAAAGGATAACAAAGTGAATATTGGAGATAAATTTTGGAGATGAAAGATTGAGGTAGAAGTGTTGGAATTGGAAGTGATGTGATTAAATTGAGTGGAATGTCTCTATTTATAAGTAAAAAAAAAAATATTACCGTTGAAAAATTTTCAGCAAAATTCAAGATCTTAATTAATTTATTTTTTCAAAAATTTGCAATTTTTTTTAAAAAATAGCCATTGGGACACGTTTCCCAACCACATGGGGACACGTGTCCATTTCAAAACGGAAGCAAGATTTTCCCGTTGGGTGGGACACGTGTCACCATATAAGTGGGACACGCGTCCCACTCATTTTTACAAACCGAGAGGCTGAAAATTTTTAATCCGTTGGACACGTGGCCCAACTGGAAGGTGCCACGTGTCAACGGATTCAAATAAAAAAAAGAAATTCTGCAAGTGGGACACGTGGCCCAATACATGGGTGATACGTATCCCACTCAGGGTAAAAAAATTGGGCCGCACATGGCGGACCCCTTCTCTATCACGGGCTCTGACTTGCCTGACGGAACCGGTTTCTTAACCGGTTCCCTAGTTGAAAATTATGAGCCGGTTTTTTAACAAGAAATCGGCCTAAAAACCACTACTGTGGATGTTTTCGATTTTTAGAGAAATTTTTTAATTTTAAAGAAACTCACTGCCCATGCTCTGACACAATAAAAGGATATAAATCATTTCAACTTTTAAAAAGTTTTCAATCATGAAAAACAAACTAACCTTCCCGAAGTTCGCAATGACCAAGAATAAGTTCGACAAACTTTTGCAGGTGAGTTCAATGGTGTGGGACGTGTGGATGAAGTAGGAGGTATTTGTAAAATGGTGTGGATACCCTTAATGATCGTCCCCTTAAATTAGTGGATTGCTATATCACGTCATGTATTTTACTATCCACGCCCTGTATTTATACTGTGTATATACAATATATATTTAAATATAACTTGTATTTGAAAAATGGTAAATGGGAAATCCCGAGCGCCACCGCTGCCGACCGCTGATGCCGGGCGCCTCCGCCGACTACCGCTGCCGGGCGCCGATGCCGGGCGCCGCCGACCGCCGCCGGAGGCTGTCCGGTTCGCCACGGCCTGGCCGCGACCGGGCGCCGGTCCGCTCGCCACGGCCTGGGCGCGAGCCGGAGCGCCTTCCGCTCGCCGCGGCCTGGGCGCGAGCCGGAGCGCCTTCCGCTCGCCGCGGCCTGGGCGCGAGCCGGAGCGCCTTCCGCTCGCCGCGGCCTGGGCGCGAGCCGGAGCGCCTTCCGCTCGCCACGGACCGGGCGCGAGCGTGCGCCATTCCACTCGCCACTGACCGGGCGCGAGCTGGACGGGCTTCCGTTCTCCACGGCCCAACGGAGAACTGGGCGCCTCTACCCAACTACCCACATTTAATGTCATTTACTCTATCACACCCGAAAAAGTGTAACTTTCTTCTATAAATTGTGCTGTAAAAATGTTTAGAATCCTTAAAAATCTACAAATTTTTACAGCATGTCTTTGGAGGTAATTTTACTAATTAGTTTTCTGTCCATAAGTAATAGTTAAATTTATTATTTATTATTTTTAGCAGTAGAAATTTATGCTCATCTTAGTATTTTAATTTATTAATTGTAACGTAAAAATTATTGCACATTTATCTTCTCTAAATTTACGTTTTTTTAGGGTTGAATTTCGCCCGGTTGCATTTTTAATTCCAAAAGTTCATTGTTAAACATTAAATTCATTACGTTAATTTTAAACCTTCATGTAATGTAAGAATGTAATATTAATTCTGGCCATAATTTTATTTCATCAAATATAAGTATCACATTTTTTTTGTACAATTACATGTATGTTTTAGTTGTTAATAAGAAATGGAGCAGTGCACCATTAAGTCCATAAGTAATAGTTATTAAACATTAAATTTGTATTATTTTGTTTAAATGGACAACTTGAAATGGATGAATGTAATTTTAGTTTAGGGAGTTAATTTATGTACGGGAATTTTATAACTGTAATGTTATTTCATCTAATTTAATTTTATCTTTATGTTTTTATATTTAAATATATGTTTTAACGTTTTAACTGTAATTTTATCTTTATTTGTTCATATTTAAATATATGTTTTTAACGAAAATTAAAAATCAAGCAATGCACTTTTTAGTTTGTAAAAGTTATTTATGTAACGTTATAATTGTAAGCCTAAATTGATTTCCTATAATATAATTGTACTTTATGTTATGATAATTTTTTTAACAATTAATTTATTTAAATGTTAATTGACGACATCATTGTTGTTGGTATAGTAGTTGAGTGAAACTAATTACTTGATGTTTATTGCTGTTTAAGGATGACAATCAGTCATGTGAAGCTGACTGATTGTAATTCAGTCATGTTTATTGCATTTTTAATTCCAGAAGTTCATTGTTAAACATTAAATTCGTTACGTTAATTTTAAACCTTCATGTAAAATGTAAGAATGTAATATTAATTCTGGCCATAATTTTATTTCATCAAATATAAGTATCATATTTTGTTTTTACAATTACATGTATGTTTTAGTTGTTAATAAGAAATGGAGCAGTGCACCATTAAGTCCATAGGTAATAGTTATTAAACATTACATTTGTATTATTTTGTTTAAATGGACAATTTGAAATGGATGAATGTAATTTTAGTTTAGGGAGTTAATTTTCGTACGGGAATTTTATAACTGTAATGTTATTTCATCCAATTTAATTTTATCTTTATGTTTTTACATTTAAATATATGTTTTAATGTTTTAACTGTAATTTTATCTGTATTTGTTCATATTTAAATATATGGTTTTAACGATAATTAAAAATCAAGCAATGCACTTTTTAGTTTGTAAAAGTTATTTATGTAACGTTATAATTGTAAGCCTAAATTGATTTCCTATAATATAATTGTACTTTATGTTATGATAATTTTTTTAACAATTAATTTATTTAAATGTTAATTGACGACATCATTGTTGTTGGTATAGTAGTTGAGTGAAACTAATTACTTGATGTTTATTGCTGTTTAAGGATGACAATCAGTCATGTGAAGCTGACTGATTGTAATTCAGTCATGTTTATTGCATTTTTAATTCCAGAAGTTCATTGTTAAACATTAAATTCGTTACGTTAATTTTAAACCTTCATGTAAAATGTAAGAATGTAATATTAATTCTGGCCATAATTTTATTTCATCAAATATAAGTATCATATTTTGTTTTTACAATTACATGTATGTTTTAGTTGTTAATAAGAAATGGAGCAGTGCACCATTAAGTCCATAAGTAATAGTTATTAAACATTACATTTGTATTATTTTGTTTAAATGGACAATTTGAAATGGATGAATGTAATTTTAGTTTAGGGAGTTAATTTTCGTACGGGAATTTTATAACTGTAATGTTATTTCATCCAATTTAATTTTATCTTTATGTTTTTACATTTAAATATATGTTTTAATGTTTTAACTGTAATTTTATCTGTATTTGTTCATATTTAAATATATGGTTTTAACGATAATTAAAAATCAAGCAATGCACTTTTTAGTTTGTAAAAGTTATTTATGTAACGTTATAATTGTAAGCCTAAATTTATTTCCTATAATATAATTTGTACTTTATGTTATGATAATTGTTTTTAACAATTAATTTATTTAAATGTTAATTGACGACATCATTGTTGTTGGTATAGTAGTTGAGTGAAACTAATTACTTGATGTTTATTGCTGTTTAAGGATGACAACCAGTCATGTGAAGCTGTTGCTGGCGGGAATGGATACTTTCCATTTGCAACCTCAAATGTGTTTCCAAGTCACGGCGAGGCTTATTCCTACCTGCAACGGATTGCTCTTCAAGTAGGATTTGAACTTGTCATGGGGTCCTACAAAAAAAATAAGAATGGTCCCCTGAGGATATATTGCATTTGCAATCGGGGCCGAAATGATAAGGTTATCGATGTGAGCGATTCTGATATAGTCCGACGGAGTAACACTTCGACTAGAAGTTGTGCCTGCCCATTCACGATTGTCATGAAAGAGAGTAGCACGGGGGAGGGTTGGAATGTAGTACCGTGCAAGGATTCTAGCCGAGGGATGCATAACCACCCATTCTCATTGTACGCTGAGGGTCATAGACAGAGCAGCATGCTCCATGCGGACGCGAAACAAATGATTAGAGATTTGACAGATTCAGAAACAGCCCCCAGGCATATCAATGCCAGCCTTAGTCAATCGTTTCCAGACCTGCACCAGACCATTAGGCAGGTGTATAATGAGAGATCGGCATATGTAACAGAAAGGCGAGGCGGGCGCAACACAGCGGAGAATTGTTTGCATCTTGCCACCTCGAACGGGTATGTCACTAGTCACCGCTCAGCACTTGATGGTACTTTGACTCATTTATTCATGGCTCATCCCGATGGTGTTGTGGCATTTCGCACGTTTCCGTGGGTTGTGGCCATCGATTCAACGTACAAGACTAATCGCTACGGCATGCCATTCATTGAGATGGTTGGGATGTCGCCTTGCAACACAAATTTCCTGATTGCCTACGCAATTGTCGTTGAAGAAACGGCAGATACCTATGAGTGGGTTCTTAATGCACTCAAGAACTTGCTTGTCGATGGACCGTTCCCTGAAGTTGTGGTCACCGATCGAGAGATGGGACTGATTAGGCCACTCCGGATTGTGTTTCCAGAATCGAATCATTTGCTTTGCACCTGGCATATTAACAAGGATGTGGAGGCACGTGCTACGGTGCTAACAGGGAATAAGAGGAGCGGGGCAGCCTTCAAGAATGGTGCATGGTTCCGGGTTTGCAATGCGTCCACCGTTTCAGCGTACGAATCCGCCTTGGTAGATATGAGGGCTGGATGGTCTTGGAGCGAAGCTGTTATTAGTTACGCTGAGACCACGTGGCTCAACCCCCATAAGGAGAAATTCGTGAGGGCATGGACGAACAGATTTCTGCATTTTGGGAACACAACTACATGCAGGGTCGAAAGTGCACACTCGTCATTGAAAGGGTGGTTACAAACGTCAACTGGTTCACTGGATACGATATGGAGGCGTGTCGACCTGCAGATAGCCGGGCAAATTACTATGATCAAGGCCAACCTAGAGAAATCAAGAACGTGCACTGGTAGATTGCACCGTAGAGTCCTTTTCAACAACTTGATCAACAATGTGTCCAAATATTGTCTGGATAAATTGACGGTCGAGTACGGGAGGATTGATGCACTCGGAGCACAGGTATATGCATACTGTGGTTGTGTACTGCGTTCGACACACGGAATACCATGTGCATGCGTCATGTCGAGGGCAGTTGCACAAGGAATCCCCTTGTACTTGGACGACATTCATCCACTGTTTAAGAGTCTGGCATTAGGTGATCACGTGCGGAGCATGGAAAATATTTCGAGGGCTGAGCAGGATCAGTCACTGTTCAACACTCAGTTGGAGGAGCTGGCACGCAGTGACCCTTCGGTTCTCCGACGAGTTTCAAGCTACATAGATGAGCAGTTGCATCCAGCGGACAGCGGCATTGGCGAGCCAGAAAATTGTACAAGTGCACGTGGGAGACCAAGCGAGCAGGTCCCCCGATCAAGATCAACCCGACGTTCACCGAGCTACCATGAGCACGTGAACAGGCGATACGGTCGTAGTTCAAGGTCCCAGGGGTGCACCACATCAGGGAGAGGTAGCCGGCACGGTAAGTACAAACACCATTCTTCCTAATGAATGCCGCATTACAATGAAATTAATCTTAATGTTTTCTCCTCCAGCGACATTCCCGTTCCTCGAAAGTGTCCCCCACATTGTCAGGCGTTACATCGAAGGTTGGAACGATGTCGTGAGTGATGGAAACTGTGGCTTCAGATGCGTTGCTGATACGTTCCATGTAGACGGTGAAGGTGAATGGTCTGGAGCGCGTCGGGCAGTATTTAACGAGATATCAACTCATTGGCCTGACTATGTTCCCATATACGGTTCGAAAGACAACGTTGAATTAGCTAGAGCCCGTATACACCACACCAAAGGTCCATGTGGTCAAGAGCATTGGTTTACGGTCATTGCAGACATGTTTCCTGTCGCCACCTACTACAACACGGCTGTAGTTCTATATTACATTCTAGAGAATGGGTCGGCAGACTATTGCTGTACAGTCCTTCCATTGAGGACAGGTGGCGGCGAGGATGGAACAAGGAGGGAGCTACACATTGTATACGTACGCAGTGCAAGCCATTTCGTCCGGATACACGTGAAGGAAAACTGCCCCATGCCCCCCGTGGTTAATCTGTGGACCACATTGAGGAAGTCTGATGTCGTTGGTTGGGAGTTACCCTTTCGTAGGAGGATGATTTCTTGGACCAAAGCATACACGCCTCGTAATTAATTGTTGTACCCAATGAAACATTTCGGCCATAATTTTATAAGTTACAATTACTATCAAAGCGTTCCGGTTACAAAAACAAAAGTTTTATAACTTTAATATGCAAAAATAGTTGCGATTACATAAATGAGCAAACCGAAGGCAAACAGTGGGTTCATACATAAGCAAACAGTCGCCTAGGGAATGGGTTCATCACCCATGAGCCTACGATACTCATCGCGACGACTGATCCAAGTAGTCAACAACTCCTTCATGCACGGGTCGACGAGTCCATCAACGGTTGTCGAGTCAAACAGATCCAAGTCGCTCATCATGTCACTCAGCATCTGATGCACAGGAAACACATTTTACCATAACGGAACAATCCAATTTAATATAATTACTCACAGCAAATAGTGGCGGAAAATTTACCAGTGACAAAAGATGTGTCCTATCCGGTCTACTCGTGGCAGCATGTTCAGGATTTGCGATCAATAGGTTTGAATGACTCGCGTACCACTCCTCGTAATCCAAGGTACACTCTGACGGACTTGTGGCAATCGGGAACTCAACAAGCTGACCGTCGTGCCAAGCGTGTGCCATATGCCATAGGGTCAACTGCATCATCCCTGAGTAGGTCACTGAATAGCTAGCTGAATCAGCGGGCCGGGAACAAGGCTCAGGCACAATCCTAAGACTCTGCGGTATACCCTGTACGAGACCGAACTGGCGCACAACACGATCTGGAATGTACGCCTCCATTGCTTCAAGGTATCGAATCACGCCGCGGTAGTGAGTCCTCCCCCTCGCAGCCCTAACCACGTCTAGTCCATATGGCAACCAATCCACCTGCGCGTGTTTCACAGAAATGTAACGTTCATACGGAATCTGATCTACCTAATACTATTAGAATAAGAGTAGAAGCATGGAATTCATACCTGGTCAGGTTGTAAGGCATCCAATTGACGCCTGATGGTAGCCAGCCTCCGAGTGTCCCTCCCCATTTTATCCCCTGTGTGCCACCGGTTGGCGCATCCCGGAAGAGCTGGCAGTGTACTCAGTCTCGGCCGAAACATCGGAAAGTACTCGCATATCCATGCTTGCAGCAGCGTGCAACAGCCGCATAGGCCGCGGGCCTTAGCCCGGGACGCAATTCCCAACTGTAGATACAAACTGGCCAATGTCGCCGAGCCCCAAGACAACTGCGAATCAAGTAGAGGTAGAAGGTTGGCTCTAAACTTATTCCCAGTTTTATCCACAAAAAGCGTTGATGAAAACAGGGTCAGCATGTAGCACATAAATTGGAAGTTATCGCTCTGACCAGCCGCTACACACCTCGCCATCAATGATTGGCCATCTACGTTACCCCCGTTCCAGTCTTCCGCGACAAAGGACTCCACGTCTTTCCCAAATAGTTCAGCGCCTGCTTCCTGAATAGTCTCCACCGAAATGGTACTCGCAACAACGCCACCAGCGATAGGAATGCCAAGAATCATCTCTACGTCGTGCATCAGGATGGCCATCTCCCCGAAAGGCATGTGAAATGTGTTCGTGTCCGGCTGCCACCTCTCGACAAAAGTGGATATCAATGCCATGTCAAGGAACTGGAACATAATCGCAGGAAGGTGGGCCAACCCGGTGGCACGTATCCGGGCCTGTACAACATTGCTCCGGTCAGGGAGCGTAGCGACTAGCTGCTTGCATAGCGTCGAACGAGCATGGCATCTCAGCACACCTCGCTCTTTACCATTCCAAACGTCGACTGCGACGTGTCCTCCAAAGCTTGGTATCACGAGGTCATCTTGCGGGCCACCACCCATCGGTCCCCGCACAAGCCACGTCTCATCGGCTTGTCGCTTTCTCCTGTTCCTCGGTGCCCTTCCAGTGCCAGTCTCACCGGCATTGCACGATCCACCAGAAGATTGCGCGAATCGGCCAGCTCTATTCCTGACGGTGTGTCTGGCTCCTCCACCAGCATACCGTTCGATTCCGGCATCCAATTGCACACTCGTCCCAGGTTGGCCAGACGGGGGACATTGCATGTATTCTGTCCCTGCCCACCATCGGCCCCGAGTGGGCTGCATTCTACCGGCAAGTCATACATCGACTGCCAATCACTATCATCATGGATTGCACGCATTCCACCGGACGCGATAATGTTAAGCTCCAGACCGTCCTATGTTGGCATGGTATCGAATGCATGATCGCACCGTGGAGAAGGCTGCTCAGCTCCTACATTATGCTCCTGCGACTGTTCCTCCTCGACCACACGGCCTCTCGCCTGTCTGGCCGAAGCACTAATACCTCTTCGTCGTATAGAACGACCATGGTCGTCGGGTTGACCAGCAGTGCTCATCTACAACACAAGATATGTAATTAGTATAACGACAATTAATTTAAACTGATATGATAAAATAAATTAACATACTTTTCAACAACGTGTAAACTGATATGACGAAACAGTGCATAATTTCAAACAACTTATGGAAACTACATATTCTATAATGCATAGAAAAAAGTTAATATAACGTAAAAAACCCCACTCTAAACAGCACATTTAATTCTTTTGCAATCACATACAACGAACTACACATTTTTATTAATTGCAAATTATAAATTACATTACTAAATCATTGTACAATAATCTGAATTTTTTACCACATCACACTAATATTAATATTCAAAGAAACAATTGTTAAAACATATCATAATCATTTACTACACAATTGTTTTCATCGGATTAATAAACTGGATTTTCATAAAGTTAATTTAAATAAGACTATATTCTATTATGTTACATATACTTTCCAAATTACTAAAATAGTTATCATTTCCAAATTTAAACTAAACAGTTTCTAAAAATAACAATTTCTTCATTTTAATTCCAAAATTCATTAAATTCCTAATATCAGATTTTTCCAAATTATTTTACTTTTTAATTTGCTATTGTATGATGACAGAAATTAATTTAAAATGAAACCCTCCTATTTTCTTATATTTGCAACAAAACCCCTCTTCCTCATCCCCACACCCACCGCCGCCAGCGTCCGCCGGACTCCTCCTCCGGCGCCGGCCTCCTCCGCCACCGGACGACCGCCACCACCTCCGCCCGCCAGCTCCTCCCCTGCTCCTTCTCCTTCCCTTCTCCTTCCCCTTCTCCTTCTCCTTCCCCTCTACCTCTCCTTCTCTTCCTCTGTGACGCCGCCGTCCCTCCGCCGCCGGCATCACCACTCTTCCTCTCCTCGGCCCGATGCGCGCGCCGCCCAAGGCCGGACCACCAACCAACACCACCTCCAGCCAATTAGCACCACCAACCAACCCAACATCCACTCCAGTTCTAACAATTCTAACAATTCCAACAAGTTCAACAAGATTCGAATAGATGGGCAACATCCATACGATTCGCACGAAAATTAAAAATTTTCCCTCTAAAACATACCTTTCCCGGCGAGCGGCTGAGGTTGACGGCGGCGGTCGGCGGCGGTGGCGTCCGGGAGCAGCTTGGTGGAAGAAATGGAGAGAATGGGAGAATAGGAGCAGAATGGAAGAATGGAAGAAATGGAGAATGGGAAAACTTTAACACCACTTATATACTTTCTCCTAATTTATTTTTAAATTTTTAAAAATAAATACATGTATTTATACGTATTAGGGCGTGGATAGTAAAATACAGGGCGTGATATAGCAATGCCCTTAAATTATTGTTCACACTTGACTTGAGTAAGGGTTATGATTAAAATTATGAAATCGTAACTTTGGTTCAGTCAACAATTGCGAATACGAGGCACATTGGTTCTTGGGCTGGCATAACTAGAGAGACATTGGTTTTTGGACCGACATAATACGAAGAATCTGAGGTGTTCAGCGATCTTCGATATAGTTTTCGATATCGGTATAACTTTTTAGAAGTTGTAATGGTGATATGATTCCGATCCCGCCCTCGGACTCAAATTCATAATGGTATCTGTGAAGAACTCTGCTCCACCGTGATTGTAAAATTTTGAATAGAACACCGTTTCAATATTGGAATATGTTCAGGGCCCCGGAGTTGTATATTGATATTTCTACAGCGATCGAAATAACCATTTTGCATCGGCGTGTTTCAGGAGTCGTTTTGAAAAATCAATGACCCGGTACTAACTTCCGAGTTTGGAAGTATGTTTGGACGATACTTCTAAATAAAAATTTCAAAATCAATGCTCGAGGGAGCTGTGAGCCTGTGATTGGTTACTCATACCCTTAGTAAATGGTTATGATTTTGAAAAAATTACTCGGTAACAAACAATTGTAATCACGAATTCATTGTACTTCACTTTTAACTGCGGTTGAACTTGAAATTTCATTGATCTTACTACGTTAGACTATGGTATTTTACCAACCACCGTCTACCGTATTTTTGGATCCATCTACGTCAATTCAACTAGTAGTACACATCTTCCGAAATGAACTTAGAAGATGGACACAATTCCGAAAGAAAAGGTGTAACCACTATGATGATGAATAGGCCTTACGGCCAAACTTTGGGCTTCCCAGCCCAAAGTCCTGGGATAGGCCCGCATGAGGCCCCAACGGACAGAACTGACGAATTATGGGACAAGCGTATGATAGCAGTCCCGCCAGCCACCAAATTACATTAAAAAAGTGGGTGGCGTGACAAAACAGGCAACTTATAATTCATTTCACTATTCACCTAAGATCTTCTCCAACATAACTCCCACGGTTGATTGGAGCGTCGGAGCAGGCACAACCCTACACCTGCCTCCATGACCTTAGTCTATCTGTCTTGTAGGTCTGGAAGCATCTTGGACTAGAAGAGAGCATTTGTAGGGGAGTAAAAAATTCTGGTATTAACATTGGCGCCGACTATGGGGAGCGCTTAACTCTTTAGCATCATCGCAGCTTAAATGACATGGAGGCACAACCGGCAAAAAATTTGTTCAATCAAGTGGTGGTGAAAGACGTGATGCACTTGAAAGAGGACTCATCCCCAACACTAATGCCAACAGGAGAGAAACACCAGCTGCGCACCTTAATGGAGTTCACAAACAACTCGGAGGTGCTTCAGACGCTCCTAGCATCTCAGAGTGAGATGCTAAGGAGGATGAAGGATATAGAGAACCGCCAGAATGGGGAGATCAGGTGGAGAGAGTGGGGGACTTAACCAAAAATATAAGGGATCAGAGACAGCCGGGAGCGGAGCCCATCCCGGCAGGAAGAAGTTAATGAGAGAAGATGAGACTGGGGAAAATCGTGAGTGGCGGGAAGGCTAAGTTCCATTATCAAGAGTCAAGGAAAGCGCTAGGGAGAAGGCTCTAGCCAGGGAGCTGGAAACGAGGAGAGAGAACAGGAGCCTCTTCACCTAGAGGATTCAAACATTCACGGTAGATCCAAAGTTGAAGATATTGGCAAACTTGGGGCAATACAACGGTGAGGCAAACCCAGAGGATCACTTGCACACATTTTGCACCAACATGGCTACCATTACAATACTGCAAGCCATTTGGTGTAAGGTGTTTGCAACCACTCTGACAACAGCTGCTAGAGTGTGGTTTAAGAACCTGGAGGATGAGACGATCGACAGCTTCAGACAGTTGGAGCAAAATTTTTTGGCACGCTTCATGTGGAGGAAGAAATTTCAGAAGATGCGTTCTAAGCTCTTGGCAATCAGACAAAAGCAAATAGAGAAATTTTTGGCGTACGGAGACCATTTCAATGACGATGAAAATCAAGTAGAATAAAGAGCAACATGTTCCTCATCGACATGTTCATAAATTGCTCAAAGCATGGGCTATTAATGAAGGATTGCACCCAAGATCCACTAGGGACAATCGATCAACTGATGAAGAGAGTGGGGAATTTCAACAGGGAGGACTTGGCTGAAAAAAGGAGAAAGGAGACACGGGGTAACCAGAGGCAGCTGAGGTTTGAGACGGATATAAAGGTGAAGAAAATAGAGCGCAGCAAGACGGGCACCCAGCCATTTTCGAGCAAGATCAACAAGTTAGAGAGAGTCTTCCCACCGCTCATCAAAACACCCAAACAAATATTTGCGTTGTGCGTAGGGAAAGGCATACTAGATATGTCACCGAGGATTAGGAAGGATTTCAAGAAGAGGGACAAGTCCCGATTTTGTGACTACCACATTGATCATGGCCATGACACAAATGAGTGTATCTATCTAAAGCACAACATTGAGGATTGCGTCCAGAGTGGTGAGCTTGTGCACCTGGCGAAGAGTGCATGGGCTCATAATAAGACCACTTGGCAAGGCAAGAACAAGTATGGAGGGTCCTGAAGGTAGGAGGGGCGTGGTAGAGACAAGAACCCCGACAGGGAACGCAGATGAGAAAAAGGAAAAGAAGTTGCTAGAGCTGAGGCTGGGGAGGAGCGGGGAAAAAGTGAAGGGAAGATTCCTCGATTGAAGACAACTAATCAGCCACAGTGATGGACATATATGCCATCATAGGAGGGAGCCCTGGAGATAGAAAGGAGTCCCAGCGGAAGGATCGCTACAGACACTTCCGCAGCTAACACCAGAAGACAGGAAGTTGGGGCCAAACAAGGCAATAACGTTTGACTCCAACGACCCCATGCTACATAGGCCAGCAAGAGGAGACATTGTGGTCATAACAGTAAGGGTGATGGACAAAAGAATTCACCATGCATACATGGATAATGGAAGTTTGACAGAGATCATTGGTTGGAGTTGCTTCAAGAAGCTAGATGAGAACACGAGGAGAAAATTACAGCCAACGGAAATCCCGCTGGTGGAGTTCGGAGAAAGGCTCATATGGCCTGAAGGAACCATACTCCTCCCTGTAACGGTGGGGGAAAGAGAAGAGTAAGACTGTGAATATGAAGTTTATAGTTGTAAAAGCAAAGAGCCCGTACAACATGATATTGGTCAGGCCGACCCTAGCTTTGCTGAAAGGTATCGTGTTAACCCTACATCTGATGGTGAAGTTCCTTACCAGGGGAGGGATAGCAGTCGTTAAAGGAGATCATCAGAAATCCATGGAATGTCACATAATCGCTCTCAACAAGAGAAAGCGAGAAGATGGTGGTGAAGACTGGGGGAAACAGGAAAATCACCCCCGATCTGTCAAGATGATTATGGGTGGAGGTGACCCGTCGATGTTTGATGCGGAGGTAGAAACAGTAAAGATAAATGGAGAGCAGTCGGTGCAGATTCCCCCTAAAGTATAAAGTGAATGGGTAAGGGTCCTAAAGGAGAATAACAATGCCTTTTCCTGGAAGTCGGAAGACATGAATGAAGTCCCCAAGGATGTAGGCTTCCATGAGCTAAAAGTGGACCCGACCCACAAGCCTGTAAAACAGAAGAGAAGGGTGCTTTGTAGGGAGAGGAACGAGGGAGATAATAAGGAAGTGAGCCAGCTGGTCGCAGTGGGGATCTTGCGAGAAATTCCCTACCCAACTTGGTTAGCCAACCCAGTGTTGGTAAAGAAAGCGAATGGTAGCTGGAGGATGTGCGTGGACTACACAGACCTGAACAAGGTCGGTCCCAAGGACTACTACCCATTGCCAATTATAAATCAAAAGGTACATGCCCTTACCAACTACCCAATTAAATGTATTCTTGATGCATATAAAGGGTATTAACAAATCCCCATGCTGGAAAGAGATATAGAAAAAATAGCCTTCATCACTGAGAAAGGAGCCTTCGGATATCAGATGATGTCGTTCGGTCTAAGGAATGCTAAAGCCACCTACCAGAGAGTGGTGGACAAGATCTTTTAAAAGCAGCTTGGGAAGAACTTGGAGGTATATGTGGATGACATGGTCATAAAGAGCAGCTGGTATGAGAACTTCCTGGAGGATGTCAGAGAGACTCTAGTGTGGTTCAGAGAGACAGGGATGAGGCTAAATCCAGCCAAATGTCAGTTCAGAATTGGATCAGGGAAGTTTCTGGGCCACATGGTGTCAAATGAAGGATTAAGATCAAACCCAAAGTCGATTAAGGCAATTCTAGAAATGAAGTCACCTAGAACAGTGAAAGAGATACAGAGCCTAAACGAGAAGCTAGCAGCCATGAATCGTTTCATGTCTAGGTCAGGAGAGAGAGCACTTTCTTTCTTCAATTATTTGAACGGATGCGTGAGAAAAAAAGAAGTGAAATAGTGGAGAGAACTACATGAGAAAGCGTTTGGAGAGCTCAAAGCCTACCTGAAAGATTTACCCACCTTAACCAGCCCGAAGAAAGGGGAAACCCTGTACCTGTATGTGGCAGCCATCGAGGAGGCAATTAGTGTTGCGCTGGTAAGGGAGGAAAATAGGATACAGAGACCTGTGCATTTCGTGAGCAAGGCCCTGCGAGGCCCATAATGGGGTTACACAGATCAGGAGAAGTTAGCGATGGCGGTGGTTCACGCTGCGATAAGGCTCAGGAAGTATTTCTAGGCACACCCCGGTATAGTACTGACCAATCAGCCGCTGAAAGAAATATGGACTAAACAAGAAGCTTCAGGGAGATTAATGAAAGGGGAAGTGGAATTGGGAGATCACGCTATACACTACGCCCCAAAAGAGCAATTAAGGGGAATTTGATGGAAGATTTCCTGGCTGAAATGCCCAGGGAAGAAAAGATGAAAGTTTCAGAGGAGCTGCAGAAACAGACTGAGGTAGCAGGGCTAAGCTGCCTGGCAGGTTCGGATGTTTAGAAGCTGTATGTCGATGGAGCATCCGGGGTAGAAGGCACAGGAGCTAGCCTAGTAATAGCAGATCCAAAGGGCACGAAGGTAACTTACGCCTTGCGTTTTAAGTTCCATGTGTCGAACAATGAAGTCGAGTATGAGGCGTTGATAGCAGACATGGAGATAGCCAAGAAGATGGGGGCAAAGAAATTACAAGCCCATGGTGACTCCATGTTAGTGGCCAACCAATGGACAGTACATTGCTAGAGAACCAACAACGGTGAAATACAGGGATAAGGTCAAGAGTTTGGTGTCTAAATTTGAGGAGTTTGATATCAACAGGATCCCAAAGTTCCAAAACACAAGGGCTGGCACACTTAACAAGTTGGCATCCTCAACACAAGCTCACTTGACTAAGCCCGTGCTGGTTGGGAGTTGGCAAGCAGGTCGATGAACATGAGCCTGGTGCCAGTAATAGAGGATGCGATTCCCAATTGGACGGCTCCCCATTGGAGCTATCTGAAATATGGGATATTGTTGACAGATGAGAAGGAAGCAAGGATAGTAAGGAGGAAAGCATTGCAGTATACCCTGAGAGGTGATTTGATATACAAAAGTGGATATGTAGAGCCATGGCTCATATGTGAAAAGCCCAAGCTGGCTGACACAGTTCTCAGGGAAATACATGAAGGATGATGTGGAAACCACGAGGGAGCAAAGGCAATTGCGATATGCGCCATGCGGGTAGGATATTACTGGCTGGCCATGAGGGAAAATACGGAAAAACGTGTAAGGGAGTGTAAAAAATGTCAGAAACACACCATGGAACAAAGACTTCCTGTAGAATGGATGACCAACATAAGAAAGGCCTGGCTTTTTTCCAAATGGGGAATTGACATTGCAGGGCCGTTCCTAGAGGTAGTAGGGAGGAAAAGGTTTTTGGTGGTAGTGATAGACTACTTCACGAAACGGGTGGAGGCAGAGGTTGTAGTGAGAGCGATAGGAAGGAAAATCACGAACTTCACCTGGAGGAGCATAGTATGCAGATTTGGCATCCCACAATAGATAGTGAACAACAATGGGAAGAAATTTTCCAATGAGCCTTTCAGATTCTGGTGCGCAGGCTTGAACATAAAATAACAGTTCACGTCGATAGTGCACCCGTAGGGAAACATACAGACAGAGGTGATTAACAGAATGATAGTTCACGGCTTAAAGAGAAGGTTGATGCAAGTGAAAGGTGAATGGGAGGAGGAATTGGCAAGTGTGTTGTGGGCATATATGACCACACCTACGACAGCTACGGGGGAATCCCCTTACAGATTGTGCTTCGGGAAGGAGGCCATTATCCAGCCTAAAATTGCAGTGCCCAGCAGGAAAGTAGTCGAGCTCATGAGCTAGGATGAAAACTGCCAGGCAACCAGGGAGAACCTAGAAGGGCTTAATGAGCTCAGGGAGAAAGCGTTGCTGAAGGAGGCTACATACAAGTCATGGATGGAACAACATTACGACAGCAAGGTTAAGCCCAAGTATTTGAAAGTGGGGGACCTCGCTTTGACAAAGAAGGAAGCAAGTAGATTCCAGGGACTAAAATGCCAGACGTAAAATGGAAAGATACATACAAAGTGGTCAAAGTGCTGGGAAAAGGAGCATACAAGCTGGAGGCGTTGGATGGCAGCCCAATCTCACGGACTTGGAACATCATCCGCTTTAGAAGGTACTATGCATAAGTTATTGTGAAATATAATTATGTATTCATCACCTATAGACAAATAGGATGATTTTATGGGCACGCGAGGGGGTTTTCCTTGAGGGATCAAGTCTTTTGTAAGACCATAAGGGTATGATCTAAAAGAAAACCCAACCTACGTCCCGGCCCCTCTTTTGTTGTTCCATAAAACTTTGAATGCAAGGGATAAAGTGGCCAAGAAGAACATGTAAAATGAGCAACCCTAGCCAAAAGTGAAAACTTTGGCTGCAACAGACAGGAAAATGGCTGGCCAATGGCAAGCAGACAAAAAGATGCAACTTTGTCCATAGCAAGAGCCGAAGGAAAATGAGTCAACCAATGCCAAAAGTGTCAACCCTGGATGCAACAGATGGGAAAATTGCTGGCTAGGGACAAGAAGGAAAAAAATGCAACTTTGGCCACAGCCAGAGCCGAAGGAAAGCGATCCGACCCTGGCCAAAAATGCCAATTTAGCAGGAACAACCAGGAAAATTGCTGGCCAGGGACAAGCAGACAAAAATATGCAACTTTGGCAATAGCCAAATCCAAAGGAAAGCGAGCCCACCTTGGACAAAAATGGCAATCCTGGTTGCAACAGCCAAGATCATTGCTACTCAGGGATAAGCAAGCAAAAAAATGCAACTTCAGCCACAGCCACAACCGAAGGAAAATGAGCCGACCCTAGCAAAAAAAATACGATCCTGACTGCAACTGCCAGGAAAATTGCTGGCTAGGGACAAGAAGGCAAAAAGATGCTACTTTGGCCACAACTAGAACCGAAGGATAAAAGCCGACCCTGGAAAAAAATGGCAATCTGGGCTGCAACATCCGGGAAAATTACTGGCAAGGGACAAGTAGGCAAAAAGATGCAACTTTGGCCACAACCAAAGCCAAAGGAAAATGAGCCGACCCTGGCCAAAAATGGAAATCCTGGTTGTAACAGCCAGGAAAATTGCTGGCCAGGGACAAGCAGGAAAAAAGATGCAACTTCGGCCACAGCCAGAGCTAAAGGAAAATGAGCCGACCTTAGCTGCAACAGCCAGGAAAATTGCTAGCTATGGGCAAGCAAGCAAAAAGATGCAACTTCTGCCACAACCAAAGCTGAAGGGAAACAAGGAAACCCTGGCAAAAAGTGACAATCTTGCCTGCAATAGCTAGGAAAATCACTGACTAGGGCAAAGCAGGCAAGAAGATGCAATTCTGGCAACAGCCAGAGCCGAACCCCGGCTAAAAGTAGTGATCATGGCCCCAACAACCAGGAAATCACTAGTCAGGGCCAAGCAGGTAAAAAGATGCAACTCTGGCCATAACCGGAGCCAAACCCCGGCTTAAAGTAGCGATCCTACCCCCAACAGCCAGGAAAATTGACAGTCAGGAACAAGTAGGCAATAAGTTACAATTCCAGCAGTTATAGAAAGCAAGAAGAAGTACATTCCGAAAATTGTAAAAGCAAGAAAAAAATGCATTTCGACATTTGTAAAAGCAAGAAGAAATACATCCCGGCAACTGTCAAAGGAAACAACAAAAAAAGGCAAAAATCCAAGGGGAGAATAAGCCAAAAAAGACAATAAGGTGAGGTAAATGTGAGAAAGAACAAGAGCAAATATGAAAAAGAAAGTCAAGAGTTTCATACTTAGAAGAGGAGAAAGGATACCCAAAGGGCACCCAAGCTCAGGCCAGTTCACACAAGGGATACACACCCCAGAAAGAAAAGTATGCAAAAGGAAAAACATGATAGTTTCACCCCTCAGTATGGGAAAGTACAAACATCATCAAAATAATTAAAATTACAAAGCCTTCAAGGCTTATCTTCATCAACAGTCTAGTCCCCCCACAACAGCTTGAGCTTCGCCTCTTGATGCCCCCTCAATGCCTTTCTCACCTGTACCCTGAGCCTTGCCCCGGTGACCTTCCCTGCGTCAGGACCTTGAAGCAGACCGCTAGAAGAATGAGCATACATTTCAATAGGAGCACTATCCGGGTCCCAGCTATTAAGATCAGCCACTGACATACCAAGGTCCATCTTGGTGAAGTACTCAGTGAAACTATGTTCACGAAAAAGAGCAAAAGTATCAACAAGCCTAGCCCGCAGTGCCTCCTTATCTGCATCCTTTCGCAGAGTAGAACTAGATGGATTTAATCAAAGCGTCACTCAGCATCTGGGAGGCCCTGGTACTCTGCACAACGCAAGAGTAAAGACTCAAGAAATCGCGAGTGAAAGCCCAGCTACGAAAAGCCTCCAGCTCAGCAATCTTAGCACTGGCATGGGTCATCGAGGTCTCCAGAGAGCCCATGACCCCCTGTTCCAGCTTGAAGTCCTGCTCCACCTCAGCAATGCACTGGGCCTTGTTCTTCAGAGACGCAAGCCCGCGTTTAAGCTCGCTGTTCACGGCCTGTAGGTTGAACAACTTTTCTTGCAAGGAGCAGGCAGCGCAGAAGTGCTAAAGAAAAATCCAAGAAAAATTACAATCCCAATAACACAAAAAGAGAGAGAGAGAGAGAGAGAGAGAGAGAGAAGGAGTAACCAAGGAATATACCTCGAGGGCGGCCGAAGCAAAGTATTCAACAAGGGAGTTTTCCCCAACAACACTAAGAGACCACTCCTGAAACCAAGCATTGAAATGAGGAACATGGAGAGCCAGGGAGATAAACTTAGCCAAGCTGTAGCAGTACGCAGGGGAGTCGACCCAGAGTTAACCCGAGAGGAGGAGCCGGAGGTGAACAGAGGGGAGAAGAGGATCACCTGGACATTTTGAGCACCAAGAGTGACATCTTGTGGTGAAGCAACATCCTGGGATGCTAGGGTCTCAGGGACCTCCTCAGGGATCGCCTCAAAGCTAATGCCAGTTAACCCCTTGTCAACCGTCCTTGCTGAACGAATGGTTCTCTTCTGAAGGGGTTTCTCTTTGGGGACCTCCATGCCAGACACATTAATGGGAGTCACCTTCTGATCTACGATACCAGCAGTCTCCTTGCTGGCAGATGGGACGGAAGCTGGAAGATCGGCCTGGAATCCTTGACAGACTACCCTAGAAGTTAGCAGCCAACATCTCTGCAAGGATAAAAGGGAAGGTCAGTACTCAAATCATGAAACAGTAGGAAAACGTGTATATCCACACATAAGAAAAGGAAAGGAGGAATGAAACAAAGAGCAGCAGCCAGGTAAAGGACACTATGAGCCTATACCACTCAGGTCAGAGGGCTCCTCGCTGTGGGCTATTATGTCTAGCAGATATGGAAGACCGACAGACCGTAGGGAAGAGTCTTGCAGGAGGCGTTTGCACATCACTGTAACCGCCTCAAGACAGGAAATAAAGGGTTGGATAGCAACCATCTTTACGCTGCTAAGCTGGGATCCTCGCCCCTTCTCTGTACCAAATTCAAGGCTCGGTGAGGCACCCTCCAAACCTACAATCAGGGCTTCATCCACAAAGATGAATTGCTGCTTCGAGTCAACACGAGCGAGAAAGTCAATCAAGAACTTATAGGCGTCTTACCTGAACTCAAGGAAGGTCTAGTGGGAGGCATCTGAGTAGGCTAACAAAAGACACAAAAGAGAGGGATGCTAGGCTCAAGATAGAGAAGGCGGCATAAAAAATAAGGCCCAGGAGAAGCCTGATGGAATTAGGGGGAAGATCTGTCAACTTCAATCCATAATAGGCTAGTACGGCCTAGAATAAAGGAGAAAGGGGAAACCTAAGCCAGCAGTTCTCTAAGGTTTCCATATAAACATCGACTGCACTGGGGAGCATGTCTAGTAAAGTATGGTTAAAGTTTGGTAAGGTGGTAGTCGTTGATATTGTGGAAGGTGGTCTCATTGGCATTGAAGGCAGCCTCAATCACCCGGCAGGTGGAATGAAACTCTAGGTTAGTGGTATCACAGTATGAATCGTCCTTAGAAGGTTTGACTATTGAAACCATGATGTCGGAAATGAAAAATGGAGAGAAAGAAAAGAGAGGGTACCTGAGAGGAACTGGAAAGGCGAGAGGAAAAGTGGAAAGTGGAGCAAGCACAGGAAGTGACGAAAAAAGAGAGAAGCTAAGACAAGGGGAATTTGAAGAGGAAAAGGAGATCCTAACAGTTCCAATAAATTCCTTGGAAGATAAAGAAAATGGGGTGTGATGATAACTGCCCTGGGAAAAGGAAAAAATCAAGGGCATGCATGTGGAGGTGCAAGGGAGAGAAAGGCGCATGGCGTAAATTCGATTAGGTAGCGTAATAGTCAAAGCCTACCTTAAATGAGATTGTGGCTGCACTATCCTAACGATTCAAAAGAAGGAAATTGCCAATGGTTTCACACCAAGCACATGGCATGCAGAGAGTATACTGGGTGTTCCTGGTCTGACACGCCTGGCGCCTTATGCTGGAATCTAACCCTGTGCCTCGGACTTGGCCCTGCCAGCTAAGTCTTAGGCAGGGGGCACTTGATAAATAATAGGCCTTATGGCCCAACTTTGGGCTTCCCAGCCCAAAGTCATGAGATAGGCCCTAACGGGCAAAACCGACGGATGATGGGACAAGCGTACACCAGCAGTCTCGTCAGCCACCAAAATGCATAAAACAAGGGGAAGGCATGATAGAACAGGTAACTTACAATCCATTTCACTATTCACCTAAGATTCTCTCCAACATGACTCTCACTGCTGATCAGAGCGTCGGAGCAGGCACGACCCTGCGCTTGCCTGTCTGACCTTAATCTGCCTGTTCTGCAATCTGTGATCTACACCATTACACATGTTTTAACCAATAAATTTGACATAGTTTTTAGTCGGTTTTAGTTGGTGGATTGCTAGTATTAGTTGTGTTTACATGACAAGGGGTTTAAACCGCCATGTTTGGTTTTCTTGTCTAAATCCCGCATTTTGTAGACCTGATTGATACTAATAGACATCTTGTATCCACAGGCTCCTTGATCTTCCTTGTGATCATCTTTAGTAGGTCGCCCGTGGGTACTTTTTGGTTACATTCTATGTGAATGCCGTTCGCAAGGGCGATAGAAGATTGAAGGTCGTTCGCAAGGACGGTAGAAGAGGCATAGGCCATTCACATAAGATTTGTAGAAGATGAAGGCCACGAACATCAATGCATGGTAGAAGGAAATTGAAGCCAAAGACAGGCAGTTTCAAAGTTCTAGACGGCCAAAGGAGAAAATGGTGAATTGTGGTTCGAAGAGTGTTGCCTTAGTCCGAGAACAATCTAGGAAGAATTAGCCTTCAAAGCTAGTTCCATTGAATTCTTCTTCTTAAATACTACAAAGTCGACTGCAAGGACTCATTATTTAGACTAATGGCTCACACGTAGTAAGCAAACAAAGTTCAGCCGATGAAGCACCGGCGACACTTCACAGGTTGTGCATGGTAAAGCACCAGTAGCCTGTGACAAAGCACACGACACGCACTACACGAGGAACACCAGAGGATCTGTGAAGACCTGCGCAAGACCTTCATGAGGCAAAGGCATCGGGCCATGACAAAGACCCCAGACTGTGGAGCTTAGAGCTTGGAGATGAAAAATAGAATATTTGGCTAAGTATAGTGATGGCCAGTGAAAACCTTCACAGACTATGAAGAAATTCTTGAGCGAGATCGTGAACTATTCATGGTTCGTGAAAACCTTCATGGGCCGTGAGAATTTCTGAGCAAAAACCATATACAGTTCCCGATCCGTAAAAACCTTCACGGACTGTGGCATGAGAGGAGCTTTACAGACCGCTCTAGATCCCACTGACCGTGGCTATGAATGCTTCATGGTTCGCGCTATATCCCACACCCTGAGTTTGCATGTTTCACGGGCCTTGACATCTGTGGTGGTCCGTGAAGCCTTGGCGGGTAACCTATGGTTTGCTATTTTGGGCCTATTTTGGGCCCATTTTTAGGCCCAATCTCCGACTACAATATATAGGAGCCTTAGTCTTCTATTAAAATCAAACCTAGGCATAATGTAGAGTAGATTCTCCCTCTAGCTTAGAGAAAAGGAAGATGGGAGTTCTTTTTTTCCTTCCTTCTTCTAGTCTTTTTTTTTCCTTTCATCTTATTTTCTAGATCCATGGCATCTAACCTAATATTTTCCATGGATCTAACCTTTGTAGAGTAGATTTTTAGCCTTGGATCCATATTGGCACATGGTATGTTCTATTTTATTTATGAGATTCATTAGATTCACCATATCCTTGTGTTTATGATATTATTGTGATTGTTTTTTAATGTTATAAATGCATGAGTAGAACACCACATATAAGCACACACTTTGGGATATACTCATGTATGGTGCAATTATTGATGCCCCCATGGGAGTAGAAACCTGAATGTTATAATGGGTAGGGGAGAACGCGTCCACGTGGGTGTGTGCACGAGGGATTCGAGAATCCTCTAACCTATTTTCCATCGCACCATTCTTAGATGACTTCGTAACTTTTATCCGAGAGGTTGCAAGTAGAGATAGCTAATAGTAGCAAGGTGGGTGTTGTGTTGAAACCCTAGTTTCACAGATAAGAAGTATATGATCCTCGGGTCTAGTGTATATAGGACCCGGGAGGAGAAGTTTCATTCGTGGTGGAAGCCCGAGACGTAATAGCACGGGGGAGAAATAGACCTACAACGAGGGTCGGACCTCGTTGTACTCCCCTAATTACAATGACGGTGTCGATGGAGGGTTGCGAGCGCTACCACTGTGACAGTGTTGGGGAAGTATATGTCATCGGTCGCACCACGTGTTGTGAACTCACTGATATGCTTTTGTAAGTGTTCATGTGAATGAATCGATGATTGAAGCATTAGAACTACCATGTATCTAAATGATTCCCAAGTGTCTGTTGAAAATACCAAACCACCCCCCCCCCCCTCCTTCCCCCATATCCAAGTTGCATGTCTACACTACTAGTTGTTCCTTTCACTCGTGTGGATTGACAACCCGCATGAGGTTGTGTTTTAATTAGTACTTAAGCCCTAACATCCTTGTGGACAAACCTAGGGCTTGCCGCTAACTACCCCCTAGGTAGCATAGCAGTGACATCAGGGTGCAAAATTATAAATTTCATATTCTTGGCCCATAAGCCCTCAGCCCGGGTTAATTAACTGCAATTAATGACCACATGTGGAGGCAGATCAGTCTGGAAGCATCTTGGACAGGAGAAAAGCATACGTAGAGGAGTAGCCAATTTTGGTATTAACATCGCATCGAAACCGTTAATGACAATTCCTACAGTAGCATTGGATACTCCCTGCATAATCATCTCAATATCATCTCTATTCTCTCGATAAAAACCACTTCATTTGACGCCCACAACATAAGTAGTGGGTTTGGATCATAAGTCATCCGGGAGAAGTGGAACCCAGGCACATATTTGTGAATCTTGGCTGCCCCTTGAAAACATCAATTAATAATTAGGCCAAACCTTTTTTCCAACTTTGTCAAAGCTAGCAAATCCAGAAAATCCAGAAAACAAAAATGCGTCGCTGTCTCGCGTGAGCCCTGCCAAGTACCAGCTTATTAAATACGCCAACTCTAGATCCATGAATGTTAATTGGTTTTTTCTTTTTTTATGAATATTAATTGGTTGACTGCACCTTATTCTTCCTTCTACGTTCCCACTTCATTTTCAATTCAGTGTCACTGTCACCCCATTTTCAAATTATTTGACAATATTTCTTCTATTCTCCTGATATATTTCCTTTCCTAAAATATAGAAAATGTAAAAATAGTGAATAAAATCAAATTTAATGACCGTAAAGTAAGTTGAATAACTAATATAATAATCTAGTTTTTGTCACTCTTGACATAAAGTTGAAGTGTGTTAGTTTTTTTTAAAAAAACTTTTAATAAGTGTGTGTTAATAATAAGATATTCCAAAGAGGTATGTTAAGAGTCTCACTTTTTACTTAAGTTTTTTTTAATAAAATTATCACAATTTTTAATATTAAATGAATTATTCTCGTTCACTCATTAATTTTTACACTCCTTGTTTCATTTTCATCACACATTTCAATTTGTATAAAAATACTTTAGTAGTAATATATCAGACTTATTAGTCTTATAAGAAATTGGAAAGAGTATTGGTTTTTGTCATTAGCTTTTAACATATTGCTGTGTACAAGGGTAGAACATTGCAAGCCAGTAGGCGTGGCAATATTGACCCATAATCTGGGAGTTAAACGGGTTGATTATTTTAAAATTCGAATGGGTTTGGGTAAAATGGATAACATGTTAAATGGGTAACAGGTCTAATAGATAATTAAAAAATATGGGTTAAATGGATTAGGTTTACGGGTGGAATGGGTACCGTGAGATTGTATGTTATTGCTTTTGTAAAAACACCATTGATGTGCAGTGCAATGCCTTCAACTGATTAATTCCCCTGGGGCTGGGAGTATTAGACTATACTTTTGTATTTACTATAATTAGTTTACTGACTGTTTCCTTATTGTTGTAAAGTCCTATTCTGTAAGCATTTGTTGTATGTTTCCTAGTCAACAGAAACTCTGTTATACGTGGAGTTAGATTAGGAAATTAGTTAGCCAAATCATGTATATATTCGAAGCCTCATTATCAATACATAGTAACCTTTTGCAGAAAACCTTTACTGTAATAGTCTTATATGGTATTAGAGCAAGCCACTCGATCCAATTCCCATGGCTTCCGAAAATAATCAAGCTGTTCCCTCCCAGGCTACACAGATCCTCTTCACAGCTTCTGGGAATTGGATCGGCTTGCTCTGATACCATATAAGACTATTGCAGTAAAGGTTTTCTGCAAAAGGTTACTCTGTATTGATAATGAGGCTTCGAATATATACATGATTTGGCTAACTAATTTCCTAATCTAACTCCACGTATAACAGAGTTTCTGTTGACTAGGAAACATACAACAAATGCCTACAGAATTGGACTTTACAACAATAAGGAAACAGTCAGTAAACTAATTATAGTAAATACAAAAGTATAGTCTAATAGGGAGTATCTACAATAGGCATTACTCGACATATATGCCTTCAACTGATTAATTTCCCTGAGGCTGGGATTATATACAAAATAACAGAAGGCTTGATATACCCGTAGTCTACTGGTGGTTTCGGGTCTATAAATGACGACATCACCGGCTGTGTTCCCACTTTTTTCTTCTCAAGATCGCAAACACATAACCCGTATGTTGCGGTATTCGTTCACATGGGTTATCCATTTATTAAACTCACGTGTCTACCCATATTTGACCCGTGAATTGAAGAATTTTCAACTCGTGAGTTGAACGTGTTTCAACTCAACCCATTTTTAATCAAACCCATTTTTGATCCATTATGAAAAGGGTCAAAATGGGTTATACTTATATTATTTCATACCCTGACACGTATTCAACCCATCTGCTATCTGTCACCGGAAATATTAACTACACTTGAATGGATGACTGAATCAAATGGTTTAAATTGTTTCTTAATTGTGCACCTTTTAAAACTAAAGAAAAGCCAAATCCTCTTCATCTTCTTCGCTTTCAGCTTAATATCTTATCCCCCTTTGAATTTTGTTGTTTCCAAAAGCTAAACAAGTTAGGTGGATCACGGGTTGTGGATATCATATTCAGCTCTCTTTATTGACTTAACTTTATTATTGAAGTTTGACGGTGTTAGATCTTTCCTTTTTTAAAAAAATAATTACGGGAGAGTTTTATTCTCCCAAGAAAAGTGTGAGTAAGCAGAGGCGAAACCCATATCTAATTTAGGGACATCTCTAATTAGGGTGATGATGATGTGTGAGCAAAACTCAATCATTGGATCTTGATGTTATACCTGGGTCTAAATTTACTGAGGAGATTTCATGGATTAAAGAGATTTATGGAAGTTTAACAAATTATCAAGTTATTATATAGTAAGATGAATTCATATAAGGATTATATATTTTACACCTAATAGTGTTCTGAATCATTAAAAAAAAAAACTCATAGTGTTAGAAGGTTTCATAGGTTCACTCGCCTATACATATCACATTATGTTGTTATTCTATTTATTATTTTCTCATTTTTAAATACTCTTGCACTAATTTCAATATTACAGTTTTTCCTACGGTACAACAGGGATTTGACTTGCAGCTTACCGAACATCAAACGAGGACCAACACTCAAGTAAGTATTCATCCCGCGTCAATTGGCACGCCCGATGAGACCAATTTTATACATTCAGATACCTTATTCGATGGTTGGTGAAGTAGAATCGTAAAAGTCAGCAACATGCATATTTGAGTCATGATACAAATGAAGATCTTTCGACGGAGGTAAATTATAATCCTCGCAGATAGAGGCACTGGCAACTGTTGTGACACCATCAGCAAGTGCAACAATGACTAATCACTAAAACCCTAAGAATGGACTAGAAACCTTGGATGACTCTGAGGAGGCACATTGGCAAGCCTTCATCTAAGCCATATTAAAGGAGTGCGATTGGTTTACATCGACTAGGCAAAACCCCTTGCCTCAATCAAGGCCAATTATCTCGCATGTCTCAAGGGACATAGTCTACGTGTCCGAAGATCCTCCTACAAATCCTAATATTGGTTTCATGCATAAACTGTTTACAGCCTTCGCCGTTGTCGGTTTCCCACCTATAATTAGTAAAGATAACTCGTGATCCAATGGAGGATTTAGGAACCAAGCACTACTAAACTAAAAAACGATGGGAACTCAACCATAAGAACTCTTGCAATTTCGGGTTTCGAACACCGAGTGATACCACTAGTACCGATGAAAGAACAGGGACAGGTGTGCTGCTGTAAATATGTCTATGTCCCAACAGTACATGCATTGGATGACCAATGTTAATCCATGGACTGGAGTGCAAAAATATATACCTTGGCAGATGGCTACCTCCCCCCCTTCTCAACCTTTGTTTCCAGAACAACACGTCTCATACGAATATCAAATTCTCATTTATTTATATTTTTCTTTGTTTCTATTTTATTTTGGTCTATGATTTTCTA
Source organism: Rubia yunnanensis (assembly GCA_037428765.1). NCBI lineage: Eukaryota > Viridiplantae > Streptophyta > Magnoliopsida > Gentianales > Rubiaceae > Rubia > Rubia yunnanensis. Next base: position 26,406,483 of record CM075062.1, on the reverse strand, counting down.
GGAGGTTAACAATATAATCTTTTTTTTCAATGGGTTGTTTTAGTGAGGTAGTATGCTCAAATTCATAGCTAATATCAAAATACCTTTTGAATTAAAAGACTAGTTAAAATCTGTTTTGATTAGATAAGTTTAGATATGGTTTGATTAGATTAGATAAGATTTGATCATATAAGATAAGGTTGCATCTGGTCATTCTTATTACAAAAATTCGGCCATCCTCCTTAGTAGATGAGGATATGTATTTTGATTAGGATTTAGATTCAATGATAGAAATAATTCAGCCAGGAATTAGATCAAATCCTAGCTGAAAATTGCCTTCTTTTCTTGGATTATGGATGAATTAAGCCCTACAATTAGGAAAGACTCTCAACATATTAGTGATACACTTTTATCGATCATATATTCAGAATTTTGAGTAATTATTCTTTACTTGCGAGTAGCTTTAAACTTGTGAGTTTAAAACCTTCGAATTTGTGAGACTAAAACTTGCGAGATTTTAGTGAACAATTCGTGCAACTAGTGCTTGGGTTCGTGTGTATTATTACCTTGAGTTTTCCAAGTTTCAAGAGTTGTGCTTTCTACAAGACTTCAACCGTGTCTTGTTGAATTTAAGAAAGTGCTTCGTTCAACCTTAATAGAAAGTGCTTCTTCAAAATTCTGCATCCAGATTCTTCGTTAGGAGATTCACATAAATGTCGATATGGCCCGAAACCCTTCGTCCTAGCCAACAAAACCCCTCTATGGCTAACAATGGGGAACAATCATTATATTGGAGTTTCAGTGGTTTCTCATAGTCATCGATTAGCACACCTCAACATGTTGGATAAATCAGTTGAAGATAAGAGTACCAATGTCATCGAAAAAATACTTGAACGTATGAATGACAGAAGTGAACGATCGAAGTATTCTCTCTTTATACCCAAACTGTTACATTCGTATAGATTCTGGAGTTAAAGGTACTAGAGTCCTTACCAATGTACATGGGAGAAACCAACCCAGGGGAGTTTTCGATGACATGTCGGAACTGTTGGGAAAATTAATCCCCTTGTGCAGAATCAAGATGAATGAAAAAGAAAGCAAGAAATATAACACAGATTTTAACATGGTTCACCAAATATGTTGGCTACCTCCACGAACAGAAACATATTAATCTTATTGCCCGAATGGGTCAGACAAATTACATATACAGATATCAGAGATTACGTCACATAGGACCACTTGACCCAGATTACATATACATAAGGGACTACATCTTTCCTACAGCTTACAAATACAAAAGGGGTGATTTGAAGACCAGAACAGTTATCTACCAAACTCACACCTAACTCAAAGTGAAGAATCCTCAGACCAGAACAGATGTCTGAAGAAAACTTACCCAAACTCCCTGACTCTCCCTCTATTTATAAGAGTACAAGTACAACTCAAGAGTCACTCATTCATGAACCCAACTCTTGAAGTTCACATTCATGAACCAACTCTTGAGTTTCCGATTCATAAATCCAAAACTCTTGACTTCCTAATTAATCAATATTTGGGATTTGAAGAGATACCCAACAATTTCCCTCTCAATTCAAAGTCCCTAATATAGAACAAGACTTAGATGCTGACACACGGATATCCCAGATTCAGATGCACATTAATGGTGCCAGATGTACAAGACGCACGGTGATGGTGCCAGATGTATCATACGCACGGTAGTTGTGCCAGATGTACCAGATGTAACAGACACCTACAGATGCATGTGAGATGTGCCAAACAGACATACCTAAGGTATTGAAATACCACCAATCATAATAAAAGGATTTAACATAACAGAATAACAAGCTCAAACAGGAAAGAACTTGTTAACAAAGCTGCTCTCGCTGACAGAATACCCAGCCTCGGATTTTTCTTATTCTCTTTCTTCGTCGTGAAATGGAAGCTCCGATGAACCATTAGCTTTGATACCACTTGTTGGGAAAATTAATCCCCTTGCGCAGAATCAATATGACAGAAAAAAGACAGCAAGAAATAGAACACAGATTTTAATGTGGTTCACCAAGTATGTTGGCTAGATCTAGGGTCATTCAAAATCATAGAAAGTTTTCAAGAGTCTGCTCTTTGATAAAGTTGTATGACAAAAAGCATCATATTCCTTATTAGCTCTTATCATATTTATATTTCTATCATGTTTGAGTCACTATTTGATGAAACCATCATCGTAGTGTATCTTATGTAGTAGTTCTTCATGATGAAATCTTAGATGGTTGGAAATTGTTACTTATTCATCTTGTTATCCATTTTATGAATAATGTTGCTTAGCTCATTGGTCTTTGCTTTGTTCCCCATTGTGATGTCAATGGTGTAATTTTCCTCTTTCAATAGTTTCTTTAGATGAGACCAAAAATTTTAGTTTAGGCAGAAAGGAAGCTTAAATATGATAAATGTATTACTACTATTCAGCTAGAGCTACATTAGTGTAGTTAAGTAAATTAGCTGCACAAAAAACGGACCTTTTGACTTATATAATTTGGTGTCTAAAGATTGCAGGTACGTTCTTGCACCTTGACCCCGATAAACTGCAAGTAAGTTTTTCCTCTTTTGTTTTTTTTCCTTTTCCCACTGTTCATTGCTATTAAGATTGTAGTTCAACATTGTTGAATGCTGGAGTTTTGATGTCTTTGAGATTCGGAATACTAATTTTATGTCTCCTGAGTAGTTGCATGGCGATTTTATAGAATGCTGATCTTTTGCTCTCTTTTTTTGGAAATGTTATGCCTCACATTGTGTTGGCAATAGCTTTTCTCAGGTAGTGGTGATTGTACTATTAGAATTTGGGATCGCAATTCGCATGAAATGTCTCGCAACACTTGAAAAGCATCAATCTGTCGTGACATCACTGCCAGTTACTGAAGATGGAAGCACATTAATCATCTCCGAGAGAGATTTCGCGGACATCTCTTCCTGGCAAAAGGCGATCAATCCGCTCGCCCTCAGCGGCCCATACCAGCCCACACCCACACCATCGTATGAGAGGTAAATCACGGTAGCCCAGCACCAGGACCCATGGGCTTGGCATTGCCTCGGTGCGCACAAGGGAGCCTTGCAAAGCAAGAACTCCCCACACTGCCGCTGCCGAGGATCGAACCTGGGATTATTGGCTTACCCACCCATGTCCCAACCACTGGGGTACACCCGTGGGTGTCGGACATCTCTTCCCGCACTTCACTTTAGGTGGGGGGAGTAATCGTGTATAATTAGATCTCTCTAGACTTTTCTTGTATACGGTAAATATACTGTTGTAACCTTTGTAACTACTATTAATATGTAATACAATCAGAGAAGAACTCAAGCATTTTACCAACATTAACAAAATGAATATATCACAGTGTATATATTTATAATTTGAACATAAAATTTATTAAATTTTTTTCCCTATTGATCTAACCATTAGTCGATCTAAGTGGAGAAAGTTTTATCGGAATTTTACTGATAATTAATTTTATGATAACGATGAACTTTATTCTATTTATATTACGCGCTTTACACACAATCAAACAAAAATATTCTCTTTGTCCCAGTCCAAACTATCCACATACTTTATGACATTATTCTCTATTAAAGTTTGACCGCATATTTAAATAGATATATAAAAAATAATACTATCGTATGTGATATTGTTGAATTCGTTGTAACAAGTAATTTCTAAAAAGTAACTTTTTCTTATCTTTATTATAAATAGTTAAACATTTTAACATCAAACATATGTGTCGAATAATGTGCAATCAATGATTGAGGGGGTAATTTGGATTGTGACTACAGGAGTAAACAAACATAAACATCATAATGCTTACGCTAATATTGGCTCAAATGTGCCATCATCCTAGCCGACGGCTCATAGATGGGCCCGAGCTTCCTTCTTCTCTACTAACATTGGTTCACTTATTTTTGGTATTTAAATTAAGAAAGTGTTAAATTTGTGATAGAGAATGTATTGAAAGAGTTAAAAGTAAATTTAGTGCATGAAAATAATATAAAATTTGTCAAAAGAATAAGGAGTCAATGTTAAAAATTAATTCTAAAATAAAAAATGAGTCATTGTTAAAGAACATGAGAGAGTACAATTTGTTTTAGAGGATAGTGCATTTAGGTCCCCAGTTCTTTCTTTAATCACATGTATCTCTTATTTTTTTTAGAAAGTACGCATATATTCTTTCATATTTGTTCAAAAGTCCACATATATCATATTTTTTTAAAGTACGCATATATCCCTATAGTTGGAGTCCAACTTTTATAAACTGAGAAATGTGTGTACTAAACTAGATAGAGAAGTATATATATACTTTCAAAATTTTGAATAATATAAGTGCACCAAACAAGAAATTGAGGACATTAATGCACTTTACTTTTTGTTTTAAAATAATCTCGCCACCATTTGGATTTTGATCATCGATCATCATATAGGATACGGATTAAATAACATTAATTTTCATTAATTAAATTACACAGAATAAATTTTATTTAAAATATTAATTCTCCATAAGTTAATTTTCTTTGATCACGTATGTTGTAAACTTTGTGAATACTATTAATATATAATACAATCAGAGAAGAACTCAAGCATTTACCAACATTAACAAAAAAATAAAATATTATAGTGTATATATTTATAATTGACCATAAAAATTATTAAAATATTTTTTTCTGATTGATCTAACCATTAGTCGATCTAAGTGGAGAAGGTTTTATAGGAATTTTACTGATAATTAATTTTATGATAAAGATGAACTTTATCCTATGTATATTACGCGTTTTACACACTAATCAAACGAAAACACTTCTCGCTCAAATTACCCACTTACTTTATAACACTATTCTCTTTTAAAGTTTAGCTGCATATTTAAATAGATGTATGAAAAATAATACTATTGCATGTAATATTATTAAATTTGTCGTAACAAGTAATTTTTAATAAGTAATTTTTTACTTACCATTATTATACATAGCTAAATACTCAAACGATCAAACATATGTATCAAAAAATGTGCAATGATTAACGAGTAATTTGGACTAGGACGAAAGGAGTAAACAAACATAAACATCAAAATGCTTACGTTAATATTGGCTCATATGTGCCATCCTCAACGACGTCATGGCCGACGGCTCAAAGATAGGGCCCGGGGCTTCTTTCTTCTCCTACTTCATCCGATTCACTAACAATGATCCACTTACTTTTAACATTTAAATTAAGAAAATGTTAAATTTGTCGTAGAGAATACATTGAAAGAGTAAAAAGTAAATTTAGTGTATAAAAATAATCTAAAATTTACCAAAAGAGTAAGGAATCAATGTTAAAAAATATTCCAAAAAGGAGAAATGAGTCATTGTTAGAGAACATGAGGGAGTACAATTTGTTCTAGAGGATAGTGCATTTAGGTCCCTAGTTCTTTCTTTAATCACATATATCTCTTATTTTTTTTTAGAAAGAACACATATATTCTTTCATATTTTTTTCAAAAGTTCACATATATCATCTATGTTTTTTGAAAGTACGCATATATCCCTAAGTCGGAGTCCAACTTTTAAAAACTGAGAAATATGTGTACTAAACTAAATAGTGAAGTATATATGCGCTTTCAAAAATTTGAACAGTATAGGTGCACTAAACAAGAAATTGAAGACATGAATGCACTTTACTTTTTGTTTTAAAATAATCTCGCCACCATTTGGATTTTGACCATCAATCATCGTATCCCGCACGGATTAAATAACATTAATTTTCATTAATCAAATTACACAGAATAACTTTTATTTGAAATATTAATTCTTGATAAGTTAATTATAAAAAATAATATTTTCGATCCAAAACTGAACCAATTGCGGGCAATTACACACAGCGAAGGTGGAATCAACCGGCCATGAAACGTGGGCGAGGCTGGCCACGGGAAAAAGGTGGTCTTACCAGCATCAGAATGGAGTATCTCAGGCGAGGAGTTAACTGAGAATACCAGTCGGCAACAGATCGAGGAGGAAGAAGCGGAGAGATCGGGTGAATCAGAAAATGATTTGGGAACAAAAAAGAGGTAAACACTGAAACTCAAGTTTTGAAGATTGATGCTAAACCTAGTGGAGATAAGGGGGAAATTAAGGAGAAACTCTGGGTAGATGTTATCAGTGGGAATTGAAGTCAAACTAATGGAATGAAAATTGATTATGTTGCTCCTAAGATTGTGGACGAGGAAGTAGAAATTGAAATGGATGATGTGAAGACTGAATTAGAGTGCTGGGAAAACTCTTTGATCATGTATGTTTTTTTGGGAGGGGGGGGTGGAACTTGAGTATGAATGCTGTCAGGAAATTTATGTTGATGGTTTGGAGTTTCGTTACACTGCATAAATCATTGCATAATGATGAGGGATACTTTATAATGAGGTTTTTTTCTGGAGAGGATAGAGATGATGTACTTAGAATGGGTCCTTATACTATATACAACATGGAAATGTTCTTGCAAAATTGGAGGCATAATTTTTCACTAAAGGAGGACATGGCAAGGACACTTCCCATATTGGTTAAACTGCCAAATTTGCGAGCTTGGGAAAAATAGGGAGGTAATTGGAAAATCGTTGTTCTCAGATAAGCGCACAACTGCTAAGCTGAGGGTCTTCTATGCACGAATCTTAGTAGAGGCGGACATTACACAAACTATCCCAGACTCTATTGCCATTACAGATATTGCGGGGAATAAGACCAGCAAGAAGATAGAACTGGAAGGCAGGCCTTTGTATTGTCACAGATGTCAGATCGGAGGACATGTTTGTGTTGAGAAGAAGAACAAAACAATGCAGAGATGGCAAGTGGAGCAGAAGGAAGAATGTGGTACTGGGAAGGAGGATTAATGAAATCAATACAAGAAATATGGTCTTTAGTTGTGTCGTTTAACCTTCATTGAGTGTTGCAAAAGGTATTTGTGACACATTATGCTTCATTTTATCTTCTGTCACCGAAGCAATTGAGGTATTCTTTGTCACACTCTTTTTTTATTGTGATGCAAAAAATGACATATTTTGTGTCACTTTATTATTTGTCTCACTGGATTTGCGACGTATTATGCATCATATAATTTTTGTGCTGCATGTGTATTTGCTACACTTTGTACAACATTATTTAAATGACACAAACTAATTAGTGACATTACATGTGACACTATTATCAATCTGACATAATTGTTTGCGACTTATTTGACATCATATTTAAATGAGTCCGTCTCTTGAAAGACGATCTTTCCATAAGTCATGGAAAGACCAAGTTTTCAAGTGCAATTTATAAGGAATGAAGATAAAATTTTTGGGTTGCATGAAACTTAATAATTACTACACATTGTATAGTAAATTTATAATATTGCAACTAAAACCCTTTACCTTTTATTATTTTAATTAATCTCCGTCTTTCTATAAGTCTATGGAAAGACGGTATTACCCAAGACTTTGCCTATTTAAATTAATGTATATTTTCTTGACACATAAATTATGTCACAATTATTTCCTATTATGTCGCATACTATGCAACTTTTGCCAAAATGTGCTGCAAAATAAATGACAGTATTTGTGTCAATAGGTTAGTTGTCGCATTAATTTGGCAACTTATTATGCATCATGCATTTGTAATGACACATGAATGTTTATGACACTTTATGCTACATTAGTGTTAGTGGAATAAATTTATATGTCACAGTACATGCCGCATCACTATTAATATGACAAATTCTACCACTTTTTTGATGTCACATATGAAGTACCGCACTTGTTTTTAACATATAGCTCATGTCACAATAATTTGATTTTACGTTGCATAGTGTACAACACTTTTTGCATATTTCTACATGTAATCATTCATAGAAACTATAAATACATGAATTAAGAAACTATAAACGCATTAATAAATGATAAATAAAATTAAAATGAATCAAGTTATTCATTAATTTCAAAAGATAAAACAAACATTATTCAAATGGTAAATGCACTCTCGTGATTCTAAACGACTACTAAAATATGTAGACCGACATGGAAAGAAATAAAAGCAACTAATCAGGATCTTTTTGATATGTAACCCTACTCTTACTCTTCCTTTTTGCAATTTTTTCTTGATCCTAAACAATAGTAAAAATAAATAAATAAATAAATGTTTGAATAAAATATTAATTCACACAAAACATATGAATAAGGTGTAGAATACTATAATTACAATTAAACTACAAATTGAACAATAATTACAATGAATAATACCTTACGATGTTGTATAGTACCAAAGATCCCATTCAACTGTGTTTGAAAAGTTGCTACTATCAACCATTTTTCTGCCACTCATAGTTATTCCCACACACAAGGCAAACGCTTTCGTTATGCATCAATACAACCTTTAAATAGTCAACAAGAGAAACAAAAGACTACTGGAAGCAAAAGTCTTCTCAGCACTTAACAGAAATTGTTACACAAGTGACTCTGATAGAGAGACTTATCCTTCCTCAACAGTTCTTAGAAACCGGGCATTTTATTGAACACTTAGACAAACTAAGACTGACAACATGTTCTTCTTCATATAACCCTATCACATTAGAATTTGAAATGCATGGAAGTTTGTTCTTCAATTTATAGAAGAATCAAAGGCAACAGACCTAGGGCTGAACTAAGTCGATAGAAATATAAACTAAAAAGTGGCCAGCTGTAAGATAAACAGGATTCATGCAGCCAACTTCCCAGAGTGAAACAAACTCCTTAATAAGCATGGATGTTCGCAGCTAAGTTCCAAAGCATTCTGAAATCAAATAACCCATGGGGAAATCCTGATATAATCCAGCTACAGACAATCTCAATGACTTGACGACATGTGCATTACAACAACATTCAGAACATATCACAACTAATTAGTGGTGTTGTGTTAAAAAAGAGGGCTACTCCGTACTTATTATCCCTAGCATATTAAGAGAAAGTGCAATGGGGGTTTATTAAATTTAAAAAATCGCTCTAAAAATCGAAATCACCTGCAGTGGTGGTTTCTAGGCCGATTTCTTGTTAAGAAACCGGACCATAGTTGCCAAGTAGGGAATCGGTTAAGAAACCGGTCCGTGTCAGGGTGTCAAACCGTGCACATGGCAAAGGGGCCACCTTCTGCGGCCCATTTTTCTTTCTCTAAGTGGGACACGTGTCACCCATGCATTGGGCCACGTGTCTCACATGCAGGAATTATTTTTTAAAAAAATCCATTGACACGTGGCGCCTTCTGGTTGGGCCACGTGTCCAATGGATTTAAAAATTCAGCTGTCAGGTCAACAAAAATGAGTGGGACACGTGTCTCATCTCAATGAAATTTTCTGATTTCCATTTTTAAATGGGACATGTGTCCCAACCGTATGGTGACATGTGTTCCAACGACTATTTTTTAAAAAAAATTACAAATTTTGTTTTAAAAATTAAATTTCAGATCTTTAAATGTGTTCAAAATTTTCCAACAGCTCCTTTTTTTTTACTTATAAATAGAGTCAATTCACTCAATTTAACCACACCACTTTCAATTCCAACACTTCTACCTCAATCTTTCATCTCCTAAATTTGTCTCCAATATTCACTTTGTTATCAATTTCTTAAATGGATTCGCGAAGAACGTCGAATGGCAAAAATAAGGTAATTCCAAAAATTCATCCCAAAATCCGAATATTCGTCCAATTTCAAATTCGGAATTTTATGAAAATTCGCCAAACATCCCGCCCAATTTTTATATGAATTCCCAACATTCGTACATGAATTTCCAAAATCAATATAACTCTTCCAAAAATGCACACACGAACACTCCTTACCCAAACCACTATTCTCAAAATCCTAATGCCCAATCGCAAAATTCCTACCCGAACTTTTATAGTCCAAACTTTCATTCTCCACACCTTGAGGCAATTAATGAACCGGGATCATTTTGCTACCGAGGAGGTCGGGGTTCACCGGGTCAAAATTTTTCAAATGACCATGGGCGTCAATTTGGAAGTCACGAATTCCAGATGGTAAACCCTATCATAATGTGTTATATTTTAATTATGAAGAACCCAGTTCATCATTAATTTTTATTGCCTTTATTTATTTATGTTATATTTTAAAATTAGTATATTCGATATATTATTCAAATGGATAAAATTATTTATTAAATGAAAAATAGTTCATGTGCTTATATGTAAACATATGTCGAATACATCAATATTTACTATACATGTTCATTTATGTGTAGACAATTTTTGTTAACTTACATATAGTATTTATTTTAAAGTATTTAAATCACAATATATTAAATAGTATTATTTTTATCTTATTTAAATTATGAAATGTACATAATTTATTTTCGTTGCCTCTATTTAACAATGTAGTATATTTAATTCAACAACGTTGCATCTCTTTTTACTTTATATATACAAATTCGTATATTTAATTTTTTCGTATATTATAATAGAATTTGAAGAAAGCGATGACCTTGCACTAGTGTGCAGGAGTAAGGATACGAAGAAGAAAAGTAACCGGGAGAAATGGACTGTAGATACTGATAATGTTCTATGCAGCGCTTGGTTTGATAATTTCACCGATTGTATGATGGGTACGGGGAAGAATGCTGGTGTGTTTTGGCGTAAAATTACATTTGATTTAAATAAGTATGCAAAATGCAACCGGACAATGAAGTCATGCAAGGCTAAGTGGAAAAAGCTTTCTCATGATATCGCCAAATATGTGGGATGTGAAAGTAAAGCCGCACGGCACTATAGTCGGATTGGGAGTGGCTCCAGCCAAGGAGATATGAAGTCATGGGCTATGAAATTGTATGCAGATGAAAATGATGGCCAACAGTTTCTATTCTTTCATTGCTATGAATTGTGCAAGACTAACCCTAAAATGATGGCACAATATGGCCCAAAGGACACTAATGGAGGGGAATATTCACCACGGGTGCCATCAACGCCCCGTAGTAGCAATGATGCTCAGACAATGCAATATCCATCCAGGACTATTGGTGTGAAAGCCGCAAAATGCAAGGCAAGGGGAAAGGGAAAGGCAATGCAAAGAACAACAGTGATGAGCAATCAAAAGAATCACAACGAATGTAATGTATGGCCATAATTAAAGAAGCTTCTAAGAATGCTGAAAAGATTGCAGATAGCGAAAAAGCTAAAATGGAGTATAACATAGTGCAACGGGAGTTCGTCCAAATGCAATCAGAGCGCGAAGTTTATGTAGCTAACACTAGACTCCTTAATACTCTGATGCAAAGGGAATATTTGAGCATAGCATAGGAAACACTACAAGATAAATTAATTGGGGTAGTCTATGGTCGGAATTGATTGTAATAATTTTTTGGTAATAATTGGTCAGACTAGATCATACAAAATCAATGTGATTGTCATTGACAAGTCTCATCGAGTCACATGGGCCGAATTCATCAATTTCAAAGATTCTGACATACAAATCCAATGCGGTTGTCATTGACAAGTCCTATCGAGTCACGTGGGTCGAATTCATCAATTTCAAAGATTTCGACATACAAATCCCATGCGGTTCTCATTCACAAGTCCCATCGAGTCACGTGGGTTGAATTCATCAATTTCAAAAATTCCGACATACAAATCCAATGCGGTTTTCACATGTGATGGTTCTATATAAATGGGTCATTCGCTTATGTTTCATTTCATTCCCAAATTCCTATCAACCCAATTTTTCTTCTTCTTTACAACTATGTCTTCCTCTACATCCCCCAACAACGATGATGACCTTCACTTTGGAGAATCATCAAACACAAATACTTATGATATTCCCAGTTTTCTACCCGATACCGATCCGGAGAAGATTAACTTTGTCATGAATTTGCCAGAAATGGCAAGACAATTGTACGCAACCTTTGAGGATGAGAGTGCTCAAACTTCTTCAACCTTACCAAAGAAAACCAGAAATCATATAAGAAGAGACTGTCTCCGAGTACAGGAAGTACTCCAGAGGCAATATTTTTCTCCACCCATTGAAAGAATGTACGATGATCAACATTTTCGTACTAGGTTTCGTATGCGGCGAAATGTATTCGAGCATATACTGGAAGATATCACCAACCACGATCCCTATTTCAGACAAAGGGTCGATGCAACCGGTTATCAAGGATTTTCGCAACTCCACAAGTGCACTAGGGAAAATACGCCATTTGGCATATGGTTGTGCATACGACCAACTGGATGAAAGCTTACAGATGGGAAAAACAACGGTCAGAGAAACAGTGGCTCATTTTGTCAAAGCAATTATTGCCGTGTACCGTCCAACATACCTCCGACCAGCAAACCCATCCAATATTGCATGGCTTATGCATGTAGCTCGTGGACGTGGATTTACAGGTATGTTAGGAAGTATTGATTGTATGCATTGGGAATGAAAAAACTACCCCGTGGGTTGGAAAGGACAATTTCAGGGTAGAAATGGGCGTGCCTCAATTATATTAGAAGCAGTGGCCTCATACGATACGTGGATTTGGCATGCATTTTTTGGCATGGCAGGGTCAAATAATGACATCAACGTCCCAGACAAGTCACCTTTGTTTGATGACGTATGTAAAGGAAGGGCTCCACGTTTTCCATATGAAGTCAATGGTCGCAGCTACGATTAAGGGTACTATCTTACTGATGGAATCTATCCTAAGTGGGCAACCTTCATGCCAGCGTATACGGATCCAAATGACCCCAAGAAACAACTGTTCACAAAACGTCAAGAGAGTTATAGGAAAGACGTCGAACGTGCTTTTGGTATTTTACAGGCCCAGTTCTCCATGATCCGTAACCCAGCCAAGTATTGGAACATAGAAACGTTGGGTGAAATTATGATAGCTTGTATCATACTTCACAACATGATAGTCGAAGATGAAAAAGATACCTATGGGTTGCGGGTTCAACCAGGTGATTATGACCAAATCAACGACCCTCCTTGGCATTACAACGCAGAGCGTCATGCTAATCTACCGACTTTTAGACAAAATTGGAGGGAAGTACGCAACAGAGCTAAACATGACCAATTGAAAAATGACCTAACTGAACATCTGTATCAATATTTAGGTTGTCAAAATTATCATGTCGGTATGGTCATCTATGTTTTTTTTGTTTTGTATTAGTAATAATTGGTTAGACTAGATCAATATTTCATTTTCATATTTGTAATAATTGGTCAGACTAGATCCTTATTTCTATTTTCAATTCGTAAAAATTAGTCGGACTAGATAAAATATTTTATCATTCAAGTATTTATTGTATTTTATCTTCTCGTTATAATTGGCCTTTCTAATGTCATGTTTTTAACTTATTTTTATAAAATCAATATATCTTATTCTTTATTATAGATAACAAAATATTTAACAATTTCTTGACAATAAAAAAGAAATTTCATTTCATTTTTGAATAATAAAATGCGAAAATTATAAATAAAAAAGTGAATTATTTTATACTTTTTTTAAAAAAATGAAATTCTATTAATAAAAATTATAATGTATTATTAATTTCACATTCAACTTATTTTGGGTGAACAAATTAAATTAAATTAAATTAAATGTTAATGGTAAAATTAATGAGTAGGATAGAGAAAATTAAGTGGGGTCAATGAATAGTCAAAAGTATTTTCTTACCATTGTGGGGATAAAAAATGGTGATTTCTTAAGTGGTTTCTTAAGATTAGGTGGAAGAGAGAGAATGAGAGAAAGAATATATTTAATTGGTAAGAAATTGGTAGCGGTTTCTACCAAAATCTATTCGGGTCCCATTCAAACGAAGCCAAAAAAGTTGACAAATTTCAACCTTTTAACCATCATTTTCCAGCAATTCCCCACATGAATAGATATTGATGTAGGAATCAGACCAATCACGTCAGACACGGAGTTTGACTTGGTGATAGATTCATTTCGATGGCATAGATGTTGCATAGGATAAGTAGGTGTCACCCTTTGAACTTTTCCTTCAGAGAGTACACTTCACTGGTTAGGAAGTCGACGCGATGTCCTTGAACTTTCCCTACCACTTGTGTGAATGACAATGCAATTCCCACAGATATCTTTCCTAGCCCTTGCGCTTTCCTCGGTTGTTTCCATTAATCAGGCCATGGCACACACCTAGTTCTGTAATGTTTCTATGCGTCCCAACAATTACCCTTCGAAGTGGCCACACTTCTCGCTTACATAGGTGATTCTTGGCGTAAGAACAGTTCCGGAAACTATGCGCTCTTTCAATTACTACTCACTTGATGCCATGAATCATTAAAAGCAACTTAATGCTTAACCTCCATTCACTTCAATGTTTCTTCATCGTAGGAATAAGACAGGCGGTATGAAACCCCCACAGTGATCGTGATGGGTCTTTGCAGTTTAGTTGTCCTTTCAAACCCAGTCACAAAGGTTGGGTGTCCACGTACGTAACCCATCATTTAATGGACTTCAGTCTCATTCCTCTCGATGATGTTTCAACTACCTCTCAATTCAACCCTTTAGTCAATGTTGTCCTTCGACCTTACATAGTCAGTTGTGATCACTCCAGTTGAGAGAAGTTGTCTTATGGAACTGTCTTTGTCGAATATGACGAGACTTCCCATTATAGAGCATATTCTGACCCTTTCCAATAGCAGATACACTATCACAATGTATACATATGGTAGGCATAAGCTTTGGCCATCTAAGAATGTCCACTACAAATTGAAGGAACCATTCGGCCTCCTCACCCGTCTTGTCTAAGGCAACAAACTCGGATTCCATCGTGGATCGAGTAATAACCGTTTGTTTAGAGAATTTCCACGAGACAGGTTCTCCACCTAGTGTAAATACATACCCACTAGTGGATTTCAGATCCTTTATATCGTGTATCCAGCTTGCATCACTGTATCCTTCAACTACAGCTGGATAACTCGTATAATGTAGACCATAATCACGAGTAAAACGTAGATATCTCAGTACTCTAGTTATCACTTTCTAGTGAGCCATACTAGGGTTACTCGTGTATTTACTCAATGTACTTACAGTATAGGCAATGTCTGGTCTAGTACAACTCATCAAGTACACCAGACTCCCAATGACTCTCAAGTACTCCACCTGATTAATAGCCTCCAATTTGTTCTTTCGTAGATGCAAATTCAGATCTATTGGAGTCATCGCCACCTCTGAGTCATTCTGGTTGAATTTCTCAAGGATTTTATCTACATAATGAGACTGGGTTAAGGTGATACCATCAGAGCTTCAGATGATCTTTATTCCCAAGATCACATCCACCAGTCCCATATCCTTCATGTCAAAACGAGAATTCAACATGTCCTTGGTAGATTTGATAATCTTTTCATTACTACCCACAATGAGCAAGTCATCTACATATAAACATAGGATTACATATCCATTTTCCGTGTCTTTCACGTAGACGCACTTATCACACTCATTTATTTTGAAACCATTGGCAATGACGACATGGTCAAACTTCTCATGCCATTGCTTTGGTGCTTGTTTGAGACCATACAATGATTTCACCAAATTGCAGACTTTTCCTCCTTGACCGGAAACCGTAAAGCCCTCAGGTTGCTCCATCTTGATTTCTTCTTTTAAATTTCCATTTAAGAAGGCAATCTTCACATCCATTTGATGAACCTTAAGCTTATGCAATGCGGCGATAACAAGTATCATTCTAATGGAGTTTATTCTCATGACTGGAGAATAAGTATCAAAGTAGTCTAGACCTTCCTTTCGTCTATAGCCTTTGATTACAAGTCCGACTTTATACTTTTCAATTAAGCTATATGCTCTCATCTTCTTCTTGAAGATCCATTTGTAGCCCAGTGGTTTACACCTCAGAGGTAAGTCCACTAGCTCCCAAGTATGATTATGTAGAATCGAGTCGATTTAGCTTTTAATCGCTTCTTTCCACATAGGCCCCTCAGACTAATTCGCAGCTTCTTTATAGCTTTGTGGCTTGCTTTTAAGCATAAACGTTAGATAATCAAGACCAAATAATTTTTCGGTCCTAATCCGTTTACTTCGTTTAGGTTCATCCACTTCCTCCTTTGATCCTCGAAATCGTCAGGAATTACTATGCCTTCATCTAGTGACTCAATGGTCCTTTTTGACAATTCGGCCCTTTCCTTGGCAGGGAACACATCCTCAAAGAAACTTGCATTTCTTGATCCCATGATCGTCTTCTTGTGAATCTTGAGATGATGAGATTTATGTACAAGGAACCGATAAGCACTACTCTCATGTGCTTATCCTATAAAGATACAGTCAACCATTTTAGGTCCAATCTTTAACTACTTGGGAGTTGGGATTAATACCTTCGCAAGGCACCTCACATTCGCAAGTACGTAAAGGACATCTTCGTGCCTTTCAACAACTCATGGGGAGTTGCTTTCTCATCCTTACAGGGTGTCTTATTCAAAAGATAGTTGGCCGTCAAAATAGCCTCCCCCCACATACTCTGTGGCAACCCAAAACTTATCAACCTCGCATTCATCATCTCTTTAAGAGTGCAATTTTTACATTTAGCCACACCATTAGATTGAGGCGAGTAGGGGGCAGTGACCTCGTGAATAATGCCATGTTCAGAAAAAAAAGAAGTCCCTAAATGGCTCTACATATTCACCTCCACGGTCACTTCTAATCACCTTGATCTTCTTATCAAGTTGATTTTCAACTTCCATTTTGTAGAGAACAAATTTCTCAATTGCCTCATCTTTTCTTTTCAGCAAGTACACATAACAGTATTTCATGCAATCATCCATGAAGGTGATGAAATACTTGTTACCTTCTCTTGTTTGCACGATCTTGAGATCACAGATATCGGTATGTATCAACTCAAGAGGTTTCATGTTTTGTTTAACTTGTTTTAAAGACGTACAAGTTTCACACTTATGATTCGCATCAATTTCCATGTTAGGTATGTTCTCCATTTTTAATTAATCTTCTTATCGAATCATAATTAACGTGTTCTAGTCTACCATGCCATAGATTGGATGACTCAATCATGTAAGCAGAAGAAGCATTCATTTCATCTTTCTTAGGAGTTACAACCATGGTGTTCAACTTGAACATGCCATCTAGCTCATAACTGTTTCCTACAAACATACCTTGCTTTGACAAGACTAACTTATCAGACTCTAACACTAGCCTAAAGCCATGCTTGATCAACACAGTACCAGACAGAAGGTTCTTGCGAATGTCTGGCACATACAAAACATTCTTCAAAGTCAACTCCTTCCCAGACGTCATCTTCAACACCACAGTGCCACGCCCTTTCACCAATGAAGTGCAGAGTTTCCCATGTAGATGGTCTCTCCATCTTCAATTGTCTTGAAGTTTGAGAACACTTTCTTGACAGAGCATTTATGCTTAGTAGCACCAGTGTTAATCCACTATTCCTTTGGATTGGAGTCCACCATGTTGACTTCAGAAATCACAGCACACAGATCGATGTTATTCACATCTCGTGCAATATTTTTAACCATGTTGGCCTCATTTTTTTGCATTCTTTGGCTTCTTACACTCGGAGGACTTGTGGTCAACGAGGTTGCAGTTGTAGGACTTGCCAGTGAACTTTGACTTCTTCGAAACTCCACCCTTAGCTCCCAACTTTGATCATCTCTTTACCTTTGCCTTCTTCAACTTGGAGCTCCCACCAACCTCCACGAGATTGGCCCATTCCACAGGCACAGATCCATTCATCCTCTTTTCAGAGATGCGGTTATCCTCCTCAACATGAATCTTTTGGATCAGATCCCTCATGGTCGTCACCTTTCACTTGTGTTTCAGATAACTCTTGAAGTCCTTCCAACTTGGAGGCAGCTTCTCGATGATGCAATAGACTTGGAGAGTCTCGCATGTTGTTATCTTCTTGGCTATCAGCTCATTGATCTTCATTTGAAGCTCTTGAGCTTGACTGACCACAAACTTGGCATCAACTATCTTGTAGTCGAGGAACTTGTGTTTTTCGTGAAGGTATTTTTTGGATCTTACAGTTGATATTTGGATTATTGGTATTGGGTTGTTCAATTTCTTTCGAATTGGGGCTGTTTGCTTGGATTGTTGGTATGCGTATTTAGGGTTTGCTATTGTTTGGGGTTTTTCTAATTGGAGTTTATTATTGGGATCGTTTGGGTTTGTGATTGTTGGATTTCTGATTGTGGGGCTTATAGTTGTTGTCGATTTGGTGATTGAGTTATTTTCGACCAGTTTGTTGCTCTCGGATTTGGTTGTGTTATTTGTGCATTTGAATTTCTGGAATTGTAATCATGGTGGGTGGTAGGGATGATTCCCTTCAGTCAATTAGTGTGCAATTGGACGGTAAGAATTACTCGCATTGGAGCTATGTGATGCGGAATTTTTTGCGTGGCAAATGTTTGTGGGGGTATATCTCTGGTGTGAAGAGACTGCCTACGTTAGGAGTTAAGGATTATGATACTTTGTCGGATACTTGGGAATCTGAGAATGTGAAGATTCTTACTTGGATTAATAACTCCGTGACTCACTCGATTGGTGCTCAGTTGGCTAAGTATGAGACTGCAAAGGAGGTTTGGGAGCATTTGGAGAGGATTTATACACAGTCTAACTTTGCAAAACAATACCAATTGGAGACTGATATTCGAGCACTTAGACAGAATGAGTTGAGTATTAAGGAATTCTATTCTGCCATGTCTTCCTTATGGGATCAGTTGGCACTCACTGAGTCCCAGGAATTGAGGCCCTTTGAGCCTTATATCGCGAGGCGTGAAGAGCAGCGTTTGGTTCAGTTTCTGATGGCCCTTCGTAATGACTTTGAGGGGTTGCGTGGGGCTATCCTCCATCGTAGTCCCCTGCCTTCGGTTGATTCTGTGGTGAATGAGTTGCTTGCTGAGGAAATTCGCCTTAAGTCTAAGGGAGATAAGGAGACTCCTCTCCTTCCTATGTCATCAGTTTTTGCTGTCCCACATCGACCCTTAAGTGGGAAATCTAGTACTTATGCTCGAGTCTCCTCTGATGAGTGTGCTTTCTGTCATCAAAAGGGTCATTGGAAGTCTCAGTGTCCATTGTTGTCCCGCAGTGGTGGTCCTCCTCCTCCATCACAGTCGCGGCCTCCTCATCAGCCACGACCTCCTTATCGGCCCCTTACTCGGCCCGTGGCTCCTTGGGCACTTCGTCCACCTCAGATGCCTAATGCACTAGCGGCTGCTCCTTCTGTGGATCCTCATTTGCTAGAGAAGATCCAGGAGTTCCTCGCCTCACAGCCTCAGCCTCATGCTATGTCTGCTTCTCCCTCAGGTTTGCCACCATCATCATCTGTCTCAGGTACATGGATCATAGATTCTGGTGCCACTCATCATATGTCCCCTCAGTCTGAGTCTTTTGTTTCATTATCTCCTCATTTGTCGCTTCCTATTGTGACCGCCGATGGCACTTCTATGCCATTGGAAGGTATTGGTTCTGTTGTCACCCCTTCTATCCTTCTTAATCATGTTTACTATATACCAAATCTTGCCTTAAATTTATGTTCTGTTGGTCAATTGTGTGATTCTGGTCTAAATGTTTGGTTTTCGGATTCTCATTGTCTTATTCAGGATCGTCGATCTCAGATGATGATTGGGACAGGCAATAGGCAGGGGAGACTTTATGTTTTGGACCACCTCAGAGTGTCAGATGATGTTGCTGCCTCTAGTGTGGATTTGTCATCTTTTCGTTTGAGTAGTTCGTCTTCACCCTTTTATTTGTGGCATTCTCATTTGGGTCATGTTTCTGCATCCCGTTTAAGGTTTCTAACCTCTACGGGTGCTTTAGGAACATTGAACTCTCATGATATTTCTGATTGTAGTGGTTGCAAACTTGCAAAATTTTCTGCTTTACCCTTTCAGAACAGTACTTCATCATCTCTTGCTCCTTTTGATCTTGTTCATTCTGATGTTTGGGGACCCTCTCCCGTACCTACGAAAGAGGGCTCTAGATATTACTTCTCTTTTATTGATGATTTTACTCGTTATACTTGGGTTTACCTTATGAAGCATAGATCTGATTTCTTGGATATTTATCGTGATTTTAGAGCTCTTATTAGGACACAACATTCTGCTGTCATTAAGTGTTTTAGGTGTGATTTGGGAGGTGAATACACCTCTAATGCTTTTTGCCAGCTTCTGTCTTCTGATGGCACCATACGTCAGACTTCTTGTACGGATACTCCTCAGCAGAACGGTGTTGCCGAAAGGAAACACCGTCACCTGGTTGAGACAGCTCGCTCATTCTTGTTGTCAGCAGATGTTCCTAGGATATTTTGGGGGGAAGCCATTCACACTGCTGTACACGTCATTAATAGAATTCCAACCTCTCACAACTCAGGTTTGTCACCTTTTGAGAGGCTGTATGGGGTTGCACCTGATTATACTTTGTTGCGTGTTTTTGGTTGCACTTGTTTTGTCCTTAAACCTCATGTTGAGCGCTCTAAGTTGTCCCCAAAGTCTGCCTTGTGTGTCTTTTTGGGTTATGGTAGTGGTCAGAAGGGATATCGTTGCTTTGATCCAGTCAGTAAAAAATTATATGTTTCTCGTCATGTTGTGTTCTTAGAGCATATTCCTTTTTTCTCTGTTCCACGTAGTTCCCATCAGTTGACTCAGTCAGATCTTCGTTGCATTGATCCTTTTGATGTCACCACCGATGATGTTCCGCCACCAGACTCTGATCCTCTGAATACAGATACTCCTCCGAGCTCTCCCCCTCCATTGCCTTCACCGCCTGTTCCACCATCTTCTGAGATTGCGGCACATCCACCCCCTCGTCGGTCTACTCGTATTTGTAAGTCCACTCAGAAGCCTGATTTTGCTTACTCTTCTTATTCTCCCTCATTTGCTTCATTTCTTGTCTCCATTCACTCTCTGTCTGAACCTATATCCTATAGAGAGGCTGTCTGTAATCCTCTTTGGCAGGCTGCCATGGCTGAGGAGCTTGCTGCCCTGCATCAGACTCACACTTGGGATTTGGTACCTTTGCCTTCGGGAAAGCACACCATTGGTTCTCGTTGGGTCTATAAGATTAAGACCAAGTCTGATGGATCTGTTGAGAGATACAAGGCTCGCCTTGTTGCAAAGGGCTATTCACAGGAGCATGGGATGGATTATGATGAGACTTTTGCTCCTATTGCCAAGATGACCACCATTCGTACCTTGATTGCAGTTGCCTCTGTTTCTCAGTGGAAGATTTCACAGGTGGATGTGAAAAATGCCTTTTTGTACGGTGATCTTCACGAGGAGGTTTATATGACTCCTCCTCCCGGTGTACCACATGAGCCGGGGCATGTTTGTAGGCTTCACCGATCTCTTTATGGACTCAAACAGGCGCCTAGAGCTTGGTTTGAGAAGTTCTCCACTGTGGTATCCTCTCTTGGCTTTCGTCCCAGCTCTTATGACTCGGCATTGTTCATCAAGCATACAAGTAAGGGTCGTATTCTCCTTTCTTTGTATGTTGATGATATGATTATTACTGGTGATGATTGCGAGGGTATTGAATCATTGAAGCGAGATTTGGCTTATTTTTTTGCTATGAAAGATTTGGGTGTGCTCCGTTATTTTTTGGGTATTGAGGTTGCTTCTTCTGCTAAGGGTTATCTGTTGTCTCAGTCGAAATATATAGCCAATATTTTTCAGCGTGCCCGTCTTACAGACAACAAGACGGTTGACACTCCTCTTGAGACTCATGCTCATTACTCTCTGGATGATGGGATTCCTCTGTCAGATCCCACACTTTATCGTACAGTGGTTGGTAGCTTGGTTTATCTTACAGTCACTCGCCCAGACATTGCGCATGCTGTACATGTGGTTAGTCAGTTTGTCACTGCTCCTACATCGGTTCATTGGGCTGCTGTTCTTCGCATTCTCAGATATCTCCGAGGCACTCAGTTTCGTTGTCTCCTCTTTCCTTCATCATCATCTTTGGAGTTGCGTGCTTATTCTGATGCTGATTGGGCTGGTGATGTTGAGGATCGCAAATCCACTACCGGATTCTGTATCTTTCTTGGCGACTCTCTCATTTCTTGGAAGAGTAAGAAATAGGATGTCATTTCTCGCTCTTCTACAGAAGCTGAGTATCGTGCCATGGCCTCGACTACAGCTGAGATTGTTTGGTTGCGTTGGTTACTATCTGATTTTGGTATCAAACTTTCACGACCCACTCCGTTGCATTGTGATAATCAGAGTGCTATTCACATTGCACGCAATTCCGTTTTTCATGAGCGCACCAAGCACATTGAGATTGATTGTCACTTCACGCGCCATCACTTGCACCTTGGTACGATCTCATTGCCATTTGTTCCCTCTTTTCTCCAGATTGCGGATCTTTTCACAAAGGCTCACTCCACTGCTCGCTTTCGTTTCTTATCAGACAAACTCTCAATGCTTCTTGCTGTAGCATCGTGAGTTTGAGGGGGGATGTTAACATATATGTAATTACATTAGTTTAGCTTAAGGGTAGTTTAGTCTTTCACTATTCTTATCTATATGTATTGTACTCTTGCTCTTTCAAGATACAAGAGTTCCTTCCAAAAACCTTCTCCTCTTTTCCCTACTCAACGTATTGATTCTTTCATCTCACAGTACACCCACAGTTAACAAGTATATGATCAAGATCAAGATATGCATATGCAATGCAAAAAACCAGGCTTGAGTAATTTATTTGAAATAAAGGAATTCAGACATATAATTAGAAAAATAATAATTTTAAATCATTTGATTTTGAAACATCGGGAATAATTTTTAAAACGATTGTAAAATGAATTTCGGTTTTCAAAGTGTTTTCTTGAAAAGGTTTAGAAAATATTAGGTTTGAAAATGGTTTTGATAATTTTTGGAAAAGGTAGAAACCCTCACCTTTCTTGCAACTTAAGAACTATGATTCTCGGTGAAACCTGCGAATGTGATGTATCACGAATGCGTTATAATCTATTTCAATTTTTACATATCACAAGAAACTGTAAAACTAATATGAAATTAAAGGATTCACTGCTGACTAGTACTCATGAAAACAACCATAACTCTCTACACACCATCCCAAAAATTATGAATTTTAAATCCATAAAAACTAGACTTCTGTAGCTTTCCTTTGAAAGTTTACACTTTAAATTCCATATAAAAGTACCTCTTAAAAAATCACTATAACACAGACTGGAACAGATTAAGTTAAAACTTATCAGTACTCACGATAACAGTCATAACTCATCACAAATTATTCTGAAAATTATGAAACCAAAACCTATAAGAAAAAGACTCAGTTATCGTTTAGTAGACTAATCCTCAAAAAATTTCCTTTAACACGGACTGGAACCGGAAAGATTATAAATGACCAGTACTAACGAAAAATATCATATTTAATCACAAGTTATTTAGATAATTCTAAAATTAAACCCTTAAGGACAAGACTCAATTACCATTCATCAGACAGTTCAGACATATAAATCCATACATGATTGATCATCCAATAGTTCACTTTATCAAACATTGGAATCAGACTGATTACTGGTTGACCACTCCATCCTAAATCGATCATAACTTCTTACTCGGACATTTTAAAAATCCAAATCATATATCATTAGAACTAGATTTCATGACCTTTCATTTTTTATATCATAAATAAATTCTAATTAATTATTTTCCGTTCAAATCCATAGTACAACGTGACTGCATAACTAAACACGTACTAAAATCGGACAGATTAATTATTAACCACTAAGTAGTAAAACGACCATAACTTTCTACTCGGATATCATAAAAATATAAATCATATATCATTAGAAACTAAATTTCAAGATATTTCATTCGGTATATCATATATAAATTATAATTACTATGTCTTGTTCAAATACCTAGTACAAAATGACTGCAGAACTAATCACGTATTGCAATTTGGACAGATTACTAGTTAACCACTCAGTACTAAATCGACCATAACTTTCTACTCGAATATCATAAAAATACACAAATATCATTAGAAACTAGATTTAAATAAATTTAATTTGGTATATCACACATATATTTTGGATTCCTATTACCCGTTCAAATCTCTAATGCAACATGACTGCAGAACTAAATCCGAACTGAAAAACATCTATACTCTTGCACACACATCACTCTTGGTGAGAGAAAGAGTTATAATCCTACTTATAATCATGAATTTTTTAAAGAAGAAGAATAACTTATGATTCGTCTATGGATTAAGGATCAAATGCAAAAGGTTCCACAATCGCCTTTCCTCCTTCTTGTTCTATAGCAGCAGCAACTCGATATAGAGTTTCCTTCCAATGCTCCTATGTTCTTCACTTGATCACAACCGTATTTTGTTTGTGTGGTTGTTTATGGTGCAGAGGATAAAAGGAACGGATGAAAAATGATGAAGTGGTGGCTAGGGTTTTTTACATGTAGAGAGGTTTTCACGTACAAAATATATTAGGTTAGGTCTCTTGATCCTTATATACCTAGGTAGAATACTAGTAGGATTATAACTCTTTCTCTCACCAAAATTATTATTAATGATTTCACCTTCACTATTATTTCAAATTTAATCCCCAAAATATTATCTATCTAAATTCACCCAACAAGAAAAAAAAAATTCATAAAAGGTTCCTTGTTTAAAATGAAGCAAAATTATCAAGTCTCACATAAGTAACATGAAACCATTTCATATAAATATTTGGCAAAGTCTTGGGAAAGACCATCTTTCCATATAATTATGGAAAGATGAG
The DNA here is from genome assembly GCA_037428765.1 of Rubia yunnanensis. Lineage (NCBI taxonomy): Eukaryota > Viridiplantae > Streptophyta > Magnoliopsida > Gentianales > Rubiaceae > Rubia > Rubia yunnanensis. The sequence continues at coordinate 26,381,744 of CM075062.1, read as the reverse complement.
GTTTAATTAAAATAATAGAAAGGTTAAAGTTTTAGTTGTAATATTAAAAATTTATTATGCAACACGCAGTAGTTATAAGTTTATGACCCAATTAATGCAACACAAAAACTTTATCTAAATTTCTTCTAATTTGCAGTTTATACCTTGGTCTTTCCATAATTTATGGATAGAACATCTTTCAAGAGACGAACTCTAAATATTTATGCAAAATTTTTGATGAGATTGCTTTTGAGAAAGTCCAACAGATTATGTAAAATGTAGATTTAAGCTATATTTAAAGATTTTGATAATTTTTCAGCTCCAATAGATGCTGCATATGATTTTCTAAAATGGAGAATTGGAGGAAAGAGAAGGTTTTATTCTCTATATTGGTAAAGAGAGATCGAATGAAATATTTGGAGAGTTAGAAATTGATTTCTATTAATTTTAATCAACTTTAATTTAAAGGCAATTTCCTTATTTATGTAAATAATTTCTATGTCTAGCTTTCATGGTTACCGTAACTTTCATGCATAAGAACAAATGTTGACCGATGACATTCATTAAAAATTAGCCGTTACTTACAAAAAAATTAAATAGGTAAATATTCATCAATTTTTTAAGTAGAAGTTATTTAAATTTCTTTAAAATAAATATACTTAATTATGTATAAAGTCTTCTTTTAGACAAATAACTGTTATACATTGTCATTTTATAATTGACGTGACTGATGAGGTGATTTCGTGTTTGCTTTTATTTATTGCAACGAGATTCCGTTAACTTTTAAAAACTTTTAAAATTTATCGTAATGTATAAATAATAATTATAATTTGACTATAATAGTTATTGAAACAATTGTTTTCATGATTGGTCTAACTGTTAGTCGGTCTAACATGAGACCTTCTCATTTTGTTGTGGTTAAAGTATTTATTATTTTATTATATAAAAAATATAATAATTATTTAATTAAACACAAAGTTATGCGAAATAGAGAACTTGTTGAAATGGAACAAAAAAATATAGAGAATATAAGTTTTCATTCTTCATTTTAGAGAAACTTTTAGAGAACCTGTTGGACTTCCTCGTACCCAAGGTTATGGTGAGATGAAGGTATTATATTAAAAAAAACATTCGTGGACTTGTATGTAATTGTTTAGCTTATATAAAAAAATTTTCATCTAAATTTTCAATTGCTCGACCGATCCTTCTTTCCGCTTCAATCCTCCACTCTAATCCTCGACCACTCCGTTCCGCCGTCACGTTCAGATCATTCGCCGCTCTATTTTGATCCTCTGTTACTCTGCCATTCTTCTTTTCCCCTGCTCTGCTCTGCTCTAAATCCCTAAGTTGGTTCATTTACTCTTTTTTGCCTCATTTTATAGCCTTTAATCGTTGACTAGCGGTTGCAAAGTAGTTATTCCGGCATCTTCTCACTGTTCAGATAGTTTTTCATTATTCGTAGGTCCTTTCATTATTTATGGTGCTGAAACTGTCTCAAAATGAGAGCACAAAAATCCTTGAATTTGGCAGCGATCTTTGATTTTAAAGCAAGTTTATGAACCCAAATGGCCTGAGAGTAGTTATCAGCTATGATTAAAAAATAAAAGTCTCCATTAGTGGAAGGGAATTTTAAGGTCCCCAACTATCACAATGAATTAACTCAAAATAATGAGTACTTTTGGTCAAACTTAATGGAAAACTGTTTCTAAATTGTTTTGCTTAATGACAAATTAAACAGGGAGCAATGGTATTAAAATCCAAATGACTCTCTTTAATAAAAGAAACATAAGACAACATCGAAGTGGAAGGATGACCTAATAGCTGATGCCAAAGACTAGAGAAACAGGGGGGAAGTTCATGTGTCGGAGGGGAAAGTTTTTCAAACGTGTGCAACAATAAACCCCACCCAACTGTTCACCTACGCCAATCACTGTTCTCGAGCTGACATCTTGTAATATACATTTTTTTTGGTAAACACATCTAGATAATTAAGGGTAGCAAGTAACTTAGCACATGATAATAAGTTGCAAGGCAATTCAGGGATAAGCAAAACACGTGGCAGAATAATATTGCCAAGATGTAAAGTGCACTGGTAAACATCAGTAGATATGGTTCTATCAGGAAAAATAACATCAGCGAATTCAACTTGGATAATATCATGAGAAGTTCCCTATCCCCATTCATATGATAAGAAGCGTCGGAATTAATGATCCAAGGTGATGCAAATGCCAAGACTACTATCACCATAGATGACGACATGTCAAAGGTTGATCAGACATTCAAAGGATATGTTCGGGGTCCTATAAGTGACATTGCAGATCCAATGACTAGGGCAAGAACAAAGCTTAGATATGCAGCTTTGAATGCTTTGATCGATCAACTTCATGATGAAGAATTGAAGAATAAATCAACATCGACAATTTCTAGTTGTGAGAAATTTTTTGAAATTGAGATCAATCCTAATGGCTAGTTGTGATCAATTTTGTGCGGCCATATTAGGGTTTTCAAATCCCTTAATTCGGTCAAATATTTAAATTCTTCTATCCAGAGTCTTCATAAGGAGATTCGTATCATTTGGTATCATGGCAAAGCAAAAGATCCTCGGCCGAAAATATTCATCAAGGATTTCGAGTTTTGCACATTTTATTTTCAGATTTTATATAGATTTATAAACTCTTTCGTGTCATATTTTTAACTGTGTTTGTTTGATCTTTCTTAACACGAGGATTGAATCTAGAGTCAAAGGGTCCGAGATTTAGAATACCTTGGTATTAATATCCGCCTTCACCTTCATCAATCGAGTTAGGAGGACATTGAAGGGTCTGAGCATTAACAAGTATTACACGTCTTCACCTCCCCGTCAGTTTCGTAGTTTTTAGGTAACTTATACAGTTTATGTGCTTGTCATATTTTTTGTCCACTCTTCTGAAAAATTATTGCATGTTCATAATCCTAGTTTTTTTCTTTGTCGTCCTTTGATTCCATGATCTTGAATTTATTCTTGAATTCTTGATCCACCTTATACAAAAAAAAAGATTCTTTTGTGTCGTTTTCCAGATATAGTGACATATTCTTGACCCTTACGATCTTGAATACCTCGAAGTTCATTTGAATTGAGAGAAATTTTTCTCAGATTTCTTATTCCAAACGTTTTAAAGACAGGCAACGTGTTCCAAAAAAAATTTGAAAAACAAAAAAACAAAGGGTAGTAGATTTTTTGGGGTTTAAATCCGAGATCTAGTGTTTGAATCTGAAAATTGAGGTTGTTTTATAATTTTCAAAATTTTGGGGGTTGTTTTGCAAATTTCCAAAAGTTGGAAATTGTGCTTGAATTCTACTTTCTTGAAGAATAAGATTATGATTGTGAAGAGTATAAAAAGCTGGAAAATTCGAATTTGTGAAAAAAAAAGAGAGAAAGGAATCTTAATCGGAATATGACAAGGAAATAAAAAGCTTTTCGGGTTGGGAGTTTGACTGGAATTTTTTAATTGGGCAGAAATAAGGTGAAGAAAATCCTATTATACAAAGTATTCGGGTTTGGGTACTTAATCCTATTCGATTTTGGAAAAGTTGCTTGAATTTATTGCCTATTTAAAGCGTTCATGTTTTGATCATAACTCATATGATATAGCTCCGATTAAAGCCATTCAAATTGCGTATTGTTCCTTATTCTCTTTAGAATCCGGAATTAAAATTAGCTGAATATAACTATGTGTTTATAGATTTTTAAAATTCGAATTAAATTCCATTGTACTCATCTCCTATTCTGCTTTGAAATTGCAGTAAATTGATTGATTGTCCTCTTTATAGCCTTTGCCTTGTGATTTTTGAGTGTTATATACTTGGTAAGTGACCTTACCAGACAAAGGGGAAAGGGGGGGGGGGACATTTTTCTACTAATTGTTTTGTTTTTCTTAGCATCTTGGCGAGATGACGGACGACAATCCATTTGTCCCGCCACCATTTGTTGGTGAACCCAACAATTTACCAATGACGAACACTTCCAATGATAGACGTTGTACTCAATCACATGATGAACCTCCAGATGGTTAGGAGCGATAACAGATGAAACCAAAGCAACCTCTTAATCTAGATCAATTTGTTGTTGCAATAAATGCGCCAGTGAGTGAAGTGAAGCGATTGGCGAGAAAAGTTGAAAGCATGTCCAAAATGACACCTCCATCATCGCCCAAGAAAGATGATTTCCAAGTATTTTTCCACGGATTTCATGGTTATGGTAGTTCGGAACAAGAATATGATGATGCTTCGAAAAGACGATCACACCAAGGGTCTTCTAGAAAGTATCGCCACAGCAAATGCCATTCCCGGAGAAGAGCCAGTTCAAATTCCAGTGAGAGCTTAGATTCAGCTTGAGACATAAAATGATTAAAATACATACCTCAATTTGATGGTAAACACAATCCAACAAAGTATCTTGATTGGGAGGAACAGACTGAGAATCTGTTTGATCTCAACAATTATAGGGAAAAAGAAAAAGTGAAAGTGGTGCATTACTCCTTCATATATTATGCAGCTGAATGGTGGAAGAATTTGAGAAAACCAAAATAAATTGCTGGTAAAAGACCTCTCTCCACCTGGGAGAGATTGAAGTCCGAGCTTCAACAACATCATGTCCTGCCTACATATTTGATCGAACAACATTCTTATCTGAGCAATATGAAGCAAAGAAATAGATCTGTTAATGAGTACATGCAAGATCTTGGGTTGACCATAATAAGGGTCAGGAGAAAGAAGACGACACATTTATAAAGAATCGATTCATAGAAGGCTTACAGGAAAATCTTCAAATACCTGTTAAGATTCAACATCATGTGTCTATGAGAGATTTATTGGTGAAAGCAAGATTGGTTGAGAGCACTCTGCGGTCAAAGATGACACATCTCAGATTTCCTACTCAAAAAATAGGGTTTGAGTCGGGAAACCCTAATTTTGGCCGAGCAAGAAAAAGCACCATGGGCGGTCGTGGTCCAATGCAACCCTATTCAAATATGACATGTAATCCAAGTGACAGAAGGATGGCGCCCTCTACTAAAAAATCCAGCAAAAATCCAAGTAAGTCGACTTCTTCATCATTGAATTCAGTTTCTTTAATACTCCTACTTGTTTCCATTGTAAAGAAAGAGGACATGTTCATATTAACTGCCCTCATTCTTGAATTCTAACTACAATTGCAATGAAGATGATGAAGATGAATATGTTGATATGCTAGCTTTATATGAAAGCGAGGAAGAACAGGTAGATGAAGAGATCATCATAAATGATCATGGTGAACGAGGCTTGGAAACACAAGGTAACTTTGTGTCATTGAGACTCCTCAATTCTCAAATGGAAAATTCTGAGGTATAACGTACCAATATTTTCCATACTCGTTGAATTGTGAAAGATAAGAATTGTTTGCTAATTATTGATGGTAGCTCTTGTGTTAATGTTTTTTCTAATCTTCTTGTTAAATCTTTGTCCTTGCCTATTACTGCTCATCTGTCACTAATAAACTTATTTGTTTAAATGGTAGTGGTTAAATTAGGGTTAACAAACAATGCATGATTAACTTTAAGATCAGAATTATCATGATTCTATCTTGTGTGATGTTATACCTATGAAAGCTAGTTATATTTTGTTCGGTAGACCTTGGCCGTTTGATCATAAATCTATGCATGATGGTTACACTGACCAAATTCATTGTGATTAAGGATGGAACCGGGTATACTTTGACACCATTATCTCCTGTGGAAGTCCTTGAATCTCAAAAGAGGATGAAAGTCGACAAAGAGAAGTTTGCAACTGGTGTCAAAGGGATCAAACTAAACCCTACCCATGGTTTGCATGAGATCGGCCAAAAGGTGAAAAAAGGAGGAGAATACCCTGGCAAAGTAGACCAAATCCCAGGGAAGGCCAATCCACAGTCAGGTTAGTTGCAGAATAATTTTGAAAAGACGCATAAAATATTAATCTCACATCTTAATCCTTTACCATCAATTTACATGATGATACAAGAACTTCCTAATCATTCTGGTAAATCATTTTATGCTTCTATTAGAGATGTGAATCATGCCTTTTCCAATCATCCATTTGTTCTTATCTTGCACTTTATATAAAGTATTTTGCTAAGGATGATATCCCTATGCATGTTCCTCCACGGTTTGCTGAGATGTTATAGGAATTTAAAGATGTCTTTTTGTATGAACTACCTCATGGATTACCACCCATACGAGGCATAGAGCATTAGATTGACTTATTCCAATTCATGTATAAAGAAAACCCTGAGGAGGCAAAGAAACTACAATGATAAATCGAGGATTTACTTCAAAAAGGTTATTTGCGTGAATCTTTAAGTCCTTATGCCGTGCCTGTCATTTTAGTTCCTAAGAAAGATAAAATTTAGAGTATGTGCATTGATTATTGCACTATAAACAAGATAATCATAAAGTATCGTCATCCTATACCTAGATTAGAATATTCTTAAAGATTTGCATGGATCCGTGATTTTATACTAATGTTTATTTAACTTAGGGTTATCATCAGATTCAAATTAGGGAGGGTGATGAATGGAAAAATACAGCTAAGAATAAGTTCAGGTTGTATGAATGGATTGTTATGACTTTGGGTTTAACTAATGCACCTAGTACTTTTATGTTGTTGATAAATCATGTCTTAAGAAAGTTTATTGGTCGATTTGTTGTGGTTTATTTGAATGATATATTGATCTATTATAAATAGACTAATGATCATATTGAGCATGTTAAGATGGTTCTTGTTGCACTCCATGAGTCTAGATTGTATGTGAGGAAGTGGTGTTTCTCGGTTTTATGGTGTCTAGGGATGGCATCAAAGTCGATGAAACCAAGATATAGGCATTCAAGAGTTTTTCGACCCCTACCAATGCCATGTTTTAACTAGTTTATATAGAAATTTTGTGCGTGATTTTTCATCTATTGGTGCCCCTTTAAATGAACTAGATAAAAAGAGTGTGAAATTTACGTGGGGCAAAAGCCAAGAGAATGCATTTAATGAATTGAAAGTAGGATTATGTAATGCTTATGTTCTATCTTTACCTGATTTTAATGATACTTTCAAAATACGCTGTGATGCTTCTGGAATTAGTGCTTTTTTAATTCAAAAGAATCAACCTATAGCTTACTTCAATGAAAAGTTAAAGGGTGATGCTCTTAATTATCCAGTTTATGACAAATAATTTTATGCTACTGTGCAAGCTTTAGAGACATGGAAACATTATTTATTGCACAAAAAAATGGTCATTCATAGTGATCATGAATCTTTGAAATACTTGAAAAGTCAGGTGAATTTGCATAAGCGTCATGCTAAATGATCTAGTTTTATTGAATATTTCCCTTATGTATTGCGATATAGGAAGGCAGGGACCGAGCTAGAAACAAAAATTGGTCGGTCACAATTTAACTTGGTGACTTTATCTTTGAAGGTAGTGTTAAAATTTTGAGAATTTTTTAAATTTAGAGGTATAAAATGTGTCTAAAATTTAAATTAAACTAGGGTACTAATTAAAAATTATATATTAATTAACTAAAAAATGTTTTTTTTGAAAAAATGGCAGGGCAATTTCCCTACGTTGTACTTGAATAAATCCACCACTGTAAGAAGGATAAAGAAAATATTGTTGCTGATGCTTGGGTTTTCATTCATGAAAGAGTTATATGCCACTGATTCTGATTTTTCATATGTTCATGCTGCATGCGAGAATGGTGCTTATAATAATTTTTTTTACATGATGGGTTCTTTTTTTGAGATAATAGGCTTTGTGTTCCTTAATGTTCTATGCGAGAATTACTTGTTAAGGAAGCTCATTCCAGTGGTCTTAGGGGACATTATAGTGCACTTAAAATTTATAATTTGTCGCAAGAACACTCCTTTTGGCAGAAAAATGGCACTCTTTGTCGACAGGGTTTGTAGGAATTGTATTGATTGCTTAAAGGCTAAGTAAAAAACTAAGCCTCGTAGTCTTTATACTCCATTACATGTTCCTACACATCTATAGGTTGATATCTCCATGGATTTTGTCCTCAGTTTACCACGATATCTAGGAGGTAATGATTCTATGTTTGTCATGATTGATAGATTTTCAAATATGGCACATTTTATTCCTTGTAGAAAAACAGATGATGCAAAACATGTTGCGGATTTATTTCTTAAGGAAGTAGTTTGGCTACATGGTATCCCTACGAACATAGTATCTGATCGTGATGTTAAGCTCTTATCCTACTTTTGAAAAACACTGTGGCGGAAGTTAGAGACGAAATTGCTATTTTCTACAGCCAGTCATCCTCAAATTGGTGGACAAACAGAAGTCACCGATCGTACTCTTGGCACTCTCCTTCGTGCCTAAGTACAAAAGAATTTTAAGAATTGGGAAGCATGCATTCCAATAGCAAAGGTTTTTTTTATAATCACACTATTCATTCCATTACATCTTTATCTCCATTTCAAATTGTTTATGGTTTCCTACCTATTATACATCTTGATCTAATTCCTTTGAATTTTAAACATGTTAGGAACCTTGATGGAGAAAAGAAAGCTGATTTTGTGAAACAATTACATGAGAAGGTCAGCTTAAGTATTGAACGGACAAATGCTCTGAATGCGGAGAATGCAAACCTGGGAAAAAATTGATGAGCTTTGAAAAAGGAGACTGGGTCTGGTTGCATTTGCTCAAAGAAAGGTTTCCGAATGCTTGGAAATCTAAGTTAAGTCTGCGTGGTGATGGCCATTTTGAAGTATTGGAACGTGTGAATGACAATGCTTACAAGATTGTTTTTCCTGGAGAATATGGTGTTAGTACTACATTCGATGTTGCTAATTTATTTCCATTCACCTTTGAAGATGATTCAGTTTCGAGGGCGAAACCTTCCGACCTTGGAGGGAATGATGCAAGAGCCAATAATACTATCACCATAGATGATGACATTCCAAAACTTGATCAGACACTCAAAGGATATCTTCGGGATGCTCTAAATGACATGGCAGGTCCTATGACTAGGGCAAGAACAAAGCTTAGAGATGCGACTTCGAATGTTTGATTGATCAACTTCATGATGAAGAATTGAAGAATAAATCAACATCGAAAAAGTCTTGGATTAATTGTTCAAGAGTGTCGAGGAAGTGAAGACATCGTGAATAAATCAACATCGAAAAAGTCTTGGATTAAGAATTGATACACTTATACATAGTATGTTTTTAAAATAAAATATACTTTCTCCGCCCTAGCAAAAATGCCGAAGTTTAACTTTTGGAGTCAACTGCATCAATATTTAACTACTAATATCTTTATTTATGTATAAAAATTATCAGAAAAAATAATAATTCAAAAATATGTATTCTAACGAATTCAACAATATTTTACATGATAACAGTCGGCAAAGTCTTGGGAAAGGCGGTCTTTCCATAAGATTATGGAAAGACGGGGTTTAATTAGAATAATAAAAGGTAAAAGTTCTTAGTTGCAATATTAAAATGTTAGTATGCAACATGTAGTGGTTATAAAATTTATAACCCGGTTCATGCAACCCGAAAATTTTATCTTCAATTCTTCTAATTTACACTTTAAACCTTGGTCTTTTCGTGACTTATGGAAAGACCGTCTTTCAAGAGACGGGCTCACAACAGTCTCGTACATATAATAATAAAATAAAATGATCGAAGTTGAGTCAATTGAACTCCAAAAAGCAACTATATCATTAAGATGAGAATCTTGTTGGGTTTTAATCTGAATTGCAAATGAAATCTGTCTGCAAACTGGCCTAAGTTGCTGTATAAAAGGAAATTGGTCAATAAAACCATTAGAATGATACAATGAACACTGCCTATACATTTTAAGCTAAACTCAGATGGATCTTTCTTGACAAATGGCAAATCGGATGCAGGATGTATAATAAGAGACCATACAGGTAAACTCGTAGTTGCTTTCGCTAAAACACTCAGTGCAGGTTCATATCTTCAAGCTGAAACTAAAGCCCTATAACACGGACTGGAATTAGCTCAAAATCAGCAAATACAAAGGTTGGAAATAGAATGGGACTAAGAGATTCAGGTTAAACTGGCAAAGAGACAATATTAAATCCCTAGGCAATGCTTCGAGTACACCATTTCACACATACTCCGGGAAGCAAACTCCGTAGCAGACTTTCTAGCCAAGCTAGCAAGCTCACAAGTAACTAAAGTTTTTTCTAGTGCGGGTTTACCGGAAGAAATACAAAGACAAGTCAAACTAGACACTCAATCAGTTCCTCGGATTAGAATAGGATGATGCTTGTTGAATGTCTGGGTATACGCTTGATTAAGCTTGATGTATGAACGTATTGAACAGTATTATTATATTCAATGTTTTTAAGTTTCCGAAACTCTTTAGGTTCTAGTTACGGAAATGTATAGCTTAGAGTATCAGAAACAATTTTTCCAAAGATAATGTATTAAGCTCCCTCTTTAATATCCTTGGCAAAGTATTGGGAAAAGCCGTCTTTTCATAAGTTTATGAAAATATGCGGTTTAATTAAAATAATAAAAGGTAAAAGGTCTTAATTGCGATATTAAAAATTTATCATGCAACGTATAGTATTTATAAAGTTTATGACCCGATTCATAAAGCCCCAGAATTTTGTCTTCATTTCTTCTAATTTTCACTTTCAACCTTGATCTTTCCATGACTTATGGAAAGATCGTCTTTCAAGAGACGAACTCTACTTTCTTTATCCCAAGCACCCTATTATAGATATTGTTTACTTTCTGTCTATCAACTAGGGGTATTTGAGTCATTTTGACTACCCTAATCCCAAGCACTATATAATATATATATATTGTTTGTTTTCTGTCTGTGAACTGGGGGTATTTAAGTAATTTTTACTACCCTAGACCCAAAAAATTATCTAAAAATAACATATATATATATCAATATTATAATATGTTACTGGTTTTAATTCTCTACTATGTATAATCAATCATAACTTATTAACATGCAAATATTATAATATGTTACTGATTACTGATTTTAATTTTTTACTATATATAATCAATCATATCTTGTTAAAATATATAACTTCTAAAGATATATTGAAAATCATAAATATCTCATTATAATATATATATATATATATATATATATATATATATATATATATATATGTGTGTGTGTGTGTGTGTGTGTTCAAGAAAATCTAAAGAAACACATAATTTAACAAAATGTTCAGATTTTTTATACAATGATAGAGTACTATTGATAGAAATATGTATACATCTTTATTTATTTATATGCAATAAAGTATTATTTTAGATTGACTACATGTTAAATGAGGACATTTTATAATTATTGAGACTAATAAGGTCATTTGGTATTTTATTTTTATTCATTGCAATGAGATATATGAATATTTATGATAACCTTTTAAAATGAATGTCAATATTTTTATTCATTACTTTTTGAATAATTTGAATGAAATATTATAAATTAACCAAATTTTATTGTATTCAACATTTAACGTTTTTCCGCTAAATTAATTATTTTACTTCATAACTAATATACTCCCTCCGTCCCAGGGGAATTTGCACACTTTCCTTAAGGGGGTGTCCCAGGCAAATCTGCACTCTTTTTGCTTCTTTCCATATTTGGCAAAAAATGGCATGAATTCCCCAAACTACCCCTCACATATTTTAAGTTTTACCAAAAGACCAAAATTACTTATGCTAATTTGGGCCCAAATCCATTCAGCTAAACCCAAATCAAACTCAACTAATCCACCAAAACCATTTTAGCTCTTTAATTTTCCCAACCGTTTCCAATTCAAATTTAAGATTTGGTTTGATCTCATATCTTCTCCACCGAAAGTAGCGTCCAATGAATGCTTCTTATGATTGTAAAAAGCTGAGCTCTCCTTCATTTCTTCCACACTTTGCCACACCTCCTTCACTTTCTCTGCCTTCCTCTCACATGCACGCTCCTCTCTATCTTCCTCTTCCTCTTCCTCTGGAAACCCTAGTTCATATTTTTGAGCATCTCCCCCCAGTTCTCGTTGCTATTTTCACCAGTTTTTGTTAGATCTGTTAACAGTCATCCATCTTCCCCCTATTGTCGCTAAGATTTGGTGGGTTTTCAATGTTGTTTCAAATGAATTCCACCGGTCAATCATGCCAGAGGTGTTCGTTATGCTACGTTTCTGATTCATACAGTAAATTGGAGTTTGTCCCTGAGACGGAGGCGGATGACGCCACCTTCGCCTGGAGGTTTGACGCAGTCCTTAGGGAAACGGTGGTCTACGACCACAGTCAAACCCTCTCCACTCCAGATCCGGGGGAATCTAGTTTTGTTGAGCCTTGGGTTTATGTTAAATATCCCACTGACGACTTGAATTGTGAAACAGTTGTTGGAACGCGTCATGGAAAGCATGGTTTGGTGTCTCTCGGCCGGGATATCGCCGGTGGTGAAGGTACATGGCACATCACCGAGGCAACGCACTTCCCCTGGGACAATTTTATTCCAGAGAACACCATGTATAGCAGCAACGAGGTGCTTTATCTGTTATGTCCTTGGTTATGGGAGGAGCGCGACGCCAGGCGGCACAAACCCTAGATCTGGTGGCGTTTATTTAAAAACTGGCCCAAAAAAAAATAAGTCCCCAAGTTCATATTATTAGGGTTAGTTTGTTTTCCGGAACATTTAGTTTCCTCCATGAATCTAACTTTTGTGTTTTCTTCTTGGATATTTCGATAAATATACATGGTTTAATGCCGTTGACAGGTCTCGACCATGGTCGATGAAATGACCTCGACAAATGATATGTCCCTAATTCACGATTGTTAGGGTTTGTACAATTACATTCACAATTGTTAGGGTTTGTATGATTATATTCACGATTGTTAGGGACTGTATGAATGTTGCCATAAAATTAACAATTTCACACTGCTTGATTTGCAGACCAGTACTGATGAATCCATGTTTGTTTACTAGTCCTTGTCAATACACGGGAAAAAAATACAAATAAATGGGATAAATGCATTGAACATCTTCCCGTATCTGATGACAAGTACTGAATGAACATTAAGTTTTCAACTGAGGTGAAATCGTTCCTCCCATGAATGTAACTTTTAATGTGTTATGTGAGATAGCCACTGCTTGATGCAGTTGCTCGATGATATATTTGAGATATTACTGTCCACATTTTCCACAGAATATAGAGTATAATGCATGCATATTTATGTGCGAGAACCCCTGATTGCTTCAGGTGTTCGAGGATATATGTGAAACTGTTCTCAGAACCTTTGTATTTGTGCATCTTGCCTGAATTTCACTGATTTGTTGAAACCTGAGTTTGTTGTAGCATCTTGTGCCTCTGCCGTGTATTTGAACATAACAGTAACTTCGAGCATCGTCCCTGATTATTGCCTGGCTGTAACACTGAGCATCTTTCCTGACTATTGCCTGGCTTTATTATGGTCATTTGTGGTAATAACTGAATACAGAAAAGATTAAAGAGTATGTGTTTAAAAAAAGGTTAAATTTCATTAACAAAATGAACATTTAACCAGGGTTGGTCTCAAAACATCCCATTCACACCAAAAATGGGATGTTCTTGACTTCCAAAATATGCCATCACACCAACCCCAAAAATGTTTACAATTTTACATCTACGGTCTATAACCTAAGGCATGCATAAGTGGCAGCATTGTTTCATCTACTGCTCCTTTAGTGATTAGATACTCAATGCTGGGCCTTACAACCTCCTCACTTACTTGTAGTGATCTTGGTAGTGGTCCTTCCCTTATGTGTTTGTCCTTGTTCATGTGAGGCATCTTGTAGTTGTTTGACCTGCGTACTTTCAGTACTTTTATCATTAACAGTTGATGTGTAAGAAATACCTTGTTCAAAGTGACTGCATCTTCTCTTTCGTATGCTGATTGCACTGCTGCCATTAACTCCTCAACACTAGATGATGTCTTTTCTTGTTGTAAGCTTTGAATGGAGTTGAAAAATCTTAAGTCTAGGATGTTACAGTCGGGTGAGTTTGCTGGTTGGCTGACTAAGTGTATGGTAAAACCATCTGATTCAGCAACTTTCCTGAAATCTAGATCATGGTTAAATATGTGTGACTTTGCATTGTCTTGTTGAATATATATGAATTTGCCCAATATGTGAGATGGCTACCTTGCCTTGATTGCTAGGATGACTTCTGTGATTAGCTTTTCTCTTGTGACATCTCTTGTGATTTTTGGTACTGGAGCCTTTTCCACTGTCCCTGCTGGCCTTTTCTTGCTATTTTTTATTGCTACTTGATCTTGAATGAATGTACATATGCCTATTTTACCATCAAATAATAGTTCACCATCTTCCCCCCCCATATTGGCCTGCTTACTGCACATATAAACATTAACTTTGGGATATGTGACTTGTGTTTAGATGTGTGATACGGCTCTGGTTCATCCGGGGCCAACAGGAACCTGACTGTTTCTTAGCTTAAATAAAACCATTTCTCATCTAAGTGTAGGACATGGTCCACTAATCTGAATCTTAGTTCGGGATCTAACTTTTCTAAAACGAACCACATACGTGATACCTTATTGTATTCTGTGAGAGTTGGTTTGATGCTGTTTGTGTGGCTTTTTATCACCTTGGATGCCACTGCCCGTTGAACACTACTCTTCCCTATTCTGAGTGCTTTTTTTGTTCCTCTAATAGTGTGCCTCTTTAATGCAGGCAATGATTTCAATTCATCAAGGTTGATTTCCTTCTTGTTCTTCGAAGGGTGGCTAGTCATCCGACGACGCAAGTCCAGAGGTCTTCCTTGTGACATTTGAGCTCGAGTAAGAGCCCAGATGGTGCTCAATGTTTGCATAGAACAGTCAAACATTGGTGCTGCCAACAAACGTGTCAAATGCAAAAGCTTCCCATCCTTGTGATGCCCCAGGAAAAACTCACCCAAATGCTGCCTCTCCTCGTTTGTCAGATTCTTGCGCATTGACCCAAAAAAAACCCAACGAGGAATGGGACGATGCAAAACACTGAGAGCAAGCAGCACCCTCGGGTGACTAGGGACAGCTTGATGAAGTGTAAAGCCATACCTGAGGGTTCCTCAAAAACCCAAACTTTTATTGGGTTTGGTGTTTGAAGCCGTGACTGTAGACTTTTTTTGGTGCCTTCTAGATTTTTTCCTTCCAATTTTTAACCCTTTTTGGTGTCTTTAGTGTGTATGTATTTATAGAGTAGGGGTTCTTCTATTGGCTATAAAAAATTTGTTATGTAATAGTGAATGTACAGTGCCCAAAATTATTTTTGGTGCCTACCCAGCTTGCCAAAATAACGGGAAATGAAGAACAAATAAAAAGGAGGGAAAAATTATCCCTCCTAATTTCCCTAAATAGTTTCTACTGTATGTGTTAAGCAATAGCACGTGGGGAGGGGGGTCAAACTAGAGTGGGGCCCAGGGGAAAAAATCTGCAGAGATTTCTATCTCTGTAGATTCCCCTGGGACGGAGGGAGTAATATTTCTTAAATGACTAAACTTTAAAATTTTAAATAAAATTTAATTTCAATATTGTAATTAATGATATCATGCAACGCACGATGGTATTCCACTAGTTATTAATAAACGGGTATGACTCTATCAAACGCTCCACCATAACATGTGCTATTGTCTATATATAAAATGGAAATATGCAAATATAACCCTATGTAATTGAGAAAGTGCAGATATAACTCTGAGATAATTTTTAGTAAAATTATAACCCTAACTATTATACATAAGTGCAAATATAACCCTAAACCCTATATTCCGGCACTGACTGACCATTTCGACCATTGACCGGCCAAAAATTACTAAAATGCCCTTTCAGCCTAATGCAATAATTTGAAAGACATAAATGTCCTTTGACCCACCACCACCACCACTACTCCACCACCTTCACCATGCCGCCGCCGCCACTCCACCACTGCCACTACTCCAGCTCCTCAGACCTAGCCCTCCACCACCACCGCCACTCCACCACCACCGCCACTCCACCACCTCCTCCTCAGCACTAGCCTTGCCTCATCTGCCCAAGCTCCGCCGACCACCACCTCCAAACCCTCTCCCCGCTCACCACCCCCACAGCCCCACGCCACCTCCAGCACCATCACCATTTTCGGCGCCGCTCAGATAAGCGCTGGAAAATTGAGGCCAATCCTAGCCTAGTCCCGCCACCGGAGTTGCTCGGCATGAATCTCAAACCCAGTTGCTTGGAGAATCTCAGTCCCACTTGCTCGACACGAATCTCTGACCCTCGTTCTTGCTTCAACCGGTCTGCCTGGTTGAAGCGTGAGGTAAGGCTCCGGAACTGGAGCCATCCTTACTCTGTCAACACTTGGAAAATTGTCTTGAAGAAAATGGGTAACAACAATAAGTGGCTTCTTAATTGCCATTATATCACCTTCAATCAGCACATATATTCATAAGCAAGAACATTAATCCATCGCTAATCTTGGAGAAGAGAAGAGGATAAGAAATTGAAGAAGCGGTTGCGGGTGGGGATGGAAGGAGACACCCAAAATTTTAGAGTTTTAGGGGTATGAATGAAATTTCAGTGTGTACTTTTACTTTTTTTTACAAAAGGGTAAATTTGTCTTTTCATCACAATTCAACCTCAAATTTCTGGAAAATGTTATATTTACAGATAAACTAATTATCTAGGGTTATATTTGCACATTCAATTATCGCAAGGTTATACCTGCACTTTCATCAATTATGTAGGGTTATATACTCCATCCGTCCCAGTCTATTCTACATATGATCTTTTTTTAGTCAAAGATGCCGAAATTTGACCATATATTTGAATAAATATATGAACAATAACTTTATCGTATGAGATATGGTTAGATTTGTCGTAACATGTAGTTTCTAAATATCAATTTTTGTGTGTCTTTATAATCCGTAGTTACACATATTTACAGTCAAACATTTTTATTGGATACCGTGAAAAGATTCTGCACAGAAATGGCTAGAACAGAGGGAGCATGCACTTTGCTCAAAAAAAGTTAACTATATATCATTTTTATTGGGACGGAGGTAGTATAACTTTTAAGTTAAAAGTACAATAATTATATTATAACTTGTGGAAAAAATTAACTATCACAAGACGGTTCAAAATAATTAGAAAGAACTCCAAAGACTTAATTAAGACTTTGCTCCAAAATAAGTTAACTATATATCATTTTTATTGGGACTGAGGTAGTATAACTTTTAAGTTAAAAGTACATTAATCATATTATAACTTGGCAAAGTCTTGGAAAAGACGGTCTTTCCATAGGCTTATGGAAAGACGCGGTTTAATTCAAATAATAAAAGGTAAAAGGTCTTAGTTGCAACATTAAAAATTTAGTATGTAGTAGTTATAAAATTTATAACCCGGTTCATGCAACCCGAAAATTGTATCTTAATTTCTTCTAATTTACACTTTAAACCTTGATATTTCCATAACTTATGGAAAGACTGTCCTTCAAGAGACGCACTTTGATAACTTATGGAAAAAATTAACTTATGGAAAAAATTAACTATCACAAGACGGTTCAAAATAATTAGAAAGAACTCCAAAGACTTAATTAAGGATGACAATCAAGTGTTGATGACTTTTTTGTGGCTCGGATGGAGAAGATGACAAACTCCAAACACTTACGTATTTAAGGATGACAATCGAGTGTTCAATGACTTTTGTGTGGCACATTTGTTGAAGATGACGACCGTGCTAACACCATTGTTTCCATCATTCCATTCCAATCCAGAACCCGTTTTTTCCCATCTCTTTTCATTTTTCGCTTTTCTGACTTAAAAGTAAATTAAAAATTTGAGCTATCCTTTTCGGAATGCTGTAGGATTGTTTCATGCCGACCAATTAATATAGTTTGATGGCGAGAGCCCAAATTGATCAAAGATGGGATCTTTTCCATTGTTTTCGATGATAAATTTATAATTCTACAAATTCAAACTTGTTTTAAAATTAAAAACTCACGAAAGTGAGGGAGTGTGTATTAGGCTCCCCGTTCCCTGAGAAATAGAATAATTAGAGTACAACTTGGAGACATGGTAACAAAGTCTATGTGCAAGAATCTAGTCATGGACAAAAAGTTGTAACCTATATCCTTTGTCTCCATTCCTCATGTCGACAAAGAATATGGCCCGAAACCCGTTTCGAGATTTACTATGCCCTTCCACTTTTTATGCCTCCATGCCCGTGTGTTAGCAAAAAGAGGTGATCTCCCATAGATATCCCTCGCAAATCTCTTCCCCAGAAAAGATTCACCGTTGGAGAGCATTGTGATTGGAAGCTGAATTGCTGAGATTGAAGTCCATCTCCTGTTGTGATCAGTGCTGGTATCAGTGTCTGAATGTGCTTATCATCTGCAGGTATTATCCCTTTAATATTCTCCTAGTTCGTCATGGTCATCACCATCTTCCAACCAACATCCAAGCCTGAAAACCAAAATACAATATTGCAGTAACTCATTCTTGGGGAGATAAGTCCAATCATAGAAATTTTGAAGAAACATGATGAATGGACAAGATGCAACATAAGAGTGTTAACCATTTCCTAAGATAGGGAAATAAGATTGAGTCAAGGAAGATCATTCCCTTAATATTATTTGGTAAACTTGAATGATCAAAGAAAGATGATACTTGCTGAGTGCTGGCAGATCTTGCAAGAGCATTCGCAACACTATTTGGTTCTCTATAAATGTGTGAGATAGTGATGAGGTTGAGTTTACCATGCATCTTGGGTTGTAATTGAGCTAAATTGTTTATTAAATTCTTGGATATTTATGTTATTTGGAATGTTATTGCAGTTTAGAGATTTAGAGATTGAATTATCAAGTTGCTGCAGTATTCCGGAAACATGGAGGAAGTCACCATGTGTGTGGAGATGAAGAGGAGAAAAATATGGAGATGTTGGAATTAATGGAGAATTTTAGTGCTGAATTATGCCAATTAAAAATGCAGTTGGAGAATAATCCAGATTGAATTGAAGACTCCTAAATGTTAGGAGAAAATATTGTGTTTATCTCTTGAATTATAAATAGATAAGGAAAGACATATTTTATTCCTTATCTATCTTTTGGATGTAGGAATATTTTTGGAGACTATATTTTTCATACGTACATAGAAGACAGAAGCAGAAACGCACGCATACATCATTCTATTCAGACAATTTTCATCCTTTATTTTTATGCTTTTGTTGTGAATTCAATTATTTATTCTAGCTAAAATTTTCCTTTCCAGTAAAGATCAAGGAAGTACTGACATCGATTCTCATGAGATCTAATTAGTTTTTATACTTTGATTGCATGCTAGCATATGTTGTTCTTGATTAGAATGTTTATGATTGCTTTCATGTTATTGAGCAGTGTGTAATATTTGATATCATGTTAGTTAATTTAATACCAATTGAACCAATCATCCGTAATTGTGATATCAATTCAATCAGTGGTAGGAAATAACAGTCTTAATTTAACAATCCGATGTCCCAGTATGTTGGTTATGAATTGGGTCTTTCTCATTCTTAATGTTGCTAGCATATGAAATCTATAAAGCGTATCTTAGGTTATATGTTAGTTAGAGAAATAGTTGGTGAGACATCATCCTGATTATCGATAAGGTAAGGAAAGATTGGTTGTTTGCAACTATAACCAATTTATGTGCATGCATTTAAATTCATCTTTGCATCAATGATCGAGATAGAAAGCCAGTACGGAATTGATCGAAACCGAAACCTTCACATCATACTTGAATCTTTTTGCAATCTGTAACAATTTCTCATTCTTGTTTTTTCTCAAATTTTAGATTTTCTTATCCACTACCCTCATCTGGTTCTTTTGGTCACAAATTTGCAGATTAAAGATTAAAGAAAAAGTCTCACCAATCTCTTGGGAAACAAACTTGCTCGCAGTTGTACTGCTTGGTATGCCTATACCGACCACAGAATCCTGAACTCAAAATTTAGCTTTGAGCTCGATTTATTTTTTGTGTAAAATAACACACCAAATTTGGCGCCGCTACCGGGGATTGGTTTTAAGCAGTATTTGTTTCTTTATTTCTTTAATTTGTTTTCACTTTTTCTTAGTTTATGCCTCGTTCTTCTCCTTTTCGAACTCCCACCTTTGTTTAATTCAAATTTGGGAAGATTTGGAGGAGAAATATTCACAAAAGTTTTTTCCCGAGTATAGAGCAGCCAATTTGAGATCTGCAACAAGTGGTATTAGACAAAACAAGGGAGAGAGTCTTGCGAGTTATTGGGAGAGAGTATTGTGAGTTATTGGGAGAGGTTTAATCAATTGTGTCACAAGTGTTCTAACCATGGTTATACTGAATATCAGCTCATCACTAATTACTTTTATGGTGATATGTGTTATATTGACAGGAAGATTTTTTATGCAGCTTGTGGAGAAATGTGCGAAACAAAACCATGGCTGAAGCAAAAGAGATCATCCTTGATATGGCCACTCATGTATATGATGAAGATGATGATAGGTCTAGACCAGTTAAGGCAGTCGGTACCTCATATTTGGATGAGAAGCTAGATGCATTCACTTCAATTTTAAAAGATCTAGCTATGAAGAGTGCCAGAGGAGTGAAATGAAAATTTTGCTCACACATGGGACACTACACTGATGCTTTCCCTACTCTTCAGACCTTAGACCGAACAAGCTATCTTTGGATTTGAAGATATCTCGCAGAGGCCAAGACAGAACGACCCATTTTTGGATACATACAATCTGGGATGGATGAATAATCTAAACTTCAGATGGAATCAGAAGGCCCCCAGAATGTATGCTCCAAATCAAGCACAAGTTGTTCGTAATGCAAATCTAGCACTGAATGATCAGAGAGTCACTATGAATGAAGTCCTTAAGACTATGGCCCAAAGCAGCGAAGTGGTGCATAATTTAGCCAAAAACACAAATGCTTTTCAGCAAGAGACAAAGGCTGATGTAGGGAACATCGATCAACAAGTGACTCAACTGGCTGCGGAGGTAAACAAGTTGAAGTTCAATGCTAGAAGGTTACCCTCCCAGTCTGAACCAAATCCCAGAGAGAATGTAAGTGCAGTTACCTTAAGGAGTGGGAAAGAGTTGGTCGATCCTAAGCCTAAGGAAGTTGACATAGACAAAAGCCAGCATGAAGAAGCCAAGGAGAGTAAAAATGAGTCCTAAAGGGTAAACATTGAACCCATGATATCTATTTCTAACTCAAAGGTCTCTCCACCTTTCCCATCTAGATTAACTCGTAACAAGAAGGAATAGGATGAGAAGGAGATCTTGAAGGTCTTCAAGAAGGTAGAAATAAACTTGCCTTTAATTGAAGCTATAAAGCAGGTTCCCAGGTACAAAAAATTTCTTAAGGAACTTTGTTTGAAAAATATGAGATATGGAAAAGATTTAAAAATTAAGGCGGGGGAAAATGTTCTTTTCTGCTATTCAACATAAATTGCCACAAAAATGTAAGGATCCAGGAATGTTTTCTATTCCATGCATAATTGGCACAAAAACTGTTGAAAAAGCCATGATAGATCTAGGTGCATCAATTAATGTCATGCCTCTTTCTGTTTATAATTACTTGCAATTAGGACCATTGAAGGAAACTTGTGTTATAATCCATTAGCAGATAGGTCCAATGCATACCCAGAGGGAATAATAGAGGATGTACTAGTAAAAGTAAATGATATGATATTTCCAGTGGATTTCTACATTGTTGATATGGATAATTCATTTTCAGCTAATAAGTCCCTAATTCTTCTAGGAATACCATTCATGAAGACAAAGAAAACCAAGATTGATGTTGATAAGGGAACACTTAGTCTTGAGTTTGATGGAGATGTAGTTTCTTTCAATATTTTTGATGCCATGAAACATGTAAATGATCCTGAATCTATGTTTACCATTGTTGTGATTGACTCGTTGGTTGATGATTTTATAGAAAGGTACTCTAGGGATGCCAAGTTGGAATAGGTACTCTTCAATGGATAGGTTGACAAGGATATGATGGATGGCTTGGATGAAACTTTTTGTGAAATCATCATGCAGCTTTACTCCACCAAAGAAATCAGCTCCTAGCCACTTTTGGGTGGTATGCCCATACTGCTCATTTTTTGCTTAGAAATTCCAAAAACCATCTCCCAGCCACTTTCGATCGGTATGAACTTTTCCTCTGATTGAGAAAGAACCAAAGGTGGAGTTGAAGAAATTAGATGATCCTTTCAAATATGCATTCTTTGGGGAGAATCGGACCATACATGTCATGTATCCCAAGGGAATGGAGCTCTCCAAGGTTGAGGGAATGACACTTGCATTGCCTCCATATGAGTGATATGAGCAAGCCAACTGAGTCTAGCCTAAGCCGTTGAATAAGGGTGCTTCTTGGGAGGCAACCCAATATTTTTATATTTATTTTTGTTCTCTTCATTAGTTCTCTTCAAAAAAATAAAAAAATAAAAAAATATTATTCATCCATTCGACTTTGATTTTTTTGGACTTACAAGGTTCCAAGAAGATCTCCAAAAGATGAAGGAGGATTTTGAAAGTAAACCAAACATGAACCGAGACATTTAACTTTCAGCCTAAAGTTGTCAGGATATCTAATGCGAACCAGGATACACCGGTTAACCTCAAGGCTAATTAGCCGTCTGGGAAGCGTTTTCCTTTTTTTTTTTTCTTCTTTTTCATTTTTAGTTAAATTTTAGTACATTTGTAGAGTAAGTGCATGACATTATATTATCTACATCATTTGCATATGTTACCTCTCTCTTATATAATGAGGACATTGTGTTGTCTAAGTGTGTGGTGAAGGTGTAACATCATTAGTTTGTTTTTCATATAACAAAAAAAATAGCAAAATATGAGGAAAAAAACAAAAATATTTTCAATTTTTTTTATCCCTTGAATAAAAAAACAGCAGCCTTGAATTGGAAATTTGAATAGTTAGAGTTGAAATTTGGTTTGTGGTAAGATTGAATGGTTGTTTCCACTTGTGAACGAAATCATGGATTCCTTATATGCGTTCTAGAATGACGAATGTGCAATAAGTCATTTTTCTTTTAAACTAGATATATTATGAGGACTTGAGCCTTAAAGAGCAAAAGCCAAAAAAAATATAGGCATAAAAAATGATGATCATAAGTAGCTCTTTATCTCTTTGCTGAGTGATCATATTTTGATATTCATTGTTTGGTTTGTGCCATGATTTCGAGACCTTTTTTTTTATACTTGAGTATCAAAATGGTAGAGGCACTTAGGAATGAGTCCTACTTAGCTTCTACTATACATTTCATTCCTTACATTGATCCCCTAGTTTACCCCGTTGAAGCCAGAAAACACTTTCTTGGTATTTTCAGTCACTAAATATTTAGCCAAGAGCCTTAGCCTTTTCTTAACCCTCTGAGAATGTGTAAGTAATTTACTATTGCTTGGGATATGGATTGGAATTGTATGATGGGTTAGATATGGTTAAGATCTTGTACTAATACATGTTGAAGCATAGAGTGTTTTGGACTTACATTTATTGGGGAAGTATATATATAATTTTGAGATGGAATTTTTTTTCTTGTATGCTCAGAAAATACTTGTAAATGTTGTTGTCCAGAAACAAAAAAAAATCAAAAAAATGTTGCAAAAAAAAAGACTGAATTTTTTTTTTCTAGTCAACAGTATATTGAACTGAAATTTTTTTAGAGCAATATCGGTATGGTTAATACTTGGTATTGATATTTATACATAGTTGTGCATTAATGTTGCATTTTCTTTCAAAGTATGAACATGGAGGATGAGGGTGATGATGAACTACTCCAATATTCTTAGATTCTTAGCCTCGTATTCCCTTTATCCTACCTATTTGACCCTAACCCCATTATAACCTTGATGAAGAGCTCATTGATTTGTACTTAAGTGTTCAATTAATACAGTGGAGATATTGGTATACGCAAATCTGTTGTGATGAGCATTGATTGTGATTTGTGTGATTGACCTGATTATTATTTTAAGAGATATTGAGTGATGTTGGTGAGGCTGGACTTTATTGCATATTTTTTACTAGAATGTGAGGATGATGCGATTTTATAAGCAAAGGAGAATGGTTTGTAGTATGATGGTTGATCGTGTTTTGATTCTAACTATGATAATTTTTAATTTTAGGGCCGCTGTAGTTTTTTTTATTTGAGTCTCACATTTACATTTATGTTTTACATTTACATATGCTCGAGGGCTAGCATAATATAAGTGTGGGGTAGTTTGATGGGGTTGATTTTACCATATATTTTGGGTTGTTATTGAGCTGAATTGTTGATTAAATTCTTAGATATTTATGTTATTTGAAATGTTATTGCAGTTTAGAGATTTAGAGATTGAATTGTCAAGTTGATGCAGCATTCTAGAAACATGGAGGAAGTCACCTTTGTGCTTGGAGATGAAAAGGAGAAAAATAGGGAGATGTTGGAATTAATGGAGAATTTTAGTGCTGAATTATACCAATTAAAAATGCAGCTGGAGAAGAATCCAGATTAATTTGAAGGCTCCTAAATGTTAGGAGAAAATATTGTGTTTATATCTTGAATTCTAAATAGATAAGGAAAGACATATTTTATTCCTTATCTATCTTTTGGATGTCGTAATATTTTTGAAGACTATATTTTCATACGTACGTAGAACACATAAGCAGAAACACATGCATACAATCATCTTGTGTAGAACAGTTGTTTTGTTTTGGGCTTTTCATCATTCTATTTAGACAATTTTCATAATTCTATTTAGACAATTTTTATCATTTATTTTTATGCTTTTGATTGTGAATTCAATTGTGTATTCTAGCTAAATTCTTCCTTTCCGGTAAAGATCAAAGAAGTAGTGGTGTCGATTCTCATGAGATCTAATTAGTTTTTATACTTTGATAGCATGCTAGCATCTGTTGTTCTTTATTATAATATTTATGATTGCTTTCATGTTATTGAGCAGTGCACAATATTTGATATCATGTTAGTTAATTTAATACCAATTGAACCAATCGTCCGTAATTGTGATTTCAGTTCAATCAGTGGTAGGAAATAACAGTCTTAATTTTACAATCTTCCGTCCGAGATTGTTGATTATGAATAAGGTCTTTCTCATTCTTAATGTTGTTAGCATGTTAAATCTATAGACTGTCTCTTAGGTTATATGTTAGTTAGAAAAATAGTTGGTGAGACGTCCTCCTGATTATCAACAAGGTAAGGAAAGATGGGTTGCTTGCAACTATAACAAATTTGTGTGCGTGTATTTAAATTCATCTTTGCATCAAGGATTGAGATTGAAAGCCAGTATGGAATTGATCGAAACTGGAACCTTCCCATCATAGTTGAATCTTTTTGCAATCTGTAACAATTTCTCATTCTTTTTGTTACTCAATTTTTAGTTTTTCTTATTCACTACCCTCATCTGGTTCTTTTGGTCACAAATTTGCAGATTAAAGATTAAGAAAAAAGTCTCGTCAATCTTTTGGGAAACGAACTTGCTTGTAGCTATACTGGTCGGTTTACCCATACCGATCGCTGAATCCTGAACTGAAAATTCAGCTTAAAGCTCGATTTATTTTTGGTGTAAAATGACACACCAGATAGTCCAGACCATATGTTGAAGCGAATCCCATATCTGACGGATCTCTGAGAAGCTTTGCCATGGAACTTTAAACACTCTTCTAATTATCTGAACTAAGAGCTCAAAATCACATTCTACTTGAATGTTTCTTATTCCGCATATCTAAGCTGCCTTAATCCCATAAAGATGGGCTTAGACCTCAGCTTGAAAGTTGTTAGAAACAGAGAGCATTTTAGCTGCAGCTATTATCAGTTTTCCTTGGCAATCTCGGATAATGAATCCAACACCTGCATTGCCATTCTTCAGAAAGGAGCCATCAGTATTTAATTTTAAATGGTCAGGAGATGTATAGTGGATTATTTTTCTCTTGGACTTGTTCTTTGTCCCGTGGATGAATAACTTAGGAAGAACTGATGTTAGTTTCCAGAAACATTTAATTTTGAAACCAATCCAAATGTCATTTAATTACCACAGAATTTTCCTAAAAATAATCTCCTCATTCGTCTTAGTTTGATCAAAGAAATAGTTGTTTCTTAAACACCAAATAAACCAAATACAGAGGCATGTCAAGATCTTAATAAGAGCACTGAATTCTGGTATAACCAATTTCATATTCCAATAGTAATATAATCTGTCCCACAAGTATTTAAAAGATAAAGAGTGGATGCCAAAAAACTACTCAGTTCTAATCCATACCCTTTTTTTTTATAAAAGGACAACTATTGAAAGAATGGTGTATACTCTCTGAATCCTGTTTACAAAAAGAGAAAATTGATGGGAGATTAAATGTGAAGTCTTCAAGTACAACATGCAAAGGTACAAGTCTGTTAAGCAATCTCCAATTCATAATACTGATTTTCTTAGGCAGAAGCTTAGACCAAAGGTGAGTAAAAGACTTAATTTTTTGCTTTTGTGTTCCGATAGCTTCATAAGCTAACTTCAATGAGAAAGAACCATTATGATTTGGTTTCCATATCAACTTATCTTCATACTCAGGGAATAGTTTATATTCACTACTTAGAGAATGGATGGTATCAGTTGAGAAATAATTTTGAAATGAGCTAAGAACTCAGCAACTGTAAGGTCAGAATGTGGTAGATCAGTTTATGGATTCCAGTTATGCAGTAGCAGACTTGATCCAGTCCAATTTGAATCCCAAAAAGACACTGAACCTCTCCCAGCCTGAATTTGAGTATGTTTAATGGCTAAAGCATCCACCTCTTTGATTCTTTTCCAAGTTCTGGTTGTTTGGTGATTTATGGGATTTTACCACATGAATTTAGCCCATAAATAGTTACCCTTTTGGAGGTTCCACCAAAGTTTTAGTGAGAAGCTCTGCATCATAAGGTTCAGATTTTGAAACCAATTCCATTTTCATCTAATGGATAACATAATCTCTCAATAGATCTCCATGTTATCCCAGACTGATTAGATGAAGATTTTGGATTCCAAAAGAATGTGGCCATTGTCTTGTGTAGACTTTTGATTGTTTTTTTGTTGGCTTTAGCACTGTTATGATGTGCAGAGGAATGAAGGATAGTACATGTTTAATCAAGATCATCCTTCCAGCCCGGGATACGAGTTTATTCTACCATTGAAAGATTTTGGAATTCACAGAGTTTAAGAGATTTAGGTAATGAGAATTTTTATTTCTTATTATGAAAATTGGAGATCCCAACTTCCAATTTTTATTTCCCTTGAGTCATTTGGCTTTCAGTTTTGATTTGGTTAATGATTTTTGGAGATTTTTTTTGGATATTAGGAAAGAAGATTTCTCATAATTGATCTTTTGACCAGATGCATTTTCATACATTTTGACAAGCCCCATAAGTTTTTTTAAGCCCCACCTTTGTGTATTTTAAGATTGTTGTGTCATCAGCAAAAGAGAGGTATGAGATGTTCAACATGTGATTTGGTAATTTTTAACAAGGTATATCTGCATACTGAAAGAAGAAATTTAGAGTTTTGGAAAAAGATTCTGCCATAAGAATGAAAAGCAAAGGAGATAGAAGGTCTCCTTGCTTTAAACCCCTTGAAGCTGGGAAAAATCCAAAAGAGATCCCATTTGTAATGATAGAAAAATATGCAGATTGGATGTTATTTATTATCAGATTTACAAAATTAGTACCAAAACCCATTTTGATGAGGAGTTTAGATAAAAAAAGACCATAAAACCCTGTCAAAGGCTTTCATCATGCCCAACTTGACTATCATATATAACCCCTAAATTTGGAATTAATGTAGCTTTCCAATTCTTGCATTAATAGGACATTTTCATAAGACAAAATTGTTTTTTTTTGGTCTCCTACAAAGTATCTTTTACCATCTTTTGGCTCTCATTTGCAAAACAACTCTTAGACGGCACCCAACAAATTCAAACAATTTGTTTGGTCCCCAAAGGTTGTTTTCAGGGAAAGTCAATGGTAAAATTGGTCAAAATATGTAAAATGATCATTACACCCCTGAGTTTTAAAAAAATAAAAAGAAAAAATTCATCAGGAGGTTCGAGCTTGAATGCTCGAGGCAGGAGGTTCAAGGGCTCAAGGCAGGAGGTTCGAGGCATTAGGCTCGAGAGCTCGAGTGTTTGAGGCAGGATGTTTGAGGGTTTGAGGCAGGAGCATTCGAGGGCTCGAGGCAGGAGGTTCGAGAGCTCGAGGGTTTGAGATAGGATGTTCGAGGGCTCGAGGCATGAGGTTCGAGGCTCGAGGGCTCAGGATGAATTCAAAAAGAAGAAAATTTTAAATTAATAATTTTTAATTGAAAACATTTTTAATTAGTAAAATTACCATTATACCCATGAATATACCAGGAAACCATTTAGTCTTACCTAAAAACCACCTTAGGGGACCAAACAACAAAGAGTGCATTCACATTATAATTAGCACCAAGATCATTCATAGTAGGCATAACAATTGGGGTAGCAACAGAACATACATGAACATTAAAGTTATTAACATTAGCATTTATATCAATATTTCCAGTAGACACATTAATCATAGTAGAATGATCAAGCACATCTAGAGACACACTGGAAATAAGTGCAGTAGCCTTGTGAGCTATCACAGTTTTATTTAGGATTAAGGGAGAAAATGGAACACGCCTCTCTGTGATAGAGGGGATGCTAGATTTGCTTGCAGTATCCATTCTAGTTAAATCCTTAGCAGTATCCTCACTAACTAGAATTGGTGCTTTGTCTTTTGATTGCTCTGGTGCCTTGGACTGATCAAAATCATTTGGTGAACATAGAAAGTGTTGGATGTACTGATAGGAATATAAACGTTATTAAGCAGGGAAACACCAGAATGAGAGGCTTTGCCCCCATTACCTGTGGAACTTCTATGTTCATCATTGGGGGCAAGGTTTTTACCTGTAGGATTAGATTATTTTGGCCTACAAGCATTTTGAGATGTTCTGGAGGGATCATATTTACTTGCTGATGAAACATGATCAAGCTTGAAACATTTTGAGCAATACACTGGAAATCTCTCATAATCAACATACTGCCAAAAACCAGTGCCTCTATATTCAATTCAGACCCTTTCTCTTAGTGGATTTGAGATATCAATCTCCACACAAACTTTAGCTATGTGTGGCCGAGTCTTATTCAGTGTGGCCTTGTTAACCTTGATAGGGGAACCGATTAAACTACCTATGGAATTCATCACCCATTGATAAAAAAACTGTTGTGGTAGACCATATAGAGCTATCCACACCAGAACGATTGGGGAGTCTGCATTGGGATCGAAGTGTGGAGTCCACTTT
This sequence comes from Rubia yunnanensis, assembly GCA_037428765.1. NCBI lineage: Eukaryota > Viridiplantae > Streptophyta > Magnoliopsida > Gentianales > Rubiaceae > Rubia > Rubia yunnanensis. The sequence continues at coordinate 26,352,385 of CM075062.1, read as the reverse complement.
GTCATACAGATGGAGTAGGAGCTGAAAATCCAGATCTTGTGCAGCCATCATCGGTAATAGTCATCTAGAAGATTGAAATGGAGTAACACTTTCTTGTCGCTATCCTATTGAAGTCGGCCATCTAAAAATCCTTCCTGAGTTTTTTCTATTTGTGGCCCACTCCTTGAAAATTTGCCAACTAGCGTCCTTCGAATAGGTGCTTCGAGGGTATCACATTTGGCATCAGAGAATTTCAACCCTGATTCTCCCAGGTGGTCGACTTTGGGTTTTCTGATCGAATTGAGCTCTAGTGTGTTTGAGAGCATCAGTAAGGGCACGACTAGGAATTTGGGCATATGAGAATGGTGGCATTATTTTTGCTCTTCCATGGTGGTGGCACTAACCTAGTAAAAGGGGGAAGATGATCCGAGTTTTTAGGAAGAAATCGCCTAAGAGCCCTCCCGCATTTTTTTAATCTCTACAACTTCAAAGTTTTCTACTTAATTATAGAGAAAATCTCATGTCAGACCATCTTACCATAGAAAATGGACAGACGAGGGGTTAAAGTGAAATTATTAAAAAAATATGGCTGAGAAATAGGATCAAATTGCAATTATTAGAAAATGTGTTCGGATTACAACTAATTGTCATCCTTTTGAAAGAAAATCTTCTAAATCAAGGGATTTTAATCCTTCTGAAATTCAATCCAATTGAAATTACCAAACGAATCTCATAAACACCATATTTAAGCTCGCAAATTGCCGATTGAATATGTGCAAATCATGGGATCGAAGCTGAAATTTTGCGAATCAATAAGTTTTTGCCAAATTTGGACCGAGCTTTAAATTTTTGCAACGGGCTCTGAATTTAGCTAAGTGATGATGAAATGAACAAATTTTTGAAAGCTTCTACGATCTCCGACGATGAAATCAACAAGGTAATATCAAATTTACGGTTTCAAATCTCAACTTTTGTCAACATTAGCTAAAATTTTGAGAAATCTCATAAACAAATTTAATGAAGGTGTTGTCGTTGTAAGTGATAGAATACGAGTCAATTCATGACAATGAAATTGTTTTGTATAGGGGAGATAGCAACAAAGATTTTGAAACTTAAAAATTCAGCAAATATTCCTCAAGGTTTGGGTTTTGAGTACTACAATGATGTTACTAAATTTGATATTACGAAAATATTGTTAAATGCATGATGAAATTGCATGAACATACGAAGTAATGTGTTCATATTTTGCTTGATGATTGTTCAATTTTGAAATTTGATTAGATGTATTTTGTTAAGAATATTTTTGCATTTTAAGTTTGCTTGAATGTATGAAGTAATATGTTTAATGCATGATGTAACTACACGTACACATGAAGTAATGTGTTCATATTTTGCTAGATGATTCATCAAGGTATGAAATTTGATCAAATGCATTTTGTTATGAAGATTTTAGTGTTTTTAAATTTAATGGAACGTATAAAATAATATGTTAAATACACAATGTAACCGTATGAACACATGAAGTAATGCATTCATATTTTGCTAGATGATTCGTCAAGGCCTGGAATTTTACTAGATGCATTTTGTTAAAAAGGTTTTGGTTTGTTTTTAAATTTTCTGGAACGCATGAAGTAATAAGTTAAATACACAATGTAACTGCATGAACAGATGGAGTAATGTGTTCTTATTTTGCTAGATGATTCATCAAGATCTGGAATTTGATTAGATGAATCTTTCTAAGAAGATTTTGGCATTTTAAAATTTGTTGGAACGTATAAACTAATATGTTAAATTCACGATGTAAACGCATGAACACATAAAGTAATGTGTTCATATATTTCTAGATTATTCATCAAGGACTGGTATTTCATAAACCAAATGCTTTTATGAAAAATAATATTTTATATAACTTCTGAAACATTTGAAATAAGATGTATATACACTATTAAAATACCTAAGCACATAAAGTGATTTGTTTGTATAGTGCTAGATGAGTCATGAAAATGTAGATTTCATTAAATTAATTTTGTATGAAACGTCTGAAATAAGATGTTAAGTACTCGAAGAAACTGTTTAAACTCATGAACTAATGCATTTATATATTACTAAATCAATCATCAAAGTCTAGATTAATTATATGAATGTTGTTCATGAAAAGTATGATATCTTAAAGTTTGCTAAAATGTCTGAAGTAACTTGATATATACACGATGCAAACTCTTAGTCACATGAAATAATGTGTGTATATTTTCATCAATGATTAGATTACTTGTTAGAATAACCTAACTAAGCCCTCAAATGCACAAACAAATATTACAAACAATTGATGTAATGAGTTTGTATATATTACTAGTTGTAGTTTATAATTGATATATATTTACAGGAATCGATTTTGACCACACTTTGTGCGAGTTATTGAAAGTAGATGTCATACATTGCTTCACAAGTTTAAAAGCACACAAATATTGGAAATTCACGATTTGTACCAAAACAATCAAATGTTTTGGGATTGGGGTGTGATTATCAATGCAACGAGGTAGAAAAATGGAACCATCATAGGTATGTGAAGAAAAGGTAAAAAAGTCAATGAAGTTGCTCCAAAAACTTCCTCTAAAAATTCAAGCACTAGTGTAATAGAACCCTCACTTACTAAACCACCAACAAACCAAGATCCATCTCCCACAAAGACAAAAGGAAGAAGAAAAAGAATTGAAGCATTGAAGCAAAGGAAGAAACCAAAGATAAAAGAGTTTGGTACAAAGACACCAAAGCAGCAAATGATGTAGAGCTATGAGTTTCAATTTCATAATGTAACAATATAGAACTAAGAACATGTATTAAAATTAGAGCATTATTTTATAGACTTTATGTGAGCAGTGAAATTAATATTTTAAATTGCTCATCTAATGCTCTAAAAATCTCAACTATAGTGAAAGCCATCAATAGTTGGAGTTTAATCAGTAAAATAATATTCAGATCGGTAAACTCCAACCAACAATATACTTAAGCTAGTGGTTCCAATAAGTACACTAAATGCATACATACATGAACTAAACATACAGTAAGAAATTTAAAATATAAAAGAACCCAAAATAACCCAACTCAAATGAATTACTTTGACAAAATTATTAACTTGTAATCTCCAAACTAAACATTTGAGTAATCGAACTAAAGAGTTAAACCATCAAATTAATCATGTCCATAACTTGTAACATAAAAATAACAATTCGTAATCTAACACTAATATGAAAATTCAAATTAGTAAATTCAAACCAAAAATATACGTAAACTAATGTTTCTAATAAGTGAACTAAAGGAAAAGATACATGAACAACCATACTGTAAGAAATTTAAATTTGAAAAACTCAAACTAAACCACCCCAGATGGCATTGCTCTGACAAAACAATTAAACTTTAAATAACTGAACTAGATTGATAAACTATCAAACTAACATGCTTGTTTCTTTTCCTTATCACATTGACAAAGCCTCTTGGTCTTTTTTCCTTCTCTAAAAGTTTGTGGATTCAATTCCTTCTACATTAGTGTGGATTTGGATGTTGAACGTTTGTGCATGTTAGAGTTTGAATATATTTCTCCAGATAACAACAAAACCTACAGCAACGACACACAAATTTCGCATGAGATGGTATAAAGGCATCAATTACTGATCTTTTAAACACGGTGATAAAATGGTTGCGGGGAAAGACTAGTACACAATATAGGAAAATATGTGACCACATTGACACCAAATGACCATAATCCTTCATCTGATAATGTGGTACAATATAGTCGCAAACTATCTATGGTCAAAACACTCCTAGATTCCCAACCAATTCCTCATCATTCAACAGTTCAAAAGATGTCATATTGTGTTGTTGCGACCTCTTCATCAACAACTATAATATTTCAATCTAATAACTAAGAGAAATATACAAAATGGGAACAAAAAAATGCTAATAATTACCAATTTCGACAACATTGTCATCAACATCGACATCCTTCTCAATTTTGGTTTCAAAAATATCAACTAATAAACCAAAATTTTTGAACTAACAACATATACATAAGAAGAACGTATAATAATAACATCTAATCAGAATCTTTTTAATATGTTGAATCTGTGGGATCATTCGTCACAACCCCAACAACAACTATGTAGCATAACAAAGAAACACATGAAACATCAAAGCTAATAATATTTTTTAAAATAATAAATTAGGCAAAAAACAATTACCACTTTGAATTACACCGCCCTCAAACACATCTTCATCTTTTTAAATCTATTTATAAAAGTGATAAACTAATTAATTTATCGACGAACTAACAATATAAACATAAGAAGAAATTATAATCACAAAATCTAACCAGAATCTTTTTCATATGTTGAAACTAGAGATCATTCATCACGACCACAACATCAAAAATATAATATAACAAAGAAACACATGAAATACCTAAACTAATAATACAAAAAGATGAACAAAATATGCTAAAAATTACCAATTTAAATTACACTACCCCCATCAACAACATCATCCTTACCAATTTACATTTTTATAAAAAAAACAAATGAATTAAATAGCCGAACCAACAGTATAAACATAAGAATAAATTATTATCATAAAATCTAACTAGATTCTTTTAAAAATGTTGAAACGGGGAATTATTATCACAGCCTTCGATCATAGCATTATCGATTCCAAAAAAAAAATTCAATAAGTATAAAAGGCAAACCAACAAATAGTAAGAGTAAAAGAATTGAATCAATATTCCAAACCTTTTAAAGAAGATCCACCAACTTTTGCATGCTTATATTCGGTAGATTTACTAGCACTTTTTTTTAGAATCATTTGATTATCTCAGCTATAAAAAATATAGATATTCAAAATAGAAATACCAAAAATGTAATAACACGATAAACTAAAAATTTAAAACCATACTGTTCCAATTACAAGTAGTAGTATTTTTTTCCTCTGAATTCTTTAGCGTTTGAATAAGCACTAATGGCAGATGAATAAGCACTTGAAAAAAAAAATTAAAACATCAGACTAATAGAAGCCTAATCAGATGTTACTAGCACATATTAACACATAAAGGGAGGAAATGATCCACCAGCTCGAGGACACTAGTGTAACAAAAACTAACGATAAACTAAGAAAATGCAAACAATTAACATCAACATATAGGAGTACAAAAAATTTAAAACAATAAACTAACGATGATGATCAAATAAATGACTCTATCACTAAAAACAAGACGATCAAGTAGAAAAATGCAACACCATAACTGACATTGACCCGTAAACAAAATATTTAAAACTTCAAACTAACAAAAATGTCTAGAACATCAGTATATAGCATAACAAATCACTTTAAACAATAAACTAGCGATAATAATCAAACAGATGATGAAGCAGTCGAGAATCGTAACAAAATTTGAACACATAAACTACAAATTCAATTGCAACTTCATATATAACTATGCATAGCTGAGGCAACACCTCACCCAAACAAAATATAACTGCACAAACAACTATGAGTAGAGAAAGTCTCAGGAAAGACGGCATTTCCATAAACTTATGGACAGTCCTCAAGGGCATTTGCCTTAAATTTTATAATTTTTTATAAAATTTAAATATTGCATTTTATAAGTTAAAACAAGTAATAATGTGTATTTGAAGGTGAAAATATTAAAATATATGATATAAAAAAATATTTTTAAAATTTTTAAATTTTGTATGTAATTTAAGAAATACAGTGTATAAGGTAAGAAATAAGTTGCCTGTCCATAAGCTTATGAATAGGCCGTCTGTCAGGAGACCTACTCCTATGAGTATATCCTCTATCACGAAGACCGAAATAACAGCAAAAACCTTGGAATTGGAACCCATATTTTGCTCGTTCCAGTGAATCCTACAAAAGAAACATTAATGTCATGCACAATAGACACCAAATGCATGATAAATATCAAAACTTTGTTACTTAGCAGATTCATTTGTGGACATAAGGTTCAGACCTCGAAATCTTTCAATTAGTCTGCTAAGCAATAAATTTAAATCAAACTACAGGTCTAGTACGAATGATTTAAAAATCGATTACACAGTGAGAAGATGCCTGAATAATCACGTAAGGACCACAAACCAGATATTAATGCTAGAATGTGAGAAAAAATTAGAAGGACGATCCTAGGGTTTCAGAGCAGAGTGGTGGCAGAGGAAGCAAAGAATGGAGGAACAGAGTGGCAGCAGAGGAGCTGAGGAATAGAGCGGCGACAGATGAGCAGAGCAGCGCGAGTGGCGACGGAGGAGCAGTTGGTTGAATTTGGGGAAGAAACCAAATCTTATACATAATCTAAATAATTACATGAAAGTCCCTCTATATTTTCTTATTTTATTATAAGACCTCCGTCTCACCATAGTCTTGGGTGAGATGGTCTCACCCAAGTCTTTGTATTAGTTATATATCAACTCATTCAGCTCAACGGATGTAGTTATTTCAGTTTATTTTGAGTTAATATAAATTATTTCATTAAGTCCAGTTTAATTTTATTCCAATATATGTTGCTATTATCATATTTGTATGAATATACAAAATATATTAATTTTATTTCAATTAAATTTATTTTATTTACCACGGATCACATGCGCTCCATCATTGTCTTTCCAACACTCCATTATTGCTTTCTAATGCTCCATTTGCCTCCCAAGAATCATCTATAATGCTCCATTTTCTCTCCAATCTAGAATCATATCTTCCTATTCTCTTAACCCATGAAACCCTAGCTGCTGCATGTCTTTGCTTTTTTGTCTTCTCCCCTCATTCATGAACGCTATGTTGTTGTTGGTTGAACGTTTTCAAATCTCCTATTCTTCTTGTTCATCACAGCTTTGTAAGTCACGATTTGAATTTTGATGTTTTATTTGGGGGTTTTGAAGAGAAACACTTGATGTACTTCATTTATGGGTGTTCATTGTCGTTTATTTTGCTTGTTTGGAATGATTCGAGTCCCTTCTGTAATTTTGTTATAGTTTTTTTTAGATTCAAGCAATTTTGATGTGTTTAAATTTCAGGTATAATATATTAAGCCATTTTATGTGTTCTTTAACTTTAATTTTAGGTGATATGGTTGATTATTGCTCTGCATGTTCCACACTGTACCAAACCTTTTAGCTATTCGAACTATTTTTGTTGGCAATTCATTATTTTCATGCTCTTTAAATCTGCAGTTGCCATGTTTGTGCAATTTTGAAGTTAGAAAGGAATTTTCCAACTTGATTTTCTATTACCATTTACAAAGTAATATATAGGTGTTTACATATGAATGATACAATGAATCTGGACTAGTTCTAAATATAGACAAGATAAATCTTGATTAATTAGAAATTAATCAAGATCAATCACAATCAATCAATCACAATCAATCACAATCAATCAATCACAATCAATCACGATCAATCACGATCAATCACGATCAATCACGATCTTCTATTGTCACACCCCCCCCCTCAAGCGAAGCGTCGGGTTGATTGAGACGCAAAGATTGGACCTGAAGAAGTCAAACAATGCACAATTAAGCCCTTTGGTGAAAATGTCCGCAACTTGCAGCGAAGTGGAGACATGACTAACACGAAGTTTTCCAGCAGCCACCAATTCCCGTACAAAATGATAGTCAATATCAATATGCTTGGCCCGTTTGTGAGCAACAGGATTCTCAGCAAGAAAGATAGCACTGTTATTGTCACATAGAAGCAGAGGCGAGCCCTGCAGCGGAAACTGAAGATCGCGAAGAATATGCAACAACCAAACCACTTCTGAGACTGTGTTAGCAAGAGCTCAATATTCGGATTCTGAGCTCGATCGAGAGACTGTAGGTTGCTTCTTGGCACTCCACGAGACCAAGTTGCCACCAAGAAAGACCGCATAGCCATAGGTGGACCGACGGGTCTCCAAGCAACGCGCCCAATCAGCATCCGAATAGGTAATAACCTCCGAAACGCCACCAACTCCAAAGGTTAGACCACAATGTAACGTGCCCCGAACATATCGTAGGATCCTAGTGACAGCAGAAAAATAATCATCACGTGGATCCTGAAGAAACTGATTCACTGAATTGACCGCAAAGGACAAGTCAGGTCGAGTAATGGTAAGGTACTGAAGGTCGCCAACAAGGGAACGATACACCTTAGGGTTGTGAAATGGTCCACTCGTACTGCTATGAAGCTGGGATAGCGGCAAGAACGGAGTAGAGACCGGAGAAGAATCCAACATCCCAGCTCGCTGAAGAATATCCCTAGCATACTTGGCTTAGCCCAAGAATAGCCTTGTAGAGGTAGAGGTAACCTCTAAACCAAGAAAATAGCCGAGAGAACCCAAGTCCTTGACAGAAAATTCACGATCAGCACGGGCAATGAACTGCCGAATAGCAACACTGTTGTTCCCAGTGAGAATGATATCATCAACATAGACTAGAAGATAAAGAACAATAGTGCCCTGAGAGAAGACAAACAGTGAAGGATCTGAAAGACTGCCAGCAAAACCCAACTGCCTGACGAACAAACTGAACCGGTCAAACCATGCCCTGGGTGCCTGTTTGAGTCCATAAATGGCCTTCCGTAAGCGACATACATGATGAGGGCGAGCAGGATCCTGATAACCAGCCGGCTGAGCCATGAAAATAGGAGTATCAAGAACACCATTAAGAAAGGCATTCTTGACGTCCAACTGATGTAAAGGTCACTTCCTCATGGTGGCAATGGCAAGGACAGTACGAACAGTGGCAGCCTTAATCACCGGACTGAAAGTATGATAAAAGTCAAACCCCGGTATCTGAGAATATCCTTGGGCCACCAGACGGGCCTTATAACGATCAATAGAGCCATCCTGACGGTACTTTAGCCGATAAATCCACTTAGAGCCAACAATATTAACATTCGGAGGACAAGGCACCAACTCCCACATCTGCTGACGGTGAAGAGCAGCCATTTCCTCATCCATAGCAGCAACCCATCTTAAATCTTTCGCCGCGGCTCGAAAATGACGTGGTTCCTTCTGCTCCAAAAGTTCTGCAACCAATCCTGTTGCCACAAAATCTAGGCCAAGATTACGGGCAACACATGTCCCATCCTGTAAACGAGTGGTCATGGGATGAGGACGGGGCACCTAAGGAGTCGGAGAAGCACTTCCAGAGGAACCGTTCGAGGAACTGGCCGATGCTGAACTAGAACTGATGCTGGAGAGGACAGTCAAACCACTAGAGGGATCAGTCAGTGTGGTCAAAGAAGCAGGAGATCGTGGTGGTGGAATAACCACATCCTTAGCAGGGCAATCATCGGTGCTGTAGTCTCAGATGTGGACGAGGAATCTGGACACACCGAACAAGGCAAAGTCGGTGAAGCCGAAGCAGGATCAGGGATGGTGATAGACAAGTCTGAATCAGTAGGGTCCAAAAAAAATAAAACATCCAGGGATGAAAACTGAACCTCCAAAGATACAGTGGAAAAGGGAAAGTGAGACTCATCAAATCGGGCATGTCGAGTCATGTAAGTACCGGAGGTCGTATCCAAGCATTTGAACCCCTTATAATGTGCACTGTAGCCAATGAAGACACATGGAAGACTGCGAGGGGCAAGTTTGTGAGCTGCAGTCGGTCGAACATATGGAAACACATGACACCCGAAAGGATGAAAGTTGGAGTATTCCGGGGGCTGACCAAATAGAACCTCAAAAGGAGAGATGTTATCAAGAACAGGAGTGGGTAGGCGGTTAATAGTGAAAACTGCAGCACTAAAGGCATCATCCCAGTATGAGATAGGTATGTGAGAGTGGAGAAGCATGGACAGCCCCATTTCCGTTATGTGTCGATGCTTCCATTCAGCCCTACCATTCTGCTCTGGAGTGTATGGGCATGACACCTGATGATGAATGCCACGAGCCCCAAAGTGTGACTGCAACCTGTTATTGATAAACTCGGTGCCACCATCGCTTTGAAAAACTTTGATGCGGGATGAAAACTGATTCTCCACGAATGCTTCGAATTGAAAATAGATGTCAACAAAGTCTTATTTGCGACGAAAAGGATAAAACCAGGTAAATCGCGAGTAATCATCCACAAACACAGCATAATAAGCAAAACCACTTCCAGATAAGGCTGGAGAAGGCCCCCATAAATCACAATGAATTAAGTCAAGAACATGAGCAGCGCGCTTATAATTCTCAACAAAAGACAATTTCTGACCCTTTGCCATAGCACAAGATTCACAAATACCAGGTTTAGGAAGCACAGAAGTAAGAGATAAATGTCCATTCTTGTTCAACAAAGAAACAATGCTAGAGGACACATGTCCTAATCAAGCATGCCAAATCTCAAAAGATGCTCTATTATTGTTTTGTCTAATAAATGACAGAAGTTCTTCTTCACCACGGTCCAGCATATATAGGCCACCCTCAACGTGTCCCCACCCCAGAATTGCCCTGGTGACCTTGTTCTGAATGACAAAAGACTTATCATCAAAGGTAATAATAGCACACAGATCACGAGTAAGCTTGCTAATTGATAAGAGATTCTTAGCAATTGCAGGCACAAGCAGCACATCAGATAAATGTAAGGTAGAGCTAATACGAGCATTACCAATACCAGCAACAGCAATAGACGCACCATTACCAACAGAGACAAGAGTGTTACCATTGTATGGAGTGACACTCGATAGATTGGAAGCAGAAGAGCTCATATGATTAGTCGCTCCTGGATCCATATACCAGTCAGGGATCGATGAAGCAACACTCGGGGCAGAATACTGAGGTGCTGCAATAGATGGCTGAGTGGGATATGCTGAAGGAGCAGAATACTGAGGTGCTGCAAAACTTGGTGGTGTGGGAAGCGCCTGAAGCATCGGAGGAGCATACTGCGGATAGTGCTGAAAAAGATGAGCCTGAACTGCCTGAGGAGCATGACCAACATACGGCGAGTACTGCTGCTGAACATAAGGCTGAGGAGCCGAAGCCATAGGGCGAGGATTGGCCGAAGGACACTGACTAGCAATGTGACCGAAACCCTCACAGGTATAACACTGAATTGGAGATCCATATGCAGCAGATCTAGACCAGGACCCACGGCCAGAACCCTTCCAGGAGCCTCTGCCACCAGGATGGCCGTTTCCAGTCGTGCGTGGGGCCCACACGCCACTGCCACGCGCGAGTTCCACCGGCGCGTGAGGCCACGCGCCGCCCACGGCTGGCTGCTGGTCTGAACCAGCTTCTCCCTGCTGCTGTACAGAAGCCACAAAAGCAATTGGACCAGAATTTACTTGCCCCTAGACACTATTCAACTGTGTTTTCTCCACATTAACAATAAAATATTCATATTCCTTAGCCTCATCAACCACAGTCATATAATCAGGAAGAGGCTTACGGACAGCAATAGGTGCACTAAAATGCTTAAAGTCAGCCCCCAAAGCATTAAGAAACCAAATTAATTTCTCACGATTACTAGCTAGTTCTCCCATGACAGATAATTGATCAAAAATTTTCATGAAGGAAAGGTGAAGCTCATGAACAGTACCGTTTTTCCGGATGATGCCGGCCTGTTGGCGGAGACTGAAGGCTGGAATGGCAGTACTGTGTTGATATGCCGTAGCGAAGGCATCTCACATCTCCTTCGTGGTGGTGCACTGCAAGATTTCGTTCTTGGCATCGGAAGAGAGAGAAGAATAAAGCACACTGCAGACTCGTTGATCATCAGCAACTCAATCATCATAGACAGCCTTGGTTTTATCAAAGACCTCTCTAGCTTTGAGAAACGCAGCATCGTCAGGCGGAGAAGAGGAGGAGGAAACCGGTGTCTGCATCACTAGGAAATTTGGGCAGGGACTAGAACCATCAAGATGACCATACAATCCCTGCGGTCTAAACACATATTGAACCTGCTGCTTCCATTGCAGGTATGTGTTAGCATCCAACTTCGTATTGAGTAAATGGATCATGGTGTTGAGGGACAACCTGTCCGAATTCTTAGTCTGAATTCTTGTTTAAATCGCATGTTTGAGTATATTATGCCATCTGATTTGTTCTTTAGCAATTCATTCTGTTCATGCTCTTTAATCCACAGTTGCCATGTTTGTGCAATTTCAAAGTGTTTAAATCGCATCTTTGAGTATATTATGCCATCTGATGTGATCTTTAACTTGATTTTGAGGTAATTTGTTCCATTATTGTTCTGCATGTTCCACCATCTACAAGATCAATTCTTTCTATGCCCCTTTTAGCTATTCCAAATTTTTTTTAGCTATTGGTTATGTTCATTCTCTTTAAATCTCTTTGTGCCTTGTTTATGCAATTTTAAAGTTTTTAAATCGCATGGTTAAGTAGATTATGACACTTTATGATTTTTAAACTATATTTTGATGTTATTTTTTCCATTCTTGCTCTGCATGTTCCACCCCATACTAGATTTGTAATATTCATGCTTTTGTTTTCATGTATTCTAGCTGTATATGTCAGTAAACAGATTATGTCCTTGCCCTTTTTTATGTTTAAGTTATCCCTTTTTGTGCGAGGATTTGTGTTTAATCTGTTTTTTTGTCAGGCGGTTGATGCTTCTGGGTTTCATTAGTATAGGGTTGTTTTAAATGATTGTATTTATTGGTCCTCCAGTCTGCATGTGGTAGATTAACTCAGATATGTTCTTGTGTTACTTAATGATTAGATGTATTTCAGTGTATAAAACCGGATATGTTTTTTTTTCCAAACATGAGTTTATTTTTATATTGTAATAGGTGTTTTTGTCCTGCTTTGCTTGATTGTTCTTCTTTAAATTGTAACCCTAACTTGTACTCCCTCCGTCCCAGAATAAATGACACACTTTCTATTTCTGTCTGTCCCACATAAAGTGACACACTTTAATTCTTACTCAAAGTGGTAAAGAATATGCTGTAAAATTTCAACAATATCCTCTTTAACTTCAACAACTTTATGACTTGGCCCACATTTTTTCTACAATATCCCTACTTTTTCACAATTATTATTTTTCACTTCATCTTGTAGAAAATACCAAGGCAAGTTTCAATGTGCCATTTATTCTGGGAGAGAGGGAATATTTGTTTGTTACTGGAGACCCATGGCTCAAAGGGAAAGGTTTAAGCCGGGCATGGTTCATCTGCCCAAGAGTAACTAGCTATTACAGTAATCATGTTTGGTTTTTATATTATACATTTGTTTAGTTTAATTATTATGAGTAGCTAATTTATATATCGGCATGGAATAACAAGCATTAGTTTATGAATCGTGAGCCCTAATTGTTTTATAATTGATTATTACGTGTTCTTGATTGTTCTTGGTTTATTTTATTCTTGATATATTTAAGCCTGATCAACTTGAATATTATTGGGATAATGCTATCCAATTCCACCAATACGTAATCGTTGGAAAGAGTTAGCAAGTAGCGAGTTCTTGTGAAAAACAACTAACTAGCTAAGACCGTAATAGCAAGATGGAGAACAATTAAGTGTGCGTTACTATTTGCTTTTACTTTAGTAATTGCTATATCAGGTTCTTTTCATTCTTAATGCTATCGAGGTGTGTATCTGGTTCAGCGAATACTTTCCGGGGGCATCTTTGTAAGAGAAACAACTAGTTGATTATAATTAGTTATTTGTTGATAAAGTACGAAAGAATTGGGGAGGTCAAGCGTACTTACTTTCCTATAACTGATAGATGCATATGAATTGATTTATCTTTGTGCCTATGATCGATGTTTAATAATGTGAGTTATTCCGAACCGATTACCATATTCATATATTTTATAGATTTTTATATATTTTTTGTTTGCATTATAATTTCATATTTTATATTAGTTAGTTGCATTATTAGTTGTTAGATAAATATGAAAAATAAGGCGTGGTGGCTACACCAAAAGTGTTCTATATTATTATAGTTTTTGCTCCGTTCCTCATGGGATTGACTCTGCTTGCTACTGTACTAATCTCATCTATAGAGTTTGCAGATTATTTTGGTGACTGAAATGACTTTCACCAAATTGGCGCCGTTGACGGGGAACGATAATTCAATTTCTATAAAAAAATTTGGTCTAATCTGTGTGTTACTGTGCTTGGTTTATAAGCAGATCATCCAGGCCAAATTTAATATTCGACTCGGAAGTTGAGAAGATAGCCAAGCAGAGCAGAAAGCGAACTAAGGCACGGAAAGCAGTTTCTGCCAAGACCCTTCGGTTTGGCCAAACCGAACCCATCATGATTTCAGCAACTACCTCTGCTTCGGGAACTGATATCAAGATGGACAGAGCTGACCAAAACCTGAATCCTGGGCAGAATCCAAACAACCCATACATGTGGGAACTTACTGGTCATAGTGAAGATGACCTCACTCCTATTCAGCTGCTAGGGACCAAAAATCCTATTGAAATCAATTTAGCATTCCTGAACGTACTTCCAAAGTTCCATGGAAAAAGCACCGAAGACCCTTACAATTTTTTGATCGAATTTATCAAGATTTGTAAGGTTCAGAAGAGGCCATCCACCGTGACGGAAGATCAATTCAAATTGGTGGCATTCCCATCTAGTTTGACAGGAGCAGCAAATCAGTGGTTTTCGAGCTTGCCCCCAACTCTATTGCGACATGGGCAGAATTGAAGATATTGTTCTTGGAGTACTACTTTCTAACCACAAGAACAGATACCTTGGAGAAGGAGATCACAAGCGTCAAGCAAGAGTATGATTAACCACTGAGTGTGTTTTGGCTGAGGTTCAGGAAGTTTGTGGACAGTTGCCCTAATCACCGAATGACGAAAAACCAGTTGCTTCAATGTTTCTACCAAGGGATGACATCCAGCAACAAGGACTTGGTAAATGCTTCCAGTAGTGGTGGATTTTCTCACCTTCGAGTGAATGAAGCTAGAGAGATCATCAAGAGGTTGGTGGACTCTAAGAAGGAGTATGATCAACATGAAGTACGAATCTTGACGAAGGTGGCCCAGACATCAACTCCCGAAAAAAATGAGATTAAGGAAAGGATGGAAAGAATGGGAAAATGGTATCTAAGGTCGTTGGCAAGGTTGCGTCTGTACAAGAAGGGTCTTGCGATAAATGTGGAGCAGTTAACCATACGACATCGCAATGCATTCTTACCATGGGAGAGATACCTGTCCAAGCAAAGGCTATGGGAAATCTCAATGAGAGGGAGCAAAAAGATTATCCATATCCCCAAAATTTCAATCCAAGGTATAGGGATCACCCAAACTTCCATTGGAGAGAACAAGGTCCCCCACCGCAGCAGTTTCAGCACCACCATCAGCCTTATGTTCCACCAATGCAACAAGAAGCCCCAGTTTTTCCTCAACCCCCACAAGGTGGTCAAGGGAAATCTATGAATGATAACCTGGAGATAATGATGGACATGATGCAAAAGCAACCAAATATTTGAGAAGATCGAAGCAACTTTCGAGGAGCATACGTGACAAATCGCCCATATATCGAATTACATGAACAAACTCAGAATGAAACAACCAGGGTTACCCTCTCAAGTTTAGTTAAATCCATATGAGATGGTAAATCAGGTCACACCTAGAAGTGGAAAGGTAGTTGGTGCGCTACCATTGAAATCCATAAGCAAAGAAGCAAAGGAGTTCACTGACGGAGAGTCCGATTTGCCCAAACCGAACCCTACAGCAGATATTTAGAATGAAGAAGCAAAGGAAAAAGGCGACGAAACCACCATAAAATCTGAGAATACTAAGACCAGAGATAAATGTAAATTCAAGTAACCAGCTGAGGTAAGTAAGAGGTTGAGTTTACATGATTCTTCACTTAAAATTTTGCCTCCTTTCCCTCGTAGATTAGAAAAGAAAAAGGAAGAGCCTATGGATTTTGTATCAATTTTTTGGAAAATGGAGATTAATCTTCCGTTCTTGCAGGCAATAAGGATACCACCAGTTAGCAAATTCTTGAAATATTTTATTGTAGGAAAGCTAAAGGATTCAAGCAACATTATGATGAGTGAATCTGTGTCAACTGTAATCCAAAAGAAAATGCCTCAAAAGTGCAAGGACCCAGGTATGTTTTTCTTACCTTGTTATATAGGAGATAAGAAGATCGATGCTTCCATGTATGATTTAGGAGCTTCAATTAATGTCATGCCATTATCTTTGTATCAAACTTTTAATGGAGCTGAAATGGTAGACACTAGAGTGGTACTTCAATTGGCAGATAAATCTTGTGTATATCCCGAAGGGTTGTTGGAAAATGTGCTTGTGTGAGTCAATAACTTTGTGTACCCAGCAGATTTTTATGTGGTAAAAATGAATCATACTAGTGATAAGGGAACACAAGGGGTATTGTTGGGTCGTCCATTCTTGAAGACAGCAAACACCATTATTAATGTTGGGACTATTTTACTTGATTATTTTGATGATAAGTACACACTCAACATTGATAAACCCATGCAGAAATCTATAGATGCTTAGAATGTGAATGTAATTAATCATACTGACCCGTTTGTCCAAGATTCTCTCGAGACTAAATTTTTGTAGGATAAGATGGGAATTCAAATTCCTACAAGTCCAGAAGAGGTAAATGTTCAAGTCTCAAGCGATAAGGAAATCCGCAAATTGTTGTGTTCAGTGTATTCTCAGGAAGTGGTGCCCAGAACTGAAATAAATCAAGGAATGCCCAAGTCGACTCAGTCCGAAACGGATGTTTCGAAACATTTTGAAGTGCGTATGGGGTCCGATTTGACCAAACGAAACCCACCCGCCAAACTTGTTCCATCGGAGGTGAAAACCTCAAATTTGGAGTTGAAGGTGTTACCACCCAATATGAAGCATGTTTATCAAGGAAATGATGATACTCTTCCAGTGAGTATAGAGTCACTCAAGTGTGAGGAAGAAACAAAGTTTCAACTCCAAGAATTGGGAGATCTAAGATTGAAAGGGTTTGATCAAGCGGTGCGGTACAAGGAGCGCAATAAGATGTGGCATGCCAGAAATTTAAAGTCAAAGAAATTTGTAGTTAGGTAGATAATTCTTATATCTGAGTCAAACTTTCGACATATGTCATGGAAACTCAAGTCTAAATGGACTAGACCATTCGAAGTGGCTTATGTTTAGCCTGATGGGATTGTAGAGATTATAAGCATGGACGTAAAAAGGCCATTCCTCATCAATAGTCATCACCTTACGATGTACTATGATGCTTCTCAGGTGGCATTGATGGAGGAAATTCCATTGTGCCCAACAAATATTCATTAAAGGCATCCGAAAGTCTAGCCAAAGACTATAAACAAAAGCGGTAATTGGGAGGCAACCCAATTTTCTGAGTTTTTTTTTTCTTTTAAGTTTTTTATTTTTGTACTTTTTGGAATTCAATTTCTCATATTATCTCAATTCTTGATCTTTTGAGTTGAAGTACTTGAATTTTCACCACACATTTTGGAAAGCTGGACTCATGAAGCTGGGACTCGCAGGGTTCCGTTTGGCCAAACTGGAGGCCTGCTGCAGAACCTGATTATGATCAAACACTCTCCGCTTGATCAAGAATTCCTCCAAACCCACCACTATAAGTTCCCTTTTCCTTTGTCCATTTTTTATGATGTTTACTGTGTGTTAAACCTTTTTCTCATAAGAGTTTTGCATTATTTGCTTGAGGGCAAGCAAAGTTTAAGTGTGAGGAGGTTTTTTGTGTGTTTTGTTTTGTTTTGTATTTTTGGGGAAAAAATTGAGTTAAACATGTGTTTTTGTGTTGTTTAAGTCGATAATTTGGCATGAAGAAATTCTAGTGGCTCTTGATAAAAGTACCCTGCCAGTTGTAAACTTTATTTTAACAAACTTGGTAAATCTAATATGCCATGAGGTTTTTGAATGAGATTTTCTATGATTTGTGAAATTTGATTGATATAATTTTTGGGATGACAAAAAAGGGCAAATTTAATTGAATATTTTAGCCTACTAAAGTGAGGTTTGAACTAGAGTAGAGCACTCTCTACATCAATCTTTATTCTCAGAGATCACATTGTTATAATTGGAGTTGTTATGTGTGAAAGTGATGGAAGGCAATAGGATGAACCACACAGCTTAAATAGCCTACCAGTTATATTAACCCCTAGTGAAACACTTTGAAACTTTGACTATGTTCTTTGATATGAGTTACTGTATATTTAGCCAAAGACTTGTTTTATCCTTTCTCTTGGCCCTATTATGCATGTTCTTGGAGTTGATATTGATGAATTCATCCATTGTGTTCTCTTGAGTTGATGACATTACTGAGTATGTGTCTAGTTTGCCCAGACTGAACGGTTTCAAAATTGAAGCCTGGATTTTATTATGAACAGTGACACTGTGATTCCGTTTGGCCAAATTGGAGGCCATAACTGTGAAAAAAAAGAGGAAAAAAGGGGAAAAATCTTATTGTTGTTATGTTGCGATTTTTCTCTCAAAAGGGTTGGTTTTGGACTATATTGGAGAAGAATGGTGCTGGAAAAATTCAAAAAAAATATAAAATAAAAATAAAATAGCACCTACATTTGATGTGATATTACTTGTCTTTTTCATAATAGCCATGAGATGAAGATTGTTGGAGAATGTCTACTATATATGGATGATGGCTGAAGAAAAAGACATGCAAAATATTTTGGTCGATATTGTTTGAGCTTAGAATCCTTAGGATCTCACCAATCTGAATGGTCCCTAGCCCCGTTACAACCCTTGAGAAAGACCTTCCTGATTTGCATATTAACTTCTCAATGTTATAGCTTGTGAATTATTTGAGTGATTGTCCTTCATGAGAGTGATTGAGTGAAAACATGAGAAAATATTCATTGCTTGTCCGATTTTGACTGAATTGATGATTGAATTTCATGATCTTGAACATTTTCTTTTAGATTACTTTAAGGATTGGTGATTTCCAGGTGCATTAAGGTGATCCTTTACTCATTGGCAGGGGAAAATTTATCGTTATAAGAGTAGATCTAGAGTTTTTAAATGTTGAATTTTTGTCTGTCTCGTTGTGTCATTTGTGTTTCTATCTTACTTTTTCTTTTCGTCTGTCTTTTTTCTTTTTCTTTTTAGGGTCATTTTAGATAGAGTCTTATGAGGGAATTAGAACTTATGAACATTGTGGATTGTTAATTGATCTTATATTCTTCAGATCATACTTGAGGTCAAGCATGATTCAAGTGTGAGGATATTTGATGTGTGTTATATTGTATTCATATTTTTGTGGGATTATTATGATTTTATTGAGATTTAATTTACACTTTAAGGTGTTTTTGGTGCAGGAATTCATGGATTGTGAAGAATTGAGAGGGAGCTATACATTGTACTCTTTTTCCCTTAACCAACGGTTTTTTCCCTCTGGGTTTTCCAGGTTAAGGTTTTTAATGAGGCGACGTGCTCCAATGGAAAATATTCTTATTTTATAAAACATTTTTCCAGAGATGAAGGAAGAGAGACAAAAGCAGAATTGCTGAAGTTATGGGGTGAAAAGTGAATTATTGAAGAGATGTGAATTTAAAGAAAATAAAGATATTCACTTCCCATATTGATAAGGATTGTATTATCTCCTTCCATTTGAAAATTTTTAATTTTAAAATTAGTTAATTAGAGTTAGAATAGATTTTGATTTATTTTCGGAAGAAGAATCGGATTTGATCGGGGGATTTTAAATCTGCGTGTGCATGCATATGTACACATGTACGCTCATAGGGTTGGCACACACAGTCAATATAGTTTTTTACATAAATCATAGTTCTTTGGGGAGATTAATTGGCAATTCGTTCGAGTTGTGCGCAACAGGTTTTCTTAATTTTGGTGATTGCATATTTGGTGTGACTTTGTTATCATCATACGTAATTCCTAATTTTTTTAAAAAAAATTTTGGGGGATATTTATAAGGTTCCCCAAATCTATTTAGAACCAAAAGATGTGCAATGTTGTTTTTGAAATATTACATTGAGAATGCAACCTCATTGCCCTCAAAAGAAATGTCTAATATTAGTGGACTAGTGGTTCCGGAGGAGAGGAAGTAGTACTTGGTGGCTCGAGGCTCGATGTTTCGAGGTTCGAGTGCCTGAGTGCTCCTTGGTTCGAGTGCCTGGTGGCTCGAAGGTGGCAGGGCTCGAGAGTTTGAGTGTTCGAGGGATCCAGGGCTCGATGCCTCCTATGCTCGAGGGCTCGAGATCATGAGTGTTCGAGGTATCCCATGATCGAGGGCTCTACATCTCGATGGTATAAGGGCTCGAGGGCTTGGGTGGTCGAGGGCTCGAGTGAGAAACTCCAGTGCTCCAGTGGTCGAGGGCTCCAGTGCTCGAAGGCTCCAGTGATCGAGGGTTCCAGTGTTCGAGGGCTGCAGTGGTCAAGGGTTCCAGTGCTCGAGGGCTCCAGTGCTCGAGGGCTCCAGTGATCGAGGGCTCCAGTGCTCGAGGGCTCCAGTGCTTGGGAGCTCCAGTGCTCGAGGCCTCCAGTGCTCGAGGGCTCTAGTGCTCGATGGTTTCAGTGCTCGAGGGCTCCAGTGTTCGATGGCTTCAGTGCTCGAGGGCTCTTGTGCTCAAGGGCTCCAGTGCTCGAGGGTTTTGATTAATTATTTGGTTTTGATTTTATTCGTCTTTAATATTATTACAGTAATCATGTTTGGTTTTTATATTATATATTTGTTTTGTTTAATTATTATGAATAGCTAATTTATATATCGGCATGGAATAACAAGTATTAGTTTATGAATCGTGAGGCCTAATTGTTTTATAATTGATTCTTATTTGTTCTTGATTGTTCTTGGTTCATTTTATTCTTGATATATTTAAGCCTGATCAACTTGAATATTATTGGGATAATGCTATCTAATTCCACTAATACGTAATCGTTGAAAATGGTTAGTAAGTAGCGAGTTCTTGTGAAAACAGCTAATTAGCTAAGATTGTAATAGCAAGATGGGGAACAATTAAGTGTGCGTTGCTGTTTGCTTTTACTTTGGTGATTGCTATATCAGGTTCTTTTCATTCTTAATGCTGTCGAGGTGTGTATTTGGTTCAACGAATACTTTCCGGGGGCATCTTGGTAAGAGAAACAATTAGTTAATTATAATTGGTTAATTGTCGGTAAAGTACAAAAGAATTTGGGAGGTAAGCGTACCTACTTTCCTATAATTGATAGATGCATATGAATTGATTTATCTTTGCGCCTATGATCGATGTTTAACTAATGTGAGTTATTCCGAGCCGATTACCTTATTCATATATTTTATAGATTTTTATATATTCTTTGTTTTCATTATTATTTCATGTTTTATATTAGTCAGTTGCATTATTAGTTGTTAGATAAATCTGAAAATTAAGGCATGGTGGCTACACCAAAAGTGTTCTATATTAGTAGGAATTTTATTATAGTTTTTGCTCCGTTTCTCGT
Organism: Rubia yunnanensis; assembly: GCA_037428765.1. NCBI lineage: Eukaryota > Viridiplantae > Streptophyta > Magnoliopsida > Gentianales > Rubiaceae > Rubia > Rubia yunnanensis. The sequence goes on along the minus strand of CM075062.1, from coordinate 26,331,006 downwards.
GGGATTGACTCTGCTTGCTACTATACTAATCTCATCTATAGAGTTTGCAGATTATTTTGGTGAATGAAATAACGTTCACCACTCTGTTCCTCATGGGATCGACTCTGCTTGCTACTATACTAATTTCATCTATAGAGTTTGCGGATTATTTTGGTGATTGAAACGACGTTCACCAAATTTCCATATCCTAAGGTGGTAAATTTTCTTTTGCGCGTCTTTTGTTATTATTTTAGTAATCTTCATTTCTTCCTGATTGTTTGTCTAAATCTATAGAGTATGGATCATTTCAGTTACAGTAAGTTGCTTAGGCACTAATTTTATCCCTAATTCAGGAATAAATTAATTTTGTGTGTTTATGGATCCTTGGACATATGAGGGATCCGACCGTTCCGGGTACCAACCAAGATACACAACCTACTCCTCCTCCTATCTCCTTCGCTGCTATCCTAAAAAACAAAGCTCCGCCATTGTCAAAGCTTCTACCAAGTAACCCTGAACTTATTCCCAAATCACAACACCTTGGAGAGGCGGCTTGCTTATACTCGGATGATCAGATAGCGAAATTATCCTCACACTATGCAAATGCCCTAGTCGGCAAATTCACCAAGGGTAGATGCTCGATGGAACAGCTGGAACAATTTTTCAAAACAGTGGGCTTCTCAGGTAAGTACCAACTTGGATCCCTTGATTACAAACATGTGCTCATTAGGTTTGAATTGCTAAATGATTATCAACGAGCATGGATGAAAGGAATCTAGAATTTTAATGGGATACTTCTTAAAATGCTAAAATGGACTCTTGATTTTTCAATTCATAAGGAATCACCTATAGTCCTAGTTTGGTGTACAATTAGGGAAGTCCCGCTGTATTACTATAACTCAGCGGCAATTGAATCCATTGGTAATAGCATTGGTAGCTTTATTAAAACTGATCTTGCCACTGATATGCTAACAAGACCTTCAACCATTAAATTATGTGTTGAAATTGATCTCCAAAAACCTATTTGTACTCACATCAGACTGGGATCTGTAACTAACAATAGGAAATATCACGTAGAATATGAGGATATTCCCCTTTACTGTGATCACTGTGCCAAATTAGGGCATTCCAAAACCCAGTGTAGAGTATTTCCCCCCAATGTCAATGTTAACACTGTTGAACACATTATAATTCAGGGTCAGCCTCAGTGGCGGGCTACTGGGAAGAAATTTGATGTACCTCCATTGATCTCCTCTAATTTAGCAGCTTCTGAGGATGCCATGGAACTTAACCCAGGACCTATATCTATATCCCCTCTTAACCTGGAGACTAACATTTCTTTAGGGACTACTGAAAATCCCCTTATGATTAGGGAAAATCCACCAGTCAGTAGTTCTAGTCCTACAACTCAGATTACGCTTGATAACTCTATTTCCAAGCTACTTGAGGGTACAACTTTTAAAAATTTTACTCCAGTAGCTTATGCCACAGATGATATCCAGGTTGGAATCACCCTTACTAGTCTGAATAGAAATAATTTAACTCCTTCTCTTCAAGATAGAATGGGGAATAGGTTCTCTGTTTTGCAGGAGGATTTAGATAAACCTGCTCCAGAACAAGAGGAAACTTCAAATCTTCAAACTAGTTCGAGCTCTTAACCAATTCTGGGACAGAACCTTCTATCAGATATGGCAAAAGGTAAAAAATCTAACTATTTTAGTCAAATTAATAGAATGATGCTTAGATCATCAACTAAAAGTCATAAGTCTAGTGAACAATGACAGGTTCTCTTTCAATAAATTTCTTGGTTTGGAACATTAGGGGTATGGAAACATCAATGCTGAGACTAATAAACTTAGTTAGGCTTAAAAAGATTCAATTTCTATGCATTATTGAACCAATGCATGACAATACTAAATTGCAATTCTATAAGGATATACTTAATTTTTCCAATGGTCTGACCTTATATAATGGTAAGATATGGCTCATGTGGTCAAACTCTTTCAGTCACCCTTCTCTCATCTCATGAGCAGTATCTGCATGTGCATATATGCCATGGAACTATAATTTTACACATAGATGCTGTTTTCATATATGCTCTTAGAAATAGGGAAGGTAGAAAGACATTATGGAAAGATTTATCAGCTATAAACCCAGGGGAAACTATTTTCATAGGTGATTTTAATGCTATTACCTCCCTCACAGAATATAGAGGTCCTAGCTCCCCCTCTTTGGGAAGTATTAGGGACTTTAACACTTGGATAAACACCTCTGGAATTCAGGAAATTAATACTGTTGGCAACCTGTTTACCTGGTGCAACTCTAGACTTAGGAACCCTACATCCAAAAGGCTTGATAGAGGATTAAGTACCATCTCTTGGAATTATAAATTTCCTTCTTCTTCTATCCAAATTTTGAATAGATAGACTTTGGATCACTCTCCTCTTCTCCTCAATATTTCTAACTTATCTATTCTTAACCCAAGACCATTCAGATTTCTTAATGTATGGTTTAATCGTCCTGATTTCATTACTCTAATTCAAGGGAACTGGGAAAAAAGAATGGTAGAGACTGGTTTGCTAGGCTTCTTCCTAAAATTGATTATGTTAAAGAAGGAGATTAAAATTTGTAATAGGGAATGTTTTGGGAATATTGACAGTAATGTTATAAATGCTGAAGAATCACTAAGAATTCAGGAATCTGTTTATGATTTAAATCCTTCTGACACTGAACTCATTAAGTTAAATCAGAAAAAAGCACTATTACTGAGAGCTCAGAAAGAAAAAGAAAAATTTTGGAAACATAAGGCTAGGTTGAAATGGCATAGGTTGGGAGATAATAATACACAATTTTTCCATAAAGTGGTACAAGAGAAAAATTGTAGGTTGCAGATTTCAAAAATTAAAAATAGAGATGGTCAATGGCTAAGTTCTCAATCAGATATCCAGAAAGAGGCCATATCTTATTTTTCAGATCTGTTATCTGATCCTAATCAGGATTCTAATACTTACTATTCTCATTTTCTGAGTCAAATCCCTAATACTATTACTGCTCAGGATAACATAGAATTAGCTAAGCCAGCCTCTGAATCTGAGGTTGAGGCAGTAATAAAGGGTTTAAGTAAGAATAGTAGCCCGGGTCCGGATGGATTTACTAGTAAGTTTTATTTCAAGTGCTGGTCATTTATAAAGAATGATTTAGTGGAGGCAGTGAACGATTTTATTAGGGGCTCCTCCTTACCAAAAGGTATTTCTAGCACATGGATTACTTTAATACCAAAAAAATCTACTCCATGCTCATTTGATGATTTTAGGCCTATTAGTCTGTCTAATGTGCTTACTAAAATCTGCTCTAAAGTATTAATGGAAAGATTAAGACCTCACATGGACAAATTAATTTCCCAAAATCAATCAGCTTTCATGAAAAATAGAGATATTTCAGATAATATTCTCTATCTTCAGGAAATGGTGAGATTCTTGGATAAAAGAGCTAGAGTCCCTAATTGTATTCTAAAATTAGACTTACAAAAGGCATTTGATAGAGTTAGTTGGGATTTTTTAAAATGTGTTCTTCTGAAGTTTGGGTTTGATGGTCTTTTTTTAAATGTGTAATGTCTAACCTCTCCCAAGCCTATTTTTCTGTCCTAATTAATGGAAATCTAGTGGGCTTTTTTAAAGCCACTAGAGGAATTAAACAAGGTGATCCCCTCTCTCCTTTTCTCTTTAACATTTTTTCGGAAGCATTTTCTAGAAGTTTATCATTCATCTTCCATAATAGAAAGCTCTCATACTATCAGATGCCATCCTCAGTTTCACCAATCTCTCATCTTATGTATGCTGATGATACTATCATCTTGATGCAAGCCTCAAAATCTAATCTAATCAGAATTAAGGCTTTTCTGGATATATTTGAAATCACTTCAGGTCAAAAGTTTAATATCCATAAATCTGAATTTTACATTAGTAAAAGGGCATCCAATATAAAATTAAATCAGATGAGGTTGATTCTGAGAATGAAACAGGGATCTTTCCCTTTTCAATACCTAGGTTGCCCTATTTTTAAGGGTCGAACTTTGAATAGATATTATCAACCTCTTATGGAAAAGCTAGATAAAAAGTTGCAAAACTGGAAAAATAAGTGGTTGAGCACAGGGGGCAAATTAGTTTTGATTAAAAGTTGTTTGTACTCTCTGCCACAACATTTATGGGCAGTAACTAATCCCCCTAAATACATAATCAAACTATTTGAAAAGAAGTTGGCCAGATTCTTTTGGGGAGAAACTGATGGGAAAAGGAATACGATCTGGAAAAAATGGTCGGATTTAGCAAAACCAACATCTCATAATGGCTTAGGTTTTAGATCCATCAAAGGAATTGTAGATGCATGCTCCCTCAAGCTGTGGTGGAAAAGCCAGTTAGGTATATGCCTATGGTCTAAATTACTTTGGTCTTTGCCACACTCTTCTAGGAATTCAGTCACATGGAAAAGGATTTGCTCTATCAATACCATAGCTGAAGAAAATTCTCTTATTATCCATGGTAAAGGTGGCTGTACTGTTTGGACTGCAAATTGGTGTCCTAATGGTCCCCTTATTAACAAAATCCCAAGTAATATCTATGAAGCATTACAACTATACTCTGTAACTGATTTCATCAGTAATAAAGCGGATATTTTATCTCAGATATCACCTTACCTGGAAAATGATACTTTATTATTCTTGCAGAATGCGGAGGTAGTGGAGGATAGAGATGATAGGATCATTTGGAAACCGGATACCTCAGGCACATTTACTTTCAAATCTGCATATCATACTATTACAAGCTCTCCAGGTAACTTCCTGGTTTCTAAAAATGTTTGGAATGCATTGCTGCAAAAAAAGATATAGATTTTTACATGGAAATTACTTCATGCCTTTCTTCCTTTTGATGATGTACTTATAACCTGTGGATTTAGTTTAGCTTCAAAATGCCCTGTTTGCTGTCACTCTGATTCTATGGATCACTTTTTCATATCATGTATACTTGCGAAATCGATTTGGAATAAAATGGCATCTCTGATTCATTTCAACCTTTCTGATTGTCAAACCATCTCTCAGAGATTCTATTATTTCTGGAACTGTGCGGACTTAACTAAAAGCTACCAACTCATATGCAAATTACTTCCTCCCCTCATTAGTTGGTGCCTTTGGAAAGCTCGTACTAGGTATATCTATGATCAGGTTCCCTTTTCTGCTGATCTTATCTGTAGGGAGGTACTGGAACTCATCAAATTATCCTTATATTCCTGCCCTACTAATATGAGTTCTACTACTGCTTTTCCACAACCACTAAGACATCTATCACCTCTTCTTAGGCCACCTCCTAAGCCAATCTTCAGGTCTGTCAGGTGGGAAAAGCCTGGACTTAATTCTATTAAAATTAACACGGATGCTTCGTGGTTCTCTCACACGGCTGCCGTTGGGATTATTGTGAGGGATAGCTCAGGCACCCCACTTTTCATTAATTCAAACACTATTGAGGTTGTTTCTTCTCTTCAAGCTGAAATATTAGCCATACTTGCAGCATGTCAATCTTTCCAAAATAGGGATATGTCCTTAATCATTGAATCAGATTCTCTCTCAGCCATTAACATGATTATAAACCCATACTCTGCCAATTGGAATCTTTTCAACTTGGCCTATAAGGTTAAAAGCCTATTACGTGGAGCAGTGCTTAAACATGTTTATAGGGAATGCAACTCTATGGCTAATGCTATTGCTAAGTATCACTCTTCACATAATCGGCCACTTAACTTGTATAATTTGCCTGTCCATATCAAAGGTCTCATTGCCTTAGATATGGAGCAATTTCCTCATGTTAGAATCCACAAATAGGGCTATGTTAGGACTTGATACTGCTGATGGGAATTTGTTCACCCGTAGGTATGTGCAATACATGAGGACTCGGTGAAGATGAGACACTGCTTACGCCTTGGAGAACTTGGAGAACTTCGAGCACATGAAGACTGACCTCAGATTCTTTTGAAATGCTCTGAAAGACTTGGACAACTCTGCTCACTCCACGGTTGGATATCTGGTGTTGCAGCTCAAATTAAACACATCAGGGAACTTCTAAGGATGCTGCTATTAGTTTCTTTTGGTGCAGTATATTTCCTCTAACTTACTTCTGATTGTAATTTTTAAACCTAGTTACGTACTTAATGTCATTGAAGTTGCCTGGTCAAGGGTGAGAATTAACACATGGGGTGGAGATTCTCTCTTTTGGATCGTAACTTCAACTAGATTACGTTAACCTTGTAAAGCTGTTTAATATATCCTTAGTCATAAATAGTCTAGAACTTTTGGAGGCAACTATGTTGCCTCAACGCTTAGGGAACTTACTTCACTGGATGTACTATCAGTTGATCTTGCTCAAAGGCTTGGGGAACCTTAATATATATTTCCCTCACCTTCGGGTGCTTTCATTAAAAAAAAAGGGATCCACTGGCTGCTGGGAATTTACGTTATTGTTGGTGAATGTTTAAATATACAGATGTGATTATGTGTTTCATATTTGCACTAAATTTGGCATGGCATAGTTCATATTTGGGGCAATTTTAGCAATAATTTAGGATTTAGGATTTAAATTAGAATGCAACAATGTAGCCTCGTTGAACACATCGTGATGAACTTGGCCGGGCATTTATTAAAAACAATCATAGCATGCATGAATGTAATGCATTGTGTATGTGTTGGATGACCTAGATTGATGATAAAGATGTGATGGATGAAAATTACACGTAACCGTGCATATTAGTGTGTATATTGATTTAAACTTGGCGGGGCATAATGCGATTAATACCAACTTTGAAATTATTTGTGTGAATCATCGTATAGAGTAGATAGCCCCCTTTGATGACACTCGCACTGTAAAACATCTTAGTTGCTACCATGTTTTTTATATTTTAAACATTTGGATGGCAGTAATGTATTGTTTGTCCCTACTTCTTATTATTACCTTTGTGTGCTGAGCTAGCCACTGTAAATGTAGACATTTTGGACTGAGTTTTAGAACTTGTACATTGCATGATTTTAGAAAACTAGAAATTTTAAAACCCCATTCAAAAGGGAGAGAGTCATCTCAACTTTTACAAGATTTCCCTCCATAAACATATTTTTTACGAAAGACAATATGTTTACCCTAGAAACTTGTTCCAGAAGCACAAGTCTACAAAAATACATTTTACTTTCATTCATAAACTATTTCCATGCTTATAAGCAGATCCTGTACTATCTAGTCCTTCCTATTGTCACCATGTATTTTAACCATCCTTTAACTAGCTTAGAACCCACAATTGTATTTTGCTTGAAAGCATTCACAACCTTCAAAACGTTCTTTTCCCATGTGTGGCGGTTTAAACTCATTTACACCCATGCACTTCATTAGTTTGATCATAGAATTTTAGAATGAAAGAAATATCATGTCAGTAACTTTTGGGTCTTCCTTTTCAAAAGCATCATTAACTGCATTCAGTAGGCCTTCTAGGTTAGAGCTAGGGTTGGTGTTGAAAACTCATAAATGAGGGAAAAACCAGGTCCAGAATGTTTAAATCGAGTGATTTATTCTAAAGTAATGTTAAAACCGCCAAAGGTGGTTGCTGCTCAAAATTCACAAGTATTTGCATAAATGTGTGTTGAGGCATTATCACGTTGCACAAATATGTTTTTGCTTGCCCAAATTGGTCATTTAGCCTTAATTTTTGGAATGAGTTAATGAATTAGCTTCTTCCTAATCACACCTCTGTTGATGGATTGAATGGGTGTTAGCACAATGGTTCCTTTAGGTCTATTTGCTTAAATATTCTTGGCGGGTATGTACTCAACATGAGGAAACACACCTATTTTCCCATCAAAAACACATTACCCTCAACAACAACAAAAAAGGTCTACAAAACACTAAAGAACACGAACTTAGGGATGTAATGCTTACTATAAATAGTTATATATAGTTCTTGCTCATTAGGGGGAAAGGGCAAACCTGGATGTTACCTCGGTAAGATACAACCACTTTTCGTCTATATGAGTGATATATTGTGCATACCCTTGAACTGCATGTTGCTATCCAACTTGCAGTGGCACAATTCCAGCCTTGTTTCTTTGCATGACACTACTAAACTTGGGTGTACATCACTAGTGTGGCTCTTCAATTCCTTGTTTGCTATTGCTCTATGTATTGTATTTTTACCCACATGAAATCTTATTGTTGTGCTCCTGCAAGTTTATCACGAGGTTGGTGGCAAAGACATTAATGAATCCAGATCTATTGGCTTCTTATTTGGACCACAATGCCCATGTCTCCTTGAACGGGCATTCACAATTTCTCCATTGGTTATTTGTGTCTTGACTCATGCTCATATTGGTGACATACTTGCCCCCTATCGATGTTCTGAAGAAGAAAATTAGCAATTTCTTATCGTTGTTTGTCGGTGAGGTTCCTGTCAACCATCACAACCCCTCCTGCTCAATGAAGAAGAAGAAGAAGAAGAAAAACAGCTGAAATCAAGAACTGGCCAAATTTTTTCAGAGAATAACTTTTTGGTGTTTCTAGTGGAGGACCAAGTGCTATAATCAATGCTCCATTTGTAGCTGAGTTGTAATTTTTTAACAGAACTGTCCAGTAGCCAAAAAGTGTACTTTTGGGTTCAAAACAAAAACTTTGGAGTCAAAGATTAATTTTGGAGGGAATGTTTATGGTTTCTATGAAGTCAGAGAGATTTGCATTGAATATTTAGTTGGCAGTATTTGTGAACATATTTGGAAACGAAAAACTTTCTACGTTGGAACCTCGACAGGAGTATATTTACGCCAATGCTTTTCGTGAAAAGGAAGACAGAATATTATGGTATTTGTGACTTATGGAAATTGTTATATTCTGTTATATAGTAGGCGTATGAAGTATAGTTGATTTATGGCAAATCCCTAAATATATGGAGTTGATATTTGCGAATATATGAGATATATTGTGATAAGGAAAATCCCTTTATTTATGGGATTTGGATATGCTTCAAGAAGCAGATTTGGAATAGGAATATTGTGGAGATAATCAAGGGGTGTTTCAATATGATTTTGGATATAAATTGGGCCCAACGCGGCTGCATACTCAAGGATTTAATAGAGAAAAAATCTGCATACAGATTTTTTAGATTTTCAAGAATTGCAAAGAGTCAGATTCCTGTGTTCCAACATATCAGACCTGCTGCACAAATTTCAGAATCATAAACCTTAATTCCTCGGGAGTAGGAGATCCAGCGTCGACGAGTTTTGAGATTAGAGGGAGTCTGATCAAGGCGGATCGGTAGCTCGGAGAGCTAGCAGAATTCACACGTTATAGTTAGTAAAGATAAGTATTTTGTAAACTGCACTCTGTATTGTATCTTTCTAATTAGTGGATTCATTCTGAACTGGGCCAGGCCCCGCAGATGTAGGTGGATTACACCGAACTGCGTAACCAAGTCGTGCATTCTTTATGCTTTACTTTATTATGCACTTGGTTAAATTAGTCATATTGGAACATACTAGTAAGGACTAGAAAATTTGTCAAAACCACATTTCAATTAGTATCAGAGCTTGGTCACTTATCATTCCCTTGGTTGTGTCAAGGAAAGTGAGATCCGGTTTTACCATGACGACAAGAGAAGGAGCTTCAGTCTCTCGACCACCCCTGCTAGAAGGCAACAACTACAACTATTGGAAGACACGCATGCGAGTCTTTATCAATTCATTGGATGAACTTGCATGGCTCTATGTTGAGAATGAATGGAATTACCCTACAGAAGATGCCGATACAAGTTCTAAGGCGGTAGAAGGAGAGTCAAGTCAAAGGAAGCAGAAACCCAAAGACAAAGCTAGATGGACTCCAAACGACCTCAAAGAATATCTGGCGAATTCAAAGGCACTCAATGCAATCTTCACTGCAGTTGATGAAAATCCGTTCAAACTTATCTTTACATGTCATCAAGCGAAGAAAGTATGGGATATTCTACAAACTGTTCACGAAGGAACCAGTCGAGTTCGTGAATCTAAACTACAGATGCTGGCTACTAAGTTCGAGGAACTCAAAATGGAGGAGGATAACACTATTGTTATATTCAACAGAAAACTCAAGGACATCTCTAACATGGCATATCAACTTGGAAAGGTTTACAAAGAAACAAAGTTGGTGAAAAAGACCTTGAGATCACTTCCTAAGAGATTTGCAAAGAAAGTAGCCGCAATAGAGGAAGCCAGAGACGTAGCCACCATGAGCCTAGATGAACTAATGGGTTCGTTACAGACATATGAGATGACATTCCAACAAGCTACAAAAAGGGTCTCTAAGGAATTGGCGTTCAAAATGTCTTCATTTAAGGACAATCACGAGTCTGACAGTGATGATGAGATTGAAAAACTTGCACTTATCACGAAGAATTTCTCGAGAATGCTAAAGAAGGTGGTCAACAAGAAATCTCAGGAATGGTTTGGCGGAAATAGACAAAGGCAACAAGACTCGGGTAATAATCGTGGAATGAGATTTGAACAAGGAAATCAACAGTTCTTGAGAAATCAAAACAATGAACCAAAATAGGCTGGACGAATTCAATGACAAGAATGTGAAGGATATGGTCATATTCAGGCTAAATGTGTTAACACCCGTAAGAAACAAGGAAAATCATATGTCACCTCTTTGAGTGAGGATGAAGAAGATGAGAAGGACGACGAGGAACTTACCAGTAACTATGTAGCATTTGGAGCAAAGGTTCATGATACATCGGAGGATGGATGTTCCAACACACTGAACAAAGGTAAAGCTGTATGTTCCAACATAGATCTGGATGATCCACATAGCAATGCAGATGATGATCTTTCTGTAAGTGATGAAGAAATCTACAGTACCTATGAAAAAATGTATGCTATGTGGGTCCAAGTAGCTGACACAAACAAAGAGATGAACGAAGAAAAAAGGAAGTTAATGGAAAGTGAAAGAGAATTACGATTCACGGTTGCAGAACTTGAAAAGATTAATGAAGAACTGAATGGAAAACTGATAGCAGCAGTCAAGAGGGCCAAGATGTCTGAAGCAAAGATTTCTAAATTAAATTCCGGAAAGGCAAAACTTGATGATATTCTAGATATAGGAAGAAATGTTGGTGATCGACACGGGATTGGATATGGGAATGTACACAAGACTGAATCACACGAAAATTCAGTAACCCTCAAGACTAAGATCCGAGAAGTGAAACAGAAGTTTGGTATGCCTTATCAAAGAAAGCCACTCATTTGTAGATACTGTAAGTATCAAGGACATGCTGAAAAGCAGTGCAGAAGACTGATCAGAGACCAAATGACAGGACGACAATCTCTGGCATGTTCCAACATAGGCAATACCCAGAAAGTAAAATCGATTAGAAAGGTATTGATTGTTAAACGATCTAGCACGTGTCTGGTGGCACATACTTCTCTCACAGCTTATTCCAGAGATTCGTGGTACTTTAATAGTGGCTGTTCTCGCCACATGACTGGTACTCCAGAATATCTCACGAATATTACTCCATATAATGGCGGATGTAACCTTTGGTGATGGAAGAGTAATTGGAAAAGGAGAATTGAGAATTGAAGGTTTTCCAGCATTCACAAGTGTATTATTTATTGAAGATATAAAGGCAAACTTGTTAAGTATAAGCCAGCTGTGTGACGATAATATGGTAGTAGAGTTTCAGAATGACAAATGTATAGTGAAGCATGGAGAAAACAAGTTTCTTTCAGGGATAAGATCATCAGACAATTGCTATCTGCTAGAACAAGGAGTACGGTGTATGATTTCAAAGCAAGATGAAGGAGTTCTGTGGCACAGGAAGCTCGGCCACATCAATTATAAAACACTGGTGAAAATTGCAAATGTGAAAGTTGTACGAGGAATGCCTACCTTAACCAGCAAGGAAGGAATTGCATGTGGACCATGTCAACAAGGTAAACAAATTTGATCTCCTCACTCTTCAGTTCAGTATATTGCTACATCTAGAAATCTGGAATTATTGCATATGGATTTGATGGGTTCGGTCAATATGCCTAGTATAGGTGGAAAGAAATATATCTTTGTATGTGTTGATGATTTCTCCAGATTTACATGGGTAGCTTTTTGAAAGAAAAATTGGATACGTTAGAAGTATTTAGAAGCCTGGTAGTGAAGTTACAAACTGTAAAGGGGAGTCCATTTGGGAAGATAATTTGAATTTGAAGTGATCATGGTAGAGAGTTTGAGAATGCACAATTCAGTGACTTTTGTGATGAGCTTGGAATCCAACATGAATTTTCGGCACCCATCACCCCTCAGCAGAATGGTATTGTAGAACATAAGAACAAAACCTTGCAGGAGATGGCTCGCGTTATGTTGGCTGAGAAAGATATTCATAAGAAATGGTGGGCATAAGCGGTCAATACAGCATGTTATACAATCAATCGAGTGTACCTTCGACCATTCACCAGCAAGACATCTTACGAGATTCGGAAGGGTAGGAAACCAAATGTTTCATATTTTCATGTGTTCGGAAGCAAATGCTACATTCTCAGAGATAGAGAATAGTTGGCAAAATTTGACAATCAGAGTGATACAGGAATTTTCTCGTGCCTATAGAGTTTTTAATCATCGAACCAACACTCCCATGGAATCCATAAATATCATTGTGGATGATTCAAAGGAGGAACGACAGTCAGAAGTTGTAGAAGAAGAACTCAGCAACACACATGTTCCAACACATCCTTGCAAATCTGACAAGACAGATCCATCGGTTGAAGCTGAACTTAACCAACATGCTGGAACAACTGCGCAGGGTAATTCTCAACCTGCCGAAGCTAACCATGTTGGAACATTGTCCCCAAATGAATCCCATGTTCCAACACAGGATCAACCAGAATCTACAATGAGAAGTACTCGATCGGTTCCTCGAGTAGATTATCGAAGGCTAGCTGGGTTGCATTGTTTTGTTTCTCACATTGAACTAAAGAACTACAAAGAAGCCTTGCTCGATGAATATTGGATTGCTGCTATGCAAGAAGAACTAAGCCAGTTTGCTCGGAATGATGTCTGGTATCTTACCCCTCGCCCCAAAGGCATTAATGTCATTGGAACGAAGTGGATTTTCAAGAATAAGTCCAATGCCGATGGCCAGGTCACTCGAAATAAGGCCAGACTCGTCACTCAAGGATATACTCAAGTGGAAGGAGTTGACTTTGATGAGACATTCACACCAGTTGCAAGGTTAGAGTCCATTCGAATTTTACTTGCTATTGCTTGCTCTATGAACTTTATGTTATATCAAATGGATACCAAAAGTTCATTTCTAAATGGCGTGGTGAATGAAGAGGTTTATGTTGAACAACCTAAAGGCTTTGAGGATCCTCATTACCCACATCATGTGTTTCATCTCAAAAGGGCCCTTTACGGTCTAAAGCAAGCACCCAGAGCATGGTATGAACGACTTACTAACTTTCTTCTACATAAAGGTTATCATCGAGGGGGAGTAGATCGTAGCTTATTTGTATTCGAAAAGGCTTCCACAATACTAATTGCTTAAATTTATGTTGATGATATTGCATTTGGCTTTACTTCGTCTTCTATGGTACAGGATTTCGTAACTATTATGCATTCCGAATTTGAGATGAGTATGGTTGGAGAAATCACATACTTTCTGGGATTGCAAGTCAAGAAAGGAAGAAATGGTCTGTTCATCAATCAGAGTAAGTATGCTCTAAATCTGGTAAAAAGATTCGGTCTAAGCAGTGCTCAAGCTTTAGAACTCCTATGGGTATCTCTGACAAACTTGTAAAAGATGAGAAAGGAGTGTCGATCGATCAGAAATTATACAGAGGTATGATTGGAAGTTTATTGTATTTAACGGCCAGTAGACCAGGTATATGTTTCAGCGTTGGGATTTGTGCAAGATTTCAGACTGATCCAAAGGAGTCTCATCTCACTGCAGTTAAACGAATTATTAGATATGTTAGTGGAACCTCTGATTATGGTGTTTGGTACTCTAAAAATCAAGACTCTGAATTAATTGGGTACAGTGATTCTGATTGGGCTAGTAATGCAGATGATCGAAAAAGTACCACTGGTGGATGCTTCTTTATCGGTACAAATTTGGTGTCGTGGTATAGTAAGAAACATAATTCGATCTCCTTCTCTAATGCAGAAGCTGAATATCTTGCAGCTGGAAGCTGTTGTGCACAGTTGTTGTGGATGAAACTAATGTTGAAAGACTATGGAATTCATCAAGGCCCCTTGAAGATTTTGTGTGATAACACAAGCGCAATTGACATCTCGAAAAATCCAGTCCAGCACTCGAGAACTAAACATATTGATATAAGGCATCACTTCATTAGAGATCTGGTTGAAAGGAAGGAAGTGGAGGTAGTCTATGTTCCAACACATGAACAATTTGCTGATATCTTTACCAAGCCGTTAGATTCTGTTACCTTTGAAAGCCTTCGACAATACTTAGGTGTTTGTCAAATTTTAGGTAATTCTTACCTATATTTTTTATTGTGAATATTATGTTTAGAAAAAAATTTTAAAAAACAAAAAATAGAAAGAAGAAATATGTACAAAAATAGTTTGCTTCGTGTGTTGGAAGTTATTTCTGATAGGACATCTCGAGTTGACAAGAAGAAAAATCCGTCATTATAAGTCTTGGAAATCAAAAAAGGAGTTTTGCAGGAAAAGAGGAGGTGAGTTGAAGAGTTGGTTTGGGTTTCTACTTGTCCAAAAGCCTTCCATGTTATTTTCGGTCAGATTCGAAAGCATCTCAAACCATTGTCAAAGTTCTTACTCTCGGAATCTCTGCGAAAACAATGGTGTCTAGCCCTACCATTCCCACATCAGAATTAGATCTTGAGGATTATCTCTACCATTAGAAGTTATGGAGGTAGATCAAAGTTCGATCAATTTGGAGTTGGTATTGGTCGAAGGGAATGAACAATGTGCCAACCGAGATAGATTCGAACCAATACTGGAAGAAGATCAAGATCAGTGTGGAGGAAACTCGGATCAAGTTGAGGTCAAAGAGCCTTCTGAAGGAGAACCTGGTCAAGCTGAAGAACTTGGGGTAGAGGAAGAGGGGTCTGGTGATGGTAAAAAGAATGAGGGGTCTGGTGATGGTAAAAAGAATGAGGGATCTGATGTTGAACTCGATGAACAAGAAAAGGTCACTGGTGCCAAGAAGAAGGACTGTAAGGTAACTGGTCCTGATCATTCTCCCTTAAAATTCATAGGCATAGAAGTTAAGAGTGTAGATGAAATTTTTGAATGGCTACAGGCAAACAGAGTTGCCGTAGATTTAACAAATATTAAAAGCATAAAAGGTGAATACCTGACGGTTAAGGTCAAGGAGCTGGTGACGGGTAATATAGGTGGAATAAGGAGGATTGAGAAATTTAATGTGCAATTTCTGTTGGGAAAATATGCTGAATACAGAGAAAAGGATAAATTCTATGTGTATTGTTGTATTCCCTTGTCGAGTTATGTTTCTTTAAAAGAGATTAGTGAAAGAGAGGTGGCTGGAAGGGAAGTTGTGCAGTATGGTGACAAACTACAAGTTGGATTCTATGACTCAAATGCTGCTAAAAGGATGGAAGAATTAAGAAAGCCTGTTATAATTGAACTATCGGACATTGATGAGGAGGATAATGTTCCAACATAGAAGTGTGAACATGAAGACCGTATGGATTTGGATTCTGATACTGATCTGGGGGGTGAAGATCATGATGATATGCATGGTAATTTGTATGATGAGGCACCTGAGGAAGATTTTACTAACCAGAAGGATGTGAATCAAGATGCGCTGTTTGAGAAAGAATCTGAGAAGGGGAATGAAGCTGAAGGTTCAGAGGATGTTTTAACACAGGACATTCCTGATTTGGCATACTCGAGTGATGAAGTCCTTGATGAGTTTTATCAGACAGCTAAAGGCAAGAGGAAGGCTGTTGATGCCAAGGTATCTTCTCAAGCAAAAAGGAGCAAGAAAAGGTAGGAATGCAAGGAGAAGAAGATACTTCCTCCCCCCTCTGTAAGTAAAGCTTTGTCATCGTCCTATTTTGATTTAAAAGGGAAGGAAATGGGAGAGGTCTTTTCTGAAAGGAAATTTTTCCTGAGAGACCAGTGGATCTAGAGGCATACAAGAAGAGTGGATTTTCAGAATTTCTGAGAATAGTGGGTATGACAAAGGCAACCACAATACAACTGCTGTACAATCTGCAGATTGTAATTGAGGTATACTCTAACCTCATGACTGGAAATCTGGAGACTGATTCCCTTGGTATGGAAGAGTTTATGTGAGGGGAAAGATAATTGACTTGTCTGCAGCTAGAATTAACAAAATTTTTGGTCTTGAGACACCAGAAATAGATGGAGTTTTTCCTGAAGATTTGGGAGTTTCTGATGATCAGATTTTAGGTACTATCTCTGGTGGGTATAAGGTTGAATGGCCAAGCATCTTGCTTGTCCTCAAGATTTTTTTGTTTATATCAGATTGATGTTCACTGTTGGATGCCTTCAACAAACACCACTGCATTGACAAGAGAGATGGCCAGATTGATGTACTGTGTTGGAACACAGAAGCCTGTCAACCTTGGGTTATTCATTCAGTAAAATTTGGTCAGACAAGCTACTGCCCCCAAGGTCAATGATGCAATCATCTATCCTGCACTGATTTCTGCACTAGCCAAGAGTGCCAAAGTGAAAGGAAAGGCAACTGATGTTGTGATTGACACAGAGATCTTGAGGCCAAATAAGAAGACTTTTGGTTTGAGGCACATTCACGATCTCCCGTGGAAACCAGAAGGTTCTACATAAGCTGAAGCGAAAAGAAGGGAAAGTTACTATCTCTGAATGCAAGATTGGGAGCCACTGCTATTTAAGTGGCGGCGCTGGAGGCAGAGAAGGCCATTCTGGAGTCAGAGAAAGCGAAATTGGAGGCTTGAATTCAAAGGGAGTTTCAGGATGCTTGGTTATTGACCCTGGCATATGTTCTTTTTGTCTTTGGCATCTGTGTGATCCCAGGGGGAGATATTTTGGATATTCATTTTGTTATGGTTCTGTAATCTGAATGATTTTATCTTTTGTTATGGTTCTGTGGTGAAGACCTTTGGATCTGAATGATTTTATCTTTTGTTGGTATTTGTGGATTTCTGGATTATTTGGTATTCATGTCTTGTGGGAATTCTGGAATTCTGATGTTATTTTGTTTTCAGATTTGGTAGTGTTCATGTTCTTGTGTGATTCCAACATAGGTGAAAGTCTGGAAGACCTATGTGTGTGATAAGTTTTTTCGTTGCAAGATTCATGACACAAGATGGCAAAGGGAGAGATTATAAAGTCAGAGATACTTGCATTGAATATTTAGTTGGCAGTGTTTGTGAACATATTTGGAAACGAAAAACTTTCTATGTTGGAACACTCGACATGAGTATATTTACGCCAATGCTTTTCGTGAAAAGGAAGACAGAATATTATGGTATTTGTGACTTATGGAAATTGTTATATTTTGTTATATAGTAGGCGTATGAAGCATAGTTGATTTATGGAAAATCCCTAAATATATGGAGTTGATATTTGCGAATATATGAGATATAATGTGATAAAAAAAATCCCTTTATTTATGGGATTTGGATACGCTTCAAGAAGCAGTTTTGGAATAGGAATATTGTGGAGATAATCAAGGTGTGTTTCAATATGCTCGTGGATATAAATTGGGACCAACACGGCTGCATACTCACGGATTTAATAGAGCAAAAATCTACATACAGATTTTTGAGATTTTTGAGAATTGCAAAGAGTCAGATTCCTGTGTTCCAACATACCTGACCTGCTGCACAAAGTTCATAATCATAAACCTTAATTCCTCGGGAGGAGGAGATCCAGCGTCGACGAGTTTCGAGATCAGAGGGAGTCTGATCAAGGCGGATCGGTAACTAGGGAAGCTGACAGAATTCACACGTTATAGTTAGTAAAAATAAGTATTTTGTAAATTGCACTATGTACTGTATCTTTCTAATTAGTGGATTCATTCTGAACTGGTCCAGGTCCCGCAGATGTAGGTGGATTACACCGAACTGCGTAACCAAGTCGTGCGATCTTTATGCTTTACTTTGTTATGCACTTGGTTAAATTAGTCATATTAGAACATATTAGTAAGGACTAGAAAAATTGGTAAAACCAAATTTTCTTACATTGTTTCACATTTCCCGAGTTATTTTTTTTATTGTACATTTTCTGCTTTTCAATAAGTTTTTGGATATAAACCAATCCTATTTTACTGTACAAATTTGCAGTCGTTTTTTCTCTTTCTGTGAATTAACTTTGAACGAAGGGAGTATGTTTTTCAGGGAAAGAAATTGTTGGGCTAGGTAGATATACAATTACCTAAGGCTTAGAGGAGTGAAATTTTAGAGGAGATGCAAGCTTAATGACCAAGTAATGCAAACAAAAATGCTACTCTCTCCGGTTTTTTTAATAAGGTTTTAATTTTCCATTTTCGTTCGTTCTCAAATAAGATTTCTGTATTAACTATTCTATTATTTAGATTAAAAATTGTGGCTGAAATTTAGTAAATTTATTTCAATCCCACATAATTTCTGATACATCAAAAATATAAATATATGTGCAAATAATAGGAACCTATCTATATTACTCCTTCTGTCTCATCATATTCTCTATATAATCTTTTTATGATCTCCAATAAACATATTTGACTGTAAATATGTATAGGTACGGACAATAATGACAAATGAAAATTTAATATTTAAAAATTATATGTTATGACGAATTTAATCATATCTCATACGATAAATTATTATTCATATACCTATTTAAATATGTGATCAAGGTTTAATATTTTTTTTTAAAAAAAACTTCTTTACATAATGGTCTGGGACAGAGGAGTAGGAATCTTAATTTGTGACGGAGAGGGGAGAAAATGAGCCACGTGGATCCGCAGTGGTAGTATTCTACTTATAAGTAGACCCCTCCTCTTTCCTTACTCGCCCACACTTGAAACTTGCTTCCTTCTTCACTCTCCTCTGTTTTCTCTGTTTCTTCTTCTTCTTCCTAAAACACCAAATTCCGATCAAAATGGCTACCGACAAGAAATCATCAACGGTCAGGCTTCCGCGGAGAAGAGGCGAAATAAAGGCCAAGATATTCAGAAAATTGGTGGAAGCCATCGTCTCAATAATTGTCGAAAACTGTGGCGGTGGGAAAGAAGGTGAAGTAAAAAAGAAGCATGCTGTATTTCCAGATCCCTTTTAGCACTCGAGTTCCTCACAACTAAATTCATCTGCACATATTGTGTTGTTTTTCTAAATATTTTACTACTTGTATTGCGTTTCATTTATTGTTTGGATATGGATCAGTAGGGAGGAGAATGTCGTGCTATTAGGGAGGGGAGTACGTTCTTATGATTTTTTATTTTTTTGATATGGAATGTGGAAACAGGATGGGGTGCATTTTTCTTCTTTTCAGCTAACTGTTGAAGTCCGTACAAATTTAACTTTCTGTCATCAAACTCTCAAATTTTGTATACTTGACTTGTTTGATGACCTGAAAGACATATGGTAAGAGTGAGTTTCTATTGCAAAATCAATTGATAAATCAATTGATATTATGTAGATGTAATATATGATTTTATACAATTATTATATTGTATTCGTGGTATTACCATGTATATGTATTGTATATATATCGAATATGTATGTGAAATATGAACGTGTGATTTCATTGATGGTACAAGGGTACAAATTAGAGACAATATATACATAATCACAAACGAAAAATGATTTTATCTAGGGTACAGTAATATTGCAGGAGATATTCATAAAATATCTCCAACACTCCTCCTCAAGTTGAAGCATGTGGATCTTTAATGCCCAACTTGTCAAACAAAGTCTGAAATATCTGTCGTCCATGCGCATTCGTAAACAAATCTGCTGGTTGACTAGCAGTATGAATATGATAAGTAACCAAATCACCAAACTCAATCAAATCACGAATAAAATGACAGTTAATCTTGATGTGCTTCGTCCTCTCATGAAACACTGAATTGGCTTCAATATGAAGAGTTGTCTGACTATAACAATACAAACGCATCGGAGTAGGATGCTCAACTCCCAAGGAACGAAGAAATGACTTCAACCACAACTACTCACAACGCGCGACTGACATAGCCTGGTATTCCGCTTCAACCGAAAAATGAGAAACAATCGGTTGTTTCTTCATCTTCCAAGAAACTGGAGATTCACCGATTATCACAAAATATCCAGTCAAAGATCTCCTAGTAATTGAGCAAGTTGCCCAATCAGAATCACAGAAAGCCGTAAGCTGAAGCGAACTCTTAGCTGATAGAAACAAACCTTGACAAGGATAACTCTTGAGGTAGTGTAGAACGTGCAGAGCTACTTGCCGGTGTACTTGTCACGGTTTCTCCATAAATTGAGCCAATGTGTAAACTGAATAGCTAAGCTTATGACAAGTAATGGTAAGATAAATGAGCTTCCTGATGAGATGCATGTACTACGTCGAATCACAAATAGTGGACAATCATCTCGCGCCAAATTGTGTTGTTGTTCCGTGGGAAAATCAGTGGGTTTCACTGCTAATGACCCAGTATCCGATAAAATATCCAAGAAATATTTCCCTTGACACAGAAACATGCCATCAGGGCGATGAGCTATCTCAATGCCCAAGAAATACTTCAGGGCACCAAGATCCTTCATATGAAAACAGTAGCAATGATACTTCTTGAGTTTTTTCATCATCTCCGAAGATGAACCAGCAATAGTAAGTTCATCAACATAAACCAGAACATGAAGAGACACACCATCTTGGAGATAAGAAAACAAAGAGGAATCCGCCTTTCTCTAAACAAAACCAAAGAGTTGAAGAGTAGCAGCAATCTTAGCAAACCAATTCCGCGGAGCCTATCGAAAACCATATAGAGATTTGCGTAGCTTGCAAACCAAACTAAGCCCCGTGAGTGTATAACTTGGAGGCGAACACATATACACCTACTCCTTAAGATTACCATGGAGAAATGCATTGTGAACATCCATCTGATAGAAATCCTAACCACGAATAGCAGCAATATCCAAGAAAAGAATAATCGAACTCATCTTGGAAACAGGAGCAAATGTCTCAGTAAAGTCAGTGCCCCTAATCCGATGATTACCAAGAACAACAAAACGCGCCTTGTGGCGCTCAATAGAACCATCAGACTTAAGCTTGATCCGATACACCCACTTGCATCCAATGGCATTTTTACATGATAGAAGAGGAACCCACATATTATTTTTCTTGAGTGCTTCAATCTTGTCGGATATAGCAGCACGCCAATGAGGATGGCGAGAAGCATCAACATAAGTAACGGTAACAACAACATCGATCTGTAACTAAAGCTAAAAATCTAGAATGCGAAACCAAAAAGTTATCACATGAAACATAATTAGCAATAGGGTGACGAGTACCTGAGGACAATGCAGTAGGTGATGAGAGATTAGCAGGGGGGTTATCGATAATAGCAATGAAGATATAATCCTCCAATTTAACTGGAAGCTGACAAAGACGAGTACTTGGAGAATGAACTGGCCAAATAGGATCAAGTGGCGACTCCAGAATAGGCCGCGGTTTGGAGGCATGCGACAGATTGGCAGATGGCGACAGCGACGTTGACTCGGTGACGGACGACTGCAGCTCGAGCTGAGCAGACCATTGACCAGTCAAAGGTAGAGGCTCGGGTTTCTGAGCTGGGGGCAGCAATACTGGCTGCAGCTGCTCCATCTGAACAGACGGATCCAAATTGGAGTCGTTGTAAGAAGCAGGTAACTGTAAGGGCAGTAGATCAACTCATTGCTTTTACAAAAACTGACGCATATGGAAAACAATCTTCATAAAATGTTATATCCCGACTATCAAACACTGTACGAGACTCCAAGTTATATATACGCCATGCTTTCTTATCAACTGGATAGCCAAGAAAGACACACTTCCAACTTCTAGATGCAAACTTATCACGTGACTGTGGAAGCTGAGAAGCAAAGCACAGACAACTGAACATGCGGAGATGACTATAAGCTGGTACACAACCGTACAACAGCTGGTGGGGCAATCGGCCATCTAACGCAGGTGTTGGTGTGTAATTGATGAGGTAGGCAGCTGTAAGAAAGAATTCTCCCCAGAACTCGATGGGCAAATGAGCTTGGAAACAAAGAGCACATGCAACATTTAAAATATGTATGTGCTTTCCTTCCACGTGCCCATTTTTCTGAGGTGTATAGACGGTGGAAGTCTCAAAACAAACCCCTTTCTCTCAAAAATATGACCTGAGAGGTGAGCATTCAGTTCCGTTGTAAGCCCGAACCGGGGACGGCAAAACTGTGTCTGAACAAATGCGAAGAACTCATTCATCTTCAGTGGTAATTAAGACTTAGAAACTAATAAATAAAGCCAAAAAACTTGGGAATAATCATCAACTATGTTAAAAAATGAAAATTCTCCACTAGAAGAAGGTGAACCATAAGGCCCCAAACATCACAATGTATAAGTTCAAATAAATGACTAGCCTGAGCATAACTAATATGAAATCTAAGTCTAGTGTTTTGCTCGATGAAAAACTAAGCAGAGAACATTTTTATTAAAATCACTAGTAGGTAAAGAAATAGTTGGGATAGAAGAAAACACCGAAGAAGCCGGATGTCCAAAATGCTAATGCCATAAAGCAGATGAAGACACTGATGCAACGATGGACAAGGATGGCTATGTAGACTATGAAGCTCCCAGTCTACACAACCAATAAACCCCCCTCGTTATTCAACCGCACCAATAACTGTCCTCGTACTGATATCCTGGAATGCACATAACTTTTCAGTAAGCAAAACTAGACATTTTAAAGCAGTAATTAACTAGGAAAACAATAACAAATTGTATTGTAATGCCGGAATAAACAATATATGATTCACAACGATATCTCCAAATCAAAGTTTGCCATGTTCAACAACAGTAGAAACAAACCCATCAGGAAGTATGACATCAACATTATCAGCATGCTCAACATTATAAAGACGATCCTTGTCAGCGGTCATCTGGTAGGAAGCACCGGTGTCAAGAATCCAAGGTAAAGCAGTCTTGCCTGACATACTGTCAGGAGGATTAAACTTAGAGAATAAGTTTTAAACCATACTCCATTGCTCCTTGGACAATGCCAAATCGAAGGCAGACCAATAAAAATTGGTAACCATGGCGGCAGAGCCCGCTGGTGGAGTGGCGACGACCATAGGTTGAGCGGCTCCGGTGAACGGCATAGCAGGCGGGGTATGGTTCTTGGGATTTGCAGCAGCTTTTGGCCTGATGCAAGTGATCAATTTTTCACTATACTAATCTGGATAACAAATGATACAAAAACAAGCAGTAACCTCGTGACCCTTTCGGCCACAATTGGTGCAGGTAAGAGACTGGCGGTCAACGGTGCCTGTGGGGTTACTTCCCAGTTCGGCGGTGACTGACTTCAGACCCGAGGATTGCGCCTAACAACGTGTAACAAATGCCATGGTGCATGTTGAGGTAACAGAGCCACGGGCTGAGATGATAGTCATCTGATGCTCTTCCTGAGAGACAAGTGAGTAAATCTTGTCGAGTGAAGGCAATGGATCCTGTGCAAGAATATAAGAGCAAAGAGTAGCATAGCTGTTGCCCAGACCGATGAGAAATTGATGAACCATCTCCTTCTCTCGTTCAGCTTGAACCATAGCAGCATTTGGGTATGAAACACAGGTTCTTGGATGCATGTAAGCAAACAAATAATTTCACAACTTCTTGGATATGCCAAAGTATGCATTAATAGCCTGACCATTTTGTTGACAGTTGTACATGTTTGCACGAATCTGACACATGCGTAGGACATTACCAACCGAGAAATGCTGTGGGAGATCATCCCACAACTCCTTAACCGTGTCATAATAAGTAATAATAGAACAAATGATGGATCGAGGGTCTAAACAATCCAACCAATAAGCATAGAATTCAAACTACTCCAAATATTAGCAAAAGGTTCACATGCAAAGGTTTGGTGATGGATCCATCCAGAAACTAAGCTTATGTCTAGAATTAAATCCACGACGAATGACAGTACTCAAATCATTATAATTATCACCCTTCAAGAGCGTAGACGAAATAAGCTCACTTGTATGATCTGGCATATGAACATAAAATGGATACGATGCAGGCAAAATGGCAAGATCACCGGCAGGACACCGGGAATCGGAGAAGGCCGAGGCACCGCCGCTGAGCAGGAGCTGGCAGATTGAACGGTGGAGCAGGGTGGTGTAGTCAAGCGGTGGGTCCTCCACGACCGACAGTGGTTCGGCAACATCGTGGATGGGCAGCGGTGGAATAACGATCGGAATGGGGACTTCATCAAGATTTTCAATCAAAACCTGATCAATGGGATCTATCTGACAGCAATGGTGGCGCGTGAGCGGCAGGTGACGACGCGTGTGGACGACGGAAGACGGACATGTCGGCTCGTGGATAAACGAAAAAGATTGCGGCGGGGGGAGGGGCGCTGAACTATCTGGCGGCTGCGGCGAAGAAGATCATGGCGGTGGCGGACGGAAAGCCAAGGGCGGTGGCGGCGGCTTTATATGTGGTAGAAAATTTTTAGGGTTTTCAGGGTTCTCAGGATTTTAGGCTCTGATACCATGTAAAATATGAACGTGTGATTTCATTGATAGTACAATGGTACAATGTATAGATAGCATATACAAAATCACAAATGAAAAATGATTCTATCTAGGGTATAATAATATTGCAAAAGATATTTACAAAATATTTCCTACAATGCACTTTAATTTTATTATTTGTGCATCACAATATCTATATAGTAAAACCAAACAAATTATAATAATGCACAAGAAGAAAAAATTGCACATTCATATAAGGCAAAGTCTTGGGAAAGACGGTCTTTCCATATGCTTATGGAAAGACGGGGTTTGATTGGAATAATAAAAGGTAAAAGGTCTTAGTTGCAATATTAAAGTTTTAGTATGAAACATGTAGTAGTTATAAAATTTATAACCCGGTTCATGCAACCCGAAAATTTTATCTTAATTTCTTCTAATTTACACTTTAAACCTTGGTCTTTCCATAAGTTATGGAAAGACCGTCTTTCAAGAGACGGACTCTTCATATAATACAAAATACACAAAATAGCACTAAAATACGGTGGTCATTGTACTCTAACAATACCATATATTTGCCGATTTTATATATCAAACAATTGTTTTTTCAATGACCAACTTAAAACTGCAGCACATCCCAACACGAATAGAGAGAATTTCTTCAATTACACACCCTAATGAATGCATGGCTCACTGGCTCGTTGTCTATTGGTTTACATTAGGTAATTTTTTAAATTTTGATTAGTAATGTACTGTAACATACTTAAAGTTACAAGTTCCCAAAAACTACTAGTAACAAGCATTATTCATTCCAAAATAAATATTAAAATTTCTAGTAACAAGCAGAAAAGGAGTTGGACTTTTCACACAGGTGGCCTGCTGAATAGGTTGAGATCCATCAGCCCCCACCCTAACAGTGATATTTTCTTAAAATTAAAAAAAGACTTTTCGCCGAGGAGAAGTTAGACTCCTTGACCATCCGACTTTTCCCACTACTACTAATAAGTGACCACATATTAATTCCTCCCTCTGTTCAGGTTGAACATTTTCCATTTTATTCGATTCTACTTTTCTAAATTATCACATAAATTATTCGCACGCGTTTATTACAATTTTTTTTATACTTTCCACACTCAATTCACATTTCCTAATTCAATTTCTTTTATAAAACACCTATAATTATTGTGATAACTTTAAAAAAAACATATTCCCCTGCCTCCATGTCAATATAACTGAAATAATCAAAAACAAATTGTCAAATACAGGTAAACGAGAGGGAGTATGATGTACTACATAGAGTTTAGAGTGTGTTTGGCGGGGCTTATAAGTGTTTTGCTTAGAAACTAAGCACCTATTTAGTGTTTGGTAAACTCCTAAAAAACTGCTTGTTTTAAAAAACATGAGCTATTTTTGGTGGAAAATAAAAGGCTGGTATCCCCTTACTTTTAAAATAAATCATCTTTGCTTACAACACTAGTAGAAAGCCTTTGATTAAAGGTAGCGATCAAAAGCGGTTCATAAGGAACCGCCATTGATTGATACCCGAGAGAGGTTCTGAAGTCGGAACTCCTTCAGGTGTTCCCCCAATCTTTATTAAAGGCACTTTTTTATTGATAGAAGACAGTTCTTCAAGAACCGCCTTTAATGGGCATCCACTAAATGTGGTTCTATTGAAGAACTGCCTCTGATTGGTGCCTTTAATGGCCAAGTATAAAAGCAGCAGCTAGGGTTTAATGTTTCCTGATTTTTTTGTCTAAGGCAATGCATCCAAGTGAATCTCAATGTATGGAACGACATCCTTATGATTCCGGAGTAGATACAAATGTGCAGTGCACAAATCCCCAGCGGAGGGGCTTAGTAGCTTACCTCGTCGAACGCCTGCACCATCTAATCACCCGTCATGCCTTGAACTGGGAACCCCCACATATTCAATCTTATTAGTATAATCGGTACAAAATTCAATTACTTTCTCAGCACAATACCGTTGCACAATACTTGCATCCGGTCATACCTATTCTTCACAAAAATGTTTGAAAATTTTCATGTACAACTCGAAGGGATACATCCATCTTAAAAATATAGGACCACATAACTTACTCTCACGAACCAGGTAAGTTATCAAATGGACCATTATGCCAAAAAATGAAGGTGGGAAGTACATCTCAATTTGGCACAATACTTCTACAATCATAGCTTGAAACCGATCAAGCTTTGCAACACTGATCATTTTTTAACATGTAGATTTGAAGAACATACATAACTTATTAATAGAAAATCATACATGGGAAGGCAGTAACGACCGAATCACAATGGCATTCAATTCAAGCATCAAGTTGTGGCAGTCATGCAATTTCAGTCCAACCAACTTAAACTCTATCAGTGAAACACAAGTGCTAATATTGGAAGAATAAGTTACAGGCACTTTCACACTACTCAGCGTCTCACAGTATGACTTCTTCTCTATCTGAGACATTGAATAACAGGCTAGAGGGAGGTAACAAGCATCTCCTTCAGTAACGGGACCAAGAATTTCCTTAATACTCATGTCAACCAAATCAAGTCGAGACTTCAATCCATCCTTTGTTTTACCGAGAAAGTGTTCCAATCAAAGCATCACATACATTTTTCTCTATGTGCATTACGACAAAACAATGTCTGACATCCAAATCCTTCCAATAAGGGAGTTGAAAGAAGATTCTGCATTTCTTACAACTACAATCAACTACCAAATTCCATTTCCCCTTACCAAAATTATTAAGCAATCCATGAACTTTTTCAAATACCTCAGCGCCGGTTAATGCTATAAGCACACCTCGCAACTCTGTGTGTCTGTTGAACCATTTCTTGGAAAAAAGCCACAGAAGACCCTCCGGGAGAAAACGTCGATATCCCTGGTATACGGTTTTTGAACCATTCTTAAGTTGACAAAATGAGGTTTCTTTCTCACAAATTGGAAATGCATAGTAGCCTTTCACTGAATATCCCAACAAATTTCCAGAAAATCATCAATGGTGAAAAACAAAAGGGCCTTCATCATGAAAATGTCATCCATGACAGCATCATAGGTACGAACTTCACGTTTGAACAACGTCAACAAACTATCCACTAGGGGCACAAGATATACATCAATGTTATTGCCAGGTTGCTTAGGGACTGGAATCATCATGGACAAGAGAATGTATTTTCTTTTCATTTTCAGCCACGACGGTAGATTGTATATCACCAACATTATGGACCAAGAATTGTATGTGCTGCTCATGTTGCCAAATGGATTCATTCCATCGGTAAACAATCCTAACCTCAAATTTTAGGAATTGGATCCTAACTCCGGGTATATATCGTCTAGCCTTTTCCATTGCACACCATCGGGCGTATGCCTTATCACATCATCTGCCGGATGATATCTTTCCGCGTGCCATTGCAATAACTTTGCATCTTATTTGGAAGCAAATAGTTTTTGCAACCTTGGAATTATAGGAAGATACCATAAAACCTTAGCGGGTGTCTTCTTTTACGAAATGGTTCCCACCTCCGCACACACACCAATTTCACCACGCTTTAACTTGTACTGAGATTCACCGCAAATCTTGCAGGTTTCTAGATTCTCATCCTCCTTCCCCCTGAATAATATGCAATCATTCAGACATGCATGAATGTTTTCCAATTCTAGACCCATAGGAAAAAGAACTCTTTTCGCGACATAAGATTTCTCAGGCAATTTATTTCCTTCGGGAAGCAATTCCCGAACCAATTCCAAAGTTTAAGTCATCCTTTTTTCAATCAAACAAAATTTGGCCTTCAAATTCATGATTTTCAATGTCACGCTCAAAACCGAATGTTTTGACCTGACGTACAATGGGCAATTCTTGTTATTAAGCAATGACTTTAGGACCTTGGGTTAACCATGAAATTCTCTAGCAACATCCTCCACCATCTCATCAAATCAAACATCACAATCTAATTCAACCCTTCCCTTGATTCCAACATCTCCACCTATATCCGTTGGTACCTCCCCATGCCATATCCAACATGTATAACATCTTTGGAAACCTCTAATTATGAGATGTTTATGCAATTTCTTTCTCCCTAAATAAGCATTGTTCCTGCAATCCTTGCATGGGTACCGTGCACGCACAACCCCATTTTTGGTGGCATGTTCAAAAACCACCATGATAAATGAATCCACTAAACAAATGTAATCGGGTGATGTCCTAAGGTCACTCTCGATGAGTCCAATTCTATCCATTAACTACATGAAAATTACATCAACACACATTCAATCATATATGTAGCACAATTTTGATGAGAAAGATTTCAAATTAAAACTCTAATTCAAAACATTACAACACTTAACACAATAATAAAATCATTAGTCCAAATATGTAAGACTTACCTTTACCTTTTTCTTCCAAAGAGTGCCCTAAATTTTCAATTTTTTTCTCCATATGAAAATGGGATTGGCCGGATGCATTTATTGCTAGTTTTTTTAGGATTTGATATAAAAAATTTAATCAGACCTTAATAAATTTTAGTCAATGATAATCCGATATTGTTCCGGATAAGGAACTTTAAACCGACAGAGCTTACAATTTCGAAAGAAAAACATTCAGATCGTTGTTCTAAACTCGGAACCAGTCACATTGAAAGTTAGTTCGATAGAACTAGCTTCCATCACCCATAATCAAAGACAGTTATAACAAAATCGCCTTTGAATAGGCAATAACCACCTTTAATTAATTGGGCGGTCCAATTCACAGAGTTTCCGAGCTCGAAACCTCTTCTGGAAGGCGGTTTTAAGAAATTCTCACGGAACCGCCTTCTAATGTTGTCTTTAATGAGGCATTCTCCACTAGTGTCTATTACTTTTTCCTAACTTGTACATGTATTATGTACCGCTATAAAATGTACCCTGAGATCATGAATACAAACACACATTATTACCCTTATTTTCTACATGGTATCAGAGCCTAAAATCTAAAACCATAAGAAAACTTTTCCTTCCTTCGTCAAGCTACCGCTGCTGCTGCCACTCGTCTATCTCCATCTACCGACAGACGTCGTGCTCCTCCAGCTTCCCGTGATTTCCTGACATCATTTGCTGCCCAGATCTACCCGTACATGATCCACAGCAACCGATGTCTCATTCCACGAGCAGCTGCCATGAAGTGCAAGCGCCTTCGCATTGTCTTCGTGCCAATCTGATCCGGTGCCACTCCCAGTTTCCTGCTAATTCAGATCTCACACTATGTCTACCTATAGAGTTAATCCTAATGAACACGCTCGCATCGATGGTGAAGCTGAGACCAACAAGCTGCAGAACATGAACGGTTATGGGGTAATTGCAACTATACTAAAACAGTTGCATTTGCAATTTGGTTGCCTACCGAATGATCTCTACTTTATTGGCTCTTCTGACAGTCCTGGTTTGGTTATTGCACCAACCATGCTGAAGGGTGAAGAGACTTACCTTGAATGGTCTGATGGAATTTGTCTATCTATGCTTGCCAAGCACAAGATTGGGTTAATTGATGTATCTATTACCAAACCTTAGGATGATCATGCTGATATTGTTGATTGGCATGGAGTAAGGTTACCTTTGTCTGCTGGATCTTAAAGACCCTAGATTGGCATAACAATCTTCTACAAGCAACTTTTCCACAATTAAGGAACTATGAGATGACCTAAAGGCACATTTTACCCTTGGTCATGGTGTGAAAATTTTGCAGATGCTTGAAGATATTAAGAAGTGTTGGCATAATGGTCAGACCATCGTCCATTTATTTTTTCAATCTGAAGAAGCTGTTTGGGGATAACACTTCTCTGTGGCCTCCTCTAGTTTTCCCCTGTGAAGCTTGCAAACTATCGTGAACCTGTAACCTTTTCGCACGTGTCTTCCAAGAAAGCAAAAAATATTTGATCAATCAATTTATCTTTGGTCTTGATGAGGGCTATCCCACATTGAAATCCCATATCATGAGTCTTGATCCACTACCACCAATCATGTGTTTGTATGTGCTTGTTACCCAGGAGAAGAATCATCGAGCTATCATCTGGTCTAGCGATCCTTCTTATAACTCCATGGCATATGCCTCACGATGCCCACCACCTACGGGTTGTTTGGAAGTTGTCCTTACTTCAACTGATCGCAAGAATCTTGTCTTTATGCATTGTCATCGCAAGGGTCATGACAAAACTTCTTGTTTCCAGCTCACAGGCTATCCAGAATGGTACACAGAGATGAGGGAGAAAGCCAATGCTTCCAAAAAGATACCGCCAACTTCTCAGCCAATCATCGCCGTCGGCCCCAGGGTTTTCGCCGTTGCGGCTCGTCCACCTCCACAACCATTCACTGGCACTGCCAGTTCCCCTACCGGATATGATTTTGGCCCTGGTATGTTTGATGACCAATTATGCATGACCATGCATTTATTTAATTAGTTTAATTCTCTGCTTGACCATGGTTTAGGTAAGTCTACTTTACCTTAGATTCTTGATTCGGGAGCCTCATATCATATGATCGGTGACAAGGGTTCTCTTACTAATATTACTATTCCTATCGATACAGTGAATGTTATACTGGCTGATGGATCTGTGTCGTCTACTACACAGTATGGTTCTATCTGCTTTGGTGATGTCACCTTTAATCATATGCTCTACATACCTACTTTGTGATGCAACTTATTATCATGCTCTAGATTTTTATCTGCCTTAAAATGTCTAGCTTTGTTTACTAAAAACTATTGCATTTTACAGAAAATTAGTACGAGGACTGTGATTGGAAAGGGTGAACAACAGAAGGGGGGGGGGGGGTTATTGGCTTCGTCTGCTGAATACTCATGTTCGTTCTCCTATCCTGCGGTCTTTTTTGACAGTTGCTTCTATGTCTTATTCTAATTTATGGCATCAGCGTCTTGTTCATTCTTCCTCTACGGTGTTGTCTTCTATTTCTTCTATTGATTTTAGCACAAATAATAATTATGTTCCTTGCTCTGTGTTATAGAGCTAAAAAGACTAAACATGGTTTTTGTTTGAGTTCTTCAAATGCTAGTTCATTGTTTGAATTAATACATTGTGATGTTTAGGGTCCTTATAGAACATCATTTTCTAGCAATGCATTTTATTTTTAAACAATAGTTGATATTTATTCCCGAACTGTTTGGGTTTCTTTATTATTTGCTAAGTCAGATTATGGAATTTTGTGTTTTGATCAAGAACCAGTTTGGCCACTCAGTGCTGCGCATCTGGGCTGATAACTGTACTGAATTTCTATTGGAAAATGATGGTTAAAAGGTTGAAATTTATCAACATTTGGGCATCATTACCCGAACGAATTTCAGGTCAGTGGATGTCATTTTTTGGTTCTCCTTTGCGAGTACTATAAAAATGACTATTTAAACTCTCAAAAATGGATCAAGGGTGAATGAGATAAGGATGTTTGAAATGTCCCTATTGAAAGAGAAAAATTGGGCGAAAATTGGCCCAAATTAGTTTTTCTCTGGACTGTCCAAAATTCATGTGGACCACATGGAAATCTCTGGAAGGTCAAACTGCATAGTATATATGGAATTGCTTGAGTGTAATTCTTATGAGATAAGAACAAAATACTTCATATTTTGTGAGATATCTTCTCTTAAATGAATCTGCGGTTTACCAATGAAGAATATTGTGCAAATATTTCTTCTATTTCCAGCAGATTTAATTAGAATATTCATGGAATGTCTCAGATTTGGTGAGTTGGTGATTGGAGAATATTTTTCCTCTAATTACAGAAATTTTGAATATAACGTTTTCATGGATAGAGTCTCTTATAGCAGTATAAATAAGAGCCTCTAAGTTAGTCAGGAAACTCGCACCATTTCTCAAGTCTCTCCATATTCTAAACTTGAGTCTTCTTTAAGTCTTTCTCAAAGTTTTCGTCAGTTGCTCTGTCGAGGTGATAATCCTTCGGGCCTTGTGTGAATCCCAGGTAACTCTTATGTGTTAAATGTTACTTGCCATGGTTTTACCCTAGGGAACGATGTCCTTGATGAGACTTATTCGTTTCATGGGCATCGAGTTTACTCGTGACTCCATCACTTTGTTATTGCTTAAAACGTGATTTATTTATCGCATGTATGCTATAATTACTTGTAACTTAAGCTTTCCGATTGTATGTCTGAATAATTAATTTTTTTTATTATTCTTGCATATGTAAATTGCTCGTTTAATTTCTATTATTTAATTTTTGCTTTATAAAAATCAATATATGTCCAATGAGATCATACTTTACTGAATATGGGATATTTTTTTAGACATCTATGGTTGATACAAAACAACAGAATGGCCGTGTCGAATGCAAGCATCGTTATTTGTTAAATGTGGCACGTGCCTTGCATTTTCAAGCTAATCTGCCAGTTGATATTTGGGGAGAATTTGTTCTAACTGATGCTTATTTGATTAACCGGACACCGATGAAACATCTCTATGGTCGTACTCCATTTGAGATGTTCAATGGATGAGCTTCAAACTACCAGCCTTTGAAGGTGTTTGGATGCTTGTGTTTCACTGTTTACGTTCCCAGATTCTGTGACAAGTTTGCACCAAGAAGTCGTCCATGTTTTTTTCTTGGTTATCCCGCCAGAAAGAAAGGCTATCACCTTTATGACTTGGAATCCCGCACTTTCTTCAACAGTCGGGATACTAATATTTTTTAAAACCAATTCCCTTACGTAGCCACTCAGACATCGGCCTCTGTGAATCTCGGCTGCGCTACCACCTCACCACTGGCATCACTACTGCCACCAGAGCCTTACCCGCCAGTCGCTGCTTCGCCTCTGCTACCAAACCCGCTGACCAGTATGACAACACCACCTCTCTTGTCAGTTCAATCTGACACCGCTGCACGCACCTCACGCACCTCCAGCTCCCGTTGGCCACACTCCTCACACACTGTTGGACCTAAACCCGACTTCTGGTCCGCTGCCTGATGCGGCCTCACAAGTGCCGGACTCTTCTGTCCGCCGCCACCTGCTACCCACTCTACCACCTGCTTCGCCAGTTACTCTGCCGCAGTCTCCTGCCGCCTTGCTGCCTTTTTCTCTATAGAGTGCCCATGATCATCATCATCCTCCTTACTTGGATGATTACGTCTATGACAATTATGTTTGTGCTGTTACTACTGGAGAAAGACCCCCTCATTGCTACGATCACTCATGTGCTATCACTATCCTCGGGTATTCTCTATCCTCCCACTGATTATGTAAATTGCGATAAATTTTCTAGTACGCATTCTAGAGTTTTTTGCAGTAACTTCTAGTGCAAATCCCACCACTTATTATGAGGCGTCAAAGCATGCTCACTGGTGAGATGCTATGGATGATGAGATTTCGATGCTTGAGTGCAATCAGACATGAATGATGGCTCCTTTACTTGTGCATACTACTTCAATTGGTTGAAAATGGGTTTACCGTATCCAATTTAAGTCTAATGGTACCATCGAACGCCATAAAGCTTGCCTAGTGGTTCTTGGGAATCGTCAGATTGAAGGCATTGACTATACTGAGACATTTTCTCTTGTTCCGAAGCTGAGTTCGGTTCGCCTATCTTTGTCTATTGCAGTTATTCGCTGTTGGGAACTGCATCAATTGGATGTGCATAATGCTTTTCTACATGGTAATATGCATGAAAAGGTTTTTATGCGGCCTCCCCCTGGCTATCTTACGCCCCCTGGATTGGTATGTCGCCTTCAGAAATCTCTTTTTTGTCTTCGTCAGACCCCTCACAATTGGTTTGCCAAATTGGGTCAGGCTTTGCGTGCACTTGGATTTGTTCAGAGTAAAGCTTATTACTATCTTTTACATTCTCTCATGGTTCAGTATCTTTGCATGTACTTTTTTATGTGGATGATTTGGTTATTGCTGGTAGTTCATCGTCGCTTATCTTTGAATTCAAGAAATACTTGAGCTCTTGTTTTTACATGAAAGATCTTGGTCTGCTTCAGTATTTCTTGGTTATATAGAGTGCTAGAAGACTGGATGGGATGTTTCTTTCACAACAGAAATATGCTTTGGGCATTTTATCTGACACGGGTTTATCGTCTTCTAAACTGATTGACTTTCCAATGGAGCAACAACACGATGTGAAGGGTGTTGAAGGTCCCCTTTACCATAATCCTGAGCAATATCGACGTCTGGTTGGGCGCCTTATATACTCACCATTACTCGTCCCAAGCTTAGTTATTCAGTTCATTCACTAGCCCAGTTTATGAAGTCTCCTTGTGTTCCTCACCGACAAGCTACAGTTCGCATATTACACTATTTGAAGAGTCATCCAGGTCAAGGCTTATTTCTCTCCTCTCGTAGTGCATTGCAGTTAACTGCTTACTATGATTCTGATTGGGCTGCATGCCCCATTACCCAGCGTTCTCTTTTTGGATAGTTTGTGATAATTGACGATTCTCCGGTTTCTAGGAAGACTAAGAAGCAACCTACGGTTTCTCGGTCTTCTACTGAAGCGGAGTATCGTGCTATGGCTATTACCTGCTGTGAATTATTATGGCTCAAGTCTTTGCTTAAGGATTTGGGGGTTGTGCATGCTATTCCTATGCGTCTATTTTGTGACAGTCAATCTGCTCTTCATATTGTGGCAAATCCGGTGTTCAATGAACGTACAAAGCATATCAAAGTTGATTGTCATTTTGTCCAGGATTTTGTTACTCGTCATATCCGTACTTCAGATCAACTGCAGACTTGTTTAACAAAACTCTTGGACGTAACTAGTTTCATTCATTACTTGGCAAGTTGGGCATTTCTGATTCCCATGCTCTAACTTGAGGAGGAGTATTAAGGAATGTAGATATTACTTATAATTGTAATGTGATTCTATTTCTTTTTCCTAGTTTGTACTGGTATTCTGTACCACTATATAATGTACACTGAGATCACGAATACAAACACACATTACTAACATTATTTTCTACACTCCACGTTTCAAATTGTCCCTGTCACGGAATTTTAATAAAAAATGCAAAATATGAAATACTCCGTTTGTTTTGTTATTTATGGCACACTTATTATAAATGGATATTTTCTTTTATTTGACACCCTTTCCATTTTTGGCATAATTCCTTCAATTTCATCCACTAATTATACTTTTTTACTTTTTACATTCAATTTCATCCACTTATTTTAAGAACCTAAATCCAAGCACCTAAACCTATGGTGTTATAAATAAAAAAAATTGAGGGAGTACTAAAACTGCGTTGAATCATTTTCGAACCCCGTTGTGTCGCAACCTCCTTCCCCTTCATTAGCTAGAAGCCTTTTTTAAAACTTAATCTTCTTTTTCCTATCTCCCCATAATCATGAGGAGATGGTAAAC
Organism: Rubia yunnanensis; assembly: GCA_037428765.1. NCBI lineage: Eukaryota > Viridiplantae > Streptophyta > Magnoliopsida > Gentianales > Rubiaceae > Rubia > Rubia yunnanensis. The sequence continues at coordinate 26,294,936 of CM075062.1, read as the reverse complement.
TATATTTTTTTTCAATTTATATTCTTTAAATGTTTATTTTATTGAATAAGTATGTATTTTCTATATATATTTTTATTGTTTTTCAATGTGATATATTAGATGTTGTTTTCATAATGATCATTAAACTTAATTGTTCACGTAGATGCATTTTGTCCTATTTGATTTTACAGATCGTGTGTTTATCTAAGAAGGGTCATGTTCCCAGTATGTGTTTTTCTAGGTGTTTCCAGTTTGGACAACGTAGATCATATTTTGGATCAAGTGGTGTTAAAGTTGTTGAAGATCAATGTCTATCATAGAGATATTGATACATGGTACGCCCCTCTCAACCAAGTGGCCACAATTTTCGCGGGGCGATGACTGAGAGCTACGTTACATATATATCGATACTCTGTAATAGTACAGACAGGTAGTCTAGTTGACATATAATTTAAATATCCTTGCAATAGATCAGTTATTACTATAAACTAGTCAGATGAAATATCAATTTCACTAATTGTAATCATCGCTGTTCCAACATCATCGTTGAATGATATTTGATTTAAAATTAAAAACGCGTTCAATCAATTTTCAAAAAATAACAAAGCGTTGGATCATGAATGTTTTAAATCGACGTCACAGGCTCACAGCCAATCTTCCGCGGTGATCCTTAACAGTAAACACGGAAACTCACAATATTTTCAATCAATTGGATCTTACATTTTTTATTATAAAATTCTTATTGGATATTTGATTCAACGGTTCTTATACTCCCTCCGTTTTTTTATTTATGTCCCCATACGTTTAGGTGTATGAGCACATCTCTTGAAAAATATTTTTTTTTATAAATTATGAAAAAATTAAGGTTTAATGTGTGAATTAGAAAAAATGAAGATAAAAGTGTTGGGTTCCATGAATTGAGTTATAAATAACTACTACACGTTTTATAATATATTTTTAATATTGCAACTAAGACCTTTTACCTTTTATTATTCAAACTAAATCTCGTCTTTCTATACGGTTATGGAAAGATGGTTTTTCCTAAGACTTTGCTTAGGTACTTGGATTTAGGTGAAAAAAATAAGTGGATGAAATTGAATGTATAAAGTAAAAAACATAATGAATAGATGAAATTAAAGAAATAATTCCAAAAATGAAAAATGTGTCAAATAAAAGAAAACATCAATTTATATTAAGTGTGCCATAAATAACAAATCAGTGGGAGTATCTTATTCAAGCCAATGTTTTATTCTTTCTAGTTTCATTTAAGGTATTTTGACATCAACGCTCAACTGAAAACAAGAAAGTTTCTACTCCTTTTTTCCCAGATTAAATTACATTCTAATAATTTGTTAAGGAGATATTTTGTCATATTCTATGTATATCTTGCACCGTAGTTAGAATCCTTTTCCATTTGTACTTCTGCATATGGTGCCTTTATATAGCAACCTTGTACCATTAATAAAATCACACGTTCATATTTTACATAGTATCAGAGCTAAAATTCTGAAAACCTAAATCCTAAACTATAACCACCGCGCCTCACGCGGCTTCTGCCATCATCAGTCCTTCATGCGCCACCGCCGCAGCCACTACTGCCACCGTCGTCGTTCAAGGATCTGCCGTTGTCATTCTTGTTTCTGTCACCATGAATCCTCTTGATCATGTTGAAATTTAAGATGTTGACCTTGCTCTTAATCCTATTTTCGATGATGCATCCGCCGCCGTAGGACCACTAGTCCACGCGCCACCACCGCCTATCAACGCCGCTGCTGGAGCCAATCTGATCGCCACCGGCAATGTCGTTCCTGCAGTGCCGCCGCCGGTGAATCCCCTACCGCTTCCGCCGAATCCTCTAGGCTTTCCTGCTACAGATTCTACCATCTTCCAGGCTGCCGTATAGGCCGCATCTATGGCCGTTACACAGGCTATACGCCAGTCATCTGGTGACTCTTCTCATGCTTTGCTTACCAATCATCCCTACTATGTTCATCCGTCAGATCACCTAGGTTTGAAAATCTATCCTGAGATCTTTAACGGTGATAATTATAATGAATGGAGTGGATCCCTATTTAATGCATTTTCTACAAAACATAAGGATGGTTTTCTTGATGGTTATGTTGTTAAGCCATCACCCTCTATCTCTTATTACAATGACTGGTATAGTGTGAATCTATGCTTGTTGGTTGTGTGGTTCAAACACTTGATCCATCCATTCGTTCTGGTGTCACTTAACGTGCGTCTGTTTAGGAACTTTGGGATGACATTAAACAACGCTTCTCTATTGGTAATGGTCCACGCATGTGTGAAATACATGCAACCATTTATACTTGTCACCAGAATGGTCAGCCTGTTGCTGCTTATAACAAATGTAAGAGTTGTGGGATGAATTGAATACAAACTTACCTGCTCAGACATATATTTGCCCTCATGCTAAAATTGCTGCTCAGTCTCATGAGATGGAGATCATTCATCAATTTCTCATAGGACTGGATGAAGAGTACCATTCGTTGAGATCATCTCACATCTTGACACTTGATCCTTTGATTCCTATTGGTCGTGTTCACTCGCTTTCCATTCAGGAGAAGCATCAGAAGACTGTTATTCATGCTCGTGAATCTGCCCCAGACAATATGGCCTTCGCCGAAGCCGCCCGCCGCTGCACAGGGATCCGGGCCGCTTGCCACTGCCATTGATAAAAAATCTTTACTCTGTACTCACTGGAACCACAACGGTCATGATGGTGCTACTTGTTTTAAAATTCACGGTTATCCTGCATGGTTTCAGCAATAGTTACAACAAGGATCCAGTCAGTGAGCTCAGCCCCACCGAACGAGCGCCCCAGTAGCCGCGTTGTTTGCCGGAACAGCCCCTTCTGTCTCCGCCGCGACTCCTATTGCCGCTAACGCCGGTGCCGTTCTTTTCGATTGTGATCAGACAGCTTTTGGTCTAGCTTTGTCTAAAGAGCAGTGGAACTCAGTTATTAACATGTTCTCTAAGTTGACTAATTCTGACAATATGTCAAGTAAGTCTGTTTTACCTTGGATTCTTGATACCAGAGCTTCATATCTTATGACCGGCGACAAGAATATTCTACATAACATTAAACCTACTAATCATGTTGATATTATTCTTCCTGATGGCTCTATATCTACTGCTTCTCATCGTGGGAATTTATATTTTGGAGATATTCTTGTTACTCATGTTCTCTTCATTCCGGAATTAAGTTGCAATATAGTGTCTTTTGCTAAGTTAACTGCAGCCTTACATTGCTTAGTTTTTCTTACTGAAAAATTATGTATCATACAGGATATCAGCATGAGGACCATGATTGGTGTGGGTGATTAGCATGGTGAGATTTATTGGTTGTGCAGACTCAGGAAATTGTCACCAAAATCGCCGTTGTCCGCCCTTACTGCCGGCGCTAGTTCCCCTTTGTTGTGGCATCACCGATTTGGTCATCCTTCCAGTTTAGTGTTGTCTTCTATACCGGATATTACTTTAAGTCATAGTCATTTGAATAAAACTTTTCCTTGTTCCGTTTGTCATCGGGCCAAACAGTCTAGATCTAGCTTTCCCTTAAGTACCTTTAAGGCTAGTTATTTGTTTGAACTTATTCATTGTGATGTTTGGAGGCCTTATAGCTCACCATCTTCTAGTGGAGCTTTTTCCTTCTTTACTATATTAGATGATTATTTCTGAGCTGTTTGGGTTTATTTATTAGTATCTAAGACTGAAGTACCTGCAGAGATGATGGAGTTCCTTGCCCTTGCTTAGACGCAGTTCCGTGGGTCAGTTCAAAGAGTTAGAGCTGACAATGGAACCAAATTTCTTCCTCTCAGAAACTATTTTGATGAGAAAGGAATTCATTTTGAGACATCCATTGTCTACACACAGCAAAATAATGGGCACTAGAACAAAATCACCGTCACATCTTAAACGTGGCTCGTGCTCTTTGGTTTCAAGAGTATTTGCCCATTAACTTCTGGTGAGAATGCATTCTTACTGTTGCCTACCTGGTCAATCGCACTCCAACACCTGTGTTAAATGGCCTTTCACCCTATCAGCTTCTTCACGGTCATGCACCCAACAACATCCATCTCCGTGTGTTGGGATGTTGTGCTTCGCATCCCAGCTTCCAAAGCCGCGTGATAAGTTTGCATCCAGAAGTCGCAAATGTGTTTTTCTTGGATATACTATTACCAAGAAATCATGGCGTGTTTATGACTTGGAGCCTCGTACTGTGTTTAACAGTCGAAATGTTGTGTTTTATGAAGACTGCTTTCTCTTTGCTTCGATTGCTGACATTCCTCCTTCCAAGGATTTGATGTTGTCGCCTCCTGTAGATGAGCCAGCCACACCGCCGCCTCAAACAATGCCATTATCGGCCGCTCTAGTTTATCCCCCGACATCTGATCTCCCATCACCGGAGCCGATGAAGTCACGACCACCTGCTGTTGACTTCTAGTCGGTCCCGTTCCCGATCGTAGTCAACTCACCTCAGGTCCCTCTCCCGCCAGGCGCATGGCCGACCACCGGTAACATCGTCGGTCTTCACCGACCATTTTACCTGCGACGTTATCGACCTCATTCCAGCTACCGTCGGAAGTTACGCCGGCCTGCCCCTCTCCACTTCCAGCACATCTAGTGCCATAGCCGAGCCTATCCAAGTCTCCATCGAACCGCTTTGCTCCACCTTCAGAGCTGCTCTCAGCGCTGGAGTTTTCTTCCTCGGATTCTGTGTCTCTGCTGCCTCTTCAACTGCCAAGTACTCACATCCGTCGTGCTCCAGTTAAACTGCAAGATTATGTCTGCACCGCTACTCAAGAAATAAACCCCCCCATCTGCTGCTTTCTCCACTCCGCCTGATTTGTCCTCAGCTACTCGTTACTGTATTGCTGATTATCTTACTTATCATAAATTTTTTGTTTTGCATTCTTCATTTTTGGCTGCAGTGACTGATAGCTAAGACCCTGTTACTTATTCCGAGGATTCTCTCCATCCCTAGTGGCAAGAAGCAATGGCTGATGAACTTAGTGCTCTTGAGCGGAACAATACCTAGGTCCTGTCTCCTCTTCCTGCCGACAAACGCGCCATTGGGTGCAAATGGGTGTTTCATACCAAGTTTAAGTAAGATGGTTCTATTGAGCGCTATAAAGCTCGCCTTGTTGCTCTTGGAAATTTACAAATTGAAGGAACTGATTTTACTGAGACTTTTACTCCTATTGCCAAGATGAGCTATGTTCGATTATTCTCGGATATTGGTGCAATTCAGAATTGGGATATTCATCAAATGATTGTTCACAATGCCTTCTTACATGGTGATTTGGATGAGGAAGTCTATATGCGTCTTCCGCTTGGTTATACAATTCCTGCACCAAGTTTGGTTTGCAAGTTTCGCAAATCTCTTTATGGTCTTTGTCAGGCTCCGTGCAACTGGTTTGCGAAACTTGCTACTGCCCTACGCACTTTTGGATTTTTTCAGAGTAAGGCAGATTACTCGTTGTTTGCTCAATGGTGTTACCCTGCATGTCTTAGTTTATGTTGATGATTTGATTATTGCTGGTTCTTCCTCGGCCCTGATGATCGAGTTCGAGAAGTATCTAAGCTCTTGCTTTCACATGAAGGATCTTGGTGCTCTGAATTATATTATGGGTATTGAGATTTCTAGAAGACCTGACGGTATATTTTTGTCCCAACAGATATATACCCTTGACATTTTACATAACGCCGGATTGCTAGCTGCAAAGCCTACGGATTTTCTGATGGAACAACAACATAATTTGGTGCGCTCGACCAGTCCCTTCTATCTTGATCCTGCGCAATATTGTTGTCTGATTGGGAAGCTTATTTATCTGACTATTACTCGTCCGAAACTCAGTTATTCAGTCCATACTTTGGCACAGTTTATGGAGAAGCCACGTGTCACCCATTAGCATGCATCCCTTCGCGTCCTGCACTACTTGAAGAGTCATCCCGGTTAAGGTTTATTTCTTTATGCTCAGATTTTTCTTCAACTATCAGCTTTTTGCGACTCCGATTGGGCTGCTTGTCCAATTATGCATCGTTCCTTGACTATATATTTTGTCATGCTTGGTGAATCACCTATTTCATGGAAGTCAAAGAAACAACCGACTGTTTCTCGTTCTTCTGCTGAAACTGAGTATCGGGCCATGGCTGTTGTTTTTGTGAGTTGATATGGCTTAAATCCCATCTTCACAATTTGGGAGTTGGTCATTCTTCTCCGATGTGTTTATATTGTGACAGTCAGGCAACCCTCCATATTGTTGCCAGTCCTGTGTTTCATGAGAGGATGAAGCACATTGAGATTGATTGTCATTTTGTTCGTGATTTGGTACAGTCCAGAGAAGTTGCTACTCATCATATTCACACTTCCAGTCAACCTACATATTTATTTACTAAAGCTCTTGGACGACAGTCATTTCAGACTCTTCTCGGCAAGTTGGCCATTCGTGATCTACATGCTCCAACTTGAGGAGGAGTGTTAAGGAGATATTTTGTCATATTCTATGTATATCTTGTACCATAGTTAGAATTCTTTTACATTTGTACTTCTGCATATGGTGCCATTATATAGCACCCTTGTACCATCAATAAAATCACACGTTCATATTTTACATCATTGCACACCGTTTGAGAAAAATGTTTGACCTCTAATATATTTAGCTACATATAATAACGGCAAACAAAAAGTTACTTTCTAGAAACTACTTATAACAATGAATTCAACAATATCACATACGATAATATTATGTCTCATATATCTATTTAAATATACGATCAAACTTTAATAGATAATAGCAACATAAAGTACGGGGTTATTTTGGAACCAAGGGAGTACCAACTTTTTATTTTAAAAACAATATGCCCAAAACGCGTTGAGAGAAGGCACCAAATAATAAATCCTCACCATTAGGAATTTAAGACATAAATTCTGATCACATGTTTTATAAGCCAACTTTTATTTACAAACACAATTATATCAAACAGTAAATGACAGAAAAGGAAGATAACGACTACGCGTCTGGTTTTAGAGGTGGTTCAATTTGTAACCAAACTTTCTATGATATTGATTAAGTTCTTGGTGCTCAAATTTAGTTCGCTTTATGATCCAAGACTTTTTACTACTCTAATCACTTCAAATAAAATGGAAGTTGTTATATCACGCAATATATTTGACTAGATTAACCCTACTACGTATATACATGTATAATACTAATTTTATTTTTAAACAAAACAAAAAAAACCAAAAAAAAAAATACTACCACCGCTACCGTCGGGACCACCGCCACCGCCGGCGCTGGGACCACCGCCACCGCCGGCGCTGGGACCACCGCCACCGCCGGCCCTAGCAAAACCCAGCTTGAGAAACCTCTAGTCCAGTAACAAGAGTGGGCCGACAAGAACCGTGCGATGAGAGTGGGCTGATGAGAATGTGCCGACGAGAATGGGCCAACGGGAAAGGCAGGGAAGGATGAAGGAGAACCCGAAGAAAAAAAGAAAATGGGAGAAGGAAGGAGGAGAACCGGGTGACGAGATCTGGGCTGGGGCTAGGGAATGAGATCCGGGAAGGGGCGAGGAAACAAGAATCGGGCGACGAAATCCGGGCCGAGATGAGAAAATGAGAACTGGGCGACGAGAATCGGGCAGGGGCGGGGCAACGAGAACGAGGTTGGGGATCCGAAGAAGACGCACAATCACCGGAGGAGGAGAATGGGGTGGGGAAAACGAGAGTCGCCAGAGGAGGAAAACGGGGATGACGGGTATGGGGATGGGGACGGGGAATGGGAGAATGACCGGCGGGGAACGCCAAAGAATGACGAGCGGGCTGAGAAAGAGATGGGGACGACGATCGGGAAATCAGATCTAACGAGCACGACGGAGAAGACGAAGTCGGCGACTAGATCTGACGAAGAAGACGACGGGAAAGGGTATGATATCCGAGAAGATGCCGGAAAATACACCCGGTGAAATGGAAAATGCGTCGGAGAAGACATCAGAATCTGGCCCACGGATGGCATCTCCATCACCGACGAAGCACCGCTGTCCGCTGTCCTCCACCTCCGGCAAAATCACCGCTGGCCGCCATGCGCCACCGGTGATGTGTTTAAAAATAAAATTTATTTAATATTATTTCAAACATATTTTAATTATTTAAATTAAATTAAGAATACATATTGTATAATGAATAGTATAAATATAGGGTGTAATCAAGTAAAATGCAGGGCGTGATATAACGATTCACAATAAAATTCCAAAAACTTAGTTCCGAGTCATAAAATCAAATTTCTTTTAAGGGATTCGTCACTAGTGGATCAATGTAGTAATTTTTATTTTATTTTAAACAAAGAGAAAGACACTCATATTATCATAGAAATTTGATGATGGAAACTACCTATTATATGACGAGCTAGATTATGGGCATTTATTACAACTGCTCTAGGAACTTTCATTATATCTATTCTATTGAGCACCGTTGCTAGCATTATGATACTCCTAAATAGCCCCTTTAGTCCTGGGGGATGTTTGGGAAATTATGGATGTGATTGAGAGCCATCTCGCAATGTGTTCGTACACAAATGTGTGGCTGCTCGGTTTCTTGTGTTAGCCATTGATTCGTGAATATCAATGAGCTCTTCTTGGAGTGCAGATAACGCTTAAATGTTACACGATCCCTGCCAGCCATTCTTCCCTTCCCTTTGAGTTGCCCATCATGCTGCAGCCACCTTACCGTATTGTGCTTTGAAGGCCGCATAAGTGTCAATGCATATCTAGCTGGTATAAGCGGGGTCTAGATGTCCATCCCGTGTGTACCATATCAACTGCATATCTCCTACTTTGGCCCGCCTTGGTTCCATTCTATGATTTTGAAGTATCCTTTGTTCCAGGTCAACTTGCTTTGAGTTGGGATCCTCTAACGTCCGTGACCCTGTTGGGTCTTGGTCAGGTTCGTTGACTTGTGTGGCCCTGATAGTTGCTAGGATGGTTTCCACAAATACTTTTTGTTCTATCATGGCTTTGTTCCTAGCACACCAGATCTCCTATATGGTGACACATGTGAGATTGATGTCCTAGGCTTCCGGTGCCATCTTGAACCATTCTGTTAGCCATCTTTTGAGTTGGATCGGATTAGCCTGTCGAAAGTCAAACCCCGATCTTATTGTTCTCTAGAATATCCTGGCAAAGTAACACCTCTAGTATCATGTGTGTGGGAGTTTCCACTTGAGAATGGCACATATGGAAGATGGGCAAGACCTCCATGTTCCTTTTCCTGAATGTCGTTCCTATAGGTGTTGCATTCTCCACACCAAGAATTTGACCTTTTTTTTGAAATCTTTGAGTTTCACAACTTCTTCCATAGCTGTTTATATGGTTCTAAGTTTCCTGTCGGGACTAAGCCTGATGATTTGTGTTGATTTCTTACGTTCCATGCCTCGTGAAAGCCACTTTTGATCATATACTTTCCAGCCAGTCCTTGTCACATGATTGGGAATCTTTCTTCTCAAGTGAATGTCTTATATAAGCAAAATATATTACATCCTAGTTGTAAATGGCAGAGAGAAAAGGCTGAATGGTTGTAAAAAAAGGTTCGCACATTTTTCAAAAGAATAATGCAAAATATAAATATGTTAATAATGGTGTATTGATATCTCATCAATGGCGTGTTTCATCAATAATGATGATTAAAATATATAGAGCTAAAAATTAAAGTTTAACAGGAATATGATTCTAAAGTCTATAAGAAAATTACCCTTTATAATCTAACCTACAAGGAAACCTAATTCTATAAGAAAACTACCAGATATAACACTTCCTATAAGGGAAATAATTTCTATTCCTAATCACCCTCACATAAATTGGAGCATGATGAAAAATAATGCCCAATTTTTGAAGAAGAAATTGCTAATTGTTAAAAAATGTGGAAGAAAAAAAATCTCCATAGAACGAAATTCAACTTCAGTAGCGGTAGAAGTAGCAACAACAACAATAACATTAGCAGCCGGAAGAGCAGTATTCAAATTAATTATCATTAGTAGAAGTGGCATCAGATTAGGAATTCAACATGTTGGAGATTAATCGAAATCAGTCGGCAGTTATGTTGATCGGCGGGTTGCGGCGGCAGTTACATTGATCGGCGGGCTGCGGCAGCAGATAGCGGTGATCAGCTGACGACAACAACAACAAAATGGAAAAAAAAATCAATGGGCCGTGATAGTAGAAAGTGGTGAGCAATAGACAACAACAACAGTGAGTCGGAAAAAACATTTGGTGGGCGACGAAGTAATTTTGTAGCAAATGACGGCAACATATAGCTATGTGCAACGGCGAGAAAGACGTTGACTCCAATCTTCAGGATCTTCGGCTCTAATACCATGTAAAATAAGGACTTCTTAATAAATGGTACATTGATATCTCATCAAAGAAAAGTCTCATCAATAATGAGGATTACAATAAATAGGACTTCAAAATAAAGTCTAACATGAATCAGATTATAAAGTCTGTAAGGATATTACCATCTATAATCTAACATACTAGGAAACCTAATTCTATAAGGCAACTATCAGCTCTAACCTTTCCGACCGGGGAAATGAATTCTATTTCCTTATCAAGTAGAGACCGCCATCATTTTTTATACTCCCTACGTCCCGCGAGTATCTGACATATTTACTTTTTCTAGGTTAAACTTGAAAAACTTTAACTGTAAATATAAATTAATATATTTATAATACAAATATCATGTGATATATTATTAGATTCATTTTAACATCTATTTTCTAAATATCAATTTTTTATACGGATTTGTTGTATGTAATAGAAATACTGACAATCAAATATGAACATTGAAAACTGTGAAAAGTAAATATGCTAATACTCACGGGATCGTCGAAGTATATTATAAGAGAATTATGAACCATCAATCAAATTGTATTATGTACAAACATTATATTAACATGATTAAATTAAGAGACATTTTTATTTAGCGATAAATACATTTATAATGCTAACTTTATGCTGAAAGTGTCAATATATCCATGTAATCTCAGAAAGTGCAAATTTAACCCTAATTAATTATTTTATGTGCTAATCTAACCGTAACTTTTAAAAATTTGTGCCGATATAACTAAACTCCCTAATTTTGGCATTGACCCATTGAAGTTTGGAAATGACAAAAAATGGAATGACTAATATATCCTTGACTAAGAAGCTGAAAAATTAATACCCATAATACCCCTAATTCTTCTTCACGGCCACTCAGCCTAAAATGCCTCCGACATAGCCAACCTGTCTGCCACCAGCACCTCTGCCACCACCTGCCACCTGCCACCGCCTCCACCACAACCTCCGCTACCACATCCACTTGCTCCGCATCACTTAAACCCTACCCACCAACTCCGCCTCACTCAAACCCTACCCACCAACTCCGCTACCTGCTTCACCTCACTCAAACCCTACCCGCCACCACCACCAGCACCAGTCACCACCTCCGCCACCCGCTCCACCTCCCTCAGCCCCCGCCGTCCGCTCAGCCTAACTGCCAGTTAACCCCCCCTCTAATGTCGCTCAGCTTCACATTTACTCAGGCCCAGCGCCGCTCAACCAAGCGATTGAGTATCGAGACCTTCGCTTGCCCTCCTTCTCTATAGGGTGAAATCAAGACCTTCGATCGCCACTCAGACCCCAACGCCGCTAAACCAAGCGCCAAAAAATCGAGACCTTCGCTCCGCAACGCCCACTAAGACCCCAACGCTGCTCATCTTCCTTCGACATAAGAAAATCAAGACCTGCTCTACATCCAAAAACCACAACCGCCCCATATTCCAGCTCGCCACCCGCACACGCACCCTCAAAGTTCCCTATCGTCGGAAACCACAGCCCCCACCCCCCTTGCTAACCTTCGAAAGAGGTGAAATTGGGATGGAATTGGGGTGAAATCAGGGGATGAAATTGGGGAAGAAATCGGGATACAATTGGGTGAAATCAGGGGAAGACGAAGGGAAAGTTTGGAAAGTATTAGGGCAATTAGGTTTTTTCATTTTTTAAAATTTAGGGGAAAATTTGTCATTTCACCAAAGTCTGGTCAAGTTGCCGTTGACTAATAAGTCAGCCAAGTCGAGGGTTATTTTGGCCCTTTATGAGATTGCATAGTTATATTGGAACTTTCAGTTTAAAGACAGAGTCATTTTAGCACTTAATACTATTATTTATATTTGTTGAAATTCATTAAAGTATAATTAAATTCCATTTGAATAATTGGAGATGGCCTTTAAAAATTATATAGGTGATGTATATGGATGGCAAAGTATAATTGTAATCTGCGGGGTCAAGCAAGTTATTTTAAAATCAGGGTGGGTATGGGTTAAATGAGTAATGATTTAAATGGGCAGCAGGTTAAATGGGTATTTGAAAAACATGGTTGGCTGGTTGTGATTGCGGGTTGACTGTGGGTTTACCCATTTGAAACCTATGGGGTTACCTATATAAGTTTTGTATATAAACCCATATGGGTCAATATATGGGTTGAAACCTACGAGTTTATGAACCTATAAAATTTATCGATTGAAGTATGGTTCGAAATATGTACCTCTAATTTGTGAGTTAGCCACTAAATTAATGCTCATTTCAATCGTTACTAACATCGTCTTGTAAATTTAAATTGTTCATTTTAGGCAACCCCAATTTTATTCAGTTCAATTCTATTCTATTCTATCAATTCATTTTAGATTTTTTAGTTTTAATTCACTTCAATTTAATGAAATTTAGTACTCCCGCTGTCCCAGAGGAACCTGCTGAGGGAGAAAGAGCAACTAAAAAATTCAACCAATTGAAATGTCCTTTTTGCCCTTTCTCCACCACCACCACACAACTGCCACCAACAACCACCTCCACCACCACCATACAACTACCAACAACTACCACTTCCAACACCACCACTAACTACCAACAAACACCAATCGAATAAAATTCAAAAAATTACATCAAGCAAAAGAACCCAAAAATCGGAGTTCATTAAAGACCCAAAAACCACAGTTCATCAAATTACATTAAGCAAAAGACCTAGAACTAAAGTTCATCATAGGCCCAGAAACCAGGGTTCATCAAGCAAAAGACCTAGAAACCCCAAATCAATTAAACCCAGTTGCCCAAATCGATTAACCTCTGATAATGAATACTCCAAATTGGCTAAAGTGAGATGATGAAAAACCTCAAAGACCTCCTTGTACCCTCCTTTTCACGTTCACGTCGGAGCTCCAATCAGGGCCAATCGAGGCGGGTGGATTTGAGCAGCGCCAGAAATGTCCTAAATCGTTGCCGTGCCTCAAAGAGAGGAAGATAAGAGGGAAGATGTGATGAAGGTGGAGGTGGGATGAAAGATGAGAGGGAAGATGTGTGGGAAGATGACGGAGGTGGAGAGAGAGAGTCATATGAGACAGAGGGTGTGCAGGTTACGAAAAGGAAATTGTGAAGAGAGAGAGAAATGAGGGAGGAAAAAATTATTCAAGGGAATTCATGTATTTTCATATGTAAAATATTCTTAAAAATGAAAGTGTGTAGATTCATTTGAGACGGGGGGAGTACAATTTTATAATATTATTAATATTTTTTTATTTTCTTGATTTCAATTGAGTCCAGATGAAAAAATATGCCTTAATAATATCATTAACTAATGGAGAAATGGGTCTACCTATATTTTTAGTTACAAATATATTTCAAATAGTATGGGATTCATCTGCCATTTACAATCTGAGACGAATATAAGGGATGACTCCATAGATGAAAATGTGCCAAGATTTGATAAAGCATTCAAAGGTCATGTTTCGTGATCCTCTAAGTGTTATGACAGGTCCGATGACTATGTAAAGGAAGAAACATAGAGATGCAGCCTTGAATGCTTTTATTAAAAATGATTGTGATTAGAATTCAAATAATTTAAGGGAGATATGTTGGATCAGTGTCACTCTTGTTTCCAATGATTAAAGTCTTGAAGACGAAGACAAAAAATGTGTCTTAAAAGAACTGGTTAGACTTTCATTTGGTGGGCTGGTTCAACAACAGGTTGCTGATATCCTAATTTTGTTTTATTTTAAAATAAGGCCATTAAATCTTGGCAATGTTGGCTAAGAAGAGATGGAATTCGGCATGCCTCGTTTAGATTTTAAAAGATCAAATCAAACCTGATTAGAATTGGTAAACTTAGAAAACAGTTTATGTTGGATGGCCATACTTATGTCCTTATAAATAGGGGGTGATTTTCAACATTTTAATTACACTTTTTATCAATCATATATTCATAATTTGAGTTCATATTCTTTGTTTTTAAGCATTTAAACCGTTAGGTTTGTTTCATTATAGATTAGTGTTTAGAGTTGTAGGATTGTTTGTGTTAATTTGGTGCAAGTAGTACTTGACCAGGGCTGGACCAAATGTAGTGTTGGCGGGGCGACCTCACAGGGTCCAATATTCGAAGGGCCCCAAAAATATTGTATTTACCTATTCATGTGTAAAAGTTTTAAATGTTTCTTCATATGCTGAATGGAGACCCAATTATTATTTTTTGTAAGGTTGTTCAAAATTGGATTGGGCCTGTTTTATTTACATATAGGCAAAATTTTACTTTCTTCTTTTAGTTTCTCTTAAAATTTGCAGAATTTGTTTCCCTATTAATTACATTTGGATCTTTTCTTTCCCTTTGGCCCCTTTTAATCGAAATGTATGGCTGATGGACCACTTTTAAAATATCAATTCTTTCTTGATTTGGCCCACATCTAAACCAATCAAAATCAAAATTGATTGCTACACATCAATTCTCTCGTTACCTCCTTTCTCTGCCTTCTTTTTTGCGCCAGTACTGTAATCACCAATTGCCTGCTGTCTGCTCTGCTTTCTCAATTTTGCTCCACTGCTCCATTGCAGAATTGATTTTCAAGGCGTGCTCCACTGTATCACTGCTCCTTCCATGCTTCTTTGTGTTTCACGTGTTCTTGAAATTTAATTTGGTAAGAACAAATATCCCTAATTTCTTGAATTCTAAATTTTGAGTGTTTAAATTGTTAATATGGCAGCATGTGATCGATGTTATTGAATTATAGCGATGGAGGATGATTCAAACAATGTAATACTTTTTAGGGTACTGTTTTATGTCCCCCTATTTTTACTTTTATTTAAAAAAATTAATAAATATAAAATAGGTGTGGGGTGAGCCTCCTCACATTGCACTTGGATAGGTTACGGCCCCAAACAAATACTAGTTTGTATTTTGAATTGTTACCAATTTTTTTTATAAAGGGCCCAAAATTAATATTTTGCACAGGGCCTGAAAATCCATTGGACCGGCCCTGTGCTTGACTTGTGGAATAAGCCTTGTGATATTGAAGTTTACATTGTGTTCTTCAAAGAATTTCAATTGTATCTTCTCTGGTTAAAGAAGGTGTTTGGATTCACCCGTTGACGAGTGCTTCTAGTCGTTCCAAAAAATAGAGTTTTTGTAAGGAGATTCATATCACAGCCTCTATTTGAGGCACAAATATCATTAGTATTAGTCTTATACTGTTAACGAATAGGAATAATTTGTGATTGTTACTTGGCGATTGAATGGGAAGATCTACTCTTCATATTACAACTTATATTGTTTTTCATGAACGAATGAATCACATTGAAGTTGATTGTCATTTTGTACGAGATCTTATATAGTTTGGTGCCATTTTTACCCATGATATACGTATTTCTGATCAGCCAGCGGATCTCTTTACTAAATCTCTTAGGCGTACTCAATTTCATAATCTACTTGACAAGTTGGACATTTTTGATGTTCACGCTCCAACGTAAGAAGAATTGTTACACAATAAGAATGTTTTGTGAATATTCTCATTTTTCTGTTATGACTTTATATGGGTATCTTGTATTTCAATATGTTAAAACACAAATCATGAATGCAGACGTAACATTATTTCCAACATATATCTATTGATTATGCTAGCTAGTAAGGTAACACCGCGCGTTGCGCAGTGAGCTTGATAACAAATTATACAAATTCTATAGGAATGTTAAAAAAGCTGTAATTGAAGCTAGAAATGTACCAATTTTACATGTAATTGAAGCATGTAGATGGTGAGATGGTGGTGTGGTTGAAGAGTACGATTCGAGAGGTATGGATTCATGAGGTGGAGGTTCAGGTGAAGAGGTCCAAGTGGAGGGTTTAGAGTGGAGTGGTTCTAGAGGTATCGATTCGAAAGGGGGGGGGGTGAGGTAATGGTTCGAGAGTTACCGATTCGATAGGTGAAGGTTCTGGTGGAGAGGTTCAATAGGGTTCCAATGGAGGGGTTCGAGAGGTAACCATTCGATAGGTGAAAGTTTAGTTGGAGAGGGTTTAAGTGGAGGGGTTCCATTCGAGAGGTGAGGTTCAGGTGGAGAGGGTTCCATTGGAGAGGTTCGAGAGGTAAGAATTTGAGATGTGAAGGTTCCAGTGGACATTCGAGAGGTGAGAGTTTGAGTTGGGGGTTCGAGAGGTAATGGTTCGAGAGTTACCAATTTGATAGGTGAAGGTTCAGGTGGAGAGGTTCGATAGGGTTCCATTGGAGGGGTTCGAGAGGAGAAGGTTTAGTTGGAGAGGGTTCAAGTGGAGGGGTTCCATTCGAGAGGTGAAGGTTCAGGTGGAGAGGGTTCCATTGGAGGGGTTCGAGAGGTAAGGATTTGAGATGTGAAGGTTCCATTGGAGGTTCTAGAGGTGAAGGTTCCAGTGAAGATTCGAGAGATGAAAGTTTGAGTGGGGGGGGGGGGGGGGTTCGAGAGGTAAGGATTTGAGAGTTACCGATTCGATAGGTGAAGGTTCAGCTGGGGGGTTCGAGAGGTAAGGATTCGAGAGTTACCGATTCGATAGGTGAAGGTTCAGCTTGAGAGGTTTGAGAGGTAACCATTCGAGAGGTGAAGGATCACTCGAAGAGGTTCAAGTGGAGGGTTTCCATTGGAGGGACTCGAAAGGTACCCATTCGAGAGGTGAAGGTTCAGGTGAAAGGTACCCTCTCGACCCATCCCCGCCACTCGAACTTGCACTTCACGAATCTCCACTAGAACCTTTACATCTCGAACCTCCAATGGAACCTTCACATCTAAAATCCTTACATCTCGAGCCTCCAATGGAACCCTCTCCACCTGAGCCTTCACCTCTCGAATGGAACCCCTCCACTTGAACCCTCTCCAACTAAACCTTCACCTCTGGAATGGTTACCTCTCAAACTCCTCCAATGGAACCCTATCGAACCTCTCCACCTGAACCTTCACCTATCGAATCGGTAACTCTCGAACCGTTACCTCTCGGACTCCCCCACTCGAACTCTCACCTCTCGAATGTCCACTGGAACCTTCACATCTCGAATCCTTACCTCTCAAACCCCTCCAATGGAACCCTCTCCACTTGAACCTTCACCTCTCGAATGGAACCCCTCCACCTGAACTCTCTGACCTCAACCTTCACCTCTCGAATCAATACCTCTAAAACCCCTCCATTGAAACCTTTCCACTTGAACCCTCTCCACTTGAACATTCACCTCTCTAATAGGTAACTCTTGAGCCCCTCCAATGGAACACCTCCACTTGAGCCCTCTCCATCTGAACTTTCACCTCTCGAATGGTTACCTCTCGAACCTCTACAATGGAACCTTATCGAACCTCTCCACCTGAACCTTCACCTATCGAATCAGTAACTCTGGAACCATTACCTCTCGAATCCCCTCGCTCGAACTTTCACCTCTCGAATCCTCCCGCTCGAACTTTCACCTCTCAAATCTCCACTGGAACCTTCACATCTCGTATCCTAACCTTTAGAACCCCTCCACCTGAACTCTCTGACCTCAATATTCACCTCTCGAATCGATACCTCTCAAACTCTCCACTGGAACCCTTTCACTTGAACCCTCTCCACCTGAACCTTAACTTCTCGAATAGGTACCTCTCGAGCCCCTCAAATGGAAGGCATTCACTTGAACGCTCTCCAACAGAACCATCACCTCTAGAATGGTTACCTCTCGAACCCCTACAATGGAACCCTATCGAGCCTCTCCACCTGGACCTTCACCTATCGAATTGGTAACTCTCGAACCAATACCTCTCAAACTCCCCCGCTTGAACTCTCAAACTCCCCCGCTTGAACTCTCACCTCTCGAATCTCCACTGGAACCTTCACCCCTCGAATACTTACCTCTAGAACCCCTCCACCTGAACTCTCAGACCTCAACCTTCACCTCTAAAATTGATACCTCTTGAACCCCTCCACTTGAACCCTCTCCACCAGAACCTTCACCTCTCGAATGGGTACCTCTCGAGCCCCTCCAATGGAACGACTCCGCTTGAATCCTCTCCAACTGAACCTTCACCTCTTCAATGGTTACCTCTCAAACCCCTCCAATGGAACCCTATCGAACCTCTCCACATGAACCTTCACCTATCGAATTGGTAACTCTCAAACCATTACCTATCGAATCTCCACTGGAACGTTCACCTCTCAAATCCTTACCTCTCGAACCCCTTCACTTGAACTCTCTGACCTCAACCTTCACCTCTCGAATCGATACCTCTCGAACCCCTCCATTGGAGCCCCTCCACTTGAACCCTCTCCACCTGAACTTTCACCTTTCGAATGGGTACCTCTTGAGCCCCTCCAATGTAACGCCTCCACTTGAACCCTCTCCAACTGAACCCTGACCTCTTGAATGGTTACCTCTTGAACTCCTCCAATGGAACCATATCGAACCTCTCCACCTAAACCTTCACCTATCGAATCGGTAACTTTCTAACCATTACCTCTCAAACCCCCCACTCGAACTCTCACCTCTCGAATCTCATCCTGAACCCTCACCTCTCGAATGGGTACCTCTTGAGCCCCTCTAATGGAACGCCTCCACTTAAACTCTCTCTAACTGAACCTACACCTCTCGAATGGTTACCTCTCGAACTACTCCAATGGAACCCTATCGAACCTCTCCACCCGAACCTTCACCTATCGAATCGGAAACTCTCTAACAATTACCTCTCGAACCCCCCCCCTCCACTCGAATTCTCACTTCTCGAATCTCTAATGGAACCTTCACCTCTCGAACCCCTCCACCTGAACTCTTTGACCTCAACCTTCACCTCTCAAATCTATACCTCTGGAACCCCTCCACTTGAACCCTCTCTACCTGAACCTTCACATCTCGAATGAGTACCTCTCGAGCCCCTCCAATGGAACGCCTCCACTTGCACCCTCTCCAACTAAACCTTCACCTCTCGAATGGTTACCTCTCGAACCCCTCTAATAGAACCCTATCAAACCACTCCACTTGAACCTTAACCTATCGAATCGATAACTCTTGAACCCCCCCACTCGAACTCTTTCCTCTCGAATCTCCACTAGAACCTTCACATCTCGAACCTCCAATGGAACCTTTACATCTCGAACCTCCAATGGAACCTTCACATCTCGAACCTCCAATGGAACCTTCACATCTCGAATTCTTACCTCTTGAACCCTTCTAATGGAACCCTCTCCACCTGAACCATCACATCTCGAATGGAACCCCTCCACTTGAACCCTCTCCAACTAAACCTTCACCTTTTGAATGGTTACCTCTCGAACCCCTCCAATGGAACCCTATCGAACCTCTCCACCTGAACCTACACCTATCAAATCGGTAACTCGCGAACCATTACCTCGTCAACCCCACTCGAACTCTCACCTCTCGAATCCTTACCTCTCGAATCCCTGCACCTGAACCCTCTGGACCTCAACCTTCACCTCTCGAATCGCTACCTCTCGAACCCCTCCACTTGAACCCTCTCCACCTGAAACTTCACCTCTCGAATGGGTACCTTTCAAGCCCCCCCAATGGAACCTTTCCACTTGAACCTCTTTAACTGAACCTTCACTTGTCGAATGGTTACCTTTCGAACCTCTCCACCTGAACTTTCACCTATCGAATCGGTAACTCTCGAACCATTACCGCTCGAACCCCCCCACTCGAACTCTCACCTCTCGAATCTCCACTGGAACCTTCACCTCTCGAACCTCCAAAGGAACCTTCACATCTCGAACCTCCAATGGAACCTTCACATCTCGAATCCTTTCCTCTCGAACCTCTCCAATGGAACCCTCTCCACTTGAACCTTCACCTCTTGAATCTTTACCTCTCGAACCCCTCCACTTGAACCCTCTCCACCTGAACCTTCACCTCTTGAATTGGTACCTTTCGAGCCCCTCCAATGGAACCCCTCCACTTGAATCTCTTCAACTGAACCTTCACCTTTTGAACTTCTCCACCTGGACCTTTACCTATCAAATCGATAACTCTTGAAGCATTACCTCTGAAACCCCCCACTCGAACTCTCACCTCTCGAATCTCCACTGGAACCTTCACCTCTCGAACCTCGAATAAGTACCTCTCGAATGGGTACCCAAAACAACGTCGTTTTGGGCAGCCACCTGGCAGCACCTGTAGACGCACATGACAGCGCCGCAATTTTTGGAAAAGGGAATACACAAAAAGACAAAATTGATGCCCAAAACGGCATCATTTGGGAAAGCTACTTGAGAGCACCTGTAGAGGCACATATTAGGCAGTCCTGTGAAATGACCATTATACCCTTAACGACAATCAATTGTGTCAACCATTTGGTTTGAGAGGTTTTCTTTTATATAGTTACCTAAGATTAACACCTTCACTCGATCGGACCATATAATATTTTGAGCCCCGCCTCAGCTCTTAGGCCCCGCCTCCACTTTTGTGGATCCAACATTTTGTCTCTGTCGGACTCTCTTTTTATAAATGCAAAATAAAGTGCATTATTTGACACGAGCCAACAAAATATTTTTATAAAAGATGATCCAGACGTTGAAATTTACTTTTGGTAACTGATTACGTAGGTTTACATATTCATGATTTCCTCGACAGCCAAACATTCTGTCGAGGTGATTTTTGATTAGTTACAGTAAACACGCAAACTCACAAATATTCCAATTGGGTTGGATCTTTGATTTTCCAACAACTGATCGTTGAAAAATGGTTCTCATTTTCTTCAACCCAATATTTGAATAATTTGGACAACAACCGTTCAACTGGAACGAACAAAACTGCCCTTTTGTTCCCTTTTAAAATGACCTAAAACGCGTGTACGTTTGCACGCGAGAAAAAACAGCATTCATTCTTCACTGTTAAAGTTTCTGATGCGTCTCGAACAATCGATCAGTTTGTGGGTTTGAGTTCTTCTCATTCTAACTTGCAATAACACTACTCTTGGGGGTTTCAGGGGTCAGCACTCCAATGCATAAGTTAGTCTAAGTGTCTAATATGATTAAGACAAAATGAATGATAACCAAATGCGTACCTTGTATTTATATCCCGTGTCCTAAATAACGTTCTCCTTAATTATCGCTCTTAATTGCCCACAAATGCGGTAATTACGTTAGGGTTTTAAATATTGTCTTAGATGGACCGCCACATCTTCGACCCAATGACCTTCTTGGGCTTAACCTCTATCAAGAGCCCCTAGATATGCAGGTTCTCGACCTCAGATGATTGGAATGGTACAAAAGTTCTTCAAGGTCTCGAATGTATGCGACATTTCGAGGACTCTGAAGACTCGAAATGAACCTTGCATTCATTGATCTTGCATTCGAGGGAGGGAACCTAGTTTCCTGATCAACTCTTAGCGTTAAGATTCCAAAAGGCTCGCGCGTGCCGTACAACCGCCTGTGTCACCGCTCTCGGCGTTAGGATTCCAAAAGGTGCATGTGTGTCATGCAACCGCGTGTGTCACTACTCCTCAAACAACGTGTTGTTAGAAGACAGAAAAGCAATCACGTCTTTTGATGTGTCCATTTTAGGCGCATTATTTAGTAGTATTTAGGATCACTTTTGTGCTCTTTTATTATCGAGAGCTTGTGTTTTACCTTGAAATTCACTTAGGAGAGGTAAAAGCAACTTAGTACTCTTTTACCTCTTTTAAGTGGATTTTGTGTGACAAAGGGAAGAACACGGAACCAACGAAGACCGAGAGACATTGAAGACTATACTTTCGAAGACTTTTGGATACTCACTTCGAAGACATGAAGACCGGAGGCCGTTGAAGACCATTTTTGGAGCTGTTGAAGACTTGAAGAGTGAGAGGGATGGCTATGAAGAAGACAAAGAAACAATGCAAAACTGTGGCTGCCGTCGCGACACCGTCGCGAGTCGCGACCATCGGGCGGCCAGAAATCTTTCTTATTTTCTTTGCACTATAAATACCATCTCTTTTCCCTCTTCTTCTCCAGTTCTGGGAGCCCGCTTCTCTCTGGTTTTGGGCGCCATTTTTAGGTTTTTCTTCTTCTTTCTTTTCTTAGCTTTCTCTTAGTTTGATTATGTCTTTTCTTGTTGTTCTAGAGTAGTTCTTGTTCTTGGGAGCAAAGGATTGAAGCTTCCACTATCTATGTAGCAAGAACTCATTTATATCTATCTATTTGGTATTTTTGCTATTGTGCAATTATTGTGCTTTGAATGTTAATTGTTGATTGCATTGATGTTGTTGAGAGCTTGATGATATGAAATGCTTGGATTAATTGCTAGCTAGGGTTTGGGGGATTTGGGTTAATTTCCCCCCTGTTCTTGTTAGCAATGTGAGAGTATGAATTAGAGCTTTTGATTGCGTTAGTGTGTTGACAATGTGCTAGGCGAATGTGATTGATGTCGAACTCTTCGTCATGTTCGTTTGTGTAGCAAACGAGAGAGTCATATGCTCGCGGATGAATGTGCGTTGCACGTTCATCCAATCTCGTGTAATTGCATGAATTGGTTCAATGCCTAGTCACGGTGTAGTGGTCATAGGCATTGCCAAGCTTGTTGGTCCTTCGTGCTAAATGCCACCAATGTCGCCTTGAGTCGTGGTCGCGACTCGGGAGCCATTGGTGAGGTTTGACGAGAGATGTCGAACTCACTCTCGCAAACTACGAACTAAGAAGGATAGGAGTTCAGTCTCCACGACAAGTAGTTGAAGTATTGAATAGGTGATTTAAACTCATTCTTGAAGCATTTGTTATTTGGCGTTTATGTACTCTTGACGGTGTGTTTCGCTGCATGTGTGCCATGAGTGGTTTGAGCATAGGGAGTGCTTGTGTGGTTGAATTGCTCAGGTGTAGGAACGTGACGAATTCCGTAGCACCTTTGCATGAAGATCCACGAGCATGAACTTAGAACTCCTTGTGGTGTGTGTGTTGTGGTACTCGCTAGATGGGGTGTGTGAGCGTTGGGTCATGAATGCTATATGATGGAATGTGTGAATGATTCGATGAACTACATTAGATGTGGAAGTGGATATCCGTTGCCCCCAAGGCATTTTATCTTTGTAGTTTAAAACCCTTTTTCTTAGTTTCGTTTGATGATTAGCATAGTCACTTGACGTTGCTAGTTATCTCGTCTTTTTATCTTTGTTAACTTAGGAACCAACCAACCAACCAACCCCCCCCTTTTACTCGCTTTTAAGTGTGTGTATATATATTTACTCCTAGCCTAGTATATCAACCATTTGTGTGCTTAGACGCTTAGGAAGATCCCTCTTCTCATTGGACGACCCCGATTTGCCACTATCTACCTAGTTGTAGAAAGTAAGCACTGAGGGCTTATAAATTATCTTTTGGCGCGCGGGCGCGACGATCGCCCGCGCCTGTCAAAATGGCGCTGTTGCCGGGGAAGAGGCGTTTATTCTTGAGTATTTAGGTGTATTTGGTTGTGTATTAGCTAGTTGTTTTTATTTTCCACTACTTGGTGGTTGTTTTTGTTCGGAGTAGGTATTGCTCGAGTTCTTGGTAATTTATTTTATCGAGAATCCTTGCACTATGATTCCGAACTTTTGAAAAATAAAAAAATTAAAAAAAAAAATTTTCTTAATGGAGCGTCTCACCTTGAGGGAACTCACGATGAGAAGAGAGGCTCAACAAGCCAGGTTTTGTAGGATGTGTCATTCCGATCATCCTACCGAATCTTGCCCTTTGTTGTGGGAAGAGCACTATGACCGAGAAAGAACCCTTGGTTTCCAAAACCATGGGTACTATGAAGAGTGCTATCAAGAGGTAGGAGATATTGGTTTTCAAGGGCAAGAAGCTCATGAATGCTATCCATACCACAACTCTTACAATCCGGAATGGAGTGGTAGTCCGGATTTGTGGTATGAGAATGAGCCGGAAAACCAATATTACGAGCAACCTAGTTGGCCATCACCACCCTATGCCATACCCCAGAACCAAGCCCAACAAGGAAGTTCAAGTTTGACACGTGAGGATGTCTTAAATACCATAGCAAACTTGAACTCCTTTACTAGTGAGGAGCCGGATACCCAGCTCTCCTCTAGTGTTGAGGCCATTGAGGGGCATGTGAGGAACATATTAGAGGTATTGGCCCGCATGGAAGCTCGTGATTCCGAAAACACACCATCCCAACTTGAACTCGATGATTCGGTGAGTGAAGTCACCAATAAAAATGATTTTGAGTTTGAAAGGGATGAGGAGTTGGTTGTAGAGGATAGAAAAATGGAGGAAGAGGTGATAGTGCTATATCATCCATTAGCATTGTCACCCCTTCTCCCACCTAGTGAACCAACTCTAATATTTTCGGAAGTTTTGAGGGAAACGAGAGAGGAGCCAAAAGACTATCCCAAGCTCCCTAACCACTTAATTCCCTTTGAACCATCTCCACCTCCACAAGACTTTCCTCTTGGAAGTTTTGTGCCCCCACCTCTCTTGTTTTGGATGCTCATGGTGAAGAGCTTCAAGCCTTCACCATACGGATAACATTAGGGTCGTGCCGACGACCTTAAAAATACGGAGCTTCGTCGTGCCGACGACGTTAAATAAATTCGGCATTTCTTTTAGTTTTTGTTCTTAGTTTGTGTTTCTTAGTTTGTTTTTGTTGTTGTTTTGTTTTGTTCTTTTTATGGCATGTTTTTCTATGATTTTGTAGCAACATGAAGTGCATTGCAATGAAGGAGATGAAGGAACGAGATCAATGAACGAGGGAAGCAAGCTTGGACAGTTGGTAAGAAAACGAAAAAAATTTTTAAGCCTGGGATACCCTGCCGTCGCGAGTCGCGATGGGCTTCGTCGCGAGTCGCGACGAACAGGGGAGCAAAATCCACTCCCAGCGCCAACTTTCCGCGAGTCGCCCTGACGTCGCGAGGCTCGTCGCGAGTCGCGACCCCCTTCGTCGCGAGTCGCGACGAGCTCAGAACATTTTGAGCTCCCGGACTCCACTTTCCGCGAGTCGCCCTGACGTCGCGAGGCCCGTCGCGAGTCGCGACACCCTTCGTCGCGAGTCGCGACGAGCTCAGAACATTTTGAGCTCCCGGGCTGTACTTTCCGCGCGTCGCGATGACGTCGCGAGGCTCATCGCGAGTCGCGACGAACCTCGTCGCGAGTCGCGACGTGCTCAGTAACTTTCGAAAATTTTTTGAGCCCGGATTTCAAGTTTCCAAGCTTCCAAGTTTCCAAATGATTTTAAACATTGCATGATCTTTCCTTCTTTTCCACCCAACACTCCCAAGAACATCACATACCTCTCATTTCTTCCACCATCCTACATATATTGACATATGAACATTCTTGCATCTTTATAGTACATTTGTTGATTGTAGTATGCCGACTACATCATTGTGACCGTAAGTTCTTATCCTATAATGATGCTTGTATACATGTCAATATATGTTGGATATTTTTCATGCATAATCTTATAGTGGTAATTGAGGGTTGATTGGTTGTTCTTTGACAATACTATGGTTATTAACTCTTGATGCTAAACCTAGTATTACATATCCTTATGTACTTGTGCGTTTAATGTGTTCTTCGTGGTGTAGTCTTGATCAAACGGCGCCATGGAGACAATGCTTTTCTCGAGGGGTGAGTTCTTCTACGGCATTTTTGCTCACCCTTCCGGTTCCGAAATCCATCTCGGGACCATCCAAGTACTTGGATATCGCCATATCACCGGCGAATTGCGGAGACACGGGTGTCACTCTAACTCCCTTCCCTTGATTTTTATTCTTCTTGCCTTACGTGTTTACATTGAGGGCAATGTAATGTTTTAAGTGTGGGGAGGGGTTAGAGGATTCAATGTATGCTAGATTGTTTTGGAATGCTTTTTGCTACTTTTCATTGGAAAAACATGAGAAAAAAAAATTGGAAAGAGAAAAAGAAAAAAAAAAGAAAAAAAAAGAGAAAAAAAAAAGAGAAAACGAAAACCCGCTAAGTTGAAAACCAGAGAGGGCAACTTAGGCAACATTGGGGGCCCGGATAGGTCGAAAACCCTTAAAGGGCGGCCTAGGCAAAAATGAGAGGCTAAAATGTGCGGAAAAAGGTGAGATGTGAGCTAAAGAAACATGATGTGTGGCTAGGATGAAAACTCGAAAGAGCTCCTAGGCAAAATGAGAGAAATTGAGGGAAATTGAAAAATGCTATGATTTTACTCATTTGCCGGCGTTGGAGTCATAAGGTTGCAGTTGTCACACGGATGAATCGGGTAGCTCAATATCTTTAGACCTCTTGGGATTGGGTAGCTTAGTGGGTTAGGAAACGGAGTATGGTTATGAAATTCTTGATCTCTTTCTACTTCGTTTTTGGTTGATATATTGGCATTAGGTGAAGCATGTGTTTAAAACTTCCTCTATGGTTTTAGCTTCATTTTGTGTCATTGGATTCTGGGAATATCAATTCTGGGCTGTGAAATATTTTTATGGGTAGTGAATTGATAAGTAGTAGGTTTGGTTAGATTTAGGATTGGGGATGTGTGTGTGCAAAATTCTCATGTGAGCTTTTATTTTGGGATTTTTGAGATTGAGAGTTTTTGTGAGGCTTTGATTGGGGGATTAGTTTAGGTTTTGGGATATATCATTTACTCCGCATGCTTGAATCTTTTCTTACTCGAGGGCGAGTAAGGTTTAAGTGTGGGGAGGTTTGATATGTCCATTTTGTGTGGTTATTTTGGGGGTTTTAGGATGTGGATATGCCATTTCCTCCGTATGCTTAAATCTTTTCTTACTCGAGGACGAGTAAGGTTTAAGTGTGGGGAGGTTTGATGTGTCCATTTTAGGCGCATTATTTAGTAGTATTTAGGATCACTTTTGTGCTCTTTTATTATCGAGAGCTTGTGTTTTACCTTGAAATTCACTTAGGAGAGGTAAAAGCAACTTAGTACTCTTTTACCTCTTTTAAGTGGATTTTGTGTGACAAAGGGAAGAACACGAAACCAACGAAGACCGGGAGACATTGAAGACTATACTTTCGAAGACTTTTGGATACTCACTTCGAAGACATGAAGACCGGAGGCCGTTGAAGACCATTTTTGGAGCTGTTGAAGACTTGAAGAGTGAGAGGGATGGCTATGAAGAAGACAAAGAAACAATGCAAAACTGTGGCTGCCGTTGCGACAC
Organism: Rubia yunnanensis; assembly: GCA_037428765.1. NCBI lineage: Eukaryota > Viridiplantae > Streptophyta > Magnoliopsida > Gentianales > Rubiaceae > Rubia > Rubia yunnanensis. The sequence continues at coordinate 26,267,516 of CM075062.1, read as the reverse complement.
CGTCGCGAGTCGCGACCTCGCGACCAACACCGTCGCGAGTCGCGACGAACTCCGTCGCGAGTCGCGACCATCGGGCGGCCAGAAATCTTTCTTATTTTCTTTGCACTATAAATACCATCTCTTTTCCCTCTTCTTCTCCAGTTCTGGGAGCCCGCTTCTCTCTGGTTTTGGGCGCCATTTTTAGGTTTTTCTTCTTCTTTCTTTTCTTAGCTTTCTCTTAGTTTGATTATGTCTTTTCTTGTTGTTCTAGACTAGTTCTTGTTCTTGGGAGCAAAGGATTGAAGCTTCCACTATCTATGTAGCAAGAACTCATTTATATCTATCTATTTGGTATTTTTGCTATTGTGCAATTATTGTGCTTTGAATGTTAATTGTTGATTGCATTGATGTTGTTGAGAGCTTGATGATATGAAATGCTTGGATTAATTGCTAGCTAGGGTTTGGGGGATTTGGGTTAATTTCCCCCCTGTTCTTGTTAGCAATGTGAGAGTATGAATTAGAGCTTTTGATTGCGTTAGTGTGTTGACAATGTGCTAGGCGAATGTGATTGATGTCGAACTCTTCGTCATGTTCGTTTGTGTAGCAAACGAGAGAGTCATATGCTCGCGGATGAATGTGCGTTGCACGTTCATCCAATCTCGTGTAATTGCATGAATTGGTTCAATGCCTAGTCACGGTGTAGTGGTCATAGGCATTGCCAAGCTTGTTGGTCCTTCGTGCTAAATGCCACCAATGTCGCCTTGAGTCGTGGTCGCGACTCGGGAGCCATTGGTGAGGTTTGACGAGAGATGTCGAACTCACTCTCGCAAACTACGAACTAAGAAGGATAGGAGTTCAGTCTCCACGACAAGTAGTTGAAGTATTGAATAGGTGATTTAAACTCATTCTTGAAGCATTTGTTATTTGGCGTTTATGTACTCTTGACGGTGTGTTTCGCTGCATGTGTGCCATGAGTGGTTTGAGCATAGGGAGTGCTTGTGTGGTTGAATTGCTCAGGTGTAGGAACGTGACGAATTCCGTAGCACCTTTGCATGAAGATCCACGAGCATGAACTTAGAACTCCTTGTGGTGTGTGTGTTGTGGTACTCGCTAGATGGGGTGTGTGAGCGTTGGGTCATGAATGCTATATGATGGAATGTGTGAATGATTCGATGAACTACATTAGATGTGGAAGTGGATATCCGTTGCCCCCAAGGCATTTTATCTTTGTAGTATAAAACCCTTTTTCTTAGTTTCGTTTGATGATTAGCATAGTCACTTGACGTTGCTAGTTATCTCGTCTTTTTATCTTTGTTAACTTAGGAACCAACCAACCAACCAACCCCCCCCTTTTACTCGCTTTTAAGTGTGTGTATATATATTTACTCCTAGCCTAGTATATCAACCATTTGTGTGCTTAGACGCTTAGGAAGATCCCTCTTCTCATTGGACGACCCCGATTTGCCACTATCTACCTAGTTGTAGAAAGTAAGCACTGAGGGCTTATAAATTATCTTTTGGCGCGCGGGCGCGACGACCGCCCGCGCCTGTCAAAATGGCGCCGTTGCCGGGGAAGAGGCGTTTATTCTTGAGTATTTAGGTGTATTTGGTTGTGTATTAGCTAGTTGTTTTTATTTTCCACTACTTGGTGGTTGTTTTTGTTCGGAGTAGGTATTGCTCGAGTTCTTGGTAATTTATTTTATCGAGAATCCTTGCACTATGATTCCGAACTTTTGAAAAATAAAAAAATTAAAAAAAAAATTTTCTTAATGGAGCGTCTCACCTTGAGGGAACTCACGATGAGAAGAGAGGCTCAACAAGCAAGGTTTTGTAGGATGTGTCATTCCGATCATCCTACCGAATCTTGCCCTTTGTTGTGGGAAGAGCACTATGACCGAGAAAGAACCCTTGGTTTCCAAAACCATGGGTACTATGAAGAGTGCTATCAAGAGGTAGGAGATATTGGTTTTCAAGGGCAAGAAGCTCATGAATGCTATCCATACCACAACTCTTACAATCCGGAATGGAGTGGTAGTCCGGATTTGTGGTATGAGAATGAGCCGGAAAACCAATATTACGAGCAACCTAGTTGGCCATCACCACCCTATGCCATACCCCAGAACCAAGCCCAACAAGGAAGTTCAAGTTTGACACGTGAGGATGTCTTAAATACCATAGCAAACTTGAACTCCTTTACTAGTGAGGAGCCGGATACCCAGCTCTCCTCTAGTGTTGAGGCCATTGAGGGGCATGTGAGGAACATATTAGAGGTATTGGCCCGCATGGAAGCTCGTGATTCCGAAAACACACCATCCCAACTTGAACTCGATGATTCGGTGAGTGAAGTCACCAATAAAAATGATTTTGAGTTTGAAAGGGATGAGGAGTTGGTTGTAGAGGATAGAAAAATGGAGGAAGAGGTGATAGTGCTATATCATCCATTAGCATTGTCACCCCTTCTCCCACCTAGTGAACCAACTCTAATATTTTCGGAAGTTTTGAGGGAAACGAGAGAGGAGCCAAAAGACTATCCCAAGCTCCCTAACCACTTAATTCCCTTTGAACCATCTCCACCTCCACAAGACTTTCCTCTTGGAAGTTTTGTGCCCCCACCTCTCTTGTTTTGGATGCTCATGGTGAAGAGCTTCAAGCCTTCACCATACGGATAACATTAGGGTCGTGCCGACGACCTTAAAAATACGGAGCTTCGTCGTGCCGACGACGTTAAATAAATTCGGCATTTCTTTTAGTTTTTGTTCTTAGTTTGTGTTTCTTAGTTTGTTTTTGTTGTTGTTTTGTTTTGTTCTTTTTATGGCATGTTTTTCTATGATTTTGTAGCAACATGAAGTGCATTGCAATGAAGGAGATGAAGGAACGAGATCAATGAACGAGGGAAGCAAGCTTGGACAGTTGGTAAGAAAACGAAAAAAATTTTTAAGCCTGGGATACCCTGCCGTCGCGAGTCGCGATGGGCTTCGTCGCGAGTCGCGACGAACAGGGGAGCAAAATCCACTCCCAGCGCCAACTTTCCGCGAGTCGCCCTGACGTCGCGAGGCTCGTCGCGAGTCGCGACCCCCTTCGTCGCGAGTCGCGACGAGCTCAGAACATTTTGAGCTCCCGGACTCCACTTTCCGCGAGTCGCCCTGACGTCGCGAGGCCCGTCGCGAGTCGCGACACCCTTCGTCGCGAGTCGCGACGAGCTCAGAACATTTTGAGCTCCCGGGCTGTACTTTCCGCGCGTCGCGATGACGTCGCGAGGCTCATCGCGAGTCGCGACGAACCTCGTCGCGAGTCGCGACGTGCTCAGTAACTTTCGAAAATTTTTTGAGCCCGGATTTCAAGTTTCCAAGCTTCCAAGTTTCCAAATGATTTTAAACATTGCATGATCTTTCCTTCTTTTCCACCCAACACTCCCAAGAACATCACATACCTCTCATTTCTTCCACCATCCTACATATATTGACATATGAACATTCTTGCATCTTTATAGTACATTTGTTGATTGTAGTATGCCGACTACATCATTGTGACCGTAAGTTCTTATCCTATAATGATGCTTGTATACATGTCAATATATGTTGGATATTTTTCATGCATAATCTTATAGTGGTAATTGAGGGTTGATTGGTTGTTCTTTGACAATACTATGGTTATTAACTCTTGATGCTAAACCTAGTATTACATATCCTTATGTACTTGTGCGTTTAATGTGTTCTTCGTGGTGTAGTCTTGATCAAACGGCGCCATGGAGACAATGCTTTTCTCGAGGGGTGAGTTCTTCTACGGCATTTTTGCTCACCCTTCCGGTTCCGAAATCCATCTCGGGACCATCCAAGTACTTGGATATCGCCATATCACCGGCGAATTGCGGAGACACGGGTGTCACTCTAACTCCCTTCCCTTGATTTTTATTCTTCTTGCCTTACGTGTTTACATTGAGGGCAATGTAATGTTTTAAGTGTGGGGAGGGGTTAGAGGATTCAATGTATGCTAGATTGTTTTGGAATGCTTTTTGCTACTTTTCATTGGAAAAACATGAGAAAAAAAAATTGGAAAGAGAAAAAGAAAAAAAAAAGAAAAAAAAAGAGAAAAAAAAAAGAGAAAACGAAAACCCGCTAAGTTGAAAACCAGAGAGGGCAACTTAGGCAACATTGGGGGCCCGGATAGGTCGAAAACCCTTAAAGGGCGGCCTAGGCAAAAATGAGAGGCTAAAATGTGCGGAAAAAGGTGAGATGTGAGCTAAAGAAACATGATGTGTGGCTAGGATGAAAACTCGAAAGAGCTCCTAGGCAAAATGAGAGAAATTGAGGGAAATTGAAAAATGCTATGATTTTACTCATTTGCCGGCGTTGGAGTCATAAGGTTGCAGTTGTCACACGGATGAATCGGGTAGCTCAATATCTTTAGACCTCTTGGGATTGGGTAGCTTAGTGGGTTAGGAAACGGAGTATGGTTATGAAATTCTTGATCTCTTTCTACTTCGTTTTTGGTTGATATATTGGCATTAGGTGAAGCATGTGTTTAAAACTTCCTCTATGGTTTTAGCTTCATTTTGTGTCATTGGATTCTGGGAATATCAATTCTGGGCTGTGAAATATTTTTATGGGTAGTGAATTGATAAGTAGTAGGTTTGGTTAGATTTAGGATTGGGGATGTGTGTGTGCAAAATTCTCATGTGAGCTTTTATTTTGGGATTTTTGAGATTGAGAGTTTTTGTGAGGCTTTGATTGGGGGATTAGTTTAGGTTTTGGGATATATCATTTACTCCGCATGCTTGAATCTTTTCTTACTCGAGGGCGAGTAAGGTTTAAGTGTGGGGAGGTTTGATATGTCCATTTTGTGTGGTTATTTTGGGGGTTTTAGGATGTGGATATGCCATTTCCTCCGTATGCTTAAATCTTTTCTTACTCGAGGACGAGTAAGGTTTAAGTGTGGGGAGGTTTGATGTGTCCATTTTAGGCGCATTATTTAGTAGTATTTAGGATCACTTTTGTGCTCTTTTATTATCGAGAGCTTGTGTTTTACCTTGAAATTCACTTAGGAGAGGTAAAAGCAACTTAGTACTCTTTTACCTCTTTTAAGTGGATTTTGTGTGACAAAGGGAAGAACACGAAACCAACGAAGACCGGGAGACATTGAAGACTATACTTTCGAAGACTTTTGGATACTCACTTCGAAGACATGAAGACCGGAGGCCGTTGAAGACCATTTTTGGAGCTGTTGAAGACTTGAAGAGTGAGAGGGATGGCTATGAAGAAGACAAAGAAACAATGCAAAACTGTGGCTGCCGTTGCGACACCGTCGCGAGTCGCGACCTCGCGACCAACACCGTCGCGAGTCGCGACGAACTCCGTCGCGAGTCGCGACCATCGGGCGGCCAGAAATCTTTCTTATTTTCTTTGCACTATAAATACCATCTCTTTTCCCTCTTCTTCTCCAGTTCTGGGAGCCCGCTTCTCTCTGGTTTTGGGCGCCATTTTTAGGTTTTTCTTCTTCTTTCTTTTCTTAGCTTTCTCTTAGTTTGATTATGTCTTTTCTTGTTGTTCTAGACTAGTTCTTGTTCTTGGGAGCAAAGGATTGAAGCTTCCACTATCTATGTAGCAAGAACTCATTTATATCTATCTATTTGGTATTTTTGCTATTGTGCAATTATTGTGCTTTGAATGTTAATTGTTGATTGCATTGATGTTGTTGAGAGCTTGATGATATGAAATGCTTGGATTAATTGCTAGCTAGGGTTTGGGGGATTTGGGTTAATTTCCCCCCTGTTCTTGTTAGCAATGTGAGAGTATGAATTAGAGCTTTTGATTGCGTTAGTGTGTTGACAATGTGCTAGGCGAATGTGATTGATGTCGAACTCTTCGTCATGTTCATTTGTGTAGCAAACGAGAGAGTCATATGCTCGCGGATGAATGTGCGTTGCACGTTCATCCAATCTCGTGTAATTGCATGAATTGGTTCAATGCCTAGTCACGGTGTAGTGGTCATAGGCATTGCCAAGCTTGTTGGTCCTTCGTGCTAAATGCCACCAATGTCGCCTTGAGTCGTGGTCGCGACTCGGGAGCCATTGGTGAGGTTTGACGAGAGATGTCGAACTCACTCTCGCAAACTACGAACTAAGAAGGATAGGAGTTCAGTCTCCACGACAAGTAGTTGAAGTATTGAATAGGTGATTTAAACTCATTCTTGAAGCATTTGTTATTTGGCGTTTATGTACTCTTGACGGTGTGTTTCGTTGCATGTGTGCCATGAGTGGTTTGAGCATAGGGAGTGCTTGTGTGGTTGAATTGCTCAGGTGTAGGAACGTGACGAATTCCGTAGCACCTTTGCATGAAGATCCACGAGCATGAACTTAGAACTCCTTGTGGTGTGTGTGTTGTGGTACTCGCTAGATGGGGTGTGTGAGCGTTGGGTCATGAATGCTATATGATGGAATGTGTGAATGATTCGATGAACTACATTAGATGTGGAAGTGGATATCCGTTGCCCCCAAGGCATTTTATCTTTGTAGTTTAAAACCCTTTTTCTTAGTTTCGTTTGATGATTAGCATAGTCACTTGACGTTGCTAGTTATCTCGTCTTTTTATCTTTGTTAACTTAGGAACCAACCAACCAACCAACCCCCCCTTTTACTCGCTTTTAAGTGTGTGTATATATATTTACTCCTAGCCTAGTATATCAACCATTTGTGTGCTTAGACGCTTAGGAAGATCCCTCTTCTCATTGGACGACCCCGATTTGCCACTATCTACCTAGTTGTAGAAAGTAAGCACTGAGGGCTTATAAATTATCTTTTGGCGCGCGGGCGCGACGACCGCCCGCGCCTGTCATCTTTCTATAATTTTTTATATTTTCAAGGTAGTTATAACTATCCGCCGTTTCAGCCCCCATTATTACCCTTAACCGCTTTTCCTTCTTTCACTTTTCTCATTTGCCGAAACTTCTTACGAGACTCTTTCTATACTGCTCTCTTGAGCAATCTAATTTTCATTGCCTTTCCCCAAAAATCTGTAAGTTCTTTCGTCTTTCTTCTTATTCCAATCTTTTCATTTCCTCACCTTACAATCAGGCCCCATTTTGATGAGGATTCTGCCTCCGAGAGATTTCCCAATGAGATAAGCTTAGGAGGGGCGGGGATTTGTATGCCAGGAAGAGCTATTAGTGACTCGGAATGCACTCATTCCAAAGAATTTCGATATGATTCCAATGCTGGAGAAGGTATGTCTGACCACGTTACTTACAATCCTGCGGAAGAGAGGGTTTTCCCAGTAAATGATATGCCTCCTCGAGAGCCTGTTGAGAACTGGCCACCAGGCATGGGCAAGCCCTATATAAAGAGATCCTCTACTAGTGGCAAAATTGGCTTCTACCCTCCTCCAAATCTAGAGCTCTAATGGGTAGCGGGGGTCAAATACATCTATGACCTGCAAAGAAGTGTCTCTCGAGGCATAGTGGAGGAGGAGAATGCGTCTCTTGTAAGAGACAGGACGCCCCTTGAGGAGGAGGAAGTACCCTCAAGAGCCCTCTGGTATCTTCTCTGGCTAAACTCTCTCAAAAGAAAGAAAAGGAAACTTCTCGAAGGATAAGGCTAAGGGACTTGGGGAAGGAGCCCCCGGTCTTAGTAGTGGGGGAAAGCTATATCAGCGATTTTGGACTCAATCCTCTTGGCCAATGAATAGCCCCAGATGCCAATTTTCAACCCTTTCGAGAGGAAGATACCCCCCATAACCTCCCCGAGGGAAGATCATCCTTTTCCCCAAAACATCTTCACTGCGGGCTTACCTTTCCCCTTCTCCCCTTTTTTTTCCAAACTTCTTAAATAATTTTAAGTGAGCCCTACACAAGTTCATCCCAATATGTTAGTAATCCTCATGATGTTCTTGACACGATGTGACGAGTACGGTATCAAGCCAAGGTATAAGCTGCTTAGCTCGCTTCACTTTGTGTCTTATAGTGGTCGGTCCAACGACATGATTGTCACATTTACCAGCCGAGAGGCACATCGCAAGGTTTTTGTTGTTCCTGGTAATTTGGGTGACTGTAAAAGCTGGAAGAAAGGGATTGGAATGTGCAAGTTGAGTCTCCCAAACCTAGGGAGTATATTTGTCCAAATGCCCTCGAGAGGGATAGGAAAAAGTTGTTGTCCAACTCCCTTGATTACAGCCACTTCAACAATCCTAATTCCTGGATAGGTGGCTTTGCATTCCTTCCCAAAATCTACGAGAAGTATGTGTATAAAATACCCCGGAAGAATATCAGGAAGAGGAGAAGAGAACTTGAGGGCCCCTAAGAAGCCTCCCCTCGAGACCCTCGTTGTTGATTTTAGGCACTCAGAAGCCTCTGAAGGTGCCTTAATAGAATTCTACTTCTCATGTCTGTTGTATCGTTGATTTTATTTTTACCGATGGTCTCTCTTTTTGTTTTCTCAGTGGGTCTCGCTAGCGGCTTAAGGAAACAGAAGCCCACGAAGCAGGGTCAAGGTCCTCCTAAAGGGACCGTTACTCCCTCAAATCAGGCCTCCCCTCTCACAGTAGGTGGTTAAAGGCCTACTCCGACCATTGCTGATGGCAAGCCTCCTCATACTAGGAATGTTTTCTGGAAGACAAGGGCAGAAGGCAACAATGTTGGTATCCCCTCTCCCCCACCATTAATAGGAGCATGCGGTGGTGTGAATGCCCATTAATAATTGGCACCCCCTTTGAGTGATGCGGTGTCCATGTCTAGGATTGAGCATCATATCTCAAGGATGGACTCTAAGCCTGAGGTTTTCATCTGTTCCTATGAAAAAATTATTTTAGTGTCCTTTTTCCTAAGATTGATCTAAGCTGAACTTTTTTGCTAGGTCTCCCTATTTTTCCACGAGGCCACTGAGAAGATGGAAGCTTTCACCTTCGCTTGTGCTTTTGGTCATGGTTCCCTCGAGGAAAAGCTCAACAAACAGGATGCTTAAATTTTGGAGTTGAAGAGGGCACTCAAGGAGAAGAATAAGGCGCTCGAGGAAAAATAAAAATAAATTTCTAGAGGAAAAACAAAAAATTCTGGAAGAGGAGAGGCATCAATGGATGCTGGAGAAGGATACCCTCGAGAAGAGGGTTTAGACTACTGAAGATCCAACCTTGCAGGTTCAACTTCTAGAGGCATTTAAATACAAAATTTTGAGCATCTCTGCGCTGCTTCACCTATTTGTAGATCTGTTGGGGGTGACCAAACATCTCGGCTATAGCGAATTAGCCGAGGAATTCCTAAAGCCTTAAATGTCTGCCTTCATGTCTGAAGATCTTACTAAGCAGGTGGACGATCTAGTCAACCCAAAGCTCGAAGCCACTCTGGATGCGAAATTGGATGAAGCTATCAAGAACGACGACCTTTGCTTTGCTCTGATGGATTTCACTAACTCCAAAGGGTAGTTCTTCACTGCTGAGGGGATTCGGGTGATTCCCTTTCCTGAGGCCACGACTCCTTTCCCAAGAAGAATTCAGCATCCGACCCAGTGGAAGAAATGATTGCATCCACCTCAAAAGAAGATGATTCTAGGGTTTTTCCTTGATTGTAACTCTGCCAATTATGGCCCTCGATTGTAAGTTTTTTTTTTCTTTTGAAACTTCAATATAAGAATAAATCTTTTGCTATTTTTATGACTTTTTAATTTTTCCTTTGTTCTCTTTTTGTAGTTTAATTCATTGAGGAGGGTGTTACAAGGCACTTGTGAGGAGCTTTCGAGTGCTAAAAAAGAGTTGAGTGAGACACACAAACAACTATTAAAGGCCACACATGATTAATCTAATTGTAATCGAGACAAGGAATCTTTAAAGGACAAATTCCACCAACTCGAAGCTGCGATGAAGTTGTGGCAGTCTAAAGAGCAAAGAATTTAATGGTACATATGAAGGTAGTGATCCCACATATAGAGGCTTCAAAGAGCTGATGCGTCAAACATATTTAATGTTTGGTTCTCTGTAGTCATGCATTGCTACTGAGACTAGGCTTCCAGTAGTGGAAGGGCGCCTAATTTGTTGCATGGGCAAAATCTCAGGCTAGTGGACCAAAGGGATGTATTTGCCAAGAAACATCTAGTAGCTCAGCATAAAATAACTAGCCTTGAAGAAGAATTGCCCGCTTGGAATATAGCTAGCGATGATCCCCATTCTCCAAGCGAACCTCATACAGCCCCTCGAAGGATCCCCCACGTTGAAGATAGTTCTTTTGTAGAATCCCTCTTGTCCGAGAATGCACGACTCATAGGGAGATCAAGGCCTGGAAGGTAAAGGCCAAAGAAGTGGAGGGGCATATTGCTGATTTTGAAGAAATAATTGCTGCACATGAAGTAAGCTTTCGTGCACATATGCTTTCTCACGACATTCCTTCCTTATATTTAATCAGCAATGATCAGTTTCCAAAATTTCTACTCAAAGATGCTCGATACTGGATGGATGAAGTTAACATCTATGAGAATGGAACTTCTCGGCAGAAAAAGGCCTTTGAACTTATTCTTGATTGGTTGGCGGAGATGAAGGTAAAGAGATTCACCCCCTCGAGTTATCGTTATTCTTCTCATTGGTTACAGAGATCTTCCATTAAAGAAGCTAACAAGCATGTTGCCCCCTGAGAAAAGTTACCGAGGGATCCTTCACAAAACACCGCAAGAGCATTGGATCCTCCTCGAAGGGCCCATTCAAACCTTCCACGAAAAAGCGGTGTGAGACTGTTGCTCCCTTTAATCCTTCCAAATATCCTATGGAAGAACAAATGAAGGATATTCGGAGAGCTGCTGGTATAAAGCTTGAAGAGCTCGAAGAAATAGAAGTAAAGGTCAAGGGGCTAGGAACACCTATTTCCACCGAAGATTTATTTCGGGCGGGGTTTTCTCCTGTTAGATGAATACATTTAGACGAATAAGTTCATGTGATTTTTAGTATCAAATTTTACTTATGATAATTCACAAAGTTTGAATAAATAGCATGTTTTTACTCTCACTCTTAGAAAATACAGATCGGGTTTCTCGGACCCCTGTTATTAGCGTCAGCGAGGTTAAGATATTGTATTAGGATTCACGTTACTCGAGCCTATACTCCCTCATATATTTTACCCCTCGAATATAAATGCCATGCGAAACTTCCTTAGGCTATCATAGTATGAATATTTTCAGTAAGTAGGAATTAAGAAGTTCAGAGACACAAGCATTTTACCCAGCTTCGGTGTTTCCACCTACATCCTACCAATCTTGTCCACTAGTTCATCATTCCAAGACTACAAAAGTAGCCCTCAAGTGCCGCTTAAAATCATACCACCCAAACCTCTGTCATAGCTAGATATATCATCTAGAGCACCACTCAAGAGAAACCCGCTAGAACATCATCTAGAGTTCTGCTTTGGAGCAGACCACTCGAACATCATCTAGAGTGCTGGTTTAGAGGAAACCACCTGAACATCATCTAAAGTGCCGCTTTAGAGAAAACCACTCGTACATCATCTAGAGTTCCTCTTTAAAGAAAACCACTCAAATATCATCTAGAGTCTCACTTAAGAGCGAACCACTCGTACATCATCTAGAGTGTCGCTTAGGAGAAAACCACTCAAATGTCATCTAGAGTGCCACTTAAGAGAAAACCACTCATACATCATCTAGAGTTCCGCTTAAGAGCAAACCACTTGAACCTCAGTCGTCACTGGAAATACTATCTAGAGCACCGCTTTAAAGCAACATGCTCGAACATCCGCTAGAGTGCCATTTAAAAGCTAGTAGTACCTTTTCAGGTTGGCGATGTTCCACCTCCTTGGCACTCGAACCCCACCATCTCTTCGAGACCATAGCTTTCTCCGAGTGCAATTCGATCACCTTATAGGGTCCTTCCCAATTTGTAGCTAATTTCCCTCCAGGTTCCTTTCTTCTTTTCTTGTTTTTCCTCATTACCAAGTCCCCCAAATTAAACAACGCCTTCTTTACCCTTCTGTCATGGTATCTTCTGACCCGTTCTTTGACTTTAGCCTCATGTAAAGAAGCTAACTCTCTCTCTTTTCCTCCACCATATCCAAATCCAGATATCGGTTCTACTGATTGCTTATCTCAACTGCAGTGGCCATCAGCCTTGGGCTGGGAAAACCTATTTCCACAGGGATTACTACCTCTGAGCCATATACTAGGCTAGAAGGCATTTCACCAGTAATGGAAGACTCACCTATCCGATATGCCCACAACACATTGGGTAATTCCCATATCCAATTACCTTCCACCCCCTCGAGGCATGCTCGTATTCCATTTACTATAGTTCTATTGGTCACTTCCACTTGTCCATTGGCTTAGGGGTGGTAAACTGATGTCACCTATTGCTTAATCTGACACCTGTCTTTGTTTAATTATCTGTAATAATCATCATTGGGATTCCAAAATGACACACAATGTTCCTCCATCAAAAGGAGATAATTGTTTTTCCTCTTATGTTTGTCAGGGGCTCAGCCTCCACCTAGTTCATGAAATAATCAATGGGCACTATTTGGTATCTAAATATTCCTGGCACTTTTGGAAAAGGGCCCACCAGATCGATCCCCCATTTATCAAATGGCCACAAATTATAGATGCTTCTCACTCTTCCTGGGGAATATGTGTTATAGGAGCATGTCTCTAACATTTGTGGCAAGCCTGGATGTATCGATTCACATCCTCAAACATTGTCGGCCAGTAAAATCCTGCTTGAATCAGCCTCCTCGCCACGGATCTGGTTCTCTGGTGGTTTCCATATACCCGCTCGTGGACTTCCCTTATAAGATAATTAGCCTCATGAGCGTTAACGCATTGAAGTAATGGCTTCAAATGACCTGTTTTGTACAACACTTCTTCCGGCAACACATACATTGGAGCTTTCAACCTTATCTTTCTAGCACACACTTCATTTTCCGGCAGGGCACGAATGGTGCCATCCAGGAGTTTTTCGCTTCCACTGCTATGACCAAAGGTTATTTGAAACTTTGTATGCTCAAAGTTTCCATGAGTAGTTGCTTCTAGGATTAGGTTCCCAAATTCGAAGAAGCGAGCTTGCTTGGGGAATCTATTTTTATAATTGCTTTCCCTCAGAACCTACGTTATAGTGTAAGATTTGAAAGTTTTCAACAGGTTCTTCACTACCTCGAGGTATCTTTGCAAGTTACGTTCTTTGGCCTCGTATTCCCCATTCACCTATTTAACCACAGTTTGAGAGTCATTGAAAACCTCCAATTCTTCCACCTACAGCTCCATTGCGAGGTGCAATCCAGTGATCAATGCTTCATACTTAGCCTCATTGTTAGTTGCTTTGAATGCAAAGTTCAATACATAAGGGTAATCTCTGCCATTAGGGCTAGTTAACGGAACTCCTGCTCCATTTCCTCTTGAATGTGACGAACCATCCACATACAACTTCCATACCTCCTTTTGGCTTGCTCCCACCTTTCGAGTGGGGTCCAAACATACCTCGAGGGGCTCTGTAGTTTCGACTATGAAGTCTTCCAGCGCCTGTCCCTTAATCGCAACTCGAGGTTGATATTGGATATCATGCTCTCCCGATTCCACTAGCCACTTCATTATTCTTCCTAAAATCTATGGCTTTAGTAGAATCTGTTGAATGGGGTGGTTCGTGAGGAGCACTATTTTGTGTCCTTGGAAGTAGGGTCTCAATCTTTTGGCTGCATGTACAAGGGATAGAATTAGTCTCTCGAGGATAGTATACCTCATCTCCGGTCCCTCCAAGGCATGACTGACAAAGTAAATTGGATGCTAAACCTTTTCTAGCTCTCTCTCTCTCTCTCTCCCTCTCTCTCTCTTTTAATAAGGCCACACTGATTGCTAATAACGACACAGACATATACATGTATAGCATTTCACCCTTATCTGGTTTCATCAAGGTAGGTAGTATCCCCAAGTGTTCCTTTAACTGATTGAATGCCGCGTCGCACTTTCCATTCCACTCAAATTTCTTTGTCCTTTGAAGGACATCGAAGAAGGGTAAGTTCTTCTCTGCCCCCTTCGATAAGAACTTGCTCAATGCTGCTAGAGACCCTATAAGATTTTGTACATCCTTTATTGATTGTGGGGTTTTCATTGTCTTTAAAGCTTCGACCTTTTCTGGGTGTACATCAATCCCTCTCTCCGAGACTATGAATCCGAGGAACTTCTTCTCCCCACACCAATAACACACTTAGACTGGTTCAACTTCAAATTAGCCCCCCCAAAGCCTACTAAATGTTTCCTCTAGGTCCTTTAGGAAATTTTCATAACTTTTGCTTTTGACAACCATGCCATCCACATATATTTCCATGTTCTTCCCTATCTGCCCCCTGAACAGTTTATCAACCAGCCTCTGGTAAGTAGCCCCAACATTTTTTAAGCCAAAGGGCATATTCTTATAGAAGTATGTGTCTACATCTGTGATAAATGATGTTTTTTCCTTGCCTTCCTCCGCCATGAGGATTTTGTGATACCCTTTATGCCCTTTAAAGAATGCCAGAATCTGATATCCAGTGATAGCTTCCACTAATTTGTCGATTGATGGTAACAGGTAATTATCTTTGGGGCAACATTTATTCAAATCGGTAAAGTTTATGCATATTATCAGGCCCCATCATGCTTTGGAACCATGACTAGAGTACCTCTTCGGTGACATCTACCCTCAACAACTTTTCCACCTTTTCTTTAATTGCTTCTGCTCTTTTGGGAGAAAACACCATTCTCTTATGCTTCACTGGCTTAATCAAAGGGCCAATGTTCAACCTATGCAGTGCGAGACTCGAAGGTACTCCCATGAGGTCAGAAGTATCCCACGAGAACACGTCCCCATACTCTTCCAACAAGTCTCTCAGTCTCTCCTTGACATCTTCGGGAATTAGCTTCCCCACATCTACTGATCCCATATCTTGAATAGGAATATGTATTGTATCAGTCAATCCCACATCTACATGTATCGTTGCTACATCTCTTTTCCTTCTCACTTCATGCACTGCCATAAGGTTACATTTTCAAGCCACAGTTTGATCTCCTTGAATGGATGCCACCCCATTTTCAGTTGGGAACTTCATTATCATGTGATAAGGTGACCAGACCGCCCGAGCCTGGCACATCAATGGCCTTCCTAAAATCACATTATAAGGGAAATTGGCATCCACGATAGAAAAATTACACTTGATAGGCACCCCTTTATCACCATCCGCCATGCGAAATGGTAGGGTTATCTCTCCTATGGGAAATATTGGGTTTCCTATGAATCTAAATAAAGGGGAGACTGATTTTTTTCAAGTTGTCACTCCCTCTATCCTACTGGTCTTAACACTTAGCAAACATCACTTCTACCCCGCTTCTGTAATCAACAAATACCTTTCTTATAAAATGCGTTCCAATAATGGCTGAAATTACCATAGGATCCACATGAGGTGTTTGGTCTGGTACGGTTTCCGCTTTAGAGAAAGTAACCATCTCGTCCGGTCGAAACCTCTTTTGATTAGGCTCTTCAGCAGAGACCCTTCGATCCTCTACTCTTATCACAACATTCGAGGATCTCTCTCCCACCATGCCATTAATGACATTAATTATCCTTCGCAAAGGTGGGTTTTCCCTATTTTGGTTATCATGATTTCCCTCCTATTGTTCCTAGGGTCTGTCCTACCTTCCTTCTTTCCCCTGTCTTGAACCACCTATTCTCCAGGTTTTCTATCTCCTCTTCCTCCGTTGTTTTTATTTTTCCTTCTGCAAGGTTGCCATTGGTTTACGTGAGGCCTCGAGGGGGCAGCCTGGTCCCTGTGTCCTTGCCCTCAAAACCATCCTTCCCGTTCACACCTATCAATCTCCATCCTCAATTACATGTAATCGTTTGTGTCATGGTTGTAATCCCTGAGATGATCGCAATACCAATTTGTTGCCCTCCGAGCCACTACCGAGTTGTGCGAACTTTACAAAGGTTGGGGTGCTTGGAATAACCCTCTATGTATACTTAAGATCTGTGCAGGAGTTCTCTCTCAGAGCGTTGGTGGAAAAGGAGTGTATCTCTCAAATGGTGTTCTTATGGGTTCGATAGGCCTTTTTCCTCTATACTCTATATTTCTTCCCATTTTTTCTGTAAGGTTATCTCTTTTCCTTCTAGTAACCTCCTCTACCCTCAAGTATTGCTCTACAACATCTTGAAGTTTTTGCAAGGTCTTAGGGGTGTTAGTACTCAGCTTCTTGTATAATTCTAAGTCATGCATCCCTAGCAGGTACCCTGGATTACCTCATTCTCTGTTGTTTCTATCACTCCCAAGCTCTCATCCACATACCGATGATCGAAGGCTTTCGTGCTTTCCCATGTCTTTTACTTTGTCTGGTAGAGTTCTAATAGAGTTTTGGTAAACTTCTTCTATGCGTACTAGCTCAAAAATGCTCCGCTGAAGTCTCGGTACATTTGAAGCGAGCCTCTTGGAAACTTATTGTACCACTCATGTGTTTTTCCCCGCAGGTAGCTTCCTTCCAGCTTGTATGTCAATTCCTCATCGAAATCCCTCAAACTCATCAAGCCCAGGAATATCTGGATGAACTCTCGAGGGTCAGTCTCACGACTGTACGTGGGAAGTTCTTCAGGAGGCTTCACCTCTATTGGCCATCGAACCCTGGTGATCACCGAGCTAAAAGAAGACCGTGCAGCCTGGCCCAAGGGTCCGATCTACCTATCAAATTCCATTCTTAATGATTCACTTGCATATGAGGGGTCTCCTTGGCAGGTTCAGCCCCCTGTCGTGACCACCCAACTGAGGCAGATAAGGAGGTTGAGTCACTCTGTATCCGGGGTTTATCGAAGGCTATCCAAATTCGGGTATGCTGGTGGTAGTGGTGGTGGTTGGAAATAGGGGTTGTAAAACCCCTGGGTAATTCCCATAGTTCCGTATACTTGCATGGAAGAAGAGGCCATTATCCCATATGTTGCTCCTGAACCAGCCAGGTCAAGGGTATGAGCAGATGGGGCTAGTGTATATATGCATGATAATGATAGGCTATTGGAGGTTGCGAGGTCCACCCCATAGTTATTCCTACAGGTGAGGGTGGCAATACTCCATACGTGACCTTGTCATCCCTCGGAGGAGGGGTAACTCGATAGCCAGGTATAGCCAGGACCTGAGCTACTCATTCTACATCTTGATTTAGGGTCGCCTCCCTGCATTCTTATTCCTTGCCCGTGCTGGCAACATGCTTCCATATATAAATCTCCTAAAACCTCTATAAACCTTCCATCCATCCGATCAGCTACCCCTTCGAGCAAGGATTCAGGGTTTCTTTGCTCTTGCTCCCCCATCATTTCTTACATCCTCGAGGGCCCCGACACATCATTCTAGATTGGTGACATGGTATTCCCAATAAATGCAACTGAATTTTTCCCCCTTCGTGGTTTACGACTATAACAGGCTCCGCATGTAACTCTATTCATGGCGCTTGAAAGTTTTCCATTCTGATGTCCTTGATAAGAGCATTGTTTCTTACTCTTGAATTCTCCATTATTAACCTTGGCAGAGATCTAGCCCACGTACCTATCAACCTCAAACTTTCACTCCTTCGAACAATCGTGGACATCAACTATCAAAAATCTTGATCTAGCTTAGTCGTCCCCACAGTCGCCGCCACTTGATGCGTCTCGAAGAACCAACTGGTTCATGGGCCTAAATTCTTCTCGTTCTAACCTGCAATAACAATGTCCCTGGGGGTTCCAGGGGTTATCACTCTGATGCCTAAGTTAGTCAAAGAATCTACTATGATTAAGACATAATGAATGATAAGTAAATATGTACCTTGTATTTATACTCCGTGTCCTAAATAGCGTTCTCCTTAATCATCACCCTTAATTACCTAGATATGTGGTAATTACATTGGGTATTAAATATTCTCTTAGCCGGCCTCCACATCTTCGGCCCAATGGCCTTCTTAGGCTTACCAACCAATTTCGTGCAATCATTCAGTGGGTCTCAAAAATTTAATTCGTCACAAAAGATTAATGAACAATAACAACACGTTGGCTGGTATTGAACTACAGATTACCATTGAACAGTCATGGTTTGGACAATTCAATAGAAAATAGAAATGCTGCAACGTCGCACACATTCCCCTCACGAATACCTTACTTCCTCTGTGATGCATCTAAAAACCAGTTGAGATATAACGTCGAGTCCCTCGGTGATAATCTGCAAGTAAAAAGCCCCGAGATGTCCCAGGGGTAAAATCTCTGATGCTTAAGTCAGTAAGTGTCTTAGTAAAAATGTTCAAAAGTCCCCTATGGTAAGTGTGTATATGTCTATTTATATTGTATAAAGTAATAACTTATCTCCAAATTATACGCCTTGATGTATGCCTCTCTATTAAAGAGAGTTATTTTGCTAACGTGGCCATGAAGTGCTCTCAGCCTAAGGCACTCTTGGCCCAGTTATGGATTTTCCTATCATCAAGAGCTCCCAGAAAATTTGAGGGTAATCTAAGGGTTAGGATCTTCGAGGAGTCTCGCATTTTTCCTTTGTTACTGAGCCCCTGGGTTCATGTGTTCTCGTAGAGAGTGTCGAGGATCTCCACTTGTGTTTTTCTGGGAGTAGGAATCCCTAACCCCGAGGTACCATCTAGTTTTATTTATGAATATAATTTATTATTATTTTCATTTTAGCAGAGTTCCAAGGGGTGCACGCGCGCCTGTTGGTTATACAGGGAGGTGCATGTTAGGGAGCTATTTATTAAAAGGCATGCCAACTTTTTGGGCATTTTAAAATTTTCACTTCTCCCAAAGTTAATCATTATTCTAGCCACCTTTTTTGGGCTTCTTAACTTCCGTTTTCTCTACATTCTCTTCCCTTTTACTGCAAGTGATGTCAAAGGTTTTCTTAGTATTCTTTTCTCCTTTCGTTCCTCGCCTACATTTCCCTTCTTATACTTTCATCGGTAAGTTATCCTAACCTCCATCTTTCTTTGCTTCTTTTCCTTTATCCTTTTGTGCCCATGGCCGATTCAGGCGAGAAATCCATTGAGAGGGACATTCTAACAAAATTAAGTTTGAGAAAGTTAAGGGGGAATCTCCCAGAAGATGAGATTCCAAAGCTACGCTTAGAAGTCCAAGAAATTCTCCCCAGAATTCCAGCCCTAGCAATGATGAGATTGGTAATTCAAGGTACATACCAATTTTGGATTTTCCTGAGGGAGGTTTTCCCCAAGTTTGGTCTCTCGGCTGAGGGAAATGATATATTTAGAAGTCTTCGCGTGTTGGAGACATTGAGTTTAGCTCTTCTTCTCTTAAGGAGGGAGGCCTTTCAAGGATGTTAGAGAAGGACAGCGGGTAGCTCCATTCCAAAGCATCATCCACCGTTGAGCCCCCCTTACCAAGGCCCCCCTTAGAAGAAAATATTCATGGGCCCCCATGTCCAAACAAGTCTTGGACTATATCGAGGGGTTTTAATATGACTATCGACAGGTTAGAGGATTCATGGTGATGTGGAACTAGAGTGGTTAGGGGTAGCAGAGTTTTGCAAAGATACCCCAAAAGGGAGGTCGGTCATTTTCCTAAAGCAGATCCGGTCAGGGTTGTGTTTTCCCTTTCCTTTGATATTCTCGAGAGTGCTTATAGATTTCCAAGTAATCCTTGACCAAGTCCATCCTAACACGATAAACACCCTCATGTTATTTCTCTATCAATGCTACAACCTAGTCATCAACCCAGAGTATAAGTTGTTCTGTTCCCTTTTCACCTTGGTCTTTGGTGGTAACTCCTCAGAGAAAATCATTACTTTTTCTCCTCGCCAAAGGAGACACAAGGCTTTTTCTCTCCCTGAGAACGTGGGAAAGTAGAAGGAGGCTAAGATGGCTCTCACATTTAATTGCCTTAGATATAAGGTTCCTCGATGGAATCCCAATGTTAAAGTCAAATCCCAGCTTCCTGACAAGTTTGTTTCCCCTCCTCGCCTTGAGAGTGCTGGAGATTATTTGCTATCCTCACCTCTTTCTTATGCCTCTTATACCGATTCCAACAACTTATTTGGGGGTCAAGCCTGGACCCCCGAGGTTTACAAAAAGTTTGTTTACAATCTTCTTAAGAAAAGAAAATTGCTGAGATAGCCCCACTTGGCCCTATGCGATGAGCCTCTAGTAGGTCCGAAGAAAAGGAAACTAGTTAAGTGGTATAAGCCACGACCTTCCTAGGAATTAGTAATTCAAGAGCCCCATCTCTAGGATTCCATTTTCTGTCCTGGCATTGAAGGTGTCATTCATGTATTTTGTGCTTTGCTTTGCTGCTTATTACCATACTTTTTGTTGTACCTTGTCTAATATCTTGTTTCTCTTCAGTGGGCTGGAGTCTAGCGGGTGCTATGACCAAGAAATGAGAAAAACCCTCTCCTCCAAGGAGAAGGTTACCCCCGCTACCCCCCCTTCAGACAGTACCCCCACCGCCACATTGTTGAAGCAAAAAACCGAGGACGATCTTTCCATTAGGGAGGGTCATAAAAAATTTCCCATGAGAGGTCTGCTCCTGAGGCCTTTGCTGAGGATCTTGACACCACTACGTATGGTTTGGCATCTTCGTCGAGCCTTTCGGCCTTAGGGATCACTGCACATGGTCCTTTTGTGAAAAACTCTGAGGTAAGTTATTTTATCAAAATTATTTTGAGAATGACTATATGTGTTATTTGTTTTCTCATTCCTGCCACCTTTTTTCTGGTTGTCAAGGAGTTAGATGGCCTGAGGTCCACCATCACCACTTCCCTATCTTCCTTCATTTGGAACTAAAGTTCTGAATTATCTTCCACTTATGAAGACAAGAATAAGGAGATAGCCTCGTTATAGTTGGAGCTCGAGGCTTCCCAGAAAAAAATGCTGAACTCCAGAGAGCTCAGGAGTGCCTAAAATTTGAAAAGAATTTGGCTGTCAAAGATGCCAAACAAGCCCGAGACCCGGAGCCTCAAATGGCCATGTTGGAGGCCTTCAAAGATAATGTTTTTTTGAAGCCCAGAGCTCTTCGATCTCTTTACGGACCTTCTGTGTGTTGCCCAGGGCGTTTGGAGATCCAGCTTAGTGGATGAAGTGATTCTTCCCAAGATGGGATCGTCCCTATCAGAGGACAATGTCAAAGCATTGAAGGAAGAGGCTAAGTTTGAATGGCTAAAGACAATAAACCGGAAGTGGGAAAATGCTGTGAATAAAATAGTCCTTCTGAGGGGTTCGAGAAGTACATCACCCTAGACGATATCCATGCCTTTCGTGATCCAGATGAAGAACACAAGGATGCAGAGGCGGAGGCCGCAACAGCTGAAGATGGCTAAGTGGGGGATACCGTAGTAGGGACCAATGTATAATTTTGCTCCTTTGGGCCCCCATGTAAATAATTTTAGTCTTTTATATGAATGTTTCGTTTCCCTTATTGATGTGCTTTTCCAAAAATAGTATTCTCGTAGTTCAATGCATTGCAATAAGAAATTCAATCCTCCAGCAAAGATTTCCTTAAGGCTAAAGCCGAGCTTGAAACCGCTAGGATAGACTTAGCCCATACTGTGACAGCCTTGAAGAAAAGCTTTGAAGAACTAGAGCTGTGGTGTTATAAGACCACCCCATTGTAGTTGGTCTTCAAAACAACATCTCCAACTCAAATTTGGTCGCAAGATCCTTCCAGGAGGAGCTTGATCTTGCTAAGGCAGTCCTGAAGTCTTGGGAAAGTGGAAAATACCCAATTTTTGTACCGCATTTGAAGGACCACAACCGTAAAAGATTTAAGGGTGTCGTCCCTCTCAAGGTTGTTGACGATGCTGACCCCCTAGAGGCAAACCGTGAAGATGATGTTCACTACATAATCCACAAATTTGGTTCCCTTAAAAGGTGTCTTTCAGATGCTGAAAGGTTGCATATAGTCGAGAGTCATTTTATAGCCACTCAGGGCCAGGCTTATGGGCTTATGGCTCAATTGGGTAACATTGCTTAGTGTTATGAGATCACTCAAAATGAGATCTTGAGGATAAACGAGGTGCTCTCCAAGTTTGGTACTTCTATCAGCGATGAACCTTCGGTAGTAGAATCTCTTTTAGGCGAAAACTCAAGGTTGTTGTCAGAAAATAAGACATTGCAGAGGCAGAACGTCAAGTTGGAGAAGAAATCTCGTCTCTGCTATCAAATCCTTCATGCTCATAGCTTATTTCGTGGGGTGGCTGATCCCAAAGTTATATCAGACAAGCTCCTACCCTAATTTCTTCTGCATGCTTCCTACCAGTGGCTTATAAAGAATGAGGTGGAAACTCGAGGGAATTTTAAGTAGAAAGAAGCTTATACTGCTATCCTCAAATGGATAAAGAAATTACCAATTCATTCTCAAAAGAATCAAAGGTGCTCCATGAATTTAGAAGCAGAGGAAGTAGCTAGGGGAGACAGTTCTTCGAGGCACCCCTATGGGAGATCTGCGAGGAAATGGACACACCCTTGTGGTTGTCAATCCACTTCGGCAATAAATACTGATGACTATATCAAGGAGGAACAAAGAAAATATTTTCATCGTGCTACTGATATCAAGGTATAAGAAATAACGGGGATACAAGAAGAATTAAAGAAACTATTGTAACTGCATTCTATACCCCGCTAGTATCTTTTACAGCTCTTATCCTTCATGTTTTTGCCTATGATTATGGCCTTCTGAGCCTTCATACCTTAGATCGTGATATGCCAAACTCTCGACAAGTGAATTATGAGGAATTAATAATCGATTGAAAATAAAAACAATGATTTTACCCAAGTTCAATGTTTTTCACCAACATCCTGCAACATTTTTTCCCTAGATCATCGAGCGACATCTACAATGGGCAGGGGGATCGAGTATATTGCTTTCACATTCCTCCGATTTTCTTTGGTCTTGCGAGCTCATGGATCTATTCTTCAGCCTTAGTTGGAATAGAATTTAGAAGCTCCTGGCTCTATTCTACAGCTTTAACCGGAATACAATTGAGGAGCTCGTGGCTCTACTCTACAGCCTTAGCTAGAATAATTTAGGAACTCGTGGCTATACTCTAGAGCCTTAGCTGGAATACAATTTATGGTCGTGGCCCTATTCTACAGCCTTAGCTAGAATGCTTTGAAGGAGCGTTTAAGCTCGAGCCTTCAGTCTTACCTGGAATATTCGCAAGATTTTTTGAGCTCGAGCCTTTAGTCTTACCTGGGAATATCAAGATCCAGATGCCGATTTTCACTGTTAACATCTTCCCCGACCATAGCCATCATCCTCAGGCTTGGCAGCCCTATTTCAACTGGGATCACAACCTCAGAACCATAGACTAGGCTATAAGGTGTTTCCCCTGTGCCTGGGGATTCCGTAGTTCTATATTCCTATAAGACGTTGGTACATTTCCATATCCAATTTTCGGCTGCCCTCTTGGGCCTAGCTCTAATTTTGTTAACCAGGGTGCGGTTGGTAACTTCATGGATGAGCCATAAACTTTTGTTGGATCTTATATTCTTCTCACCACCTCTAAAAGGGATTACTGGCGAACTGCTTCCCATTGTCCGTTATGATCATCCTTGGGATCCCAAACCTGCACCCAATGTTTTTCTAGCAGAAATCAATGCCTATTTAACTAGTGATATTGGTCAATGGTTCAGCTTCCACCCATTTCGTGAAATAATCCACGGCTACGATCAAATATTTGAACTTTCTCGGGCTTCAGGGAATGGCCCAACTAGGTCGATACCACATTTATCAAATGGCCATGAGCTGTAAATACTAATAATCTCTTCCCGTGGAATATGCTTCAATGGTGCATGTTATTAGCATTGATGGAAGGTTTGTATATGTTGGTTTGCATCTTCGAACAACATGGGCCAATAATACCCAGCTCAGATAAGCTTCCTCGATACTGACCTCGCTCCTTGATGACTCTCACATATATATCCTCGTGGGCCTCCATTACTAAATAATTCGTCTCAAGGGGGCTCACACATCTGAGCAGTAGTTGTAGTTTCCCTCTTTTATACTAAATTCCCTCTTGCATTGCATATTTTGGCGCTGTCAGCATGACTTTTCTGGCTTCGACAGGATTCTTCGGGAGGGTCCCGTCTTGAAGATATTTAACAATGGGAATCATCCAATTAATTTCTTCCTCTACTGCCATTACCCTTTGATCCTGAAAATTTGATTTTGAAGGGTCTCCATGAGCCACTTCCCTTGAGACTCCACTCCTAAATTTGATGAGTCTAACTTGCTCAAGGCATCAGCCTTATGATTCTATTCTCTCGGTACTTGCTCCAAGGTATAGCTTTTTAACTTCCTGAGTAGAGGCTTCACAAACTCTAGATACTTTTGCTGTGCTCCCTGACCTTGTATTCCCCCTTTACCTGCTGCAACTATCTGGGAGTCCCTATAGATCTCCAAATCCTTCACATTCAGTTCTGCAGCTAATCGCAAACCAGTGATCAGGGCTTCATAATCAGCCTCATTATTTGTTGCTTTGAAGGCAAAGTGCAGTGCGTATGGGTAGTCTTTTCCATCAGGGCTAGTGAGTAAGATAACTGCCCCTCTTTCTCCTGAATGTGAGGAACTATCAATGTATAACCTCCACACTTCTTTCCTTTTAGATCCCTGTCAACTATCTTCTCCTGCTCCATTTCAATATGCTCAATAGTCTTAGTGGTTTCGGCTATAAAGTCTGCAAGGGCTTGACCTTTAATCGCTGCCCTTGGCTGAAATTGTATGTCTTGTTCTCCCAAATCTACTACCCACTTCATCATCCTCCCCGATGCCTCAGGTTTCAAGAGAACTTTCTTGAGGGATAGTTAGTGAATAAGATGATCGTGTGTCCTTGAAAATAAGGTCGTAGTCATCGAGCGACATGCACCAGCGCTAGTATGAGTTTCTTGATGGCGATGTATCTTGTCTATGGTCCTTGTAGGGCTCAACTCATAAAGTATATAGGGTGCTGCACTTTACCTTTTTCTTTCACATGTACCATACTAATGCCCAGGGACGAAGCAGAGGTGAACAGGAAAAGGACCTCCCCTTTCTCGCGTGTCATTAGCGTTAGTAACCTTCGAATATGATCCTTTAGTTGTTGAAAAGCTTGCTCACACCTATTGGTCCATTTGAACTTCTTTACTTTCTAGAGCACGTCAAAGAAAGGCAACTGTTTCTCAGCTCCCTTAAAAAAATGCTCACAGCCGCCATGCATCCAGTGATATTCTATACGTCCTTCATGTTCTGGAGGCTCTTCATTCTTATCAGGACCTCGACCACTTCTGGGTTAAGGTCAATTCCCCTCTATGAAGCCATGAACCCTAGGAATATTCCCGCCCCCAGTCCTATGACACATTTAGCGGGGTTCAGCTTTAGATTTTCACTACTGAGTATCTGAAAAAATTCCTTCAAATCCATCAAGAATTCCTCATAACTCCTGCTCTTTACCACCATATCATCCACATATATCTCCATGTTCCTACCAATATGTTTTCTAAACAACTTGTCCACTAGCCTCTGGTATGTTGCCCCTGCATTTTTCAAGCCAAAAGGCATATTCTTGTAACAGTACGTGTCCACATATATGATAAATGAAGTCTTTTCCTTGTCCTCATCAGCCATCATTATCTGGTGATAACCCTTGTGGCCATCGAAGAAAGCCAATACTTGATACCTGTAATCGCTTCCACTAACTTATCGATTGAGGGGGGGGGTAAGGGGTTACTATCCTTTGGAAAGCATTTGTTCAAATCATAAAATCTATACACATTCGCTAAGTACCATCATGCTTTGGGACCATAACTGGATTGGCTAGCCATTCCGGGTAAATTACTTCCTTGATTACATCCGCCTTCAGCAATTTTTCTACCTCGGCCTTGATGGCTTATGCCCTTTCTGGCACGAATACTTTCCTTTTTTGCTTAACATGCCTAATCACTGAGTCGATGTTTAACCTATAGACTGCTAATTCTCGGGGAACCCCTGTAAGATCTGAGGTATCGCACGAAAACACATATTCATAATTTTCCATTAACTTGCTCAGCTTTTCCCTCACATCCCAAGGGGTAAGTTTCCCCACAGCCACTACTTTTCCAAGATTGGCATTTGTTCAGTTTCAGAAAGGCTGACTCCTCCATGTATCGAAGCAACATCCCTCACCCTCCCTAGTTCTCTTATTGCTGTGAGGTTACAACTCTTAGCCACATCCTAATCCCCTTGGATAGAATCTGTCCCTCTACTCTTTGGAATCTTAATCATTAGATGATATAGGGACCACACTTCTCAAGACTGGCACATCCAAGGCTTACAGAGAATAAGCATCAACTACTGTAAAGGTACATTTAATCTTCACCCCTTATCCCCTTTAGATATCCATACTGGAAAGGTGACTTCTCCTATGAGATATATCGGGTTTCCCGTAAATCCTGAGAGGGGGTTAGATGACCTTTTCAAATTACACCTTCCAATATTTAACTGATCAAAACATTCAGCAAACATTATCTCGACCCCACTTCCATCATGAATAAAGACCCTTTTTACTAAGGTCGTTCCAATTACCACCGCTACCACCATCGAATTCACATGTAGGGTTTGGTTTAGGAAAACATCTTTTCTGAGAATGTGATTTTCTTGTCCGGCCAGAATCTCTTGGGGTATGGCTCTTCTACAGGAGCCCTTCGAGAATCAGCCTTCATGACTAAGTTTGATGACCTCTCTCATTTTATACCACTTACCATGTTAATCACTATCTAAATATGATGATTTTCCCCATTCCTATTGTCCTGGTTTCCAACGGGTTGTTCCCATGGACCAGCATCCATTCTTACCTGATCTTGGGCTTAACGCTCTTATCCCTAATGTTTTCCATCTCCTATGCCCCCGTTATTCTGAGGATATCTCATGTATGGTGAATGGTCCCTCCGGGGCCGATGGGGTTCCCCTTGACTTCCTCGTCTAGGTCCGGAGCCCTGAAGCCGCTCCTCTCTTTCATTCCTTTCTATCTCCCTTTTCAAATGAATGAAATCATTTGTATCATGGCCATAATCCTTGTGAAACTCGCAGAATAAGTCCGTAGCTCTTCGTTCTTCTACTGCGGTTGGCGCATTTGATAAGGGCAGCGGTTATTTGAATACCCCTCTGTAAATACTTAGGATCTGTGTTGGAGGCCAACTAGCAGGGGTATACCTCTTGTAGTTAGGCCTGGGTACCTCTACTATCTTCTTCCCTCGATGATCCTTATTTCTTTCCGGCTTATCGATTATACTTTTTTTCTCCTAGTGGCTTCTTCAACTTTTGAGTGCTGCTCAACTATATCCTGAAGCTTCAGTAGGGTTCGAGGAACATTGTTACTTTGTTTCTTGTATAGCTCTATATCTCTCAGCTCAAGTAAGTATCCTTGTATCACTTCATTATACTTGGTCTCCACCACCCCTAAGTTTTCATCTACATAGCGATAGTAGAAGGCTTCTGTTGATTCTGCAAGGTTTTGTATTGTCTTGTATAACTCCAGCAAGGTTTTAGTAAACCTTTTCTTTTGGGCATATTGACTCAAATATGTCGTGCTAAAATCTCTATAGGAGTGCAAAGACCCCTTTGGCAACTTGTTATACCACTCTTGAGCCTTTCCTTGGAGATAACTCCATACCGGTTTGCAAGTCAGCTTTTTGTTGAAATCCCTCAAATTTATTAGACTAAGGAATGTCTGGATGAACTCCTTGGGATTTGATTCTCCACTATACGTCGGGAGCCCCTATGGGGTTTGGTACCTACGGGCCATCGCTCTAAGGTTATCAGCAATGAAAATTGGGATCCTGCTACCTGGCCAAGTGGCCCAATCAGCCTGTCTAGCTCTCTCTTGAGAGCATCTCCAGTATCTCCTCTTTGCTCTCCAGGGTTTAGTAATCCTCTATGGGGGTTTTCATAAGCCATCTGATGCTGAGGGGGAATTGCCCAAAATTTTCCCAGGCCATCGTGAATCCTAAACTTCCACCATATAACCTATAAGGGTCGTAAAAGCCATAACCTGCTATGGGTTCGGCATCCCTATGCTTCCATACCCCATCTCGGCTGTGGAATATTCTCCCATCAAGGTTACCGGAACTTCAGGGGGTCCAGAATGTGTTATCCCCAAGTGTTTGGGGAATAGAGCCTGATCAGCTCTAAGATATCCTTCCATTAAGGTTGTCAGAACTGAAGGGGGCCCGAGACGTGTCAACCCCAGGGGTTCAGGAAATGAAAGTTGAGGCCATGCCTGGTACACCTCTTGAATATATCCAAAGTAAGGAGACACTGTCATTTGTTGAGCACCGCTGCTTACCGGGCTTCTATGACCGTCGAAGGGACGATCGGGGCTCCCATGCCTTGAGAGTGGGCTATCGGGGCTGAAGCATGCATGACTTGATATCCCACCTCCACTAACATCTAAACTGCCCTTACTATGTCAGATTGCGAGGTATTCACACCTGTTGCCCGATTCTCTCGTAAGGCTTGTTCATAAGTATCCATTTGTGACTCACCGGAGACCTTTGTGAAATGACCATCTCTCTCATCATATTTCTCGGTGTATACATCTGGCGTAGGATTTGCAAGCCTTATTTCTCGACCTGTATTACTCACAGTAGGCCCCGAGGGTACTGCTACATCTCGAGGGCCCTCAGGTATCACTAGGATCTGTCCAATGGAGTATTGCCCTCCTTCCAGCTCTTCAGCTGAGACTTGCACTGTTTCTCCCTCCACTTCCTAAGATTCTTGGGGGTTAACCATTCTCCTTCTTCTTCCTTGATAAGGTGATTGTACTTCTTCGGTAGCACCATTTCCTTTCAGCTTTAACCTCTCACTCCTACGAGTATTCGTGGAGATGGAACGACTGAATTGGTCCCACTGGACATGCTAATTAATGCATTTGGAAACCGGTCGAGTCGTAATGTCAAGTCCCTCAATGATAATCTACAAGCAAATATCCCTGGGAGGTCCTAGGGGAAAATTCTCTGATGCTTAAGTCAGTAAGAATCTTAGTAAAAATGTTCAAAAATCCCCTATAGTAAGTGCATACCTGTCTATTTATACTTTATTAGGGAATAATGTATCTCCAGATTATACACCTTGATGTACGCCTCTCTGTTAAAGAGATTTATTGTGCTGACGCGGCCATGAAGTGCTCTCGGCCCAAGGTATTCTTGGCCCAGTTGCAGGTTTGCCTATCATAACTTTGATTCACAATATTGAACACAATAACTTTAATTCTTTCTTTTTTACAAATTGAAATAAAGCTTGTCTATTGAAAAATGATATTTTCATAAATTATGGAAAAAATGGAGTCGTATCGTACCCGTCAAGAAGTTGAACCACCAGATCCCTAGCCCGTGACCTGCAAGACAAAGTCCCTAGAGATGCTCCGGGGAGGAAAACCTTCTGATAATAAAGTCAGTCATTGATGTGAGGAAGATAAAAAAAATAGTGAATCTCCCTAAAAGGAAAGACATACCTCCATATTTATAGCACTTAAACCCTAACATGTGATAAATGACAATATTGACCCTTACATGGCTAAACCCCATTGGGCTAAGTCATCCCAAAGATGTTATTTAATGAGTTGGGCTACAGCCTAACTCTAGGTTCGTAAAAGTTCCAAGTCATCCCAAGTATATTATTTAATGAGTTGGGCTGCAGCCCAACTCTAACTCATAAGAGTACTATCAAAAGCCCTCATGGCTCGAAAGACTATGGCTCTATTTGGTTGGGCTTAAGTGCTTTTCTTATAAGCTAAACACATGTTCAGTGTTTGGTAAACTCCTAAAAAGTGCTTATTCAAGAAGCATAAGCTATTTTTGGGGGGAATGTAGAAGTTGGTTTCCCATTGCTTTCAAAATTAGCCAGCCTTGCTCATAAGCACAACTGTGCCAAACACACTTCATTTCTTATCGATAGATTTTAAATGCTTGATCCATCAAGGGATATAAATTATGACCGATGATCTCGAGGTTCGAGAATATATGGTTTTCGAAACCATCAGTATGACATGAAAATTTGGGTTTTCTAAGATAGTAATTCCTTAGTTTCAAATTCAAAAAGTTATAATGGACCCTTAGAGTTTAATGGTTCCTTACCAGAGCTATCGAGTATTCTTCCTTTCTCGAAGGGTTCTTTGAAATTTTACGCTTTCGAGGCATGTATCTTCTCTAAAAGAGGGATCCTAATGTTTAATCTTCAATATCGAGGAACGAGAGGAAAGAAAAAATGTGTTTGTTCCTTGAGAACAAGTATTTCGCTTTTAAGCGAGTATTTTGATCACTTGAAAGCGAATTATTCTATTGCTTTGGTGTGAACATTTTGATCGCTTAAAAGAGAATTATTTTGTCGCTTAGGAGAGAACATTCAATCGCTTGAAATCAAAATTCAAATGCTTAAAAGTGGATTTACTTTTTCTCTTAAGATCGAACATTCGATCACTTACAAGCGAGTTATTTTATCTCTAGCGATTGCTTAAGAGCAAAATTCAAATGTTAAATGCAAATTATTAATTTTTTGCTTAACACAACTGCGGGATAGGGGTATTTGTACCGATAATTTAAGGAAATAGCACCAAAATACCGGTGCGTATGTATAATAGGGGTGTAAAAATGCAACACATTTACACCGGTAAAACAAACCACTGTAGATAATTATTTGCAACAACATCTTAGACCGGTGTATAAATTTTGAAAAGTTGGGTCACAAAATATCTACACCGGTAATATTTGGAACACCGGTGTAGACATTGTACACTGGTATATGACATATGAACCGGTGTAATACCATGATTTGTACATCGGTATTAAATATAACACCGGCCTTTCTTTTGTAGTAGGAATTTTTTTTTGTACCGGAATAGTTTTCACCCGGATTATTTTATGCACCGGTAATATTTAAATAATTTAAAATAAATTATTTAAATTGTGATTTTTTTACACCGGTTTATTCATTTTATACCGGTGTATTATTTGGTTAAATTTTGTAATGACCAATTTTTTTATGGTCCCTCCCGGATCATTTCTGGGGCAACGACAGCCAGAGATACTTGTGAAACCTTTGAATCAGTACGAAATTTGAAACACCCTATTACAAACATATCGGTGGCAAAACACACGAACGTTATTCAAACTATGGAATAGAAGAACTATCTTAAGCATGGATTGAAACAAAGTAAAAAATCACACAAGTTTACTATAACCAAACACCATCCATAGAATTATAATACCATTAACCACTCAAAATAAACCATCAACCTATTATGTCGTTCTTATCATCCAGAAGTTGCAAAGTAGTGTTCGCCTGTTGCTGGTAGTCTTCTAGCCAAGCCCCACACCATCTCTCTCCTACACCTTGAATTTTGTGCACATGGTACGACCCTTTGCCCTCTGGGAAGGTCTGTTAATTTCAAACTTACACTGTAGTCAATAATGTTTCGTTTACTAGAATTTAATCATAATAAATTTTGAGATGCAAGGTTTACCTCCAAGATATTGTTTGTCTCCGGGTGATTAACACATTCTTCCATGAAGAGCATGATGGAGTACCTACATTGCCACGAACCATTCTGGTTTCGGTACTGCACAGGAAAGGTACATGTAATTACTAACCCTAAATATAATAAATTGAGGGATGAAATGACAGAATGACTTACCATGATGTTGTTAATTTTCCAAGTGTAGTCGGTTCTGGCTCCGTCTTTTTCTTCTCCCTTTGGTATGCGCATGCAAGCCTGTCAAGAAAATAAATTAAAATGGTTACTTCTTCCCGTATATTACCAAACTAGGATTTTTGATTTGATTGATTGAAATACCTAGAAATGACCCCGAGTTTGACCATGTTTGTTGGTTTGATTCCCCCTCACAATGTGTCCAGAGTGAAAACCTCCTCTGTTCTGGGACGGACAATGATGAGGTACAAATGATCACTATCAGAAAATTATGTTAACAAATTAATGAAATGGAAGTGGTTTGAAATGTGAATGTAATTATTAGGAAGAAATACTTACATTCTTATGTAGGGTATGCTGTATAAATCCGAATTTTTTGCCTTCATTGTTTCCCAAATTAGTTTGAAACAGAGTTCGACCTCATGCTCAAAATTGTTCAAGGTGCCACAGTTGGATGGGCAAAATTGGACGTAGCCTGAATTAGTTTCCCATATTTTCTCCCAAAGGTGCCTGTAAAGTTAATGATACTTAAAATGAATTCCTAATTAATTTGAAAAATATTAAGGCTGTAAGTTTTGAAACTTACCCCATCCACTCATCGACTTGCGTATTTTCGATCCAGGTCATTGAACTCATGTTCCCCAGTTTCTTCCCAAACTCGACCAAAACTTCTATTCTAACACCGCGGGTGTAATGGAAGGCTAATGTCGATGGTCTGAACACTGGGAAGAACATGCAGTCCTTATTCTTTATCATTTCCAGGATAGCGGCATTTACTTCCTATTAATTGCACCCTAATTGGCCAATCTGTCAGGTCTCATTTGTTGACATTCTGCGAATGTAAAATGATACGAAATGATCACTCGAGTATGTAGTATTGAAATATCAATAATAATGGTACCTATTTTGGCAGCCTATTTAATCTTGATCTTGTAGATGTCCGGAAATTAGCCTTCGAGTGGGATTTTTACTGGCCAATATCCTGTTACAAAGATTAATGAATAAAGATACGCAAAAGTACTTTGAGGAATTGAAAAATAAAGTGTTACAAGTATGTACCTCATCGTTGGTGGTGAGAACCATAACCTCCTCGTCATCGTCGTTCGTATCACCTCCGGCATTGACATCATCAATGTCACTCGGTTGCTCATCTGCCTTGCCTATGAAGGACACCGGCCAATCCACGACACTGTTAAGCGCCTCTCCACGCCGTGGATAAACCTGTTTGCCACCTTTGTCTTCCAATTCCTATGTTGGTTTTTATCCTCTCTATAACCTCCTTCCTCGATATTTCTAGTTGCTCGCCTGTCACATGTGTTTCAATTGCGAAGCTCTCCTGGAATGAATCATATGAAAATGTATGTCATTAATCATGTCTTCACTAAGACTTTACCATGAATAAAACTTTTAAATGACAATTGTTGAGAGTCTTACCAGAACATCCTTCCATGCCTCTTCCTTAACATCCTCAGGGACATCACTCTAGTGTTTGCATGCGCCAAATCTGATATGGTGCCAGAAAGCGTAATTTCCATAAGCGAGCCATGCTGACCAATTCTTAATGTATACTTCTTGATTCCGACAGAAGACAAACGTAACAGGAATTGGAGTGTTATGATTTGCCAACATGACTGTCACATGCTAGTTCCTTGCCTCCTCACCTACTATTTCACCTCTCTCATCAATACACAACCTATCACATGAGAACGCCTTCCATTAACGGGTCCCCCAACATCATCCAAACTAGGAAATACTGATGGAAACTCTGGACTATTAGTTATGGCTGGCTGATCAATCTCCTCATCAAAGTAAAACTTCTTCCCATGCAACACCACATGATACTTCTCATTCAAAGGATGAGAACGCCTTCCATTAATGGGTCCCCCAACATCTTCCAAACTAGGAAATACTGATGGAAACTCTGGACTATCAGTTATGGCTGGCTGATCAATCTCCTCATCAAAGTAAAACTTCTTCCCATGCAACACCACATGATACTTCTTATTCAAAGGGCCCTTGATGTAAAAAACATATCGTACCTGGGTAGCCAAGATGAACTTGTCATCTTCATATCCTACACGATTCAAGTTGGCAAACGTGAACCCCATGGGCTTCTCAACTACAACACCGGAACCCTATTCCACCCAACAACACTTGAAGACAATAACCTTGAACTATACATAATCCAACTCCCAAATTTCCCCAATTGCCACATAGTAAGGCATCATAGAAACAACCAGATGTTATCTCTCTTGCTGGCCTGCTACATGGATTCAGATTCAATAGAAACACCATTATTTTGAGTGGTGCTCTTCTTATCCTTCGCTAATGTTGAGAAACTAAAGCCATTAATGTCATAACCAAGGTATCGTCTAATGGTGCAGTTCGGCTTTCTTGCAAACACCCATAGCTTACGAGGTATCCCTTCGACATTACACTGATTGTAAAACCAGTTAACAAACCTTGAAGAATGCTCGACCCGAATTTTATTCGGGGGCTGGTCTGGATCAATCTTTTCTAACAGGGAAACATTCTCTTTAACATATGTTACAGTCTCGCTACTATTACGTAATACATACAGGTGAACAGTCATTAACTCAGTTTGATAGATTGTATGAAGCGTACCCTTGGAACGTGGAATCCCATTCCGCCTTCCTCATTTGGGTCCACTTGGAACACCAACCGCTTCTCTTCCAACCAAGTTTTCTATACCATACTCAATGATCTCCTCATTGATGTACCTCTAGCATCAGGCTGACTACGATAATGAACATAGCCCTTGAAAACAGCCCTGTGA
The DNA here is from genome assembly GCA_037428765.1 of Rubia yunnanensis. Taxonomy (NCBI): domain Eukaryota; kingdom Viridiplantae; phylum Streptophyta; class Magnoliopsida; order Gentianales; family Rubiaceae; genus Rubia; species Rubia yunnanensis. The sequence continues at coordinate 26,233,126 of CM075062.1, read as the reverse complement.
TACTCAAAGGGTACATCCAATGCACTCCAACAAGCTCATACTTACGTATCTCCCTAACCAAATGTACCACTAGGTGCACCATGATGTCAATGAATGATGGGGGAAATACTTCTCCAAATGGCATAAAACAACAGCAGCCTCTCGATCTAGTTAATCTAGCTATTGCCTGTTAATAAATTTCCTGCATATTGAGTTGAAGAAGAAACACAAGAGCATAACTTAAAATCTAACTTCCTCTTCCAAACACCCACCGATTGCAATGGGCAAAAGTTGTTGCATAAGGACATGACAATCATGTTATTTCAAAGCATTAAGACGCAACTCATCATTCACAAACCGACTAACATTAGAGGAGTAACCGGAAAATACCTTCATTCCTTGGATGGTCTCACACACCGATCTCCTCTCAGAAACTGATAGATGGTAAGGAGTGGGGAGTAGGTACGTTTGCCTCCCTTTTACCTCTGATACCAGATCCAACCGTATACCAAGGTCCACTAAATCTTTTTTTGCATTCAAGCTATCCTTAGTCTTCTCGGTAATGTTCAGAAGCATTCCAATTAGACTCTCACAAACATTCTTTTCGATATGCATGACATCCAAACAATGGTGAACCTCCAAATTTTCCCAGTATGGCAAATCGAAGAAAATTGACCGTCTCTTCCACGGTCTGTCTACAGCCCCACCACCCTTTCATAACTTCTTACCAAGGACAACATTCAATTTCTTCACTTTTTTGTGAATAGCTACACCAGTCAAATTTTTAGGTGCCTTTCTCCTCTCCTCCTCACCAATGAATGCAACCGTGTTATCCCACAAATTGTTCTTCACCGGCAGAAATTTATGGTGACCCAAATAAATAGTCTTTCACCCATTTCTCAACAAATGATAATCTATCTCATCCTAAATAATTGGGCAAGCCTTGTGACCCTTGACCACATACCCGGAAAGGCTATCATATGTCGGGAAATCATTTATGGTACAAACAAGCATTGCCTTCTATGTAAACTCTTCACCACTACCAAAGCACCTTCAAATCCTCTATCAAAGGGGCAAGATAAGTGTCTATGTAATTTCCAAGTTGTTTCGGGCCTGAAATCATGATGGGCATCATTACATATTTTCTCTTGATTCTCATGTACGGTGAAAGATTGTAAATGGGAAGCATAACTGGCAACAGACTGTGTTTTGAGAACAGATTACCAAATGGGTTCATACCACAAAGCAAATATCAAATTCCACGGTTCAGATGAAAATTGTGGATGCATCTTATCAAATTTCTTCCACTGGTCTGTGTCAGTCGGGTGTCGAATTATATCATCATCTTTACAACCTCCCCTATCAACGCACCATGTCAAGTTCTTTGCATCATTTTCATTATTAAACAACCTTCTCAGCCTCAGAATAATTGAAAGATACCACATACATTTGGAAGGCACCCACCTCATCACCGACACAACATGCTCTCCACCGACAACCACATTTCTCTTTTTCTTATAATGCAACACATTACATACTGGACAAACAATCTTATCCTTAAGGTCATTCCTATATAGGACACAATCATTCGGACAAGCATGTATCTTTTCATACTCCAATCACATCAGACACAAAATTCTCGTAGCTTCATAAAGGTTATCAGGAACCCCGTTACCGGGTGGAAGCTTTTCATTCAAAAACTTAAGAAATTTATTAATGCTAGTATCACTCCATGACCCTACATTTTTTAAACTAAACAACTCCATCAAACACGACATGACCGTGTCTTTCTTCTTGCAACTAGGATACAATGGTGTATCCTTCTCACCAAGGAAGTTAGCCAAAACCTCGGGCCTCCCTTTAAACTCATTAACAACCTCCTCACACATGTCATCCAACTTAGCACCCCCAAAACACTTTCCCTAACTACTAACTCTCACTTCCGGTGGTGATTTTTCCCCATGAAAGGTCCACACAACATAATCTTTCGTAAACCCTAGACTATACAAATGGAGTTTCACGATGCCCTTCTTATCTGTATGAATATTTCCACAATCACGATAGGGACACAATATTTGCTTCTCCTGACTAAAAGCATGCTCCAAGAACTCATCCACGAACTTAATATATTCATCACTCACCCTACTAACGTTGGCATACGCATGCTTATGCCTCTTGATGATGCGATACAACTCTACATATCAACAAATGTCCTACAATCAAACTTCAACACATTTTATATAATAGAATTTTTCATGATGACTTCCTAATCATGCAACATCATAAATGCACAATATACACCAATATTCCACATTACAATTACAACATTCGTAACATGTCCAACAATATAGGAATCAAAAGTCATAGCCTTATAACTACAACAACCTTGAGAATAAATCACAAACTAATATCTACAAATCTACCTCAATCACCATCCAATGATCAAATAGAAAATGATAATGTCTCTACTACCAAAACCATACATGAAATCCTTAATATCCGTAAATGTAATTCAAAAAATGGTACCTTCTAGGGTTTTCAATGTGGAGAATTCAATGCCTTCATCAACAAAAAAACCATTAATGACCTCTTCTTCCAAAAATCCCATTTTTAACTTGCTAAAAAGGTGGTACGTGAGCATTTAATGCAATTTTCTACACCGGTAATTAGACTTTACCAGTGCATTTATAGCTTATTACACCGGTAAAAATAGTTACCGGTGTAGATATTTAGCCAAAACTTGTGTATTTTCTTCTTCTGCAATGGTACAATCATAGTTCCGGTAAAAAAATGAAAAGTTTTAGCACCAAATTACTACAAAGAGAAATTTCCTATGCACCGGCATTAAGAAAATACTGGCGGGTGTTCAATTTCTACATCGGTTTCTAATAGTACCTGGTGTACAAATGCAAAAATTTTCCACATTTTTTAAATTTCTGCACCAGTAAATTCCCATAACCGATTTAAAACGTTATCCTCTTGGCGCCAAATAATAAAAATGTAAAATATGTACACACCGTAATAGTTTACCGGTGCACATGTAAGCAAATACACCGATCAAAACCACCTATACAGATAATACCGGTTAAAATTTTTTGAGTTTTTACACCTTTAGAACAAACAACGATGCAAAAATAGGTGAACTATACACTTGTTGACAGGATACCGATGCGTATGTACTTATTTGAACCAGTAGTGATGTTAACATGATAAATACCGGTGCAATTGGTTACATACGCACCGGTATACATGTACTCATGAATTTATACCAGTGCATATGTACCTGTTTGCTAGCAGTGTAAGAGCGAACATCCGTTCACTTAAAAGCAAATTATTTTTTTGCTTAAGAGCGAACATTCGTTCATTGAAAAGAAAATTATTTTATCGCTTAAGAACGAATTATATGTTCGCTTGAGAACATTCGATCACTTAAAAGTGAATTATTTGTTCAATTGAGGGCGAACATTCGACTATAATCGATCTTTGTGTTTTAAGAATGTTAAGCAGAACTTAATCCATGTTAACCAAAATTTTGGATCTTGGTGCAATGAAAATCACTCAAACATACAAGGCAAGAAGGTTTGAAGTCCATGCCAACGAGACAGTGGGACCAAAAATGTTATCCGGGGAAGGGATCAACGTCTTGTGAGGGACTATCGAAGCCCGTGACATGATGTTTGAAGGTCTTGCACAATGATTCAAACCTTAGGAGTGGAATTCTCAATGAAGCTCTATCATTGAGGCTCTCCTAGGGTCTTCGGGAAGATTTTATCCTCTAGGTGTATATGTTATTCAATGTGTTGTAGTATTTATATATTTATAGAGCTACGACAGAAGTAACTTTGCTCGATTCAACGTAGAATGGGATAATGCTGCTTTAGGCGCACAAATGTTGAGCAGGTCATTGTTTAAAATGTGGCCCAGGCATGTAGGTCATCCTAAATCTCATAGTTGGATGTAGCACTGGGCGCATAATTCCTTAATAATTCATTTTGGAATTGAGGAGGGTGTCCTTTGACTTTTGGTGGTGAACTCCTTAGGTACACTAACCCCTTCAGTCGAAGGGCATTCGTTATTAATGATAATGTTTCGTCCCTTTGACGTAAGGGTTGTATCGTCAAATTTTACCTTTCAACGACAGTAAATAAGTGTCAAACTTTTCCCATTCGATGTAAGTATTATCTTTCAGCGTGCACTTTATAAACATATAAATGCAAACTCGTAGATTTAACTAATTGTCGCACACATCGTTTGATCCTCTACTAAATCATCAAAGTTGCGCACGGTGTATGAAGTTGGGCACAGTTGGATGTAGCGTGTAGCGCACAAATCCATCCTGTAGGGTGGGCATCCTTCTACCTTTAGCATCATTATGGTGGGTGTGTTATTCTTTGGTCAAGGGTTCTTTAAATTTAATAGTTCTTCATCTGAAATTGATTACCTGATAACCCTCTATAGATAATAATAACAACACCAATATCATAATAACAAAGTTGGACCTAGGCCTTTAAGGTGTAGTTTACAAATCTTGAGATAGCATTACTAATTTGGTATCGAGAAGGAGTGCAGCGCATAGCGACAACTCAAGTCTATCAGTCGCAGTGCATAGCATACGAAACTGAGATCAATATAAGGAGTGCAGCTTATCAGCATACGGCTCAAATCATCGCTTATAAGCGAGTAAGTTCACTTCTTAAGAGCAGAAGTGTCAATTATCAGCGTGTAAGTTCTTCGCTTAAAAGTGAGAATATTTTGCACTTTAAAGAGAACTTTTGATCGCTTGAAAGCGTGAATATTTTTTTTGCGTTTGAAAAGTGAACTGTGGATCGCTTAAAAGAGAGAATATTTCATCAATTAAAAGTGAAGTTCCGATCGCTTAAAAGCAAGAATTACTGTCGATCGCTTAAAAGAGAGAATATTTTGGACCCTTAAAAGCAAAGTTCCGATCGCTTAAAAGTGAGAATTACTATCGATCGCTTAAAAGTGAGAATATTTTGGACCCTTAAAAGCGAAGTTTCGATCGCTTAAAAGTGAGAATTACTGTCGATCGCTTAAAAGAGAGAATATTTTGGACTCTTAAAAGCGAGGTTTCAATCGCTTAAAAGCAAGAATCGTTGTTGATCGCTTAAAAGCGATAATATTTTAGATGCTTAAAAGAGATGTTTCGACCGCATTAAAGCGAGAATTACTATTGATCATTTAAAAGTGGAATATTTTGGACACTTAAAAGTGAAGTTTCGATCGCTTAAAAGGAAGAACTACTATCAATCGCTTAAAAGCAGGAATATTTTAGACGCTTAATAGTGAAGTTTTGCTTGCTTAAAAGTGAGAATTACCGTGGATCGCTTAAAAGTGAGAATATCTTTGATGCTTAAAAGCAAACTGTTGAGCTTGGCCTTTTGTAGCACAAGCAAGATAATCATCAAACTTGGTTTTATCGACACAAGTAAATAGTCCTCAGATATGATAGCATTGTTCGGTTGATAACCATCTGATGATAATAAGAGCAACATCAACATCAGCAACATTAATATCTTAATCACAGAGTCATGCCTGATAATGTCATATAAACAAATAATGGTATTTAAGCACAAAGTCAAGCCTACCATATCCATGATCACGATAAATGGTGTGAGGTAACATAAGTAAACCATGCAAGTAATGAATGCCCCAAAATTATTTTAGAATCTGAAATAGGATTTAAAATAATTTTAATATAGGCTCATGGGACAACTCAAAAGATAAAAAAATAATACCAAACTGCATCCATATAGTTTTAATTAAGAAATTTTAATTTGCATGTTAGTCAAATGCAAATGATGAAATCTGCCCATAATTTGTTGTTGACTTGATGCAAAGGACACTCGTTACTCTAAATAAAATTACCAGAATTTGTTGACTTGAGCCATGCAAATTGCACGTCATCTTTCTTTTGACATGCAAATTGCACGTCATCTATGGGATAAATGTGGGCATATGGGAAAGTAGCGCACCATGTGGAGACATACAAAAGTAATGTCGTGGGCAACTTTACCTTACCTTCGATGGCATCCCTTCGCCCTTCGATAGCGTTTCGATGAGCCTTTGGCGTGGCTTTGACGGCTCTTTGATATTTTGCGTAGCTTCGATGACTCTTCGATCTGTGGCAAGGCCTCAATGATTCTTTGATATTTGGCGAAGCTTCGATGACATATCTTCAATGAGAGAAGGCGCCTCTTGGGAAATTGGCGGTAGAGGCTTCGAGTTCTTCCATGAGGAACAAGAAGCTGTGACAATGAGTTCGGAGGACTTCATCAATGAACAAAGCCAAATATTAGCTTTTACATAGGGGACGGTAGTCCATGATCATCACATGTTTGGTGAGCTCAATTGGATTCCGCAGCGAGGCAAAGAAGCTTCAAACACAAGTTTTGAATCTTTCAGTGTCTCAATACCTTTGAAGCTAATATAGGTGAAACTAAGAACAACATTCACAAGAAACACTGCCATATCCACCATCTTCGAAGCTTCACCAAGTAGGACCTGCAACTTCTAAATAAAAAAGACCAACGGTCGGTGGCATTGAGCTTGATGGACATTATCGATGGAGAAGTTCTTCAATGGATGATGACATCAAATTCAATGGGCCAGTGTAAAGTCTAGATTTATCTAGTTGGCAATTTGTGAAAATTATGCAAATATGGTATTATTGAGTTGCAACATCAAAGAAGGAATTTTGGTGAAATAAGGAAAGGTTGAAGACTGAATCCGAGAAGGATACATCTTGTCCAGTTGTATTTGAGTTGGAGAATATATCAATTCCTTACTTAAAGGGATTAGATTTGGTAATTCTTATCTCCAAGAGATTTGATTGTAATCAGAATATTATGTGGAGAAGGAATTACATTTGCACAATACATACATGCGAATTAGCAGTATATTCACGCAAAGATGTTTACGAAAAAAGAAGACAGAATATTATGGTATTTGTGAGTTATGGAAATCTAAATATTCTGCTATATGTTTAGGCGTGTGAAGCATAATTGGTTTATGAAAAATTCCTACTTATATGGAGAAGATTTATTCGAATATATGGGATAGAATGAGTTAAGGTAAATCCCTTTATTTATGGGATCTGGATATGCTTCAAGAATCAGATTTGGAATAGGAATATTGTGGAGATAATCATGGATATTCAGATCTGATTCGTGGATATAAATTGGGGACAAACACGGCTGCATACTCACGGATTTAATTGAGCAAAAATATGCATACAGATTTTTGATGTTTTCGAGATTTTCAAAGAGCCAGAATACTGTGTTCCAACACACCTACTGCACAAAGTTCAGAATCATATGCCTTAATTCCTCGGGAGGAGGAGATCCAGCGTCGACGAGTTTCGAGGTCAGAGGGAGTCTGATCAAGGCGGATCGGTAACAAGGGGAGCTTGCAGGATTCACGTTATAGTTAGATAAGATAAGTATAATTGTATGGTGTACTTTGTACTGTATCTTTCTGATTAGTGGATTCATTCTGAACTGGGCCAGGCCCCGCAGATGTAGGTGGATTTCACCGAACTGCGTAACCAAGTCTTGTGTCCTTTACGTTTTACGTTAATATGCACTTGGTTAGATTAGTCATGTTGGAACACACCAGTTGTGATAATTGAATTAATTAGGTAAAACTAAATTTCAATTGGTATCAAAGCTTGGTCACTTATTATTCCCTTGGTTGTGTCAAGGAAAGTGAGATCGGTTTTACCAATGGCGACCAGAGAAGGAGCTTCTGTGTCTTGGCCACCACTGCTGGAAGGAACAAATTACAACTACTGGAAGGCTCGCATGCGGGTGTTCATAAATTCACTGGATGAATTGGCTTGGTACTATGTTGAAACAGAATGGAAATCCCCTGTTGTTGGAAGTTCTGAAGGAGGAGAACCTAAGCCTAAAGAGTCGTGGACACCAGGTGAAAGAATGGGAAGCTTGGCGAATTATAGAGCATTAAATGCCATATTTACTGCAGTAGATGAAGATCAGTTCAAACTCATCTCTACGTGCCAACAAGCAAAGAAAGCATGTGATATTCTGCAAACTATGCATGAAGGAACCAATAGAGTTTGAGAATCTAAATTACAAATGTTGGCCACAAAGTTTGAGGAACTTAAAATGGAGGAAGATAACACAATTTCTATATTCAATGGAAAAGTCAGGGATATCTCCAACATGGCATACCAACTTGGCATACCAACTTGGAAAAGTATACAAAGAGGCGAAACTGGTGAAAAAGGCCTTGAGATCTCTTCCTAAAAGATTTGCTATGAAAGTTGCAGCAATAGAAGAAGCAAGAGATGTAGCCAGCATGACCTTAGATGAACTAAGGGGATCACTACAGACCTATGAGATGACAATGCAACAGCCTGCAAAGAAAGTCCAGAAGGAGTTGGCCTTCAAATCCTCTACATCAAGGGTCATCAATGAATCTGATAGTGATGATGAAATTGAAGAACTTGCTCCTATCACCAAGAGTTTATCAAGAATGCTGAAGAAGGTGGTAAACAAGAATTCACAAGAAAGATCTAGAGGGAATAAAAATCGTCCTCGAGATTTTGGTAATAGTGGAACTCGGATGGAACAAGGAAGTCAGCAATTCTCTAGAAACCAAAATGGTGAAGGAAAGAAGTCTGAAAGAATTCAATGTCGAGAATGTGGAGGACACGGTCACATCCAGGCTGAATGTGCTAATACCCTAAAGAAGCAGGGAAAATTATACATCACCTCTTCGAGTGAAGATGATGAAGAAGACGAAGGGGAACTTACAAGCAATTATATGGCATTTGGAGCAAAATTTCACGGTGGATCAGATGAGGTATGTTCCAACATGTCAGAGAAAGACGAAGTTTTATGTTCCAACACAGGTTTTGATGGCATGTCCAATGATGATGACGGACTAGTTGTGAGTGATGAAGATATCTACAGTACATATGAGCAGATGTATGCCATGTGGCTTCAAGTTGTTGATACAAATAGAGTGTTGAAGGAAGAGAAAAATCATCTACGCGAGAAGGAGAAAGAGTCACGAGTATTAGTTGGTGAACTCAGAAGAGAGATTGAAGAGTTAAATTTGAATCTAAGCTCAAAAACTAAGAGAGCTGAGATGGCTGAAGCAGCTATTACCAAGTTAAACACTTGAACGGCAAAACTTGATGACATTCTGATCATGGGAAAAAACTTTGGAGATCGACATGGAATCGGGTTTGACAATTCATCAGGTAGCAAGGTCAATCTCAAGTTGAAGATTCAAGGGGTAAAAAGAAAGTTTATCAAGACTCATCAAAGGAAACCTCTCATCTGTAGCTACTGCATGTATCAAGGTCATACAGAGGAACAATGCCGAAAACTGCTCAGAGATATCATGACAGGGCGACAACTCTCAGTATGTTCCAACATAGACGATGTCCAGCGATCAAAAATGGTCAAAAAGGTATGGGTTGTTAAACGCACAAGTACTTGCTTTTTTGCCCATACGTCTCCTATTGCACCTTCTAGAGACTTGTGGTACTTTGATAGTGGTTGCTCTGGCCACATGACTGGAACTCGGGAATTACTAACAAACATCCAGCCATATGATGGTGGTTTTGTTACGTTTGGCGATGGAAAGAAGAGTCGAGTGGTTGGAAAAGGTGAATTGCATATTGAAGGATTCCCTGTATTCACTGGTGTTTTATTGGTGGAAGATCTAAAGACTAATCTCCTAAGTATCAGCTAGCTATGTGATGATAATATGACCGTGGAATTCCACAAGGAAAAGTGCATAGTGAAACATGGCAACAACAAAGTGCTTACTGGTATTCGGTCATCAGACAAATGCTACTTATTGGAACAAGAAGTGAACTGCTACAGTGTCAAATGTGATGAAGTGTATCGTACGGCTGACCATGTTCCAACATCGGTTGATTTCTCAGATCAGGGACGTAATGATGTTGGAACATCAGATGAGACAAATCTTAAAGATGAATCTGGTGACTCTTATATCTTCAACAATGTTGGAACATCGTCCTCTCCAGAACTCTCCCGTGTTCCAACATCGGTGAAGGCTGAATCAAGCGGAAGAATGACTCGATCGATCCATTGGGTTAACTATAGGGAACTTGCTGGTCTACAATATTTTCTCTCCCTCATTGATGTTTCCTCAGTTGCCAGGTTAGAATCTATTCGCATTCTCCTTGTTATGACTTAGACTATGAATTTTACGATGTACCAAAAAGCTGTCAAGAGTGCTCCCCTACATGGTGTGGTTAATGAGGAAGTATATCATCGACTCAAGAAGGCTTTGTATGGATCAAAACAAGAACCACAGGCATGGTATAAGCGACTCACGACCTTTCCTATTCAGAAAGGTTCTCGTCGAGGGGGAGAAGACCACACCTTGATTGTTTTTCAAGAACAAGATTTTGTGACTTTGATGCAAACTGAATTGAAGATGAGTATGGTGAGAGTTTTGGTAAGAATTCGGGTTGAGAGAAAAGTCTTGGTAGCCTATGTTCCAACATCGAGACCAATTGCGAATATTTTCACAAAGCCGTTGGACACTGCTACGGTTGAGCTCCTCAGACAACACTTAGGTGTTTGTCAGATTTGAGGTATTTCTTTAAAGCTTTTATTTAGCAGTAGAAGTTTTGTTTATTTATTTTGTGTACAGAAAATTAGAAAAACACAAAAAAATTAGAAAGAAGAAAAAGGTGAAAAAAATTATGGTCAAATATATTAGAAAGGTGGTTCTTCCTGGTATTCTGGTTTATGATGATAAGGAGTTGGAAGACAGTGATGCTGGACATGTTCCAACATAGAGTTTGGAGACAGGTTGAGAAGACGTGGACATGGATTAGAGATTCAGCTATTCAAACATCAGTAACTGTGGTTGAAGAAGATTATGATCTGGATGGTGAACAAGTCTATGTTCCAACACCAGATAGGGGGAGAAAGTACTGATGAAGTGAAGGAAGCTGAGTAGGGGATGTGTTGATTCTGAAGCAATGAGAGCTGTTATGTTCCAACACAAGGTGAGCAGATTATTGAAGGCACTTCTGATCAAACTGCCATGAGGGATATAATTTTAGCCGAAAGGACAACTGATATGGGTGTATATGAGGAGTGTGAATTTACAGCTTACCTGGACTATTTGGGTCTCAAGACTGCCGCCTCAATCTACAAGGAGTATAATCGGGAGATTGTAGAAGAATTCTATGGGAGGCAACATTGATCCAGATTTTGACAAACATTGGTGTGAAGTTGAGAGCTCAATCCATTTAGATGGTAGCTATTGGAGGTAGAATATGCCAGTTTGGATGAGGCACAGATAGCTGCTCCTGAAGAGGTTTAAATGTTCTACTATGGCTATGTTCTAACATATGCCAGATATTTGCTTCAGGGGGAGCTGCATTTAATGGAGATTTTGGTTTTCTGTGTCTATTGCGTGTGGCATGTTTATGGTCCCAAGGGAGAGATGTTTTTGATTTCTTGGATGACTTTATTGGCTCCGTTGGGTTGATGTTCCAACATGGTTATTATTCCTGTATGTTGAAGAAATGCGGAATTCAGGGGGAGACGCTATGTTTCTATGTTCCAACATCCAGAGTGGTTTTCAAGGTTGATGTCTTTATTTGTATAAGCTCTTGTGATGAAATACCAAAAGGTGATTGGTCCACAAAATGCCAAAGGGGGAGATTGTAAAGTCTAGATTTATCTAGTTGGCAATTTGTGGAAATTATGCAAATATGGTATTATTGAGTTGCGACATCAAAGAAGGAATTTTGGTGAAATAAGGAAAGGTTGAAGACTGAATCCGAGAAGGATACATCTTATCCAGTTGTATTTGAGTTGGAGAATATATCAATTCCTTACTTAAAGGGATTAGATTTGGTAATTCTTATCTCCCAGAGATTTGATTGTAATCAGAATATTATGTGGAGAAGGAATTACATTTGCACAAGACATACATGCGAATTAGAAGTATATTCACGCAAAGATGTTTACGAAAAAAGAAGACAAAATATTATGGTATTTGTGAGTTATGGAAATCTAAATATTCTGCTATATGTTTAGGCGTGTGAAGCATAATTGGTTTATGGAAAATCCTTACTTATATGGAGAAGATTTATTCGAATATATGGGATAGAATGAGTTAAGGTAAATCCCTTTATTTATGGGATTTGGATATGCTTCAAGAATCAGATTTGGAATAGGAATATTGTGGAGATAATCATGGATATTCAGATCTGATTCATGGATATAAATTGGGGACAAACACGGCTGCATACTCACGGATTTAATTGAGCAAAAATCTGCATACGGATTTTTGATATTTTCGAGATTTGCAAAGAGCCAGAATACTGTGTTCCAACACACCTGCTGCACAAACTTCATAATTATATGCCTTAATTCCTCGGGAGGAGGAGATCCAGCGTCGACGAGTTTCGAGGTCAGAGGGAGTCTGATCAAGGCGGATCGGTAGCAAGGGGAGCTTGCAGGATTCATGTTATAGTTAGATAAGATAAGTATAATTGTATGGTGTACTTTGTACTGTATCTTTCTGATTAGTGTATTCATTCTGAACTGGGCCAGGCCCCGCAGATGTAGGTGGATTTCACCGAACTGCGTAACTAAGTCTTGTGTCCTTTACGTTTTACGTTAATATGCACTTAGTTAGACTAGTCATGTTGGAACACACCAGTAGTGATAATTGAATTAATTAGGTAAAACCAAATTTCAGCCAGCTCTTCGAAGGAATGAAAAAGCCATTAAATGATTCCTTCAAATGATTAGTTCCATGTGTTGGACATCCTCACAGTATTTGGAAGTCCTGAAAACCATTGAATATAGTCCCTGGAAAACACTTTCTAGTTCTCATCATACTACGTCCAGTTATTGGTTCAAATATGATGCCTCTAGAAACCAATCGAGTTACACCGTTGAGTCCCTCAATGATAATCTGAAAACAAAAAGCCTCGGGGAAGAGGTCGGACTGCCTTTTCACTTCTCCCAAGTTAATCATTACTCTGACCATTTTTTTGGGTTTCTTAACTTCTCATTTCCCCCACATTCTCTTCACTTTAATAGCAGGTGACTTCAAAAGGTTTTCTTAGTGCTCTCCTCTTCATTCGTTCCCCGCTTACATTTTCCCTCCATCTATTTCTATCAGTAAGTTCTCCTAACCTTCATCTTTCCTCACTTCTTTTCCTTTATTTTTAGTGCTTATGGCGGATTCTGGTGAGAAATCCAAAGTGAGGAGGTATTCTAATGGAATTGTTCTTAAGGGATTTGAGGGAGAATCGCCCAGAAGGGGTGATTCTGAAGCTATTCTTAGTAATCTTGGGTATTCTCCCCAGGGTTCCAACCCTAGTAATGATGTGATTGGTAATTCAAGCTACACATCTCTTTCTAATTTCCCTGAGGGGGGTTTTCCCCGAGTTTGGCCTCCCAGCTGGGGGAAAGGGTATGTTCAGAGGTCTTCACGCCTTGGAGACATTGAGTTTGCCCCTCCCCTCTCCTCTGGAGGGAGGCCCCCAAGGGTGTTAGAGAAAGATGACAGGTAGTTCTACCCCTAAATATCCTCCACCGTTGAGCCCCCAGTCCCAGATCCCTCTGCGGAGGAAGAAACGTACGAGCCTCCAGCCCCAGATAAGTCTTGGACTATATCGGGGGTCTTACACTCGCTACCCCTACTAATGTGGAATTAGAATGGTTAGGGGCAACAGAGTCTTACGAGGATCCTCTTGAGGGGAGGTCAGTCGTATTTTTAAAGCACATCTGGTCACGGTTGTGCTTTCCCTTTCCTAAAATAGTCTCGAGTGTGCTCAGAGATTTTCAAGTAAGCCATACTCAAGTCAATCCTAGCACCATAACCACTCTCATGCTATTTCTCTGTCAATATTACAACCATGACATCCAGCCTGAGTATAAGTTGTTCCGCTACCTTTTTACCATGGTCTACGGCGGTAACTCCTCTGAGAAGATCATCACTTTTCCTCCTTGCCAGAGGAGACGTAAGGTCTTTAACCTTCCCGGGAATAAAGTGGAAGGATGCCAGGAGGGGTCTCACGTTTAACAGCCTTAGATATAAGGTTCCTCGATGAAATCGAGACGTTAAGGTCGAGTCTTAACTTGTTGACTAGTTTGTTTGCCCACCTTTCCTTGAGAGTGCTTGGGAACATGTGTTATTCTCACCGCTTTCCTATATCTCTTATACGAATCCCAATAACTTTGTTGGGGGTCAAGCCTGGCCCTCCGAGATTTACAAAAAGTATGTTTACGAACCAGCTAGAAAAAGAAAATTGCTGAGACAGCCCTGCTTGGCTCCTTCAGATGAGCCTCAAGTAGGCCCAAAGAGACTGAAGCTAGTTAAGGGATTTAAGCCTTGGCCTTCTCAAGACTTGGTAAACTGAGAGCCCCCTCTCGAGGATTCCCTTTTCTGTCCTGATTTTGAATGTGTCATACATGTATTTTGTGCTTTATTTTGTTGTTTATTATATACATATATTGTACCTTGTCTAACATCTTCTTTCTTTCCTCAGTGGACTGGAGTCTAGCTGGTGCTATGACCAAGAAGGGAGTAAACACCATCTCCTTAAAGGAGAAGGTTACCCCCACTACCCCCCTTCAGATAGTTGCTCCCTCCCACAGACACATCTTTGAAGCGGAAGCCTGAGGATAATGTTTCAGTTAGGGAGGGCCATCAAAAGATCTCTCATAAGAGAACTGCTCCTGAGACCTCTAATAAGGAGCTCTTCGCCGCCGCCTATGGTCTGCCATATTCTTTGAGCGTCTTAGCTGTAGGGACCACTTCACTTGGTCCTTTTTTTAAGAACTCCGAGGTCAGTTATTTTCTCAAAATTAATTTGAAAGTGACTATGCGTATTGCTTGTTTTCTCATCCTTGCCGCCTATTTTGAGGTTGTTAAGGAGTTGGATAGTGTGAGGTCCACCATTGCTGCGACCCTGACCTCTTCTCCGTCCTTCTTCATTTAGAACATAGGTTCTAAATTATCCTCCACCTATGAGGAAAAAAATATGGAGATATCTTTGTTACAGCTGGCTCGAGGCTTCCAAAAGAAAGTTTCTGAACTTCAGAGCGCTTAGGAGAACCTTATCTTTGAAAGGAATTATGTTGTCTAGGATGCCAAACAAGCCTGAGACCCTAAGGCTCAAATGGCTATGATGGAGGCATTCAAAGATAAAGTCTTTTAGAGTATAGAGCTGTTCGACCACTTTGCGGACCTCTTGAGTGTTGCCCAGGGCTTTGAGCGCTCCATCTAAGTGGATGAAATGATCCTTCCTAAGATTGAATCATCCTTATCCGACGACAACATCAAGGCGTTGAAGGAAGAGGCTAAGTCCGAGGGCTTGACACGATTAATCAAAAGTGGGAGAGTGTGTGAACGAGGGTCGCATGAGCTTATCCATAATGGGCCTTTTGAAGGGTTCGGGGAAATACATCACCCAAGATGATATTTGTACCTTTCCTGATCCGGATGAAGAAAACAAAGATGTAGAGGCAGAGGCCGCATCAGCTTAGGAGAGCCAAGTGGGGAATAATGCAGTATGGACTGTTGTATAACTTTTCCCCTTTAAGCCCCCATGTAATTGATTTTTATCTTTTTATATGATCATTTTATTTCCCTTATTGATGTGTTTTTAAAAAATTTTATCCTCGTAGTCCAATGCACTGCAATGGGAACTTCAATCTACCCATGAAGATTTCCTTAAGGTCAAGACTGAGCTTGAAACTGCTAGGGGAGACTTAGCCTCTGATGTGACGGCCTTGGAAAAAATCTCCAAAGAATTAGAGTTGTGGCATAATAATACCCACCCCTTATAGTTGGCCTTTAAAACGGTATCTCTGACTTGAATGTAGCTACAAGATTCTTCCAACAGGAGCTTGATCTTGCTAAAGCGGATTTGAAAACTTAGGAAAGTGGGAAACACCCAATTTTTGTGGCACGCTTGAAAGACCACGATTATAAAAATTCAAGGGTATCGTCCCTCTCAAAGTTGTCGACGATACTAACCCTCCTGAGGCTGACTGTAAAGACGACGTTCAACATATAATCAAAATTTTTGGTTCCCTCAAAAGGTGTCTTTTAGATGCTAAGAGGATGTACATACTTGAGGGCCATCTTATAACCACTCGGGGTCAGGTTTATGGACTTATGGATCAGTTGAGTGATATAGCACAGTGCCATGAGATTTCACAGAATGAGATATTGATTTTAAATGAAGTACTTTCAAGGTCCAGTGTTTCTATCGGTGATGATCCTTCAATAGTGGAGTCTCTTTTAGGTGAAAATTCAAGGTTGCTCTCAGAGAACCAGATACCATGGAAGAAAAACATTAAGTTGGACAAGAAAGCTTATCTTTGCTATCAGAGTCTTCAAGCTCATAGCTTATTTCATGGTGTTGCTCATCCCAAACTTAGCTTGAATAGGTTTTTACCCAAATTTCTTCTAGGGGCTTCCTATCACTGGCTTATAAAAAATGAAGTAGAAACACGCGGGACTTTTTAGCAGAAAAATATTACAATGCTATCCTCGAATGGATAAAGAAGTTCCCTGTCCCTCCTCCTAAGAATCAAGAGTCATCGAGGTTAGAAGCAGAGGAAGCAGCTAGAGGCGGTAGTTCTTCAAACCACCCTTTTAAATGGTCTGTGTGAAAGCGGACCCACAACCGGGGTTCTCGATCCACTTCAGCAATAAATGCTGATGATTATCCCAAAGAGGAACAACAAAAGGACTTTCAACATGCCACTGGTATCAAGGCGGAAGAAATAACAAGGATACAAGAAGAAGTAGAAAGAGTAGAAAAGAAGTTAAAGATACTATCATCTTGATTCCCTGAATATTGTAATTATGTTCAATATACCACTGGCACTTTTTACTACTCTTTTTCCTTTGTGTATATTTCCCTCATATGTTTGCCTTTATGATCGTAACCTTCTGATCCTTAACACCTTAGATCGTGATATGTCTAACTTTCTACAAGTTAATTGCATGCATTTAGAAGCTATTAACGACTAGAAAGTATAAAAACAACAACGATTTTACCCAGGTTCAGTATTTTCCACCTACATCCTGCAACAATTTTTTCACTAGATCGTAAATCAAAAGCTACGGTCAATAGGGGCATTGTGGGGATGCTACTTATACATTTCGCCCCCATTTTTTCCTTCATCCTTAAGAGCTCATGGATCTGGCCTACAGACTTAGATGGAATACAATTTAGGAGCTCATACCTCTAGTCTATAGCCTTAGCTGAAATACAATTTAGGAGCTCGTAGCTCTAGGCTACAGCCTTCTGTAATACAATTTAGGAGCCCGTAGCTCTAGTGTACAGCCTTAGCTGGAATATTGTACATAAACTTTTAGCTTGAACCTTTAGTCTTAGCTGGAATATTTTACAGGAGCTTTTAGCTCGAGCCTTCACTCTTAACTAGAATATTGTACAGGAGCTTTTAGCTCGAGCCTTCATTCTTAGTTGGAATATTGCATAGGAGCTTTTAGCTCAAGCCGTCTGCCCTAGCTGGAATATTGTACATGATCTTAGCGCTTAGTATGAGATTCATTGGTGTTATCATAAATGGCGGTACCTTTGGAGATTGGTAATATTCCATCTCCTCGGGATTCAAGTTCCCCCCATGGTCCCGAGAGTATACCTTCTTCCAACATACGCTTTTACCACTCTGTACGGTCCTTCCTAGTTAGCAGTTGGCTTTCCCCCCAGCTCTTGCTTGAATTTTTCATTCTTTCTCATGAAAAAATTGTTGGGGCTAAACTGCACTTTCCTCACCCTTCAATCATAATAACGCTTCACCCTTTCCTTCACTTGGGCTTCCCGGATCGAAGCTAATTCTTGTGCCCCCTCGGCCATATCGAGATCTAAACATTGATTCTTGTTCTTGACACTTACCTCAAGTATCACCACCATTCTCGGGCTTGGCAACCAAATTTCTACAGGGATTATAGCCTTGGAACCATAGACCAGGCTATAAGGCATTTCCCCTGTGGTTGAAGACTCCGTAGTTCTGTATGCCCACAAAACATTGGGCAGATCCCATATCCAATTTCCTACTGCCCCCTCGAGTAAATTGGCTCTGATTTCTTCAACAATGGTGAGGTTGGTGGCTTCTACTTGGCCACTTTCCTGTGGGTGATAAACGACCGTTAATTTCTGCTGGATCTTATATTCCTCGCTCCACTTCTTAAAGGGATCATTGGTGAAATGCCTTCCATTGTCTGTTATGATAGTCCTTGGAATCCCAAATCTACACACAATATTCTTCCAAAAAATGCAATAACCAACTTTCTTGCTACATTAGTTAATAGCTCAGCCTCAACCCATGTTGTCAAATAATCCACTGCCACAATTAAGTATTTGAACATCCCCGGGGACTCAGGAAATTGCCCGACTAAGTCGATACCCCACTTGTCAAATGGCTAGGAACTATGAATATTTATCATCTCCTCTTGGGGTGTGCTTCAACGGTACATGCTTTTGACACTGGAGGCAAGCCTGTATGTACTGGTTTGCATCCTCGAACATCATTGACCAATAATACCCTGCTTGGATAAACTTCCTTGATAATAACCTGGGATAAATTTTGGCGCTTTAAGCAGGACCTTCCTAGCTTCAACAAGGCCATCCGAGAGTGCTCCATCTCGAAGATATGTAAATGGGTGTCATCTAGCATATTTCTTCCTCCATAGCCATTACCATGTGCTCCTGAAAAATTTGATTGTTAAGGGTTTCCATGAGCAACTTCCCTTGAGACTCCGCTCCCAAATTTGTCGAAGTTAACTTGCTCAAGGCATCGGCCTTATGATTATCTTCCGTTGGTACCTGCTCCATGGTATAGCTTTTAAACTTCTTGAGTAGGGTCTTTACAAAATCTAGATACTTTTGCAAATTGGTCTCCATGGCCTCGTCTTCCCCCTTTACTTGTTGTACCACTATGTGGGAGTCACTATAGATTTCCATATTTTATACCTTCAATTCTGCCGCTAACCGCAAGCCAGTGATCAAGAATTCATATTCAGCCTCATTATTTGTTTCTCTGAAAGAAAAGTGTAATGCGTACTGGTAGTCTTTTCCATTGGGATTGGTGAGTAAGACCCCCGATCCGCTCCCTCCTGAATGTGAAGAACTATCAACATATAACCTCCATACTTCTTTCCTTCAAGACCTCTCCTCTATCTTAATAGGCTTGATAGGCTAAGTAGTTTTGGCTATAATATCTGCCAAGGTCTGACCTTTAATTACTGCTCTAGGCTGAAACTGTATGTCATGCTCTCCTAACTCTATTGCCCATTTCATCACCCCCACGTGCTTCAAGTTTCTAGAGAACCTCCTTGAGGGGATAGTTAGTGAGCAAGATGATTAGGATCCCTTTAAAATAAGGTCGCAGCCTTCGTGTCACTTGCACCAGAGCTAGTATGAGTCTCTCGAGGGCTGTATATCTTGTCTAAGGTCCCTGCAGGGCTCGGCTTACAAAGTATATAGGATGTTTCACTTTACCTTTTTCTTTCACAAGTACTGCACTAATAGCCAGGGGAGAAGCAGAAATGTACAGAAATAGGACCTCTCATTTCTCGGGTTTCATTAGCATCGTCGGTAGCCTTCGAAGATGTTCCTCGAGTTGCTAAAATGCTTGTTCACATCTATCGGTCCACTTAAAATTTTTTGCCTTTCGAAGCACGTTGAAAAAGGAAAATGTTTTTTAGCCCTTTTTGATAGAATCTGCTCAAAGCCGCCAGGCATCCGGTAAGCTTTTGCACATCTTTCATGCTCAGGGGGCTCTTCATCCTCAACAAGGCCTCGATCTTCTCTGGGTTAACGTCGATCCTCCTTTTCGATACCATAAATCCCAAAACATTTCCTGCCCCCACCCTTATGACGCATTTAGCTGGATTCACTTTCAAATTTGCACTCTTGAGCCTCTTGGAAAGCTCTTTTAGGTCCATCAAGAACTCCTTATAACCCCTGATTTTTACCACCATATGGTCCACATATATCTCCATGTTCCTACCAATATTATTTCTGAATAGATTATCCACTAACCTCTGATATGTCGTCCTACATTTTTTAAGCCAAAAGGAATCTTCTTGTAACAGTAAGTGCCCACATCTTGATGAACAAAGTCTTCTCCTTGTCTTCATCAGCCATTAGTATCTGGTGATAACCCTTGTCGCTATCAAAGAAATTCAATACTTGATCCTCTGCAATTTCGTCTACCAACTTATCAATGGGGGTTAAGGAATAACTATTCTTTGGGCAACACTTGTTTAAGTCCGTAGAGTCTATACACATTTTCCAAGTACCATCATACTTTAGGACTATTATTGGTTTAGCTATCCATTCTGGGTAGAACACTTCGTCAATCACGTCAGCCTTTAATAGTTTGTCTACCTCAACTTTGATTGTTTCTGCCCTTTCTGGCATGAATACTCCCCTGTTTTGCTTGATGGGCTTGACTCCTGAATCAATTTTCAGCCCGTGGACTGCTAACTCCTTGGGAACCCCTGTGAGATATGAGGTATCCCACAAAAATACATCCTCGTATTCATCTATCAACTTCTTTAACTCTCATTTTATATCCCCGATGGTAAGCTTCCTTATGTGTAATGTCCCCTTATCTAGGATTGCAATCTGTTCAGTTTTGGAAAAGCTAACTCCTCTATGAACTGAAGCTACATCCCTCATCTTCCTTGCTTCTCTTACCACTGTGAGTTTACAACTTTTGGCCACGGCTTGATCTCCTTGAATGGAAGCTACCCCTCTACTGGTTGGAAAATTCATCATTAGGTGATACGGGGACTACACTGCTTAAGCCTGGCATATCCAAGGCCTTCCCAAAATCACATTGTACGGAGAATAAGCATTAACCACTGCAAAGGTGCACTTATTGGTTACCCCCTTATCCCCCCCCCCCGGATATCCATACTGGCAGGGTAATTTCTCCTATGGGATATATCGAGTTTCTAGTAAATCCTGAGAGAGGGGCGATTGATTTCTTTTGATTGTTCCTTCTAATATCTAATTGATTAAAATATTCAGAAAACATTATCTCGACCTCACTTCCATCATCATTAAAGACCCTTTTCACTAAGGTCGTTGTAATTACTGTCGTTACCACCATCAGATCTACATGCGAGGTTTGGTTCGGGACAGTGTCCGCTTCTGAGAAGGTGATTTTTTCATTCGGCCAGAATCTCTTGTGACTTGGCTATTCTGCAAGGGCCCTTCGAGAATCATCCTTCATGACCGAGTTTGAAGACCTCTTCCCTATTATCCCATTTATCATGTTGATCACTCTCTGAATAGGCAGATTTTTCCCCATTTCTATTGTCCTGGTTTCCAGCAAGTTGTTCTCGTGGATCCTCATCTCTCCTCGCCGGATCTCTGCCTTGAGGTTCTTGTCCCTGATGCCTTCTATCCCCTCTACCCCTATTATTATGAGGATATTTCCTATATGGTGGGTGATCCCCCCCAGGGTCGAGGAGGTTTTCCTTGATTTCCTTGTCTAGGTTCGGGGGCCCTGAAGTCGCCCATCTCTTTCATTCCTTTCCATCTCCCTTTTCAAATGGATACAATGACCTTCCTTGTGAAAGTCGTAGAATAAGTTTGTGGTCCTTCTCCCCACTACAGCTGCAGGCGCATTTGATAAGGGTTATGGTTGTCTGAATACCTCTCTATAAATACTTATGATCTGTGTCGGGAGCCTACTAGCGAGAGTATACCTCCTGAAGTTAGGCCTTGGTGTCTCCACTGGTTTCTTACCTCGATGATCATTGTTTCTTCCTGACCTATCGACCATACTCTCTTTCTTTATCCTGGTGGCCATTTCCAATTTCGAGTGCTGCTCGACCATCTACTGGAGCTTCGAGGAACATTATAAATTAATTTCTTGTATAGCTCTATGTCTCTCATCCCAAGCAAGTATCCTTGGATCACTTCATTTTCCGTGGTCTCCACAATGCCTAAGCTTTCATCTAGATAGCAATGGTAGAACACTTCTGTCGATTCCCCAGGGTTTTGTGTCTTCTAGTATAACTCCAGTAAATTTTTGGTAAACTTCTTCTTTTGGGCATATTGACTTAACAATGTCACACTGATCCCCAGTAGGGGTCTCCGTAAATTATCTGATACCGAGGAGGTCGGATTGTCTTCCCAGGATTCGCCCTGGCCGTCATGACCCCTGAACTTCCATTATACAACCCATAAGGGTGGTACATACCATAACCAACTGATTGGCCTTGCATCCCTATGCTTCAATATCCCTGAGACCAATATCCTATCTCTGCTCTGGGATATCCTTCCATCAAGGTTGTCAATTGCAGGGGGTCTGGAATGTGCTAGCCTTAGGGGTTCAGGGAATGAAGGTTGATTTTCTCTGGGATATCCTCTCATCAAGGTTATCATAACTGCAGGGGGTCCAGAATGTGTTAGCCCCAAGGGTTTAGGAAATGAATGTAGAGGTCGCGCCTGGTACCCCTCTCCAGGATACCCAAGGTAAGGAAATGCTATCATGGGTTGAGAAGTGTTGCTTGCTGGGACTTCCATGACCCTTGAAGGGACTATCAGTGCCGAGGCATGCGTGACCTGATATCCCGCATCCATCAACATTTGAACAGCCTGTCTAAGTTAGATTGTGAGGTATTCACATATGTTCCTCGATTTTCTTGCAAGACTTGTTCATAAGCTTCCATCTGTGAATCACAAGAAACCTCTGTGGAACGACCATCTCTTTCATCGTACGATCCGATGTATACATCTTGTGTAGGTTTGCAGGCCCTGCTCCCTAGCCTGCATCACTCACAACAGACCTCGAGGGTTCAGCAGTATCTCGAGATCATTGGAATCTGTCTGACGGAGCCTTGCACTCCCCCCTGCTCCCCGACTGATACCAGGTCCACTTCCTGGGATACTGGATGGTTAACCATTCTTCTTCTTCTTCTTCCTCGATAGGGGGATTGTATTTTCTCAGTAGCACCACTTCCTTTAAACTTTAACATCTCGCTCCTCCGAGTATTCGTGGAGGTGGACATAAACCAAGGAAATAAAATGTGACAAAATTGGTCTGACCGAGCATGCCAATTGATGCATCTGGACACTGATCGAGCCACACCGTTGAGTCCCTCGATGATAATCTGCAAACAAAAAGCCCCGAGAGGTCCCAAAGGTAAATCCTCTGATGCTTAAGTTAGGGAGTGTTTTTGGTAAGCGTTCCAAAAGTCCACAATAGTAAGTGCATACCTGCCTATTTTTACTGTTTCAGGGAATAACGTATATCTGAATTATACACCTTGATGTACACCTTGATGTATCCCTTGATTGAATATTCTCTATCCAAGGAGATTTACTGGGCTGGGTAAGGCCCAAGGTACTCTCGGCACAAAGCTCCTCTTAGTCCAGCTGTGGGTTTACCTATCATCTAAATACAAAGGCCTTTGAATGATAAACCTATCCTCCGTAACTGCCTCCATCTAATCAGCTGCCGTGAGGTGAGTGATCATCTATTTCATCATGAAATAAAAAGGTCTTAGACATGAGTTAAAAATACATCCTTGTATTATCTAGAGCTCTCGACGATGGCGCTACAGCCCGCAGAAGGGAGTGGTCGAGGGATGAGTTTTCAAGGAACGAGCTCTCCGAGCTTTGCAGGTCGTCAGACGAAGGCGGGAGGCTCCAAGTTTGTTCCGTTCGAAGGACAAGAGCTTCAAGTTTGTTCATCCATTTCACTCTCGCCGCCTCATAGCACAAAATCACGTCGGCCCTTGTTGCTTTAGACTCTGGAGGTGGACGAGAGGCCAATAATTCCCATTGATTCTGTAATCCTAAATATATCGATTCCAGAGCAAGTCAAACAAATGAAAACAAGAACCCTGACTTAGTTCTCCCAAATGTTCGGGTTGTGGCATCAAATTTATTGGGAAAACATATCAACCTAAAGCAGCAGCAACGAAGCATAGACCAGAGAAAATAATACAAACACAAGGATAGGCTAAATGGGAGAAAATACAAACTCTTTTGCCCATCTTCATATATTCTTATGAAGCTTCAATGCGGCCCTGGTGTAATAACTGTAGTCGTGAGGGACGAGAGCTCGGGGGACGGAGGCTCGATTAATCCCTACAGATAATTACTCAATGGCTCTATCGTTGGTTGGTAGGATCAATAGTCTCTGTCGACAAGCTGCAGCAGCAACCTTCAATTTTTCGAAAGGCAATGGCAGCTAACTTCAATGGGCTGCAACGAGCTTGAAGACTACTTATGATGAATTATAGACGGTAGTCGAGGGAACCCATTTTCCATTTCGACTAGCTCAAGACACTGGTGGCAAGGTTCGAAGAAGCAACCCTGTTCAGAGATGTACTTTAGGATAGATAGATGTTGGTTTCGATGGCTTCAAATATGGATGGCGGCTTCAAAGGGAGACGAATGAGATCATCGAGGGATGAGCAATTAAGGACCCCGGCTTGGAGGAACTTAACTTTGATGGAAGCTCTTCGATGACATCCTTGACGAAACTTTGATGGTGTAAAGCTTTGATGACATTTTTTACTAAGCTTTAATATGCTTCGATGACGTTTTGACGAAGGTTTGACAGTGTAAACTTTGATGACATTTTTTGAAGAAACTTGAGGTTGAAGGAGTTGTTTCTTTGATTGTGCTAATTGACCTACATTCGGATCCAACCATGCATATTTTGAAAATTGGATACATTTGTGGAGGATGCACTATGTTATTTTTTTTAAATATGGTTGTAGATGACGCTTTCAGAGAATGCATCTTCAATTAACAAAAAAAAATTAATTGACTGTAGAGGACGTATTCATCCATTTAAATATGTTTTTTTTGTAGAATGCATGAATGTGTCCTCTATGATTTTTTTTTGAATGCTTGAAGAGGACGCATTCAGAGAATTCATCCTCAATTAACTTTTTTTTTAAAAAAAAACCCCATGTAGAGGATGCATTGAAAACCCTGCGTCCTCAATTGAATTTCTTTTTTTTTTTTGTAATCAGTCTTCTAACTGATTGTCCAATTTTTATTTTCTATATTTTTGTTGTCCCCAATATCGCATCAGTAGACATGTAATTATTTTCTATTTTTTAAAAGTTTCCATAATGATAAATGCATCGGAAGAATTTGAAAGTCCACTTTGAAATTTATGATAGTAAAATTTGAACATCCCACTTACATTTGATCGTGGGTATTGTAATTTTTTAAATAATCATGAATATAGAAAAAGAATGAATTATAAAAAATCCGGAAGTTACTACAGTATTTGAATCGTAATTCAAAAAATTCATTTTTTTTGTAGTTTAAATGGATTAGACATGTAAATAAACAAAAATTTCCGTTTTTTAAAAAAATTTCCACTTTTTCCACTATTAACTAATATAAATAAACAAAAATATAAGAGTAGATGCATTTAATGTTTATGAAATTAGAGATGATAATGAAAACCAAATAAACATGA
Organism: Rubia yunnanensis; assembly: GCA_037428765.1. Taxonomy (NCBI): domain Eukaryota; kingdom Viridiplantae; phylum Streptophyta; class Magnoliopsida; order Gentianales; family Rubiaceae; genus Rubia; species Rubia yunnanensis. The sequence continues at coordinate 26,207,639 of CM075062.1, read as the reverse complement.
ATTGATTGAGAGATACAATATTCGAAGAACACATGTCAAACAAGTAGGTGGAAACGTAATGAAATGAATGTCCAATGACATGTAATGTACTAATGACGCCTTCTGCAAAGCTTTCCACCCAATCCACATAGGGGCGGATGTATGGTGCGGGATGTGCATCGTAGAACAGTCATCTGAGTAGAAACATGTATGTCATCATGCGGAACTCCCTCTCTAAATCCTACTCTATATATTTTCATGCATCCTCATTCAAATCATATTGGACATGGGGAACACTACTTGTATCTAATGGAGTAGTAGGCTACATATACGCATGACTAGCAGTGGGAGTAAGATATGCAGTAGAGTCAGCTGGAGTAGTGTCGTAGTGTGAGGGTCCACCATGTGATGGTCCGGCGTTGGTTGGACTCGCATATGAGGGTCCGTCTTCAGATGAACCAATGTGTGTTGTAAGGCCCCGAGCACGCGGTCGGTGACTACCCTGTCGACTAGGTAGAGCTGGACAGTGGCTTCTGATTTCATTGTATCTCACACCTGGGGGAGGTTCCTCGGTGTGCACATGTTGATGATAATACTGTAGTCTGGAGAGCTCATGCGCATATTCTAGAGTACGTGTGGCAACACTATGTATCCCCCTAATAACGTCCGTAAAATGTGGGGGGCATTTGTCCAAATTAATATCTGACATAAGGTGCATCTCGGACATTGCCTGCAACTACATAAATGAGATAAATAAGTTAGATATTAAAAATTGAGGGAATCTGAAGTATTATTTGTTGATACAATTAGAAATTTAGTAAGCACCATATACTCCATAGTAGCTTCGTCTCCACGAAAATCCTCCGTAACCGTATGGTGCCGTCCTGGTTGATCAATTAGGGTCACTGTCCTCTGAAAATACTACTCCATGTATTCTCAATCGGGTGTATATGGATCCGCTGACCCAAGTGTATTAATTTTTTGCTCTGCTCAATGCTCCAACGCATCGAGATATCTTCTAAGTTCAACACGTCAATCCATGCCTGACCACTCCCGACAGTCTCTAGGATGAAGCAGTTTGAGTTCATCCTTAGTGGCCTACTGCGTGGGCATTGTCTGGATAAGGCCAAATTTCCTAAGAACGCAATGAACATGATGATACTCCACGACGTGCCAGCAAATGAGGTCAACACACAATAGCTAGTTGTTGCTACTAGTTGTACAGTATTGTAGGAGATGTTGCATGCCATCCTCAGTGTATGGCTGCCAAATAAACTGACATAACAGACAAGTGTTGTGGTTAGGGAAGAATACACCTTTTTTCCCATTAGTTCAAAAAAAAGTAATCCGAATTACATTATACCTGACTGCCATAGAGAGATGTCAACTGATCGCGGTACACTTTCAATACATGCATGAGTGATTGTGATAAATCGTACCGGGCTCTCCACCTGCGAGGAACAAAATGAATAATATTGGCTATTCCTAGTAATTCAAAAGGTTTAAAAATTGATTCCTTACTAATTGAATACGAACCTAGACCCAAGAGCACTCATGGTGATGGTCACTGGAAGTCATCCTGCAGGACGGATGGTTGGTATTCGCTCCCATGCCCACAACTGACAATAAATAAATAAAAAAATATAATATAATGTAAGAGGTAATTATGGGCATGTTTCCAATTAACATACCCAATGCAACTTCACTAGTCGTACGTGACCTGGTCTCCACGACTCAATGTTCCATGTTCATCATCGAACTCTACCTGGAAATAGCTTCTACCGATTCTAGCTTACTCTGGAATTGCATACCCAATGCAACTTCACCAGTCGCTTGAACATAACTAGGAAGTCTTTCGCCACTATTAGTTGGGTTATGGCCATCCTTATCAGACCCCCCCCCCATAATCCCTAAAGTAGGCCTCCGTATTAGAATTCGCCATAAGATGGAATGTCGTGGCTACATTGTTCATGTACAACACTTGTTCAACATCGTCCCCAGGATTCGAATAAGTTGATAAGGAACGATCATCTTCACTTTCTTCTTCATGTTCCCTTTCCTCACCTTCATCATTGCTACCAACACGTTCACCATGACCAACAACATGCTCTCCAATTTCACCCACATAATCATCATCGAAGACATTTAGCTTCTTATGATGCACACCATATATATGAGCACTTGTGGGCAGCTGATTGCAATTGACGTGAACACACGCACTGGGTTAACTCGACTCACCAATGACAGAAAGTTCTCCAAAACCTTGGCAATGTACAAGGGGTGGTAAGGTTGTCAAATGTGTATAGTTCTGAACATTGCTCAGAAATGACATGAACATGACCAAACTAACATCACCCGCACAGTTAATGGTGTTTGACATCTTCTTGATATTAATGTACAGATCAACTGAGGGCAAGGACATTCAATCAACAATGTTGAAGAAGGTCGCAAAAGACTCGCCGTCTTCCACGTTATAACAGTATATAGACGAACCAATCAGCTCAGAACAACGATAGTAAATTTTCAACAAAAACCCCTCACTTGCAATGCCAAACCTTCTGAAAATTAATTCAACTAACTCAGGAGTGACTTAACCTCCATTCGAGAGTCACATTTTTTGTCAGGTATGAGAGGATCTTAATATACACCCACATTCAAATCAAACTTAATCTGACCTCCTTCGTATAAGTACACTGTCAAAAACATTCTAGAACTGCAATAAACAAATATAGAACATATATTCCATATTCAGAAAGACAGTATTATTCAGCAACATTTATTTAACTCCTCAAATCCTAATCCATACACTGTTCAACTGTCATCAGACAACCAAATCATACACTAATATCGATTATCTTACTAATTGACATACATCATTACATCATCGGTAGTATCTCTTCACAATATAAAATTTGAACTAAAGTACACCACACAAATTTAATCATTACTACAACTTCAATAAAAGCAATTAGTGAACAAATCACACATAATCAATTCACACATAATCACACATCCTCATTCAACACATGCATATAATCAAACCAAACATAATCATTAAAACCACACATAATCATTCAACACATGCATATAATCAAACCAAACATAATCATTAAAACCACACATAATCATTCAACACATTCATATAATTATGAATTTTTACGGTACCTCTCGGAGACTCAGAAATTCTAGCGGCGTGTGACTTCCACGCACTTGGTGGCTGGCAACGCGTGAGTCCCACGCGTAGACGTTCCATCGGCACATGCAAGGTTCCTCCGGGTGCGCGACAGTCAGCAACAGGCAGCCGAAAGCTTAAACTGAAAGTCCACCAACAATTTAACACCAAACACAAACAAAAAGAGAAGATCTGGAAAAAAACAAACAAAAATACGAACTCAAGCTTGGGGAGGTACGAACCCAGCGATTGAAATGGAGAAAAAACAAAAGTGTGAACCTAGTGAGGTGGACGGTGATGGCCTGAGCACGGTTGGGAGGGAGGATTCTGGTGGTAGAGAAAACAACGAGAGGGTGTGGTGCGTGAACTGGGTGTGGTGCGGAGGAAACAAGAACGTGAAATGGGTTTAAAACATGAATCCGGGTGAGAACGCATTCGCTGAATGTGTCCTCATATAAATTGTATTAAAAAATGCAAACTTCTGAAGATGTATTTGATAAATGCGTCCTCATATAAACTGCATTAAAAAATGCAAAATCCCGAGGACACATTTAGCAAATGTGTGCTCATTTTTTCATGTATAAAAAAATATGCCAGAGAATGCATTTAGAAAATGTGTCCTCCACCATTGCATCCATTAGTGTCTACTGTAGCACATTATAAGAATTTTCTCAGGTTGAAGACATCTGCGAGATGGTTTTGACGAAGCTACGGTGGTATTTTTTACGAAGCTTCGAAGGTGGAAGATTTCTTTGAAGAACGACGAACGGCTCATCGAGGACCCAACTTCGATGGACATCTTTGAAAGATGACAAACAGGCTCATTGAAAAGGAAATACCCTCACCCTCAGGGACCCGTCTGCCCGACACCACAGGCATCGACGAGGAGGTAAATTACAGTGTTCCAAGGGCGAGCACCTGATCCACGATTTTACTTGGTGCCCACAAGGAGCCCCTCCACTGGAGGAAACTCACACACTATGGCTGCCAAGAATCGAACCCTTGGCCGCCGGGATTGAGACCAAGTACCTAATCACTTGGCCGATCGTGTGGGTGTCAAACAGGCTCATCGGGGAATGAGTGGTCGGGGGACACGCTTCGATAGACTTCCTCGAGCTCAAGGACCCAGCTTCAAATGAGTGAGAGCCAGCTTTGACGAACTGGGATTGCTCGAGGGACAGCTCTGGCAACATATAGGAGCTCGAAAAGCTTCCCACAGAAGGCATTTTTGAGACAAAGTCACCATCTCCAATAGGAGTTCTTCAATGGAAAACTTGCATTGGTACATTGATTGCATCTCTTTGATGACACGGCAAGGATTCGATGAACACTAAGAGACCTCGGAAAGGCTTCAATGTGATATATTTTCAAGTTTAGGTATTTTTTCGAGTAATATTTCTAGGGACTAGGGTGCATGACTTCTTCGAGGAATATTATGGGGAAGCAGCGGAAGACTACATCGGCGGCGAGGTCGAAGGCAATAGCAGCACAACGAGATTAGCAAAACATTTGATGGCTGAGCTCTTCGACGGATGAGTAGTGGTGAAAGGTCTCGGCGGAAATATCTAACCCATCGAATGGTAATTCATTGATGAGGTTCATATCATTTTTTGACAAAGCTTCGATGGTAGCTCTTCGATGGTATCTGTTTTGAAGCTCGAGGGAAACCATCGGAAGGCTGTAACAGCAAGGTCTCGGGGATCCACGACAAGTGGTCGAGGGAACGAGCTCTCAACGAAAGAGCTTTCGAGGAATAATCTCTACACATACGAGATCTTCAATGGATGCTTCAAAATTCTCGTTGAGCTCTCAAAGGCTGGGGATAATTGTTCCACGTCGAAGGTTGCATCTCGAAGGTAGGTGGAGAGAATTGATGGTAACATTTAGTGTCGAAGGTTGTTTTAATGTCAAAGGTGACTTCTAGCAAAGGGGTTCGAAGGACAAGCTCTCAATGGAAACATTCTTTTGAATTGCAAAGAATTGTGGGGTTGAATAGGAAAAGAAATATTTGCCCCTCAAAAAGTCAACAAAAGTTAAAATTTTTTGTTTGACTAGAAGGATGTGGCACGACTTAACACTTTTGTTAGTTTATGGGTCAAGAGTGTTCGAAACTAAAATGGATTGCCAAAGTTGAACAGTGACAATAGTTTGGGGGTCATAGAAGTCATCTGCCCTATAAATAATTATAATTTAACCTTACAATTATAAAATTGTAATCTTCTGTGGTTTGTATAATTGTTAATCGGTTTAACATGAGACATTCTCTATTTAATATTAGGCTTCTTTATATAAATATATATATATATATATATATATAATGTTTTTTAAGAAAAAATTTTCTAATTGTTTTTCTCATCAAACATAATTAAATCGTGAAAGTCTCTTGTTGTACCAACTAACGGTTAGACCAGTCATGAAAAACTTTGTTTCAGTAACTTTTTGGGTTAAAATATAATCATTTATGCATTACGATGCATTTTAAAGTTTGTCAAAGCAATAGAAATCTCGTTGCAATAAATAAAATAAACATCAAATCACCTCATTACTTACATTAATTATTAAATGAACCCATCTAAAGGTCAGTCGATCTAAAACAAGACTTCCTTGGCAAAATATAATTCAGAGAATGACATAATGTATGTACCATAATTGGTCAATTCATTAAAATGCAAAAATGAACGACTTGGGAGACCCTTGAACTCCCTCAATTGTTTATTTTTTGCCCCTTATTATTTTTTAGAAACACCCCCCTCAACTAACAGAACTGCTGAGTCATGGTTCTTCTGTCAGGTCAAAGCGTCAAATTTGGTCAAAAACCTTAAGTTTAAGGGCAAAATGATCAATTTCCATTGTTCTTTTTTCATTTCTGCTTTTTCATTTTTTTTTCTTTTTCCTTTTCATTCCCTTTTCATTTTAACTTTTCTTTTCCTCTTCCCATCCCCTTTCCCATTGTTACACTGTCGTCGCCCCTACCCACTACCCCGCCACTTTACTCCACCACGAAAACCCCCAGCACCACCACTAAAAACCCCAGTGCCAGTACGACAGAACCCTCCCCCCCTTCACGAACTTTACTCCGCCATGGAAATCCCAAGCGCCACCACAAAAACCCCGCACGCATCCATGCCAAAACTCCCCCCTGCCATGTCCCTCCTGCTTTACTCCGCCAAACCCACCCCCCATGCGCCACCCCGACAACACCTACTCTGGCTGCGCGGTGATATGCTATTGCCCCATCTCTACGCGCTCCCCACACACTCTGGCCCGGATTCCCCTCCACCAAAAACCTCGGAAACTCCACCGTCCATTAAGAACATCGCTGAGCCAATGGTGTGAGAAAAGGGTAGGGCCAAGGGTGAGGGAAGGGGAAGGAGAAGGGGAAGGGGGAATGAGAAAAAAATAAAGTAAAAGGGAAATTGGAAAAAGAAAGAAAATAGGGAAAAATAAAATAAAACAATGAAAGATTAGAAAATGACTATTTTACCCTTAAAGTTAAGGTGTCTTGACGGAAGGATCACACGATTCAACAGCTCTAAAAGTTGAGAAGCTAAAAGCATTAAAAAAATAAGTAACTAAAAATAAACGATACAGAGAGTTCATAAGTCTGCCAAATCATTTGCTTTAAAATAAAATATAGGGAAGGGAACATGTGGCCCCTACATGAGACCACAAAATGCATACAAGTGAATTGCATTTCTCTTTCCCTCTCGACCGTCTCTCTTTCTTCAGCTTTCCCTCATTCTCCCAGGCAACATATTCACTACTTTCTCTCTCTCTCTTTCAATCCATTTTAGTTGCTCTTACACATATAATCGCATGAAAGGGATTACATTAATACTCAGGCGTGTGAGCTCAATTCGGTCCGATACAATGTATCGCATTCATCCTATCCTAAGGTTTGGAATAAATTTTTGTACGAGTATTTATAGATATTAATGTGATAAAAAAAGTAAAATATTAAAATATACTTGCCAAATTTAAAATATAAATTTAAATGTAAATGAGAAAATAGTTAAAATAGAAACTTTTAGTCAATAGAGATGAAAATAAAAAACATTTTTTTTTACTGGAAAAAAGGGAGTTTCTCACACAAGTGCGTATTCATTAACAAAAAATTAGAAAAAAATTATAAATGTTAGAAACAGTTAACCCTAAAAATATACTCCTATTGACTTTTCATATTGACTATATCACTACAAGAAACAACACATATTACCTCGGTTTTACTGGAATTTTTACCTTGGTTTTCAACTCTAAAAAAATCAAAGTGTGGGTGTAGTAAAAAATATTTTTTTACCTCAATTTTTTTTTCAGAAAATAACCGAGGTAAAAAGTGAAACCAAATGAAGTGGGTGCGAAGTCGCAGGAAATATTTTTTGAAACCGCTGTAAAAAACGTTTTGAGCGATAGCATGCGAATTTGCACAGAAATGCAGTAAAAAGAATACTAGGACGACACTGGTGCGACACCAAAAGCAGTATGTCGATTCTTCTTTCGGTAGTTCAGAGTTGACAATAAGATTTCAGTGGTGAAACTTACAAAATCGAGTTGAGATTTATTATACAAAACAAATGGCTTTCTTAAATAGAACCAAGAGATTTCTACAAAGCTAAACATAGATATTTTCTTACACAAAAGAGATTCTTCAAACATATTATTTTGAAGCGAGGCTGAACAAAGGTTGAGGAAGGCGGAGCAGAGGTTGAGCAAGGTGGAGCAAGCAGGTGGAGCAGCGGCAGAGCAAGCGAGTGGAGCAAGGTGGAGCAGGCGGGTGGAGCAGTGGTGAAGCAATGCCAAGCATCGACGGACGTAGAGCAGACGGGGACAACAACAGTCCTAGTGGAGTTTAGCAAACATGGTGGCGTTGGCTAGCGCGAGATCCGGTGGCATTGGCTAGCGCGAGATCCGGCGGTGTGGCACGAGTGACATTTGGTCGTGCTAGGGTTAATTGAAATAGAAGAGGGTGGTGTTGGGCTAAATAGAAAAAGGAGGGGATGGCGCTGGCAGTGGAACGGAAGAAGAGCTGTCAACGGTGGTTATGTAAGAAGAGGCGCCAATGGTGAAATGTAAGAGAGGCGGAGTAGGGTTTAGGTCAATTTCTATTAGGGTTGGATTATTTATAGAGTTAGGGTTTAAGTTTAGTAATTGGGTTGAATTGATATTGGGCTGAAAATATACCTAGCCATTAATCCAATTTGTTCATTAGTTTAATTAATATTAGGTTGATTCATTAATTATTTAATCTAAACTATTTTTAAAATTCATGTCATTTTAAATTAAATATTAAATAAAATTTTAAAAAATATATAATTTAGAAATAGAGAACAAAATTTCTTTTCACTAACTTTGTGTCTTTATTTTTTGGGTAATATGCAAATATAACCCTATATATTAGAGAAAGGACTGATATAACCCTGAATTATTTTTTAGTGCGAAAACAACCCTAACTATTAAATGAATGTGCAAATATAACCCTATGACTATATTTCTGGCATTGACCAGTAATTTCTGGCCATTGACCGACTGAAAATGACCAAAATGCCCTTTGGGCTAAGTACAAAAATTTAAGAGACAAAAATACCCTTTACTTCACCACTGTTCTGTACCGCTCCTCCACATTCACCGCCACCATCAAGCTGCGCCACCAAACCCACCACTATCCAATCCCCGCCACCCACTCCTGTCATCGGCCCTGCCACCTAGCCCCGGCCACCTTGTCCTCTGCCTCGCAACAATTCCAAAAGATTACCTTTGGGATTGTACCTGAGTTTTGATTGTGATGACCCTACCGACCTCGACGACGAAGATTCTTGACCACCACCAACTCAATTCCTCTTGAAAGAGATGCCTGTGACTAGGAGAAGGCCATCGAATTCGTCCCAGAACAACAAGAAGCGGAGAACAACCAGGAAGAGGAGTGTGGCCTTCACACACAACTGAGATTCCATGGCCCGACGAAAGTGGCGACTCATGATAAAGCTTTCATGGAATCTCTCTGTATACCACATTAATGCTCGCTCGAGAAAAACCACTAATTGCAGCCGCCGTCAAACTTTAAAAATAGGATGCCAATCTTCATCTCCAATTGTAGCCGACACTGATCGAGAGAACAGGGGGCTATCCGCTGATAATTACAAATGATGACCTGGGTTGGAAGGATTGGCTTGCCGACTGGGAAAGAGTTAGCAGCACCCGATTTCGGATCGAATAAAAAGAAGACGACAACCAGAATCTGGATTTTTGTTTAGAAAATAAGGCACAGCAATTATGACATATTGTAATTTCATGGCTCAGTCAATTCAACTATTGGAATCCCTCACCTCCGCATCTAGCCCCGTTCGATCTTCCGGCGACGTCCATGAAAGGCAGCGGCGTGAAATAGAATGAAACGAAGGGGCGGTTAAAATAAAGGGTTTGGAGATATGAGCGCGGGTTTGGGGAAAGGGTTATAGAAAAAAAAGGTTGCATAAGAGATTTGCAGTAGAAAGTTTGCAAAAAAAAAGGAAAGGGTTTGGAAGAAGAAGAAGATGGGTGGGGGCAATATGGTCGTTATCTAATTGGGAGTTTTTCATTTTTTTTAACAAAAATAGTCAGGGTTAAAATAGTCTTTTCATTCTAATCCATCCTCAAACTGGCTGAAAATGTTATATTCGCACATAACCTAAATATCTAGGGTTATATTTTTTCTTTCAATTATTACAAGGTTATATCTGCACTTTCGTCAATAATATAGGGTTATATATGCACTTTGCTCATATTTTTTTTTATAAATTTAACTGTTGATTAGTTAAAATCAACTCATTCTACTAGTAATGATTAACTGTTGATTAGTTAATATCACATCATTCTACTAATGTTCATATATGAAAAGTTAAGTAAGGTATGACCGCTAATTAGTCAAGGTCCAACCTTTTCAATAGTGTTTATGTATGAAAAGTCAAATAATGGTTGAACGTTGATTAATTAAGGTAAAACCTTAGTTATAAGTGTTTATTTATGTAAAGTCAAGTAAGGTTAGATCGTTGATTAGTTAAGGTCTAACCATTTCTTTAGTTTAACTCTAACAATTTCATTAGTGTTTACATATGGAAAGTCAAGTAATTAAGGGTTGATCATTACTTAGTTTTCAATAGTGTTTATGTATGGAAAGTCAAGTAGGGGTTGAACGTTGACTAGTTAAGGCAAAACCCTGAGTTATTAATGATTATATGTGGAAAGTCAAGGGTTGATCGTTGATTATTTAGATTCTAACCATTTCGTTAATGTTTATGTATGGAATGTCAAGTAAGAGTTAACCGTTAATTAGTTAAGTTCTAAGCATTTCATTAGTGTTCATGTATTGAATGTCAAGTAAGGTTAGACCGTTGATTAGTTGAGTTCTAACCATTTCATTAGTGTTTATGTACGGAATGTCAAGTAAAGGTTGACCGTTGCTATGATTAACTTAAAAATAAGCAGGTTTATTAGCCTATCTATAACTATGATTAACATTGGAAGCATATAAAGAAGAGTTTAAGTTATGAGCAGGAACATATAATTGCCAAGGAGCTTTGTTTGCATCAAGTGTTGGTGTTAATGCTCCTTTACAATCAGTCTCAAAGCTTTTATGAGGGATTGGGAAAGATGCAGAAGTTTGGAAGGCTAGTTGGATAGGAAACACTTCTACATGGAGTGGAGAGATAGCATGCTTAACACAAAAGACAGTTTTGATAAATGTAGCTCTATAATCCCTAATTATAGGTCTGGTTCAACACAAACTTTAATAGCCGATGGTCTAGTAAGTGAAGTTGTGGCAACATCCATCTTAATGAAAATCCCAATTTGGTTAGCAATGGAGATGATAGATGCAGTGTTTAGTAATAAAGCAGAGCATCATGTATAGCTACCCACACAGGAACTATAGAAGACTCAGATTTAGTAGAGAAATAGGGAGTCCATCTTAGTACCTTCATAGAAGAACTAGCTAAGTTCCAGAAGCCTTTGCTCCAACATCTCTGAAAATCCTTGGTCATTTCGAATGGGGTGAGGAGATGGCAAAAATCAACTGAACACAGCTGATACCTCCGTTTGAAACAAATGGATTTGAAAGCTTCTCAATTAGATCCATGGATGGCTTTCCTTTGACAAACTTGCCGATGAGAGCATTTGAGTAATGCGCAACAAGCTTCTCAACACCTTCCACAGAACAAAGACATGTAATTTCTCCCAAATGAGTGGTTGTGGGTGTTAGCTCTGGATTGTTGGGAAGAGATGATGCCAGATGTGGGGCTTTAGCAGAGAGAGCGGAGATGAATGATTTAGGAGCAGTAATTCGTGGTGGTTTCGATGGCGCTGCCATTGCAGCAATGGCGGCGCTGTGGTAAATGATCGAATGGACGTTATCAGCGAATGAATGAGAGAGAACAGAGGCTTAAGAACTGTTCACTAGTGCGCGTTTTTTATATAAAGCTATAGTTAAAAATATAGTTATAAAATCTTTTAAAATTTCAAAAGAAATGAAGTAACATAAAAAAAATTACAAAATCATATTTTAGTTTTATTTAAAAACAAAATTTATTATTAATATATATACATATATATATATATTCACTTTTTTTTAAATCGTGCATCGCATGGGTATTATCTAGTTATTCATATACTAATAAATAAAATTCAAAGGGTGAATGTAAATTTGCGAACGTATAAGTTAAAATTTTCATTATGAATATTGAATATTAATTTTACATGAAAATGTGGAAAGCCTAAAATATTACTATTTTACAAAATGGGCCTAAGTAGGAATATGGTCCATATCTGCAAGAGGAACATGCGACGTCGGTAACAAAAATAACCAACGTGGATAAGCAAGAAAGAAGTGTGACTTCGTTATGAAGGACATGTGACAGTCACAAAAACACGACGTCAGTAAAACAAAAAGGCGTGTGACGTCACTCATTTCATGTCTGCGAGACGGACGTGTAATGTCGACCATAAAAACAACAGCGTCGATAAGAGAGAAAGACGTGCAACGCTGGTGTCTGTGAGGGGGCGATGTCGGTCATAAACACAACCAACGTCGGTAAGCAAGAAAGACGCACAATGCCGGACATGTATCGAGGGGAAAGTGCGACGTCGGTCACTAAAATAACCAACATCGCTAAGCAAGAAAGACGTAGACATCGGTCATTCCCGACTTTTTACCTCTATTTTTTTTTAAATCGAGGTAAAAAGTTAACCGAAGTAAATAATTTTTTTTTACTTTATTTTGAAAAATAACAGAAGTATAAGAATTTTTTATTTTAATTATTTGACCTAATCCAAAAAAATCGAGGTAAAATAAAGTAATATATCATTTTTCTTGTAGACGTGTAATCTCCCTTCAACCGACTTTAGTAAGTTTATTACTTTACACCATAGTTTTAACAAAGGATGTAAAAAGGTGAAAAGATGGTCTATAAAGCGCAAGAGGCGGGTCTTTCTCTAGTCACCAAACGCCATCTTCTCCTCTCTCCTTTCCTTTCTTTCTAGAAAATACAGAGAGATCAATGGAGAACAAGGCTTTGGTTCAAAAGAACACCGAAAACCCAAAACCCCTGCCCAGGAGAGGCCAGATAAAGGTAAAGATTTTCAAGATGCTGGGCAAATCACTGGCTTCTTTTGCCTCCACCATCTTCATCAGCTCTGCAAACAACAAAAACAGGGGATGCTTCCAGAAGAAACCAATTGTCCCAGAAAATAATTCCGATGGGTTCATCTGACAGAGAAACTCCATTCAGTTGACGAGTTCTTGGTAATTGTAACAAAAATCCTGGTTTTTAATGGAGGATTGATTATAAGTTTATCAGTGAGTTTTCTGTAAGAGAAGTTTTCCTTCGCATTTCTTCACCTTTTCTTGATCCCTGTTGCTTAAATTCAGTAGCTTAAGCTCGATCTCAAATTCAATCGTCTGGTTATATTATACTTTCAAGTTTCGACAGTCCAGAATTTGGGGAGCGGTAAAAGTTTTTGTTACCGCTGTGTGAACAAACGTTAAGAAATGTTACAGTGCCACTGTCTCTTTTGGATGGGATGGCTTTTATATTTTGTCGTTTCCATTCGTTTTCAATTTGGTGGGCATTTTGGATAATGATGAATTCATAGTCTTCAGTCTTTACTACTTGCTACTGCCACAGTGGCACTGTCCTCCGGTTAGTTTTTACCCGACTTTTTTCGTTAATTCCAGATGATTTTTAAGTGAGTATAATATTTCATTTATCCATAAGTAATCACTCTTTTGTGGAAGAATCTTTCTCTTTAAAATAATTTTTTCATACGTCATTGAAAGACTAGTGTTTAAAGTGCAAATTAAAAAAAATAAAGATAAAATTATCAAGTTGCATGAATCGAGTTATAAATTTTATAACTACACATTGCATAGTAAACTTTTAATATTGCAACTAAGAATTTTTACCTTTTATTATTCTAATTAAACCTTATTTTTCCATTAAGACGGTCTTTCTCAATACCTGCCTTTGTGAAAACCCAAATCAGTCTTGGATACTTTTTTACTTCAAGTTTTTCAACACATATTTATTTATAATAAGAGTTCGTTTTTTAAAGGTGATCTTTCCATAAGCCATGGAAAGATTTAAAGTGTAAATTAGAAGAAATAATGATAAAATTTTTGGGTTGCATGAATCGGGTTATAAATTTTATAATTATTATAGGTTGCATAGTAAATTTTTAATATTATAATTAAGACATTTTATTTTTTAATATTCTAATTAAACTCGTCTTTCCATAAATTTATAGAAAGACAATATTTCCTAATACTTTATCTTATAATAATATTATAACATAAACAAAACGAATCAAATAAAAAAATTATTGAGTAGCATTTGTCCTCTTCTTAAATAAGTCGGGATTTGTACTGGGATAGTGAAGAATTCATGGTTGACAACTGAAGAAAAGTGCTTAAACTAAATTAGACGGGACACATAAAGAACAAAGGTGTTGAAATGGTTCTTTGTGGTGGGGATCGACAAAAGCCGACAACTGAATTATTACTTACTCCGGACGAAACAACGAAACTATAACGTGTAGGTGTGGTCGGGTCGGGTTGTTTGGTTTTTGATTTAATCGGTTCGGTTTATTCAATTTTTTTTTCAAAAAATGCCAAAATCGAAACCGACCCAAAAAACCGAATAAACCAAATAATCCGAACCGAATTTGAAATTCGGATTCGGTTGGAATTCGGTTTAAAACCGAATAAACCAAAGTAATATCAATTTTTATTAAATTGAATTCAATTAAACAAAATTTAATCTTCAATCAAATTTTTTACCCACAATAATTATAAACCAAACCAAAAATTTCAAAAATATATCAAAATTTTAAAATAATTTCAACTCAATAATTCATAGCCAAATAATTTATCACTTAAGGCCCAAATACCAATTGCAACTAAAAGCTGATGCTTCATTGCTTTGGCTTTGAAGTGGAAAAGAGGAGGAATGAGTGTAGTATTTATAATGCAAGATAGGCTTAGGTTTCCTTCCTTTTGCCGATGTGGGACAAATGTGTAGTGCAATTGCCTTCAGGAATCACTCCTTCAGCCATTGCGGCATTGCCTTCATGTGGGACTAAATAATTGCTTCACTCCTTCAAGACTAAATGTATAGTAATTAATCCTTCATGCTTCACTCCTTCACGCTTCAATTTTTTTTGTTGAATTTATTATGAGTCTATCTCTTGAAAGACGATCTTTTCATAAGTCATGGAAATATTATGGTTTAAAATACAAATTAGAAGAAATGAAGATAATTTTTTTGGGTTGAATGAATCGGGTTATAAACTTTATAACTACTACACGTTGCATAATAAAATTTTAATATTGCAACTAATACATTTTACTTTGTATTATTATAATTAAACACTGTCTTTCCATAAGCCTATGGATAATGGAAAGACTGTATTTTCTAAGATTTTGCCATTTATTATTACATTATTTAATTTGAGGAGTATTTTGTGACTGAAGATTATTTAATGCTGTTTGATCTCAAATCCTTTTTATTATTATTACCCTGTTAATATGACTTATGTTTTTACCATTTCCATACATGATGAATGTGTTTGTAATATATTTTATGATTTCTTTCTCTTCTATTTATATAAGTAATTTAAATACATTTAGAGGGTGAAACAAAATTTCCACTATTAAATTAACACAATGTCTTGTTTTAGACTGACAAATCATTATACGAGGTTATTTTATAACTAATACAACTAATAAGTTGATTTAATATTTGTTTTTATTTATTGCAACAAATTTCTCATAACTTTTAAAATGTACAGTAATGTATAAATAATTATAATTTGACCATAATAGTTATTGAAACGAGATTTTTCATGATTAGTCTAACACACAATGGTCTAATAGGAGACGTTCTCCTAAATTAACTATGATATTTATATATTACCGTCTTCATCTCTTCACCAAATAATCTCACCGCCTTCATCTCTTCACCAAGTAATCTCACCGTCTTCATCTCTTCACCAAGTAATCTCTTCTGAGTCCATTGTAGTTTGTTAATTTTTTTAAGCAGAGGAAAATGTCCATTGTTTGAGGAATGCTTTAGTCTAGTGAAAGTTTACTGTTGAAGAATCAATTATTCGTGCACCTTATCACTGTGATTACTAGGAGCACTGTAGTTTAGATATGTATATTTATTGATTATAGTTAATGATTTTCATTTACGTTCATGCCAATAAGAATTTATAAGAATATATATATATATATACTTGTTTTTAAAATTTATAAGAAATTTAAACGAACTAATTTATTAAACTTGTTTATAATGAATATGGATTATAAAACACTTGAATATCAGTCTTTTGTGTATTTGATCCATTTAATGTTAAGATGTTTTGGGTAATTTTTTAAAATTTATAGATTAGTCCTCCCACTTGTATTTACTTATAAATTTAGTTTTGTAGTTTTAAAATTTATTTATTATTATATATATTTAATTAATTAAATTAATTACAATTCGGTTTTCGGGTCGGTTTTCGGTTTGAGTTCCAATATCCAAAACCAAACCAAAAACCGTATTTGAAATTCGGTTATCCAATTCGATTATCCAAAAACCGAATTTTAAAATTCGGTTCGAGTTATTCGGATTCGGATAATTCGGTTTTCGATTCGGTTTTCGATTTTTTTCCCACCCCTAATAACGTGAACGAATTTGATAGTGAAACAACAATCTATAAGTCACTTATCCATTCTCCTCTATGCAATTATTTATGGGTACCAAAGTGCAATTTGAACGGTAAGAGCATCTTTCAATCTAGTTAAATTTTAACTACTCTTATCATTATTATTTGAAAAATCGTTCAAAATATGTTGAGAAATAGACCTAGCCGTGATCACAGTAAGTAAAATTAACATCTAACTTAACTATCATTTAGGAATAGCTAACATAATTTAAAACAATTTAAACCATTTAAATTAATTTCTTTTTAACATGACACTTTAAATATGTTGAAATTTAGTTTTACCTAATTATCTTAATTATTAGTAGGGATATATGCTAATATAATCCTCTTATAATGTTTTGTGCAAAAACACCCCTACCTAGTTGACATAAATGCCAATAATAACCCTAAAACATCTTTTTCAGCATTGGCCATATATAAAATGACTAAAGTGCTTTTTGGTCTATAACACAAAAATATTAGGACCATTTTACCCTCAGGCTACCACCACCACCGCCAGGCAAGCGTTAGTCTACCACCGGCCCGCCACCTCCAGCCAGCCTGCCCCACCACCACCACTAGCAACCTGCCCCGCCACCACCACACCATCCACCCCTACACTACCACCACCTAGCTAGCCCCACCACCACCACCACCACCACCACCAATCAGCCAGCCCGTCGCCTCCACCTCCTCCAGCACTCCAACCCCTCCACAACCACAAGCACCACTACATTCTCCGTCGCGAAACAACCCTCTATTTCTAAATTCCCGATGGCGAGTTAAGTTCATGAGAGATAAGATCGAAAAAGAGGCGCGGCCAATGCAGGAATAAAGAATTTTGTTCAATGAAGGCCAACAATGGCGACGACGAACCTCCTAATCTCGCTAGAAAGTCTGAATCCATTGAGCAGAATAAACCCTTTCTCAAAGACCCATAACAACCCGCTAAATCATTTCATTTTATTGATTTTTGAAACAATTCGTTGAATAATGTGGTCTGTGGATTTGATTGATTTGGTTTGTTGTTGATTTGGCAGATACTGATATCTGACCCCACTGAAACTTAGGAAGAGGCAACGACGGAATTCTCAGACAACTGTGGGGGCATGAAGGGTGAGTGAGAAGAAAGAAGAAGAAAAGAAATAGGGTTTGGGGGCTATACCTGTAATTTCATTTTAAAATTTTATTTTTAGTACTTTTTTTTCCAGAGGGGTAAAATAGTATTTTCACCCATTTCCAACCTAAATTTACCGAAATGGGTTTGTTTGCACTTATTCAAACTAGTTAGGGTTATATTTGAACTTTCAATTATCAAGAGGTTATATTGGCACTTATGTAAATTAGGTAAGGTTATATTAGCACTCTTTTCTTATTACTACTATATTCCAACGTAACCTATCTAACCAAGTATGCAATAAAGTAAAGCATGAAGGCACGAGACTTGGTTACGCAATTCGGTGAAATCCACCAACATATACATGGTCTGGCCCAGTTCAGAATGAATCCATAAATAAGAAATATGCAGTACAAAGTACACTATATAATCATACTTATCTATCTAATTATGACATGTGAATTCTGCAAGCTCCCCTTGCTACTGATCTGCTTTGATCAGACTCACCCTGACCTCCAAACTCGTTGATATTGAATCCCCTCCTCCCGAGGAATTAAGGTATACGATTATGAACTTGATCAACAGGTTACATATGTTGGAACATATGAATTCTGGCTCTCGTAGTACTCTCGGAATATATAAATCTGTATGCATATTTTTCTATTAAGTCTGTGAGTTAATGCATCTGTGATGTCCTCTTTATATAGTCAATTGAGCAGATCAAAATTACCATAGTAATCTCCATAATATTCCTACTCCTTATCTGTTTCTGAAACATATCAAAATCCCATAAATAAAAGGATTTTCCTTATCTCAAATATCTCATGAATCATTTTCCATAATTATAGGGTTTTTTCACAAACCCAGTATGCTTCAACTACACGCGCCTAAATCAATATTGTCAAATATAAATTCTTCCACAATATCACCGCAATATTTTGTCATCGGTTAAATCCTTTTACGCTTCAACTATCTGTATGTTACAACATAGAAAGTCCTTGCACACATGAAGTTTATTCCATATCCAATTCTGATGCACATGAAGTTATGTGCAAATATGATTCCTCCTCCACATAATATTTTAATTACAACCAAATCCCCTAGAGATAGAAATTACCAAATCTAAGCCCTTAAAATAAGGAATTAGAATATCTCATTGATATCTCATTCGAAAGAATATTTATCACATCAATTCCAATTTCTATAAACCCAGTCCAATCCCATAAATATAGGAATTGATATATTCTTCAATAAAAACACCATGGACAAAAATACGTATTCTCGGATTACAACTCCAAATTCCTTATATCACCGAAATCACATTCTTTGATGTTTCAACCAAACTATACTATATTTGCATAATATTCACAAATTACCAATTAAATAAATCTGGACTTTACAGTCTCACATTTGGCATTTTGTGGACCCAACCACCTTTTGGCATTTCATAACAAGAACTTATGCAAATACAAACATCAGTATTTGAAAAACCACTCTGGATGTTGGACCATAACATCACCCCCTGAATTCCAGAGCTCCCTCAATGATAAGACGTCAAATGCATGTATTTTTCAAAGCATTTAATATCTCTTCTGTCATCTTTTGGTTGGAAGATTGCTAGATTCAGGTAGGCTTACATCACAAGTGGTTTAGATGGCTGTTTTTGGTTTTCATATCTAAATCCTTCATTTTGTAACCTATTTATAGTTCAATGATTTTTTGGTCCTTACGATCGTCTAGATTCCTTTTTGTAAGCTTAATTTGTAGATTACTCGTAAGCACTTCAGATTGGTTTATTGAAGGTCATTCGCAAGAATGGTAGAAGATTGAAGGCAATGAAAGATGCATGGTAGAAGAAAGTCTGGATGCGAAGAACGAAGGCCAGTCGACCGACGCAAAGACCGGCCAGATGAAGAAGAGTGGGCTCGCGGCCAGTGCAATTAAGTGCGCTTAAGAAGGAGCCGCGGAGCAAGGTTCTAGCATTGGTTCACGCGAGCAGTGTGAGCCATCACACGGCCACACGTGGCCACTTGATTATGAAGATTGGGAGCGCATCCCAGGCTGGGCCCGTGCACCCAAAGCAAGCCATGATGAAGCCCATTGGTCCTCCAACGAGCGCCCAGCGTGCCTAAACCTGCACCCGTGCACGCCTTCTTTCTATCCTCACGTGATGCTCTCGTGCAGCAGCCTCGTTCAGCATTCTCACACCACCACCTCGCGATAGCGACCGCGCCCGGCCAGCGCGCCCAATGCACGCTTGTGCGCCTGCAGTGGGCTTTGGCCTCTTTTAACCACATTTTGTACTCTAAATACTCCAAAATCTTCTCTCCTTCTCTCCCATTCCTTCCTACCTAAACCAACACCTAAAAACCCTAGTTTTCACTCATCTTTTCTTAGTTTTTTGATTTCTTCCTTGGATTCTTGCTATTTTGTTATGGGTTTAGCTAATCTAGGCTAAATATACTCCTGGAAGCAATTGGTAAGCATTTCTAGTATGAATTTGTGAGAGTGTGAGAGATTCTTTTGTCTTGGGGGTTAGGGTTGTTTAAGAATATGATATTGGATGTTTGGGTGAAACTTTTGCATGCTAGCTTACGTTTAGATCTTTGCATGTTCTTGTTTACTCGAGGACGAGTAAAGGTTTAAGTGTGGGGAGGTTTGATAAGACGTTAAATGCATGTATTTTCCAAAGCTTTTGACATCTCTTTTGTCATCTTTTGGTTCGAAGATTGTTAGATTTAGGTAGGTTTACATCATAAGGGGTTTAGATAACAGTTTTTGGTTTTTATATCTAGGTCCTTCATTTTGTAACCTATTTATATTCTAATGGATTTTTGGTCCTTACTAGCGTCTAGATTGCTTTTTGTAAGCTTAATTTGTAGATTTCTTGAAAGCACTTCAGATTGGTTTATTGAAGGCCATTCGCAATAATGGTAGAAGATTGAAGGGCACGAAAGAAGTGTGGTAGAAGAAAGTTCGGATGCAAAGAACGAAGGTCAGCCGATCGACTCGAAGATCAACCGGTCGACTAGTCGGGTGAAGAAGACCAGGTGCGCGGCTAGCGCCCTTAGCTGCGCACCCGTGTGCTAGAGAAAGAGCTATGGAGCAAGGTTCCAGCACGGGTTCACGCAACCAGTGCAAGCTAGCATGTGGCCTCGTGTGACCATTTGATCATGAAGATTGGGCGCGCGTCTAGCGTGTCCCTGGCCGCGCCTGCGCACTTGAAGCAAGCCATGGTGCAGCCCCTTGATCCTCTAATGCACCTCAACCTGCGCTCGTGTGTACCCTCGCCCCAGCCTCGCATTGTGCACTCACGCAACATTCTTGCGCCACCGCCTCGCGATAGCTACCGCGCACTGCCAGCTTGTCCAACGCGCGCCCGCACACCTATAGCAGGCTTTGACCCCTTTTGACCACATTTTGTACTATAAATACTACAAAATCTTATCGCCTTCTCACCCATTCATTCCTACCCGAACCAACACCTAACCCTAGTTTTCACTCATCTTTTCTTAGTTTTTCATTTGTTAAATAGATTCTTGCTATTTTGTTATGGGTTTAGCTAATCTAGGATAAATATACTCGTGGGAGAAATTGGTAAGCATTTCTAGTATGAATATGTGAGATTCTATTTATCCTATTTTGTGCTTTGATTATCAATTATATATGGTGCATTCTTATGAGATTAATGCATGATTTAGACTAGGGTGATCAACTAGTTGAAGATTGTGGATTGATTATGTGCTAGGTTTTTGTTCAAACCCAGAACAATTTAACTTTTATTCAACATGATTGTTGTTTGTTAATGTTAGGTAATATTTAGGAGTGACAACTAATTATGATTGTTGATTGATGGAGTTGCTTAGACTTAGGTTGAATTTAGATGGGTTTGCCTAATTTTCAATGCAGCCCACTAATAGCGATTATCATAAAGGTTGATTCTCGTAGTCGTTATTAGTAAATATATCTGTGCTATCTATGTGTTTCTCGCTTGTAGAACATTGTGGTAGTCATGGTGGGTCTCCGTGTCTATGTGTTTCTCCATGTTTCTTCTTTCAATGATTCTGTAGTGTAATCAACAATACCTTCAATAATCTGCTCAAATTGTGTTGGAACATCTGACACTGACGTTGAATCATAGCAGCTCTTAGCTTCACCCATTTTCTCTGATGTTGGAATGTCATATCCTTTCACTACCACAGAGACTCCCCTCTAGCGCCGATTTTTTTGCACCAGTTTTTAAAATTTTAACACCGGTTTGGTGTTAATTTAACACCGATTTAAAAAAAACCGGTGTTAGTGCTAAATTTTACAATAGCACCGATTTTTAAAACTAGTGCTAAAAATTTGATAATTTCATTTTTTCCGCCAAAGAAATATCCAAAAAATTTAAAATAGCACTGGTTTTGGAAATATTAACACCGGTTTTTAAAAACCGGTGCTAAAAACATGTAAAATTCTATCTTCCCACCAAAAAATTCAAAAGAGCTCCGATTTTCTTTAAAAATAGCACCGGTTTTAAAAACTTAACACCGTTTTTCTTTAAAAATAGCACCGGTTTTAAAAACTTAGCACCGGTTTTTGTAATAAATAGCACTGGTTTTTTTTTAAAAAATAGTGCCTATTTTTAAAAACCGGTGCTAAAAATTTTCAACATTCATTTTCCCGCCCAAGAACTAGCCAAAAATTTTAAAATAGCACTGGTTTTGGAAAAATTAGCACCGGTTTTAAAAACTGCTGCTAAAAATTAAAAAATAGCACTGATTTTAGAAGAAAATATCACCGGTTTAAACTGGTGCTAAAAAATTTTAAAATTTTAAATTTTCCCTCCAAAGAACTCGCTAAAAAAATTTTGCCACCAAAGAAATCGCCAAAAAATTTAAAAATTCAATCTTCCTGCCAAAAAATTCTAAATATTCGTCGAAATTTTTTAAAGTTCAATTTTTTCTTCAAAGAATTCAAAAAATTTGCCAAAAATTTCAAATAATATTCCCAGAAATTTCAGGAGCTGGGAGCAGCTGTGCAGCTGCTATATGCTATTTTTTTAAGCTTTCAAAATCGTTCACTTCTTCTGTTGACATTAACTAATAACTAAGTTAAGTTAAATTAAACAACGATCAACCTTTACTCACGTAATACATACAAATAAGAATAAAATTTGTTTACATTAACTAATTAAAGTTCAACCCTTAATTCATTTAGTATACATAAATACAAGACTAAATTATTTTTTAGTCCCTTACAAAGTATCTTATACCATGTTTGATCCCCATTTGCAAATCAACCCTTAGACGGTATCAAAAAAATTCAAAACAATTTGTTTGGTCCCCAAAGGTGGTTTTCAGGTAAGACTAAATGGTTTTTTTTGGTATAGTCAGGGGTATAATGGTTATTTTACTAATGAGCAAATATTTTCAATTAAAAAATCCTAATTTTATTTTTTTTGGATTTTTGACAACTTCACGCTCAAGCCCTCGAGCCCTTGACCCTCGAGCCCTCGAACCTCCTTCCTTGAGCCATCGAGCCCTCGAACCTGCTGCCTCTTGCCGCGAGCCTCGAGCCATCAAAACTCCTGCCTCTAGCCTTGATCTCGAATGTGGGGATTTTTAACCACTTCATGCTCGAGCCTTCAAACCCTCGAACCTCCTACCTCGAGCCCTTGAACCTGCTACCTCGAGGACTCGAACTTCCTTATTTGACTCTATATATAAATACTAGTGACTAAGCTGACTTTAACTAATCAATGGTCAAACTTTACTCGACTTTCAATATTGAAACAGTAATAACTAGGTTGACTTTGTCTAATCAATGGTCAAGCTTTACTTGACTTTCAATAAATAAACACTAATAACAAAGTTGACTTTAACTAATTAACGGTCAAACTTATTTGAATTAGGATATAATAAATACTAATAAAAATGTTTGACTTTATCTAATCAACGGTCAAACCTTACATGACTTTCTATATATAAATACTAGTGACTAAGTTGACTTTAACTAATCAACGGTCAAACTTTACTTGACCATCACTATATAGAAACACTAGTGACTAAGCTAATTTTAATTAAACAACGGTCAAACTTTACTTGACTCTCTCTATATATAGAAACACTAGTGACTAAGCTGACTTTAACTAATCAACAGTCAATTTTTACTCGACTTTCTATATATAAACACTAATAACTAGGTTGACTTTGTCTAATCAACGGTCAAACTTTACTTGACTTTCAATAAATAAACACTAATAACAAAGTTGACTTTAAAAAATTAACGGTCAAACTTTATTTGAATTAGTACATAATAAATACTAATAAAAATGTTTGACTTTATCTAATCAACGGTCAAACTTTACTCGACTTTCAATATATAAACACTAATAACTAGGTTGACTTTGTCTAAACAACGGTCAAACTTTACTTGATTCTCGCTCTATATAGAAATACTAGTGACTAAGCTGACTTTAACTAATCAACGGTCAAACTTTACTCGACTTTCAATATATAATTACTAACAACTAGGTTGACTTTGTCTAATTAACGGTCAAGCTTTACATGTCTTTCAATAAATAAACACTAATAATAAAGTTGATTTTAACTAATTAACGGTCAAACTTTATTTGAATTAGTATATATTAAATCCTAATAATAATGTTTGACTTTTTCTAATCAACGGTCAAACCTTACTTGACTCTCTCTCTCTGCATGGAAACACTAGTGACTAAGCTGACTATAACTAATCAACAGTCAAACTTTACTCGATTTTCAATATTTAGGCACTAATAACTAAGTTGACTTTAACTAATCCACGGTCAAACTTCATTTGAATTAGTATATATAAATACAAATTAAAAAATGGTTGGAAATAAGTGAAATGACTATTATACCCCTGTGAAAAAAATCAAAAATAAAAACCCTGCCCTTATTTCTTCATTTTCTTTCTTCCCAAAATTCATCCTTCGAATTTTCCTCGCCACTGCTTGACTAATCGATGATCGATGGTGGTTCGATTGGTGTGGGCGCGGTGGTTCGATTGGAGATGAGTCAACGATGACAAAACAGTGCGGTGCGAGCTAGGAGGTGGCCGAGCTAGGGCAGCGGTGGTGGAGCTAGGTTCTTTCTGATGGCTGGTGGTGTGGGTTTCTGGCAGAGCTAGGGCAGAGCTAGGAGCGTTTTCTGTTTTCCCCATTTTCCCCATCATCAAGCGCCTTCTAGAACACCAGCAACGTTCGCAAGACCCTCAAAAAGTTGCACGAAACCTTCAGGCTCGCTAAAGCACTGTAAGAAACTGCTCAAAACAGTAAAATGTTTCAATCAAATTAGATTTCTCAAACTCCAGGGTTAAATTCGATCGGTATGCAAGGAGAAAGAGCTGGAGATGTTAAACATGGTGAAAAACGGTGAAATGAGTGTAAATGATGACGGTTGTGTTCATAGGTTTAAAGAACTACTGGAAGAAAATAGGATAAATTTAGACTCTCATGAATCGCTTGCTCTAGAAGCTGCAAATGCTTTGATGTCGAAACTGAGGGTTCAGCTTGAACCGTTTCGAGTTGCGGCGGATGAGAAATCTCCATGGGAGGAGAAATGTGTGGTGGTGAGATTGGGAGATAAGTTGTAGCAGTACAAGAGGAATAAACTATGGAGGAAGAGGATGAGGGAGCAGATTGCTGAGAAGATGGCGAAGGTCTTTTATATGTTGTTTTTTTATTGCAATTCTTGTTGTTTCTAGAGTTGGTTGTGATTTCGATTAAATTCTTTTGTTTTTTGTATATTCAGAAGCTCGAGGAGTTTGAGAAATATGACAAAGAAGCTAATGAGTGGAGGGCTAGACAGATAGCCAAGGAAGTTGCCCGAGGAAAGGTAATGATCACTGGATTCTTTGAAGTTTTTTCTACTTGTGGCTGCTTTGCTTGGTTTTTCGAATAATCTGATGTCGTTGGTGCCTTTTCGTGTTTTGATTAAGAATATTAACGTGGTGAATTTCTTGGAGTACTGAAATTTCTTAGTTTTGCAATTAAGATATTACTGCCACTTCTTGTTCCTGGGAGGAAACCTTAATGTGCCTTAGGATCTGTGGAATGGACAGTAGATATAACTAAAGACTTGCTTGAACAGCTCCGGCATTGGTTCGGAGCATCTATATAGAAGCTTAATCTTTCTAACTTACAACAATAGTGCTAGTAGATGATACATGATACGTGTGTCACTTTTTACGCATCAGGAAGCTTTGAAATTAAACCTATGCTTATATTTGTAATTCATATCATGTTTCTGCTAAATAGTTCATGGTACTGTTAATTCTCGGTTTCATTGTAACCTATGTAGTTGCTCAACAGAATGAAGAAATTGCAAAGTTAGTGGAGGAGGCACAAATGAATAAAGATCACATGCTTCAAGTACCGAATGAATCTGTCGTTATAGCATGAATCAAGCATATGCTAATTTTTCCTATTTATTATGTCAGTATAAAAGTACTGCTCAGGCAAATGAAGAAGCCCTTAAACAGCTTGAAACTGCATATGAGAAATCAAAGGCAGAGGTATCACAACATCATTGTTTTTTTTATTGTTGAACGCATTGAGTTTTGCTAAACATTTGGGTATTGCTAAACATAGGGTGAATTGACTTGGCGGAGCTAGTTAGTAGGCATTCACTAAACCTTTTCTTATTTATATAGGCTGTTTGTGACATTATTTTCAAATCGTAAGGTAAAAGATAATGAGATAGACTTGTGTGCCGAGTGGAGTTTTGATTACTCATTTTTTCTCCATATTTATTGAGATTTAAACTACGTAGCCCCTTTGTGTGTATGTTTGATTCCTTTGTCTATTTGAATGTACAGAGGATTTCCAATTTGTCTTAAGTATGTTCCAGACATTAGCTTCTGAACATACAATAAGCCTTCCAAGGTAAGATTTACTGATTTAGTTACATTTACCTTTCCCGTTACCATTTTTGCAAACTAAATTGAAGTTTGTAATTGTATGGTCTTATAGATGCATATGGAACGGTACATCTGAGCATTTTTAAGGATTATAGATTGAAGATTAGTTGTGTGGATTAGCCTTGTAATTTGATGTGTATACGCCACATGATTCAATTGCTAGTTCAAGCTAAAGTTATATTTAGCCTCGTAGATAGTTATGTTTGTGATAGTTATGTTTAGTCCCATTGATTATTAATTTTGTATCATAACTTTTTTCTGTTTTATTTCTATATAATCAATTTTGTGAAGTTGATTTTATGATTAAATTAATGTGAAAATAAATTGTTGATTTTGGGTCTTTTCCCCTTCCTCTGAAAGCGGCAACGCGGAAGGGATTATTTTTTGCTGTCGTAAATAATTTAGCACCGGTTAAAGAACCGGTGCTAAGAAAAAAACCGGTGCTAAAATTAGCACCGGTTAAAAAATCGGTGCTAACAAAAAAAACCGATGCTAAAAAAACCGGTGCTAATTGGTGCTAACAAAAAAAACTGGTGCTAATTGGTGCTAACAAAAAAAACCGGCGCTAACAAAAAAACCCAGTGCTAAATTAGCATTGGTTGAAGAACCGATGCTAACAAAAAAAATGTGCTAAATTAACAATGCTAACAAAAAAACCGGTGCTAAAAGTAGGAATTTAGCACCGGTTTTTTTCCAACCGGTGAAACTGTTTCATCGGTTACTTAGGCACCGATTTTTTTAAACGAAAAAACTGGTGCTAAAATTTTTAAAAAATGGTGCTAGAGGGGGGTCTCTGTGGCAGTGTTTCATTGCTTCAGAATTAACAACCCCAGTCTGTATCGGTGTTGGAACATCATCATGCTCAGTTTCCTTCATTCTATCAACACTTTATCCCCCTATCTCCATGTCTATGTTGGAACATGACCAACATCACTGCCCTCCACCTCCTTATCATCCTAAATCAGAATACTAGGAAGAGCCATCTCTGCAATCTATTCAACCATCATATTTTCACCAACTAGTAATTTCATCAATTACCATAATGTCTTCAACACCAACTTCCAAATTGTCTAACTACGCCTCTATTTTTTTATTGTTCCCCTTTTCAGTTTTTTTTTTTATATTTTTCTAATTTTCTATACACAAAAAAAATCTACAGCTAAATAAAGCTTTAATGAAATACCTCAAATCAGACAAACACTTAAGTATTGTCTGAGGAGCTCAAACGTAGTAGTGTCCAACGACTTGGTGAAAATATCTGCAAATTGCTCAGATGTTGGAACATAGTCAACATCCACTTCTTTCCTCTCAAACAGATCTCGAATAAAATAATGTCTTATATCAATGAGCTTTGTCCGAGAATGATGTCATGGATTCTTTGAGATGTCAATAGAACTTTTGTTAGAAGCTCTTCTTTAATTCTATAATCACTAAACATTTTTTTCATCCATAATAATTGTGCACAACAACTTCCAACTGCAAGATACTCTTCCCTAGCAATTGATAAAGAAATAGAATTATGTTTCTTGCTATACCACAACACCAGATTTGACCTAGTAGCGAAACATCCACCAGTAATGTCTTTAGGATCATCTACATTTTCTACCCAACCAGGACCACAATACAAAACAAGATGAGAGTCTTGATTCTTATAATTCCAAATTCCATACTTAGAGGCCCCACTGACATATCGAATTATTCTCTTAGCTGCAGTTATGTGAAATTCCTTATGATCAGCCTAAAATCTTGCAAATACTCCCACCATAATCATCTCAAATTTGGCCTACATCAAAGTCACACTATCTTGTATCAAGAAGGGTGAAGTAGACCCGGAGACCATATCCAAAATAAGCAAGGTGCAATCTACTCCCCCTCGACGATAAGCTTTCTGAATAGGAAAGATAGTAAGTCGCTCATACCACACCCTTGGTGCTTGTTTTGATTAATGCAAACCCATCTTGAGTCGAACATATACTTCCTCATTAACCACACCATGTAGGGGAGCACTCTTGACAACTTTTTGGTACATCGTAAAATTTATAGTGCAAGCCATAGCAAGGAGAATGTGAATAGATTCTAACCTGGCAACTAGTGCAGAAGTCTCATCAAAATAAACTCCTTCATCCTGAGTGTAGTCCTGAGCAATTAACCTTTCTTTATTATCATTGTGTTCGAATTGCCCAAGTTCTTCTTGCATTACCGCAATACAACATTCTTGAGGGAGGGAAAATATTGTAGAACGGAAAGTTCCCAATAGTTAAATTGAGGGATCAATTGAGTCCTTTTTCTGCTTGATTCAGCCTACACTGATGTTGGAAAAAGGGAGAATTCAAGGGAGGACGGTGTTCCAACATCGCTGAAGTTTAAGAGTCATCAACTTCATCTGTAAGATCTACCTCATATGATGTTCTAACATCATTACATCCTTGATATGAGAAATCATCCAATGTTGGAACATGGTCACCTGTGAGATCTACCTCATCATATTCGACACTCAAGTAGTTCACTTCTTGGTCGAACAAGTAAAATTTGTCTGATGACCAAATACCAGTAAGCACTTTGTTGTTTCCATGTTTCACTATGTACTTCTCCTTATGGAATTCCACGGTTATATTACCATCACATAGCTGGCTTACTTAGGATATTAGCCTTTGGATCATCCACCAAGAGAACACTAGTGAATACAGGGAATCCTTCAATAAGCAGTTCACTTCTTCCAATCACTTGACTCTTCTTTCTATTGCTAAATGTAACAAAATCACCATCATATGGTTTGATGTTTGTAAGGAATCCCTAGTTGCAGTCATGTGGCGAGAGAAAGCACTATCAAAGTACCACGAGTCTCTAGAATGTGTAATAAGGGAAGTATGAGCAACAAGACAAGTACTAGTGTGTTTAGTGACCCATACCTTTCTGACCATCCATGATCGATAGACATTGTCTTTGCTGGAACATGCAGATAGTTGACGTCCATTCATGATATCCCTGAGCAATTTTAGGAATTCTTCCTCAGTATGACCTTGATACATGCAGTAGCTACAGATGAGAGGTTTGCGTTGACGAGTCTTGATCACCTTTCTCTTTATTTCTCAAATCTCCGTCTTGAAATCAATTGTGCTCCCGGTGAGTTGTCATATCCAATTCCTTGTCGATCTCCAAAGTTCTTTCCCATGGTCAGAATATCATCAAATTTTGTCTTACTAGTGTTCAACTTGGTAATTTCTGCTTCGGTAATCTCATCTCTCTTAGTTGTTGAGCTTAGACTCAAATTTAACCCTTCTATTTCTCTTCTGAGTTCAACAAGTAGAGCTAGCAATTCCTTCTCCTTCTCAACCAGTTGATTTTTCTCTTCCTTCAACAAATTGTTTACATTAGCAACTTTCAGCCACATGTCATACATTGTTTCATATGTTATATAGATCTCTTCATCACTCACAATTTGCCCTTCGTCATCATTGGAAGTATCATCGGAACCTGTGTTGGAACATACATCCTTGTTTTTCTTTAACATGTTGGAACATACATCATCATCTGATCCACTGTGAACTTTTACTCCAAATGCCATATAATTGCTTGTAAGTTCCTCTTCATTTTTTTCATCTTCTTCATCTCCACTCCATGAGGTGGTGTATGATTTTGCTTATTTCTTTCGAGTATTAGCACATTTAGCCTGAATGTGGCCGTATCCTTCACATTCTCTATATTGAATTCTTCAAGTCTCCTTTGTTTCACCACCTTGATTTCTAGAAAACTACTGATTTCTTATTCCAATCGTGTTCCACGAACATTACCAAGGTCTCGTGCTCAAGGTCTATTTCCACCAAATCTTTCTTGTGATTTCTTGTTTACCACCTTCTTTAGCATTTTAGAGAAATTCTTAGTGAAAAGAGCAAGTCCTTAAATTCCATCATCACTATTAGATTCATGGATGACCCTTGATGATGAGGTTTTGAAGGACAACTCCTTATGGACTTTCTTTGCAAGCTGTTGCATTATCATCTCATAGGTCTGTAGTGATCCTATTAGCACATCTAAGGTCATGGTGGCTGTATCTCTTGCTTCTTCTATTGCTACTACTTTCATAGCAAATCTTTTAGGAAGAGATCTAAAAGTCTTTTTCACCAATTTTGCTTCCTTGTAAACTTTTCCAAGTTGATACGTCATATTGGAGGTGTCTCTGAGTTTCCCATTAAATATAGCAATAGTATTATCCTCCACCATCTTCAGTTCCTCGAACTTTGTAGCTAACATCCGTAGTTCAGATTCACATACATGACTTGTTCCTTCATGAACGGTCTGCAAGATATCCCAAGCTAATTTTGCCTGGTGGCATGTTGAGATGAGTTTAAACTGATTTTCATCCACCACTACGAAGATAGCATTTAATGCCTTTGAATTTTCTAATTAAGCCTTTAGTTCACCACGAGTCCATTTAGACTTGTCTTTGAGTTTCTGCTTCTTCGTACTCGATTCTCTTTCTTTCTCCTTTGAACTAGTTTCAGTATCTTCACTAGGAGGACTTCATTCTGTTTCAACAAACTGTCATGCCAGCTCATCTAGTGAGTTGATGAAGACCCCCTTGCATGCTTTCCAGTAATTGTAGTTGGTTCCTCCTAGGAGTGGTGGTCGAGACACCGAAGTTCCTTCTTTGGTCGCCATGGTAAAACCGGATCACACTTTCCTTGACACAACCAAGGCAAGAATAAGTGACCTTGCTTTTATACCAATTAAAATTTGGTTTTACCGAATTATCTTAATTATTACTACTATGTTCCAACATAACCTATGCAACAAAATATGCAATAAAGTAAAGCATAAAGACACGAGACTTGGTTACGCAGTTTGGTGAAATCCACCTACATCTGCGAGGACTAGCCCAATTCAGAATGAATCCACTAATCAGAAAGATGCAGTACAAAGTATACCATACAATTATACTTATCTATCTAATTATGATGTATGAATTCTGCAAGCTCCTCTTGCTACCGATCCGCCTTGATCATACTCCCTCTGACCTTAAAAATCTTCGATGCTAGATCTCCTCATCTCGAGAAATTAAGGTATACGATTCTGAACTTGATCAACAGCTTAGATGTGTAGGAACATATGAATTCTGGCTCTCGCAGTATTCTCGAAGGATATAAAATTTGTATGCATATTTTTTATTTTAAACCTTTGAGTTAATGCAGCCGTGATGTCCTCTCTCTATATAGTACATTGAGTAGATCAAAATTACCATGATAATCTCCATAATATTCCTATTCCTTATCTACTTCTGTAGCATTCAAATCCCATAAATAAAATAATTTTCCTTATCTCAAATATCCCAGAAAACCTTTTCCATAATTAATGAGATTTTTCACATACCCAGTATACTTCTACTACACACGCCTAAATCAATATTGCCAAATATACATTCTTTCATAAATCAATATCACCGCAATATTCTGTCATCGGTTAAATCCTTTTAGGCTTCAACTTTCCGTTGTTACAACATAGAAAGTACTCACACACATAAGTTTATTCCATCTCCAATTATGATACGCATGAAGTCATGTGCAAATATAATTCATTCTCCACATAATATTTTAATTACAATCAAATATCTTGGAGATAGAAATTACCAAATCTAATCCCTTAAAATAAGGAATTAGAATGTCTCATCCATATCTCATTCGAAAGAATGTTTATCATATCAATTCAAACTTTCATAAACCCAGTCCAATCACATAAATATAGGAATTGATATATTTTTCAATAAAAACACCATGGACGAAAATACTTCATCTCGGATTACAACTCCAAATTTCATATATCACCGAAATTACTTTCTTTGATGTTTCAACCAAACTATACCATATTTGTATAAATTCCACAAATGACCAATTAAATAAATATGGAATTTACATATATTAAATTATTAGTAGGTAAATTATTGGCTTAATATTATTATTAGTAGACACGTTAATATAAAATGGTAATGTTACTGTGAATTGCACCTTGTTTAGTGCTAATCCACACTATCTATAATTGAGACATTCAAGATTTAAAGCACACCCTTGTCAAGAATTGTGAATATTAGAGCAATTTTTTGATAGGGATTACCCAGTGTTATGGGACCATATCAGTGGTCCTCATTCCCAACCTGCAGGTGGTCTTCAACTTCGGTGGTGGCGGTTAGTTGGTGATGCAGTGTTTGGGTGTTCTCAGGAGGATATCCCCAACTATTCAAATGGATGGATTTTCAAGCTCCACTGAACATCAATAGATTCTATGGTGGTGTCTCCTAGTTAGGTCCTAGAGTAGGATGTTTATATATAATTTAGTTGCTTGTATGTCATCTTGTTAAAAAAAAGGTGATCTGTTACTATAAGGTTTCATATATGCAGGTCCAAACTAGCACTAATGAAACATAGATGCTTTTAACGGTGATTTTTTTTATGATTGGATAGTCATTTTGAATCATCACAATTGATCAAATTATCTGTTGGGGCCGCCTGTTGAACGACTGTGTAGGTACCGTCGTTGAAGCAGTTTTGATATTGAGTTGTTTATATGAAGTTGAGAAAATTGAATTAAGAATTGAAAAGGTACATTGAGTGGTTTAATTCAACAATACCATCAATGGTGGAGAAAAACGATTTAAAAGTTGAAAAGGTAAAATGAGCAGATGAAACTGGTGAATCTTATAAAATATGAAAGAATATCATTATTAAAAAAATCTTCTCAAATAAAAAGAGTGACAACATTAAAAAATTAGAATGAGTACAAACAATTGTCTACGGCACTTATCTAGTACATCTAACTCATACATATTCTTATCAGAATACAAACAAACCCCTTACTTTGAAACTCACTCCCTAAAACAGAAAACCTTATCTCAACATCTTTGGGAGGCCCGCCTCATACCACCACCTCAGGTGCCTCCCTACCACAACCCCCACCATCCCATATCCCCAAACTTCCCCAACAATTGAGAAATGCATAAAGGCACTTATGTGATCGGTCAAGTGGTTAAGTGTCTGGATAAATGCTCCATGGTCAGGGATTCAAATCCTGGCAGTTGCAGTGAGAGAATTTCCTCTAGTATGAGGGTTCCTTGTGAGCACAAGGAAGTGATGACTAGGTTGTTAACTCTTGGATGCCGTAATTTACCCCCTCATCAACCTATGGTGCCGACCGAGCTTACGGGGCCCTGCGGGCGAGGGAGTTCACCTTTATGATCCATGGAGAAATGCAGAGAGTAAACGGAACGATATCTTTACCCAGTGATAGAAAGTGGGTTGAATTCCGGTAACAACGGATAGAATACCGAAGATATTTTTAGGAAATAAAACTGGAGATCTTTCCGGAACAAAATGCGAAGAGAGATCCGATCACAGCGGACCCGAGAACCTGAAACGGGTCTCAGAGGAGATATCTGAGTCACGAAAAACCTGCTGGGCCACGACAGAGAGATCTTGATGACGATGCATGGAAACTGGGTCACGACAGAGGGAGAACTATTTCCAAGAAACGAACTCTGGAGGACAGATGTAAGCAGCAAATTGTAAAGAAAATAGCCAGACTCCCAAAGAATCATACGCGCGGCGGACATTGACGCGACATTAGTGAATTTTCCCAATTTTCCCCGACGCCATTTTCACCAACGAAGCTTCATGCCAGTGTGGAGATGGAGCGCAAAATGATTTCAGATAGTTAGCGAAATTTACGGCGAGGTACCGGCAAAAGGCTGGGTAATGCTGTTTTTATTTTCTCTTTTCCATTATTCTTTTTTTGGGTGAGAGACTTTTAATTCGATAAGCTATTTATTTTACCTTCATTTACTTTCCTTTTATTTCAAATTTTCACCTACGATCAAAAGAAAATGGATTTGTTTTGCCTGAAGTATTAGATTAATTGTCTATATCTAACATAAGTTTTTTTTGGTGACCCTTCATTTGAAAAAAAAATCGGTTTGGTTTCTGATCAGTTGTCGAAAGGCGTCTTGGGAGAAATTTAAGTTGACGTCGTTTAACCAACGGAATTATGGTATTTCCATCTTGAGAATTTCAGCTAGATTAGTATATCTTTGTCCGTTTGGATGTTTTAGCCTTGTGAGATCGTTGATTCGGTTAAGCATGTCTTTAGACTGTATGTTTGGGTATCCTACAATTTCATATTAGAGGCAGTTCATGCACAGATAATTAATTTGATACATTATGAAAAAATATATTGGCTACCAAAAACGATCGTATGAATCCTTCTAATTTAGCTAAAGGAGTTTACATAGTAAAACATAGTTACCATATTTTTAGTAATTGTGCTTTGATAGTCTCGACTTTAGGGAGCCTTTTTTTCCGAGTAAATAGGTAAATAGTATAGACGATGGAACCCACGGTAGAGCCCTAAAAGAGCCCTACCAAATACAAAACATAATCCAACCCTAGGCTAAAAACCTAGGGAAAAAGAAGCGGGGGGGGGGGGGTGGGGGGGTGGGGGAAGGGGGGTGCCCAAATGAGTACCCCCCTCCCCCCCCAATTATTTTTAAAGAAATGCTAACCCTAAGCTAGAAAGTACTAAGCCCAGGGAAAAATAACTGCAAGTCCGGATGTGTGAATCTGGACCTATACATAGCAACCAGAAATGTGTACTGGCTCTTCAAATGAAAACCTCATCGCAGCCGAGACTCGGGTCTCGGGTCTTGAAGAAAATAGTGAAGAGGGCGCCAGTGGTAGACAAAAAGCGCAGCCGAGTGTGGTGTACTCGGGTCTTGAATGGTCGCCATGGTGTGCTGGTGTTGCTGAATCCGAATGAAGCTAGGACCTCCAAAGGAGGAGCAGCTTCTACCATATACACCCCTAAGGTGAGGATAGAGGGGTGTTATTGGCCTTCAAACGTTCCCGTGATATGAACCGAGACTAATTTAGAGGGCAAGAGTGCCGTAGGCAGTGCCAATAGCTCTTGTGAATCCCTCTAAAAGTAGCCCTCCTAAGGATGGAGAGAATGGACATAACTTATACGGCGTGCATCAAGCCTGGCGATTCTGTAATCGCCCACTCCATTTTGAGCAAATGGACAGCTTTATGCTAATTTAACACAAAAGTGTAGCGCGAGCATAGAGCGCAAAATAACCGTCAAGTCCAAGTAACTATTAGCAGTGAGTTAATTAATTTCGCGTACGCTAATTAATTAACCCACTACCCAACTCCTATGGTCAAGCAACCAAATGTAGAAAGGCCGCTCTCCCACCCTCCAAGTGGAAAATATGCAATTATCCACCAAATACAATTTTAGCCCAAAGGGAAGGCCAAAACTCCACAATAATCCACAAATTAGAGCCCAAAAATGAAGGAAATTCACCCCAAGAATAATGCATGTAAGCTGAAAATACTCCATTTAATTAGGCCCAAGAACCCTTGAATTAGGCCCACCCCCTTGATTAATTCCCTTGGCCCAGCAGCTCCATTTTTGGCCCAGCGCTCGGCCCAGTACCTTAAGCTAGGGTTTCAACTTGACCGCAGCCGCCGCCATTTATGAAGCCATTGACCAGGTTAAAACCGGGTTATAAGCTTGACCCGTTTAGAGAGCCTTTTATTTATATGTAATGTGTATCAGGACAAAAGTATGTATAGTTGACACATCTCTCCAGAAATGCCAAGACTGGCACTCTATAAGGTTATCCAATTTGGGTTAGGGCACTTATCTGTCTCAGTGAGGTCAAACTTGTTGGACGGTTTCAAAATAAATAACAATTATATCGTGTCATAGACTACTAATATATCATTTTAGATTATTTTAATTTATACTCCCTCATTCTCAGCCCTATTTGCAGAACAATCATTATCACGCTATTTATGAAACATGTTGGACCGTTAATATATTTACCTATGTATAATAACAGCAAATAAAAAGTTGATATTTTGAAACTACTTGTTACGATGAATTCATATACTATAATAATTTTTCATGTATCTATTCAAATATACGGTCAAAATTTAATCGAAAATAGTGTCAAAAAAAAAAGTAAGAGTGTAATCATTACAAGAAACAGGACCTATTACTTCGCCCTTTTACCTTGGTTTTTTTGTTAGCACCAAATAACTGAGGTAAGAATTTCTTTTACCTAGGTTTTTTTTTTAAAAAAGTAAAAGATATTATTTACCTCAGCTATAAAAAAACCGAAGTAAATAAAAAAAAATTACTTCAGTATTTATTTGAAAAAAAGTAAAAGGTTAAAAAATGAAATAAATAATGTTACCGAATAGAGTGCGGTCACATATGTTCTTTGAGAAGCTTGCCCAGCTTCGCTAGATACGTCGTTGATGCTGATAGCTATTGTAAAAAATTAGTGAAGTCGCATATATGTAAAAG
This sequence comes from Rubia yunnanensis, assembly GCA_037428765.1. Taxonomy (NCBI): domain Eukaryota; kingdom Viridiplantae; phylum Streptophyta; class Magnoliopsida; order Gentianales; family Rubiaceae; genus Rubia; species Rubia yunnanensis. Next base: position 26,170,863 of record CM075062.1, on the reverse strand, counting down.
ACAAATTAATGTAAAGAATTTGAAAGTGACAGAAGAAAATAAAATACAATAAAATGGAGGTCGTGCCCTTTGTTCAATGTTCAAATAAGATAGACAAATAATTAGAAGTAGTCATGAAAATATCCTTACAAATATAGTACATGATTTAATTCAAATAAGAACTATCTTAGTTCAAACATAACATAGATTACAATACACTCAATCAGCTCGGATAATGATGACTTTCAAGATGATTGGCCCCCTAGCTTGTATCACCTCGAAAAACAAGGTGTCCTTGATGCGTGAGTTGTTTCCCCTAAGGAAATTGCCAAAACCCTTTGGGGAAAGGGCCTTAATCCTCACACCCCCGAGAAGTTCATATGCCACTCTATCCCGTAGGACCTCAACACTACTGGGATCTTCCCATTCGGCAGTAGTGGTATAATCTCCCATGGGATGTACTAAGTCACCGTAAAAAATATGCAATTGTCAACAAATAAAATTTATTTAAAAAGATTTACCAAACTTGGTATTTTCCCAAAGTTTAGCTGCTTCAAAGTGCAGTCGAAATGTGGGCTATCAATAGCCATCGAATGGTGTTTAATGTCGAAGAAAAAAGGCTATGGGTGCCTCCATTGTGTGGTGGACTGTACGAAAACCAGAATGTATTAGTTGTTTCGAAGTGTGGAATTTTGTTAGAAAATATATACTCCCTCTGTCCCAGCTTAATTTCCAGAGAGAGAAATAGAGGGGTATTTATCTACAGTAAAAAAGTCAGAGAAAGCTGACAAAAAGTAATTTCTGAAAGGACAAAAAGCTATTGGAAATAGTGACGTTAATTACAAGCTTTACACACTAATCAAAATATTTAAATTCACAAATTTGTCACTAAATGCCTTTAATAAAGGCATTAAATAAAATTTCATAGCAAATCAAAATTTTTTAAAAAGTTGAACTTTTATGCTTCTGGGCCCTGAACTTCATCTTCTTCATCAAGGTCTCCAAGCTGTGAAGAAGGGAAAAAAAATATTAACATCCAACAAGAACAAGAAGAACCAAACACATAAATAAATAAACACTCAAACGAAGAACATCAAGAACCGTTCGAGCTCAAATCTAGAAAAGTAAAAAAAACATCAATCTATCGGATTTAAAACCCTCAATCCATTCAATACTCAAGAAACAAACAAGAAAACATCATTAAAACTAAAATCCATAGTATAAAACATCAATTTGTGGAGACCAACCATGAACTCATAAAAATCTATCGGACACCAAATAGATCTAACATCAAAAACTCAATTCTCGAGGTCAAAAGCATAAAAAAATAGAAATATACAAATACTTACAAATTGACACAAATTAAACAAGTGAGTTTGTGAAAACATGAAGAACACTTACAGATCGAGGAGAAAACCCTAGATTGGGTTAAAAACAAGCAAAAAAACAAGTGAATATGAGATGTGGAAAGCATATGAACACGACGGAACAAGAGGAAAAGGGAGAGGAATGGTTGGATTAGAGAGAAGAGAGGGAGAAGACAGAGAAAGCATTGGGAGATTGCTTCAGTTTGAGAGAAGAAAGAGAGAATGTCGGGAGACGAAAGAGAGAGAGAATAAATTGGAGAAAGGAAAAGTTCATTCATTAAGTGTCTTGGAAAATGGAAAATACAACACACACAAAGCTGGCACCACATAAATCAAGCCTAATCCATTTATAATTTTGCCCATAAGCCCAGTAAATAAAATCAACTTTAGGGGTATCTTTGGATTTTCCACTCAAGTCAAAGGGGCAATTTTTTGCAAAGTTCAGAAATCGCAATTTGAGCTGGGACACCCCTAAATGAAAAGTGTGTAGTTTAAGTAGGGACAGATAGAGTATATATATATATATATATATATATATATATATATAAATTCATGTAAATAGGTGAAATAACTTTTAAAATGGTCGATTAGACGATCCTTCACCAGCCATTAGTCCTGCATCAAAAGTGAAAATGTGAAGTACGAAACTACAGTGTGGAATGCAAGGTACGACGTCGCAATAAGCGTCACACAGGCATCTCGATACAAAGCAGTGATTTGGTCGACATGTAAATGCAACCTCGTTTTGTGTCGGATAAACCGAACAATAAACAAATAGAATGTTGATGTCACGTGGGAAAATCCAAAGTAAACTATAAGAGGTTATAATACAAAGTCGGTAGAATTTTGGGAAAACTGAATGTCATTCCGAGATACATCTAACGTCAGAAACTGAAGAGCGAGCAACTAGAAAATAAAATTACGCGAGGTCGCACATGCATCACATTAACCAAAGTGTGCAGACGGACTACCGATGTCACAGATATCACAGGTTGCTACAGGAACAACCACATCAAACTGGAAAAAATGAGGCTTCATCAACATGAAATAAAACAAAAACCCTTTGGAGACAACCAAAAACATTATACCATCGTTCAAAGTCAAGGAAAGCTCACACTCCCATAAATTAGAAACAAAATCTAGAAAGCAGGGTAAACAAAAGAAATTCACAGACCACAGATCTGACATTGTGAAGTAAGAATCACAAAACTTATGTGTTAGGAGATTAGAAAAATCGTACATTTCTTTTCCAATACAGAAGAGAAGGGTGGAAGGTGGAGACAGTTGGAATTCACGCGAAAACTTGTGAAGAAAAGATTGAGCTCTCTATTATATTTATTCTTGTTTTGAAATGAAGTTGTTTTAACCAGATTCTGATGTCCTCCTCATAAGGTGCGATGTCGCACGTATGTCGGTACATACGAAATCATGCCAACCTGGGACCGAAGTCGCATGTATATGGGCCTAGCAATTATTTCAGCTTACCATCTAGCCGGTCACCAATTCCAATTTATTAATGAAATTTTGAAGAAACAAATATGTGCTTCTTATGGAATAATAAGAAATTATTCAATACACACAAGTCTTGCATAGTTTCCTAAGTGATCGTTAAATTAAAACTATGTTAATCATATGTTATGTTAACTATTAAACATTGAATAACAATAAACAACCAAATTTAAAGTTTTAAGATATCAAATATAAAATAAGTTCGAATTCAAATTCATCCAAATACAAACAAATTAGTTTTAAATACATAGTGATATGAAGTCTAAGTCATCCCTCTAATATTCGCAGGGAAGAATGACAACACACAAAACTACGAGCCCAACACCATTTATGAGCTCGAAGTATAGTGTATCCCCAATCTAAAGTTCCTCTGCATCAAGAAACTGCCCAAACCCCTTCGGGGCCAGGGTCTTGAGCATCATGTTCCCCGATTCGTGCGTTTTATATTCCCTCCCTTTGCACCTAATCACAACATCCAACTTGTAGGCGACAGGTACTCAGCAGATTTGTCGGGGATGTAATGAATTAGAAACAAAAACCTTTGTTAGTACTTAAAAGTAATCTATAGAAAAATTTAATTGAAAATTCATTTTTTTTAAACAGAGAAAAATTACCATAATTGGAATGCACCCGAAGTTCGTCTGGGTCAGAGTATGTACAAAATGCAAATATCTGCCTGTAAATGTGCAATGCGGACTGTCATCGTCTGAATCAGTACGGATCTATATTGGTCAATGAAGTTATTAAAAATTCATTATTTTCTTAGTAATTAAATAGAAGGAATATTGAAAATGTAACAAAAACTCGCTCACCTCAATCGGTTCACGGTTGGAACCAGCATTGCTAGCCAAGATTGATGTAATTCTTATTGACGAGGATGTTAAATGTTATGATATTTAGACAATGGGAATAAATACATAAAATACGTTTTGTTGACCAACTCAAGGCAACGTCGCGAAAGCATCGGTATAATCAATTGGTTAACCAATGAATGTTTGAGTTCGCATTGATTTGGCCATCTAAAGAAAGCATTATTGCGATGTTGCCTTAGGATTGGCACAATAGAAGCACGACCGACTCGTCAGCGGCGTTGCACTAAAGCAAAGAACAATTAATAACATAAACTTCACCCTTACACCATATTGTAGCACCCCAATCCATATTCCAAGACACTAAAACCATATTCTAACACCCTAAAACCACATTCTAGCACCCCAAACCATAAAAACCTCAAAACTTAAAATAATTAGCACATTTTCACCCTAATCCAAATACACAACAATATCAAGGTTAAATACAAGAAAAAAAGTAATGTAACCACATGTGAAAACCATACCTTTAGAAAGCTAGGTAGGGAGGAGTGTTGAAATTCAAGATAATACAGAAAGTTTGATGTGATGTATGAAAGGTGAGATCCATTTATACATTCGTTATGAAACATTGTGACTTCTGCCTAGGGCTAACCGACATCGCATGTCAATCGCACTTACCGACCTCATACCGACTCTTGTGCAACATCGGCAAATATAAATGCGGGTCTCACTCTTATATTCCACTGGCATAGGAATAGACTTGTGTTTCACCAATCCTAGTGCGAGGTCACATGTTATTTTAGTTTAGCAACATCAAATAGACATAGACCGAAGTTGGTTCCTATGAAATTGGGCCTCACCAATTCAGCCCTCTAAGATGTCAACTAAGCCGGCGTTTGACCTAGACAAACGTAATTGACCTTCAAGTTGGATAATTGTATATTAGACACTTCTAATTTAAATTTATAATTGATTGTGAACTATATTAACATTTTGTTCGACCAAAATCAATTTTACAAAGCTGGTGAACTTTTCAATTTTTACACTCAGGTCCCTTCAAGATGGTGGAGGAGAATGAAATGCAAAATTGGAGCTACCCTGTAGTATAAATTGCATTCTCATGAGTTTAACTGGGGGATGACAAGGGTCCCATCCGCAAACTGGGGTAATTGTTCGTCATTATTTTGGAGTATTTCATTAAAACCCTTACTATAAGCGTTATGAGAAAGATAATTTACACCACGTGGAACTACGTGAAATTTAATATTCTAGGTTTTTTATGAAATTAAAAGCTAATAAAATTCCATCCATCTATTTAAAAGCGCTAGTACATCGTGTAGAGTAAATTATAGATGATTACTTATAAGTATACAGAGTTCATTCAGGATGAACCTGTGGAATTTTCTATGGGATCATGCCAGTTTCTTTGTCATGACTAATGGTGATCATGAGTTTGACCGGGGGATGACAAGGGTCTCGTTTGCAAATTGGGGTAATCATTCGTCATTTTTGGAGTATTTCAATAATACCCTTACTATAAGCATTATGTGAAAGATCATTTTCACCACATAGAACCACATGAAATTTAATATTCTAGGGTTTTTTATGAAATTAAAAGCTAATAAAATTCCGTCCATCAATTTCTTTTAAATGCTAGTACATTGTGTAGAGTAAGATGTAGGTGATTACTTATAAGTATACATGGTTCATTCAGGATGAACCTATGGAATTCTCTGTGGGATCATGCCAGTTTTTTTTTTCATAACTAACAGTAATCATGAATTTGACTGGGGGATGACAAGGGTCCTGTCCACGAACTAGGGTAATTGTCTGTCATTATTTTTAGTATTCCATTAATTCTCTTACTATAAGCGTTATGAGAAAGATCATTTCCACCACGTAGAACCAAATGAAATTTAATATTCTAGGTTTTTTATGAAATGGAAAGCTAATAAAATTTTGTCCATAAAATTTTAAAAAGCTCTAGTACATCATGTAGAGTAAATTGTAGTGATTACTTATAAGTATACAAGGTTCATTTAGGATGAACCTGTGGAATTTTTTGTGGGATCAAACCAGTTTCTTTGTTATGACTAACGGTGATCATGAGTTTGACTAGGGGATGGCAAGGGTCCCGTTCACAAACTGGGGTAATCGTTCATCATTTTTGGAGTATTCCATAAATACCTTTACTATAAGCGCTATGAGAAAGATCATTTCCACCACTTAGAACCACATGAGAATCAATATTCTAGGTTTTTTAGGAAATTAAAAGCTAATAAAATTCCATCCGTCAATATTAAAAAGCGCTAGTACACGTGTAGAGTAAATTGTAGATGGTTACTTATAAGTATACATGGTTAATTTGGGATGAACCTGTGGAATTCCTTGTGGAATCATGTCAGTTTCTTTGTCATGACTAACGGTGATCATAAGTTTTCCCGGGGGATGGCAAGGGTCCCGTCTGTGAACTGGGGTAATCGTCTGTTTCTTAGGTCCTTCCAGAAAAGTGTGAGGCGTTGAAATGCAAAATTGGAGATAACATTTTTTATTCACATTTGCATGATAATGTTGTTCCTATTTGGCATGAATGGGTCATGGAACGGGACTGCAATCTTGACATGGAGTCTTTGATGACAATTATAAAAAATTATACTTTGGCCCCACTCGTCCGATTTTGCAAATGCTAGTCGCATGAAACGAATCTGTGGCCGATATCCATGCAATATTGCTCTGGCTGAAAAATTCCAGGGGGAACTGAAATTTTGAGCCAAAATTTTGAACCAAAAGCCCCGCCCCACCCCACCCCACCCCCCAAACCCATCTCAATACAATAATATCCCGCACTAACACAATCATTTCTCAACTCCAACATATTTGCTCTCAACACAACTCCACACTATCCTTTCCATTAACACCATCACAAACACTAAAGAGCCTAATCTAATTTCTTCTATCGAATATCTACGATTATTCTAGGATGCAGCATCTCCGGGTTCAAATTAATTGAGGTAGTTCATTTTTGCATCTCCTCAATTGTATATGTTTTTTTCTCACATTGCCCAATCGTTCAAAATGTTCATGGAGTATGATGATTATGTTAAATGTTATATATTTTAGAATCTTTGTCTTTTCCAAAATAATGTCTTGTTTATAAGGATGATGGAAAAAATCATAGATTATTGCTGATTGTAGACAATAATAAAATTTTCTTATGAACACGGGCTGAATATGCGACGTTTCACTCTGTCCATTGCCCTATATGATATAAAGCCAAAATTTTAGCGACGTTGCATTGTCCAGAACTGACATCGCACCTCCATTAGCTTAATCGACTTTTCTTTAACAACCAAGAGACATTGCTTTCAGTCAGTAAAGGTAATTTTCCATGTTTATATTGCAGTCACCTGCACTTGACAATATTATGTGGACATCATTCTTGTACTGCCGAATTCTGACATAAAAATTTTGTTTCATGTGTTTTTTTTATAGGACAAAGAGAGTTACGATGGACTCTTAGCATGGATGTCGTACGACGTAGGCAATGGATGTTAAATACAATTAACCATATGTATTTGAATATATTCTGACATTTGTTGGTAATTTAAGTTCAAGGGTTTTTTTGTTTCATTAAAAAGTAAATACTGTATTATTGTACAGCAACCGATTTCTCCATAATTCATACCACGACATCGAATGAACCAGTAAAGAAATGACACATGTGCGACGTTTCATATATTGATAAAGCCACAACACCAAACTGACATCGCATATAACAGCGGCATTTTTTTTGTGACCTTGCACATTCAAAATGATGTTGTATGTGTTAGCCTCTCATGCTAGCATGCAGTTGATGCGGGTGAACTGGATCATACGATCTCGCTTACAATTGTGAGTGACGTCGCTTTAACTATCCACGTCGTCGATCTTATCGATGTTGCAATTTTTCAATGCCATCGACTGCCTTCTTGTTGTGATTGACTTCGCTTCTTATGGACGCTGACATAGATGTAAATGATGTCGCAGCTATAGGGTACTATAGTCGGCCTACTTTTATTGGTGCGAGGTCGATCGTAGAACAAACCGATGCCAGTCCAAAATCGAGGTAAAAAAGTCCTTTTACCTAAGTTTTGAACCGAGGTAAAAGGTATACTTTTTACTTCATCCACATTTATCTCGGTTTTCTGGGGGTAAAAAATCGAGGTAAAAAGGCCTGAAAACTGAGGTAATAGGTGTATTTTGTTGCAGTGGATTGAGTTGGGACAGAAGGAGTATGTTACATTGTAGTGCATTATGTGTAAACGACATTTTCAAAATTACATTTTGTTGCAAGTGTACTCGTGTAAAATTGATCTTAATAAAAAAAAAAAGAGAATTACATAAAATCTCATTCTGATCACGACTTTTTTTTTCTAAAAAAATACTATATCTTTTTTTATGAAACCATAATTTAATTACGTTACAGATGTAAGCACCCTATGCTATTACAGCTGAAACCATGAGCAATACCATCTCTCTCAGTACATTAGCCATGGGGACTTTAATATAGGAAATATGGTGAAACCACTTGACTCTGGGATTATCTGAGAAATCCACCATGGCGGTCTTCTGGCCACAACTTCCATCAGTTTAATAAAAATTTTGCAATCTGACAATGCATTTATCCGATTCAGACCTAATTGCTTCACCATCATCAAGCCCTTGAAACATGCAGCTGCTTCAGCTCCTAGGGTCGATTGCGTTGGGAAATGCTTTTTGTGTGTTGATTCCCATCCATGAGATGGTTATAAAATTTTCTAAGCTGCAGTTGCGTGGCCTGTGTTACTCCAAAAGGCTCCATCTGTGCATCCCAATTGAGGTATTGTTGGATAATCTGATTTCTCTGCTCCGGTTGCACTTCTATGTCCTCCATATCAATTTTGTGCCTTTGATGATGATGTATGCTTAGATCTGTCATGGCTTGACTAACTATTATCTGCGGTGGACAATCTTTAGCATCGAACACCTTCTTGTTTATGCTTTTCCATATCTTCCAGACTAAACAAAAGGATAGACTACAAGCTTCCAAATCTGGGGCATCCCGGAACCACCTCCAGAACCACTCTTGAAATGGCACCAGATTTCCTACGGAAAAATCAAACCCCAGTGCTGACAGCTCCGGGCTTGTTGTGCATTACCACATTGCAGAAATGTATGGTCTGTATCTTCTGGCACTTGCTTAATACAGACCTCAAAATATGGTCCCAATAGGATATTTCTATGATGAAGATTGCTTGCAGTCGGTAATGCATTTTGTAGAATACGCCATATCTGTATTACTATCTTTCATGGTTCTGATCTGCCAAAAGCTTTTCCAATTAGCATGCATCTTTCCTTGAGCTCCCAGTTGTCTCTGTTGTTCTTGGCTTGCCAATAAATTATACCCTGGCCTGACAGAATATTCCCCATCTACTGTATGTGGCCAAACCTACTTATCGTTTTGAGTTAGGTGTAGGAATGCGAATCTTACAATTTTTCTTACTATATGGTCTGGGTATATGGCTCCAAGCAACGATTGCCTCCGATGTCTATTATCGTCGATAAGGTGTCCAACTGTGAGTGGTGTGTGACTATGTGTTATATGATTTATTTGTGTATTTTCTTTGCATGGTATCCAGTTTTGACCAATTCGGATCGTATCTCAGTGCTACCTACCTATTCAACATTGGAAGCTAGCAATTCCTCGCAAAATTTATTTCCAAACCCATGAGTGATATTGTTTAGCCCTTTGTTGTAATAACGGGATGGTAGAGCATTATTTGTGCTTGAATAGTCTGACAAAATGGGAATCCTTCTCCTGTAGAATACTCCAAGCATGCTTGGCTAACAAGGCTTGGATCATTTTTTCCGTTGATCTTAACCCTAGACCACCTTGTGCTTTTGGCTTGCACATCTTCTCCCATGATAGCCAGTGAATGCCTCGATCGAGAAGCTCTCCCTTCCATATAAACCTGGCTATGATACCATCAATCTCTTGCAAAAAAAATTTTGGCATTCTGTATATCCCCATTGTGTATAGGGGCATAGCCTACATGACATGCTTAGCAAGTGTTATCCTTCTTGCCTAGGATAACGACTTATTCTTCTATGTGTCGAGCTTTGCTGATATCTTCCGTAAAAGTTCTTAACGCACCTGTCTTCTAGACTGTCTTGACGTGATTTTCCTCCTAAGCCCGTATTGTGAATGTTAAGGCTGTACCTTGGCAACCTTTCATCCTGCAAAGATGTATTAGGGCTGACCATTGCTGCGGGTTTTGCAAAGTTAACCCCTGTCTGTAGCATCTAAACACATCCAAGTCTTGGGCTGATTTCCTGATAGCTTGTTCCTTTATCTCCACAAATATTAGACTGTCATCGGCATACATGAGATGAGAAATACTTGGTGCTCTTTTCCCAGGTTAAAATCCCCCACCATCCATGTTTTGTACTCTATATTTCAGCAGACTCGAGAAATATTGTTGGCATATGATGAACAAATAGGAGATAATGGACACCCCTGTCGCAGTCCTCTGATAGGCTGAAAAAATTCTGATTGCCACCCATTCATCTTCACTGTCATCTTAACTGTTGGCACACTGTAGGATCAAATTTTCCCAATGTTGTAGGAACCTCATAGAGGTCAAAGCATTCCGTAAAATTTCCCAAGAAACTCTATCATAGGCCTTACTCATTTCAATCTTTATGGTCGCCAGGCCAACTTTGCCAGTCTTTTTCTTTCTTAACTATTTCATCATTTTTTACGCAATCAAAATATTTTCCGCAATATTCCTGCCTCTCATAAACCCAGCCTGCTACAAATTGATCAAGGAGGTCATTATCTTTGCCAATCTTCTGGCTAATACTTTGGCAATAAGCTTATAGTTTACATTACAAAGAGCAAAGGGTCTGAAATCCTTTGTTTTCTCAGGTGGTTTTTTCTTTGGAAATTAAATTTATAAGAGTTTCATTCCAACCAGAGGGCATACTCTAACCATTCAAGATACCCAATAGTTCTCGAACTAGTGTCACTTACCTGATACCAATGATGTTTACAAAAACCCGCAGGTATTCCATCTGCCCCCAGAGCTTTCCAAGGTTTCATTGATTTGAGCGCTTGCTACATCTCTATCCTATCAAAAGGCCTAATAAAATCCTGAAGTTGTTCCTCCGTGACTGTTATGTTGTTGTGCTGTAATACTTGTTGAAAAGATTCCTTATATCCCAACAACGGAGGTTAACTATCTAGTAGAGTATAAATTGCTGACAAATGTCTGAATACCATGTCCTAAACCTGCTCCTGTGAACTGATCCATTGGCCCTGGTAATCTTTAAAGCTAGAATTGTATGTCGCTTGTCTCCTTGTCACCCATTTGTGATAAAAGGCAGTGTTATTGCCTCCCATGGTGCCCCATAATATGTTGCCAGTAGTTTGATTGTTTGGCTATCAAACCCTCTAAATTGTCTCGAATGTTTGTAATCTTAGTTAGTATATGTTCTTCGCTCTGGCCCGATCTTCAACCCAACTGTCCATTCTGCAGTTGCAGATTTGCTGCCCCTAAATATTTTGATAAAATCCTGATTCTTTGATCCATATTCCCAAACTGAAGCCTGCTCCATTTAGATAGCTCCTGCAAAGAACGTTGCAGCTTTACTAATAGAATATCCTCACCCGTGTTTTCATTAGTTTGATCATTCCATGTAGCCTCCACAATAGCTTGTAACTGCAGGCAGTGAATCCAGAATGCCTCGTATCTGACATATCTTTTTGCTCTTCCTTTGGGCTCTGCAGATTGAGTACACAGGGGCCGTGATCCGAGTTGACCATTGGTAAATTATGCAAAAACGCCATTGGAAACTTGTGCCTCCATGCCTCATTTACAAAGGCTATAACCATTCTAATCTATGCACTCTTCAACACATTTATAGCGGTAAAGTGCAAGCTTGACTCAAAATAATTCCAAAACGATGTCTTGTTTACGAAATAGACTGTAATTCACTCTACAAAGATAATATATAACTTAAAATTTCTTCATGAATGCAATGAATTCACTAATCATTAATACTTATTTTATGTATGTTATCAACGGACTTGTTCCTAATCAATTGATTTACCAAGTAAGCATGCCATATTTATGTTTCCTTTTTTTCTTGGTGGTAAAAATAGTCTCTCTCCACTCTTGGCAGTTGGTTGGGTCTAGAGTGTTTTCTTCCTTGTGGCTCATGGTGCAAGGTTTTGGCAGAATAGTAATGACGATCTGCAGCAGACAGGTATCAATGGCGGATCTGGACGCACTAGAGCAGTTGTATGCGAGCCTCTCACTCAAGGAGGATGAAAACCATTCTAATCTCATATCAGACAATTTCGACTGCCACTTGTGGGTGGGGTTTTAGTGCCAAGGAAAATTCCCTTCGATGAGCGTAGACCTGTTTCAAAGGGTTTGGGGGATGAGGAAAACCATGACCGGGAAATTTCTGTGCGATAATGTGGTACTCTTACAATTATCAAGGCCAGCGGATAAAGCATAGGTGTTTGAAAAAGAACCACGGCTATTTGGGAAATATTTATTGGCATTACAGGAGCCTTACGAAGGTATGGTTTCCTCGCAAATCTAGTTACGAGTTGTTCCTTCTGGAAGCATTTTCAACGAATTCCAATGATTGCTATGAACAAGGAGTCGGCAAAGTTGATCAAAAATGCAATCGGCAAGTTCGTGATGGTGGAGAAGGGCACAGATGGATCAATGGTTTGGCTGTAAATGAGGATTAAATGGGAGTTCAAAATCACAAAACCATTGAAGAGAGTACAAATTGTGGGAGAACTTGTAAATCAGATGCAACTATTGTTTCAATATGAGAAGCGGTTAGGATAAATCAGATTACTGATTAGATTATGATTTATTATGATTAGAATTATTTCCTTATTACACCTCTACTCTACTCTCTATATATTCACTTATCAATAAAATAATTCCTCACGGTAAATCATTCTGTCATGGTATCAGAGCAAGTTCTTATCCTAAGCCCTAAATTTTAATTTATTGTTCAGCACCTCCCTCCTTCTCTCTTTTCCGGCCCAGATCCCGACGAAGCTCCGGTCAAATTCCGGCAACCTCTGGTGGCTCTTTTCCGTCCACTAGCAGTAACCCTTTTGGCGTCATTATCTTCCGGCTTCCTTTCTTCAACCAGCGGCGGTATTAATCTCCGGCGTCCTCTCAATTTTCCTTTGCTTCATCACCGGCGAACTCAAGTCTCGATTTTCCGACGAGTTCGTGCCCAGTAACGCCGTCTTCCAGCGGCGAAGTTTCCATCTTCGTTGTCATTCTCTTCTAGCAGTGCCACCGGCATATTCATCAGCAATCTCCGCCGCCCCGTCTTCCAGCTCTCGGGGCGAGATCCATGCGCCCGTCTTCCAGCTCGACCGAAGAAGAACACTCCAGCGCGTGAAAGTCGAGCGCAAGTTGACTCACGCAGCAAGGGAGTTTCTCGCGTCCTTCAATTTCTCACGAGTTGAACCTGTTTGAATTGAACCTGTTTCTCGCGAATTTCTCAAATTCTTGCGAGTTGAGGCACTTTCTCACGAGTTGCTCAAATTCTCTTCAGTACCCAGTCAATTTCTGTGCAATTCGGTATTTTGCTATGGTTTATTTGGGCCCTATATCTCGGGAAGATTGCTCTACTAATTGGATTGCAGACAAGGTGTTGTTTCATGCCAGTTTGGATGGTCCCAACCATCATTCTTCGTCGAATCAGTAGATCGTTGATTCAGGTGCTACATCTCATATCACTGCTCGCACCAATCATCTTGATAAGGTACAATGTTATCGTGGTTCTGATTCTATTCTTATTGGGAAAGGTGAATCATTATCTATTTCTCACATCGACCGATGTCATTTATCTGGTTTCTCTGTTAATGATGTCCTTGTGGTTCCTGAGATTAATAGAAGTTTATTGTCCATTAGTAAGCTTACTCGTGATTTACCTGTCCGTGTTATATTTGATGCTAACGCATTTTCCATTGAGCACAAGCATACAGGGAAGATAATTGGTAAAGGCCGTCATAGTTCAGGTCTTTATTTTCTTGAGACTAGTGATTCCAGATTTTTAGGCGAATTACAATCTAGAAAGCTCCAGGCTTCTTTTGAGCAGTGGCACTCTCCTTGGTCATGTACCTGACTATACCCTCTTTCACCCATTTGGCTGTCGTGCTTTTCCATGTCTGCGTGCCACTGCTACTGATAAGTTTGCAACGCGATCCATTCCGTGTGTTTTTATTGGCTACAACCCTCGTCACAAGGGCTTCCAGTGTCTCGACCCCACTTCTAGGCGTATCTATGTTTCTCGCCACGTCTGCTTTGATGAAACCTCATTCCCTTATGTCTCATCTTCCGCGGACAGTTGTCTATTTCGGATCTGGAAATTTCATCTTTTTTTATAGAGTTGTGACTTCACCAATTGGGGTCACCACGCTTGTGCCTATTCCAACCGCTTCTCCTTCATCCCCATGCTCCATCTGAAAGGCCGACCCGGACCCAGCTCCTCGACCAACGGCCACCACACTTCAGCCGCTGGCCATCATGCCTCAGTCACCGGCCACCACGTCTCAGCCAGTATCGATCGTCCTTTCTCCGGTGACTTCCGACGGCCCCTCTTCGGTCAGCGCAGCTCGATCTTCTTTGACATCGTCAGTTGGTTCGACTCCTCCAGCTTTGCTGCCCCAGCTTCGAATCCATCGGATGGCTACTCGGTCTTCTACTGGTGCTATTCAGCACCGAGATTATTCAGATAGTATTGCTCATGGTCTCCCTGCCGCACTCCTCTCTCAGACAGAGCCCACTGATTATCGCTCTGCCCTTCAGGATCAAGCCTGGGTTTCAGCTATGGATGATGAGATGGCCGCTCTTCGTGGTCAGCACACTTGAGATTTGGTGCCTCGACCTTTGAACGTCAACATTTTTGGCTCCAAATGGGTCTATAGGCTTAAGTATTGACCAGATGGCACTATTGAGCATCACAAAGCTAGACTTGTGGTGCAGGGTTTCTCACAGATTTCGGGTTTTGATTTTGACCACACTTTCAGTCCTGTGGTCAAAGCCTCCACTGTTAGGACGGTTCTCGGCATAGCTACCATGCATTCCTGGCCATTTCATCAGATGGATGTCAAGAACGCTTTCCTTAATGGTGTTCTTAATGTTCCAGTCTACATGAAGCAGCCTATTGGTTATCAGGATTCTGCTCATCTAGACTTTGTTTGTCGCTTACGAAAGGAAATTTATGGTCTTAAGCAGGCTCCCCAGGATTGGTTCCTGCATTTTAGCAGTTATCTGACACAGCTTGGTTTTCAGTGTAGCTCAGCTGATACTTCTTTATTTGTCCTTTTGAGAGGGTCGTTGTTACTGTACCTACTTGTGTATGTGGACGATATCATTCTTACAAGCAATAAATCGACTCTTCTTCGCCAGTTCATTGATCGGACACACAGAGAATTTGCGATCAAGGATCTTGGTGCTCTTCATTACTTTCTTGGTCTTGAAGTTTCGCCTACCTCCTCAGGGTTACTGCTTGGCCAAGCTAAGTATACTCGTGATATTTTGAATCAGGCCGGTATGTCTGACGCGGCTTTTGTTTCTACTCTATTTGTGGCTGGTTCTCAGCTTCACAGCTCTACCAGTCCTCCATTTTGGGATCCTACACTTTATCGTTCTCTTGTTGGTGCTCTCTAGTATCTCACCATCTCTCGCCTGGATTTGGCATTCTCGGTCAACACGGTGAGTCAGTATCTTCACGATCCCAGAGATGACCATTTTGCTGCTGTGACACGGATTTTGTAGCATGTTCGTGGCACTCTTCATTTTGGTCTCAGTTTTTGTTCTGCTAGTACTCCTGATCTGTTAGGGTACTCTGATGCTGATTGGGCTCGCTGTCTGGAGACTCGTCAGTCCACTTATGGTTATGCAGTTTATCTTGGTGAGAATCTGGTTTCTTGGTGTGCCAAGAAACAACCCACTATTTCTCGCTCTAGTACTGAGTCAGAATACCGTGCTCTCGCCAACACTGCTTTAGAAGTGGTGTGGCTCACTCATTTGCTTCATGATCTTTGGGTTCCACTTTTTGGTTCTCCACTACTGTTATGCGACAATAATAGTGCTCTCTTCTTGGCTCAGAACCCGGTGGCGCACAAGCGAGCGAAGCACATCGACATTGAATACCATTTTGTTCGTGAGTTGGTGACATCTGGAAAGTTGCTCGTTGCTCATGTTCCAACTTTTCTTCAGATTGCAGACATCTTCACCAAGGGGCTTTCTCGTCCGCTGTTTGAGTTCTTCAGGTCCAAGCTGTGCATCGGCGAGCATCCGACGCTTAGCTTGAGAGGGTTGTTAGGATAAATAAGATTACTGATTAGATTATAATTTATTATGATTAGAGTTATTTCCTTATTACACATCTACTGTACTCTCTATATATTCACTTATCAAGAATACAATTCCTCACGGTAAATCATTCTGTCAGAATCTCCCTGGGTATCGTACGTACTACAGAAAGCTAGGGCATGGAGCAAGGAAGTGTGAAGTAAAGGTTCAAGCACCAATGGCGGATTCGGTGAAAATTCACTATTCACCATTGTCGGGTGTTAACCCTAATGCATCTCTATTCCAGGATGTGTAGGCAAATTGCATCAACTCCAGTGAGAGTCACAGAGAGATACGATGTGCATAGTTCGCAGCTAGATGTAAAGGTAACAAAGAGAGAAATAGCCAAGAAAATGAAAGGGCTGAAATTACTCCGTTGCGTAGTAGAGGTGGCGCGGGAGAGAGTTAATAGGTGAGGGAGAAAGGTCCTCAAAACCTAACGCTGGGGGCTGTGAACATCATGGTAGATGCTAACCCGGTGGCTCAAACGATAACCTTGTTTGTTAAATCCATGTCAATCCTAATGCAGTGAGGTAATGTTCGGAGATTTGGAGAATCGTTGCAGCCCTTGCTAAGGAAGATGCCGCCTCATAAGCTCTTCAAAACTCCGAAGGGGAACCATAGCTTGGAAGGAATTCCGGACACTTTTAGTGGCAATTTACTTATCTCTTATCCCAAACCGAGCCCGGAAATTGATGGAAACATTTGAAGAGAAAGTGAACCTGAAGCAATGGATGTGAAATTTGGTTTTACTTAACTACCTCAATTGATATTATGGGGTTCTGACCTAAATCAATTAACCAAGTACGTAAAAAGTTAAACAGTCAAAGACACACGACTTAATTACGTAGTTTGATGAATGTGAGATGCATCTGCGGGACCTGATCTAGTTTAGAATGAATCTCCTAATCAGAAAAATAGTACAAAGTACATCAACATGTGAATTCTACTAGTTCCCCTAGTTGCCGATGCCTTGATCAGACTCCCTCTGACCTCGAAACTCATCGACGCTGGATCTCCTTCTCCCGAGAAATTAAGGCTTCCATTTTGAACTTTAAGATCAAACAAGTTTGATAATGTTGGAACACCAATGAATAGCTCTGCGCTACTTCTAAATTGCAAAAACCTGAGTGCAGATTTTCTCAATATTAATCTGTGAATAGCTAAGCTAGAATGTTCACACTATATAGCACATTTACACGTCTTCAATTACTTGTGCAACTGGAATTCTATCTCTAAAAAATATTCTAATTATTAGAGATATAGTTGATTTAGAATCATGATAAGAAAGGAATATCCTGATTTTAAATCAACTATATCTCTATTACTTATAACAATAAAATCCCTCAGAGTAGAATTACCAAATCTAATCCCTTGGAGATAGGAATTAGAATATCTCATCCTTAGCCTTACAATAGCCGAAACCCAAATCAATTCCAACTCTACAAATCTAATCCAATCCCACAAATATAGAAATTGATACATTCTTCAAATCAAATATAGCTTGGACGAGATATATAGTCTCTTGGATTCCTTCTTCGACATTCCTTACATCACTGAAAATTCCTTCTTTGATGTTGCAACACAATAATATCATATTTTCATAGTTCCCACAAATTGCGAACTAACAAATCTAGACTTTAAAATCTCCCCATTTGGCATTTTGTGGACCCATCAATCTATTGGACTTTCAACTCAACAACTATGCAAATATAGACATTAACTAAAAACAGTATGAATGTTTGAACATGAGCGCAAAGAGTTGTAGCTCCCCCTAAATCTCACAGCTTCAAATCACCATAACCTCAACATCCATGTTAGAACATCAAAACACAATCAGTACTTAGCTTCTTAGAAAAACCATGTTGGAACATAGGACCAACATAAATACTTAAGTACTAGACATCCGAGAATAAGAACACATATCAATCATCAAAATATCCATCATGGCTATAGCTTCCAGCTGGGCTCAAAATAGTATAGACCAGAAATCCAAAATTCCAAGCATGCTAAAATTACTCCCCTTTCGGGCCATAAAACATGTCAAAAAAAACTTTATCCAAGAAAAAATATATCATGCTTCATTTTTGGCATCCCCAAAATCTTCGTCTCCAGCATCCAACTTTTTAAATTCCTCTTCAAGTGCAACAATTTTAACCTAAAGTGATTCAATCTTACCCTTCACAACCAACTTCTTAGCTTCTTTAACCTTTGAGCAGTATTCGACGAAGTTCCAGCCTTTTATGGCTTTCGAGGTAGATCCTTGACTGTTCTCTGTAAGGTCTTCTTATTTGATTTCAAAGGAACAACAGACACTAGCACATCACTCTTCTCTGCCTATACCTTTTCTCCTCTTAACACAAAAGAAATATTACATGGATAAGTCAATGAGTTCTTGGCCTGAGATGGACCAGCATGCCCAACTATACTTTCTAGGATTAGAAGACCAAGATTGATAAGAGTCTTAGTGCCAACACAGTATAAAAACTTATCCATATCTCAAATTAATGCAGTGGTGTTGGAGTAAGGAATCCAGCAATTTATAGCCACTTGATACAAACAGAAATACCTGGTACAGAGACTTGATTCAGCTGCATTACCATGAAATGGCCCATGGGTATGATATCTTCCCGTGATTTCTGTCCGAACCTGGTCATAACTGACTGAGAGATCCTCAGGGTAAACAGTCTCAAACTTAGAAGTGGGCAGTCTCAGTACTTTGTTGATCTGCTCTACAAAAAATTTGACCACTTTTTTTTCGAACATAAGCCCTGTTGAACCACACAGACTCACTGTCTAGGTTTCCTTCCATCAGATTTGTATAAAATTGATGCACCAAATCCTGATTGTACTTTTTGTATCCAAAGGCAGCTGTTGTAAACCCCAAGTACTCCTAGTAGTCAGCGAACCCACACTTCTTGTATGCATCTTGATCACCAAGCCTTTCTGACATAATCTTCTTCTGGAAAATAGCCTTGTAGATATCCTGACAGCCTTCATGATAAAAATAAAAATTTAATGCCTCATTGACTTAAGGTGCAGGTATTGAGCTCTGACATGTCTTGACTCTTTTCTTCTTCATTTCTGACTATGGGTCTCTGTCAAAGAAGCCTTCCTCTTGGATCTTCTTTAGAGATTTTGGAAAAAGTCATCCAGTACTTCATCACTGGAGTAGGTTAAATTCTCAGTAGACACTTCTTCTGTTAGAACATCAGTTCCTACTTCTTCCCCAACTTCAATGTGTTTCTGTGTTGGAACATCACCAACCATCTCTGCATCTTCCATCTCAGGTTAGCCTGATGTTAGAACATCATCAAGGCCAAGCTCTTCAGTCTGAGCTTCTCCTTCCATATCATCAAACTAATCTGATGTTGGAACATCATCAGGGCCAACCTTCTCATTCTTAATATCCTCTTCAACATTTTCAGGTTGATATGATATTGGAAGATCATCAACTTTTGCTTCTTCTCCCCCCATTATCCTCTCTGGGGCCAGAATGAAGAACTCTCCACCCATATCATCTTCAACAATTTGCATGTTTGCATCAAGATCATCTCCCCCTGCATTCTCATTTTCTGCTGACCAGCATCCTTGGCTTCTAGTTCATCATCATCGGAGTCCTCAATCTCAATAACAGCAGGGAACGGTAATTCTCTAAGATTTTTCAAGTTCTCTCCCACTCTAGCATCATACAAATGAATGGTCTTATATCTTGCAGAACATAAAACGCCAAGTTCTTTAGGCCAATTTCTCAGCTTTCTAAGTTTCAGCTTCCTTGGCCATGATGCTCTAGTATAAACACACATTACCTTCATTCCCTCAAATTATGTGCATGCCAGTTCTACCAACCTAGGATTCTAGTCCTTAATTTTCTAAATTCCCTAATAGTCCCTCTCAGCAATCAAAATAAATTAACGCCATTAATATACCCAAACATAGATGTGAACCTTCTAAAATCTACCCTATTATCATGCTTCAAATAATGCTTCATACAATCATCCAAAGATTTGAAGGTTTGGCCATTAAAGGTAAAGGATTTTTCTCGAAATACCTTGATTTTCATCAGCACTGAGTGATTTGTTATTTGCTCAATTGGTGGTGGCCGGACAACTTCAACTCTTGGTTCTTAAATACCATCCCAAGGCTCTAGCATGTTGCTCCTAGGGAGTTGAAAGCTCTTTTTCGGCTCCCCAAAAATCTTCTTGAATGATTTGTTGTTCTCCATGATGATGCCGAAGAGAGTTTCGCACAGATGAGGTTCTTGAGCACGGGTTAGCCAATATTTCTCTGAGATAAAGTTAAATCCCAAGAATTTTGAGCACAACATCAAGAAAATGGAAAGAATATCGGGTAGAGGTTGCGAGAAGAAGGAATGGTGGGAGATGAAAATTTTAAATTTGAAAAGAATATTTACTTTCCCTTCTAAAAACATGCGCCAAAATTTTCTTTTTCCAAGGTAATAATTACCTTCTTTCACCCACCAGCTATAAAAACCAAAGACCATTCTCGATTATCATACAATATTCCAACATGCGGCATCACTTCCAAAATTTTCTTTTTCTCTTTTCAATTTTTTATTTTTTTTGATTTTTCCGTACACAATTAAGAAGAAAAAAAAGGAAATCTACAGCTATGAAAAATACTTGGCAAAAATACCTCAAATGTGACACACACCAAAGTGTTGTCTGAGTAGCACAAATGTGACTGAATCCAATGGCTTTGTGAAAATATCAGCAAATTGCTCTTATGTTGGAACATAGGTCACCATGACCTCTTTCCTTTTGATAAGATCTCGAATAAAGTGGTGCCCTATATCAATGTGCTTTGTTCGAGAATTCTGGACTCGATTCTTGGATATGTCTATAGCACTTTTGTTATCATATAAGATATTCATAGGCCCTTGATGAATTCCATAATCTTTCAGCTTTTTTTATCCAGAATAATTGTGCACAACACTTCTTGCAGCAAGATATTCAGCTTCAACAGAACATAAAGAAATAGAATTTTGCTTCTTACTGTACCAAGGCACCAAATTTGTGCCAATAATAAAGAAACAACCGCCAATAGTACTTTTTTGATCATCCGCATTACCAGCCCAACCAGAATCCCTATAGCCAAATAGATCCGAGACTTATTTTTAGAAAACCAGATACCATACTCACACGTCCCACTCACATAATGAATAATCCTTTTAACTGCATTCAAGTTAGTTCCCTTTGGATTAGCCTAAAATCTTGCACATACCCCAACACTGAAACATATATCTGGTCGACTGTATGTAAGATATAGAAGACTTCCAATCATACTTATGTAGTTTCTAATCAACTGCAATACCTTTCTTGTCCTTAAGCAATTTATTTGTAGCCATTATTGAAGTTCTAACTGATCGACAATTGCTCAAGCCAAAATGTTTCACCAGATTTTTAGCATACTTACTCTGATTTATAAACAATTCGTTATTTTGCTGCTTGACCCGAAGCCCTACAAAGTAAGTAAGTTCACCAACCATACTTACCTCAAACTTATCCAGCATGAGATTTACAAAATCCTACACCATATATAGTGAAGTAGATTAAAAAAATAATGTCATCTACATAAATTGGAGCAATTAGAAATTGTGATGACTTGTTGAGCCCAAAGAAAGTGCAATCTACTCCCCTCGACTATAACCTTTCTGAATAAGAAAGTTAGCAAGTCACTCATACCATGCCCTTGGCGCCTGTTTCAACCCATAAAGTGCCTTTTTAAGTCGATACACATGATGGGGATAGTGTGGATCCTCAAATCCTTTTGGTTGTTCAACATGGAAATCTTCATTCACCACTCCATTTAGAAAACACTTTTCACATCCATCTAGTACAATGTAAATTTCATAGCACACCAAATAGTAAGTAAAATTTGAATAGACTTTAACCTGGAAACTGGTGCAAATGTCTCATAAAGATCAACTCCTTGTACTTGAATGTACCCTTGCACCACCAGCCTTACTTTATTTTGAGTAATCTGTCCATCAGCATCTGACTTGTTTTTGAAAATCCAAGAGGTTCCAATAACATTTAACCCCTTGGGGGCGAGAAGTGAGATGCCATAATCATTCCTTTTGAACTATCCAAGTTCTTCCTACATTGCCGCAATCTGTATTCATCAAGAAGGGCTTCTTTGTAATTCTTCAGCTTAATTAGTAAAATGAAACATTGTAATCCTGCAAGTTCCCTATATTTAACCCGTGGTAGAGTTCGAGCTCCCTTCACACTTGGTTCTAGTTCAGCCTGTGTTAAAACATGAGATGAAGAATCAGGGTTCAATTTTCCAACATCGATGTTATCGGGGTTATTAGAATCCTCAAAAGGCTGTGGTGTTCCAACATTGACTTGTTAGCTGGTCGACGTATGTTGTGTTGGAACATGATCAGGAGCTGGTTTATCATCTCCTTTTCCTGATACTTACATGTCACCTGAATTATCAACAATCACATTGAATGATTTCATGAGAGTTTTATTGTGGAGATTAAACACTCTGTATGCACAACTGTTCACTGAATAACCCAGAAAAATTCCCCCATCACTACAGTTGTCAAATTTTCCCACAACACATGAAAGCAAGCAACATTTGGCTTTCTCCCCTTCCAGATTTCGTTGGAGGTCTTGCTCGTGAATGGATGCAGATACACCCTGTTTATAGTATAGCATGATGTGTTGATTGCTTATGCACACCATTTCTTGTGTATTCCTTTTTATACCAACATAACTCGAGCCCTCTCCTACAAAGTTCTATTCTTCCTTTCAACGTATCCCATTTTGCTGAAGAGTAATGGGTGTAGAAAATTCAAGCTTGATGCCGAGTTCATCACAGAAATCACTAAATTGAGATTTTTCAAAATCTCTGTCATGATCACTCCGGATTTGCATGATCTTCCCAATAGGGCGTCCCTTTTCTGTTTGTAACTTAACCACCAAACTTCTAAAGACATCTACTATATCTAATTTTCTTTGAGAAAAGTCACCTTAGTGTATCTGAAATAATCATCAACAAATAAAAAATATACCTTTTCCCAGTCATACTAGGAGTATTAACCAGGACCATAAAATCCATGTGAAGTAATTTGAGATTCCTTGAAGTGGTAATATACTGAACAGATGAATAACGAGATCGAATATGTTTACCGAGTTGGCATGGTCCACACACAATTCCTTTTTTTTGTTAGTAAGAGTTGGCATACCTCGAACTGCTTTAACATTTACAATATTTACCAACATCTTGTACTATTATCTTGTAGTTAATATGACCAAGTTTCCGGTGCCACATGGTTTCTTCATCCTCTCGAGAGTTCACACACCTCATTTCTTGTTCTACCAAATAAAAGATGTCTGATGAACAAACTCCAGATAATACTTTGTTTTCTCCGGGCTTCACAATACATTTGTCCTTTTGGAACTCGATTGTGATACTATTATCACACAGTTGACTGATGCTCACTAGATTTTCCTTCAGATCTTTTACCAGCAGAATGCTTGTAAGGCTGGAGAATCCTTCTATTTGTAGTTCTTATTTACCAACAATATGACTCTTCTTTCAGTCACCAAAAATAACAAAACCACCATTGTATGGTTTGATATTGTTCAAGTATTCTTGAGTTCCAGTCATATGCCTGGAGCAGCCACTATCGAAGTACCAAAAATCTCTAGAATGTGAAATAAGAGATTGTGAGGAAAAAGACATAAAGTATTTCGTTTAGGAATCCATACCTTTCTGATCAATCTAGCTCTTTGGGTATCGCTCATGTTGGAAGATGCTAACAGTTGTCGCCTATTTATAATATCTCTGAGTAGCCTAAGGCATTGTTCCTCTTCATGACCTTGATAGGAGCCGTGGTGACATAAAATAGCTTGCTGTGTCGTGTCTTCATGGTTATATTATTCATGGCCTATACCTCTACTTTAAAATCAATCAGACCTGTCTCTACTTTGTTATACCCAATTCCTTGTCTATCACTAGTGCCTTTCCCATTGCTAGTATATCATCGAGCTTTGCCTTACTATTATTCAACTTTATGATTGTAGCATCATCCATCTCAACTCTGACAATTGCTGATTTAAGATTCTATTTCAGCACTTCAATCTCATTCTCTAATGTCTCAATCATATCTACTAACTCTGTCTTTCTCTCCATAAGCTGATATTTTTCGACATTGAGAACTCTCAACAACTTTGAGCCACATTGCATACATATTCTCATACTTCTAGTATATTTCCTCATCATTTACCTCTTGATCATCATCACCTGAAGAATTTCCACTCAGCATCTCCATGTTGGAACATCCCAGTTTCTCTGTATTCTCGGTGTTGGAACATGTGCTGTCAGATTCAATAATCTTTGCTCCAAAGGCCACATAATTACTGGAGATTCTTCTTCTTCCTCATATTCCTCATCTTCACTCCATGACGTGACATAAAATCTCCTTTGCTTCTTACAGGTGTTAGCACATTCAGCCTGGATGTGACCAAAACCTTCACATTCTCCGCATTGAATCCTTCCTGGCAGCTTTGATTAACTGTTCTGATTTCTCAAAAACTGTTGATTGTTTCATTCTAATCGGGGTTCTTGAGAGTTACTAAACTCTTGAGAGCAGGGTCTACTCCCACCAAATTTGTCTTTTGATTTTCTATTTACCACATTTTTTCAGCATTTTTGAAAAGTTATTGGTTATAAGAGTAAGTTCTTTGACTTCACTTCCACTATCACCTTCATGAGCATTCCTTGAGGCTAAGGCTCTAAACGCTAACTCTTTATGCGCTTTCTTTGATGGTTGGTTAAATGTCATCTCATATGTCTGCAATGATCCCATCAACTTATCTAGAGTTACATTTTCCATGTCTCTTGCTTTTTCAATGGTAGCAACCTTCATAGAGAATCGTGTGGGGAGCAATCTTAGTGTTTTATTCACCAAATTTTCTTCCTTGTAAATTTTCCCCAGTTGATACACCATATTGGAGATGTCTCCTAGCTTGCCATTGAATATAGCAACTGTTTCATCTTCTTCCATCATCAACTCTTCAAATTTTGTGGCTAACATTTGTAACTTTGAGTCACATACTCGACTTGTTTCCTCATGCACTGTTTGCAGTATATCCCATGATTTCTTTGCTTAGTGGCAATTTGATATGAGTTTGAATCAATTTTTCATCCATTGTTGTGAAGATAACATTCAGAGCTTTGGAGTTTTCCATTGAGGCCTTCAACTCATATGGACTCCAAGTTGACTTATCTTTAAGTCGTTGCTTATTTGTACTTGTTTCTCATTCCTTTTCCTTTGAGCTAGATGCTACATCTTCCATAGGGTGGTTCAATTCAATTTGAACAAAATACCAGACAAGTTCATCAGGGGAGCTGATAAAAACTCGCATTCTTTCTTTCCAATAGTTGCAATTCGCTCCTTCTAGTTGTGGAGGTCGAGACAGTGAAGCTCCTTCTTTGGTGGTTATGGTAAAACGGGATCAGCACTTTCCTTAACATAACCAAAGTAAGTAAGAATAAGTGACTTAGCTTTGATACCAATTGAAATTTGGTTTACCTAATTACCTCAACTGATATTACCGTGCTCCAACATAAATCAATTAACCAAGCACGTAAAAAGATAAACAGACAAAGACACACAACTTGGTTATACAGTTTGGTAAATGCCACCTACATCTGCGGGATCTGGCCCAGTTCAGAATAAATCCACTAATTAGTAAGATAGTACAAAGTACACCATAAAAAATACTTATCTTTTCTAATTAAACACATAAAAGCTGGAGATGCTAGAAGATTTATAATTTAGTTTCTTGCAATAAAAAGCTAAAATTTAAAGGCTCGTGGAGGGAGACAGACCAACAAAAATATTTTATGATGCATTAAGGATAAGACATTATAGGAATTATATTGTAAACGTGAAGGTTGATGGTGGAACTATCTCTGAGCAGCGAAAGATTGAGGAGTATTTGAAAAATCATTTCCAGAGGAACATGGGGACTTGGAGAAAGACCTTGAACCTGGCATCTGACCTGGTAAGCTATGGTGGAGTGTTGAGCATCAAGCAGCAAGCAGAGATGATCCAGCCTATTTCAGCCGAGGAGAATAAAAAAGCGATGTGGGGGATACTTGCTAACAAAAGTCTAAGAAATTATGGTTATACCAGTCAATTTTTCAAGAAAACATGGGATATAAAAGGAGAAGGGGTGACAAAAGCAGTTCAAAATTTCTTTGAAGGGGAGAAAATACCTAATGTGTTGAATGAAATTGTGATCTCACTCACACCAAAGGTCCTTAATCCTCAGGTAGCCTATGATTTCAGGCCAATTGCATGATGTTCAATAATTTACAAAGTGATAACTAAGATTCCTTGTGCTAGACTAAGTGATAAGTTTCCGTATATAATTAGTCCAAATCAAAGTGATTTTGTTGAAGGGAGACACATTGCACACAACATTTTTCTCACTCCGGAGTTACTGCATAAATATAATGTGGAGAGTATGAAGCAAAGCTGTGTAGTAAAGGTTGATATCAACAAAGCTTTTGACTGTGTTAGTTGGGATTTTCCTCTTAACTGGTTAAAGCTTTTAAAATCTCCAAGTATTTTGATTTACTTGATCAAAAGGACTACTATGTCTTCTTCTTTCTATCTAGCTGTAAATGGGAAGTTCACGGATTCTTTTGTGGGGGAAGGGGGGGGGGGGGTAAAATAACCCTTTCCTCATTGCTATTTGTTATCAGCATGGAATATCTTACTAGAATACAGAAGAAGATGCATTGAATTTCATCAAAGATGCACAAAATTAGGAATACATACCTTACTTTTTGCAGATGATTTACTAATTTTTAGTGTTGTTACTCAGAAATCCATGGAAGGAGTTCAAAGGTGCTTGGATAATTTAATGGAAGTAACTGGATTAGCTATAAGTGGGAAAAAATATAACATCTATTTCTCTAAAATGGATGAAAAGGAGAAAGTATTGTTGGCTGGTATTTTGGAGGTGATGAAAGGGGAGTTACCAATCCAGTACTTCGGGCTTCAATTGTCCCAAGACAAATGGAACAAGAATGATTGTGAACAGATGATTGAGAAGATAAGGGGGAAATTAAGGAGTTAGAATACTGGCAACTTATCCTATGCAGAAAAGACACAACTCATAAACACAGTACTCTTGAGCATGACTGGTTATTGGGGAAGTATTCTGAACATTCCTGAAGGTCTCATGAGAGATTCATCAAGGTATGTAGAAGCTTCTTATGGGGTAGAGAAGAAGGAAAGATGGGTTTTACACCTATAGCTTGGAGCACCCTTTGCAAAAGTAAAACCTTGGGTGGAATGGGATTAAATATCCCTCTGTGTGGAACAAAGCTGTAATCTGTAAGCATCTTTGGGATCTGAACTAGAAGAAGGATGTGCGATAGGTGAGATGGATACAGACTTATCATATGAAGATGTGGACCTGAAGCATTGTATTTATAAAGATGGAAACAATGGAATATGGAAGGTTTTATGCAGATTAAAAGAAAAATATTTTTCAGATCCTTAATGAGTGCTCTGATAAATAATGAAGGTTGATGATCAAAAAAGTCTGTGATGTGATGAAGGAACTAGGAAACAAATAAATTAGGCAAAGGTAATATGGCATAAAATACTTCTGCCCAAACACAGGATGTTCTTATGGATGCTGCTTAAAAATTGCCTGCCGATTGTGGAAAAATTGTAGGAATTTGGAATACTTGGATCTCAGCCTTTTTGCTGCATGTGTGATCAGAAGGATGAGAGAGTAAATCACTTGCTCACGGATTGTAGGTTCATAAAAAAAGTTGATGAAGCTGCTAGATTTAGTAGACATTGCAAGCCTAAGGCATTTGAAGAAATGGCTATTGATGGTAGCAAGGAGAAGACAAGATCAGAAGATGATGAAGTGGATTACTACATTGTATACGGTATGGATTGAAAAATATAACAGGTTATTCAACCACCAGAAGCTAAAGGAGGAATCAGAAGCAATGGATGAGGAAAATTGAAGATTTTGTAGTTGAGGGGTTGTAAATGGGTTTATTCTTGTAAATTTAGTATCAATCGGGGTATTTTGTTCCTTTCTTGATGTGTATTGGCTTAGAGTCATGGCCTAAAACTTGCAAGTTTTTTTATCTAAACATATACACTCATTCACACCAAAAACAAACACGTGAATTCTACTAGCTTCCCTAGTTGCCTATCCGCCTTGATCAGACTCCCTCTGACCTTAAAACACATTGATGGTGGATCTCCTCCTCCCGGGGAATATAGGCTTACATACTGAACTTTAAGATCAAACAAGTTTGATCATGTTGAAACACCAATGTATAACTTTGAGCTACTTCGGAATGACTAAAACCTGAGTGCAAATTTTCTCAATATTAATCCATTAGTAGCTTAGCCAAGATGTCTACATTATATAGCACACTCGAACATCTTCAATTAATTGTGTGACTGGAATTCTATCTCCACAAAATATTCTGATAATAATCAAATCCCTTAGAGATAGAACTACCAAATCTAATCCCTTTGAGATAGGAATTAGAATATCTCATCCTTAGCCATACTATAGCCGAAACCCAAATCAATTCCAACTCTAAAAATCTAATCCAATCCCACAAAATATAGGAATTGATATATTCTTCAAATCAAATATAGCTTGGATGAGATATATAGTCTATCGGATTCCTTTTTTGACATTCCTTATGTCACCAAAAATTCCTCCTTTGATATTGCAACACAATAATACCATATTTGAATTATTACCACAAATTGCCAATTAACAAATCTGGACTTTACAGCATGAAGTGCATGAGATAGATAAGCAATTAGAAAATAACGTGGAGATGGGGCACGCACAAACTACTGATATGCATGAAAAAGAGGGAGGAATTTTTTAGAATTGCTTGCTCCCTGGAGGCTCAAAATTGGCAGAGCAGAACCTTACTTCGCCAGTATAATAGACAAACAATATTCTACCCTATCTGTTGAGTCCGACAATGGTTCTATGGCTACTCGAATCATGAAGCAAGTGGAGAAGATTGGGAAAAAGAAGAAAACACCATGTGGCTAAAAAATCGAGGTCGAGGAATGGTCGAGGGAAAACTAAAAGGAAGATAGAACTTGGTACAGTAGCATCCCAGGAGATCCCTAAAAAGGAGGGTAAGAAGCAAAAGCAACAAATCAGCCTCAAGAAGGCATCTCTGGCCGTGGCAAGTACGAGGCAAATGAATATCCTAAGTTGAAACTACCGTGGGCTTGGAAGAGCTTGGGGAGCTTAAGAACTGCGTACCATAGTGCACTTGAAATCTCCTGATGTTATTGTTCTTAATGATACTAAATGTCTTGTGGAACTTATTAATAGTTTAAAGTCACAATTGACTTATTTTGGTGTGGCCAAGGCGGTGAAATAAATGAATCCATTTAAATTCCCGGGACCTGATAGTATGAGCCCTATCTTTTTAAAAATATTCTGGCATATTGTTAGAACTGATGTCATGTCATTTGTGCTAGATTTTTTTTGAATAATGGAGTTTTTGAACAAGAGGTGAATTATACTTATATTGTCCTAATCCCAAAAACTATGGAACCAGAGCTGATTATACAGTTTAGGCTCGTCAGCCTGTGTAACGTGGTTTAACAGTTAGCTTTAAAGGTGGTGGCGACCAGACTTTGATCGATTATTCCGAAGATTATCTTGTAATTCCATTCGGTTTTTATCCTGGGCAGGTTAAATACTGACGGTATCTTTATTGCACATGAATTTCATCACACTTTGAAGAATAGGATGATGGGTAACTTGGGTCATATGAAAATTAAGCTCGATATCAGTAAAGCTATTGACACGATCCAGTGGGATTTTGTATGTTGTACCATGAATTTGATGGGATTTTTGGAAGCATTTGTCCAATTAATTCAATTGTGCCTCTCAACGGTCTTTTTCTCATTCATCCTCAATGGTGGAGAAATTAGGCTCATCCATCCGAAGAGAGGGCTCTGATGCCCTATCTCTTTATCATATGCTTTAAGGTCATTTCCTATCTTCTGGCATATCTTATGTGCGTAGGAAAAATTAAGGGAATCAGTGCTTCTAGGTTTGGCCCGAAGATATCTCTATTTTTTTTTGCGGATGACACTCTCCTCTTTGTAGAAGTGACAGAAAAGGAGGTGAAGCATCTTCATTAGGACACCACCCTATTCAAAAATGTATCTTGGCAGGGGATAAATGTTGACAAGTAAAGCATTTTATTCAGCCCAAACACCACTGAAGAAGTAAGGGCACGGGTGTGTGATTTTCTTAAAATCCCTGAAGTGGCATCGCATTGCACCTAAAGATTGGGCAGCAAAAGATGGACATCTTTTAGAACCTGAAGGACAGGATTTGATAGAAGATTGACGGATGGAGAGAGAAAATTTTATCCAAAGCAAGGAAGGAGATACTCATCAAGTCTGTCTTACAAGCCATTCAGGAGATGCATTGAACCTCAGTATCAAGTAGCTTATGGAAATGTCAATAGGGGATTCCCTACATCTGGAGAATAGAGGGGAGAGGTGGGGTATACTGGAGATGCATTGTGAAGAGAATTAGACAGGCTAATTGGGCCGCTCGAACAAGTGGTGTAATTTCTTTTCTCCCCACTAATAACCACGGAGCAATGACTAACATACACTAGCCCCCAGAGGGGCTCCCAACTTACAGTGGGAAGTCTAACATTTGAGAGTTCATCTAGGCATTTCTCAGTCTGATGAACTTGAGAGATTTTGATGAAAAGTTAATGTGTAAGTTGGTGGGAAGTTATCTTTGAGGGAAAGCTCCAGAGTGGTACAATAAGTTGCCAAAGGGAGCTTTACATTCCTACTGGGATTTCAGTGCGGCATTGTTGAGCCAGTATGCTCAAAAGAAAAGGTTTACCAAGACTTTGCTAGAGTTGTACCAGACAAAGTAGAATCCAAGGGAGACATCGAAAGCCTTTTATCATCGCTAGGAGTGGTGGAGACCATAGAGAATGAGGTGATTCAATGATATCTATTGGGAATGCAAGATCTGAAGCTATACAAAAAATTAAGCACCAATGTCCCTTAAACCTTAAAAAAGCTCCAAGAAGTAGTTGAGCAATATTCAAAAGTTAGACAGGATACCAGGAGAAAAAAGGAGAGTATGGTCAATATGAAAGTGAGGATCAATGATTATTAGGGCAAGAAGCCGATGGAGATAGCTAGGCCTAACTTTGAGAGGTATACCCCTATGAATAGGCTTTCTGCATAGACTCTAAGCATTTATCGAGGGGTATTTAGACAACCACAACCCTTGTCAAATGCACCTGCAGCAATGGCGGGGAAGGGCTACGAACTTTTTTCCAATTTCCATAAGGACTATGGCCATGATACAAATGACTGTATCCTTCTAAAAGGGGAGATAGAGTAACATGAAAAAGATGGACGACTTCAGGGCCTTGGACCTAGGTGAGGAAATTAGGGTGAACCCCCTCAACCCCAATTAGATCGCCCATTGTATAAGAGGAATTACCAGAATAATGGAGGTAGAGGAGATAGAAGACCTCAAGGTCAAGATCCCCGAGAACCCTGAGATAGAGATCAAACAAGAAGAGACAGAGGTCCACGTGAACAGCCAGTAGGGAAACGGGATAATAGGAACGGAGAAAATTCATCGATTCATAGAGTAATCAACATGATAAGCTGGGTAGTAAGGGAAAGGTCTTTGAACTCAGTTATGAAAGTTAATTCTCAAAAGGCTCCCATAGTAGAGCCGAGGCATAAGATATTTTTGACATATGAAATGATAACCTTGTCAGAGGCAGATGCGGTTCCAAATCAGGTTTTGTATGCTTATCCAATAGTAGTCTCTACCGTAATTGGGACTTCTTTGGTGAAAAGAGTCTTCATTGATGATGGAGTGGGGTGGATATCATGTTTGTCGAGTGCTTTGATCAGTTGGATATAGGGAGGACCAACTTTAAAAAGTCAACTACACCCCTCTCGAGGTTCATGGGAAAACCTATATACCCCATAGGAGAAATTACATTTTCAATTTGGATGTTCAAGGGGGATAAATGAGTGGCGATAGATTGTAGCTTTGCAGTTGTGGATGCTTATTATCCATACAACGTAATTCTTGGGAGACCGTGGATGTGTCAAGCCCGAGCAGTGTGGTCTCCCTACCACCTGATGATGAAATTTCCCACTAGTAAAGGAATAGCTTCCATACGAGGAGATCAGGTCGTTGCTAAAAGTTGCAACCTCACAGCAGTAAGGAAGCTAGAAAGATGAAGGATGTAGCTTCAGTGTATGGAGGGGTTAACCTTTTGGAAACTAAACAAGTGCTCATTCTAGACAGAGGAACAGTGGCAGTAGGAAAACTTACCCCCGAGAACATAAAAGGGGAGCTGAAGGAGTTGATGAATAAATATGAAGATGTATTTTTGTGGAATACTTCAAATCTCAAGGGGGTTTCTTCGGGGTTAACAGTTCACAAACTGAACATTGATTCATGAGTTAAACCTATCAAGTAAAAAAAAGGAGAGTATTTGCACCTGAAAGAGCAGAAGCGATCAAGGTGGAGGTAGATAAGTTTTTAAAGGCTGACGTGATTGAGGAAGTGTTCTACCCGGAATGATTAGCTAACCCAGTGATGGTCCCAAAGAACAATGGAACTTGGCGAATGTGTATAGACTTTATAGACTTAAATAGATGTTTCCCAAAGGATAGCTATCCTCCACCCTGCATTGACAAGTTAGTGGAGGAAATTTCAGGGTACCAAGTGCTAGCTTTCTTTGATGCTCACTTAGGGTACCATCAAATATTTATGGCACAAGATGATAAAGAAAAAATGTCGTTCATAACATATGTGGGCACACATTACTATAAGAAAATTCCTTTTGGCTTAAAAAACACAAGGGGCGGCATACCAGAGGTTAGTAGACAAGCTATTCAAAGAACAGATTGGTAGGAACATAGAGATATACGTATAGATGATATGGATGTGAAAAGCAGGGATCACGAGCAGTTCTTAATGGATTTGAAAGAGACCTTCGAAAGGCTTGGGAGTGCAAATCTAAAGTTGAACCCTATTAAATGTGTGATAGGAGTGGGGGCTGGAAAATTCCTTGGTTTTATGGTATCAGAAAGGGGAATCGATGTTAATCTGGAAAAGGTCGAGGCTCTGTTAAGGATGAAAATCCCTTAAAGCATGAACGTGTAGAAGCATACTAGACGCTTAGCGGCTTTGACTGTATTTTATCAAAGGGGTATGAAAATAATTTTCCTTTCTTTGATGTCCTTTGAAAGGCGAAATTTTTTGAATGGACTAGTGAATATGAGCAAGTATTCCAACAGTTGAAGGAAGATCTTCGAGAACTGCCAACCCTCATGAAACTGAAAAAATAAGAGGTTCTATTCCTGTATATCTCTGCTTTACCTTTGCCCATTAACACAGTACTTGTAAAAGAGAAGCTAAAATACAACATCCCATATACTTTGTGAGTCGACTCGTATAAGGGACCTGAGATAAGGTACATTGCCTGAGAGAGACTCATTCTAGCTTTGGTGCATATTGTGCAAAGCCTGAGACTGTACTTCCAAGGGAATACGATCGTTTTGCTTACCAATTATCCCTTTTAGCAGATCATTTTAAAGACAGAGACATCAGGGAGGATGGTGAGTGGGCAGTGGAGTTAGGGGAGCATGAAATACAGTTTCAGCCTAGAATGGCGATCAGGGGATAAGCCCTGGCCGCCGATATCATAGTGGAAACCACCGAATCCATTGAGCTCAAAGGGGGGCCACGAAGGAAAGAAGTCTGGAAGTTGTATGTTGATCGCTTTTTGCATTCAGGAGGAAGTGGAGTCGGGGTGTTGCTTACTATCCCCAAAGAGAATGACTACCCATATGCACTGCACTTCACTTTTAAAGCAACAAACAATGAGACCGAGTTTAAGGCTATGATCACGGGTTTGTGGTTAGTTACTGAGTTAAAGGTGGAGGACTTGGAAATATATAGTGACTCTCAGATTGTCGTCCAGCAGGTTAATGGAAAGTTGAGGCTAGGAAGGATAATCTGCAGAGGTATGTGGAGGTTGTAAAGCCTCTGCTCAAAAAATTAAAAAGCAATGTTTTAAAGCAAGTGCCAAGAGAGGAAAATCATAAGGATGGTGCCTTGAGTAAACTAGCATCGTCGAACCTTAGAGCAGAACCTCGGAAAAAGTTGCTCGTGGAGACCTTGGGTAGTTAAAGCTTTGAGGAGCAGACAGTAATGACTATCGAGGAAGAGAACAGTTGGATAATGGCCACTATAAATTACCTTCGAGAAGGAATCCTCCCAGCCGACTCCGTGGAAGCTAGGAAAATCAAGCTTAAAGTGCCAAAAAATGTGGTGCATGATGGAATATTGTACAAGAGAGGGCACTTACAACCGTTACTCCAATGTGTGAGCCCCGACGAGGCAGACTATTTAATAAGGGAAGCTAACGAGGGTATATGCGGAAGTCATCATGGGGCCAGATCAGTGTCAAGAAGACTTATCCGAGTAGGGCACTACAAGCCAATGATGTTCGAAGATGTTAATGGGTACATACAGACATGCCACCAATGCCAAAGGCATAAACCGCTCAAGCACATACCCTTAGAGGATATGGTAAATATTTATAGTTCATGGTCATTCGATAAAATGGGTATCGACCTAGTTGGACAATTCCCCGAAGCCCTAGGGAAGTTAAAATACCTGACCGTGGTCGTAGATTATTTCGCAAAATTGGTAGAGGTTGAGCCCTTGACTAACATGACAGGTAAATCGATGATTTTTTTCTATTGGAAAAACATTTTATGCATGTATGGAATTCCGAGAACTATTATAACTCATAATGGGAGGCAGTTCGCTGATGACCCATTCAAGAAATCGTGCGATGAGTTAAAGATACAACAGAAATTAACTGTTATCTACCACCCCCAAGCAAATGGCCAAGTAGAAGTAACGAATCGTACGATCATTAACGGGATTAGAGCCAGGCTCGAATGAGCAGTAAGGAATCGGATATGTGAATTGCCCAGTGTCTTATTTGCATACAGGACTTCTGAATCCTGAGCCACAAGAGAAACACCTTGTAGCTTCTTTTATGGCTCCTAGAATGTAATTCTAGTGGAGATAGGAGTGCCAAGCACAAGAATAATGGCGATACTTGAGGAAAGTGTCAACAATGAGAATCAATGTTTAGATCTCGATATGGTCGAGGGAGCACGAGAATTAGCTTTGATCCGCGAAGCCCAAGTAAAGGAAAGGGTGAAGCGTTAGTATGATCGAAGGGGCAGGAAAGTGAAGGTTACCCCCGGATTTTTAGTCATGAGTAAGAATAGAAAAGGTAGGAAAGAACCATAGGGGAGGCTTGCTGTAAACTGGAAAGGACCATATAGAGTAGTAGAGGCGTATTCTGGAAGAAGGTATACTCTCCAGACCATGGGAGGAACTCGAATCCCTAGGAGATTGACTGTCTCCAATATCCGAAGGTACCACCATTTATGATAAAGGTAAACAACACCGATAATCTTATGATAAGTGCTAAGATCATGTATAATATTCTAGCTAAGACTGAAGTCTCGACCGAAAAAAACTCATGTACAATATTCCATCTAAGGATGTAGATTAAAGCTACAAGCTCCTAAATTATATTCTAGGCAAGGCTGTAGATTAGAGCTTCGACCTCCTAAATTGTATTCCATCTAAGTCTTTAGACTAGGGCCATGGGCTCCTTGATGTTATTCTAACTAAGGCTGTAGACTAGAGCTACAAGCTCCTAAATTGTTTTCCAGCCAAGTCTGTATACTAGGGACATAGCCTCCTCAATGTTATTACAGCTAAGGTTGTAGACCAGAGCCACGAGCTCTTAAGGCTAAAAATAAGAAAAGAGGAGTGTATAAGTAGCATCCTCGCAATGCCCCTGTCGACTGTAGCTTTTGATTGACGATCTAGTGGGAAAATTGTAGCAAGATTTAGGTGGAAAACACTGAACCTAGGTTAAATTGTTGTCTTTTTTAATACTTTCCAGTCATTAATCGCTTCTAAATGCATGCAATTGACTCGTAGGAGGTTTTGCATATCAGGATCTAAGGTGTTAGACTCAGATGGTTACGATCATAAAGGCAGACATATGAAAGTAATAAACATAAGAGGTAAATGGTAGTAAATAGTGCAAATGTTAGGTAGAACATAATTATAATATTCAAGGAATCAAGAGGATAGTTTCTTTAACTCCTTTTCTACTATTGCCACTTCTTCTTGTATCCTTGTTATTTCTTCTGTCTTGATGCCAGCGACACGTTGGAAGTATTTTTCTTGTTCTTCTTCGGGATGATCATCAGCATTTATTTTCAAACACTACAAGAAAGTTGACCTTTAGCAACATATATACATGCGACCAATGTGTAAATGTTGTATATTTACTACGCTTATGGAAATATGTCGTTCATATGCGACATTTTTACGTCATTTCATTGCTATGTCACATTGTTTGTGACACGTACGCGACATACTATTTAGTGTCGTAATATTACAACATATTGTTTCTGACACTTTACGAAAATGCCATAATTAGACGACACAATAATGATTTTGTTGTTAATTTATGGCACAATTGTATCATATCTTTCATGTGTCGTGTAATTTGTGATATGTATTTGACATTTTCTATAGTGTCTCAAGTTTATGATATATTATATGTGGCACAATTATGTCATTTTGTTTTTACATTTGCCTATGTATAATTATATTTGACTTCTGCTCTACCCACGTATCATTTCAGTCACTCTCTCTCACACACTCACACACTCACACACTCACTCAGTCACGCTCACTCTCATCTCAGTGTTTGTAGCTACTTGCGAAAAATGGCGTTAAACACTGACAGTTGATTAGTCTATAAGAAGAAGGAAATGAGGAAGAACATACTTTCTCGGTTCTCTCAGCGTCCTGAACTCCGTGCTCACGCACCGTACTCTGTTTTCGAGAAACAGCCTCGGTTCGCGTAAATTCTCTGTTTCTTAATGTTGTACCTTTCTAGTGT
The DNA here is from genome assembly GCA_037428765.1 of Rubia yunnanensis. Classification (NCBI taxonomy): domain Eukaryota; kingdom Viridiplantae; phylum Streptophyta; class Magnoliopsida; order Gentianales; family Rubiaceae; genus Rubia; species Rubia yunnanensis. The sequence goes on along the minus strand of CM075062.1, from coordinate 26,133,669 downwards.
GCTAATGCTGATGATTTGATGGCGTTCTTAATTATATGCCTTACTCTTCTTGTTTCTGTTTTCATTTCGTGGTTGAGTGAAATGCTACCGCGAGAATTGATGCTTCTTCGTTTTATTTTTTTCATTAAATTTATCATCGCGCTGCCTCTTACCTGATAGAGATCGGAACTTTAAAAGTTAGGGAAAACAGTTTGTTTCGAGTGATTGAAGTGATTGAGAAGTGTAATATTTGCCTGATTGATTAACAGTATTAGCTCATAGGCTTCTCCAATTTTCTATCTGAAATTTCTCGAAAAATTAGGGCTAAGCTCACTAAGCCTGAATAAACAGGGAATTCTTAAACATAGGCTTCTCCAATTACGGCAAGCATCATGCATGGCTGTGTTTGGTGATTTTTATATACGTGGTTACGAGTACTCTTTTCTGCTCTTCTGTGAATCAATGGGTGGTTGGGGATGCATACATTTCCTTTACCCTTGTGATTTTGATTATGTGGATTCTTTGTAGGGAAGATAATTGCTGCAAGGTCAGCATATGATTCGGAATTCCCATCCTCCATAGTCTCAGCATCCAAAAAAATTCTAGTTCCTGGCAGCAGCATTGACGAGGAATTGGATGCGGTTCAAACTGATGTAGAAGATCCTCAACTTCCAGCTAGCACTATTGATGACACTTCATCTATGGTTGATCAGGCTGCTCCAGAGGATCCTCAAGTATGTCATTATTATAGCAGTCCATGTTGATAGATTTCCCAACTTGTAACTGATCCTCAAGTATGTCATTCTAGCAATAGGCACATAGTATCATTTGCTAATTCAAATGCAAAACTAAGATGACCTAAATTGAAGCCTCTCCAACTTTTATATCGGCTGATAATATTTATATTTATTTTGATCGGAAGAGTTTTATCTTCGCTTCCTGTTTCCTTGCACTATCTTCCCCATCTTCCCTATGAAGCTTTCTCTGGGAAGTGAATATCAATCATACCAGCTCTTTATGTTGAGTGATCTGTAGCCACAAGCCTGATAGTCAATGCTCTCAATCTGTAAATTGGTTAGATTGACATTTGATGTCTTTAATTTAAACTTTTGTCTAGCATTTGATGTCTATGCTGAAGAGACTGACACTACTAATTCACAATCATATGCTAAAGAAAATGTTGCTGCCATAGGAAATGAATCTGCAAAACTGAGGACGAGCACCGTTCCTCCACCTGGAACTGGACAGAAGATCTACGAAATGGATCCACCTCTAAGAGATTTCAGTGGCCACCTTGACTATAGGTATTCTCCTTCTCTCATCTTCTCATGCCATTGAACACATTGGAATTCAAGGACGCTCATATCTTATCTGGATGGTTATACGTTCAATAATAAAGCCACTAATACTGAGCAAATACTGAGCAAAAGAAATTGCTTGGTGAGTCACTGAAATACTGAGCAAATACATCAAAAGGATCCCCCTAAATAGAAATCAAATCTAATTATACATAGGCAATTGTAAAAACAAAATGTCACAAGTGACACCAAATTGAAATAAAATATATACAGTAGCACACAAGATCAACATAAGCATGCAGACACAAGTTGATCAACAGTTAATATTGTAAATAGAAACTCACCATATTTACTGATCGCTTTCATTCTCACTTGAGGAGGTAATATTATCAAAAAAATTGTCTTGATCACTGGAGTTATCGGAATCCTCATTACTGAAGTAATCTACTTCATCCTCAAAGTTTGCATCATCATTATCTGAACTAGATGGATTTTCAACTACGACTTCATTGTTGTTTGCTTGAAACCATAAATCATATTGATTACCAATTCTCGTTTCTTCTTCTCCTTGCAAGTTGAAAAACTCCTCATCCTCATTGTTCTCAAATTCATTAACTTCTGGGTCAACATTAAATAAAACTCGAGGAGTCATCTTCAAAGCTACATGCCAATCAGGATCAACTGGATCTTGAACATACCAAGCTTGTTTTGCTTGAGATGCTAGAATAAATGGCTCATCAATTTTTCTATTTTTTTTTATAGAGCAAGTGCTTAAAGTTGACTAGAGTGAAATTAAACTCATCACGCTTCAGACCGGTGTTGTAGTCGACCCAATCGCACTTGAACAAGATAAATTTTAAATCATTGGTATATCTCAGTTCTATTATATCTTGCAAGACACCATAAAATGACACGTCACCAGAAGTGGGATTATTGTCCTTACTACTTGAGAAACTATTCGTAGCAGCACTTACAAAAATTCCACTATTTTGTGTTTTCCTCCTATTCTCTCGCTTCTTAGTATGAAAACGTAAGCCATTTATAACGTATCCCGTGTAATGCCGGACCCATTTACTTGGTCCAGCAGCCAAGTTTCGTATATGTTCTTCTATAATATTACCACTGCTTGCATTCACCATTTGACTTACCTATAAAATTTAACGAACATTGTACTATATCTATAAATAACAATGTATATAGTGTAAATTATTTATTCATTAATTCATAAAATAACTTACGTGACTTTTAAACCAATCGTGAAAGGTTTCACAATGAAGCTTTTGCCTCTCATAACTTTTTAGGCGGCGATTTGTACGCTTCAATTCCCTCAAATGCTTCCTGCAATTTTTCAACATAACATTGTAAAATAGAAATATAACTTTAACAAATGAATTCTTTGTATGTATACTAACCCTTTAAACGTGTCAATAATTGACATGTTATTAATTACATATCTATGTGCTTGGATCCATTCAATATCGTCTAGTATGATAATTTCTGCTTTCCCAGGGGGACGACCTTCTTGTGTTGCGGAATTCTCATCACCTTTACAGTTTCTAATTGGTCTATTCAATTTTGACTCAACATCACTTAAATACATTGAACAAAAGTTCATGCATTCTTCAACAAGATATCCCTCAGCTATAGATCCTTCTGGGTGACTTCGAGTGCGCACATAGTTTTTTAATGTGCACAAATATCTATATCAAGAAACCATGATCAGAATGTTTTTGAATGCATAAATAAATTTGATTAGAAAAAATCTGGTTACCTTTCAATAGGATACATTGAGCGAAATTGAACAGGTCCAGAATGTTTTGCCTCTTCCGGCAGATGAACGGGTAAATGCTCCATAACATCAAAAAATGAAGGAGGAAATATTTTTCTCTAATTGACAAAGCACTATGGTAACCCGGTCTTCTAAAGCTTCAAAATCACTTATAGAATGGACCTTTGAATACAATTGCTTGAAAATGTCACATAAGCCAATAATGGCTTTGCAGACATGTTTAGGAACCGACCTTCTTAAAGCAATGGGCATCAATTGTTGCATCAGAATGTGGCAATCATGACTTTTAAGGCCATATATATTTCTAGCCTCCAAATTAACACATTTGGATATGTTTGATGAGTAGTCATCTGGAATCTTTACATTCTTTAACACCTTCAACAAAATATCTTGCTGCTCTCTACTAAGTGTTATATCTGATGGGGGAAGAGGACCTCCATCTGCTCGAGGATGAAGTGACTTTCTGATGCCTAATTCTTGAAGGTCCAATCTTAATTGATAATTATCTTTCGTTTTACTAGTAACACCAAGCAGCGTAAACAAGATATTCTCTATGACATTTTTCTCTATATGCATGATATCTAAATTATGACGAACCAAATTTTCTTTCCAATATGGTAATTTGAAGAAGATACTAACCTTTTTCCAGTTGTATCTGCATATCGAATCAGTACGGTTGTCGTCATCCTTCTGTTTTCTTTTTCTTCCCACTTTTGGAGGAACATACTTTCCGAATTGGTAATCCATACCATCCAATTGCTCCAGTATCTTTGAGCCTGAAAATCTTTTGGGTTTTGAATTTTCACTTGGAAGAAACCGACTATGCCCCATATAACAATGCTTTTTACCATAGTTAGCCAACGTGACTTGCAATTTTTATTGCAACACGGACATGCATATTTACCCTTTGTACTCCAACCTGACAGCATTGCATAAGCTGGAAAATCATTTATAGTCCAAAGCAGTGCAGCATGTAGATCAAACATACACTGATTTACTGCATCGTAAGTAGAAACCCCTGGATTCCATAATTCTTGAAGTTCATCGATAAGAGGTTGTAAATATATATCAATGTCATTTCCTGGACCTCGAGGACCGTCAATCAAGGTTGACAAAATTATCGATGTTTGCTTCATACATCTACCAGGAGGTAAATTATAGGGAATGATAATGATAGGTCATGTGCTATGAGCATTACTCATTGATTTAAAAGGATTAAATCCATCAGCAGCTAATCCAAGTCTAACATTACGACTATCACTTGCAAACTCCGGATATTTTTCATCAAACGATTTCCATGCTATAGAATCAGCGGGATGCCTAAGTTTTCCATCATTAATGCGCCCTTCTGCATGCCATCTCATCAAAGGAGCAGTTTTCAAAGACATAGACAACCTTTGTAGCCTCGGTTTCGGAGGAAAATAGCGAACAACTTTTGCAGGAATCTTAGCTTCTTTTTTAGATGTCCTGTTGTCTTCATCTTCAAATGTTTTATACTTCGAAGTCTTGCAGTGTTTACATTCTTCATCTTTTTCAGCCTTTTTCCAATAAAGCATGCAGTCATTAGGACACGCGTGTATCTTTTGATAATCAAGTCCCAAATCCTTGATCACTTTCCAAGCTTCTCTATAAGAGTTTGGGAATATTTCAATGTGTTGAAATGCTTCCTTTAAAAGTTCCAACAACATTGTGAAGGAATTGTTGCTCCACCTACAAAGGGACTTTACATGCAACAATCACACAATAAATGATAGGAAGGTAAAACTTTTGCACCCGGGAAATAACTCAACCTCAGCATGCTTCAATATATTAAAGAACTTCTCTGTGTTTTTATCAAAGTGCTTATCAGGAATATTTGTTTCACTGGGAATATTTGCATTCGTATCCTCAAAACCGGGGAATGAGGAAACGAATACATCATGAATCAAACCTTCCATGTCATCATTATCATTTACTTCCTCACTTCTATCAAATGAACGTTGTCGAATCTGCTCACCTTGAAACACCACCCAATTTGTATAACCTTGAAGAAAACCATTAATGATAACGTCTTCGTATACCTGAGCTCTAGTCTTTGTTCTTGAATTTCTACAATTAGTGCAGGGAAATTTTATCTTTGAGTCAGTTGGCCTATTTCTGTAGGAAAAATCCAAGAAACTTTCTAAACCACGACTAAAAGCATCAGAAGTTCGATCATGTAGTAGAATCCAAGATTTGTCCATCTACATATTCATATAAATCAAGTTATTCTATTATATCCGAATAATATCAAGCTGTAACAAAAATTCAAACCATAGAATAGATTGGAACGGAATAGTATATACTTCTCAGCTCATCCCATTTCGCTTGACTTCTTCACGTACCCACTAAGTGGATGCGATAGGTAGTAAGAAGATAACCTGTGTCACCGATAGGTAGTAAGTAAACTGGAAGTGAAGAACACAAAACATTGATAAAGCTAACCTGTAATTTCTCCAATAAGTGGATGCGACTTTGTGAATGATTAGTATTCCAATGGTTGTTTGTTGGGTGATAAATGTGGAATTCTGGTGTTTCAGAGGTTGGGGTCCTTGGGGAGGAGAGCAGGTGAGCCAACATCCATTTTTATTTTCTTTTTTGTATAATGAAGAAGATGGATGGCTTTACGTGTAGGTATAGATCTATATATATTACTATTTTCACCACAAGCTCTCATTTATGGAATTAATGTCTATATCATCCATACTATTTGGTATGATATCAAGTTCTCGTATATCATCCAAAGGAACTTTTATGGTATTTAATGTATATCACCCATATTATTCCGTATGATATTTAATTGGATAATGCTCCATATATATCACACATAAGTTTATGGACAGTGCATAGGAACTTTTTCTTTAAATGTTTTAATTTTTTAAGAATTTAAACATTGTATTTCATAAGTTAAAACAAGTAATAATATGTACTTGAGTTTAAAAACATATTATATACGATGAACCCTTTAAATACAATGAACCCTTATAAATCCAACATTAAATTTAACTATTTTAGTATGCATGTCATATGTGTGACCATGTTAAAACCCATCTTGCAAAAAGAAAATTATTTTTATTTGCTTTTTATTTAAAGAGCAAATGTATACATGCCGTATTCACTTGATATATAAGTATATGATAAATGTATACATGCCGTATTCACTTTGAAACACGGTGAAGATATTTAAAGGAATAGTACTTCTCCTGATATTTAAAGGGATAGTAGTTCTCCAAGTAGTGGTGTATGCTTTATTCTCTAGCCTTGTACTCCCCCTTGACTTGCTGGACCACAATCTAGGAGTCGCTGAATATGTCTAGATCTCAGACCTTGAGCTCCTCTGCTAGTCTAAGATCGGTGATCAGGGTTTCATATTCAACTTCGTTGTTTGTGGCCTTTAAGTTAAAATGTAGTGCGTAGGGATAATCTGTGCCATTAGGGCTAGTGAGAAGTACACATGTTCCACTTTCCCCCGAGTGCGAGGAAACGGTTTGGGTTAAAACAGATTAGGTTAAAATGCGGTGATATCCATTTGTTGGGTCGTGTCTAGTCGACTTGGGTTACTATCGTGTCTGGTTGAAACGTGTCAGTTTTTCCCCTCATGTCGCGTTGGGTTGTTGCATGTTATGTTACTCTCGTGTAATTTTTATACTGGGGTTAGGTTAGACTGGGTCAAAATATTTCTAGATTGGATCGGGTCAGGTTACTGTTGTGTCATTTTTTGAAATTGGTGTTTTGTTCAAGTGGGATCATGTCAGTTGGTTTTTAGTATGTTTCATATTAGATTTGGGTGTATTTGACTATGCCATTGGATTAAATTCGGGTTGTCTAGGTTATTTTTCAATGATATAATTGTTACAATTGCATTATTATCAGGTTTTGTTTCCTTTTAACTTGTAACTTGTAGCTTTTAGTTATAATTTATTTTAAAAACTATTATTCATTAGATTTATAATGTTAACCATGCTTGAGCATTTTTAACTTAACCTTGTGTATTTAGATTTGTTATGAGTTGACTTTACATAAGCATATTTGTAGACTTTTAGTAAATAAAATTCCTACTTTATTCTCATATAGAATTCCGTATAGAATTCCTACTCCCTGTTTAGACGCCTCTGTTTACACGCCTCTATCCCTTCTCTTCTTATGGATCTGGATAGAGTAAATCCAACAACATGCATCAATTACGGAAGGAGATTGATGGATTAATATTCTTGAGCTTAATATAGAATTTGCCTCTTCTATGTCAATTTTGCCGCTCAATTTTTCCAAATCTTTGCCTGGCGCTGAAATTTCCCTTCCAAATATTTGCCTCCTGATTCTACGGATAGGGTTATCCTAATCCAGTATAACAACCATCCCAATATCGACTTCTCTCATTTGCCATCATCCACAAGATTTGATTTATTTATTTTTCGGCTGAAGGTGTGAGCGTAAGTAATCAATCGCAAATCATTATTTTGTCTATATTGCCTTTGCCATCATCATCACCAAAGAGGGGATCACGATTTATATATTTTCTATTTTTCAAATTTTACTTTCATATGTATATGTGGTTTGGTTAATTACTGCATATTATTCTAGATTTGATGTAGACAAGGAATCAGTTATTGTAAGAACATTTTTTGGGTTTTTATCATGGAGATGGATGATTGGAAACGTTTGTGTAGCCTTTAAGTGTGAGATTCTTTTTTATATTTTAAAACTAGGGACTGAGTGTACTGTAAATATTTTTTGTTTGAGTGGTGGTTAAATGATGTATATGGATATTTTTCGGAGAGCAAAACAGCAATGCTTTTGATGCACTAGAACAGGGGTAAGTGGTTCTGGTCGAAAATCAGTTCTGTTGGAAAAGGGGTAAGTGGTTCTAGTCGAAAATCAGTTTTGTTGGAAACCAGAGAACTTTTTCATAGTCGTGTTTCCGGGCACTAGTGTAAATGAGCTCTTTCTGTAGCCTTAACTGGGATATGATTAACCTTTATATTAAAATTATTGGTACTGTTGTAGTGTATTTGTGAATATTTTACTTTTCCCCTGCAGAAAGGTATCGGTGAAAATGAGAGTTTATACTCTACAGTTTGGCAGCATTCATTAATCTCTGATCTCTGCATTTTGGTTTTAATTTTTTTTTAAAAAAGGTGTTTTTGAGAGTGTTGTATTTACTGGGGGAATTAGAAAGAACCTTGAAGGTAATCAAGGTATATAACTGATGTATTTTCTATTTTCCATACTTTACAGTTTAGTTTTTACCAATAACATAAATATTTTAGTTTTTACCGTAAAATCATAAATATTTTTGCTGCGGGTTTATAATGAATATGGAGTTAAATTCCTTTTGTTGTGTATTTGGAATTGAATTTTTCGCCCTATCCCTTTGAATTTTTCTCCCTCTTAGTAAAAAATGTCGGATTGGGTCAATGTTGGATGCCGAAGTGGACGATACTACTAGGGAAAATGGTAGTGTTAATATGGAATCAACAAGATCATCATCAGATAGCGATTCTGACATTTCAGACAGCGAATCATCGGATGATGGAGAACCTGATCAGACACAAGACAATGATGGTTGTGTAAGCAAACAAGGTAATTTCATTGGTAGTTTGGTGATTGATTCAATTCTTTGTTTCTGTTTTTGATTCATAACGTAAATTTTATTGATGATGTATGAGATTTTTTTTCAAAATATGTTCTTTCACTACAACTTTTATTGAGTTTTTCAAAAATACAAATCATGATTACTTTAAGTACTAATTATTCACATAAATAGTTACACGAGGACAAGTACTAATTATTCACATTAATAGTTACATGAGGACAAGCGAAATTGGGATTTGAGTGGGGAACGGGAAAGGTTTTGTTGCTTCAACTAGATGATAAAAATCACGTAATTTGAAGCAATGCTGCTGGATTTTCATCCCAGTTAGGGGTATTGGGAAAAGATGGAAACAAATTGCCCCTTACCTATACAGATTGGAGGGCAGTGCCTCGTACTCAAAAAGATATTGTCTGGGATGAAATTCAGGTACCATGTTCAGTTTAAGTTTTAACGTATGATGTTCTATTTTAATATGTACATTTCCACCACTTAATATGAAATTCATATTTTTATATGTGCATTTCTATGTTTTGCTTGTAGGAGAATACAAATCTTGCTGACAATTGCAAAAGAAATTGTTTGAAAAAACTTGGAAGGATCTGGAAAGATTGGAAGAATAGAGTTAAAGAAAAACATTTTACTCCATATAAGTGCGACAAATCTGCTTTACTTTCTAGATGCCCAGATAGAGTGGAAGCTGATCAATGGCCTATATTGGTGAATTATTGGCTTTCTAAGAAAGCAAAGGTTAGCATTAAAATTTTACATAATCAAATGTAATTTCTTATTCAATTACATCTCTTTACTAAAATTATCAAACTAAAATTTTCCTCTGGTCATTTCACATCACAGACAATTAGCAAGAAAAATAAAAATAGTCGAAAGCAAATCAAACTACCCCCTAGACTTGGAAGAAAGAACATGGCCATTGTAAGAGAAGAGGTATTGCACACAACAACTTTGTAGTAGTATTTTTTACCAAATTGATTTTAATATCTATCCATGACATTTGCATGAAATATTTTCCATTTCGAACAGTTACGACAAGAATCTGGTAAAGATCCGTCCATGTTGGATTTGTTCTTACATTCAAGAAAGGGAAAGTCTGGAAAACCGGTAGATCAAAGTACCGAAGAAAAATAGTATGCAATCTTACTGTGATTTTTGTTTTCTGAATATTATTGTCATGTTTCTTTGGAGTGATCAGATGAGCTACCTTCATATCAGTAAATTGTTGTGCTATATACACTCTTTGTCCCAGCAAATCCTGTGAAGAGTATGGAATCTAGTTATCCGTTAGTTTTATTTGTTCCCCTTTTTGAACTTCCCAAAGGATATTCTGTCGTAGAAGTTCTCGAGCCCATAATATTGATTTTCACGCCCAACTGTCTGTAGCCTTTGGTCTACATTCCATGAATTGTTGTTGTCTACAATACTTTGATTTAAAAACTGCGACAAAAAAAGAGTTTTTGTCCTATAGAATTGACCAAGTATGCTTAGCCAGCAAAGCTTTGTTCATCCTTTCTATGGAACGAAGTCCTAACCCACCTTTACTAGTTACACATATTTGACCAAGCCACCCAATAAATCCCTCTATTCTCAGGTTCACCTTTCCAAATAAACTCTGATGTTTTGGCATATATTCTCTGGGCCACTGATTTTGGGATTTTAAATATGCCTGATGGATATAGCGGCATTGCTGAGATGACATGCTTAGCTAATGTTATCCTCCCTTCCAGGCTCAAAGACCATGTTTTCCAGTTGTCAAATCTTGCCCCGATCTCTTCTTTTTGGTTGGCTTTATGAAATTGATTCGTAAATATATGTATATCTAGGTGTGTTTTTTTTCTTCATAATATGGTGCAGCTACGCATATTTCTGTGCAAGTTTGAGCATGTATGGTTGTAGATGTGTTTTTTTTACTTTGTGCATATAAGTTTAGGCCTGGACCTCTATGTAGGTGGGTTCATATGTACAGGATGTAATTGTAATTGCTTTGTGTGGGTGCTGATATATTTTTCGAGTGCATGAATATTTTGATAGTTTGTAGTAGTATAAATGCTTTAATTATGTTTGGTTCGAATGTGATGTGTTTGGGGTCATATTTGTATGCATATTTTGACTTTGTGTGGGTGTATGTATATTTTTTTTATATATTGCAGGGGTGTGGTTCAAGTTGTTTTTATATATATGTTATCATTTTTCAGGGACGTTTGCTAGAACTAAAACAACTACCTGAGCATTTGAGAGATGATGTTGCTGCTAATAATGAGATTTATGAAAATGTTGTTGGGAAAGAAGCACCTGGGTGTTTACGTAGTAGCACTGATACTTCAAAGTGCAAGAATTTGATCTTCACATCGAGGGAAGAATTCAATAAAGCAGTCCAACAGAAATCTACTGAAGAAGTAGCAAGTGTTCGAAAGAATTTTGGAAATATGTTGTCTAAGTTTCGAAATGATTATTGTTCAAAAATGGAGATGCTTCAAACTCGGCTCGATACAATTGAGAATCAAAATGCACATGTAAGTTCTCATTAACTGTTACATTCAAATATTTTAATGTAGTAATAACTATATGCTTTAATATGTGTTAGGTACCCGGATCTTCAAATTCAAGACGCATATTAGCAGTTAATAATGAATCATCATCTCAAGAGTTCAATAATTTGAAGATTTCTCAACCAAGCAACAAGTTTGAGGTATTAAAAATCACGTAAACTCGTTCTCTTTATTTTATTGAATTAAGCATTTATATATTTTTTAATATTTTTCTTATCAGGTGAGTAAAGAGAAAAATATTTCAGAGGAGAACAACATAAATGTTGCTTTAGATGGCATATTATCAAAACCACAGGTATATATTATCTAGAATTAATATCAATATATTAAGTGTGTTCGCAAAATATAATCTTGGTATTTTTTATTTGCTGCTTAGGTAAAAAATGCAGCACCAAGAAAGAGCAAGAGGAAGGCAACATAGCTTTGGGTGGAACAATTGATATATTTTTATCCTCATCTTACAGCATTTTAGAGATAATATAAGTTCCAATCACGTTTATTAGTTTGGTGTCATGATAACTATTTTCAACATTCAGACTTTTATTTTTTTAATATTGAAAATTTTAGAGATTATTTCTTATTGGGTATTTTTGATTTTAGTACATTAATTAAATATGTTATTTATAGTTAAATTATTTTATTATTTAACTATAGTGTAATATAATATATTTACTTCTAATATATTATTATATACTTCTAATATAATATACTTAAGTGATGTTAAATATGTTGTATTATTTGTGACTAAATAACATTATTTGTGATAAATATAGTTTATGTCGTAATAATATAAGACACTTATGCAGTTATTACATGTGTTGTAAAAGACCACTTCACACTATTTTACGTGTCACAAATATGGATGCAAATTACATGGCGGTAATTTAATTAATGTCATATAGTATGTCGCAAAGATACATGTGTCAATGTATGTAAATGTTGCATAATGTGTTGTGAATGTCAATGCTTCACTAAATGTAAATGTTGCATAATGTGTCATAAAAACACGTGCAACACTAAGTGCAAATGATGTATAATGTGTCACAAAAACACGTGCAACACTAATAGCAAATGATGCATAATGTGTCACAAATACACGTGCAACACTAAGTGCAAATGATGCATAATGCGTCATAAGAACACATGCAACACTAAGTACAAATGATGCATAATGTGTTGCAAACATCGATGCAACATTAAAATTAAGTGTAGCAAAAAAGTCGCAAATTATATGACATTTATACCAGCGATACAAAAAGTGTCATCTAATTTGCGTCACAATAAGAATATTGTGTAGTGAAAATACTACATGGGCAATCACAACACATTAAAAAGTGATACAAAAAGTGTCGCAAATGTCCTTTTGCGACACTATATTATTGACAATGACACATTTTACATTGTCTCCCCTTTTGATCAATGTAAACCTGTTTACATTGTCTCCCTTTTTGATTTAAGTATTGCAGATCACTCTTTTCTGCCTCTGATTAAACTCTCCCCAAAGCCTAAAATTTGGAAAATTGCATGGGAGAGGCCCTGCTTAGGTTTTAAGTTAAATGTGGATGCTTCATGGTGCTGTAATACTAATATATGTGGGATCGGTATGATTATTAGGGATAGTAGAGGGGGTTTTAAAGGGGCTTATTCTTCATATACTAATGCTTTGTCCCCCTTGGAAGCTGAATTGAAAGCAATTGCAATACAATTTTCTACTGATTTGCCCTCTCCTGTTTGTATAGAATCTGACTGCCTCAGTGCAGTTCTTTTTGCTACTGATCCACAAAGATCTCACTGGAAACTGTTCTGCTTATCTGATGAGATTCACAATTCCCTTGGGGATATTAAACTTGTGCACATCTATAGATAGGCAAATCTGGTGGCTCATACTCTTGCAAAAAACTGTCTGCATGTAAAGACCAACTCCTCCTTTCATAGATTCTCTGTGCTCCCTAACTTGGTCCAGGGACTAGTTAAACTTGACCAAATTGGTACCCCTTCTTTACGGATTGCCAACTAGATCGGATGCTACTGATTTCTACTCTTTTCATGCAGGATCTTGTTTATGCTGCGACGTCTCCTCATACTCTGGCCCTATAACCAGAAATATGGAAGCTCTACATGAAGGAAATTTTTTATGCTTCCCGAGCAGTGATGGTTACTTCCATCAGACTTCCTAATCTGACTTCCCATTGGACTTGGGAATGTGGATGTCCTAATCTCCTGGATTTTGGTGATCATGATGCAAACAAGTTCGATGCAAACGAAATTCCCGGCGCCATAGGAAATTGTAATTAGATGAGGATAAACTCTGCTAGGTTATGTGGATGACTCTGACTGTCTTGTGTTTCGCTTATTGCGACTCACTAACAAGTTCGATGACTCTTTCCATAGCCTAACACTTTATGAAATCCTCACTGTATCAGTCATATTTCTTCATTCCTTTTGGAAGCAATTGTGATTTCTTCAAGAGCTGAATGCTCACTCTTGTATATTCAACTAAGCTTCGGCTTCCTTTCCTTTTCTTGCTCTTGTTATTTAATGGCTAGGGAAGGCCTAATAAAATTTCCCCCATCCTCGGATGGATTTCTATTAAAAAAAAGACAATGACACATTTTATATTTCGCAAAAGGGGGTGTTTGTTGTAGTGAAATTTGATCGAGGACCCTGGGTTTAGGTCCGTTTCCTTGCAAACCTTCAGGCACTACGGCTCAAAGAACTACCGCCCTTAGCCGCTTCCTTTGCTGCTAACCTCGAAGACTCTCGGTTCTTAGGAGGAGGGACATGTAACTTCTTTATCCATTCCAGGATAGCAGTATAAGCTTCCTTCTTCTTATAGGTCACATACGTCTCTACTTGGTTTTAAATAAGCCAGTGATGGGAAGCTTCCAAAGGAAACTTGGGTAAAAAATTGATCCAACTTAGCGTTTTCCTTCAACAGTGCCTCATTCTCTGAGAATAACTGCAAATTCTCGCCTAAAAGAGACTCCACTCATGAAGGTTCATTGCTAGTAGAAGCACTAGACCTTGAAAGCACCTCGTTCAGCCTCGAGATCTCATTCTGTGCGACCTTATAACATTGTGCTATATTATTAAGCTAAGACACAAGCTCATAAACCTGACCCCGAGTGGCTATAAAACAACCCACAAATATGTACATCCTATCAACATCTGAAAGACACCTCTTGAGGGAACCAAGCTTGTTGATTATATGGTAAACATTATCTTCACAGTCAGCCTTGGGGGGAGGAGAGGGGTTTGTATCGTCAACAACCTTGAGAGGGACAGTACCCTTGAATTTTTTTTATGGCTGTGTTCCTCCAAGTGTGCCACAAAAATTGGGTGTTTTCCACTATCCCAAGCTTTTAAATATGCCTTAGCAAGATCAAGCTCCTTCTAGTAGGATCTCGTAGCTGCATTCAAGCCGGAGGTACTGTCTTGAAGGCCAACTATGAAGGGGTGGGTCTTATTATGCCACAGATCTAATTCTTTACAGCTTTTCTCCAAAGCCATCACAGCTTTTGCTAAGTCCTCCCTAGCAGTTTTAAGCTCAGCCATGGCCTTAGTAAAATCTCCGCAAATGGATTGAAGTTCCCGTTGAAGTGCATTGAACTACGACAATGAAAAATTTTCAAACACACCAAAGAGGGAAACAAAATGTGTATATAAAAAGATGAAAATAAGTTACATAGGTGCCCGAAGGGGCAAAGTTATACTACAGTTCCTACAACATTAAACGTATCCCCCACTTAGTCCTCCTGAGCTGACACGGCCTCCGCCTCTGCATCCTTGTTTTCTTCATCCAAGGTGATTTAGTTCCCTGAGCCCTTCAAAAGGCCTATCATGGATAAGCTCACATGACCCTTATTCACTAGGTCTCCCATTTTTTATTTATCGCCTCAAGTCCCTCGGACTTGGCCCCATCCTTAAACACGTTGATATCATCCCTAGATAAGGACGAGGATATCTTAGGCATAATAACTTTGTCCACTAAACTGGAGTGCCCAACACCCACGGTAACACTAAGGAGGTCTGCAAAGAGGTCAAACAGCTCCGTACTCTGAAGGAGTTTATCCTTGAAAACCACCAGCATGGCCATCTAAGCCTTAGGGTCTCGGTCCTGTTTAGCATCCTTGACATCATAGTTCTTTTTGAGGATAAGGCGCTCTGGAGTGCTCTGAAATTCATCAACTTTTTATTGGGAAGCCTCGTGCTCCAGCTGCAGCGAGTCTGTCGTCTTATTCTTTTCCTCGTAGGTAGTGGAAAGTTCAAAACCCAAGTTCTGAATAAAGGAGAAGAGGGTAGAGTTCAGAGTGGCAGTTATGGTGGACCTCACACCATCCAACTCCTTAACAACATGAAAATAGGCAACAAAGTTGAGTGAAAAAACAACACACATGGTCGTTTTCAAATGAATTTTGGAAATATAACTAACCTTGGAGTTCTTTAGAAAAGGACCAAGAGAAGTAGTCCCCATGCCCGAGAGGCTCAAAGAAGATTGCAGGTCATGGGCAGAGGCTTTGAACTCCTGATTAGAGGTCTCAGGAACATACCTCTAGCGCAAAATCTTCTAATGACCCTCCCTAGCGGAAAGAACATCCTCGGGATTCTGCTTCAAAGATGTGTTAGTGGCAGCAACTGTTTGAAGGGGGTAGTGGGGGTAACCTTCTATTTCAAGGGGGCGGTGTTTACCCCCTTCCTAGTCATAGCATTTCTGAGACTCCTGCCCACTAAAAAAAGGTAGAGGATGTTAGACAAGGTTAAAAAACACAAAAATACATATATAACACCTTTAAAAGTAGGATAGATAAGGGAATCCTTGAGAGGGGGATCTCGGATTACCAAGTTCTGAGAAGGCCGAGGCTTATATCCTTTAACTAGTTTCCTCTGTTTGAGGCCTATTTTAGGGTGATCTGAAGGAGCCAAACGTTGTTGCCTCGAAAATTTCTTTTTCCTAGTAGGTTTGTAGACATATTTTTTGTAAACCTCGGAGGGTCGGGCTTACCCCTCCCTTCCCCCCCCCCCTCTCAGCTAGGTTATTAGGGTTGGTATAGGAGTTATAGGAAAGGGGTGAGGATAGCACGCGCCCTAAAGCACCCTCACGGTGAGGTGGGCAAACAAATTTATCCAAAAGTTGAGATTCGACCTTAACATCTAGATTTCACTGTGGAACCTTATATCTAAGACTGTTAAAGGTAAGAATCCTATTGGCATCCCTCCACTTTCCCACATTCCCAGAGAGGGTAAATACCTTATGTCTCCTTTGACAGGGAGAAAAAGTGAAGATCTTCTCAGATGAATTACCACTGAAGGCCATGGTGAAAAGAGAGCGGAACAGCTTATACTCGAGCTTGATATCAAGATTGTAGTATTGATAGAGAAAAATAATAAGGTAGTTATGGCATTAGGATGGACCTGAGCAGGGCTTACTTAAAAGTCTTTGGCACCCTCAAGAATAATGGAGGAAAGTGAAAGCACAACCCCGACCGGATCTGCTTTAGAAATATGACCAATCTTCCTTCAGGAGGATCCTTGTAAGATTCAACTACCCCTAACTGCTCAAATCCCCCTCTCATTAGATTTCTCTCTAGAATCAACCATGAGCACAAAAGAGGAGAGCGCTGAGAAAACCTTATAAACTCACCTGCAATTAAAATGAAGAGAATGTGGGGAAATGGGAAGTTAAGAAGCCTAAAAATGGCTGCCAGGGTAATGATTAATTTGGGAGAAGTGAAAATTTGAAAACACGTGAAAAGCTGGCATGCTTTTTAGAAATTGTCCTCGTTCATGCGCTTTTCTATATGGCCAGCCCACGCGCATGCCCCTTTGAATTTTGTTAAAAGAAAAATAATCATAAATAATAATCATAAAGAAAATTAAATGACAGCTCGAGCTTAGGAATCTCTTCTTTGAGAAAGACAAAAGCAGGGATCCTTGAGACCCTCTACAAGAACACATGCACCCAAGGGTTCAACAACTAGGGATAAACTCGAGAAATCTCGAAGATCCTAACCTCAAGGCTACCATCAAATTTTCTGGGGGCTCTTGATGATGGCTAAACCCAAGGTTGGCCCTATAGGAACTTTGGGCCGAGAGCAATTTGGGCATTCACCAGCCCAATGAGTCTTTCCAGAGTGAGAATATTCGGTTGGCGAATATTGAGACGTATAATCAGGATGTATACTATTTCATGATACTGTATAAATAGCATGTACGTATTCATTACTAGACATTTTGACAATCATCTACTCAAATATTTACTGACTTAGCCATTAGAGAGTTTATCACAGAAACTTCTCGGGGTTTGTTATTTACAGGTGCGGATCGATCGATTTTCATGCGCATCGGATAATAAGTGTACTATGTTTATTTGTTAATAGTTTATAGTCCAATACCCGACTTTATTTAAGTGGCTGAGTGAAGGAAATCATTTCTTTTGGCTTGCAAGATTTTAGAAGCCAAGATTCTGCTGTCCAGCTACATATGGTTTGGAGTAATATAATATTTGAAAAAGAAAAAACTAAAGTAACATTTTTTTTAATGGAAAACACCCTAAGGTGAGGGAGTTATGTATTAGGTTCCCCAGGCCCTATAGCAAAATTAAACAGTTTGTACATCAGTATGTCTAGATCCATAGACATTGAGGCAACATTATTGCCTCAAAAGTACTAGAACTATCAATATAGACAGCTATACAAGATTAGTGTTTTCTGTAAAGAGGTTGCGATCCAAGGGATAGAATCTCCACCCCCTGTGTGAATTCTCTCCCTTGGCCAGGAAACCTCTTAGTGAAGTAATATAGTATTCAAAAGCTAATGTAATCTGGAGGTAATCAAAGATGATTGCAGCAGCACCAAGGAAAGGTTGCATCCAGTTTGTCAATGTGGTTGGATGGAGAACCGAGGAGCAACAACAGCTTATCGGCATTCCCTCATCATGTATAATTTATCCGACCTGCATCAATATAACAAAACTCAGCAGTATCTATTCAAATACACTATCATTTCTGTGAACTCGAATGGAAGGCACAGAATCTTTGTCTAAAGTAATAAGCCCTCTAATATGTCTAGGAATGTTAGTAATAGAAAGGCCAGGATCCAAATCAGAGTGGCATTTAGCGAGGGCATCAACAACCTTGTTGCCCTCTCTTAGAACATGTTGGAGATCAGCTCGACCAAGGGAGGCCTTCACCTTATAAACTTTGTCAAAAAGTTCCCAATGCGCAGCATAGGGGTCAGTTATCATAGAGACCGCAAGTTTTGAATCAGATTCGATTGTAAAAGTTTGGTCGAGCTGAGGGAAAATGTGACAGGCATGCATAATGGCATCAATTTCAGCTAATAGAGGTGACACTGCAGAAGAGGCAGCATAGCTTATGGTAATTGGACAGCCGGAGGAGTTTCTAGCAATAAGACCAACAGAGGCTTTGTTATGGGACCAGGAGGCATCAACATTAATTTTAATAAAACCAGACCTAGGCCTTTTCCAACAGATTTTTGATATATTTGGCTTAGGAGGTGGTCTAAGCATAGGTGCTAGATGCCTGAATGATGGTGGGATAGGACCAGGGGTGATTAGTTTCAAGGGGCAGACCTGAAATGTGAATGTGATGAGATCCTGCACCTCTTTACAGATAGAATGAACTCGTAGGGGCTTATTTTCAAATAGGAGACCATTTCTAGCTTTCCAGAGGCCCCAACAAATCAGAGAGGGTAGGATTGTACAATAGGTGCACTCAAACTTTGGTAAATCACTACAGTTCCAGAACACAAAAAAACTCTGTGGAATGGAATGAAGAGCATTTAGATTGAAGTGAAGCAAAGATGCAAAATTGGACCACACTGCCTGAGCTAGATGACAAGTTATAAAGAAATGTTGTATCGAGTCTGAATGACAACAGGCAGGGCATTTAGATGCTAAACTAAAACCACAAGAATTAAGCACATCATCAAAAGGGAGGAAGGCATGCAGTAATTTCCATGTGAAAAT
Organism: Rubia yunnanensis; assembly: GCA_037428765.1. NCBI lineage: Eukaryota > Viridiplantae > Streptophyta > Magnoliopsida > Gentianales > Rubiaceae > Rubia > Rubia yunnanensis. The sequence continues at coordinate 26,114,445 of CM075062.1, read as the reverse complement.
AATGATCTTTTTCTGAAAGGGAGTGTTCCAAAGAGAAATATTTGCCAGAGAGATACCTGATTCTGATGTTAAGGCCTTATAGCATGATTTGAAGGTAAAATTTCTTGAGAACTCAGGTTTCCAAATCATTCTTTCATTCCTTTCCTCCGAGATTTGAGCTCCCTGCAAAAACATAAAAGTATCATGCCCTAGGAAGGGAGAAATCTGGTCCAAAACTGAGTTCCTATTCATAATGAAATCTGCCACTGAGATATTAAGCAAGTGTGATGAGATACTGTCTGGAATATGGTTTATGAGAGGGCCATTAGGGCACCAGTTGGCCAACCAGAAACTACAACTCCCTTTGCCATGAATTATAGTAGAGTTAGATTCAACAAAGGTGTTCACCTGGCATATTCTTTTCCAAGTAACTAATTTTCTATGTGATGGTGGCAGTGCCCATAGCAATTTTGACCACAAAGAGGTACCTTGTTGACACTTCCACCATAGTTTAACAGAACAAGCCTCAACTATGGCTTTAAAAGATCTAAAACCCAGGCCATTCAGTTTTGTTGGCTTAGCAAGGTCTGTCCATTTTTTCCAAACCCTATTGTTTTTATCCTCAAATTTACCCCAAAAGAAATGTGACAATTTTTTCTCAATAGATTTAATTATACCTTTCGGGGGATTTGTTACCGTCCAAATATGTTGAGGAATATAATAGAGGCAAGATTTATTAAGACCATTTTCCCTCCTCCACTCAGCCATTTATTTTTCCAATTTTGAAGCTTATGGTCAATGTTAGCCAACATAGGATGATAATATCTCATTAAGGTTCTTCCTCTAAAAACCGGACAGCCTAAATATTTGAAAGGAAAAGATCCCTTTTTCATTCTTAAAACCATTTTGACCTGATTAAGCTTAGCTGAAATTGCTCTTTTGCTGAAATAAAACTCAGATTTGTCAAAGTTCAATTTTTGGCCCGAGGTATACTCAAATATTTCAAGGAATGCTTTGATCTTGATTAAATTAGACTTAGATGCTTGCATTAAAATAATCATGTCATCCGCATACATAAGATGAGAAACAGAAGGAATAGAAGCAGAAATCTGAAAACTAGCCATTGTCTTATTTTGAAATATGTACGCTAAACTCCTAGAGAAAGCTTCAGAAAATAGATTAAATAGAAAGGGTGAGAGAGGATCACCTTGTTTTATACCCCTTGATGCCTTGAAAAAACCTACAGGATTTCCATTTACCAATATGGAGAAATATGCTTGTGACAAATTATTCATAACTGCATTCAAGAACTTCCCATGGAAACCAAACTTATGCAAAATTTGTCTAAGAAAGTTCCAATTTATTCTGTCAAATGCCTTTCTTAAATCCAATTTTAAAATGCAGTTTGGAGTTCTGTATTTTTTATCAAGAAATCTGATCATTTCTTGTAAATACAAGATATTATCAGATATGTCCCTATTTTTCATAAATGTTGTTTGATTAGGAGAAATTAAGCTTTCCATATATGGTTTTAACCATTCCATTGACACTTTAGAGCATATTTTATTCAACACATTGGAAAGGCTAATTGGCCTAAAATAATCAAATGAGCAAGGGGTAGATTTTTTTGGAATCAAGGTAATCCGTGTGCTAGAAATTCCCTTAGGCATTACAGATCCAGCAATGAAATCATTAACAGCAGAAATCAAGTCTATTTTAATGATAGTCCAACACTTAGTGTAAAATTTGGGGGAAAATCTATCAGGTCCTGGGCTACTCCTCTTCTTTAACCCTTTAATGACTGTTTCCAGCTCAGATTCAGTGACTGGAGAGGCAAGTATTTGGTTATCTCTATCTGTAATGATGTTTGGGATCTGACTAAGGAAATGAGAGTAGTAGGTCTCATCGGGTTCCTCAGTAGGTTCTGTGAGCAAATCAGAGAAATAGTCAACAGCTGTACTTTGAATTCCTATCTGAGAGTTAATACAGTGACCATCTCGATTTTTTATTTTAGTGATCTGTAACTTACAATTTCTTTCCTGCACTACCTTATGAAAGAAATTTGTATTGTTATCACCTAACCTATGCCATTTAAGCCTTGCTTTCTGCTATCAATATTTTTCCTTTTCTTTTAAGACCTTGAGCAATAAAGCATTTTTCTCATTAAGTTTGACTCTTTCCAAAGTAGAGGGGTTCAGATCAAAATTAATTTCCTGTATTCTTAAAGCCTCCTCAGCCTACTTAACATTGAGGTCAATATTACCAAAACTCTCTCTGTTCCAGTCCTTAAGAACTTTCTTTAGCCTAATCAACTTTAGGTAAAACCTAAGCATTCCTGTTTCCACTAAAGGCAAGTTCCAGCATTCTTTAATTAAACCAGTAAACTCCATTCTCTGAAACCAGGCATCAATAAATCTGAAAGGCCTTGGATTAGCAGTAGTAAGAGTAGAGATTTGGAGAAAAAGGGGTGAATGGTCCGAAGTCTGTTTATTCAGGATTTGGATGGAAGATGATGAGAATTTTGAGTTCCAAGAAATTGTACTCAGACCTCTATCAAGCCTCTTAGAAGTTGGGTTCCTAAGCCTAGCATTACACCAAGTAAAAAGGTTTCCAACTGTGCTGATTTCTTGTATCCCATTCGAGTTGATCCAACAGTTAAAATCCCTAATACTGCCTAAGGCTGGAGAGCTATGACCTCTATACTCAGTCAGAGAAGTAATTTTATCAAAATCACCAATGAAAATTGTATCTCCTTTGGAGATAGGCTGCAGATCTTTCCATAAGTTTTTCCTACCATCCCTATTCCTAAGAGCATAAACAAAAACTGCCTCCATATTCCATTTAAAATGATGATGCTAAATTACAACATGCAAGAATTGTTCATGATATGAGAGCAGAGAGACAGAAAGTGAATTAGTCCACATTAACCAAATTTTCCCATTATACAGTGTCAAATTATGATCAAAAGGGAGTTTCTGCATATATGTCTGACAAGAATTATTATCATGCATTGGTTAAATGATACACAGCAGCTGAATTTTCTTGAGTTTACATAAATTTGTAAGCCTTAGCATTGATGTATCCATCCCCCTAAGATTCCACACTAAACAGTTAAATTGAGAGTTTACTATCATTGTTCACAAGTTTTATTACTTTTTGTTGCTGATCTGAGCATCATTCTGTTTAATTGGCTCAGATAATTGGTTTTCTTTGATTTAGCCTTACCCAGTTGTGTACCTATAGAAGCAGTGGTGGTCAGATTTTGATTATGAGAATCAGCTTCCATAGATATCCCAGCCTCAGGATATAGTCCTTGTTTTTTAGAGCATTCCTCTAGATCCTGTAGAACAGAATATCTATTTTCCATCTTTCTAGGCTAGGAAAGTGCCATATTATGATTAGGACTATACATTGGTATTAAGAATGATCTTATCTGAATATCATCTTTAGCATATGACAGAATCTGTGGTTTGGAAATAGCCGTATCATTTATTAACCTTTTGATCGAGTTATCTGGGCTATCCTGGGTCTGAGGTTTATTATGAGGAGGTGTAACAGTACTGATAATAACCAGGGAAGGAGAGTTGTTTGATAGCTTAAGATTAGAGTCATTTGATATTCCTTCAATGTTATCAATCAATGGGGGAAATTGATCATCCACAGAGTCTATAATCAAAGGAGCCTTATCAAATTTTTTACCAGTAGGCTGCCAATGTGATTGGGGAACAGTGTGATCTAGATTTGTATCCTGAGTTATTCCATCATTAGGCAAAGGTATAGCTCTACATTGGGACTGAGAATGACCAAGTTTTAAGCAGTGATCACAGTACAGGGGTACATCCTCGTATTCTACCTGGTATTTCCTATTGTTGCTTATAGAACCCAGCCTTATAAATTGACTCAAAGGTTTCTGGAGATCAATTGCAACACAGATTTTTATTGCTGATGGCCTTGTTAGCATATCTGTGGCAAGATCATTCTTAATAAAACTACCAATACTATTCCCTATTGCCTCAATGGATGTTGAGTTATAGTAATGCAGGGGAACCTCATGAATTGTACACCAGATAGGGACTATTGGGGATTCAATGTGAGTAGAGAATTCAGGTGTCCATTTTAAGATTTTTAGAGAAATTCCATTGAAATTCCACACACATTTCATCCAACATCTTTGGTAATCATTTATCAGCTCAAACCTAATTAAAACATGTTTGAAATCCAGTGAGCCAAGTTGATACTTACCTTCAAACCCCACCGTTTTGAAGGCCTGCTCTAGAAGATCCATAGAGATTCTCCCTTTAGTGAACTTACCCACCAATGCGTTTGCATAATGGGCAGATAGGGTAGCAATCTGGTCCTCTGAGTATAGGCATGAGGGATCCCCCAGGTGATTCGTTTTGGGGATAATTTCAAGGTTGTTAGGAAGGATTTTGGAAAGGGGTGGAGATTTATTCTGTAACACCGTTGCAAAGGTTTTTGGGGAGGTTTGATCACTGCTAGTTGCGGCCATATTGGCCGGTAATAGAGGCAGGTAGCCTTACTGGGTGATGCTATAGGCTGGCCGTTTCCAGCGAGGAAGCCGTTAACAGCAAGCGGGGGATGTAAGAAACGCTGAAATCGTATTTCCATTGGGAATCTTGGGAATCGTGCCTGAGAGAATTCAATGGATACTGTGATATGAAAAAAAAAACTAAAGTAACAGTTACAACGTGTGTGATAATTATTGAATTGATCAAATCAGTTTCTTAGGTTCATGTTAGAATGTTCTAGTGAATTCATTTTTAAAACAAGATTTTTATTTGAAAACAAAATGAAATACAATTACTCTCATTGTTTTCTTAAATTCTGCACAGTTTTCATTTTTGCATAGTTTGCTAAGATTGACAAATCCTCTTTTATGACAATAAGTGAATTATTTTCTAACAGTCATTAAAAAAATTTAATCTCTATAATAACTTTTCTCCACATTTTAACTAACGGGTGTACCGATTGAGAACAATGGCAACAACTGTGAAACCTTTACTTTTTTTTGAGCTAGGATTTCAAATGAATTTGTAATACCACTACTGCAGGGACCTTCTTATGGCACCGGTAATCCGGTACTTACACACCAGTTATTCGGGCCCCTAGACTACTGGTGCTTAATTAAGGGGGGGTTGAAATATAGTTACAAATGCGTTGATACCCAAAATTGGTGCTGCGTATACATACCAAACACCAGTTCTTAGTAACGATGTCGAATTTAATGTAGCGGTACTTGTCCCTATAGCCAGCACTGGTAGAATACAACCGCTGCTTGAATGACCTATCAACATTCTGGTGCTAAATAAAAGATACTGGTACTGGCACTGGCTAGCACCGGTTAATCATTGCCGGTGTTGATTGTAAAAATAATGCCTAAGGCTATATGTATAGCACCGGTTTAAATCAAGCACCGATATAAAAAAGAACTACCGCTGATTGTACTTACAGGGATCTAAATTTTCCAGCACCGATATGAAATTTTTAGCAATGCTCATTTTTCCCGCAATGGTTCATAATTTCACAAACCGTTAATGGTTTTGTTTTGCATTTGTAATTGCCTATTTTAATTTTTCCTGGCCTATCTCGAATCCAAACCTAGAGAAATTTCACAACAGAAACTTAGAACTAAATACACATAATCAAATATATTATGAATGGAAACAAGATTACTTCTAAGCAACTAGAAATGAATAATGTAAAAACTACACAAGTCTGAAAACATGACCCATCCACAAGAAAAATTTTAAAACAAGTAAATTTATATGAAATCAATTTTTTATCCTCTATTTTATAGCATGAGGTCCATAGAAGTCTTGCATTCTATGGAATGCACGTCCACCCAATCCTGACAGCATCTTTCGGCTACATTTGCTATGTCCTTGCCATTGTATACTCCTTTTTTGGGTGGAATATCTTCTTGAGTTAAGTGCTCGTATAACCCTATGTATTGGTGGTTTGTGCTAATATGACCATGTGAAGTTGGAAAATGCTATTGTAACCATATGTTTGGCTTAAATGTGCTAATATAACCCTAGAGGCCTGAATTTGGCCAAAAAAATATGAAATGACTAGTATACCCTTGTTTCACAAAAACAAAAATTCAGAACAAGTGAAAAGACAACTATGCCCTCATTCATTTATTTCCTTTTTCCTCATTCTTTCCGCCCTGGTTCCGTCCAACTTCTCAAACTGGTTTTCTCATTCTTCCTCATTTTGATTCCTTCTCATTCTTTCCATCCAACATCCTTATTCTTTCCGCTCCGCCACCACCACCTCCGCTCTGCCCTGGTTCTGATTCCTTCTTAAACTCACCGTACTCCCCATCGCCACCACTGCCACCATCCACTACTTCTCAACTTGTTATCATTTCCTTCTTTTCAGGTACGCGATCAGATCCCTTTTCCAAATTTTCTTGCTCTTCTGGGTCGGCTCTATTTGGATTCATGGTGAGTTTTGTTGGTTTGGGTTTATTTGAGATGGGTTTTTCTTGGTTTGTTTGAGTTGGCTCTATTTGGATTCTCCACTTTTCGTTGCGGTGGCGGGGCTAGGCAAGGGGGAGAGGTGAAGCGCGATGGTGTGGCTAGGTAAGGGTGGAGTGGTGGTGGTGATGAGACTAGGGTTGAGCAGTGGTGGGTCTAGGGTTGAGCGGCGGCGGGGCTAGGTTTGAGCGGTGGTGGTGGTAGTGTTTAAGATGAGTGGTGGCGGGGCTAGGGACGAGCGGTGGTTGGGACAAGTGGTAGTGGGGATAGGGATGAGTGGTGGTGGTGGTGGTGGTTGGGATAAGTGGTGGTGGGGCTAGGGATGAGCGGTGGTGGTGGTTAGGATGAGTGCTGGGATGGGTGGTGGTGGTTGGGACAACTGGTGGCGGTGGTTGGAACGAGTGGTGGCGGGGCTAAGAATGAGTGGTGACGGTGTTGGTTGGGACGAGTGGTGGTCAAGCTAGGGATGAGCGGTCGTGGTGGTGGTGGTGGTGGTTGGTACTAGTGGTGGAGGGGTTGGGGACAAGTGGTGGTGGGAATAGGGTTTAGCGGTGGTGGTAGTGGTGGTGGTTGGGACGAGTGGCGGAGGTGGCAGAGTGGCGGCGGCGAAGGTGGTTGAGCAGTGGTTGTGTTATGGAAAAGAAGAAGAGCTAGGGGTAATTTTGTCTTTATATTTTCAATTTTAAGAATAGGGTTATTTTAGTCCTTTTAGCTATAGTCAATGCCAGAAAATGCCAAGTTAATGCCAAAATAGTGTCAAAAGGTTATATCGGCACTTCTGATGTAAAACACAGGGCTATAATAGCACTTTTCAACTTCACAGGGTCATATTAGCACAAACCACCAAAACATAGGGTCATATCAGTATTTTGCCCTATCGTTTTTGTACAAAACCCTATCATAATTACGTGAAAGTATCTAGTAGGTAAGAAGAACACATTTTTAATTTTTAATTTAGCGACTGGCCTCTGGAATATTTGTAAAGGTAGTCTTGAGCACAAGTTCTTCCATGAACAGGAGGACATAATACCCTCATTCCCAACCACTCTCCTGATGTCGGTACTGCAAATGAAAAAATTGAGTTAAATGTAATTGTATTAAATAATATTGTAAATGAAGGGACTCTTGGATTAAATGACTTACATCAATAATTGCAAATTTCCAGGTGTGATCTGGAGATGGATCTATGTTACTCTTCTCCCTTTGATATTGGCATGCTATCTGGTAATGTTGACCTTTTAATGGTTACGTAACTCACACTTGTAGATGGTAAAAATAGTACGTTGAAAGGAATGAAAGTACCTGGAACAATTGATTTTTTTTAAGAGTGTTGCAAGGTTTGATTCCTCCAGTCATCGAGTCAAGCGTAAAAAATTCCTCCATACCAGGACGGATGAGTAATAAGTACCAATGATCATTGCGTTCAAAAGAAAGTAACACATGAATGAATTTGTAAATGGAGAATACTTTATCGCAATTGAGAAAATTATGAAGTTTCACTTACATTATAATATATGGCACCACATAAATCTCAACGTTATTCACAAGCATGGTATCTAGATTGGCTTTGGTATGAACTTCGAATTCTACAGCTTTAAAGGCTCTCGTGCAGCACAGAACAAACTGCATGCGACCATTGTTGGTTTCAAAGATTTGGCCCCAGAGGTTCCTTGAAGAATAGCATAATTTAATTTATTAAATGAATTTCGGATATAAATAAATACAGTTTATATGAAAAAGCTAACCACACCCCATCCAGACATCTATCTATGAGTTCCCTAGCCATGCTATCACTCTGAAGTTTCCAAGTTTGTTTTTGAGCCTCACCATCTCATCGATCATCAATACACTTTGATGTTTCATGCCAAAAGTTGAAGGTCAAAACTATGGGAACAAGGCCACATTTTCTGACTGTTGCATGCTCTTCACAAATTCATTGCAGGACTTGATGTAGTTCCCCATGTTGGGTTATGCCTTGAACCGACGCTTGCTGTTAATCTGAAATTAATAATTGAACTAGTTTTAGGCTGAATAAAAATAATTAAATATGGGAAAAGATAGATGTTCTTGAGAAGTATCTGTTTCAGAGGCCTATTATGTAGAATTGTTGATTCGATGGACCAGATTGTTTTGGAGTTTTCGCCTGGTGAGAAAAAGAATTGAACTTAAACGAATCTTAACCTAAAATTAACTTGTAATAGATGTAGTAATTATTTTTACTCATTAACTCCTCATCGCTGACATTAACGCAACAAAATTCATCATTCCGCGCCAAATTGCCCTCAAAGTCCTCGGGTAGGGGATTATCTCCACGTCCAACCAAAGACACCGGCCAATCTTCCACACTCCGCAAAGCCTCTACCACGTCATTGAAATGGTGGTTATCAGATGAAAATCCAACTTTGGAATGGTAGATTGGCTCGTACACACGAACGCGAGCTACTAGACCATGAGCCTTATTGGGACGCCTAGATTTCTGGACTTATGCTTTAGCTACCCTTACCCTCTGTCTCTCGAGGCTCTTGATGAAAAAGGTGACCAACCCATCATCTTGTTACACAGAGTGATAATTCAGTTAGTCTAAATATTTTCTGGGTGTAAACGAAAAATAAAGTTGAAATTAGAAAATTAGCAATTGTAATGTATATTTACCTCCTTATCTTCTTCTTCATCGTTGGGCCAATCTTGGCCTGAGCCACTAAGACCAAAGGATAAACCTACCAAGGCCTTCTCAATGAAGCTCTTTGGGTCCTCCAGGCCTTCAGGAATATTTAATCTTCCTGCTGCAGCCATTCCCTTGACCAACTGGTCAAGGTAAGCGACCATCACCTTGACAACAGGCTGATCAGTGAGGGGTTTCCTTGCCTCCTTCTTTTGGGACGAGGAGCTTCTACCGCACTTTCTTTTTTCTATACCTGGGATAGCAATGGGTGCTAGCAGATGAGTCCTGGTACCTCTATAGAGACCCGGGTGATTCCTCTTCCAGGTGGCTCTTCTCAGTACTCACACGCTGCCAACTCTAGGGTTCCCTTGTTCATCCTCAACTGCGATCCATATTATTTTGATAGTAATGAACATATGTTTACATACATATATATAACTTTAAATGAATTAGATACTTACAATATCCTCTGATATGGCTTTGGCTTCTGCGGTTGCATAGTCTTTATCGTTTCCCTTGTTTGACTACAGGTAGTCCAGCAACCTGTCCGGATTGAAATTCTTGGAACTAATTTCCTTCTCAATCTATTTTATTGTGTAGCCCTGGTCTCTCAGCTTCTTTCTCTCCTTTTCTTTTAGCCACTTGATTATCTAACCCTTTGTAGCCATGTTGCCCTTTGGTTTGGTGTGGTGGATGTATTTTTTTCCTTTTATTATGCACTTTCCCTCGGTCTTTTTTTATGAAAACCAAAAAAAAGTGTAATTAGTTTTTGTCACAATGAATTAGTTAACAAATATTGAAATAATAGTTAGGAAATCATGTAAGAACTTTACTTACCATCATATCCTCAATTTTTCTATGTTCCTTGAATTTCTTCCACCCCTCCTCATCTGTCCACCTGTACTTTTCCCATGGCTTGTACATTGAAAATTTTCCGCTTGGAATGAAATGAATGTAATTGTTCACTACATTGGACTTCCAGTTACAATGTGCATCGGCAACCCTGCCTACCACAATCTCCCTCAACCTCCTCTACTGCTCTTCAGTCAATTTTGTTTCAAAATTGAAACTTGCATGCGACTAGTTATTACACAAAATATAGTTCAATAGCAAGAATATATAAGTTAATAGGAAGACTTAGGCATTTAAATACTGAGTATTATAACATTGTTTTTACCGTTATGTCTCTCCACACCTCCTTCACATCTAACAGAATGTTAGGCCAGTGTATCTATGTACCAACTCTAACCCGCCTCCAAAATGCATAGTTACAATAAGCGAGCTCTCCAATTTTTAAACATACCATCTCACCATCAACGCACTCGAAAGCGACCGAGACAAAGTCATTTTCCTTGGCCAATATGACCAACTGGCACGTAATTATTCCTCGTTCCCTACACCATGTGGAAATATCAAACTTGTCGAACGCTTTCCCCTGATGCCCGCATGCCTTGGTAAGGTAATTATTTCTTCTATCACGAAGGGGGTTGTCCTTGCTAGCTTCCTCGTTCTCCAACTCACCACCCTCTTTGAGAGCTGCACATGTTGCACCCTCTCCCTCTTCCTCAAATTGAATCTTACGAGGTACCATTGGTAGGACATCCTCTTTTTCACCTTTGGGGCCAACTTCTTAATTCACCAGCGTTGGTTTTTTGGGTGAAGGGCCATTTCTCTTCCTTTTTCCAGCCACCTATTTTTATTTATGAGGCATCTATATATGAACACAAATAGATATGTTTAGAGATACAACAATGACATGGGAGATTGGCCACCAAATCCATGATAAACTCTCACCAAAGTGGATAACCACAACGTAATTCATACAACTCTAATGACCATCCAACCAACATAAAATTTTCAAAAAAAAACAACATACCAACATCAATGACCAACAACAAGACTGGTTCCTTGTAGACATAATTGCATCCTATCTTTGCACAACCACATTGAAACTGAATACATAAATGACGGGTGAGATACATCACAATATATGATACATGTTTTAACAAACACTTCATATCACACTTCAAAAGATCATCATAACCAATTTATATCAATTGCGCACCAACCAAAGAAATTAGTGTCACTTAAGGACCACACTCTTTCCAAGATAAACATAATTGAATAAATTCAAACGGTTATAATTAACAAACATCACAACATATATAACATCAAACACTTTAAAATACACAAGTTGGCATTTCAAACATCAAAACATATTCACCATTGGTTCAAACACTTCACAACACACAAGTTGGCATCCCAAACATCACAACATATTCAACATTCAATGTAAACACTTCTAATCACACAATTTTCATCTCAAACATCACTAAAAACATTCAAGACGATAGAAATTGTAATGGGTACAACCCCACACAACCAAAAATCAAAATAGCTTCCAAGTTAAAATTTTCATTGAACACCTACTCTTTCATACCCATATTTTCGAATCCAAAGGAATGAAACCCTAATTTTTTTACCAAAAAACTTCAAATCCATGACTTACCTTTCAAGAAGGACTATTTGGAACCTCTCAAGTAGGTGGAGGCCGAATCCTCTCACTTCCAAGTTTATGGCTTCAAAGTTACCAAAAGGGATGTATTTTAGGTTGTTATTTAAGGTGGATTTGATATAGTGGACTAATGGTGTGTGAATGGGGAGTAATTATGGTTGGAATCGTTGGTGACGTTTGGATTTTCGGGGAAGAAATTATTTGGGGAAGAAGTCGTTCAAAGAAAATGTGACTGTTAATGGGGGAAGACTATCAGTTTTTATTTATATCAACCGAACCAGCACCGAAATGAATGAAAACATACCGGTGCCTATATTCCATCTCCTATGTTCAAGAAATCCCCAAGTATGGAGCACCGGTATCATGTCGGTGTTGTTGAACAAAATACCGGGTACCTATTATAACTAAGGCAGCTGCCTGAGGCTGCTTTAAATCAGTTTTTTTAATTTAATTCTCACAGACAGAAAGGAAAGAACAAAAAAAATCTAAGAGCCGAGCACCGGTCGAACAATCGGTGCCATTTTTTCAAAAATCAGTGCTGACTTGTAACAAAGCAGCTGTCTGTCGCTACTTTAAATGAATTTTTTGGCCAAAATTTTGGACAGTGAGGAACTCACAAATCATTCGTCTAAGTGTTTAGCATTAGTGTAAAATACCGGTGCCATAGCTACAATAACTAGTGCCCTAATTATTGGATCCGAGCTAATGTATTTTTCTACCCAATATCCCTTTGGCAGGAAATAGCTTATACCGGTATATGTACCAGTGCCAATTTGAAATCATGAAATTTTGAATTTCCCGCCTATTTTTTGACAAAAATTTTAAAATTTAGCTTTCGCTCCTAATCTCAGCATCGGTAATTTTATCCCAAATACCGGTGTTGGTGGAACTATCAATATTTTTGCATAATTTCATTTATTTCCAATATAAAGAGTAATTGTTTTTTGGTTAATTTAGTTATGCAATTAGATTTAAAAGTATTAAATTAAACATTCAATATATCCAGTGTTCCAAGATTGTATCAACAAGATGAAGGGAAAGGGCATGTATCTAACTTTGGTGAAATTACATTGTTGCCCTAAATTAAGTTACCCCTTCGTCTAAATAACTTGATTTTGGGTATTCTTGAGTTAATATAGATTCTATAACGGAAATAGGTTTTATAATGAAAATAGGTAAAATGCTAGTACATGTCTTAGAGTATATTATGAATAAATTTTTAGATTCAGACTTGGAATAGGATTCTAGGTTTAATATTATAGCATTGCTTTCAACCAGATTCAATTTCAACCTCCGAGTGAATTTTTTATTTTTTGCACTTAAGTCCTAAACTTAAGGTATACCTAGCTAAAGCTGTAAACTTAACCTTCTGTATATTAATGTTTTAATAGTTGGTTAGGATTCAATTTTAAATTATACTAAACGATGTTGCATAATTATTTTGCTAGTTCTACATTTGAGGGTCCCAACTCTAGTTGGGATCTAGTATTTGCTAACAAGCAAGTTGGTTGAGATAAGGGCACTACACCCACTGATTGAAAAGATCATTATTTACTGCTAGCATTTCTACTTCAGTTTCAAAGACAATAACTATAAATTTGTGGTGGTGTACAATTCATGCCCATCAACCCCAATTGTTGTAAAAATATTAAAGAAAACACAGGTCGGTAAAATCTCGATCATTAGTCAACTACGCTACCAAGTGAAAATGTATGCTTCTAAAACATTACATGTGATGATATACGAGACTAAGGTTTCGTTGGGCCACTAGGGCCCCACTTAGAGATAAGCCCAGCCTAAGGGTAGCCCAATAAGGCCCCGTACTCTGTAAGTTAGAAATGGGCCTCATTGCTAGATAAGGGAAAAGGCTTAGGTTTTAACTACTACTGGAGTTCAAAAGGTATATATATAGAGGTATGTCATTTATTTTAGGTCATTCACTATCAATTGTTTGCCGCCGGAGGCTAACTTTAGCATCAGAGCTTTTCCCCTCGGAACACTCTTGGGCTTGTTTCTTTTGCAGGTTATAGATCATCGCTAGTAGATCAGATTTGGGCTTAGATCAGGTTATAGATGCATCAATTGGAATGCCCGGTGGGACTGATTAGAAGTCAGATCCAGATCTCTTGGTGTATGTCCACTTTCACGACCACTGCCCGAATGAGTGAACTTTAAGACCAAAGAAATAGGTGTAGTGAAGAAGTGCAGTCTGTTTACAGGAAGAAGATAGATGTCACTGCAACATCCCAAAGTTTGGGGATGAATCTGATTGAGGCATTAGTGGGCCTTAGTTCGGCGAATCCCTTTGAAGGATCGCAGTTTGGGGACACTTTGTCTAAGGAGCAAGAAGTTATTATCAAACTAGGAGTTTGAATTGGAATCGTGATGCCCAGACAACCTCCTTTACAAGGATCGGGGGGTATCGATGGTCATTTTATTGAATGTTCCGGAAACTCTCATATCAAAGCTTATGAGGGGAGAATCAGGGAGAACCGGAGCATGGGAGGAGGACCAGAGTATGGGAGGAGCCATGTTGGGGCAACATCCAAGGTTCGAGCAGATCTCACAGGTGTTAATGGCGGCAGGATACTAGATCGTCCCACCATCAATAGCTCCCAGATCATCAGGTGTGGTGGTATCATCAAACTAAAAAATGTCTAAATGAACTCTCATGGATCCTAACATCCCCAATAGGTTAGAAGCCCTTCTGGTGGCTTTGTATCAACCGGCCACTGACGTACAGTTAAGCTAAAAAAAACCACCAGATCATCCTGAGCCTTTATTGAACCAAGCTCGTAGGTAAGCTAACTTTGAGTAAATGCTCAAAATGGTTCAAAAACTACCCAGGGGATCCCTTCAATCGTACCAATACTTTAGTAGGCCGATGTTGAGCCAATACTTCCAGAAAAAGAAGTTTACAAAGACATTGACATAATTGTATTAGAAAAAAGAAGAGGCCAGGGGAGTCCACTGTAGCGTTTTTCAATAGATATGTCAATGAAAGTCTGAGGGTAGTTGAAGGTGCAAACAATGAGGTGGAAGATTCAGAACTTTACAAGAAGTTAATGGTAAAAACCCGTAAAACACTCCAACAGCTCCAGGAGGTAGTGGAACACTCGAAGGTTAAGGATGTGATTAGGAAAAGAGGGATGAAATGCTGGCCAAGCATGCGAAACCTGGTGATTGAGGAAAAAGGCAGATGGAGGCAATGAGAGTGGGGTTTAGAAAATACACAAATATGTGATGCTCTCAGGCAGAGATTTGGAGTATTCATCAAGGGGTTTTTCGAGAACCCCCGTTGTTGAATGGATCAAATGAACTTATGGCTGCAAGAAGAGCCACGAACAAGTTTTGCAATCACCATAGGGATTATGGCCATTATACAAATGATTGGGGTCACCTTGGGATGGAGATCAAGCGGTGTGAGATGGGCCTTTTCAGGAAGCCTAACCTTTGTCAACTGCCTCAAGATGGTCCATTGGGCAAAGTAATGAATGAAAAAACCAACGGCCTATCAGGAGGAATTTCAATCTTCCCCCCAGAGTTGATCATGCTCTCCAAAGTATGAGCTAGGAACGCCAAGAGGAGCCGCAACAAAATCAACCCGTAGGAAACCAGAATCAAAATGAAGAAAACCCAGTTGTTTGCAAGGAGATTAACGTTATCAATGAGGTTATTGGTGACAGATCTTCGCATACATTAACGAAGGCCAATTTGAGGCATGTCCCAATAGGAGAGCCATCCCACAAAATATTTTGACTGGATGAGACAATCACATTGTCGGAGGTAGACGCAGTCCCCAATCAAATCTCTCATGCAGATCCCAGGGTGATCTCTGCAATAATCGGGACTTCATTGGTTAAGTTATAGAAGATGGAAGTGGAGTTGAGATTATGTTTATCAATTATTTCGTTCAAATAGACATTGGTCGTGGCAATTTGAAGAAAGCCACGTCTACTTTGTTGGGGTTCATGGGAAGGACGGTATATCCCCTGGGTGAGATCATTCTACCGGTCAGGGTAGCTAGATAAGGAAAACGGAGTGACAATATACTGTAGCTTCATGATCGCTGATGCTTATTCCTCTTACAATGTGATTTTAGGGAGGCCTTGTATGTGGCTGGCTCAGGGGTGAGGTCACCTTACCATTTGATGATGAATTTTCCAATGAATAACGGAGTCGTGTCTATCTAAGGAGACTGAATGGTAGATACGAATTGCAACATAGCAACAGTAAAGAGGGCGAAAAGGGCAAAGGGTGTAGCATCGATTCATGGAGAGGTTGGACTGGCTAACACCGAACAGATTCCAATTTGAAATCTGGGGATGATTGTTGTTGGAAAGATGATACCAGAGGTGACGAAGAAGAAGGTATGGACTTTGCTTGATGAATATTATGATGTGTTCTCATTGGATACATCAGACTTAACTAGAGTGCCTTCGTAGCTGGCTGTTCACAGGTTAAATATTGATCCATTGATAAAGCCTATCAAGCATAAGAGAAGAATGTTTTCCCTCAAGAGGGCCGGAGCGATAAGGGTGGAGGTAGAGATACTCCTCAAGGCTGAAATAATTGAAGAAGTGTTTTACCTGGAGTGATTTGCTAACCTAGTGATGGTTCCAAAGCACTATGGCGCGTGGCGCATGTGCATTGACTTTATTGATTTAAAAAAGTGTTTCCTAAAGGATAGCTACCCACTTCCTTTGATCGATAGGCTCGTCAAAGAAATAGCTAGATACCAGGTTTTGGCTTTTGTGCTCACAAAGGTTATCACCAGATACTAATAGCGGAAGAAGATAAGAGAAAGACTTCGTTCATAATGGATCTCAGTACTTTTTGCTATAGACATATGCCATTTGGCTTGAAGAATGTTGGGGGCACCTATCAGCGACTGGTGGATAAGCTATTCAAAAACAATTTGGAGGAATCTAGAAATATACGATGAAAATATGGTGGTATAAGATCAATTCTTGAAGGATTTGGAAGAGGTGTTTGAGGAGTTTTGAATGGAGAATTTGAAGATAAACCATGCCAAATGTGTCATCAGAGTGGGGGGCTGGAAAATTTTTGGTTTCATGGTATCAAAAAGGGTTATTAAGGTAAACCTAGAAAAGGTGAAGGCCTTGATGAATATGAAGAGTCGTGAGACTATAAAAGAGGTTTAGAGGCTAATAGAATGCTTAGCAGCATTGATTCATTTCTTATCAAAGGGTGAGAAGAAGCATTTGCCTTTCTTCGACGTCTTGTGGGTGGAAAATACATTTGAATGGACGAAGGATTGTGAAAAGGTGTTTATGGCGTTGAAGGAATACCTTCAATCTTTACCAACGCTGATGTGGCCCGATAAGGGAGAGGTACTGTATCTTTATATTTCCGCTTCAGTTTCAACAGTTAGTGTTGCCCCGATAAAGGAGAGAGAAAAATAGTAGCACCACATATACTTTGTGAGCCGAGCATTGCAGGTCCCGTAGACATGGTATATTGCCCTCGAAAGACTAATTTTAACACTGGTCCATGCTTCTTGAAGGCTACGACCCTATTTTCAGGGTCATACGATAGTGGGGTAAATAAATTTCCACATCAGGCAGGTGCTCCTAAAACCCAAAGTTTCGGGAAGGATGATGAAGTGGGCAGTGGAGTTAGGAAAGCATGACATTCAATTCTAGCCTAGGATGGCGATCAGGGGCCAGGCCCTCGCTAATTTTATTGTGGAAACAACAGAGGTGATCGAGATAGATGAGGGAGTTCCAAGTGAAGAAACATGGAAATTGCTCGTTAATGGATCCTCGCACTCAGGGGGAGTGGAGCAGGAGTGTTTCTCACTAGCCCCGATGGCACCATTTACCCTTATTCCCTACACTTTAAATTCTGGGCTACAAATAATGAAGCTGAGTATAAAGCTTTAATCACTGAACTTTGGTTGGCTAAGGATATGAAAGTAGAAAATGTGGAAGTGTTCCGTGATTCCCAGATAGTGGTCCAATAGGTCAATGGGGAGTATGAGGCGAGAGAACCCGGTCTCCAATGCTACCTGGAGCTAGTAAAACCTATATAGAAGTTCTTTCTATCATATACCTTGACTTAGATATCAAGGGAGGAAAATCATAAGGCGGATGCCCTCAGCAAACTAGCTTCCTTAGACTTAGTAGGGTTATCATAGAAGATTGTGTTGTTCGAAACCTTATAACATCAAAGCTTTGAAGAGCTCGTTGTGATGGTGATCAAAGAAGGATAAACATAGATGAACCTTATTTTTAGATACCTCCAGGAGGGGATTCTTCCCGAAGGATCAGTCGAGGCAAGGAAAATTTGCCTCACGGCTTCAAGGTATGTAATACATGACGAAAATCTGTATCAAAGGGGTTACTTGCAACCTTTACTTTGATGTGTTGCCTAGGATGATGCACGGTACTTGATCAGGGAAGTCCATGAAGGGATTCGTGGCAGCTATCAGGGGGGCGTTCTGTGGCTAAGAGAATGATCCTTGTAGGATATTACTGGCCAACTATGTTCAAAAATGCCAACTGGTACATCCAAACCTGTTATCGGTGTCAAAGGCATGCACCCATGATTCAGATTTCTCATATTGAGATGATCAACATACACAGCTCATGGCCTTTCGATGAATGGGGGCTTGACCTAGTAGGACCCTTTCCAGAAGCACTAGCAAGGTTCAAGTATTTGATAGTTGTTGTCTATTACTTTACAGAATGGGTCGAGGCTGAGCCATTGGAAAATGTAAAAGAGAAATATGTTATCTCGTATTGCTGGAGAAATATCATTTATCATTTTGGGATCCCGAAGGCAATCATAGCTGATAATGAAAGACAGTTCACCAATGATCCTTTTAAAAGTTGATGCGAAGAAATAAAGATCAAGCTAAAGTTGACAGGAGTCTATCACCCACATGCAAATGGTTAGGTGGAAGTTACCAACAGAACACTTGTCAATGGGATCCGAGCAAGGCTCGAGGAAGAAGAAGGGAATCTCCAAGTGTACTGTGGGCTAATTGAACACTCCAATCTTCCACCACTGGAGAAATGTCGTACAGTATGGTTTATGGTTCCGAAGTTGTGATTCCATCAGAGATTTGTTTACCAAGCCCAGGGACAATGGCAGCTAGCAAAGAAGAGAATGAGGACAATTGGCTACTGGACTTGGAATTGGTAGGGGAAAAGCGAGAAATAGCAGCATTTCACAAAGAAAGGTGAAGGAAAGGGTCAAACGGTACCATGATCGAAGAGTAAAGAAGGTACAGTTCCAAGCAGGAGACCTCATCGTGAGAAGTAATGACAAGAGTAGGCAAGATCCTGGGGGGAAGCTAGCCCTGAACTAGGAAGGGGCAAATTCAATAATTTCACTTGCGTCGATAAGACCAAGTTTGACAACTTTGCCTGGGCCCATAAAGCCAAGTTCGATAGTTTCGCTTGCGTTGATAAGAACAAGTTTGAAAATTTTAATTATGTTGATAAAACCAAGTCCGATAATATAGCTTGCATCGATAGGACCAAGTTCGACAACTTTGCTTGTTCTAATAAAGCCAAGTTCAATAACTTTGCATGTGTCGATAAGATCAAGTTCGGCAACTTCACTTGTGCTGATAAAGCCAAGTTGGTTAATTCCTCTTGCGTCTATAAGACCAAGTTTGACGACTTTGCTTGTGCTGATAAAGCAAAGTTCAATAATTTTTCTTGCGTCGATAAGATCAAGTTCGACAACTTTGCTTGTTCTAATAAAGCCAAGTTTGACGATTTCACTTGCATCGATAAGACAAAGTTTGGCATCTTCATTTGTACTGATAAAGCCAAGTTCGATAATTTCTCTTGCGTTGATAAGACCAAGTTCGACGATTTGTGATGATAAATCTAATTCCCTTAAACAATTCGTTTGAACAAAGATTACTTGCAATCTCTTGTGATGGCACAAAATGAAGTAATTTGTTCACTGAATGTTGAATCAGAAGTACAATATATTATCGAGTCCTATACAACGTTTGGTTATTACATCGAGAAAATTATTTTACATAGATAACATCTAATCCGACCACTGAATCATCTCAGGCTTAAGCCCAGTAGCCACTTAGAACAAAATATCAACTTCACCTTCAGGGGCCTCTGGGGCTCGAGTGGTGTGCCTTTGATGTGGAATTAAGTCCCTCAGGAGACGAAGCCCCTTCGTCACTATAACCTTGTATCGAGGGGATATCCTCGTTGTTATAATGGGTAACCGTTGGGGTGGTTTCATTGACAGGTTTCTTAGCCTGAGTTCTCTTAGATTCCCTCTTTTGAGAAAGCCTTGCCGAATGCTTCATTCGTGAATGAGCTATCTGTTGAGAAATAGCAGTAGCTGAAGGTCGAACATAGACCAACCATTCATGAACATCATCCTATATTGCATAATGGGAAGGTTCTCTATCTAGGCCTTGATCCATCATAGCTTTTTCAGTATAATATAAAATTCTGGGTATGTCTTTAATAAGGCCCATATCGAGGACGCCATGCGATAGCCCGTAAACCCAAAGGCTATCAAAGAAAGCCATGATGGTAGAGGATTTTTCAACTACCTTATCTTGGAGGTTAGAATTTTGGGCCGCAAGATCTCCACAGAGTTGGGCATTATTGTCAATAATCTTTTGAAGCTAGGATACCTCACTTTTGAGGCCCTGGTTTTGAGTGACCATCTCGCCAACCTGAGCATCGTATCTTCTAACTTCTATCTGATAATATTCGATATCCCTCCTCTTACTCAGGACGCAATATAACCTAGCGTCAGTAAGACAATGAGATGGGGTTGGATACTCACTCGCCATCTCATGTAAAATCTCTTGATGTCTCATATTGTTAGGATTATAGGTCTTCTCAACAACAACGAGAGCTACAACCACATGACCAGGAGTTGGGCCCTTCCTTACTTCCCCGAGAAGTTTCTGAATTGGGGGATAGCTATTATCGCTCCAAGATGACAATTATTTATTTGTGATGGAAAAATCTTAGGTCAACTGAGTTAACTCTTGACCAGCTTTCGATAACTCAGTCTAAACTTTAGCCAATTTGGTTTAGTTCTTTCTAACTCATTTCTAAGGGATAGACACTACAATGGAAAACAAAGGTAATCAATGCCAAAAAAAAACAACCAATTTCATTCATGTTTTTATTTAAGAATACAATGGAAGGTAAAATATTGATACATCACTTCGCCCTACACTATGATGGACATCCTCAGTAGTAGCCGCTTCTTGAGCCTCCTCTTGAGCAACCGCAGACGGTTCGCCTTTACTCTTCGAATAACTAACAGGTGGCAAGCTTCAAACTGACTGAGGCTTAGCAAGGCCCTTGAGGGTGATCTTATGGAGTTCCTAGGCAGTAAGAAACTTTTTTGACTCCTTAATAAGGTTAAGTAACTCGAACTAGAGACCGGAAGCACTGCTAGACTTACTCCACCTAGACTTGACTCATTCCCCACCTTCCTGATCAATATACTTCTGGGGGCCCTTAGCATGCTCAGTAGGAAGCAGGGGGTTCAGATGGTTAAGTAGCTCGTTGCGACCTATCTTCTTCAAAGAGTTCAAGAGCTCAATGAAGAGTTT
The DNA here is from genome assembly GCA_037428765.1 of Rubia yunnanensis. Classification (NCBI taxonomy): domain Eukaryota; kingdom Viridiplantae; phylum Streptophyta; class Magnoliopsida; order Gentianales; family Rubiaceae; genus Rubia; species Rubia yunnanensis. Next base: position 26,093,200 of record CM075062.1, on the reverse strand, counting down.
GCAAAGCTCAGGGGAACTCATCAGCTTGTTGACGAAGCACTCTAGCAAGGCATACTGAGCTTCCGGATGATACTTCTTCGACAACTTTTTCTCCTTCTCCTTCAGTTTCTTCTGCTCCATCATCCATGGCTTTATATTTTAACTTGAGCAATGCATGCTCCTCCTCGAGATTCAAATGCTTTTCCTTCCAAATAGGCTCAGCAACCACCTCGAGCGAACCCTGAAAGAGAGAGATAACAGAGCCCAAAAAAACACCCGAGGACTCTAGGCATGATTGAACAACAAGGACATGAATGACATCAAAGGTGAGTAAGGGTGCGAGAGAAATGAGAATCAAATGAAGACTAACCGAAGGGCTTCGACCAGCTTCCCCCAAGAATTCTATGGATTGGGGTATATTGATATCGCCATCTGAATGTAACTCTTTCCATTGGGGAGTATTGATGACAACTTTTTGTCTCTTAGTATTTTCTCTGACAGGGACCGTGATCGACCTCTCACGTTATTTACAAGGGGGGACTTGGTAGCACCCCCCGTCAAAGTTTCGGAAGCAAGATGAGCGGCAGTCTCGATCCTCCTGAAGATTTTTGAGAATGTCCATGTTCTCCACTATGTAAAGGAACAACAATTAGAAAACTTCAATAAGCAAAACAAGGAAGAAGAGTATCTAATAATAATAATAATGAAGACAGGTTTTCACCTAGAAGACCTTCGGAGGCATACGAAGTAGCTACTTTCTCAATTTGAACTCCTTTAGGGTGATCTTGTGGCTGAGGAGACCCCTCTTGACTTCTATTTCTCCTACTATTACTAGAACGAACATCGGGACAAGGCTCCCTTGGGATCATATGCTCCAGAGTTTGAAGAGCCGCTGAGGCGTACACCCACCGCAGCCAAACAAAGAGTTTTGCCTCTTTCACATCGAAGCCATAGGATTTGACGTTAAAAGCTTCAGGGCCCTGAAGGCGTGCCACATCTTCACACATATGGTCGGGAATAGGATACCCATCTCGCTTCCTGGCCTTGACCTCCACATTAGGATTCCATTGAGGGGTTCATTAGGCCCCAGAACAATCGAAGGTAAAGACCTTATCCTGTCACCCCTTGTTATTTAAGAGAGGGATAATGAACCTTCAATCTGATGTCTTATTGAATAAAGTGTATGTTCCCCTCACATCTCGATTGCCATGTAAACTATGCAGGGCTCAGAATAGGTCATATCGAGAGATAACTCTGATAGCCTTGTGTCGAACTAAAAATGCTATTATGATGACAATGACATTGGGATGTAACTGACCTAATATAACACTAAAATCCTTTAGTAGATCACATTGGAAGGGAGGAGGGAGACCTTAACCCAGATCGAAGGTATTTACTATAGGTAATCGACCTCCCTACAGGCAAGGCGAAAGGGGATTCATCCTTTTCTAAGACCCTAAGTTTGGCATCTAATGGGACCGTTTGGTAAGAAGGAATCTCTTCAATGGTTTTCTCTACCTCGTTGGGCATAATGTACACCTCTTCCGAGCTTTGGTCCCCTTCACTCGATGAATCTTATGTAGGTCAACGTTTATGGATGACAAAATTCCTCCTTGAAGGGGCATGGGAAATAACCCTATCTGACCTATCGACCCTAGGAGACTTCTTGACATGTTCATGGCTAGAGTTCAACCACCTCATAAAATCCTTACCTGCTTCATCACCTAATGTGGAGGATTTTCCTCCTTCAAAGCTATCACTAGCCATAAATTGGATGGAATTTACAAAACCTCTCCCCGGGTGTCCCAGTATCGACTCATCTGAATTGTCCAGAATTTCATCAAATTCTGGGGGAACATCACATAGAGGACGCGATTCCACATCTTCTGAGATAGTCTTCTCCTATGAATTCTCTCCCGACTCAACATGATTATCATAATCCATAGCAGAAAAAGATTTAGGAAGATTTTGGGAGGAGAAAGATTCTCAAATAGTAGATCAGGGTCAAAAGGGGAGGAATCCATAGTTGAAAGAACTTACTCGTAAAGATTGGGGGCTGAGAGTTGAGGAAGAAGGGTCCGAGTTGAAGAAAAGTCTCTAAGTTAGAGAGTTATGAGAGATTACCAGCAAAAAAAAGAGAATTTAAATGGGGAGAGGAGACAATTTTGAGAGAAATAAAAGGGAAGGAAAGAGAAGAAAAGGGCAATGATTGCTTAGGAAAAATGGAATTCTGAAAAGGCGTGAGAGAGTAGAAGAGAATCAAATTTATGACGCACCCATGAGCCCTACTTTCCTGCCTTCTTCTCCTCACGCCTGCCCTCCCTTTAAAATTCAAAAAGTAAAAGGAAATAAGGACATTATTCAAGAAAACCCAAGTGTCCAACTGACATGAAGAAGATCGAAGAATAGACAATTGTGACTCTAACTACCTTCAAGGATAAGAGTAATACTACCCCGCCCCTCAAGCTCAAACCATACATAGATGTGAATCTTCAAAGTGGTAAGCTAGTCGGGTCATTCAAAGACACGTGCTCTTGATATCAGAGGACCACTTAGCTTTTCAAGGGGCTCTTGATAATATACGAGACTAAGGTTTTGTTGGGCCGCTAGACCCAACCCTTAGAGATATGATTCACCTAATGGCAACCCAATAAAGCCTCATACCCTGTAAATCAGTAGTGAGCCTCATTGCTAGATAAAGAAAAATGCTTAGGTTTTGGGAAATTACTACTAGGGTTCAAAAGGTATAAATATTGAGGTATATAATTTATTTTAGGTCATTCACTTCTTCACCGTCGGAGACTAACTTTAGCATCGGAGCTTTTCTCTCCAGAACACTCTGGGGCCTGTTTCTTTTACAGGTTGTGGATCATCGCTAGTTAATCGGAGTTGGGCTTAGATCGGGTCTCAGACTCATCATCATGATCAATCCTCATCCTCTTTTTGCCACAGCGATGGGAGATCCCACCATATGTGAAGGAATATCAATTTGTTCAGGTTGTTGATGCACTACAACTGATGACTGAACCTCTTGCTATGCTGCTGCCTCCTTATCAGTTTGCTCAGTTTGTGCTTATGTTGCTTCATCTCGATCCATCTAGAAGCATGGAGAAGACAGCACAAGATCCATCTAGAATCAAGGAGAAGGAAGCACAATAGCCATCTAGAATCAAGGAGAAGGTAGCATAAGATAGCAACACAAATGTGAAGCTTCCAGATTAGAAGTTAGTTACTTAGTTTTCTATTTTTAAATTCAGTTAGCCTCAGATTAGTTAGGAGTTTGTTGATTAGTTTGTTGGCTGATTTGAGAACACTATAAATGTATAGATTGTATACCATTTGAGTAAGTTAATCAAAGAAATATACAGAAAATTTTCCCCCAGAAATCGAAATCAGTTTTGATCATTTCTTGGAGTTTTTGCTGAAGTTTTATGTTCTTCCTGGAAATCCTTCCGGATTTCTTCATGGTATCAGAGCCATAGGCTTTGATTAAATCAAATTTCTCCCTCATAAAACTTGTTTTTAAAACAATAGATTTTGCTGCAATGGCTAGATATGTTGCTGATGATGATGGTTATCTAAGGATCAGGCCTAATGATCATCTATTCTTGCCATCTTCTGATCATGCTAGCCTTACTCTGGTTTCAGAATTTTTGACTGAAAGAAACTATGTCATCTGGAGCCAGGCTATGATCACTGCCTTCTCTGCAAGAGGAAAGTTGCAGTTCATCAACACTGGAGTTCCAAAACCAGATCCTAACTCTCCGGTCTATGATCAGTGGATGAAGGTTAAGTCCACACTTATGTCATGGATCCAAAGCTCAATCAACAAGGAACTGGCTAGGAGCTTTCGTTTCCATACAGATGTGAAGATACTCTGGGAAGAAAATAAGGAAAGATTCTCTGTGAGTCAAGGCCCTTTGTTCTATGAACTGATGAGAACATTAGGTGAACTGAAGCAAGGATCAAACTCAATCACTCAATATTTCTCAAATATGAAGAGCATTTGGGATGAGATTGACATTATCAGGCCACGGTTAAGATAGACATGTTGTAACTGTGATTGCAGATGTGGATTTCATGAGAAGGTGGAGATGCAGGCCAATCAGGATAAGTAGCAGCAGTTCATGATTGGACTCAACGGTAAATTTGATGCCCTCAAGGATCAACTCCTAGTTATGGATCATTTACCAACTTTTGGAAAGGCTTACTCACTGCTTCGAAAGCAAGAGCAACAAAGAGGAATGCAGGACAATTTTGGTAACATTACTGAGAATGCTGCAATGATGGTGAAGCAGGCATCAACTCAGTACAATATTAACAGATTCAATTAGAAAAGGAAGGAGGGAGATAACAAGAAATTTTTGAAGTGTGAATACTGTTAGAGATCTGGAAATCTGAGAGAGAATTGCTTCAAGTTGAATAGTTATCCAGAATGGTGGCCTGACTCAACCAAAGTCAAGGCAAAACCCTATGCTAATGCAGCAGTTGCAGAAACTGGAGAGAGGGAGCAAATCAGTAATACTCCTTTAGATGCAGAAGATGGACATCAGTTTGAAAATGTTCAGTCAATGATTTCAAACATGATTCACAATGAGTTTAAAAAGTTTGTGAAAGGGAAAGCAAAGGAATCAAGTTCAAAGATGGGGGACAAGATAAACTTTGCACATTTTGGAGAATGCTCAGGTAACCTGCAATCCAATGCTATTGTTTCTGCCTGTTGTTTGAAGTTTGGTGAATGGATTCTAGATAGTGGAGCATCATCTCACATTTGTGGCAATCTATCTATGTTTGAATCTCTCAGATCAATTGATCTCAAAATGCCTATCACTTTACCTAATCATTCCAGTGTACTAGCTTATTCCATTGGATCAGCTAAACTTGCTGATTCAATCACTTTGTATAATTGTCTCTATGTGAAGTCTTTTAAGTTCAATCTTTTGTCAGTTAACAAGCTATCACATCAATCTCATATGTTCTTGTCTTCTATCCTAATGCTTGTGCCATACAGGACCTCAAGACTAATTCCATTTTAGGGATAACCACTGAAAACAATGGATTATATCTACTGAATCAAAAATCCTTCCTGCCATCAGTAATAAAGAGCTTCCTCATCAGTCAAGAGTCAAGTCAGATAATAAAGCATAAGACCTTGTATTCTGGTAGAAAGTTTTCAGAAGCAGAAACTCTGAAGCTGCATTACATAGTAGGTCATCCATCAAGAGTTGTAATGCAGCATTTGAATCTTCCTACTTTGAACAACATTTGTATAGTTTGCCCTTTAGCAAAGAAAGTTAGAAACTCCTTTTCTGATTCAGTATCTCATAGCTCTACTATTTTTTATTTGATTCATATGGATGTATGGGGGCCTTTTAGGGTTAAAACCACTATTGGAGCACAATACTTCTTAACCATAGTTGATGATCACAGTAGAGCCACTTGGACTTTTATGTTAAAATCTAAAGTTTTAGTGCACTGTCTACTGAAATCTTTCATACTTATGGTTCAAACTCAATTTAATAAGACTATTAAAGTCATCAAAAGTGACAATGGTACAGAATTTACAAATCAAAACTGCCAATCTTTGTTTGCTGCTCTTGGAATTGTTCATCAAAAATCTTGTTCATACACTCCTCAACAAAATGGTGTTGTGGAAAGAAAAGATAGACATTTGATTGAAATGGCTAGATCTTTCATGTTTCAATCAAATTTTCCACTTCATTTTTGGGGAGATTCAGTTCTAGCAGCTACATATACTATAAATAGACTACCTTCTTCCATTCTTGGCTGGAAATCACCATATGAAATCTTATATGGAAAACCACCTGACCTGTCTTCTCTTAGAACCTTTGGATCCTTGTGTTATGTCTCTAATCTCAGTCCACTCAAACACAAATTCAGCCCTAGATCACAGCCATGCATATTCATAGAATATCCTTATAATCAGAAAGGTTATAAGGTATATGATTTGGTAGATTAAAAGATTCTTGTCACCAGAGATATACTTTTCCATGAGCACATTTATCTTTTTCAAACCAACAGTCAATATAATAAACTTGCCATACCTGATCCCACTGACCAGGTTTCACAGCCACAAATCATGGTTAACACTGAGCATCACACTCCTTATCATACTTATCCATCTCAGACACCTAATCATAATTCAGATCAATATCATAATCTTGATGGACATGTCTCTCCTTGTCACAGTCACACACCTCATACAAATACCTTCACTGATGAATTTGTTTCTAACACAGATAATCAAAATTATGTCTCTAATCCTATTGCTCCACCAGTTCTTAGGCAAAGTACTAGGGTAAGAAATAGGCCTTGTTGGATGCAAGACTTTGTGGTCAAACATACTTCCTCTGATATCTTCATACCAACCTTTTCTACCACTCGTAGTGATTTTGTTGCAAAACTGTAAACAAATTCATGAGCCTCACACTTATAAACAAGCATGTAGTGATGTACATTGGGTGCAGGTTATGGAAGCTAAGATTGATGCACTAGAAAGTAATCAAACTTGGGACTTAGTCTCTCTACCTACACGGAAAAGGCCAATAGAGTGCAAATGTGTGTTTAAGGTTAAAAGCAAAGTTGATGGTTCAGTGGAAAGGTACAAATCTAGGCTGGTAGCTGAGGGGTATTCACATATTGAAGGGGTGGATTACTTTGATTCCTTTTCACCTATGGCTAAGCAAGTTACAATCAGATTGCTCATAGTCATCACAGCATCCTATAACTGGCATTTACATCAAATAGATATGAATAATGCATTTCTGCATGGCTATATCACCGAAGAGCTATATATGGTACCTCTGCTAGGTTATAAGAAGGCTCTTCCTCATCAGATCTACAAACTCAAGAAGTCCCTTTATGGCCTAAAACAAGCATCCAACGAGTGGAATGCTGAATTCTCCAAACAACTAACCAAATTTGGATTGCAGCAGTCCAAACATGATCATTGCCTATTCTTTAGGCACAGTGCTCAGTCATCTCTCATTCTCCTCATTTATGTAGATGATGTCTTGATCACAAGTTTTTCTGACACTGAGATAGCAGAACTCAAATCCCATATTCACAAGCTGTTTTCCATCAAATATTCGGGGGCCTGCCAAGTTCTTTCTGGGAATAGAGATAGCTAGATCTGATGCTAAAAATTTTTTGAATCAGAACAAGTATGTTACTGACATTATTCATAATCTGCACTTGACTGATTGCACAGCTCTATCTGCTCCACTTCCTGCTTCCTGGGAAAGCTGGAGACAAGGCTGCTCCTTTGATTACTGATCCAGGGCCGTATAGAAGATTGATTGGAAGACTACTGTACTTCTCTTTTACCGGACCTGATATCACATTCTCTGTACATCAGCTTAGTCAGTTTGTTCAAACACCATCAGTTCATCACTGGAAGGCTGCTATCCATATTGTCGGGTACTTAAAGGGGTGTCTATCTCATGTCTTGTTCTTCCCAACTCAGGAATCTCCTACTTTATCAGCCTATTGTGATGCAGACTGGAATACTTGTAAGATCACAAGAAGGTCTGTCACAGGATATTGTGTTTTCCTTGGCTAGTCTCTTATCTCTTAGAAATCAAAGAAGCAACACATTGTGAGTAAATCATCTGCAGAGTCTGAATATAGAGCCATGTCCATGGTAGTTTCTGAGCTGAAATGGATTATTTATCTGCTTTCGGGCCTGCACATTCCAGTCCATCTTCCTATATCTCTAAAGTGTGACAATATAGCTGCTCTTCATATCACTCAAAATCCAGTATTTCAGGAGCGTACTAAACACATTGAAATAGACTGTCATTATGTTCGGGATGCGTATACTGATGGTTTTATTGATCCTCTTCATGTGTACTCTCATGATCAGCTTGCTGATGGTTTTACCAAGTTACTTCCTCTAGTTTCACTAATTCAACTCTTATCCAAGATGGGATTTTGTGCTTCACAAAATGCCTCATCTTGAAGGGGATGAAGGTATATCAGTTTGTTCAGTTTGTTGATGCACTGCAACTGATGACTGAACCTCCTGCTATGTTGCTGCCTCCTTATCAGTTTGTTCAGTTTGTGCTTATGCTGCTGCATCTCGATCCATCTAGAAGCAGGGAGAAAACAGCACAAGATCCATCTAGAATTAATGAGAAGGCAGCACAAGATAGCAGCACAAATGTGAAGCTTCCATGAGAAGTTAGTTACTTATTTTTCTATTTTTAAATTCAGTTAGGCTCAGATTAGTTAGGAGTATGTTGATTAGTTTGTTAGCTGATTTGAGAACACTATAAATGTATAGATTGTATACCATTTGAGTAAGTTAATCAAAGCAATATACAGAAAATTTTCCCCCCAAAAATCCTGTTACGGAATTAGTATTAGTGTTGTTATGGAATTAGTGTTAATTAATATTGGTATTGGAATTGGATTTGTATTCCTACCATAATCGTAGATATAATTGTATTCTGTTATCTTCTCCTAACTGAGATAGGTATCATGTACTACTATATAATGTATCATGAATCCATGAATAGAATACAGATTATTACCCTTATTTCCTACAAATCCAGATTATTACCCTTATTTCCTACAAATCCAGATTATTACCCTTATTTCCTACAAATCCATATCAGTTTTGATCATTTCCAGATTATTACCCTTATTTCCTACCATTGATATACCCGTATTTAGTGAGATTTGGGTTGCCTTGTCATTTATTGATGACCAGAGACCTAGACCTTCCACATATATTGCATCAGGGAATTACAGCAAAAAGAGCAGAACTATCTACATTACATCCGATACCACCTACAAGGTTGTGGACTATCTGTACTACTTGCTAGCAACCTCAACAATATGTACATTTTCAAAAGCATCTAAAACCTTTCTGACCTTCATCACGCTCGCCTCATCCTGCACTTTTGGAGCTATCTCACTGTTCAGTACCTAAACCAACTCCAAACAGTCAGATTGCAGCGTTACAAAACGATATCCATTAGCAGCTGTGGCCTCAAGGCCGACCACCACTGCTAAAACTTCAGTCTAAAATGGTCTACCTGCCCTAACTAATTTTCCCCCTTGCATCCAAATACTATTCAGCTCCGTGTCCAGAATACGCCGGCCCACAGCAGCTGGTTCGATCAGATTTAAGAGTGCACCATCCACCTGAATTGTTGCATGAACTCGACGATCATCTTATCCTTCCCTTTCCCCGTTCGAATCCATAGTCTTTGTTCCCATTTTGTTTATTCCTGAGTGGGTTACATACCAAATATGCTCCTTGGACGCTAGCCTCTCCCCCTGCATCACTTGTGAACGAATACCCACCCAGTAAGCCTTATTTTTTGCAAGCCAAGTATACCACAAAACAGATTGTGCAATGCATTCCTCGCCCGGCGTTACGACGATCCATTGGAAAAACCAATCACTGAACACCACTAGCCTTCCCTGATCAAAATCAAATCCAAGGGTTGAGCAGCGCCATACTTGGTTTGAGTGCAATCAATCTAAGAACACATGTTCTATTGACTCGACGACATTCCCAGAATGGTTACATGTCCGCTGGAGGACACAATTTCCTCTTTGTAACGCCAACGTTGTTGGTAATCCCCTTACAGTGGCTCTCCAAATAAGAAAAAGCATCTTTGATAAAGCCTTAATCCTCCAGAATTTCCACCAAGTCTTGTAATCTCCCACCTGACGCACCTCAGATGAAGACGGGGTATTCACCTAACTCAGATTACACGCCACGTTATACCTGCTTTTAACCTAATAATATCCTGACGAAGGGCATTTCCACATCGGAAAATCCTGAACCCCTGAATCCGGCTGTGGAAACAGTATAGCAAGAATTCACAAAGCTATATGATCTGGGAACAGCAACTTCACCAATGATGAGCGCCACACTCCTGACACATCTATAAAGTCTGCCACCCTTAGTGCCAGTTAGACTAAAATTATTATTTTTTGCCCCCACCATATGTCGCAATACCATCTTTTTGAACTCAAGGTCAATACTGCATATGTTCAGCAACCAACAAATACAAAATGATTTGTTTGGTCCCCAAAGGTGGTTTTCATGGGTATTTTTGTAATTTCAGTAATTAAAAAACAAACTTTATATTTTGTTTTTTAGGGTTTTTAATTAGTGAAATTATGAAAATACCCCTGAAAACCACTTTTGAGAATCAAACAAGTCATTTTGTATCTGTTAATTGTTGAACATACGCGGTATTGGTCTCAGGCAGTGGCGGAACCAGGAGGAAATGTTAGGGGGGAGGGGGGCTGAAAAGAGGCAAAAAAAAATTTCAACGCTAAATACAACAATTTTTTAACAAGATTTTGACAACAAAGAACTATCACTGCATAAAAAACTAAGTTCCAATGCTTGGGTTGCTAGAACTAGAACCACTAACCACATGAGACAAATGTATCCTACGATGTTGCATACACTGATAACGTTGCAAAATTGGTTCATTATCGATCCCAACAAAAATTGCCTTCTCAATATGCACTGTCATAACATCATTCATCCATTCATCCATTCATTCATTCATCTTCCATTATGTTGCATAAATCAGTCTTGATTCTCTTCATGACTGAAAAAACTCGTTCAATAGAAGCAGTTGCAACTGGTAGAACTAATGTTAACTCAATAAGACGATATACCAGTGGAAAACATGTATGCCTAGTTGTTTGAACCATCGTTTAAGCAAGACTTCCAAAGTCCTCAATAGCCAAAAACTCATGATCAAGTTGCACATTGTGAATGAAAATACTAAGTTGTTGATGAATGCGGGAACGATCTTCTACAGAGAAGTCACTTGGATATAGTTCAGCAAGATGAACTAACATACCAATATCAAAATTAGAAAATGAATCTCTTGGATCAAGACAAGCCATACAAGATAGTAACTCCGTATTTGCTTCCGGAAACCGATTGTTCATTTCATGAATCATCCTATCAACAACCTAATATTCAAAAAATAAAAGGTTAGCATGTAGCAGTGAAAAAAATTACAAATCAAATCAAATCAAATAAGGTATGTAAATTATAAAAGTAATAACTGAAGAAAAGTATCAACACGAAAGAAATCACCATGGGTCTGCATTTGCGTAAGTCGTTTCCTACGACCACGAATTGTTCGTTCATCTTCCATATTAACTACCGAGATGTCATGATTAACACAAAATGTGTTGACTTCATTTAACAACTCATCCCAACCATTCTCTCTGTATTGTTGCAACTCAAACTTCATTGTATTCATCAAACTCACAGACAACACAATATTTTGATTCTTTTGTTGCAAAGCATGGGACAATGCATCTACAACTCCCAACAAACGCTTCATCATAAGCATCACAAAAACAAATTCATAACTCTCCATTTGCTCAAGCAAACCGCTCGATGAAAATTTACTTAGATTTTCATCACCATCATCGTGGATGTTTTCAATCAATTGCAAAATAGATTCCCACATAGTAGTGAAGCAAATAATAGTAGTGTAATGTGACCCCCAACGAGTATCCCCCGGCCTTCTCAAACTAGTCTCTTGATTTTTGCCTTTTCCACTCACAATATCTCCATTCTCCAATCCATCTACAATTCTAGCATGTTCTAAATCAAGAAGCATGTCATTTCTTCTACTTGAAGCTCCAGCTAAATTCACAATCATACCAAGATAAACGAAAAATGGTCACACAGTTCGATTATCATTAGCAACAGCAAGAACAACCAATTGAAGCTGGTGAGAAAAACAATGGACATACCTTGCAGATGAGTTTTCTTTCAATATCAAAGTTTTCAGTCCATTATACTCTCCTCGAATTTTTGAGGCTCCATCATATCCCTGACCTCTCAACTTTGACATTGATAATTTATGCTTTGCAAACAATTCATCAATATCACTCTTCAAACTAATAGCAGAAGTATTACGCACATGCACAACACTAAGAAAACGTTCAAGAACGCATCCTTGTTTGTTGACATATCTTAAAACAACCCCCATTTGTTCTTTTATTGATGCATCTCTAGCCTTATCAACCAATAAAGAAAAATAACTATCTCCAATTTCATTAACAATAACATTTGTTACCTCACTAGCACAAGCACTTGATAGTTCCTTTTGTACTTTGGGAGATGTGAGCTTGCAATTTCCAGGGCCATTTTCATTCATGGTCTTAGCAACAACATCATTTCGCTTGCAATACCAGTCAATCATTTCGAGATAATTGCCCTTCTTTAGAGAATCCAGCCCTTCATCATGGCCACGAAAAGTCATACCTTGATTTAGCAAGAACCGTGTCACATCCAAAGTAGCTGTCAAACGTGTGCGATATGCAATCTACGATTCCCGCCCATGTGCCTGATAAGAATGAAGGATACTCTGTCTTTGACGCTTAAATGCATACAATTGTTCAGCTGCATCATTATGAGAACTACCCACTACGCCAACATGTTTCTTATAGATATCAAGCACTTTCTTCCAATTTTTAACCCCACTCACAGTAAATGCATCATCTCCATCTCGACATCCCTTATGTGAATTCCTAAAGAGATAGCAACGAAAGCAAAATGTTGCATCCTTTGACACGCTATACTCCAACCAATCAAATTTTTCATACCAAGAAGGTTGAAAACATCTATAGTCATTTCCCTGCTTTGTCTTTGGAAAAGAATGACCCTTAAGTTGGCAAGGACCTCTTAACACATATTTTCTCATCACTTGATCTCTAATAGAAACATCGAAATCCTTAATAGGTTTATGTTTCCCGGGATCATTTATAACATCATCCGAATTGAACTCAACACGAGAATGCTTTTGACTACTACCCTCTTCATTAATCTTTTCTTCATTTGGTTCACTCAGTCTCTTAAAAATAGATGATCCACTACTTCGAATTAAGAATTTATCCATATCCTATTTGACATAAAATTAAATTAAATATGTCAAATTAAATATGTATATGCTATTCAGTATTCACAATTTCTCAAAAATATGTCTAATTAAATATGTCTAATTAAATATGTCTAATTAAATATGTCTAATTAAATATGTCAAATTATTTATATCTATATTTAGCACAATTTCACAATTTCACAATTTTAACACAACCACTAAATTATTCATATCTATATTCAGTATTCACAATTTCACACAAATAAGCAATTCCATTCAAGTTATTCAACATAAATTACACAACAAAAATATATTGGCTCCTTGATACCTTGCCCTTGGTTTGGCTTGGACGTGGACCACGCGGTCGCTGATTGTGGTTGAGGAAGGGAACGGTGGCAGCGGCAGACGGCGGTAGGAGGTAGAAGGTGGCACGACAGGCGGTGGTGTCGTGGTGGATCTGGTGCATTTTGGCTGGAGCTTGGAGGAAGAAGAGTATATTAGGTTTGGCTTTGGCCGTTTGGGCTTGGATGGAGTATATTAGGTTTAATGAATATTTGGGTTAGTTGGGTTTCAGCCCAATTAGCCTCAATTTTTTTTTCCTTCAGCTTAACAAATCAACGTCATTTTGTTTAGTTAGAAAATAAAAAATAAACAAAATTGGTCATCTTTTTCGTTCAGCCTTTGCAACGATAAAGCTGAAGGCATCCGGCCGCCTGTGGCTCAAGGGGGACGGAATCCAGTGGCTTCCGGTGGCTCTAGGCCTAAATTCTGGGCCGCCAGATCCTAGGGGTGGCGTTAGCACCCCCTCGCCCCCCCCCCCCTCTCTCCCCCCTTCCTTAGTTCCGCCGCTGGTCTCGGGGACCAAAAGATTGTATTGCGACATATGTTGGATACCAAAAAAATAATTTAGTCATGTGAGTTACTAGTACACTGATTGTAGTTCAAAAGCCGCAATCCCTGGTATCTATTCCTCTCCAAAAACAAATTGGTGTGTTCGTTCACATCCTCCTATGAAGGTTGTTCGTAAGCAGTTGTCTACTCCACAGAATACCCTTCCAACCCCAAGTCGAATTTGAGGCAACCGTTACCTTCATAAAAGATTCCCTCCTACAATATTTTGAACAGAAAAAGATAGAGATCAACGAACTTTTATCCTGCATAACCTTTCACATCAGTTTTCGACAAGGCTTAATTCATCTCCTTCACCGAACGTACACCCAGACCTCCATGTATACCCCTCCCGTTAAAACTTCCCGTCCAAAAAAAATTCCCATAATTCTATCTAGACGACGAGTAATCGAAACCAAAAATATAAATACACTCATATATATTACAGGACAGTTGAATAAACATGCTTGACTAAGTGATACGAATATCAAATGCTTTGATGTTGCTTTAAATTCTTCGATTTATCGACTTTATGATGAAGAATTGAAGAAGGAGTCATCGTCGACATCTTGTTATTTGATATTTCCAAAGAACTGAAGACATCATGAAGAACACTATACTTTTTTTCCCACCGGATTTTTAATGAGATAGCATGATCACTGTAAACTATTGTAAAATTATTTCATTTTGGGTTTTGGACTGATAAGCACGCCCATGTGGGTTTTGAACAGCTCAATTTTAAATTATAGACCATTGTGGTTTAGAATATTCAGTTTTATTCTGATTAGACTTATATTTGATAAGATTAGATAAGGAAAAATTCATCCAAGGTGTGTCTTGGAAGACTTCGGCCATATATGTCTATTATTCGGCCATATGTGTCTATTTTAGGTACTTTAGTTAAGTATGATTTTAGCTTCTTATAACTGTTATAAGTTGATTCAGTTTCTGTTTGTGATTAGGTTTTTGGTCAAAATTAAACCCTATAAATGGGTCGTTGGCCACAAATTTATACACATTTTTATCAATCAAATATACAAACCTTTGAGTCCATACTCTTTGCTTGTGAGTTATTTCCATTGTTGCTTAATCCTGAGGGCTAATTAAGTAACAATAACCTTGTGATCTGATCTCACGAGCTAGGTAGAGAGCAAGTCAAAATTGAGAGCATCCCAAGGGCTAGTGTTCTTGAATTTTGTGTGATCCATTGAGGGTTTGAAGATCACTTCATTTGATCAAAGATTTTAATTTTGTAATTCGCGAGTCGCAACAGACGGGTGGCCAGAAAATTTCTTACTTATGTGTGCTATAAATACCAAATCATATCCTCTCCTCTTCATATCTCACTTCTCCTTCCTGCAATTTTCTGGGCTCAAACCCTAGTTTTCCATTCTTTCTTTTCTTAGTTTTTGTAGGTTAATCATATTTTTTCATTATCTAGGTTAGGTTAATCTTGGGAGAAATTGATTGAAGCTTTCATATCTATGTAGTAAGAACCTCTATTTCACTTTGTCTTGAAACATTTGTTATTTAGCATTCATGTGTTTAAATGTGATGTTTTACTTCATTTATATCATGGGTTGTTTGACAATGGAAAGTGTTTGTATGATTGAAGTGTTAGGGTATTAGGAAAGTTGCAAATTTCTTAACTCATTTGGCATTAAAATCCAAGAACATGGACTTTGAACTTCTAGTGTATAATGTGTTGTAATTCTTGCTGGATAAGTATGTTAGTGTGGACTGTTCTCATATATTATCCTTTAGATGGAATGAAAGGTTGAATATTGAATGTGGTTTGTTCTATGTTTGGCCTAATGAATGCTATGTTTGGTTAAATGGCTGTGTATTTGGTAGAAGGCTTGTTGTTATCAAATCTACGGTCCTTCGTGTGAAATATCATTGATGAAATATCTCTATGGTGTGGTTTGCCTAGAGTGATTGTCAATGAGGTTTGCAAAATGTCGTTGTTTGTCTTTGCAAATTACTATTAAGAAGGAATGAATATTGATCTTTGAATGGGAAGTGATAACATCCCTCATAGGCAACTATGTGATAGAATGAGTGAATGGTTTAATGATCTACATTAGGTTTGGAAGTGGATATCGATTGCCCCCAAGGCTTTATCTTTTGTAGTTTTTACCCATTTTTCTTAGTTTGTTTGATGATTAGCATAGTTACTTAACTTTTCTAGTTAGTTTGTCTTTCAATTTTATAACTTAGGACCAAAGCCAACCAACCCCCAACCCCCCCCCCCTTATGTTGAAACGCTTAAGAAAATCTCTCTTCTTCGTGGACGACCCCAATTTGCCACTATCTACTTTAGTTGTAGTTAGTAAGCATTTAAGACTTATAAGTGTTAACTTTGAGAGGTACGGCGACGACCTCGGGGTCGTCCACGAAGAAGAGGAATTTTCATAAGTGTTTAAACATAGAAGGTTGATATTATGCAAGAAATATATATATATATATATATATATATATATATGTATATATATATATGTATATATGTATATATATATATGTATATATATATATATATGTATATATATATATATGTATATATATATATATGTATGTGTGTGTATAGGGGGATTTGGTTGGTTTTGGTCCTAAGTTATAAAATTGAAAGATAAAATAACTAGCAAAGTTAAGTAACTATGCTAATCATCAAACAAACTAAGAAACAGGGGTAAAAAATACAACGGATAAAGCCTTGGAGGCAATTAATATCCATTTCCAAACCTAATGTAAATCATTAAACCATTCACTCATTATATCACTTTTTTACCTATGGGGAATGTTATCACTTCTCATTCGAAGATCAACATTCATTCCTTCTTAATAGTAATTTGCAAAGACAAACAACGACCATTAACAAACCTCATTGACAATCACTCTGGGCAAACCACACCATAGAGGTATTTCATCAACGGCATTTCACACAAAGGACCATAGATTTGATAACAACAAGCCTTCTACCAAAGACATAGCCATTAACCAAACATAGCATTCATTAGGCTAAACCTAGAACAAACCACATTCAAGATTCAACCTTTCATTCCATCTATAGGATAATATATGAGAATAATTCACATTAACATACTTATCTAGCAAGAATTACAACACATTATACACTAGAAGTTCAAAGTCCATGTTCTTGGATTTTCATGCCAAATGAGTTAAGAAATTTGCAACTTTCCTAACACCCTAACACTTGAATAATACAAATACTTCTCATTCTCAAATAACTCATGATATAAATGAAGTAAAACATCACATTAAAACACATGAATACTAAATAAAAAATGTTTCAAGATAGAGTAAAATAGAGGTTTTTACTACATAGATATGGAAGCTTCAATCAATTGCTCCCAAGATTAACCTGACCTAGATAATGTAAAGACATGATTAACCTACAAAAACTAAGAAAAGAAGAAATGAAAAATATGGTTTGAACCTAGAAAATCGCATGAAGGAGAAGGGAGATCACAAGATGAGAGGATAAGATTTAGTATTTATAGCACAAAAAAGTAAGAAAGTTTCCGGCCACCCATCTGTCGCGACTTGCGAATTGCGAATTGCGAAATTAAAATCTTTGATCAAATGAAGTGATCTTTCCCTCAATGGATTGCACAAAATTCAAGAACACTAGCCCTCGGGATGCTCTCAATCTTGACTTGCTCTCTAACTAGCCCGTGAGATCAGATCACAAGGTTATTGTTACTTAACTAGCTCTCGGGATTAAGCAACAATGGAAATAGCTCACAAGCAAAGAGTATGAACTCAAAGGTTTGTATATTTGATTGATAAAAATGTGTATAAATTCATGGCCAACGCCCCTTTTTATAGGATTTGATTTCAACAAAAAACCTAATCACAAACATAAGCTGAATCAACTTATGATAGCTTTAAGAAGCTAAAACCATATATAACTAAAATACCTAAAATAGACACATATGGCCGAATAATAGACATATATGGCCGAATAATAGACATATATGGCTGAAGTCTTCCAAGACACACCTTGGATGAATTTCGCATACCAATCAAGACATATGTTCAATTGTTCCAATAATTTCCATGAAACATACATGTAGAAAACTATATCATCTGTGTACATCAGATGCGTAATCACTGGCCCACCATGTGCCACAGAGATACCAAACCTTTTCTTGGTTGAGCCAAACTCTCCAACTGTGCAGACATCGCATGTTGGCATATTATAAAAAGATACGGTGACATCGGATAACCCTACCTCAGTCTTCGTACTAGAGCAAAACAATTTGAATCCCATTGGTTTACTCTAATAGAAAAAGTGTCTGATGATACATATCCCATTGGTTTACTCAAACTCGGAAGTGTTTCACGACCTTAATTAAAGGCGGTTCTAAAGACAGAACCAACTTTAATGGGAATTTTTCTGTCCTGAAACCATATATGGCCCAATAAATACTTAGGTTGTAATATTACTCCAGATCCTCTTCATATTCTCGCCTCCCTATCCATCTTTTGACTTCTTCAAACATATACGGCCTCTGTCTCTTTACTTCTCCACCCCCCACCACCGCCTCACCCCTCTGTCGCCTACTTCTATCCACCACTTCAGCCCCGACTCCGCTACCGACTCTTGCCTCCGTCGCTCGCCCCAACCTTCGCCAGCTACAGCCTCTGCCGCTCCATCCTTTGCCAGCTACAGCCTCTACCGGCTCCCGCCTCAGTCGCTCGCTCCAGCCCTTCCTCTGGCGCTGTTGTTTTATTAGGGTTTGTATATTGTGTTTGATTAGAGTTTGGTGTTGTTTGTATATTTCGTATATTGTGTTTAATATTCGTCGTTCTTGCTATTTTGTGTTATTGCTTGATTTTGATTGATTAATTCAGTGCTATTGCTCCATATCTGTCTTGCTTCGCTGTCGGAAACTTTAGATTTTTGGAAACTATTTTTTTGGAAGGTCAGAAAGCGATTCTGAGTTCGGGTCCTATTTCAGACTCTATTAAAGGCGGTTATTGATCGAAATCGGTCAAAGGCGGAGCCATAGAAAACAATTTTAAAGTGACTTCTCTGGTTCGATATAGCCGTCTTTAATAACCCCTTCCTCAACTAGTTAAATTTGTCTTACTTCTAAGCACAACTTTATTAAATGATAGAATGTAACCAATCAGAAAATATTCTTTCTATAATTATATTACCAAATAAACTCACAGAGAGCTTGGCACTATTGAAGGAACTAAGGATAAGGTCAGTGTTGTGTGAAAAGAAAAAATTGAAAATTATTTTTTCGGACAACAGAGGTAAATGAACACATAGGAATAGGATGGTTCACCGGGTCTGTAGATGATATGCGACAGGTAGATAACTAAACCAGAATTATGCTTGAAAACATAGAATTATGGATAAGGGATGTTGAAGTATGGTGTGCTCAAAGAACCACGATTATTCTTTGGTCTTGATTCTAGTTTGAATTCATGAATTTTGAATTTTGTTGAAATTAAAACACTCTTACTCTTGCTTTAGCTAGAGAAGATATTCTAGTGAGAGAAACTCCACAATAATAATTTAAGAAAGAAAAATAGTCTCATGTGAGGCTTAAGTCGGTATAAATTTTGGGTTGGAATTTTTCTCCAGAAAATCAACACAAAAGTCCATTCTTAAAATTTAGTTGCAACTTTTTCTTTCTAATCAAAAATTAATAATTGTGTAATGATTCCGACCTAAACTTTGGATTGCCTAAATTAAAACTTCGCGTTTAAGAAAAAGAAAGGAGGAAGAAAGCTTATACTTCTGCGGTTGACTTTCTGCACTGTCAAGCTGGCAGAAATTTCCCGGTTCTTTTCCCTCTTTGACTTTCACACCTACAACTCCCATTTCTTCCAAAATTCCCGACGAAGGCAGCATTTGCCTACTCCTAAGGTCGCAGGTAAAAGGTTAAAAAGTGAAACATTAAAAAGGAGTGTCTATAAAACTGCACTCTCCAGTCACCACTCTTAGTCTCTTACCACTCCAAAATCCTTACCATTTTCCTTTTCCTTTCTCCATAGAAACAACAATAGATATCAATGGAGAGCAAAGCTTCGTTGCTGAAGACCAACCGCAAAGCACGAGCACGAACTCTTCCCAGAAGAGGGCAGATAAAGATCAAGATCTTCAAAATGTTGAGGAAATCACTGGCTTCTTTTGCCTCCAACATCTTCATCGCATCTGCAAACGAGAAAAACAGGGGATGCTTCCAGAAGAAACCAGTTGTCCCAGAAAATGCTTCCGATGGGTTCGTATGACATAGAAACTCCATTCTGTTGATGGGTTCTCGGTTATTTTTATGGAAGATTGATCATAAGTTCAAAATTCTATTACTCTGTTTTTAGATTTTACCAGTGGATTCTTATTAAGAAATTCTGTTTTCAATTCCTACGCATTTAGTATATCCTAGTGAAGTTTAGTTTTACCACTTTTTCTAATAGTTACTAGTGTGTTCCAACATGAATAGTCTAACCAAGTGCATAATAACGTAAAACGTAAAGAACACATGACTTGGTTACGCAGTTCGGTGTAATCCACCTACATCTGCGGGGCCTCGCCCAGTTCAGAATTAATCCACTAATTAGAAAGATACAGTACAGAGTACAGTTTATAAAATACTTATCTTTGCTAACTATATAGTGTGAATTCTGCTAGCTCCCCTAGCTATCGATCCGCCTTGATCAGACTCCCTCTGACCTCGAACTCTGTCGACGCTGGATCTCCTCCTCCCGAGGAATTAAGGTTTCTGATTCTGAACTTTGTGCGACAGGTCAGATGTGTTGGAACACAGTAGTCTGACTCTTTGCAATTCTCAAAAGTTTCAAAAATCTGTATGCAGATTTTTGCTCTATTAAATCCGTGAGTATGCAGCCGTGTTTGTCCCAATTTATATCCACGAACAGATTGGAATACTCCTTGATTATCTCCACAATATTCCTATTCCAAATTTGCTTCTTGAAACATATCCAAATCCCATAAATAAAGGGATTTACATTATATTAATCTATCCCATATATTCGAATATATCATCTCCTTATAAGTAGGGATTTTCCATAAATCAATTATGTTTCACACGCCTGATATACATAGTCAAATATACGACTTCCATAAGTTATAAAATACTCCAATATTTTGGCTTTGATTTCCATAAAACCTTGGCGTGAATATTCTGTATCAGCATGTTCCAACAAGGAATATTTTCTTGTTTACAAAATTGCCAATCAAATATTCACTTGCAAATCCCTTGACTTTACAATCTCCCCCTTTGGCATTTTTGTGGACCCATAATATTTTGGACATGTAATTTCCAACGAAAACTTCCATCAATATCATAAGCTTGCATCAGAATAGCAGAATAATAATCAACATAATACCAGAATTCTCTTAAGCATGAAAGCCGAAACCAGAATCCAGAAATCCAGGTCATCCAAAACATACACCCAAAATTACAGCCATATTGAATAAAACAGTCAAATTTAAAACCAACATTCAAAATCACTACCCCTGGGACCACACATATGGCCAAAGACAACATCAGAAAATAACAACAACCAGCAGCAATCAGTAATGCTCCCCCTGCATTAGTCATAAAAATCAATCTTCCAATCGGGACTTCTCTGCCTCCAGAATTATTTCCTCCGCCTCCAAAGCAGCCATTTGTATATCTATAGCACCAAGTCTAGCATTCAGAACCATCAGCCTAGCCTCCTTTTCTGTTGCTGATGAAGAAGTTGATCCAGATGGTTTCCACGGAAGATCCTGCACATGCCTTAGCCCGAACGTCTTCTTGTTAGGCCTCAGAAACTCTATATTAATCACAACATCCAAGGCCTTCCCTTTTACTTTTGCACTCTTGGCTAGTGCAGAGACCAGAGCAGGGTAAATGATGGAATCATTGACCTTGGGAGCAGTAGCTTGTCTGACTAAATGCTGCTGAATAAGTAGTCCAAGGTTAACCTCCTTCTGTGTTCCAACATAGTACAACAGTTTAGTCATTTCCCTTGCCAAGGTTGTGGTATAAGTAGAGGGCAACCAACAATGTACACCACCTGATATAATCCAAAGAATCTCGAAGACAAACAGGATGCTTGTGAATATCCAGTCGCTGGCCATTCAACCTTATACCCACCAGAGATAGCTGCTAATATTTCATTATCAGAAACTCCCAGGTCTTCAGGAAAAACTCCCCCTATCTCAGGTGTCTTAAGACCCAGCAATTTGTTAATCCTAGTAGCAGAAATATCTATGATCTTCCCCCGTACATATACCCTAACATACCATGGGGAATTTATCTCCAAATTACCAGTCATAAGGTTGGAATATACCTCAAGTACCACCTGCCTGTTGTACTGTAGCTAGACCGTGGCTGCAGTAGTCATGCCAATTGCTTTCAGATAGTCCGAAAAGCCACTGTCCTTGTAGGCTTGTAAATCAACAGGTCTTTCAGCAATGACCTTCTTCTCTGAGAAAAAATCTCCCATCTCTTCACCCTTTGAATCAAAATATAAGACAGAATAAGCCTTGCTTACAGAGGGGGAAGGTAGTACTTTATTCTTCATGCTGTCGTGCCTTCTCTTGCTCCGCTTTGCCTGAGCTGAAACCTTAGCTTTAGACGCCTTTCTCTTGCCTTTAGCCATCTGATAGAATTCATCAAGCACCTCATCACTTGAGTATGCTAGGTTTGGATTTTTCGGTGTTGGAACACTTCCTGAACCTTCAGCTTTATCCTTCTCCTCAGATTCTTCTTCAGCCTGATCATCTTGATCCAAATTCTCATCAGTCTCATTATCACTCTCAGAGACATACTTCTAGTTAGAAGCATCTTCATCAGATGACTCAGTATTCAGATTATCCTGCATCTCATCATCTGCACCTCCCAGATCAGCATCCGACCCCAGATCCATATCATCTTCAAGTTCACCCTTCTGTGTTGGAACACTGTCATCACTGTCTGACAGCACAATGATGATGGGCTTCCTCAATTCTTCCATTCGTCTGGCAGAATTCGAATCATAGAATCCCACCTCCAGTTTGTCTCTGTTTCTCACAACTTCCCTTCCAGCTACTTCACTGTCATTTATTTCTCTCAAAGAAACAAAACTCGGTAATGGAATATAGCAATGCACATAGAATCTGTCTTTTACTCTAAATTCAGCATATCTTCCCATCAGAAATTTCACAATATGATTCTCAATCCTCCTTATTCCTCCTATGTTACCTGTCACTAACTCCTTAACTTTAACAGTCAGATATTCACCTGTTATACTCCTAATCTTTGTTAAATTTATGGCAACTCTGTTTGCCTCAAGCCATTCAAAGATTTCATCCACACATTTACATTCAATACCCATGAATTTTAATGGAGTAGGATCAGGACCAGTTACCAAGGGTTTCTTCTTCTTGATTCCAGAGGACTTTTCTTGAGAATTGGTTTGAACTCCGGATTCCCCACTCTGTTTACTATTGCCGGGAGCCTCTCTCTCTTCCCTTTGTTCTTCGGCTTCATCGGGCTTTACTTCTGCTGTCTCCTCATCCTCCGCATTGTCCGTGTATCCTCTGTTCTGAGCTTGAATTTCTACCTCATCTGATTCTCTAACAACTTGGTCACCATATTTTCTCTGCTCATAAACTAACACCAATTCCAAATCAGTCGAAACTTGATCTTCCTCCATAATTTCTAGCACATGTGCTTCATGTGTGGGAGAGTTTGGGGTTGACATTCTTCAGCACAATTTAGCAACAGAGGAGATTTGTGAAAGCAAAAATGTTTGGCAGGGTTTTGGAGAGAGAAATATCGGCCGAGAGTAGAGGAATGCGAAGGGATTTTTGGGCAAGTTTGAATCCCACATTAACTTTTCATGTATTCACCTTTTTCCCGCGAAGCCCCTTTTTAGATTTTCCAAACTTGTAATGATGACACTCTCTCCTCTTGTCAAATCAAGTTGTCATGCCACAAATAACTTCCAACACACCATACTAACCATCTTCTATTTTTGTACACCTTTGCTTCCTTCCATTTTTGTGTTCTTTTTCAATTTTTCTAAACAAAAATAACCAAAAGAAATATTTACAAGAAAGAATAATTATGGTAAAAATTACCTCAGATTTGACAAACACCTAAGTGTTGTCGAAGGCTCTCAAAAGAGGTGGCATCCAACGGCTTCGTAAATATATCAGCAAATTGCTCATGTGTTGGAACATAGACTACTTCCACTTCCTTTCTTTCAACCAGATCTCTAATAAAATGATGTCGTATGTCAATATGTTTGGTTCTCGAGTGTTGAACTGGATTCTTCGAAATATCAATAGCACTTGTGTTGTCACATAGAATCTTCAAGGGGCCTTGATGAATTCTATAATCTTTCAACATTTGTTTCATCCATAATAATTGTGCACAATAACTCCCTACTGCAAGATACTCTGTTTCTGCAGTAGATAGAGAGATCGAGTTCTATTTCTTGCTATACCAAGACACCAAATTTGTTCCAATAAAGAAATATCCACCTGTGGTACTTTTTCAATCATCAGCATTACCAGCCCAATTAGAATCACTATACCCAAACAGCTCAGAATCTTGACTCTTAGAATACCAATCACCATACTCAGAAGTCCCACTTACATATCGAATAACTCTTTTAACTGCAGTGAGATGAGATTCCTTAAGATCAGCTTGAAACCTCGCACATATCCCAACACTGAAACATATATCTGGTCTGCTTGCGGTTAAATACAATAAGCTTTCAATCATGCCTCTATATAACTTTTGATCGACCGGAACTCCTTTTTCATCCTTTACCAGTTTATCAGAAACTCCCATAGGAGTTCGAACTGCTCGAGCACTACTGAGACCGAATTTTTTAATCAAATTCAAGGCATACTTACTTTGATTTATGAATAGACCATTCCGTCCGTGTTTGACTTGCAATCCCAGAAAGTAAGTCCACTCTCCAACCATGCTCATTTCGAATTCAGATTGCATAATGGTGACAAAATCCTGTACCATAGATGGGGAAGTAGAACCAAAAACTATGTCATCAACATAAATTTGAGCAATCAGAAACATTGAAGCCTTGTCAAGCATGAATAAAGTGCGATCTACTCCCCCTCGACGATAACCTTTCGAAAGAAGAAAGGTAGTAAGTCATTCATACCATGCCCTGGGTGCCTGTTTTAGTCCGTATAAAGCCTTCTTGAGACGATATACATGATGTGGATAATGAGGATCTTCAAAGCCTTTAGGTTGTTCCACATATACTTCTTCATTCACCACTCCATTTAAAAAGGCACTCTTGACATCCATTTGATATAAGTAAAGTTCAAAGAGCAGGCAATAGCTAGTAGAATTCGGATAGATTCTAACCTGGCAACTGGAGTAAAGGTTTCATCAAAATCAACACCTTCCACTTGTGTATATCATTGAGCAACAAGTTAAGCTTTGTTTCGGGTGACTAAGCCGTCTCCATCTGACTTATTCTTGAAGATCCATTTCGTACCAATGACATTAATGCCTTTGGGGCGAGGAGTAAGATACCAAACATCATTCCTTGTAAACTGACCAAGTTCATCTTGCATTGCAGCAATCCAATACTCATCAAGTAAGGCTTCTTTATAGTTCTTGGGTTCAATTAGAGAAACAAAACAGTGTAGTCCAGCCAGTCATCGATAATTAACTCGAGGCACTGATCGAGTACTTCTCATGGTGGAACCGGGTTGGTCATGTGTTGGAACATGGGCATCAGTAGCGGGGGACTGTGTTCCAACATGGTCAGCTTCGGCAGAGTTAGGATGATTTTGCTCAGTTGTTCCAGCACGTTGGTGAAGGTCAGAGTCAACTGATGGATTTTCCTTGTCTGAGTTTTGAGACTGTGTTGGAACATGAGTGTTGCTAAGTTCTTCCTCTACACCTTCTAGATGTTGTTCCTTCTCTGAATCATCCACAATAACATTTATGGATTCCATGAGAGTGTTGGTTCGATGATTAAAAACTCTATAGGCATGGCTGTTGATGGAATACCCAAGAAAAATTCCGGTATCACTCCGATTATCAAATTTTGCCAACTGTTCTCTATCTCTGAGAATATAGCATGTGCTCCCGAACACATGAAAATATGAGACATTTGGTTTCCTGCCCTTCCAAATCTCGTAGGATGTCTTGCTAGTGAATGGTCGAAGATACACTCTATTGATTGTATAACATGCTGTATTGATCGCTTCTGGCCACCATTTTTTGTGAACATCTTTCTCTGCCAACATAACTCGAGCCATCTATTGTAGAGTTCTGTTCTTTCGTTATACAATACCATTCTGTTGAGGGGTGATAGGAGCCGAGAACTCATGTTGGATTCCAAGCTCATCGCAGAAGGAACTGAATTTTTCATTCTCAAATTCTCTACCATGATCACTTCGAATTCGAATTATCTTCCCTACTGGACTCCCC
Source organism: Rubia yunnanensis (assembly GCA_037428765.1). Lineage (NCBI taxonomy): Eukaryota > Viridiplantae > Streptophyta > Magnoliopsida > Gentianales > Rubiaceae > Rubia > Rubia yunnanensis. Next base: position 26,066,976 of record CM075062.1, on the reverse strand, counting down.
TTTTCAGTTTGTAACTTCACACAAGGCTTCTAAATACTTCTATCATATTAGATTTTTCTTTCAAAAAGACTACCCATGTAAATCTGGAGAAGTCATCAACACATACAAAGATATATTTATTTCCACCTATACTAGGTGTATTAACCGGACCCATCAAATCCATATGCAATAATTCCAGATTTCTGGATGTAGTAATATACTGAACTGAAGAGTGAGGATATCGAATTTGTTTACCATGTTGACATGGTCCACATACAACTCCATCCTTGCTGGTTAAGGTAGGCATTCCTCGTACAGCTTTCACATTTGCGATTTTCACCAATGTTTTATAATTGATGTGGCCGAGCTTCCTGTGCCAAAGAATTCCTTCATCTTGCTTTGAAATCATACACTGAACTCCTTGTTCTAGCAGATAGCAATTGTCTGATGATCTTATTCCTGAAAGAACCTTGTTTTCTCCATGCTTCACTATACATTTGTCCTTCTGGAACTCCACTACCATATTGTCGTCACACAGCTGGCTTATACTTAGAAACTTTGCCTTTAGATCTTCAACAAATAATACACTTGTGAATACTGGAAACCCTTCAATTTTCAATTCGCCCTTGCCAATTACTCTGCTCCTCTTTCCATCACCAAAGGTTACATATCCGCCATCATATGGAGTAATGTTCGTGAGATATTCTGGAGTGCCAGTCATGTGGCGAGAACAACCGCTATCAAAGTACCATGAATCACTGGAATAAGCTGTTAGAGAAGTGTGTGCCACCAGACACATACTAGATTTTTTAACAATCCGTACCTTTCTGATCAATTTTACTGTATGAATATTGCCTGTGTTGGAACACAGCAGAAGTTGTCTTCCTGTCATTTGATCTCTGATTAGTCTTCTGCACTGCTTTTCAGTGTGCCCTTGATACGTACAGTATTTACATATGAGTGGTTTTCTCTGATATGGCATCCCATGCTTTCACTTTACTTCTCGGATATTAACCTTGAGGGTTACTGGTTTTTCATGTGATTCAGTCTTGGGTTCTTTCCTGTATCCAATTCCGTGTCGATCACCAAAGTTTTTTCCCATATCCAGAATATCATTAAGTTTTGCCTTTCCGGAATTTAATTTAACAATAGTTGCTTCAGACATCTCGGCCCTCTTGACTGCTGCTATCAGTTTTTCATTCAGTTCTTCATTACTCTTTTCAAGTTTTGCAATCGTGAACCGTAATTCTCTTTCACTTTCCATTAACTTCCTTTTTTCTTCATTCAGTTCTTTGTTTGCATCAGTTACTTGGACCCACATAGCATACATTTTTTCATAGGTGCTGTAGATTTCTTCATCACTTACAGACAAATCATCATCTTCATTGTTGTGTGAGTCATCCAGATCTATGTTGGAACATACAGCTTTACCTTTGTTCAGTTTGTTGGAACATTGGTCCTCTGATGTATCATGAACCTTTGTTCCGATAGCTACGTGGTTACTGGTGAATTCCTCTTCATCCTTCTCATCATCTTCATCTTCACTCCAAGAGGTGGCATATGATTTTCCTTGTTTCTTGCAAGTGTTAGCACATTCAGCCTGAATATGACCGTATCCTTCACATTCTCTGCACTGAATTCTCCCAGCCTGTTTTGGTTCATTGTTCTGATTTCTTCCAAACTGCAGATTCCCTGGTTCAAATCTCATTCCAAGATTATTACCTGAGTCTTGTTGTCTTTGTCTATTTCCGCCAAACCTTTCCTGAAATTTCTTGTTGACCACCTTCTTTAGCATTCTCGAGAAATTCTTAGTGATCAGTGCACGTTTTTCAATCTCATCGTTGCTGTCAGACTCGTGATTATCCTTAGGTGGAAACACTTTGAACGCCAATTCCTTAGAGACTCTTTTTGTAGCTTGTTGGAATGTCATCTCATATGTCTGTAATGAACCCATTAGTTCATCTAGACTCATGGTGGCAACGTCTCTTGCTTCCTCTATTGCTGCTACTTTCATTGCAAATCTTTTGGGAAGTGATCTCAGGGTCTTTTTCACCAGTTTTGTTTCTTTGTACACCTTTCCAAGTTGATAAGCCATGTTGGAGATGTCCCTGAGTTTTCCATTGAATGTAGCAATGGTGTCATTTTCATCCATTTTGAGTTCCTCAAACTTTGTAGCCAGCATCTGTAATTTGGATTCACGAACTCGACTGGTTCCTTCATGAACAATCTGTAAAATGTCCCATGCTTTCTTTGCTTGGTGACATGTAGAGATAAGCTTGAACTGATTTTCATCGACTGCAATGAAGATTGCATTAAGTGCCGTCGAATTTGCCAGAGATTCTTTGAGGTCATCTGGGGTCCATCTAGCCTTGTATTTGGGTTTCTGCTTCCTTTGGCTTGACTCTCCTTCTACCGCCTTAGAACTTGTATCAGCATCTTCTGTAGGATGATTCCATTCATTCTCAACATAAAACCATGCAAGTTCGTCCAGTGAATTGATGAAAACCCTCATGCATGCCTTCCAATAGTTGTAGTTGTTGCCTTCTAGCAGGGGTGGTCGAGAGACTGAAGCTCCTTCTCTTGTCGTCATGGTAAAACTGGATCTCACATTCCCTGAAACAACCAAGGGAATAATAAGTGACGAGGCTCTGATACCAATTGAATTTTAGTTTTACCACTTTTTCTAGTAGTTACTAGTGTGTTTCAACATGACTAGTCTAACCAAGTGCATAATAACGCAAAACGTAAAAAACACATAACTTGGTTACGCAGTTCGGTGTAATCCACCTACATCTACGGGGCCTGGCCCAGTTCTGAATGAATCCACTAATTAGAAAGATACAGTACAGAGTACAGTTTACAAAATACTTATCTTTGCTAACCATATAGTGTGAATTCTTCTAGCTCCCCTAGCTACCGATCCGCCTTGATCAGACTCCCTCTGACCTCGAACTCCGTCGACGCTGGATCTCCTCCTCCCGAGGAATTAAGGTTTCTGATTCTGAACTTTGTGCGACGGGTCAGGTGTGTTGGAACACAGTATTTTGACTCTTTGCAATTCTCGAAAGTCTCAAAAATCTGTATGCAGATTTTTGCTAAATTAAATCCGTGAGTATGCATCCGTGTTTGTCCCAATTTATATCCACGAACAGATTGGAATACTCCTTGATTATCTTCACAATATTCCTATTCCAAATCTGCTTCTTGAAGCATAAATAAAGGGATTTACCTTATATCAATCTATCCCATATATTCGAATATATCATCTCCTTATAAGTAGGAATTTTCCATAAATCAATTATGCTTCACATGCCTGATATACATAGTCAAATATACGACTTCCATAAGTTATAAAATACTCCAATATTTCTGCTTTGATTTCCATAAAACCTTGGCGTGAATATTCTGTATCAGCAAGTTCCAACATGGAATGTTTTCTTGTTCACAAAATTGCCAATCAAATATTCACTTGCAAATCCCTTGACTTTACACCTAGTATCAGGCTATCAGCTACCAATCATATGGTTTTAGTATGAATATGGCATAGTAAAATTTGAGGATGGTGATGTTTTATTGTGGAACTCCGGTGTGAACATGAGTTGTGTCAAAGTTTACCGAAATTTACAGTAGTAGTACGGTCTCTGTTTTTGGGATACTTTTTGTTTTTGTCATTTTCAGTTATGGTATGTTGTGAGATTTTGGATTGTGATGAACCTGATCAGTTGGATAGTCTTTATCATTACTTGCAAAGGTGGATATTGCCTGTCTTGCATGTTTTTGTTGGGGTATATGTTGTAATAGTGCATTCCAATGGAATGACAAAATCACGCATGGATGATTGTGGTGAAACTTTTCTTGGATATCGATGTGAGTCACGTTACGTACGCTTGGCTTAAAGAGTAATTCGACCCTATTACAGCCTTGGGTTACATGAATTCCCTTCGAGGATAAAACAATCGAGAATCACTCCTGTTCTAGGCTTGAATCAGAAGAATACTATTATCTATGTTTTTGGTTATATATATGTCTAGGAAAATTCTTAGTTTCCTGTCACTATTCTGTGCATGCGTATGCTTCTATATGTAGGAAAAAAATGTCGTGAAAAGACACAACACTTCATCATTCCACACTAAACCATGTTCCGGTCAGAATTATAAATTCTGAAATGAAGTAATTTTTCACACGATACAGATACATCTTTTCACATTGCAATGCCACATTCAATGTATCGTCCTTATCTTTTCCATCAAAGAGAAGTTGGGCAATACGCACCACTACATCAGAGTTATAATAAATTCGGAAATGATAAATCTTTCCACACCAGTCTTTTCCATCAAAGAGAAGTTGGGCAATACGCACCACTACATCAGAGTTATAACAAATTCGGAAATGATAAATCTTTCCACACCAGGAAAAACATGTTAGTCATCAATATTCAGACTAACACAAGTTTAATACTTATCCTGAAATTGTAAGCTTGTAGATAGTTTATACAAGTGTGCACTCCGCACCACCGAACTTGTTATAACGCCCCAAACTCACAACTACTCGAATCCAATGATACTTAAATAACTTTGTGTTTCATAAAACACCAACAATCCTCCCCAATTTAAGTATTATCCTTGATTCGGAAAATCCAACAATCAAACCAAACATGTGCATAAATGAAAATATCTTGAAGATTGAATTTTCACCTTAGTGAACTACACATTCCAAATATTCGAGAATCAGGGTGTCTTTAAAGATTGAACCCTTCAACCCATTTGAACACTTGAAGATAATCCACACACAAGTTCAAATACAACTCAAAAGTTTAAACTTGACACTATATAAGCCATGTGTCCCTACCCATTCATGAGTGCATACAAAACCAAACCTGGGCTTATTGAAGAGGCTACACTTCACACTTCATATAGGTGAATCTCTTTAATCGTACACCTGCAAATGTACTTTGTCAAAGGATCCATTAAGAAGTTACAACTTCAACCTTACTTTCATGCAGGTTCAAAAATATTACCTTCGGGATATGAAATCATATGTTTCAATCTCAAACAATAGGGCTTCCACATTGAATTTTACTCTAATGTCGTATCAGAGCAAAATTGGGTATCCCATTATCAAGATTTTAATAGGATTTGAATCCATCCCGATCACCGACTTGTTTATCAAATCCCTAACTAGTCACTTCGTCAAGTGTTCCGCTAGATTGCGTTGATATCTTACGAAATCAACTGAAATCACACAATGAGTAATTTAACTCACGATTCATGCTATGCCAAGCTCCCAAGTGTCTAAATTTTCATTAAACACTTCACTATAAACTTTAGCCATCTACCGGCTTAGGCCACAACAGAATTTCATGTACCAAATTCCGTAAACTTCTGCTTCTTTACCAGCAGTTTACATAATCATTTCTTTCATCATACAATTTCAGATTTCTTGTTTTATGCATTTAAAAGAACTTTTAACATTCACACATCAACCATGCATGAACAATATTTCTCAAAATTCCTTAATCCCGTTTACAAGAATTTCATATTTCCTTAGAATTATGGTTCTTTTCACAAACTAACACTGCCTCTTATCAGAGTTACACCAACTCGAGTTTTAAGATTTCACTAATCAAAACTCATTTATATTTCTTCATGTTACCTAACAATATCCAGAAATATTTTTCATGTCGCTCTCATTTATGCAATAATTTACAAAAGTTATTGCACATAAATAGCTAATTATTAATATTTATTTATTTATTTTCTTAATTTTCAAAACACCATCCTTTATAGTGAATGGTAGACCGAAACCACTTTCCGTGGGGATAAAATCCTTTCGGGAATTAGTCATCTTTTTTAATAAAAATAAATAAAATAAAAAATTGATCAAACATCACAAATTAACCAACCCATAGCTATTTATTCATTTTCTTTTATTCACAAAAGCAAGTGTTTTCTCACACCAAAAAATCAATACAATATATATGATATATATATATATATATATATATATATATATATATATCATGCGTCAACATGACTTTAGTACCTGAGTAATTAATTTTTTATTTTATTTTTAGCATGACTGTTGATGAAATAATCCAATTATTTTCAATACACATTAGTCAAACATAGCAAAATCATACACGTGAGTTGCAATTTTACATGTCATTAATTAATCAAGAAATTGAGAACAAAGCACGACACAATTTCTCATCCAGATTTGAAATCAAATCTACAGTTTTACTGACATTATAGTTTTTCTTTTCATGCAAGCAACTTATAAAATTATTCATCATTATCCTTTATGCTTTACAGTATTAAACCATGACAAACATGCATTTCATTAAAAATTGCATCATTGTCATGATGTCTTTTCAGGAATACACTGTCATGTATTTGATAAAAAAAATTCCATCATCGCCATGATGCTTTTCAGGAATACACTGTCATGTGTTTGATTAAAAAATTCCATCATCGTCATGAACCTGGCAGTTGACATTTATTACAGGTTTTAAACTATTTTACACATGTAATTAATTTCATGTTTCACTACCTGCAGTATGACTCTATTACAAAGAAAACAAAGTACCATACATTGCACTAGTATCTCCATTTCCATACTGCAGTCATCATTTGTCTGTATGTTCCATATGTTGCTACGATGTAGTTCCTCGTATCCTTTCAATTGCCGCACATTGTCACACGCATGCTGCACCAAAGCATCCCTCATCCAATATATAATCCATCCATGCATCACATGCATGCACCACCGAACTCATCATCCAATACGTTCAAAATTACTCTTTAAGATTGTTGGGGTAGATGCTGTAATAGTGCATTCCAATGGAATGACAAAATCACGCTTGGATGATTATGGTGAAACTTTTCTTGGATATCGATGTGAGTCGCGTTACGTACGCTTTCCTTAAAGAGTAATTCGACCCTATTACAGCCTTGGGTTACACGAATTCCCTTCGAGGATAAAACTATCGAGAATCCCTCCTATTCTAGGCTTGAATCAGAAGAATACTATTGATTATATGTGTTTTTGGTTATATATATGTCTGGGAAAATTCTTAGTTTCCTGTCACTATTCTGTGCATGCGTATGCTTCTATATATAGGAAACAAATGTCGTGAAAAGACACAACACTTCATCATTCCACACTAAATCATGTTCCGGTCAGAATTATAAATTCTAAAATGAAGTAATTTTTCTCACGATACAGATACATCTTTTCACATTGCAATGGCACATTCAATGTATCGTCCTTATCTTTTCCATCAAAGAGAAGTTGGGCAATACGCACCACCACATCAGAGTTATAATAAATTCGGAAATGATAAATCTTTCCACACCAGGAAAAAACATGTTAGTCATCAATATTCAGACTAACACAAGTTCAATATTTATCCTGAAATTGTAAGCTTGTAGATAGTTTATACAAGTGTGCACTCCGCACCACCAAACTTATTATAACGCCCCAAACTCATAACTACTCGAATCCAATGATACTTAAATAACTTTGTATTTCATAAAACCCCAACCGTTTTTACCACAAAAAGAATGGATGGTACTCTGCTTTCTGATGGTTATAATTTTGTTCATAATAAAAGTGGTGGGATCATTAATACTCATTCCAATTTATCAAAGCCGACGTCAATTATGTCCGTCTCCAACCAAACAAAGAAACTGCTCATACGATTGTGAGAATGGTTTTTCACGTCACATATTCACCCTCGTCCGTGCAATATTATTGTATTAAGCAAAGTGTTAACCTCCAAACTAGTTGCATCTTCGTAGGGACATAACGTAAAACTCACAAATTTTTGTGATAATGTGTATTAATATATAGTGAGTAAAAGGGATATATAAGATCTAAATAAATATGAAAATGATATATACAATCAATCATAAAGACTATTTATTTCTTATTTTAATTATAAATCAACCATGTCTCTAGTAAGTAACATAATGTTTTAACTTTAAAAGGGATGCGGAATATCTTCATTAAAATCATGAGTATATATGGTGGGTGTAGTTATCAGAATGTTGATTGACTACTTATTCAAATAGTCAAATCGGTTCAATCTTGATTTAAACAATTATTTTCTATTAAATAAAAGGCAAAGTTTTAGGAAGGACGGTATTTCCATACGTTTATTAAAATATGTGGTTTATTAGAATAATAAAATGTTAAAAGTTTAAGTTGCAATATTAAATATTTATTATGCAACTTGTAGTAGTAATATTATAACACGATTCATGCAACCCAAAAATTTTATCTTCATTTCTTCTAATTTACATTTTAAACATTAATCTTTCTATGACTTATGGAAAGATCGTCTTTCAAAAGATGGACTCTAAATAAAATTATAAAATCAATTGTATTTTTTTATAGGATTTATTATCCTAACAATTTTATCCTTGACAAGCTTTTGTTTTAGATAACTAAGCGTCAGACGAAATTATTTTATAATTGATGTAGGTAGTGGTGTGATAACCACTTGACTTGCCTAAGTGCCATGGCATTGCGCCCTAATAGGTAAAATCCAGGTTTGAATCTCCCTCCCCTCAAGTTGTATTATTATGGTTTTTCAATCTTCCTATCCTAGGTTTAGGATGGCTTCCACTCCTATATACTACACACCAAGTTGGTGTGGGTTACAATGAGAGACTCACTCCACTTTGTTGTATTAGTCTAATAGGGAGTCTCACTTATTTGGGTGAGATAAAAATAAATTAAATAGTGTGAATTGATGTATATTTTTATTTATTACAACGAGATTCCTATAACTTATTTAAAAAACTATCACATAGTATAAATATTATAATTTGATGGTAAAAATTATTTAAATGAAAATTTTCATGATTCTCCACAGGATAAACCATCACCTCTTAGGTCCCCCGATTTATTTTACCGTTAATTGATTTAACTTAGAAACTTTCTCTTGATTCTTAACGTATAACAAAATACTTGCACAAAATTCCGATTCTGTACATATTGTGCGTGGATCGCTTGATAATTTTAGCTTGAGAAACATTCAATAATTCAAGAAAGAAGTCAAGAATAAATTTTTTAAACGGTGAGGTCTAATATTAAACTCTTATTTTATTTTAAACAAACTTTCGGAATTTCACTATTTCACTGTATAATAGTTTATATCAACTTTGTTATGTCTATGTCACTAAGATCCAATCAAAGTAAAAAAAACAGTTGAATTCATTTTATTTTACAAAAGTTTAATTTAATTTAATTTATAAAAGTTTTACGATGATTTACCCTAATAGTTTCAGTAGTGTCACAATGTTTGTGACATGTATGAAAGTGTGACAATAATTTGTGAACCTTCACATGTCACTAAAATTCGTATGCTCATATGCATGTCAATTTATGTTACTCCCTTCATCTCAGCCGAATCTGCACACTTTCCTTTTTTTATTATCCCAGGTAAATCTGTACACTTTTAAAATTTTCTTTATTTGGCAAAGAATTTCATCAGAAATTCCCACATTACCCTTACTAGATTTATCATGTTACAAAAAGGTCACTCATTTAACAAACAAATCAGCCCAATTAAACATTAACAAACCCAAATCCACTAATCCCAATCCCACTAATTCAGGTTTTAAAATATCCCATTTACAGCTCCCATTTCCAATTTATTCACTCCTCTCTTACTCCATCCAACCGACAAAAGTGGCCAATTAAAGATTCTTGGGCAGTGAATTCACATGCCTTAGTCTCTGATATCTCACCGCTCTCATTCATTATTCATCTTCCTCATCTTCTCGCATTCTCTCCATGTGCTCCTCTAAACCCTAGTTCAGATCTGATCAAATCGGTCCAAATTTGTTTACCGATCTAACCATTTTTTGGTCTCATCATCTTTCCTGGTCCCTGTTCTTCGTTTCGAATGTCAATTTCCACCAGTTCTTCCGGTCAATCATATCGGAGATGCTCATTGTGTTATGTGTTCGACACCTCTAGTCCGTTAGAGGTCGTCCCTGAGACGGAGGCGGATGATGCGACCTCCATTTGGAGGCCTGACGCCATCATCGGGGAAGCGGCAGTGGCGAAGCCTTGTATCGGTCATCGAAGGTCAGATCCGGCTCTCTATGACGTTGTCGTCGGTGTTGTAGAGGTCAAGACGTCGTCTCTGGTGAGGCATGTTCACCCTGAAAATAGCCCTCGCCTCAGTGATGTTGGTTCCAGTGGTGGGTCGCAAAACCATAACATTGGGATCGGCGGTGGTGGACCAATAGCCTTAAAAGGCGAGTCCCCGTCGAAGACGGAGATGGAGGGCAGTGAGTCCGACGACACCCACCATGGGAGCAATGAGATGTTATATTTGCTCTATCCTTGGATGAGGGAAGGCAGGAATGCGAAGCGTCGGTGCCGGAAGTGATGAATCCCTGTAAAAAAACGTTATATTTGCTCTGTCCACTACCATGAATGCCTGTAAAAAGATAAGTGGCTTCATGGCTTTGGTATATTAGGGTTTCAGATTATAGGTGATTTATACTCTATTTGTGGCAAACTAATTTCTTTACTTGTTGAATACTTTAGTTTTAGAAGTATGGAAATGGTCTGCTATGAAAGATGCTACGAACTATGTGAAGGGGGAAACCCTCGAACCTCTTACTGTGATGCAAGTTCGAAAGATATATTCGTGACTGCAAATTAGGTGATTTTGCTCCATGTTTATCTTCATTATTTTGATCTGAAGGTCTTTTGGTAGCAGTGGGATATTGTGAATGTTTAGCCCTGTGTCCATGTTTTTCCTGTGTCTTCCTGATCAATGGCTGTTTTTTGTATGTTCCCTTTGTATTTGGCTTGTGTGCTCAGTACTTGTGTTGATGTTAGTTGCAGCTTCCCTCTGTTATCTGTGCTCCCCTGTCTTCAGGTGAACCTGTGCTCCCATGTCAGTTGCTTGTGTGTTGTGTATTTGTGTGCTCAGTACTTGTGTTGATGTTGTGCCAGTCTCAGATAGTTGCATCTTCCCTCTGTTATCTGTGCTCCCCTGTCTTCAGGTGAACCTGTGCTCCCATGTCAGTTGTTTGTGTGTTGTGTATTTGTGTGCTCAGTACTTGTGTTGATGTTGTGCCTGTCTCAGATAGTTGCATCTTCCCTCTGTTATCTGTGCTCCCCTGTCTTAAGGTGACCCTGTGCTCCCATGTCAGTTGCTTGCATCTTGTGTATTTGTGTGCTCAGTACTTGTGTTGATGTTGTGCATGTCTCAGAAAGTTGCATCTTCCCTCTGTTATCTGTGCTCCCCTGTCTTCAGGTGAACCTGTGCTCCCATGTCAGTTGCTTGTGTGTTGTGTATTTGTGTGCTCAGTACTTGTGTTGTTGTTGTGCCTGTCTCAGAAAGTTGCATCTTCCCTCTGTTATGTGTGCTCCCCTGTCTTCAGGTGAACCTGTGCTCCCATTTTAGTTGCTTGTGTGTTGTGTATTTGTGTGCTCAGTACTCTGTAACTATACCTGATCAGTATTATGTGACTAATTCTGTGTGCTCAGTATTGTGAGACTAAAGCTGATCAGTATGCATCTTCCCTCTGTTGTGGGTAAACTTGATCAGTGCATTTTTGTGTGTTCATTGTTAGTGGCTCAAATGTTTAGTGGGTTTTCTTGTTCCCAGAAGATGTCATGCACTTTCATGAAAATGAAAACATGATAATAGAGGCACGAACATACAACTTTTTAAAAAAAGGGTAAATGACATTAGCAGAAAATGTACATTTATCTAGTGTTGGTCTTGGAACATCCCATTCACACCAAAAGTGGGATGTTCCTGGCTATCAAAATTTGCCAATTGACCAACCCCCAAAATGTTTTACAGTAGTGCACTCACGGTCTATAACCTAGGGCATGCATCAATGGTATGATGGTTTCATCCAATGCCCTCTTGTTGATCAGATGTTCAATGCTGCCCCTCACCACCTCTTCATCTACCTGCAGTAACCTTGGCAGAGTCTCATTCCTTATATGCATGTCCTTGTTCATATGTGGCATCTTGTACTTGTTTGATCCATGTGCTTTCAGTATCTCTATCATTGACTGCTGATGAGTGACAAACACTTTGTTCAAAGTGACTGCATCTTCCCTTTCATATGCCGATTGCACTGCTTCAATTAGTTGCCCCACATTTGCTGATGCTTGTTCTTGTTGTAAGATCTGAATTGAGTTAAAAAAACCTAAGTCGAGTTTGTTGCAATCGAGTGAATTTGCAAGTTGACTAACAAGTTTCATGTAGAAACCATCCATTTCCGGCACTGCCCTAAAATCTGGATCATGATTGGAAATATGTGGCTTTGCATTGTCTTGTTGAATGAGTATGAACTTGCCCAGTAAATGTGTTGTCCACCTTGCTTTGATTGCTCGAATTACTTCTTGTATTATCTTGGCTCTTGTCACATCTCTTGTGATCTTTGGTTTTGGCACCTTTTCCACTGTACATGCTGGCCTATTTTTGCTGTTATTTACTGCAACTTGATCTTGCACAAATGGAAATATACCTAGTTTCCCATCAAAAAGTAGTTCACCATCTTCCCCCCAAATTGGCCTACTTACTGCACACATGAACATCAATTTTGGTATGTGGGACTTGTGTTTACATGTTCGGTATGGCTCATGTTCATCTGGGGCAAGTAGGTACCTAACAGTGGGTTTACTCAAATAGAACCATTTTTCATCTATGTGAATGACATGGTCTATGGACCTGAATCTAAGATCTGGATCTAACTTTTTAAAAACAAACCACATACGAGATACCTTATTCTGTTCGGTGAGGGCATGTTTGATGCTATTTGTATGACTTCTTATGACCTTGGCTGCGACGGCACATTGAACACTGCTCTTCCTATGCCTAATGCTTTGGTTGTACCCCTTATAGTTCTTCTTTGTATTGCAGGTAACATTCTCAAGGCATCAATATCGATGTTTTTCTTATTTTTTGGAGGATGACCCGTCATCCGATGATGCAGGTCCAATGGGAGTCCGGCTTCCATTTGAGCTCTAGTCAGCGCCCAGATTATGCTGACAGTACGAATGCTGCAATCGAACATAGCTGCTGCCTCTTCCCTTTTTGAGTGCTGGATCTTTCCATCTTTATGGTGCTCCAACAGAAACTCTGCCATGTACTGTCTCTCTTCATTAGTTAGATTCTTGCCCGCATCGCCCAGAAGATGCACAAATGAGAGCAACCAGCACCTACGAGGCTTGGGACGGCTCGATGACTTGTGATGTTCTACCTGAGGGTTCCCCAAAAAAACCCAAACTTTTATGGGTTTGGGGTTTTGGCATGAAGTTGAATCTTTACACAGCTTTTTGTCTTCATTTACACAACTTTAGTTCATTGATGGTAGTAGGGATGACTGTATAAATAGGGAATGTGTTCTTAGTTTTTGAGAATTTTGGTACTGTATAAACAGTACCACATTGTACAGTTTTGGCGTCTTCCCAGCTCATTAATTTGGCGGGAAGGCATCCAATTAAAGAAAGGTGGGAAGGATTTACCACCCCAATTTTGAGTATCCCATGCAAATTTTTTTGGGTTATGAAACAGCGCATGGCTACTGACAACGTAGGGCCCGGGGGAAATCCCCTCGGACAGAGGGAGTACTACATTAACTCAAGTCGTAATATTTTATATTCCGCTGCCTTTCTAAGTGTCACAATTGTTTTTGCAACAAACACACTCCCTCTCCGTTTCTTTAATAGAGGTACAATATCTAATTTGGGATATTTCTTTTATATTGACACTTTCTATTTATGACTAGCTTAAGTTTATTACATCCAATCATTTTACTTTTTATTCTTTCAATTCAATTTCATCCACTCATTTAGCCACTATTAGAGAAATAGAGGAAGTATAAGAGACACTTTACAAACCATCTTAATTGTCTTTGTGACATGTATATTGTGACAGCTGAATATATAACTATATTTTGTGGCATACATACTTTAAACCTCAAAAAATAATTATTTATGTGACATTTGAAGATATAATGACATGTAAAATTACGTGTGAAATAAATTGACATCAGGAGATAAATTAGTGGCATCCATATATGCATGCATTAGGAATAACTAAACAAAGGAAATTTCTTGCCTTGTAATTGTTAATTTGAATTTGAAAGTACTCCTAAGTTTGTCAGACTATTATTTATCCCAAGTCCACGTAGCGTCAAGTGTCAACTGATACAATAGCAAATTCTACGATGGGAAGGCATAATTTTACGATGAAAGAAAATGGTTCTAGAAAATTATAGAAAATAAAAAAAGAATCGGAATGAAATCAAAGATAAGACAGCAGCCATCGCATTCGTTATAGCTGGCAATGAGTCTACTACCACCACCATTCCTCAAACTGCTTCCATTTGGAGCAAAAGTAGGCACTCTCCTGTCTTCTTTGCATCTCTTTTCATTTTTTTAAAAACTTAAATTGGGCACATGAATCTGTTTACGCCTCGAGAATAATGGTTAGTCCGTAAATTTATGGAAAGACGGATTTAATTAGAATAATTAAATATAAATATATTTATCCACAAAATCTTACGGAGTAGTCATGATTTTAATGCAAAAAATACAATCAGAGATTCAGAATACAAAAGCATCTAGTGAATAGAAATTTAAGTGTACCAAGGCCCTGCTTTTTGTAGCTTATATTTACTCAACTGAACTAAAGTCAATTGAATTGAATTGAACTAGTGTATATATTAAAAAATAATAATAATATAATTAAATAAAAGTCAATTCCATCAAATCAAATTAATACTGAACTGAATGAATTAAAATAAATTGAACTAAACTAAAGTATAGATAACCTCTGAAAACCGGACCTTAATAAACAACAAGGATATATTGAAGTTCCGAATACAAAATTAATACAATTGGGTGATCATGTTCTTTCAAACGTATTTTAATACAGTTTAATATAATCTAAATTTAAAATAATTATGTTCTTACATGATGATTGTGATTCATTCTAGACCTAAAACAATAAAGTACTCCGATATGACGTCGTAGCAAGAAAGGATCGAATAAGACAAGTAAATAAATATAATAATCTAAATTAAACTAAAATTAAATATAGAGTCTTGGAAAAAAATTGTCTTTCCTACCTATAGTATAGAAGACAGGGTTTAATTATATTAGTATGAATTTAGATGTTTATACTCTCCGCAAGTGAAATATTTGAGTTTTGATTCAAAGAATTATATATATGGAGTAAGAAGAAAATGTCAAGAAAGGTGGTATATCCATAAACTTATAGATAGGCCCCCTAACTTTTTACATCAAATATTGTAATTGTTTATTAAATTTAAATATTTTCTTTTATATAAAAGTTAAAACAAGTAATAATGTATATATACATGTGAAAATATAAATATATATAATATAAAAAATACAATTTTGAATTTTTGAATTTAGTACTCCCCATCCCAGCAAAACTGCCACATTTACTTTTTCAAAGTCAAAGTTTGTAAATTTTGACCATAAATATAAATTAATATATATAATAAATATATCTTGTGAGATATTGTTAGATTCATCTTAATATATATTTTCTAAATAGAGTGCGTCTCTTGAAAGACGGTATTTCCATAAGTCATGGAAAGACCAAGGTTTAAAGTGTAAATTAGAAGAAATTAAGATAAAATTTTGAGTTGCATAAATCGGGTTATAAATTTTATAACTACTACATGTTGCATACTAAATTTTTAATGTTGCAACTAAGACCTTTTATCTTTTATTATTCAAATTAAACCCCATCTTTCCATAAGCCTATGGAAAAGCCGTCTTTCCCAAGACTTTGCCTTCTAAATATCATATTTTTATGCAAAATTGTTATGCGTAGTTAGAGATATTGATGGTCAAATATGATCATTGAATGCTTCATTTTTTCTAGGATAGAGGGAGTATATAATTTAACCAGTGTATAAGCTAAGAATGCAGTGGCATGCTCATAATTTTATGGACAAGTTACCTATTAGGAGACCTCCTATTAGAGTAAAACATATACTACCACCGTCCCACCCAAAAAGTTCATATCACATTTTTGCACGAATATCTATACATACTGATGTGGTTAAATTTCAGCTAAATGTGGAGGATTGAAATGAGTTAAGCAAATTTTAGTCCAAATAAGGAATAGTCAAAATATGAACTTTTGGTTCGGAACGAAAATGAAAAGTAGAAACGTTTGCCTGAGATGGAGGAAGTACTATATGTTTTACTCTAAATATGTGATATTTCTAATCAAAACTCAATACGCTTTGTGAATTTACCAAATAGTTTATAATCCAAATTTTAATAGCTTTAACCCGCAATATTTCAAAACTTTTTATGATGAAATTGCACTTGAGTCTCTAATCTTTCCATAACTTTGGAAATGTCATTTTCAAGAGACGGACTCTTATTTATAACAAAATAAATATAATAAAATTAATAGAATAAAATAATTTTAATTGAAATTCATTACCAATTTGAATCAAGTTGAAGTCAAATAAAGATATAATTCAAAATTAATTATCTTTATCTGGAAAAGGAAAGAGAAGCTAAACCTCATGGGTTGACGATACATGCTATTATTCTCCAGCATTCCCACTTCATTTTCTATCTTTCATCACCCAACTGAACTCTCAAATGAAAGCTACTATGTACAACTGTCAACAACCCAGACAGCCTGTAGTGACTGGGAATTTACACGTAAGTGAAAATCAAAGGCTTTGATTTGTTGCTGACACTCTTAATAAATTCAACTTTGTAGAAGCCAAATTCACTTCATCTTTCAGTTCACCTTAACACAGCATCTTTTTTACTTGGATTTGATTCCATCAGTCCATCACTATCTATTAAGGAATATTAGAATATAAATTGTAATGGTAATGAGGGTAATATGCAGATATAATCCTATATATTGAGGAATATGTAAATATAACTCTGAGTTGTTTTTTAGTGTAAATATAACCCTATCTATTGCACATAAGTGCAAATATAACCCTAAAGCCACTATTCCGGCACTGACTGGCCATTTCCGGCCATTGACCAACCATAATGACCAAAATGCCCTCCTAACCTAATATAGAATTTTAAAAGACAAAAATACCCCCACCGCCAATCCA
Organism: Rubia yunnanensis; assembly: GCA_037428765.1. Classification (NCBI taxonomy): domain Eukaryota; kingdom Viridiplantae; phylum Streptophyta; class Magnoliopsida; order Gentianales; family Rubiaceae; genus Rubia; species Rubia yunnanensis. The sequence goes on along the minus strand of CM075062.1, from coordinate 26,049,871 downwards.
CCATCAATCCTCCACTACCACCACCATCAATCCTCCACTACCACCACCACCACCTAAACCCTTCAGCCCAATCCACCACCTCCTCCCTGGTCAAGCCACCAAATATCACTCTACTAGCTGTTCCAGCATAACCATACCCGCCACCACCTGAGCCACGCTCGCCACCACCTAAGCCCCGCTTGCTACCACTTGAGCTCGTCCCCACCACCACCTAAGTCTTGCTCGCCACCACCTGAGCCCCTCCCCACCACCACCTGAGCCCTACCTAAGCCCATCTCTGCCACAACTTGTGCCCCGCCCGCTACCACCTGAGCCCATCCCTGCCACCACATGAGCCCCATCCACCACCACCTGAGCTCATCCCCGCCGCCACCTGAGCCCTGCTCGCCACCATCTGAGCCCTCCCCACCACCACCTGAACACCGCCCTGCCACCACCTGAATCCCACCACCCATACTCACAACTGCTCCCTCGCCCTTACCTCCGCTCAGATCTCCGTTTCGCCCCTGCCACAATCCCGCACATTTGACCACCACCTCCGACCAGTCACCTAACTCCACCGCCGCCCGACACCACCTGCCACAAACCCTAGCGCCACCACCTGCTCTGAACCCTAGCACCACCTCTTTGACAAAGCCCCAAACTTCTCGCCACCAACCCCAAACTCCTCGCCACCAATCCCAAACTCCTCGCCATCCCCACATCCTCCTCAGCCCTAGCCCCGCCTCCACCATCACCAAGCCCCGAATCCACAACACCACTGGTGAAGCCACCATTTCCTTGCGAGAATGAGAAGCTTGCGAGAATGAGAAAGAAGAAGCAAAAATCCGCCTGGTGGGTTTAGTCACCAACGAGAGAGAAGAAGCAAAATTGGGAAAGGAATGAGATTAGGGGTTTAGGGTTAGATTTGTAATTTCAATATTTTTATATTTTTTATTTCTTTTACAGGGGGGAAAAATAGTCATTTTAGCGTATTCCAGCCTCCAATAGGCTGAAAAGGTCTGTGCGTTAAGTTACACGTGATCCCAAAGCTCACACGCTGCCGCATTCCCATCACACACCACCGCCGATCCAATCTGCAGCCGGTTGCTGCTCCAGCTGCTAATCCCTACCTGATTTTGCACGATGTCTGCCTCTGAAAAACATGCTCGTAATTATGTTGCACCAGAGGTTCCAGAGCTTCGGGATATGAGTGCTTATGATGTGATTGTGACTTTACTGAAGCAGCTGCAGTTGCAATATGCACTCGGACTGCTGTACCTATTGGTCGTCCATCGACTGATCCTTACTTTATTGGTTCTGGCGATCGTCCTGGTTTGTAAATTATACCGAACACTGAACGGTCAAGAAAATTACATTGAATGGTCTGACGCGATGTGTCGTGTATTCCTTGCTAAGAACAAAATTGGGTTCATTGATGGATCCATTACCAAATCCCAGGATGGTCATCCTGATGCTGCTGATTGGCCTAGGGTTAATGCTACTCTTATCTGCTGGATCTTGCAAACCCTGGATCCGGTGTTGAGATCTTCTACAAGCTCGTTTGCCACAATTAAGGAACTGTGGGATGATCTGAAGGTACAATTTATTCTTGGTGATGGTGTGAAGGTTTTGCAAATGCAAGAGGCTATTCAAAGTTGCAGGCAGAACGGTTAGCCTATCGACATTTACTTTGGCAAACAAAAGAAGTTGTTTGTAGACTACACTACATGCGGCCTTCTCTAGTTTGTGACTGCGAAGATAGCAAGGCACTGTGCCATTGCAATATTTCTGCGAGAGTCTTCCGAGAGAGAGAGGGACAGAAGGATTTGATCTATCAATTCATCTCTGGTATCGATGAGGCTTTCACACCTTGCGATCACATATCATGAGCATTAATCTGATGCCACCTGTCATGAAAGTGTATTCCTTTGTTGCACAGGAGGAGAATCATTGAGTTGTCATCCTAGCTCGCGAGCCTTCTTCTAACTCCGTGGCGTATGCTGCACCACGCGCCACCACCTACAAGTTCTTTGCCAGTTGTTCTTTCTGCATCTGACGACAAGAATCTTCTTTGTACACATTGTCATCGCAAGTGTCACGGCAAAAGATCATGTTTCCATATCATTGGTGTACCAGAATGGTTCAAGGAGTGGAAGGAGAAAGATAGTGCTGCTAGGAGGACGGTGCCAGCCTCTTGGCCGACCGCTGCCGCCGTGAACGGAGGATCTCCCATGGCTCTTCCACTCCCGCTGCCATTTTCTGGTGTCATCATGTCGCCACTTGGCCTAGCGGCGGTGGATTCCTCTGGCCGCATTCCCATCTAGTCTGATTTTGGCCCTGCTCTGACTGATGACCACTGGAGAACGATCATGCATTTATTTAATCAGTTCAATTATCTTACTGACAATGGGTTAGGTAAGTCTACTTTGCCCGGGATACTTGATTTGGGAGCCTCATATCACATGACCGGTAACTAGAGTTCTCTTACTGATTTTACGACTGCTATTAACACTGTGAATGTTGTTCTGCCTAATGGCTCTGTGTCATCTACTACCCAATATGGTTCTATTTGCTTTGGTGTTGTCACTCTTACTCATGTGCTTTATATACCTACTTTGCGGTGCAATTTATTATCATGCTCTAGATTGATATCTGCCTTAAAATGTCTAGCTTTTCTTACTGAAAATTTTTGCATTTTACAGAAAATCATTACGACGAAAGTGATTTGCGTGGGTGAACATATTGAGGGGTGTTTTGGCTTCATCTCCTGGATACTCGTGATCATCCTCCTATCCCACAGTCTCTTCTGACAGTTGCTTTTGTGTCTTCTTCTGATTTATGACATCAGTGTCTTAGGCATTCTTCTTCTACAGTGTTGTCTTATGTTTCTTCTATTGATTTTAGCACTAATAAGACTTCTATTCCTTACTCTATATGTTATAGAGCAAAACAGACTAGACATAGTTTTTCATTGAGTTCTACAAATGCTACTGCACTATTTCAATTAATACATTATGATGTTTGGGTCCTTACAGAACACTATCTTCTAGTGGTGCATTTGATTTTTTAAACTATAGTTGATGATTAATCCTGAGCTGTTTGGTTTTATTTATTAGTGGCTAAGTTGGAAGTAGCTTCCAGATTTTTAGAATTTTGTGCCTTGGTGAAGAACCAAAGGGGCCGAACCATACTGCATGTTCGGGCTGATAACGGGACTGAATTTTTGCCTTTGAGATCTCATTTAGCTGCATCTGGGATCATTTTTTAATAGTTGATACACCACAGCAGAATGGTTGAGTTGAAAGAAAGCATCACCATTTACTCAATGTGGCGCGTGCCTTACGGTTTCAAGTCAGCCTTCAAGTTAATTTTTGGGGAGAATGTGTTCTTACTGCTGCTTATCTGATTAACCGAACACCAACGAAGCATCTCAATGGTCGTACTCCCTTTGAGTTGCTATATGGGCAAGCTCCAAATTACTCATCCTTAATAGTTTTTGGATGCTTGTGCTTTGCTGCTCATGTTCCCAAATATTGTGACAAGTTTGCACCAAGAAGTCGGCGTTCTTTGTTTCTTGGTTACCCTACCGGAAAGAAAGGCTATCACCTTTTTGACCTGGAATCTCGAGTAATCTTTACCAGTCGGGATGGAAATTTTTTTGAAGATCAGTTCCCGTATTCCGGAACTCCGACATCGGCCTCATCAGAAGATCCCAGATGTGCCACCACCTCACCGGGCCTCCTCATCACCGCTGCTAGAAGTCGCACAACCAATTGCCTCTGGCCGCCACTGTCTACATACATCTGGTCGCTGCCGGTCCTCCATCGTCAGCTATCGCCAGTCCCCTACCACCGGTCGCTGCCGGCTCACTACACCGACTGTTGTCGGCACTGACCCACCGACGCTCACCACCACATCCCCAACGGATGAGGTTCTGTCATCGGATCCCGACCAAGACCGTTGGACTCCCCTTCTGGCCCGGCTAGATGTTGCATCGCTAAGGATGACGCCGCCTCACAATCCACAGGATATAGAGTCTCACGCACCTCAATGCACCACCTGCCCAGCCCCCTTTCTCAACATCTTCAGCTCCGGATAGTTCCGCCGCCAAGTTGCCACCTATCAGATAGAGTATTCGTGCTCACCAACCTCCTCCTTATTTGGAAGATTATGATTGTGATGATTATGCATGTGCTCTTACTACTAAAGATCTACATTAACTCATGTGCCGTAACTATCCTCAGGTGTTCTTTATCCTCTTATTGATTATGTAAATTGTGATAATTTTTCTAGTATGGATTCTAAATTTTTGGGTGCAGTTACATCTAGTGCAGATCCCACCACTTATTTCAAGGCATTATAGCATGCTCATTGGCGAGATGCTATGACTGAAGAGCTTACTGCGCTTGAGCTCAATCAGACTTAAACTTTGGCCCCTCCGCCTCTGGATAAGAAGGCGATTGGTTGCAAATGGGTTTACCGGAAAAAGTTTAAGTCAGATGGTACTATTGAACATCATAAGGCATGCCTAATGGTTCTCGAGAATCACCAGGTTGAAGGGATTGATTATACTGAGACATTTGCTCCGGTTGCAAAGATGAGTTATGTTCACCCATTCTTATCTGCTACAGTCATTCGTGGTTGGGAACTGCATCAGATGGATGTCCATAATGCTTTCCCATAGGGTGGTTTGCATGAAGAGGTTTGTATGCGACCCCCACCAGGTTATGCCACACCCCATGGTCAGGTATGACACCTTCATAAATCTCTTTATAGTCGTTGCTTTGCCAGAATCCTGGAAATTGGTTTGCCAAATTGGCTCAAGCTTTACGAGCATTTAGGTTTTTTCAGAGTAAGGCACATTACTCTCTATTTATCTTTTCCCATGGATCGGTTTCTTTGCAGGTTATGGTTTATGTGGATAATTTGGTCATTGTTGGTTGCTCTTCTGCACTCATCTCTGAGTTCAAGAAATACTTGAGTTCTTGTTTCCATATGAAAGATCTTGGTTTACTCATGTATTTCTTGGGCATATAGATTGCTAGAAGACCAGAGGGGGTGTTTCTTTTCCAAAGAAAATATGCCTCGGACATTTTATCTGATAGAGGTTTATCTGCTTTTAAACCGGCTGACTTTGAGATGGAGAAACAACATGATCTGGCACGTGTTGAGGCTCCCCCTTACCATGATCCTGAGCAGTACAGGCGTCTAGTCGGGCGTCTGATATACCTAACTATTACACGTTCTGAGCTTAGTTATTCAGTTCATACACTTGCTCAATTCTTGAAGTCTCCTTGTGTTCCTCACTGGCAAGATGTAGCTCGTGTGTTGCACTACCTGAAGAGTCATCCTGGTCAAGGTTTATTTATCTTTTCTAGTAGTGCATTACAGTTAACTTCTTACTGTGATTCAGATTGAGCTGCATGTCTAATTACCCAACATTCTCTTTTCGGATATTTTGTAATTATTCTTCAATTTCGTGGAAGACCAAGAAGAAACCTATGGTTTCTCAGTCTTCCACTGAAGTGGAGTATCGTGCTATGACTGTTACCTATTGTGAGTTGTTATGGCTTAAGTCTTTACTGAAAGACTCGGGGGTTAAGCACACTTATCATATGCGACAGTCAATCTGTTCATCATATTGCGGCAAATCAAATGTTCCATGAACACATAAAGCACATTGAAGTTGATTGTCATTTTGTCCGGGGTCTTGTTCGATTTGGCACTATTGTTACTTAGCATATCCGCACGTCAAACCAACCTGCAGACTTGTTCACTAAGGCTCTTGGACATAACCAGTTTCATTCCCTTGTTGGCAAGTTGGGCATTTCTGATCCCCATGCTCCAACTTGATGAGGAGCATCAAGGAATTAGAATAATACTTGTAATTGCAATTATATTCTATTACATTTTCCTAGCTTGTATAGGTATTCTGTACCACTATATAATGTACCCTGAGATCATGAATACAAACACAGATTATTACCCTTATTTTATACACTATCCGCTTGGATTTGGAACAGAATTGAAGAACTACCACTTTTTTGTCAAAGAAAAGATAAAATTGATATACTACAACTTCACTAAGAAAGTGGAAAATAAAATAAGGTCATGTCAATTTTTATTTAAATACTCCATTTATTTTAATTCACTTATTTTATTTTATTAAAATTTATTTTAATTTTAATTTTTTTATTGAATTCGGTTCATTTTAGTTAAATTTAAATCAACTAAAAAAAGGTTAAGTGAATAAAAGTGATTGAATTAATACTTAATATAAGAGATATCTTTATCTTTGAGATTTGTTTTGTTCTTATTTTCTCCTAAAGCATAACAGATAGCACTTCTCAACAAATGATGAATAAATATGGTGATAACGAGTCACCTTATCTAATTCCTCTCGATGGTTGCAGGTTTTCAAATCTCCTTCTATTAAGCATGAAAAGTTTTTTTGTGAGACGACAATAGTATTACAGAAGTCTTAAGTCGGGCATCCGTTTTCACTATTGGCCATCTTTCTTCTTTTTCTTTTTGACATTAAGTCCTTTTTCTTATTCTCTGGTAATTATTGGGTCAACACTTTTTTACAATGAGAGGAAGTGGGATGTGGCCGGTGAAGAGGCATTTTCTTTACCTTTGTACTATAATACTCCCTCCGTTCTAGGGGAATCTGCACACTTTCCTTTTATGAGTGTCCCAGACAAATCTGCACACTTTTCCTTTTAAGAAAAATTTAACCTATCAAAAGACATAACTACCCTTAAATGATTCAAATTTTACATTAGAATTTTACCAACCACCCACCCAAACCCTTAACCCTTTTCTCTTCTGAACTCTCTCTCTTCCCTCACCAAATTATCGCCGCCACTTCCTGTAAATTTCTTCTTTCTTTCTTTCTTCTAAGCTCCTTCTTCCTGTAAACTTCTCCTTCTTGTTCCTGTAAACTTCTCTTTCCTCCCCAACTGAAAGCTTCTTGTTGTTTTTCTAGAGAGAGGCGGAGGCAAGATGGTGGAACACTAATTTTGAGAGTGACTTTCTACCTCTCCCACCACGGCAAGAGGCAGAGGCGCAATAGGAGGTGGAGGCGCTACAGGATGCGGAGGTGCGACAGGAGGCAGAGGGGCGGTGGTAGGAAGAAGCGAGATGGTAGGCCGAAGCGTAGCGGAGGCGAGAGGTGGATGAGGGGATTAAAGGGGGAAGGAGGTTCAGATCTGAAGGGGGAGGGGCTTCAAGGGGGAATGAGGTTCAGATCTGGAGGTGGAGGCGGGAGGCAGGAGGCAGACCTTTCTGAAGGGAGTTGGAGGAGGCACATGAGGAGGCACAGAAGAAGAAGGCTTCTGGAGGAAGAAGACTGTACAGGGGTATATTAGTCTTTTCACAGGGGAAAATTTGCAGAGAGATTTTCTCTCTCTGTAAATTTCCCTGGGAAGGGGGAGTAACTATTATATGATACTGGTATCCAATGAATAATTAACGTAACAAAGAAAGTAAACTCCATAAACTTTCTTAAAGATAAGGTTAGAGAGCTGAACAGTGTAGGGTTCCTAAAACATGATTTATTGCGATTGTTTAGCTTTACCTATAATTTGTTGTATTTAGTGTGTTTGGTGGAGTTGTAATTAAAAGAAAAATTGAATTATTTTAAAAATAAAGGGAGATCAATTTATGTTTTTCCTTAATGTTGGTATGCCTTGGATACTGTAATAGCTGCTTCTGTGACCCTGGTTTGGGGGTCCGGGGGGCGGCAGACGCCCCCAGTTAAACGGGGATCTCGCTGCCCGGTCAGCGAGTTGGGGGGTCCAGGGGGCGGAGCGCACCCTGGCCTGAGGGTCCGGGGGGGCGGAGACGCCCCCGGTCCGACGGTATAGCTTGTCTCTTTATTAGACTGCTATTGATTTGGGCCAAATTGTATTTTGGCCCAATTTGTTAGGGTTTAGTGGAGACAGCATATAAAGTGTCTCTCTTCTCTCTGTAAACAAATAATTCTGATATAGTGGAATCCGTCTCCCGTGGATGTAGCCAAATTGGTGAACCACGTAAATCTTGTGTCTTGTTATTTTCGTTCATATTTTCTGTTCTTTCTCCATTCCGTACAACACTTAATAGCTTTTACTTTTAGAATAAGTAGCTTTTTCAAAATTTATCAATTACTAAAATGATACTTACACTACTGGAAGATACCCCCTAGGCACCGGCATTTAATTGAATAGGCACCAGTAGCATTCATATCGATGCCTATGCTGTGAAATACCGGTGGTAGTAAATAGGCGATCAATAAAATAAATTTGACCAGTGAGAATGAAATCATCGGCCGGAATATGAAACTCATAAATTCATAAAGAACAATAGGACGAACAAACACAAAACAATGTTCATATAAAATACTGAAAAATTCATAACCACAACCCAGAAGTTCATTACTTATATCTAAAAAAATATAACAGCCCTCAGTTCATGAAACAAGCTAGGCTAAAACATAGATTAACAACCCTAGATAACATAAAAACAAGAATATAATCTCCACAAGCCCTAGATAACATCAACAAACCATAGATAACATCAACAAACCATAACCATGAAGGTGAGGTCGGACGCAAGAGCTGAGGTGCGGTCTTACGCGGTGGTGGCACTAAGAGGTGAGGCACAGAGGTCGTGGCATTTTCGGTAGAGCTTACAGGGAGATAGCGTCAGGCGGGTCTAGGAGATGGCATTGGGGATGGTGCGGCACGGGAAGGGTGGAGAGGTGGAGGGTCATTGTCGTCGGTGTCAAAACCTTCAAAGTAGGGTTGGGCGACGGCATCGGTGGAGAAGGAGCGGTGGTGGGGGAGGAGGGAGAGGATGAAGAGGAGGCAAAGGAAGGAAGCGAAGGTGAAATGAGGGTTATTAGGAGAAAAGAGTTTTATATGATTAGGGTTTGGATGCTCTAACTTGAGCCAAGTTGGATTTTTTTAACACCGTAGCGCCAATATTCATACTGGTGCTAATGGTGATCATACTGGTGCTAATACTTCAAAGAGAAGAAAAAAATATTCTAAGTACCTAGCATCAGTATGAAAATTGGTGCTAATGGTGATCATACCAGTGCTAATACTTCAAACGCAGCTACGTGACGCTGCTTTAAATGGGTGTTTTAATTTTTGGGATAAATACATTTATAACTCTAACTTTAGGCTGAAAGTGCTTATATAACCCTGCAATTTCAGAAAGTGCCAATTTAACCCTAACTATTTATTATATGTGTCAATCTAACCCTAACTTTTAAAAAACTTGTGCCGATATAATCAAACTCCCTAATTCTGACATTGACCAAATACTTTCAGGCATGATCAAAAAATTAAATGACAAAAATACCATCCAATACACTCATCCTTTTCAAACTAGAAAATTGGGGGAACATTAGGCTTTAAGATCGACCACAATCCAGATGTTCTACCAACCTTCAGAATCAGCAGGATTCAGATCACTCTAGGCACAAAAAATAATGATATACCAGCTATAGCTTCTGGCATTGACGGAGCGACGTCATGGTTCTCACTTCCCAGGATACTATTATTTTCTTTAGAAGAGTGGGCATCTTTGCTTTGCATCTCCATCAAAGAGAGTCGATGGGTGATTATGCAGCTCTGATGTTGATGTACACATAATTGATTATATTGCTTCTTTCCTCACCCCGCTCGCTTTTTTCCCTCTGTCGTGGGTGAGATATCGGCGCCGCCGTATTTGCCGGGAGAAAGAAATCCAATGAAATGGGGCCTCCGGGGTGGAAAGAGACCTAGTAAAATGGTGCCGATGTGTTCGCTGGGGGAAGCTGATTGAGTCAGAATTATCAAACGGGGGATGGAAACCCTCCGCTGCCGGGGAAGAAAGAAAAGAGGGAAGTTGGTCGGGGAAGTAAGAAACGGGGGAGGGTTTTCATTTTTTATTTCTTTTATTTTTTTAAGTTAAGGGAAAATTTATCTTTTCACCAAAATTCGGCCAAATAAACATTGACTAAAAAGAAGCGGAGTCAATGGTTATTTTAACACTTTCTGAAATTGCAAGGTTATATTGACACTTTCAACATAAATTCAGGGTCCTTTTACCACTTAACTCTTTTTCTTCCCTTCCCGAGAGCAAAGGGAAAAAAATATTCTAAGTTCCTAGCATCAGTAGTCTGACCGGTGCCTATGATGATGCTCATAAAAATACCTCAAAATTTTTGGACGAAAAATCAAAATCTTCATTTTCCCACTACACAGTGAAAAATACCGGTATGACTGAAAAACAATGCAGGTACTAGTATATTTTGCCCTCTATGTTAACATTTTAATTTTTACAATTATGTCTATGAGAATAAATTCGGAGGAGGCGAATCACAAAAGTGGAGAAACCAAAACGTAATTAAAAATCAAAGACAATTACGTTATTGAAAATTGGGTTACAAGGGGTGAACAGAAGAGGTTGTAACATAATCCTTGAAAAATTACATTGTGACCCAAAATTGTGTTACCACATTACCCATTACTGCAAAATACATTATTTTTGTTATTCTTGCATTAATATAGAAATATAAAATAAATAATTTTTTGGAAAAATTTTGAAAAGCGCTAGTACATATTCTAAAGTAACTTATGGTTGATTACTTGGAAGCTATAAAGTGAAATTGGAAAGGATTATGGATATGTTTTTAATGCTCAAATTTTTTTATAAATATTCCCTTAAAGACATGGAAAATACAATGGGGATGTATAGGGTAGCATCACGTTCGAGCAGATTCCAGTTTGGAGTTATGAGTAAAGTTTTTACATTTTGCACTTAGGTCCCTCCAAGAAAGTTGGAGTCGTCGACTCACAAAATTGGCGGAACCAAAATGCAATTCAATAGCTTTGCAATTTGGGTACGTATGAGTGAACAGATGGGTCTCGAAAGTCAACATTGATCAATTTTATAAATTCTTGGTAAATTACAATGTGGACCAAAATTGTGTTATCTCATTACCCATTGCTACAAAATACATAATTTTTGTTATTCTTGCCTAATTATAAAGATCTAAAATAAATGATTTTTTTGGTAAAATATTGAAAAACGCCAGTACATGTTTTTGAGTAACTCATACCATAAACCCATTTTCAAGAGTAACTCATACGATAAACCCATTTTAAACAAATTTCTATGAGCACCAGTATTATTATCAGTGCCATTCCTCAACATACCGGTGCTACCTAACTTCCCACAAAAATTTAACCTGCCAAAATTCATAGGCACCGGTTTTGGGCACAGGTATTCAGTGTACCGGTGCTGAATTTATTCGTGGGCACCATTTTTTTGTGTACTGGTGCTGGATTTATTCATAGGCACCGATATTTTAGTTTTGTAGCACCAGTAGCACTACCATACCGGGGCCTATGTACCTGTTTTCCAGTAGTGTTAGCTTATAAGCAAAGCACGTATAAACTCTGTTAAACACGCCTGCATTTGTGTTTTAAGGGTCACCGGATGATTTCACCCATTCTAATTATCGCCAATTACTAGTTGTTTCTATTCCTCGTGTTTATGTTTTAAAAGCCACCGATTATTGTCATATCTAATTGGTAGTACTAACGCTATTTTTATATATAAACTATAGTTTTGTGTATAAGTCTATTCTAACCTTTTTTATCCTAATACACCATCTTAATATTTATAAGGGACAATAACAAATAGAATGGAATAATGTTTACGAAACATGTCACTAGAAACACCTTTAGTAAAAATATTGGCAACATGTAATTGTGTAGGAACATGTCTAACACGAAAACCTCCATGTGCAACCTTCTCACAAATAAAATGGTAGTCTACATAAATATGCTTGCTATGATCATGATAAACCAGATTGGCATCAAGACATGTGGTAGAAACATTATCACAATAGAGAGTAACGGGGTGACGAAGAACATACCCAAAATCAGCAAGAAGCTGACACAATCAAACTGTTTCAGATGCGATGTATGCAACGGCCATATATTAAGCTTTAGTGAGGATTTGGATATAGTAGATTACTTTTTAAAGCACCGAGAAATTAACTGTTTTCCAAGAAAAATGACATCGTCAGTGGTAGAGCGACGACTGTTAGGACAACCAGCCAAATATGCAACAAAATAAGGCAACACTTACGCATGGGAGCTCGTCGAGTGAATAAAATGACGAAACTCTAAGGTACCAGGAAAATATCTGAAAATTCTCTTCACAACATAGAGGTGAGTAGTACGGAGAGCATCTGAGAAATTTTGTATCGATGTTGGGATCCCCATTTAATTAGGCTCCATATCATGATGTGTTTCACGTTTGCACGTGAGGGAGCGTGTTGAAATTCCCATATTGGTTTCTTATAAACTGACTAACATATAACGTCTTTGGTTACTCCACTTAGTACCAATTGATTTTTGGATGGAACCCCAAGATACCTTGAAATTTAACATGGTAACATAGCCAATGTAAGGTTATTGGGCTGATGTTAGGATCCCCATTTAATTGGGCCCGACATTAGATCGTGGGGTGTCCCACCTTTGCACATGAATGGCCGTATTGAAATTCCCACCACGGGTTTTCAAAGAATAAATGACTAACATATAAGGTCTGGGTTACTCCACTTAGTACCAATTAGTTTTAAGATAGAGCCCCAAGATACTTTGAAATTTATCATCGCATCATAGCTCAAGTGTGGTTATTGGGCTGATGTTGTGATCTTCATTTAAAGAATATTGAGAATAATTATGCCATACCCAATTGGTAATCCTGACATTCTTTATTTATAAACTGCATTTACATGGAAAAAGTTATTCTAACCTTTAACCCTAATAACTTGTAACATTTTTTGCGAAAAAATAAACTGAAAAGCTATACAAACTAGTAGTAGTTAAATTGGACCTGCTATTTTGAAAGCAATCACATTCACTCTGTTCATGGTCAAAATGGTTGAAAAACTATACAAACGAGTATTATTTAGACAGTATTTATTGTCCAAAATACAGTTAATTCGCTTTGTTCATGGATAAAAATGCCATCATTTTGATCCGTAAACAAAAGGGATGGATGATAGAGTACCCTGAGCAAAATTATATATTCATTCTCCTAAATGTTTCGAAACTCTCTCAACCCCAAAAGCCTAGCAAAAATTCTTAAGTCTTTCTTGTTTAGGAGGCCACCACCTTAAAAAAAATTCTTGCCCAACCCATTAACAACTCCAACAATGCTCACCAACCCTCTTCCCACCCCATCCACATCACCATCCCCACACCCTCCAGCCACCACCAAACACCATTGATCCCATCTTAACCATAAAATTCCATCACCAATCAAGGAAACTATGCCTTTTAAATGACTCTCCCTGCGGTCGGGTGTTTCTACAATAGTTACGTGGTGATAGCATTGGGGGAGGTATAAATGGAAGCTTGATTTTTAAGCAAATCAACAGTGGTGACGCGTGATTTCACTAGATGTATATATGCGAACAATGGAGATGTGATGGTTTTAAGGTGGCGCTATGAACAAAAACACATCTACAAATGAAAAAGGGCACAGAGAGTTAGCTCTCAATGGTGAACGGCACAACAAATGATGGTGTGACCTCTTTGATGGTCTTGGTGGAGTCTCGCTTGTTTTTTTTGTTTAATCATTATATATGATCGTCTCTGTCAAGTTATTTTTTTCCAGCAATTATTTTTTCGTTAAAATTTGATTGAGTTCTTATCTGCTCTCCAAAGGAGCTTTTGAAGAAATCTGAATGAAATTCATTTAAACAACTAGCTTTTGGTGATTCCAGTTCGGGGATCCAAACCAGATTTAGAGACCGGGCCGTTTAGGTGGTTTCGGTTAATTAGACTGGTTCACTTTGGTTTTCGTTTGGGTTATCGGCAGAGACAATTATACGCACAAAAGATTACTCATATACACCTACGTAATTGCATTTTTTTCCAGTAAAAAAATACCGAGTTTAATTTTCTATTTGTGAAAGGACCTTTTATATTATAGAGGTGAACTGGACATTTAATCAAAGAGTTGTTAAAAATTTTCAAATTTTGGATTTCCTTAATGTTGATCACAATTGTAATTGAATACAATTTTGTGTGGTTGGTGGAGAGCCCACGACTTGCAAAGAATCCAGTCTAATGTATTCTAATGTGACTAGCTGAAAGTGAGGTACTATCTCAAGTCGGTGGACTTAGCTCAATGGGCTTGGGTCGAGTTTCTTGAACGATGTCTAGTCCCCACCAACTTTCTTTTTACCATTAGTATTTTGTAATTTTGTTGTGTTTTGTTGAACTTTGCATAGTTAAAAAGGGATGTGGTCCCCCCCCCAAAAAACACTTACCACAGAATATACGTGTGTACATAGTGTACTGAAGAAATGTCGTACGCAGATTAAAATATAAGAAGAAAGTAGTTTAAAATGTTAGGATTATTTATTTTTAATTATAGATTCCAACAAGAAATAGAATTCATCTTTATCTAATTTTAAATTTAATATTTATCCAAGTTCTACTTGAAAAATATTTTAACAATCTTATTTAATATAAATAATTAAGCGAAATGCAAATATAACTCTACATAATTCATAAAAGTACACATGTAACCCTGTGATAATTGAAAATGCAAATATAACCCTAGATAATTTGTTAATGTGAAAATATAATTGTTTCCGACAAATTCTGATCAAAATTTTGTAAAAAGACTATTTTACCCCTTCTCTTTTCTCTGATCTCATTCCTTCTCTCTCTTTATTCCCGCTGCCTCCCTCCATCCACCATCCTCCGTTGTTGCCAGTGTTGAAAACCATGGTGTAGTCCTTCTTCAGAGTGTCGAGGCTGACGTTAATGATGTAGTTCCCAGATCCTATGGAATATCTTCTCCAAGCAGGGAGCCGTATGATATTTTTGTCGGTGATTCTGTGTCTTTGTCGGGACTAGATAAAGTTAACTCTGGATTGATCATGGCCTAGGATTTCATTTGGGTGAGGTCAGCGGTGAAAATCTGAGGCCATAAGGGGAAATGTGAGGTAGTAGGTGGTGGGGGTGAGGCGGTGGGAGAGGCAGAACCCTGGCGGTGGGGGAAATCTTTGGACATCGGTGGCGGCGGGGGTGAGGCAAAACCCCTGTAGTGGGGGGAGGCTGAAGGCGGGAGGTGGTGGTGGCACCGATATGGATGGATTTTTTCTCTCAATTTTAGCAAGTTGTCGATTGAAGCCTTGCTCCAGCATCTGATATAGGCTTCGATATGAAGAAATGACAAAGAAGTCACCAGCGACGATTATGGAGCAGAATTTCTTGCACCTCTTCTTCTTCTTTCGCTAGCATCGATGAGGCGGCGAAGCTGCTGCGGCAAAGGACGGAGAAGGAGATGGCTTTCAGTTCTTCCAATGGCGGCACCTTTTCCATTCTCTCGCTCCGACCGCCTTTGGAGATCTACAATTTTGACTTTTGGCTCTGAAATATTGAGGTGCTCACTCTTTTGTTTGCATTTTCTCTACCGGAATACTTGACTTTCTCTGTGAAGTGATATACGGCGCATTTTGTTTTCTTTATGTTTTTCAATATGGAGTTTTAATTTGGGCAAAATACTTATATGACCCTATGTTTTGGAGCTTTGTGCTAATATGACTCTGTGAAGTTGAAAAGTGTTATTGTAACCTGTGTTTTGCATCAGAAGTGCCGATATAACCTTCTGGCACTATTCTGGTGTTGACTTAGTAATTTCCAGCGTTGACCAAAATTAAAAAAACTAAACTACCCCTAGCATATAATTACAAATCTATAGACTAAACTACCCCTAGCATTCATCTCTACCATCACCACCACCGCCGCTCCACCACCACCACAACCGCTCCACCGCCACCACCACAACAACCCCTCCACCACCAGAGCTACTCCATCACCACAACCGCTCCACCATCATCACCACCACCACCACAGCCGCTCTACCACCGATGCTCCACCACCACCGCCGATCCACAGAAATTAAAAAATGAAGACTCCACAGAAATTGAAAAACTCTTAAACACAAATTGAAAAATGAAGACTCCACCGTCGCCGCCACCGTACCCTATCATCGATGTCGTACCCCAACATCGTTACCCGTCGTCACCCTTGCCATCCTCATCCCCCCCGAGCACCACCACCAATCGACGGAAACCCTAGCCCCACAACTCTTCCCTAACCATCGATTAAACCCTAGCTTCACTCTTCCCCCAACCACCGGGAAACCCAATCCCCGCCGCTGCTATGCCAGAGAGGAGGTATGCTACTGGAAATTGATAGGGATTTGCAGAGTGTGAAAAAATGGAATCGAGGATTTGACGGGTACAGACGAGGAACGGAAAAGAAAAGAGAAGAAGAAATTTTTTGTGGTTAATAAACATTGAGGGCATAATTATCTTTTTACATTTTTTGTTTTTATTTTTTAAAATAGGGTTATAATGGTCATTTTATGTATTTCCAGTCAAATTCAGGCCTCCTGGGTTTTAGCACATTCTAGCAAAACACAGGGTTACAATAGCACTTTCCAACTTTACAAGGTCATATTAGCACAAACCCTCAAAACATAGGGTCATATGAGCACTTGACTCTTTTAATTTTGGCATTTGTGCAATTTGCGTATGTAGTACTAAGAGTGCACAGATAAAAGGTGATGTATCACTAAGTACTGATGCATCAAAACATCTGTAGTTTCACTTTTTTGTGGCGGTGGAGGTGGAGTGGAGGTGGTGCGGTGAAGGTGGTGGAGCAGTGGCGGTGCTGGTAGTATAGTGGTGTGTTAAAGAGCATTTTCATCTTTTAAATTTTAGTATTCTGCTGAAAGGGAATTTTGGTCATTTCCAGTCATTCAATAGCCAGTAATGACCAGTCAATGCCGGAATATAGTCTTTAGGGTTATATATGCACTTATGTAAAGTAGTTAGGATTATATTTGCACTGAAATTTATCTCAGGGTTATATTTTCACTTTCTCAATTATATAGGGTTATATTTGCATATTTCCCTAAACAATTTGATTCCACTTATGATTTGGTTTTTTTCTTAACAACAAAAAGTATAAATAGATATGACATCTTTTAAGAATAAAAAACATGAAATATATAAATTTTGAAACAAGATATCAAGAACAAAGGCAAAAAAATCGATACTTTTTATATAATCAAAGAGAGGAGAACCCAATTTAAATAAAAATAAGAAAGTCGTTCATTTCAAAAGTATCAATTGTGTATTTTCTTTAGCACTATTTTTTCTGTAGTATTTGATTTTTTTTGTCCATTAAATGAAATAGTCTACTTGGGTTTGTTATTTTAATGGTTGATTCAATTTTTTAAAAAATATAATTTTTATCCCCCCTGTATAAAATTCCTGGTTCTGCCACTAGATGTAGTTGGATCAAATTTTGTATTGTTGGCGTATCTCCCTAACAAGCATGTAACTTGCAGAGGATAAATGCCAAATATAATATTTTCTACCACGACTGGTTCGAGGTTGGCGTTGTTTTAAGTCGATGGACTTTTATTTAACACGCCAACTGTCTTCTGAAAGTAAGTCGATGGACTTTGTTCGATGGATTTGAGCTGATAATTCTGAATGATTTCACATGTACCTTATTGTTTTTAATAGTGAATGTTATTGTATAGAATTTAATAGAGAAAAGTGCTTATATAACCCTACCTAGTTCACATAAGTGCCAATATAACCTTTTGATAATTGAAATTGCTAATATAACCCTAGATATTTTATGTAAGTGCAATTCTACCCATTACGACAGCTTAAGGTTGGATTTAATTGAAAATATACTTATACCTCTAAAATATAACTTCTTCCTCTTTTCTTTCTACTCCACCATTACAACACCATTCCTCTTTAGTTAATGATCAAAGTAGTGGCACTCGGGTTTTCCAGAAAATTTGCTAGTGGAGGTGACTATCGGGGTGGCACCGCCAGTTCCCTGAATGCTAGACCTGAGCTCGTGAGCACGCCCAGAGTTGAATCTGCCACTGGTAAAAGCTGGATTGTCCCGGAGGCGCTCAGAGTGAACTAAAGGGGGGGCGAGACTGAGGCTCTTCGGTGATGGTTGGGGGTGATGAAATTGGGTGAGGGGTAGTGGTGCTAATGAAATTGAGCCAGTGATGGTTGGTGATGATGAAATTGGGGGTGGAAGGTGGTGATAGTGGGGCTCGCTGGTGGTGGCGGCGGGGGTGAAAGGCTTGCTGAAGTGGATTAGGGGGCTGAGGCTCGACGATGATGGTTGGTGATGATGAAATCAGGGGTGGTGGTGGTGAAATTGGGCTGAAACTCGAGGGTGGAAGGTGGTGGTGGTGGAGCTGGCTGATGTTGGCGGCGAGGGTAAAATATGGCAAGGATGGCTAGAGGGAGTGGTGGTGGTGGGGCTGGGGGGTGGTGGTGGCAGGGGTGGAATGCGGCAAAGCTGGCTAGCTAGGGGGCGGTGGTGGGGCTGGCTGGGTGGGGATGGTGGTCAGGCGGTGGTGGTGGTGCGGGCAAAATGATCCCAGCACTTTTAGGTATTAGGCCAAAGAGCATTTTAGTTTTTTTATATGTGGTCAACGCGGAAATGATGTTTTAAGGTCATATTGACACTTATGTCAACTAGTTATGGTTGTTTTTACACTAAATATAATCTGATGGTTATACTGGCACTTACTCAAATATGTAGGGGTTATATTTGTATATATCCCAATTTAATATTAATGAAATTATTTGATGCAGTAAATAAGTACTCTCTCCGTCCCAGTTCAAATTACACACTTATTTTGTGGACATTATTCTCTATCAAAATTTCATCATACATTTGAATAGATATATACTCCCTCTGTCCCAGCTCAAATTTTATGGAATCTTTTCTACGGTTATCAAGAAACATGTTTGACCGTTAATATGTTTAACTATGTATCACAACGACAAACAAAACATTACTTTTGGGAAACTACTTGTAACAACGGATCCAAACATATAACATAATGTTATTGTTTATATATCTATTCAAATATGGTCAAAGTTGGACACTGGATATCGGCGTAAAGTGAAGTAGGATGTTTGAGGTAGGACAGAGGGAGTAAGTAACAATATCATCGTTTATGACATACTCCCTCTGTCCCAGATTAAATTGCACAGAATCTTTTTCACAGTCTCCAACACACACGTTTGACCATTAATATATTTAACTACGCATTATATCAGTAAATAAAAAGTTACTTTCTAGAGACTACTTGTTATGACGAATCCAACGATATCACATACAACAATAATATTGTTTATATATCTATTCAAATATGTAGTCAAAGTTTTCTTAGTTTCACTGAATTTTTAATCTTGTGCAATTTAATCCGGTACGGGGGGAGTAGTTGAATTCAGTGAACAAGTAATTTTTAAAAATTAATTTTTTATTTTTTGTTTTTACATGTGGTTAAAATATTAACAATCAATTATATTTCTTAAATAGTATGATAATGATTGGTGTGTAATTTAATTTGGGAGAGATAATGAAAGTTGTTTTTGAAAGGCGTCGTTTCACTATCGTTGCCCTCATGAAGTTGAAAACTTGATCGAGTTGATGGGCGAAGCTTCTGATTGGACTTCATATTGTATTGGGAGATAAAGAATGTTGATCACTAATGTGACGTAGACTTGTACGGTACCGATTGACCTTGGTTGTCCACCTTCAGCAGTCCAAACTATCGAGATCAAGGAGGTAAACCCACATGATCGGTTAATTGGTTAGATCTTTTGCTTCAATTCTTCTATTGCAGGTTTAACTCTTGTCAGTTGTACTGTGGAAATTTCTTCAATGGAGGGATCCCTTGTGGGGAGCAAGTACAGTCATTGATCAGGGATTTGATCCTAATATCCGTTGTGATTTACCTCCTCAGTGATGACTATAGTTTTGGCACAACTAGTACCCAGAGGGCGAGAATATCGCATTTTATAGAGACTAGGGAGGAGCAAAATGAATCAGTGAAAGTTCACATTTGCGTGATTATATCAAAATTTTAAATATACAGTTGATTAAGGCCATATTTACTATTGAATACACTCAATAGTAAATGTTCATAGGCTCATTTTTAATTCATTAGTCAATTAAATGTTCTCTTAAACTCAGTTTGAGGTTATGATCTCAAATCATAGTTCATTAACTATGAATGTGACGAGGCCGTCTTTGAGAATCTGGAAGCCCTGTACAAAAAAAAAAAGGGGTTCCTAGATACATTAATGTAAAATTATTACATAAAATTTATATAATTTGGATATAACGGTTTTCAAAACAAAATATAAAGACAAAGATAAATTACTCCCTCCGTTTTTTTTTTCATTGGCACACTTACTAAAAGTGGTGTTTTTTTTTAATTGACACTTGTTATTTTGGGCAAGTTTAAGGTTTTTACATCCACTCATTTTACTTTCTCTTCTTTCAATTCAATTTCATCCACTCATTTAGCATCTCCTCAATTCTAACACCAAAAGAGATGTGCCAATGAAAAAAAAATGGAGGGAGTAATAATACTACTTAATTACCATTAAATACAATATAAAAAATACTACAAGTTGGGTTCTTACAAGTAAGAAGATACTTTGATCGAAAAGAAACGTGCAAATGTGCTGAACTAAGAAGTCGGAACGAGAAAGGAAGACGACTTCCAGAAGAATCGAGTTTAATTTTTTAAAAATAAATAAATGATATATATATATGTAATTAATAATAAAATTTTGGAGCCCCAAAGTTCAAAAGCACTGATTGAACATGGGTTAGAGATGGCCCTGAATGTGAGACTTTTGTATCATCATACGAGTTCATGTCATCATATATGCATCGCATATAATTTTATATCATTAAAAGTTTCTTGCATTTATAAAGAGAGACCGTCTCATGGTGAGGTCAGGGACTAGAGGCAAAATAAGAGAAGGACAAACTAAATCGGGGGTTAAATCACAATAATTTTATTCTCGGTGCCAGAATGAAAAAAGCAAAAAAGATGAAGGACCAAACAGCAAATAAACAGACATTATAACACAGTAAAACATCTTCCCTCATCTTCCTTGTTACGTCGGCGTCGCTGCCTCGCCCTCCGCCGTCACAGCCTCGCCGTCTCCTCGCCTTCTTCGTCATTGAATTAACTTCTCCATCATGAAAACCCTAGTTTTAGAGATTCATAACTCCGTCGTGGCTTGGGATTAAGGTTTCTTTGATTCTTGTGTTTATCTGACTTCAAATTGCATCGCTGACTCTGATTCGTAACTCCGTCGAGGCTTTGATGTTGCTCTGATTCGCCGGTACCCAAGGATCGAGGCATAACAGCGGAGTGGTGGCGGGATTGAGGGAATGGTGATGGGTGAGGCATAGGGGCAGGGTGGTGGCGTGATTGAGGTAATGGTGATGGGAGGGGCATAGGGGTGGTGGTGGTGGCGAGTAAGGTGCTAGTAGGTGTTGAGGGCTTCAATCGAGGGATTCCAATTGCAATTCACCAGAGATGTTAAAGGCTAGTTGAACCATTCGCCGGTGGCCACAGATTTTGCTAGGGTCGATGTCGGGGATGAGTTCATCTTCCTCGTCGCCAGAGTCATCACTCATCACTGTGCCCTCGATTTTGTAGTGCTCACCGGGTTTAACCCATTTTCCGGTGGCCAGGTTGATTTAGATCAATCCAATTTGAAGGGTGGTTTAGTTTAATTTTTTGGGCCTGATTATTTAGGCTTTGTCTTTAGTTGGGCCTAACTTTTGAAACTTCACCTTCAAGTTATAATTCATCCTATTAAATTATTAAAATATCAAGGTTAAAAATTAATTATAAGGCAAAATAAATTAAATAGATAAACATCACATAAAAGATAATAAAATATTTAAACATCAAATTTAAAAAAACTAAAAATACACTAGATTATAGTTAAACATCAAATAAATTAGAATAGTTTAATGTTAAGTATAAATTAAAATACACACTAAATAAAAATAGTTAAACATCAATTAGATAAGTAAGAAATTAAAAAAATAATAAAAATAACATCCAATACAAAACTAAAATACACATAATTCTCAATTAATCTAAAATTAGCTTGTCGAGACTTGATTATTGTTGCATGAGATATTACACAGTTATGTTGTGATGGTTCAATTTTTTTGTTTGATGTTTACAAAAATGTACTGATAAGAATGTTGATTTAAACAAGATATTCATATGTTTCACTGCACTTATAAATTTCATTGTTGTTGCATTGAAATAACTTGTTAAACATCGCTCATTAGAAAAAAAAAAAGTTCAAATGCCCTAAGGCATCGCTAACACAAAAATAGATGAAATTCAAACAAATATAAAAATATCAACAACAATCTAGTGCCTCGACTCTAAAAAAATAAACCATTATTTTTAAAACATCATTCAAACAACACATCTCAAGCAATCAAATTCTATTCCCCCCAACTTATTTCCCTTCGTTGCTCGCTTGTTCACGAACTTGTCTTCTCTCCTGCTGGTTTTGAAGAGGATGGCTCTTCTACTCCACCAACACCAAGATCCAAGGTCGGCTCTGGTCCTCTGTTAAAGGGAACATCTTTAGGAGCATGATTCCTCATAGCATGTTTTATTATCTCATCAATGGCATCGTAAAGCTCTACCTTAGATATTGTTCATGTGAAAAAACACATGAAGCATCTCATACAGTAATAAAAACTTCAATATCTGAAATTAAACAACACAATATCACACATAACATGACTGACAACTACATTGTGAAACATCAAATGCAGTATTCAAAACATCAATATCAAAATTTTAAAACATCAATCAGTACACACTAAAATATCAAAGAAATAAAACTGAACATCAATTGCACACTTAAAATACTACAAGCATCAAAAACCGAAATTTAAAACATCACACCAACACAGATAACAATACTTAAAACCTAAACATGAAACATCACAAAAAACCAGAAACATCAACAATAGTATGTAAAACATCACATCTAAAAAATATCAAAAATTATAGATCCTACTTCCTTTTCGATTGCAACAACAGTGGGCAAGCGTTCTTAGACATATAAGAAACAGTAACAACACAAATTTTTGCACAAATCATAACAAAACCCTAAGATATCACACATAATCAAAACTGAACATCAACTGCACGCTTAAGCATGAAAACACCACAAGCATCAAGCGCTGAAATTAAAACATCACACCAACACTAATAATAGTACTTAAAGCCTAATACATGAAACATCACACTAAAAATGAGAAACAACATTAACTGGACCTGAAACATCACTGGTAAAAATTAAGAAAACTTACGAATCCTTATTCCTTCTCGACTGCAGCAATTGTGGACAAGTGCTCTTAGACATCTAAGAAACAACAATAACACAAAAATTAACACAAATAGTAACAAAACCCTAAGATATCACACACACAATCAAAATAACAAAACTGAACATCAATTGCACACTTAAAACACTACAAGTATCAAATACTGAAATTAAATCGTCACACCAACACATATAATAGTACTTGAATCCTTAACATGAAACATCACACAGGAAACCTGAAACATCAACAACATATTTAAAACATCACATCTGCAAAATAACAAAATTTACATATCATCTTTCCTTCTCAATTGCAGCAACAATGTGCAAGCATTCTTAGACATCTAAGAAACATCATCAACAACAACAAAAATAGCACAAATCATAACAAAACCCTAAGATATCACACACAATCATAATTGAACATCAATTCCACACTTAAGCATGAAAACACCACAAGTATCAAGCGCTGGAATTAAAACATTACACCAACACTGATAACAGTACTTAAAGCCTAAAACCCGAAACATCACACTGAAAATGAGAAACATCATTAACTGTACATAAAACATCACAACTAAAAATTAAGAAAACTTACAACTCCTCCTTCATTCTCGATTGCAGCAGCAGTTATGCAAATCTTTTTAGACATCTAACAAACAGAAAACTCCAAAGCTATACCAGAAAATTCATCTAAATATTCGCCAAAAAACTCCAAAAATCTCAACGAACCACTGTGTGGAAGAAAGAAAAAAGAAAAATGGAGAGGATGTGCGGTTGAATTGAAGAAAATGAGCTCGAATTGAAGAAAATGAGCTCGAATTGAAGGAAGATGGAAGAGAAATGAGAGGAGAGAGAATAAGGTGGAATAGAAATGAAGAGGAGAGAGAATAATGAGGGAAAAGGAGAAGAGAGAGAAAGTTTCAGAAAAATATGATTGGAGAATGAGCAAATGTTGATATTAATACCTAGACCTAAATGTAAATTTATAAAATTTCACATCCAACCTCTGGACTTTTAAAAATTCAATTAAAAACCTCATTTACAATTAAATCTCTGGTCACACTATGAGACGGTCTTATACAAGACTTTGTCTTATAAAGAAACATTTAGTACCACATAATATTTCATTTGTTCCAATCAAACATGCTTAGTTGACTATTTTGATTTAAACTGAGCTAATGACGAAAAAAGTCTATTATTATACATGTAATATTGTTATCATGTGATATATTATTGGATTCATTATGAAATATTTTTAAATTTTATTTTTTCAAAAAAAATTCACACACATATATAAAGATATTAGTGATTAGATAGTGATGTAGTTGATTCCAAAAGGACAACTACACAAATTTTGTTGGGATCAAGCACTAGTGGGAATAGGGCCAATAACGACGATATTATCGAACCAGAGAATGCACTTTAGAACCGCCTTCTCTAGCTCCGCCTCTAACCAAAAATTATCAAAAGCTGTTCAAATAACCGCCTTTAATAGGGTCCAAAATAGGTTTCGAACTTGGAACGAGGAAACCCAGATCTGAAACACTACACATGAAACCATAGCAAGATAAAAAAATGGATAAGTGCCAATATAATCCTATCTACTTGAGTAAGTGCCAATATAACCCTATGATAATTTTTAGTGCAAATATAACCCTAGCTAGTCAATGAAAGTGCCAATATAACCCTAAGACCTCATTTCCGGCATTAACCTCAATTTTTCAGCATTGACTCTATGTAAATTACCAAAATACCCTTTGGACTAACTCTGAAATTGGGTGGATAATTTTACCCTCATAGTTAGCCGGAACGCCATAGTTCGTTAAAATTATGTAGGGTTAAATCAGCACATTATGCAATCTTATTGGGTTATATCAGCACATTCCTAATGTTTGTAGGGTTATATCAGTACATTTCTAATGTTTGTTGAGTTATATCAGCACATCCTTAAAACTTATAGGGGTATATTGGCACTTTTACTAACTATATAGGGTTATATTGGCACTTTCAAATATTGAAAGGTTATATTGGCACTTATGTCAACTAAGTAGGGTTATAAAAGCACTTTTTTCTATAAACAAAAACAATGAAAAATGAATAACAACAACAAAAGAAACAATCAAAATGCCCTTCAACAACAGAGATCAACATAGAGATCAAAACAATAGCAAATGAAACCTATCGGCGGAAACAGCACAACAAAAGCACCAATAGCGGCAGTGGTGAAGTCAGGGCAGCGGCGATGAAGGAACCCTAGCGGCGAGAGCGGCGATGAACCCTATCGGCAGAGGAACCCTGGCGGTAAAAGCAATCTTAGCGGCGGAGGAACATCTCCCTAGCGTACGCGACTTCTATGGTGGTGGCGAGCGGCGTACAACCTCTCCCTGGCGTCGGCTTCAACGGTGGTGGTGAGCGGCATCAATTTCCTGCAGTGGCGAGCGGCGGAGGGTTGACTGGAGCGGTGGTCGAATGGAGGCGAAGATGGGGTGAGCGGTGGTGGGATGGAGGAAAAGATGGGGCGAGGGGTGGTGGGATGGAGGTGGCGTGGATGGAGGCGGCATTGTGGGGGAGTACAAAATGGATTATATCAATGGGAGAAGACGTGTTCAATAATGGGAGAAGAAAGGAGAAAAATGGCTAAGTATTGACCTCTCTTGGGCCAAAAGAAAAAAAAATATCCCATTAAAGGCGGTTCTATAAATCGCCTTTAAAATGAAAAGTGACTTGGGAAAGCACTTTCGAACTTGGAAGTGCTTTCGACCCTTCAGAAAAAAAGTAATTTTAAAGGCTGAACCGCCTTTTGATAATTGAAACAGCTTTTAAAATGGTCCGGGAGGGAGTTCCGAACTCGGAACCCCTTCCGGACCTCAATTTAAGGCAGTTCCGCATTTTTTGTAACCGCCTTCTATCGTCGCCTTTAATGAGCTGCTCTCTACTAGTGGAGAGATTATATAATTTGTATTATATATTTATTATTTTAAGAGCCAGTCTCTTGAAAGACGGTCTTTCCATAAGTCACGGAAAGACCAATGTTTAAAGCGCAAATTAGAAGAAATGAAGATAAATTTTTTGGGTTGCATGAATCGGGTTATAAATTTTATAACTATTACACGTTGCTTAATAAAATTTTAATATTGCAAGTAATACATTTTACCTTTTATTATTCTAATTAAACCCTATCTTTCCATAAGTCTATGGGAAGATGATATTTTCCAACACTTTACTAAGGAACGGGAGTAAATTTTAAGGTTAAAATTTTTGAAAAATACGGTATTAGACGGTATTTTCCAACACTTTACTAAGGAACTGGAGTAAATTTCCAACATCGGCGATATTTTTCAAATTGTTGGAAATTTTATCTCAGCGGTATTTTTCAAATTGTTGGAAATTAACTCCTGTTCCTTAGTAAAGTATTTTCCAACACTTTACCAAAATTTTTATCCCGTTTCCAATATAATTTAAGTGAGAGGTTACTAAGGAACGGAGTACTCCCTTTGTTTTGCTATGTTTGATACATTAACTTTAGGTGGTATTATTTTCTCAAGTTAAGATGTATGAGAGAATTAAGTATAGAGAGTAAAAAGTTTAATGAGTGATTGAAAATAATTCACTTTTTACCGTAAAAGTAAAGGTGTTAATCTTAGCAAAATATATGAAAGCAGAAAGTGTGTCAAATTTAAGAAAACGAAGGGAGTAATTGGCTTTGAAAGGGGATATTGTTTGGAAGAGTTGCACTTCTAAGCAAAGTTAACTTATTTTAAAAGCGGAATATATCAATTCTGTTTTTCCCCAAAAAATGACTTATATTTAAAAATAGAACACTGAAAAGTGTTTTATTTATAGGTAAAAAAACTTATAAACTCTTCTACGTGTAGCCATTTAACCCTGGACAAAAGTGGGACACATTGGTCTCAAAAGAAAAGACTTTTGAAATTCCGGTAGTTGTTTCGACATTTATGAATGCAGGCATTCTGGCATAGTGTGAAAATAGAAACTACGTAGAGAGTATATAGTCGGGCACGCTTCAATCCTGAACGACTTCTACTTTATCGAAAAAAAGGAGAGAAAAAAACGACTTCTACACTCAAGTCCCCCAAGCCCAGCGCAATGGCCAATTATCATGAACAGAGCCGGCCGGCCCTCACCGCGGTCAAATCCAATGGACCATTCAGGGTTCAAAATTTTAAGGGATTTATGAAAATACTACTATTAATTATATTTTCACAGACAAGGTAAGGTAAGAACGTTTTTTCACATGCTTATGCAAAAATGAAGTTCAATTACAATAATGAAAAGGTAAAAGAATTTAGTTGTAATAAAAATGTAATAAAACTAATTAGGTAGCGTGTAATAGTTATAAGTTTATGATCCGATTAATGCAACTCAAAAATGATCCCAGATTCAGCAAAGTAAGATCTCAAAGGCGGAGATTTTGCACCATTATAAGCACGAACGCGTAGAATGGAGCGGTCAAACTGATTCTTGATCAAAGCACAAAACTCAGTAAATCTAGTAGCTACATCTGACTTAGCAACTGATAAATGAACCCAAATAGCCCTAGAATAATCATCAACGATTGTTAAACAATAAAATGCACCACCGCAAGATGATGTTCTATAAGGACCCAAAACATCACAATGTATTAATTCAAACAATGAACTAGCATTTGAAGAACTCAAAGGAAAACTGTGTCTAGTCTGTTTTGCTCTATAACACACAGAGCAAGGAACGAAAATATTATATGTGCTAAAATCAAGAGAAGAAATAGAAGACAGCACCGTAAAGGAAGAATGTCCAAGACGTTGATGCCATAAATCAGATGAAGAAACTGAAGCAATTGTCGGAATAGACTCCATGATATGAGGGCGAACACAAGTATCCAGCATACGAAGCCAATAAACCCCCCACTGATGTTCACTCACGCCAATCACAATTCTCGTACTAGTTTTTTTTTTGTAAAATTCAATAATTTTTAATAAACAAAGCTGGACATTTTAAGGCAGATAATAATCTAGAGTATGATAATAAGTTGCATCGCAAAGTAGGTATGTAGAGCACATGAGTAGGGGTGACATAACCAAAGAAAATAGAACCATATTGTGTAGCAGACAACATAGATCCATCAGGCAGTATAACATTCACAGAATTGATAACACTAGTAATATCAGTAAGAGAACTATTATCACAGGTCATGTGATATAAGGCTCCCAAATCAAGAATCCATGGTAACAGTAGACTTACCTGACCCATGGTCAGACAGAGAGTTAAACTGATTAAATAAATACATGGTCGTGCTCCATTGATCGTCAAACAGAGTAGGGCCAAAATCAGAATGGATAGGGGCACCACCATTGGAGGCCACCGTAAACCCTGACGACAACATGGCAGTGCTGGTGAATGACGGCAGAGGAGGACGGGCGCCAGCAGCTGGAACGTTGTTCCCGACGGTGGCAATCGATCGAGCAGTTGGCACCATCTTCTTGGTGGCATTGGCTCCCCCCCCCCTCATCTCTGTGTACCATTCTGGATAGCCATTAGCTGAAAATAAGAATATTTGTTGTGATCCTTACGATGACAGTGCTTACAGATAAGATTCTTGCGATCAGCTTAAGTGGGGACAATTGTCGAAGAACTCAAATGTGGTGGGCATCGTGCGGCATATGCCTTGGAGTCATAAGAAGGCTCGCGAGACCAAATGCATCTTTGTGATTCTTTTCTTGAGCAACAAGCGCATAGACGCGCATAACAGGTGGCCGTGGATCAAGACTCATGACATGGGATCACAAGGTGTAATAGCCTTCATCTAGACAGAGGAGAAATTTATAGATCAAATCTTTTCCCTCTCGCGGAAGGCATCAGAGGCATGGTTGCAAGTGCACATAGGCTTGCAAGCTTCACAGGTGCAAACTAAAGGAGGCCACAAAGAGTTGTAGTCAACAAAAAGCTTCTTCACTTTGGAAAAATAAATGGCAATGATCTGACAATTCTGCCGACAGTTCTGTATATCATCACGCATCTGCGGAATTTTCATACCATCACCAATGGTAAATCGTGCATTTAGATCATCCCACAAATCCTTAATTGTGGCAAAGTAGCGTGTAGAAGATCGCAATGCTGGATCTACAATCTGTAAGATCCTAGCTAATCAATAGCATGAGGGTGATCATCCAGGGGTTTGGTAATGGATTTATCAATGAAACCATTCTTATTCTTTGCAAGCATAGCATTACAAATTCCAATAGCCCATTCAAGGTAGTTCCGTTCACCCTTCATCACGACGGGACAGATGACTTAGTGTCAGATTGTAATTGCAATTGTTTCAGTAAAGATGCAATCACCTCAGAGGCATTCAGATTTTACAGCTTATTGGCCTCAGCTTCAGCATCGATGCGAGCCTGTTTAGCAGCATCGATATTAACTTTAGAAGTCACCATGATGCAAAACCAGGTATAGATCAGGGGCAAATTGGTAGATTGGCGGTAGATCGAATCGGCAAGGTGCGGGGCACGTGGTGTGGAAGGTGGGAGCGCGTGAAGCTTGGAGGTTGCGCATGGGCAGCGACGCACGGACGAATCAGAACGGAAAAGAAGTCTGACGGATCGTGGAAACTAGAAGGAGGTGCAACGGTTGGTGAACGGTGGAAATCGGTGAGCGGCAGCGGCGGCTGGACAGCGGTGTGTGAAGGTGATGCGTGGCTTACGGTGGCGGGGGGAGCTGGACAATGGCGGCAAAATTTTCTTTGGGATTTCAGGATTATAGGCTCCGATAACATGTAGAAAATAAGGGTAATAATCTGTAATTGTATTCATGGTCTCAGAATACATTATATGGTGGTATAAAATGCCTGTACAAATTAGGAAAAGGAAATAAAAATATAATTACAATTACAAGTAATATCAATATTTCTTAATAGTAACCTTCTTCTTTGGAAAAAAATTGGGAAAGACCGTATTTCCATAGGCTTATGAAAATACGGGGTTTCATTACAATAATAAAAGGTAAAAAATCTTAGTTGTATTATTAAAAAGACTAAATTATTTTTTTGGTCCCCTACAAAGTATCTTTTACTATCTTTTGGTCCCCAGTTGCAAAACAACCCTTAGATGGTACCCTACAAATTCAAAGCATTGTTTTTGGTCCCCAAACCCAGTTTCCGGCAAGATTTCTGGTTTTCAGGCCCACGTGCTGGTCACGTGCCATTTTTCCCGGTAAGCTCAGGGCTAATTTGGTAATTTCACTAAGTACGAGAATCAAGAACAACTGACCCGACCCGAGAGTTCATTCCCTCTTTATTTTCATTTTGCGCGTTTAAATCACCCCTCTTCTGTATTCATACTCCATTTTGAAATAGAACACAGAGAAAGCATATTGATTTCATTCACCACCCGGAGAATCAGTAGAAATAGATGCAGAATTGCTAGAATTGCAGAAGCAATTCGAGCAGGCGCAGCAAGTAAAATCCAGCATACGTCTATCGGAATGAAACGTCATCGAATTGGTCCAGAAGCTGTAGGAACTCCACATCATCGACTTTGATCTCCTCCACACCACTTCCGGCAAGGAATACATCACTCTGGTACTCCTAATCCACTCAATTAGCCTTTTCTGATATAATCCACTCCTAATACATCACTCTGGTACTCCTCCACACCACTTCTCTCATTCTCGTTCTCGGGTCAATTAATCCGGTAAGCTCAGGCTCACGTGACGGCCGCGAAAGCGGAGGTGAATCAAGGCTGAGATCTGAATTGTGGCTGGGGTCTGAATTGTGGCTGAGGTCTGAACCGCGACTGAAGTCGGGGCGGTGGTGGCCGAATTCATGACGACGGAGGCTGAGGTCGGGGCAGTGGTTGAGCGGCGCGACTGAAGGTGGTCTGAATCATCTGCGGCGTTCGCGATGTTTTCGACGGAGGTGAGATAGCTGGATTATCGGAGATGGAAAAATAGTTTGGAAATGCATCAGTTGGGCCATGGAAATGCATCTCTCTGCAAGGAAATAATAGTTATGAAGCTGCTTTAGCGGCGGAGGAAACCCAATTGAGAGAAAATCATTTTTCAAAAACATTTTTAATTTAGAGAAAATCACAACCTTGTGAAATTACCAAATTAGCCCTGAGCTTACCGAAAAAAATGGCACGTGACCGGCACGTAGGCCTGAAAACCAGAAATCTTGCTGGAAACTGGGTTTCTGGACCAAAAATAATGTTTTGAATTTGTAGGGTACCATCTAAGGGTTGTTTTTCAACTGGGGACCAAAAGAAAAGATACTTTGTAGGGGACCAAAAAAATAATTTAGTCTATTAAAAATTATTATGCAACGCGTAGTAGTTATAAAGTTTATAACCTGATTCATGCAACCCAAAATTTTTATCTTCATTTCTTCATATTTGCACTTTAAACCTTGATTTTTCCATGAGTTATGAAAATATCGTCTTTGTTAGACTAAATCAGACTCCTGATTAGATTATGATTTATTCTGATTAGAGTTCTTTCCTTATTACACCTCTATTGTACTCTCTATATATTCAGATATCAATAATACAATTTATGATGGCAAATCATTCTATCATGGTATCAGAGCAATTTCTGATCCTAAGCCCTAAATTTTAATTTATTGTTCAGCGCCTTACCTCCTCTCTTTTCCGGCCCTGATTCCGGTGAATTTCCGGTCAAACTCCGGTAGCCTCCGGCAGTTCCTTTTGGTTCACTGGTGCTCCAATCGGCGTCGTCATCTTCCGCTCATCCATCAGGTTCATCGGATTCGTCATCATCGATCATCATCAATCATCCAACAGCGGCGTCTTCTCAAGCCTCGATTTTCTTCCTCCGGCGAGTTCTTCAACAGCGGTGAGTTCTTCATTCTTCCCGACGTCTTCAGATTGACGTTTCCATCAGCGGCCGACGTCTTTACATCGACGTCTCCAGCGGCGAGTTCTTCCATCAACGGCCGACGTCTTCACATCAGTGGCCAATGGCGAGTTCCATCAACGGCGAGCTCTTCCAGCGCGAGATCCACGCGCATTTTCCAGCACGAGATCCACACGCGTTTTCCAGCACGTAAAAGTCACGCACCAGCTCAGCCGAAGAAGACATCTCCAGCGCGTGAAGGACACGCGCGATTTGACTCGCGCATCAAGTGAATTTCTCGCGGGCGTCAATTTCTCGCGAGTTGAACCTATTTCTCGCGAGTTAAACCTGTTTCTCACGAGTTGAACCTATTCTCGCGAGTTGAACCTATTTATCGCGAATTGCTCAAATTCTCGTCAGCACCCAGTCAATTTCTGTGCAATTTCGATCCTTTGCTATGGTTTATTTGGGCCCTATATCTCGGGAAGATTGCTCCACTAATTGGATTGCAGACAAGGTGTTGTTTCAGGCCAGTTTGAATGGTTCCAACCGTCATCCTTTGTTGAATCAGTGGATTGTTGATTCGGGTGCTACATCTCACATCACTGCTCACACCAGTCATCTTGATAAGGTACAACGTTATCGTGGTTCTGATTCTATTCTTGTTGGAAATGGTGAATCATTATCTATTTCTCACATCGGTCAATGTCATTTCTCTGGTTTCTCTGTTAATGATGTTCTGGTAGTTCCTAAGATTACTAGAAGCTTATTATCCATCAGTAAGCTTACTCGTGATTTACCTATCCGTATTATATTTGATGCCGATGCATTTTCCATTGAGCATAAGCATACAAGGACGATGATTGGTAAAGGCCGTCATAGTTCAGGTCTTTATTTTCTTGAGACTGGTGATTCCACCTTTTTAGGCGAACTACGCTCTACAAAGCTTCATGCTTCTTTTGAGCAGTGGCACTCTCGCCTCGGTCATGTGTCTCATGATACTGTTCAGTTATTGAATCGACGGGCCTTATTTCTGTCACTTTTGCTATGCCTGCACCTGTCAGTTGCTCTCCTTGTCAGATGGCCAAGAGTAGCCGTTTGCCCTTTTCCACTAGTGACAAACGCGCTACTAGTTTATTGGATAAAGTACATTGTGATTTGTGTGGACCAGCTCCTGTTTTATCTGTCGGTGGTTTCTCTTATTATGCCATTTTCATTGATGATTTTTTGCGATTCACATGGTTTCTTCCGATGCGGCATAAGTCGGATTTCTATGACACTTTTATCCAGTTTCAGAAATTCGTTGAGAATCAGTTTTCTGCTAGGGTTAAAAAATTTCAGACCGATGGTGGCACCGAGTTTACTAATCACCGACTTCAGGCTCATCTCATATCATGTGGCATTCATCATCAGATGTCCTCGCCCTATACACCTGCTCAGAATGGCCGGGCTGAGCGGAAGCATCGTCACATCACAGAAACTGGTCTTGCCATGCTTTTTCACTCTTCTGTGCCGCACTGTTATTGGGTGGAAGCCTTCTCCTCTGCAGTTTACATTATTAACCGTCTGCCTAGTTCAGTTCTGAGTGGAAAATCACCTTTTGAGGTTGTTTTTGGTCATGTGCCTGACTATACCCTCTTTCACCCGTTTGGTTGCCGTGCATTTCCATGTCTGCGTGCCACTGCTACTGATAAGTTTGCACCCCGATCCATTCCCTGTGTTTTTATTGGCTATAGCCCTCGTCACAAGGGCTTCCAGTGTCTCGACCAGACTTCTGGGTGCATATATATCTCTCGCCACGTTCGTTTTGATGAAACTTTCTTTCCTTATGTCTCATCTTCCACAGACAGTCGTTCGATTTCAGATCTGGAGATTTCATCATTTTTTGATGGAACTGTTACTTCATCGATTGGGGCCACCACACCTGTGTCTGTGCCTGTTCCAACTGCCCCTCCTTCACCACCATCTTCCATCTGGACGGTTGACCTGGACCCGGCTCCTCGGCCACCGCCCACCATACCTCAGCCGCTGGCCATCACTCCTCAGCCACCGTCTCAGCCACCGGCCACCATGTCTCAGCCTTTATCGGCTATTATTTCTCCGACGACTTCCGACGGCCACTCTCCAGTCAGCGCATCTCGATCTTCCTCGGTGTCATCAGCTGGTTCGACTCCTCCATCTTCGCCGCCCCCACTTCATACTCATCGGATGGCCACTCGATCTTCTACTGGTGCCATTCAGCGCTGGGATTATTTAGATATTATTGCTCATGGTCTCACTGCCGCACTTCTCTCTCAGACAGAGCCCACTGATTATCGCTCTGCCATTCAGGATCCAGCCTGGGTTTCAGCCATAGATGATGAGATGGCCGCTCTTCGTGGTCAGCACACTTGGGATTTGGTGCCTCTACCTTCGAATGTCAACATTGTTGGCTCCAAATGGGTCTATAGGCTCAAGTATCTACCAGATGGCACTCTTGAGCGTCACAAAGCTAGACTTGTGGCGCAGGGTTTCTATCAGATTTCGAGTTTTGATTTTGACCACAATTTCAGTCCTGTGGTTAAAGCCTCCACTGTTAGGACGGTTCTCGCCATAGCCACCATGCGTTCCTGGCCACTTCATCAGTTGGATGTCAAGAACGATTTCCTTAATGGTGTTCTTGATGTTCCAGTCTATATGAAGCAGGCCATTGGTTATCAGGATTCTGTCCATCCAGACTATGTTTGTCGTTTGTGAAAGGCCATTTATGGTCTTAAGCAGGCTCCCTGAGCTTGGTTCCAGCGTTTCAGCAGTTATCTGACATAGCTTGGTTTTCGGTGCAACTCAGATGATACTTCTTTGTTTGTCCATTCGAGAGGGTCGTCGTTACTGTACCTACTTGTGTATGTGGACGATATCATTCTTACAGGAAATGACTCGACTCTTCTTCGCCAGTTCATTGATCGGACACACAGAGAGTTTGCGATCAAGGATCTCGGTGCTCTTCATTACTTTCTTGGTCTTGAAGTTTTGCCTACCTCCTCAGGATTACTGCTTGGCCAAGCAAAGTATGCTCGGGATATTTTGAATCGGGCCGGTATGTCTGACGCGGCACCTGTTTCTACTCCATTTGTTGCTGGTTCTCAGCTTCACAGCTCTACCAGTCCTCCATTTCGGGATCCTACACTTTATCATTCTCTTGTTGGTGCTCTCCAGTATCTCACCATCTCTCGCCCGAATTTGGCATTCTCGGTCAACACGGTGAGTCAGTATCTTCAGGATCTCAGAGATGACCATTTTGCTGCTGTGACTCGGATTTTGCGGTATGTTCGTGGCACTCTTCATTTTGGTCTCCGGTTTTGTTCTGCTAGTACTCCTGATGTGTTAGGATACTCTGATGCTGATTGGGCTCGCTGTCTGGAGACTCGTTGGTCCACTTATGGTTATGCAGTTTTTCTTGGTGGGAATTTGTTTTCTTGGAGTGACAAGAAACAACCCAATATTTCTCGCTCTAGCACTGAGTCTGAATACCGTGCTCTCGCTAACACTGCCTCAGAAGTGGTCTGGCTCACTCATTTGCTTCGTGATCTTCGAGTTCCACTTTCTGGTTCTCCACTATTGTTATGCGACAATAGTAGTGCTATCTTCTTGGCTCAGAATCCAGTGGCGCACAATAGGGCGAAGCACATCGACATCGATTACCATTTTGTTCGTGAGCTGGTGACATCCGGAAAGCTGCGCGTTGCTCATGTTCCGACTTCTCTTCAGATTGCGGACATTTTCACCAAGGGGCTCTCTCGTCCTCTGTTCGAGTTCTTTCGGTCCAAGCTGTGCATCGGCGAGCATCCGACGCTTCGCTTGAGGGGGGTGTTAGACTAAATCAGACTCCTGATTAGATTATGATT
The DNA here is from genome assembly GCA_037428765.1 of Rubia yunnanensis. Taxonomy (NCBI): domain Eukaryota; kingdom Viridiplantae; phylum Streptophyta; class Magnoliopsida; order Gentianales; family Rubiaceae; genus Rubia; species Rubia yunnanensis. Next base: position 26,013,850 of record CM075062.1, on the reverse strand, counting down.
TATTCTGATTAGAGTTCTTTCCTTATTACACCTCTATTGTACTCTCTATATATTCAGATATTAATAATACAATTTATGATGGCAAATCATTCTATCAGTCTTTAAAGAGACGGACTTTTCTTCTTTCATAAACTTCTTCGCTAAACTAAATTTTAAAAAACGGTACTGACTAGTGCTTCATATTCTAATTAATATCATTCTTTATATATAAGGTATGGCATGTAAATTGAAATGGGAGAGGATCAGAGGAGTAGCATTTGACTCACACTATCAAATTGTCGATAGAATTAGTTGTGGTTTAAACTTTGTGGTTTAAACTTTGTGGTTTAAACTTTGTGGTTTAAACTTTCAAGTCACAAACGAAGACTCAATATTTGGTTTTTATTGGAAATACTATGTTACGTAAGCAGGCCCCACAGGTGGAAAATCCACGTGACACAGAATCTACATGGGCCACTGTGATCTCAGTGTACGGTAAATATATTTCTTGGAACTTCCCCGTTCTAGTTTGGCGTGATGTTTGGTCCTTATTGATGTGAAATCATGCTTTAGACTTTAAAATTATTAAACTCCCTCTCCATCCCCATTAAAATTGTACAGGAGAAATATAAATAGCAATGTTATCATAATTAATATAATAGGTTTCATTGTAACACAATTATTTTTTAAATATTGATTTTTTTATTTTCTATCATTACACACAACTAAAGATATTAACAGTCAAATATGTTTCTTGAAGATGAAAAGTCACTTGTTCAATTTAAACTGTGACACGGAGAATGCTATTTTTGCTCATTCCAATGAAATAACATAATTTAAAAATTACTTAGACTAGTAAAGAATGTATCATAAAATACCCATGATATATTCTTTGACTTCAACAACTTTTGAAATTGACACTACTACTTTTTCAAAATATTTTTTGTTTTTTACATATATTTTCAAAATATTTTTATTTTTTACATATATTTTCAAAATAGTTTTATTTTTTACATATATTTTCTACACCAGCTCATATAAATATAAAGAAGTTTCAAAAGTAATTCTACCATTTTTCGTGAAACAAATGAACGTACTTGAAATTTAGTTTTACCAATTTTCCTAGTTCTTACTAGTGTGTTCCAACATACCTAGTTTAACCAAGTGTAAAAATAACGTGAAGCGTTCAAGACACACAACTTGGTTACGCAGTTCGGTGTAAATCACCTACATCTGCGGGGCCTGGCCCAGTTCAGAATAAATCCACTAATTAGAAAGATAGTACAGAGTACAGCATACAAAATACTTATCTTTAACTAACTACGACGTGTGGACTTTGCTAGCTCCCCTAGCTACCGATCCGCCTTGATCAGACTCCCTCTGACCTCGAACTCCGTCGACGCTGGATCTCCTCCTCCCGAGGAATTAAGGCATACGATTCTGAACTTGTGCAGCAGGACAGTGTTGGAACACAGTATATTGGCTCTAGCAAGTTTCGTAAGACTCAAAATCTGGGTGCAGATTTTGCTCTGTAAAATCGTTAATTTTGCAGCCGTGTTTGTCCCATATTTATATTCGCGAATCAGATCTGAGCATCCATGATTATCTCCACAATATTCCTATTCCAAATCTGATTTGTTGAAGCATATCCAAATCCCATAAATAAAGGGATTTACCTTATCTCAAACTCTCCCATATATTCAATCAAATCTTCTCCATATAAGTAGGGATTTTTCCATAAAACCAAATATGCTTCTTACGCCTGATGTATAGCCAAATCTATAGTTACCATAAATTCCAAAACACTCCAACATTTTGGCTTGAACTTCGTTAAAGCTTTGGCGTTAATTCTGTTCATAAATTCTGCTCCAGCAGTGTTCCAACATGGTATGATTCTGCTCAACATTACTTCAACAAAAATTGCCAACAAATTAATTCAACAGTCATAGACTTTACAATCTCCCCCTTTGGCATTTTTGTGGACCCAAAATATTTTGGACATAGCTAACAATCATCCAATGAGCAGAATAAAGATCATATTACTAGAATTCAATTAGTGAAAGCCGAAATCCCAGAATTCCAATAATAAACCGATAAGGAAAACCAATTCAAAAGACCAAAAACCAAATATGAAATCCAAAATCAAAATATCCAAATTTCTCCCCCTGGGGCCACACATAGGCCAAAGGAACCCAAATTCCAACTGTAACATAGAAGACCAGTCTTTGTTTAAAATAAAACTCCCCCTGAATCAATCCTCCAGCTTGGACTTTTCTTCTTCCAATCTTGCTTGTTCTGCTTGCAGGGCAGCAATCTGAATTCCTACAGCTCCAAGCCTAGCCTGTATTGCCATCAACCGAGTCTTCTTGGCTGCATTGGCTGAGGAAGATGATCCAGTAGCTTTCCATGGGAGATCATGCACACGTCTGAGTCCAAATGTCTTCTTGTTAGGCCGCAAGAACTCCGTATCAACTATCACATCCGTGGCCTTTCCCTTCACCTTTGCACTTTTGGCTAGTGCTGAGATCAGACATGGGTATATCACTGCATCATTCACCTTCGGGGCTGTGGCCTGTCGAACCAAGTGCTGCTGAATTAGTAGTCCAAGATTAACTTTCTTCTGTGTTCCAACACAGTAGAGCAACTTGGCCATTTCTCTGGTTAATGCTGTGGTGTTGCTGGATGGTAACCAACAATGGACTGCAATCTGATACAACCCGAAGAATCTGGATGTCAGACATGATGCCTGAGAATATCCTGCAGCCGGCCACTTATCCTTATACCCTCCAGAAATTACAGCCAAAATTTCATCATCATTTAGACCCAAATCATCTGGGAACACTCCCCCTATGTCCGGAGTCTTTAGCCCAAACAGCATATTTATCTTTGAAGCAGATAGTTCTATAATCTTTCCTCTAGCATAAACTCTATCAAACCAGGGAGAAGAAATGTCTAAATTTCCAGGCATGAGATTAGCATATACCTCGAGTATAACATCTCTGTTGTACTGTAACTGAACAGTTGCAGCAGCTGTCATTCCAGTCATCTTCAAGAAATCAGTGAATCCGCTCTCCTTGTAGGCCTTCAGATCTAGTGGTCTCTCTGTAATAACCTTCTTTTCCGAGAAAAACTCCTCCATTTCAGCTCCCTTCTTGTCAAAATAAACTGCCGAGAATGCCTGGGAGATAGATGGTGGTGGCAGAACCTTCCTCTGGATGCTGTTACGTCTCTTTCTGCTTCTCTTTGCTGCCCCGGTATCCACAGCAGAGCTAGCCTTCCTTTTTCCCTTTGCCTTCTGAAGAAATTCATCCAGGACCTCATCACTGGAATAAGTCATGTCTGCAGCCTCCTGTGTTGGAACATTGTCAGCTCTTTCAATCTGCTCTTCTTCTGAATTACTGCCCTGAACTGGTAGATCTTCATCAGCTCCTTCCATCTCTTGATTCCCTTCTTCATTCGACTCATCAGTGGCTTCATCATTCAACTCTTCTTGAACCTCATTACCTTGTGTACCCCCCAGATCAGCATCAGATTCTACCTCCATATACACAGATTCTTCTGAGTGTGTTGGAACACTCTCCTCATCATCATCAGATAGTTCAATGAACACGGGTTCCCTCAGTTTATCCATCTTCTTTGCATTCACTTCATCATAAAATCCGACCTGTAGCTTATCTCCATATTTTACTTTCTTTAACCCAACAGCCTGTTCCTCACTGACTTCTCTAATCCACACATAACTATGAGGAGTCATACGACAGAAAACATGAAATTTGTCTTTCCCTTTTCCATTCAACTGACCATACATCCCTCTCATAAACTTCACAGTCTTGTACTCAATATCCCAAACATCAGTAAAATGACCAGACACAAACTCCTTAATTTTGACATGCAATACCTCTAAATCCTTTCTTACACTCTTGATTTTGCTTAAATCCACAGAGTATCTATTAGCTTGTAACCACTCAAAAATATCATCCACACTTCTACTTTCAAAGCCCAAGAATTTGAATGGTCGAGGGTCAGGACCAGTTACCTTAGGTTTTGCTTGTTTCTTGCCTTCTGACGCATGCTCTTGGGCATCTGAGTTTTTACTCTGGTTCTTGACAAATGTCTCCTCCTCTTCCTTTTCTTCTTCAGTTTTCTCCGCCTCTGCTTCAGTCATCTCCTCATCCTCTTCAAGGATAGTGCTTACTCTGTTCTGATCTTGATTTTGTGACTCATTCACTTCAGCATGCCTTCTCGGCTCATCGAACACTACCAATTCCGAATTCACTAAACTCCGGTCTTCTTCCAAACTTTCCGGCACTGAAGCTTCTTTTCTCGGAGAATTTGGGATTGACATTATTTAGAACAATGCCGAGATAGAGAGGAGTTTTGCAGCAAGATTTTTGGCAAGAGTTTTTGGGGAAAAATCGGCCAGATGTAACAGAATGCGAAAGGGAAGTTTTAGATTTTGAGACAACTTTCAACTCTTCATACACTTACCTCTTTTCCCGCGAAGATCCTTTTTAGATTTCCCAAAAGTTGTCATGATAGCCTTTCCTCTTCTTGTCCCATCAATGAGTTATTCCTCATTTAACTTCCAACACTCTTCTCCTATTTTTGGTCAACTTTTGCTTCCTTCCATTTTTTTCTTTTTCTAATTTTTGACAGAAATAACAAACACAAACAAATTATTTACACGAAGAATTCTTCAAAGGTAAGAGTTACCTCAGATTTGACAAACACCTAAGTGTTGTCGAAGGCTCTCGAAAGTGGTAGCATCGAGTGGCTTTGTAAATATATCGGCAAGCTGCTCATGTGTTGGAACATAGGCCACTTCCACTTCTTTTCTTTCCACCAAATCTCGAATAAAATGATGCCTTATGTCAATATGTTTGGTTCTTGAGTGTTGAACTGGATTCTTCGAAATATCGATTGCGCTTGTATTATCACATAAAATCTTTAGGGGACCTTGATGAATTCCATAATCTTTCAGCATTTGATTCATCTATAATAATTGTGCACAGCAACTCCCTGCTGCAAGATACTCTGCTTCTGCAGTAGATAGAGAGATTGAGTTCTGTTTCTTGCTATACCAAGACACCAAATTTGTTCCAATAAAGAAACATCCTCCGGTAGTACTTTTCCGATCATCTGCATTACCAGCCCAATCAGAATCACTGTATCCTATCAATTCTGAATCTTGATTCTTTGAGTACCAAACACCATATTCTGACGTCCCACTCACATATCTAATAATCCTTTTGACTGCAGTAAGATGAGATTCCTTAGGATCAGCCTGAAATCTAGCACATATTCCAACACTGAAACATATATCTGGTCTGCTAGCCGTGAGATATAGCAAACTTCCGATCATGCCTCTATATAACTTTTGATCGACTGACACTCCTTTTTCATCTTTCACCAACTTATCAGAAACCCCCATAGGAGTGCGAACCGCACGAGCATTGCTGAGTCCGAATTTTTTAATCAAGTTCAAGGCATACTTACTTTGATTTATAAATAAACCATTCCGTCCTTGTTTGACTTGTAACCCCAGAAAGTAAGTCAATTCACCAACCATGCTCATTTCAAATTCAGACTGCATTGTGATGACGAAATCCTGTACCATAGATGGTGAAGTAGAGCCAAATACTATGTCATCAACATATATTTGAGCAATTAGAAACTTTGATGACTTGTCAAGCACAAATAAAGTGCGATCTACTCCCCCTCGACGATAACCTTTCTGAAGCAAAAAGTTAGTAAGTCGTTCATACCATGCTCGAGGTGCCTGCTTTAATCCATATAAGGCTTTCTTGAGGCGATATACATGATGCGGATAATGAGGATCTTCAAAACCTTTAGGTTGTTCCACATAGACTTCCTCATTCACCACTCCATTTAGAAACGCACTCTTAACATCCATTTGATACAAAGTAAAGTTCAAGAAGCAGGCAATAGCTAGTAGAATTCGAATAGATTCTAACCTGGCAACTGGTGCAAAGGTTTCGTCAAAGTCAACACCTTCCACTTGCGTATATCCTTGAGCAACAAGTCTGGCTTTGTTCCTGGTAATTAAGCCATCTGCATCGGACTTGTTCTTGAAGATCCATTTTGTACCAATGACATTGATGCCGTTGGGACGAGGGGTAAGGTACCAAACATCATTCCTGGTAAACTGTGCGAGTTCATCTTGCATTGCAGCAATCCAATATTCATCAAGTAACGCTTCCTTATAGTTCTTCGGTTCAATTAGTGACACAAAACAGTGTAGACCAGCCAGTCGTCGATAATCAACTCGAGGAACTGATCGAGTATTTCGCAAATTTGAGACAGGTTGAATGTGTGGTGCAACATGGTCATTAGTAGGAGGGAGCAGTGTTGGAACATGGTCATGTGTTGGAACATGGTCCGCTTCAGTAGAGCGAGGATCCTGGTGCCCATTTGGTTCTGACGGCTTTTCTCTGTCCGGAGTTTGAGGCTGTGTTGGAACATGAGTGTTGGCGGATTCTTCCTCTACTCCTTCTGGAAGTTGTTCCTTTCCTGAATCATCCACAATGACATTTATGGATTCCATGAGAGTGTTAGTTCGATGATTGAAGACTCGGTAGGCACGACTGTTGATAGAATACCCTAGAAAAATTCCTGAATCACTTCGATTATCAAATTTTGCCAACTGTTCTCTGTCTCTGAGGATATAGCAAGTGCTTCCGAACACATGAAAATACGAAACATTTGGCTTCCTGCCTTTCCAGATCTCATAGGCTGTCTTATCAGTGAACGGTCGAAGATACACTCGATTAATTGTATAGCACGCTGTATTGATCGCCTCTGCCCACCATTTCTTATGAACATCCTTCTCTGCCAACATAACTCGAGCCATCTCCTGAAGAGTTCTATTCTTTCTTTCGACAATACCATTCTGTTGAGGAGTGATAGGAGCAGAAAACTCATGTTGAATCCCCAGTTCATTGCAGAAAGAACTAAATTGTTCATTTTCAAATTCTCTGCCATGATCACTTCGAATCCGAATTATCTTTCCTACAGGACTTCCCTTTTCCGTTTGTAGCTTTACTACAAGGCTACGAAATACCTCAATCGTATCAGATTTCTCTTTCAAGAAGGCTACCCATGTAAACCTGGAGAAGTCATCAACACATACAAAAATATATTTCTTTCCTCCTATGCTAGGTGTGTGCACTGGCCCCATTAAATCCATATGTAACAATTCCAGATTTCTAGAAGTAGTAATAAATTGTACTGAAGAATGAGGAGCACGAGTTTGTTTACCTTGCTGACATGGTCCGCACATGATTTCATCATTCCCGGTCAAGGTAGGCATTCCACGTACAGCTTTCATGTTAGCAATTTTCACCAGTGTTTTATAGTTGATGTGTCCGAGTTTCCTGTGCCATAGAATTCACTCGTCCTGCTTTGAAAGCATACATCGAACTTCTTGTTCCAAAAGATAACAATTGTCTGAAGATCGTATTCCAGACATAACCCTGTTTTCTCCATGCTTCACTACACATTTGTCCTTCTGAAACTCAACTATCATGTTGTTATCGCACAACTGGCTTATACTTAGCAAATTTGCTTTTAGATCTTCAACGAATAATACACTTGTGAGGACAGAAAACCCTTCAATCTTCAGTTCTCCCTTGCCAATTACTCTGCTTCTTTTTCCATCTCCAAAAGTTACATACCCGCCATCATATGGAGTAAGATTTGTAAGGTATTTCGAACTGCCAGTCATGTGACATGAGCAGCCACTGTCAAAGTACCATGAGTCACTGGAATATGCTGATAAAGAAGTGTGTGCGACCATACACGTACCGGACCTTTTAATGATCCATATCTTCCTGATTCTTGTATGAGTATCGACTGTGTTGGAACACAGTTCTCTTCCTGTCATTTGATCTCTGATCAGTTTTTTACACTGATATTCAGTATGTCCTTGATACCTGCAGTATCCGCAGATTAGAGGCTTTCTTTGAAACGGTTTTCCATACTTCCGTTTTACTTCTCGAATCCTTGCTTTGAGAGTTACTGGTTTTTCATACACTTCAACCTCTGGTTCTTTCCTGTATCCAATTCCGTGTCTATCGCCAAAGTTCCTTCCCATATCCAGTATGTCATCCAGTTTTGCTTTCCCGGAATTCATTTTTGAGATAGCTGCTTCAGACATTTCAGCCCTCTTGACTGCTGCTATTAATTTCTGACTCAGTTCTTCATTTTGTTTTCCAAGTTCTGCAATCGTGGACCGTAACTCCTTTTTGCTGTCAATCAGCTTCCTTTTTTCTTCAATCAGTTCTTTGTTTTTGTCTGCTACTTGAACCCACATGGCATACATTTGTTCGTATGTGCTATATATTTCTTCATCACTGACAGAAAGATCATCTTCATCACTGCGAGCCTCGTCCGGATTCATATCGTAACTTACATCTTTCCCTTTGTTTAGAGTGTTGGAACACTGACTTTCTGAAGTATCATGGACCTTTGCTCCAAAGGCTACATAATTACTGGTTAATTCTTCCTCATCTTTTTCTTTCTCTTCATCATCACTCCAAGAGGTAACATATGATCTTCCTTGTTTCTTTCGAGTGTTAGCACATTCGGCCTGAATATGACCGAATCCTTCACATTCTCTACATTGAATTCTTCCAGCCTGTTTTGATTCATTGTACTGATTTCTCCCATACTGCATATTTCCTTGTTCAAACCTCAATCCACGATTGTTGTTCGAATCTTGTTGCTTTTGTCTGTTTCCGCCAAACCTCTCCTGAGATTTCTTATTGACCACCTTCTTTAACATCTTTGAGAAATTTTTTGTAATAAGTGCCAGTTTTTCAAACTCATCATCGCTGTCAGACTCATTACTTCCTTTGTCTGGAGAAACTTTAAACGCCAAATCCTTGGATACCCTTTTTGTAGGTTGCTGGAATGTCATCTCATATGTTTGCAGTGACCCCATTAGTTCATCTAGGCTCATTGTGGATACATCTCTTGCCTCCTCTATTGCTGCTACTTTCATTGCAAACCTTTTAGGTAGAGATCGCAAGGTCTTTTTCACCAGCTTGGTTTCTTTGTACACTTTTCCAAGTTGATAAGCCATGTTGGAGATATCTCTAAGCTTTCCATTGAATGTGGCAATGGTGTCGTCCTCCTCCATTTTGAGTTCTTCAAACTTGGTAGCCAACATCTGTAGTTTGGACTCCCTCACTCGACTGGTTCCTTCATGAACCGTTTGTAGGATGTCCCATGCTCTCTTCGCTTGGTGGCATGTAGATATAAGCTTGAACTGGTTTTCATCGACTGCCGTGAATATTGCATTAAGAGCCTTTGAGTTTGCTAGAGATTCTCTAAGATCACCTGGAGTCCATTTAGACTTGTCTTTGAGTTTTTGACTTGACTCCCCTTCCACATCCTTAGAGCTGGTAGCATCTTCTGTAGGATGATTCCATTCATTCTCAACATAAAACCACGCCAGTTCGTCCAGGGAATTAATAAACACCCTCATACGAGCCTTCCAATAGTTGTAGTTGTTTCCTTCTAGCAGTGGTGGTCGAGAGATTGAAGCTCCTTCTCTTGTCGTCATGGTAAAACCGGATCTCACTTTCCTTGAAACAACCAAGGGAACAATAAGTGACTCAGCTCTGATACCAAATGAAATTTAGTTTTACCAATTTTCCTAGTTCTTACTAGTGTGTTCCAACATACCTAGTTTAACCAAGTGTAAAAATAACGTGAAGCGTTCAAGACACACAACTTGGTTACGCAGTTCGGTGTAAATCACCTACATCTGCGGGGCCTGACCCAGTTCAGAATAAATCCACTAATTAGAAAGATAGTACAGAGTACAGCATACAAAATACTTATCTTTAACTAACTACGACGTGTGGACTTTGCTAGCTCCCCTAGCTACCGATCCGCCTTGATCAGACTCCCTCTGACCTCGAACTCCGTCGACGCTGGATCTCCTCCTCCCGAGGAATTAAGGCATACGATTCTGAACTTGTGCAGCAGGACAGTGTTGGAACACAGTATATTGGCTCTAGCAAGTTTCGTAAGATCTCAAAATCTGGGTGCAGATTTTGCTCTGTAAAATCGTTAATTTTGCAGCCGTGTTTGTCCCATATTTATATTCGCGAATCAGATCTGAGCATCCATGATTATCTCCACAATATTCCTATTCCAAATCTGATTTGTTGAAGCATATCCAAATCCCATAAATAAAGGGATTTACCTTATCTCAAACTCTCCCATATATTCAATCAAATCTTCTCCATATAAGTAGGGATTTTTCCATAAAACCAAATATGCTTCTTACGCCTGATGTATAGCCAAATCTATAGTTACCATAAATTCCAAAACACTCCAACATTTTGGCTTGAACTTCGTTAAAGCTTTGGCGTTAATTCTGTTCATAAATTCTGCTCCAGCAGTGTTCCAACATGGTATGATTCTGCTCAACATTACTTCAACAAAAATTGCCAACAAATTAATTCAACAGTCATAGACTTTACAGTACTTATGTCAGAAAAGTAATAATCCACTATGTCACAAAAGCGATTAGAATAAGCCTGCCACTTTATTAAATCTTTTTAAAATTTATTTCTAGCATTATTTAATTAATTAGACGCGTTAAAAGTCGTCGAGTGATGATCATATACTAGTGGAAATGAAGTTCTCTTCTCCGTTTTATTTCCCCATCTTTTCATGGATTTTCATTTCCCCAATCTTCTCGTCATGTTAATACGAAGAAATACTCTGTCCGTTGTTTTTTTCATTAGCACACTTACTAAAAGTGGTATTTTTTTAATTGGCACTTGCTATTTTGGTCAAGTTTAAGGTTTTTACATCCACTGATTTTACTTTCTCTTCTTTCAATTCAATTTCATCCACTCATTTAGCATCTCCTCAATTCTAACACCAAAAGAGATGTGCCAATAGAAAAAAAACGGAGGGAGTAATAGTTATTTCAATTGATTTTCTTTTGATGTTTCGTTATCGAATAAGTGTGAATTTATTTTCATTCATTAGTATTGTTATTCGATCTGATAGATTAGATTGATGTGTTCATGATGATCATTCAATTTAATTGTTTACGTCAATATGTTTTATTCGATCTGATTTTACAGATCGTGTATTCGTAATTTCATTCACCTTTCTCACCATAATATTGAATGAGACTCTCACTCAGGCATATGTATTTAATCCAACTAACATATATTTTAATTTCCCCCTCACAAGGTGATTATTAGATGTTGATTTTATTAATTGTAATAGTTTTTGAATGAACTTCAAAAAACTTGATAAACAGTTAAAAAAAATACTCCAGTTATCATACTTCCTTTGTCCTACTTCTAAGTTTTTTCATAACCTTAGATAATTTATTTGGCTGTTAATATTTTTAAATAAGCAAATTAACTGTGTAAAAAAGATCATATTAAAAAATTGTGCATTACAATAAATTCAATGAAATCATATAAGATTGTTACTTATACATTAGTATAAATATATGTCAAAATTTAAAATCTTTGATTAAAAACACAGTATATTCATTAAGGTTTGAAATGAGACGGAATATACTCTTACAGATATCACCACGGTCATTACTAAAGAAAATTGTATCTATGGAAATGATGCATCACTGGTAAGCACCATTATATTAATCTAGTATCGATCATATTTGTCACAACAAATACACGTTTGTGGGAAACACCGTCTTTCAATATGCTTATACAAATACAGAGTTTAATTAGAATAATAAAAGGTAAATTTATTATACAATGTGTAGTAGTTATAAAGTTTATAACCCGATTCATGAAAATCAAGAACTTTATCTTCAATTCTTCTAATTTGCACTTTAAACCTTGGTCTTTTCATAAGTTATGGAAAGACCATTTTTCAAGAGACGGACTCTCCACGTTTTGCCAATCAAATAAAATTAAATATATCGCACATATATTTAGAGATGGCAGTGGACATCTTTTGGTGGAGGTCCGTCCCGCATTCGCCTTAATAGAGCGGGTATAGAGGTAGTTTTGTTGGGAGTGGGGCAAGTATGTGTGCGAAAATCATATCCCGCCATGGATAGTGGGTCGTGCATGGATATTAGTTCTCACTCACCGATCCCCGCCCCATCCCGCCCCGCTGAACTCGTTATATATCCACTAATTTAATATAATTAAATTATTATTTATTTATATTGCACACATCTTACCTATAATATTTCATTAGATACATTTATTAATTTTAATATAAAATTTACTATGTAAAAAAGTATATTTAAGCTATTTTTGGAGATATAAAGTGGGATGAGTACGATGAGTACAATGAGTATGGAGTGGGTGAGGAGACCCAGTGGCTGATGAGGTGGATATGAATTTTATATAATACCCGATGGGCAGGGGTGAATTTTAAAGTTGTAACCGTCATGTATATTGAGACGGGTATTGATATGGATATTTTAGGTGGACTTGGGTATGGAGATACCATAATCAGTACCCGTCCCGCCTCATTGTCATCCCTACATATATTAGGTTGTTCCGGAGGATTGACAGTTGATATTCTTTTTTATTTGTTTTTAAAATAATCATGAATAGGTGTTAAAATTAACACCCAACAACAATTACAATAAGTTTAATAGACATACAATTCAATTAGCATCAAACAGTAACAAATCTATGAAGGATATCCAAATTAAATGTCAACCAAACTGATTGTCTGTATTATTACGAACTAAAAATTCAATAAAGCTGTAACATCCAATCAGAACATTAACTCGCTTAATGCTAAAATCATGACCACTTGGCAGAAGTAATATAAATACAAATGCTCCAAGACTATCAATTGAAAAATTATTGTTTTTCCATCTCCCCATGATGTGAAGATGGGGGAAAAGACGATTGAAAATATATATAAATTCTTTTGTACTCCCTATGTTTTATTGGATGTGCCACACTTTTTTATAGCTATTTTTATAAATTTGACACACTTTTCTTTTATAGCAAGATTACTTTAATTTTATCCACTCATTTTATTTTTCTTTTTCTAAATTCTTCTCTTCCACATCAAGTAGTACATAGTGTTAGGATAAATAAGACTCCTGATTAGATTATGATTTATTATTAGAGTTCTTTCTTTATTACACCTCTATTGTACTCTCTATATATTTAGATATCAATAATACAATTGATTACGGCAAATCATTCTATCATGGTATCAGAGCAGAGTCTGATCCAAAGACCTAAACCCTAACAAGAGCAAAAACTTCGTCCGCCTTCAGGGGCAAAATTGCGATATCGCAAACCTTCAAGAGCAAAGACTTAGCTTCGCCCATCATGGCAAGCTGAATTCACCAGCCAAGTGATGTGATACACCCAAATTCGCCCACTTTTGTTGACTGGACTAAGCATACAAACTTCGCATTACTTCCTCAACGTCCCCTTCAGCTCAATTTTGTTCCTATGACTACTTTAGGTGGTTTCTCAAGATTTAAGCCCCATGGGTACAAGTGGATTGTAGATTCTGGCGCTACAAAGCACATGGCATCATCTCCTACTGTTGTTGATTATGTGACACCTTACCATGGCTCTTCCCATGTCTATGTTGGTAATGGTTCTGAACTCCCTATTACTCATGTTGGTGAATCTCGGTTTTCTAAGTCTTTGCCTATTTATGATGTGCTTATTGTGCCTGATATCACTAAAAATTTGCTCTCTGTTAGCAAATTAACTCAAGATTTAAATGCTGTTGTCTGCTTTGATGATCGTTCTTTTATCATTCGGCATAAAATCAACGGGGAAACTTTGGGTCACGGCCATATTGAGAATGGTCTTTATGTCTTAGACTATGGTGCATCTGCTTTAGTGTCTACTGTAAAGTCAAATAAGTCGCGTGCGTCCTTTGAAATCTGGCATGCTAGACTTGGTCATGTTCCGCATTCTGTTATTTCTGGTTTGTGTGCCTCTGGATCCTTATCTGTCTCGTCGGTTTTGCCTAAACCCACCATTTGTGAGGCATGTGAAAAAGCTAAAGGGAAACGTTTATCTTTTCATACAAATGATAAACGTGCTGCTCGGGTACTTGATCTAGTTCATTGTGACCTCTGGGGGCCTTCTCCTATTATATCTTCTGATGGTTTCTCCTACTATGTCATTTTCCTTGATGATCATTCTCGACTCTCATGGCTTTACCTACTTCGTCGTAAATCTGATTTTTGGGATGTCTATCGCCAGTTTGAGGCCTTTGTGGAGAACCAGTTTTCTTCCACCATTAAAGTGTTTCAGAGTGATGGGGGGACTGAGTTCGTAAATGGTCGCTTACGCTCTCATTTTCAGAAAAAAGGCATTCACCATCAGATTTCTTGTCCGTATACTCCTGAGCAGAACGGTCGGGCTGAGCGCAAGCACCGCCACATTGCTGAGATGGGCTTGTCTATGTTGTACCACTCTCATGTTCCTCTTTCTCACTGGCCACACGCCTTTGCTGCAGCTGCTTATACCATAAATCGGTTGCCCACTCCGGTTCTTGGCGGACGATCACCATTTGAGGTTGTTAATGGTCGGGTTCCCATATACACGAACTTTCATGTATTTGGTTGTCGTGTGTATCCTTATCTTCGTCCATATGCAGCTCACAAACTTGCTCCTCGCAGTTTGCCATGTATCTTCATTGGGTACGACTCCCAGTACAAAGGTTATCGATGTTTGGATCCTACGTCTGGAAAGATATATGTCAGCAGACATGCTCAGTTTGATGATACTTTCTTCCCTTATTCTAACGGTTCTACTTCAGTATCTCCGTTCTCTCTCGATGTCTCTACTTTTTTGGATCCTACTGATACATCAGCTGATACTCCTACGGTGGTTTCTTCTCCTGGTTCATCGATGATGTCATCCTCACCGACTATAACACCATGTTCTACCTGTTCTGATGATTCAGACCGTCCGGTGGCCGCTCGGACTCATCCTGCTCTGTCCATCCCGCCATCGCCCAGTTCACCTGATTCTCTTGACATTTCACCGGCCCCTTCTCCGATCACCTCACCGGTCCTTTTGCCTGCTGCCACTACTGCTCCGGTTACTCCACCACGCACTCATCGCATGGTTACTCGATCGTCGACTGGAGCTATTCAGCGAAGAGATTATTCTGATATCATTGCTCATGGTCTCACTGCTGCTTTACTTGCTCAATCAGAGCCCACAGATTACCGCACTGCTCTTCAAGATCCGGCTTGGGTTTCTGCCATGGATGACGAGATGGAAGCTCTTCGTGGACAACACACTTGGGATTTGGTACCTCGCCCATCAGGGGTCAATATTGTTGGCTCCAAATGGGTTTACAGACTGAAGTATAGACCAGATGGCACTATTGAGCGTCATAAAGCTAGGCTTGTGGCCCAAGGTTTCTCACAAATTCCGGGTTTTGACTTTGACCACACATTCAGTCCAGTGGTCAAAGCCTCCACTGTTCGGACGGTTCTCGCCATAGCCACCATGCGTTCCTGGCCACTTCATCAGTTGGATGTCAAGAACGCTTTCCTCAATGGTGTTCTTGATGTTCCAGTCTACATGAAGCAGCCCGTTGGTTATCAGGATTCTGTCCATCCGGACTATGTTTGTCGTTTGAAAAAGGCCATTTACGGTCTTAAGCAGGCTCCCCGGGCTTGGTTCCAGCGTTTCAGCAGTTATCTAACACAGCTTGATTTTCGGTGCAGCTCAGCTGATACTTCTTTGTTTGTCCTTTCGAGAGGGTCGTCATTACTGTACCTACTTGTGTATGTGGACGATATCATCCTTACCGGAAATGACTCGACTCTTCTTCGCCAGTTCATTGATCGGACACATAGAGAGTTTGCGATCAAGGATCTTGGTGCTCTTCATTACTTTCTTGGTCTTGAAGTTTCGCCTACCTCCTCAGGATTACTGCTTGGCCAAGCAAAGTATGCACGGGATATTCTGAATCGGGCCGGTATGTCTGACGCGGCACCAGTTTCTACTCCATTTGTTGCTGGTTCTCAACTTCACAGCTCTACTAGTCCTCCATTTCGGGATCCTACACTTTATCGTTCTCTTGTTGGTGCTCTCCAGTATCTCACCATCTCTCGCCCGGATTTGGCATTCTCGGTCAACACGGTGAGTCAGTTTCTTCAGCATCCCAGAGATGATCATTTTGCTGCTGTGACTCGAATTTTGCGGTATGTTCGTGGCACTCTTCACTTTGGTCTCCAGTTTTGTTCTGCTAGTACTCCTGATGTGTTAGGATACTCTGATGCTGATTGGGCTCGTTGTCTGGAGACTCGTCGGTCCACTTATGGTTATGCAGTTTTTCTTGGTGGGAATCTGGTTTCTTGGAGTGCCAAGAAACAGCCCACTGTTTCTCGTTCTAGCACTGAATCTGAATACCGTGCTCTCGCCAACACTGCCTCAGAAGTGGTCTGGCTCACTCATTTGCTTCGTGATCTTCGGTTTCCGCTTTCTGGTTCTCCACTGTTGTTATGCGACAATAGTAGTGCTATCTTCTTGGCTCAGAATCCAGTGGCTCACAAGCGGGCGAAGCACATCGACATCGACTACCATTTTGTTCGTGAGTTGGTGACATCTGGAAAGCTGCGTGTTGCTCATGTTCCGACTTCTCTGCAGATTGCGGATATTTTCACCAAGGGGCTCTCTCGTCCGCTGTTCGAGTTCTTCAGGTCCAAGCTGTGCGTCGGCGAGCATCCGACGCTCCGCTTGAGGGGGGGTGTTAGGATAAATAAGACTCCTGATTAGATTATGATTTATTATTAGAGTTCTTTCTTTATTACACCTCTATTGTACTCTCTATATATTTAGATATCAATAATACAATTGATTACGGCAAATCATTCTATCACATAGAATCTTATTTTCTATATCCACATTGGTGATAGATGGAGGAAGAAATCTAAAGATGGATTATGAATATAGAATTTGTCCCTAGTTTTATTTAATTATTTAGCACTCCTAAAACAAGAAAGAAAGTCAAGTGCTCCTCGAATATTTTGCTGATGAACTTTCCCTAATCCAAAGAAGGGAAGTTCAATTTCTAGTCGGTGCCATAGAATCCTTAAATTAATACTCTGGCCCATGGATGATAGGAAAAAAATGCCACAGAGGGCCCCACCTCCCCCACTTGAAATCCTTAAAATCCCCAGTTTTGCCCACTTCACATAGCAACTCTCTTCTACTCGCTGCTTCCTTTCTTCCTCCGTAGAAACACAGAGGTTTCAATGGGGGCCAAGGTTTTGATGCTGAATAAAAACCGCAGATCTCGACCATTTCCCAGAAGAGGGGCTATAAAGATCAAGATTTTTAAGATGCTGGGGAAATCAATAGCTTCTTTTGCTTCCAACATCTTCAATTCTGAAAAGAAAAAAAACAGGGGATGTCTCCAGACCAAACCAATTGTGCCAGAAAAAGCTTCCGGTGATATGAAAAATGTATTCTATTGATGGTTTCTTGGAAATTATCACAAAAAGTTGGGTTTTTATGGAGGATTGATCATTATCCAAAGTGCTCTGTTTTATACTAGAAATTTGCCTTCTCATTTTCTTCACTTTTTGTTGCTCCTTGTAGCTTCAATTTGGTGGTTTTAGTTAAATTAAAATATGCTTGTCTGATTTTAGTGTAATCTCCACATTTCTCGAATTTTAGGGCTGTAAAATTTGCTGGGTTCATATTTCACCGCCATTTACAGTCTCCTATTTATTTTCTGGATATCTTTTGAGTTTTGTCGTGTGGTCAAACTGGAATATTCCTTTATTTTTTTGGTACCAGTTAGAGTTGTTACGTTTTCTGCTCAATTCGTTAGTTTTGAATTGACATAAAAGGAATTGATAGGATGAGTAAGAGAGTGTTGGAAAGGATAAGAGAAGGATTGGTTGTCACACTGGTTGAACACTCAAGACCGTTTTGTCTACTTTGATTGGATCACGGCCACATAATAAATCATTTCTTCTCCAACAAAATACAAAACACCACCAACTTTTGTTTTATGCAACTAAAATTTAGACATTCAACTTTACGGAATTCTAGCAATATTCTAGTTTTATCAATTTATTTCTAATAATTTTATATGGATTTATTTCTAATTATTCTAGGGGGACATATCGCTAATAATTTTTAAAAGGCTTTTTGATCCAATTTTTTCCATTTTTTCTCGACATATGCAATAAAAAAAAATCAAAATATTATTTTTAACTTTTTTAAAATGCAAAAATATAATATGATCAGCGAAGTGAAAATTATAAATATCAGCAAAATATAGCAGAACATCAACGAAAAATCATAAAATATCAACTAAAAATTGCAGCAAAAACTATATGAAAAAATCAAATAAAACCGCAAAAAAAATTCAAATACAAATCAACAAAAAATTGAAAAGAAAACGTCGACTACAACTAACAAAAAATCAACTGAAAATCATAAAAACATCAACAAAACTAAATTATTATTTTTAAAAAAAAACTACAAACATCAACCTATATCATCCAAAAGCTAAAAATATTAATTATTATCATCTAAACTTCACCAAAAAAAATGAAAAACGTTAACATAAGGAAAAAAACACTACAAAACATCAGCCATATCACCAAAAACCTACAAACATCAACATGTATCACCTAAAACTCATCTAGAGAATGAAAACCATCACCATGAGAGAAAAAAACTAAAAACATCAACAAATAGCACGGTACCTCAAGAGTATAAATTATTCATTCTGAAAATCATAAAACATCAACACATGTTTTTTTTAAAAAAAATCTACAAACATCAACCTACATCACTCAAAAGGTATAAACATCAACTCCTAACACCTGAACCTCATCCAAGAAATGAAAAACATCAACATAAGAAAAAAAAATTACAAACATCAACTTATATTACAAAATCTCAGCCGGAAAATTAAAAACATCAACATGAGAAAAAAAGCTACAAATATCAATTAATATCACCCAAAAAGTTTTGCAAAACATCAAGTCATATTAATTAAATCTCACCCGAATAATGAAAAGCACCAAAATAAGAGGAAAAAAAAAGTTACGAACAACAACAAAAAGCTACAGTATCTCAAGAATAATTTTTTTAAAAGAATGTATGGTGGGATTTGAGCCAGGGTCACTAACCTCATAGTCAAGAGTACTAACCACTAAAACAAAGACTCATTACTAAACATGAAATTAAACCACAATACATATATCACATAAACATCATCATTATCAAAATAAAAAATATAAACATCATAGCACCATCCTAAATAATCATCACCACATCATAAAACATCACCATCATGCCATCAACAACATCATCAACAACATCATCC
This sequence comes from Rubia yunnanensis, assembly GCA_037428765.1. Taxonomy (NCBI): domain Eukaryota; kingdom Viridiplantae; phylum Streptophyta; class Magnoliopsida; order Gentianales; family Rubiaceae; genus Rubia; species Rubia yunnanensis. The sequence continues at coordinate 25,994,533 of CM075062.1, read as the reverse complement.
TCACATCATACATAAAATCACACATTATCATCACAAAAACACACAAACATCACACAACATAAACGTCTCAACAATAAAATGCACAGAAGACCAGCTGTCAGAGCAATTAAACACATATCACACATGATGCGCCCCAATTTACCGCAGCCGCCATAGGTCATTGGGATCTTCAAAGGCAAATCCCTTGGAGGTTTTCGAGGGGAAGAGGCTCCGACGACCAAGTAAACAAACATGCTACCAAAGTGTGATTATGAATGAATAGTTGAGTTGTGTAGAGTTACCTTTGGCCTTTATATAGGTAGGCAAGTAGGACAACTGTTTTGTTTGCTTGTGGAGTAAGCACTCTAACCTTGGCCCAGTCCAATAGGCCCAAAGGGTAAAACTATAGACTTAAGGTTGGCAGCATGAGTATTTAGGCCCATGCAGATTTACATTATCAAGAAACCCCTGGAAAGCTGAGGGTTTAACCTTCGAATTCATCCTGGGATGTAGGCTCAAATCCGTGCTTGAGTCCGCGAGTTCATCACAACTCCCTTTTGACGGGGGTGTTTTGAACTAACATCCGAGCAGGGGTTTACCCTTTGAAATCCTTTAGCACTTTCCAGGGTACGATGTTGGCACCCCTGACGATGCTTTGAAGGTTTGTCCAAGGTTGAGGCATCGAACTTAACGTTTGAGCTGATTAATGTGTCAGGGGTTCTACCTATGACTTTCTAGTTTGTGTCAGAGCCCAAGGGCCTAAATCCCCCCTCTTTTTATCTCCCCAGGAGCATTCGAGCCCCTGATGAAAATTCCTGAGGGATCTGGTCGTTGGGCCTTCTAATCTGTGTTAGGGACCCCTGGACCTTCGAGCCCTGAGGACGGAAACACGAAGTTCCATTTTCTGCCTTCTAATCTAAGTTAGAAGACATGATCTTCGAATTCTGTCGTTCATGGGAAAATAAGACGCCTCCAAATCTGGAGCTTCTAATCTGTGCCAGAGCCCGAGATTATGCAAGTCTTATTTTTCACCCCTAGGAGGTACGATCTTCAGGTCTCTAATTTTGTGTTGGAGCCCACGGTCACTCAAATTCCTGGAGTCTAGGATAGATTTGGACATCGACCTCCCAATCTATGCTAGAAGTTTGTAATGTTCGAACATGAGCTTCTGGTTTTATAGGGTTCGAATTCCCACCTTCTGAACTGTGCCAAAATCAAAGGAATCCACATCCTTGGTATAGTGCATTCGTCCTTTGAGCGTCTGATCTGTGCTAGAGTTCGAAGGGTGCGCACCTGCGCATTTAAGCGCAAACGACTTTGGGTTCTCGGGGCTCTAGTTTATGCTAGGGTTCCTGGAGCTCAAAACTGCGTGTTTAAGCATAGAGGCTCCGGGCTTCCAGGGTTTTAATCAATGCTAGAGTCCCTGGAGCTCGAATCTGCATGTTTAAGCATAGAGGCTCTAGGCTTCCAGGGTTCTAATCGAGGCTCTAGGCGTCCCTGGAGCTTGGATACACTTATAAAATGTATGAGGGGTTTGACCTTCTGGATCATAATCTGCGTCGTTGAAGTGTTCAAACTCATAGCGGGATGCGGGAAGGTCGCGTGGGATTTCCTCGATACCCACAATTCAATTTTAAGGCAGGAAGTGGAGGAGTCGCAAGCGTGGTGTTAACGTTCTGCTTTTGGGGTGCCTATTACATTTCCACGCATGCACCTCTTTCACCATAAATACCTTAGGTTTAGCTCTTCCACACAGCTAGTTATCCATAATATTACTTTTTGTGTGGTGGCCCAAGGTAATGATTACCTTTTAATGTCCTATATATATTGGGGCTCTCCACTGTTCTCACTTCACTATCTTTCCCAAATTTCTCCCAATTTCTCAAAAACCCTCTTTTTTTTCCGCGCGGTTTTCTGGCAATCTTTCTCAGAAAAGCTCAAGTTCTTTTTTCGTCCATTATACCAGTAAGTTTCTTTTCCCTTAACCTCTCATTTTCATTTTATAATATCGCAAACACCATCGTCGGGGAGGAACTCTATTCCGACCTATTTCCTGGCCATTTTTGCCACCAGTGGCATAGAGAGTTCTCACCTTTAGGATTCTGGAATCGTTCCTTCATCAGCGATCAGTTCCCTTCCGACAGGTTCGGAGGCTGAAGGAAGTTCTACCAGCTGCTCTGCGCCGCCTCAGGGTTATCTCCATAAGTGGGTCTTTTCAAGGTCCAGGATTTCGAGTTGAGCCAAAGTTCAGGTGGACAAGGATGATCGTCCCTATTTCTTCAAAACAAAAAATTCTAACTCTCATCCTCAAAAACCCTCCACACCTCATGGATCCGAAAGTCGCTGACCTCTTGAAGACACTACCTTTGTAGGTTAAGCTTCCAAAGGATTTTTAGTTAGAGGTGCTTTGAGAAGATGAAAATTTGAGGGATACAAGGTGCGGTTGATGCGTAGTCTACGACCGTCATGTTTAATGTGGCTTATGTTTCCCCTTTCCCCTCATCCTCTCTCATCTTCTCACGGAGCACCAGATAAGCTTGGCCCAAATGTATTCGAACGCCATTTTCCTCGTCATGGCCTTCCTGACTCGATGTAACAGCTTGGGCATCGACCCCCGTTACGAGGTCTTTTAAGTTCTGTACTATCTCTCCAGGAGTAAAGTTGTGGTGCATTTGGATAAGGGTCAAGATATAAAACGTGGGGGGATCGTAACCCCGTGGAATAGATTTTCAGACCATCCTGTAAAAACTCTCTTCTAATTGTAAAGGGTGGCATCTATCGCCCATTTACACGTTTAAGAAGGAGGCTGAGGAGTACTATGTACCTAATTGGAATCTGAAGCCCAAGCTTGATAATCCTTCTATCTATGTTGCTCCAGAGGATGTGATAGTTGATAGAGATCGGTTGCTGAGTGAACCCCTTAATATTTCTAGGAATTTTGACTTCGTCTAGCTAGATGAGGTATATGTTTGATCTATCGCCAAAAGTAAGTCTTGATAGAACCCTTTCCTCTAGCGGAGACCATGAAGCCTCCCTCCGGCAAGGGGAAGAAAAATAGTAGTTCGAAAGGCAAGAAGGGAAGGATCTGTGGGTGCTCAACCCACGAAGGTAAAGGCAAAGAGCAAGGCCTCTTCGATTGATGGTGAAGAGGCTTTGAAAAAGCCGATAAAATAGAGAAAGAAGGACGATAGCTTGAAAACTTCCAAGGATGATTCGAAGCACGTGGGGACGGAACCGGAGCCCGCCCAGGCGGGCAATTTCGGGGAGTCACCAATTGGGATTTCTTCCTCCCCCTCTAAAGGTGTTTGTGACACCTTTAGTTTTTAGTTTCCTTTGCTTTGAGCTAGTCTTATTTTGCTTTCTTTATGTTGGCTAATTCGTGTTTTTCCCTTTTTTCTTTTGTTTAGTGGATTTTGCTACTACTCTTGGCTTTGACAGCAAGATGAAGGCCGAGACAGTGTTTGTAGAGGCTTTCCGGAGGCTTTCCACAACCACCCTACTTCCAACCCCATCTGATCGAAAGGTTAATCCGAGGTTCAGTTGGAGCTCCATGATGAAACCGCTAAGAGCAAATGGGGTCGCAATGGTGCCTCGATGCCCTAGCCTTCCCCTCAAAGGCCAAGAACTGATATGGCCCCCTCCATTCAAGCACCAGTCTAAACCAGGTCTGCCTGAAAATACTAGTTCAGAGACTTGCCACCTCTCTGGGAGGATCGATTTTCCCCCTCCAAGTGGGGAAGGTTATTCCTTAACCCTTTTCCCGAGGGTGCCTTTCTCCATAGACGTGGACTCTATTGTCCAAGCCTATTTGGCCAAGGTTCAAGAGGCCAAACAGGCTATTGCTATGTCTCAAGAGCTTGAAGGGGAGTTGCACGATGATGCTTCCCGTTACAAGGATGACCTGGAGAAGGTGGCCTTCGACTACAAGGCTGAGCGTGCTATTGTTTCCCACCAATCAGAGATGGAGAAGCAAGCTCTAGTTCACAAAGGGGAGGTCAAGAAAAAGTACGTCGAGAAGGAAAATCTTTTAAGAGAGCTCGAGCTGAAACTCTCGGAGTCCCAGGCAAAAATTTCCAGATTATATGTCCTCTGCTTTCTCAAACATCAGGCTTCCGCCTTTGAGGCCTATACTAATAGGAAAGTGAAGGCTCAGGGGTTCCGAGATTTTTTCTCCTCCCTCTCCACAGTTTTGGTTGGGGTTACCCGGAACAATTTGGCTCGATCCGTTTCCAAGGATCTTTCGGCTGAGTATCCTACTATGCTGGATGTTTATAAGCACAACTCAGAGCTAAAACAACTGAGCTATCTTTGGTGGAAGTCTATTCAAGATGGGGGGAATTAAAACCCCCTTGCTTGACCATTTGAAGGCTTCCGGGAAGTACTTCTCGGTGGAGGAGATCTATAACCTGGAGGTGGACGAAAACATCGAGTGGAAAGAGCCGAATCCCCTTATCGGTCTGAGGTTTCGGCGCAGGTATGCCACTTCGAGCTGTTCCCAGGAGACATCTAGTACTTATCTATTTCTCCTTTTGTCTTTCACATACTTTTGACTTGGTACCCTTTCGCCCCCCCCCAATATGCAAATGGGTACTTCCTTCAATTTCTCTTTTCAAGTCATGAAGGAGTGGTATCACCGAATCAAAGAATGAGCTTAGGAGCATTGAATCGAGTCATTCTTATTTTGGTACAAGTATGTTCGGCTCAAAGAGGAGTTTCGAGCTGTATACGAGGAACTGGGCTTATGGCGTAGTGGACTTCATGAAAGGCAGAAGGAACTCCTTGAAGCTTTGAGCCGTTCGAGGGAGGAAAGGGATTCCTAAGCTGCTGCGAAGGATGAAATTTTAGGAGACTTTCAATCTCTCAAAGCCCGGCATAATGAAGTTCTCGAAGAGATAACTACCAAGGCCGGGTTTACCTCGATGCATGAATGTCTTTCAACTGCTAAAGCCTATAAAGCCACCGGGGGCACATCAAATTCTTGACCAAACGAGTCCACCGAAAGTTACCATTGTGTGGCTTAAGTGCCCTGAGAGAATTTAAAGGTGGCCCGAGTGGCCCTAACAACTTCTACCGAAAAACTTAAGCAGTGAAAAGAAGAAGTTCGGACATATCAGCAAGACCTGGTTCCTGCCTTGGAGCGATCCATTAAGGAGAATCAGTCCATCATTGATGTTGTTTGTAGGGACAAAGAGAAGGTTGATAAAGAGCTTTCCAAACTACTTACAACATACTAGGTAACGACCAACAACCTTTGAGCGTACGAGCTCCGACTCGGGACAGTTGAAGCTCCACTAATTGAAGATTTTGAAGGCTTTCTTCGAGAAACTATCAATATCATGGAGCAGAAACATATTACTCAAAATCCTATGTATTGAAAAGTATATGAGGAGGCTAGGAGGTGGTTGGACAGGGTGCAGAAAGTGAAAGAGAGAGCTTTAATTTCCCGTACTTCCCCTAGAAGAAACAAGGCTTCAAGATCTGGTGAAGCCCCTCTTCCCGTAGCTTCAACTCGAAGAACTAACACGACTCGAAGCCCTTCCACTGCTGGCCAAGGAAGAGGTTCTTTGTCCAGTATGGGAGGTAACACTGCTGGTCAAAGTCAACCACAGTCTCTCGACGACGAAGAAGAACCTTTAGTTAGGAGACCCGGACTCTAGTTCTTAGGGTTCATGTATTTTCCATCTGGATGCCAGTAGCGTAGGTTCCCTGGAGGTTTTCCTACTTTGTAAAATAGTTGTAATTTATTTATGTGTATTTGTAAGCCGTACTGGCCTAATATTGTAAAATAATACTTTATTCTATTTGCCGTTGTCAGAACATTTTTTCCTTTTTTAGGTAGGGCCATTGTTCCGAAGCAAAATTTCTTTAACTTGTTTCTCTTTCCTCTAGTTCTCGGTCAAACTGTGCTAAATTTTTTTAACGACTTACGAGGTCTAAGCCTTGTGTGGTTTACACGGTCGGTCGGGGCTTTGTTAGCCCTTTGAACATTTTACAAGGGCTGTGCCTTGGGCGCTTGCTGCGGCGTTCGATGGGGATTTGTTGGCCCTTCGAATATTTTACAAGGTCTGTGCCTTAGGTGCTTGTTGCGTGTTCGATGGGGCTTTGTTGGCCCTTTGAATATTTTACAAGGTATGTGCCTTAGGCGCTTGTTGTGGGTTTGATGGGGTTTTGTTGGCCCTTTAAATATTTTACAAGGTTTGTGTCTTAGGCGCTGTTGCGCGTTTGATGGAGGCTTTGTTTGCCCTTTGAATAGGAGTTACTCCTTTTATAGGAGAGTGGAGACCAAGAAATTGTTTGAAAGTAACTCATTCTGATACAAAATTGCCAAAGGCAGATGAGTCCTCTCAATTTACAATGCTATCGAAATGAGGGTCGCCTCCAACCCAAAGGTACCTCTAAGAAGGCCATTTTTTGACCTTCACGAGCTTATAGGGATTTTGGAGAATAATACATCCTAAGGTTGGAAACGTTCCATCAGCGTGAAAGTTCTAACTCGTAACTGCCTCTCGGGCCAGCTTCAACAACTCAGTAGGGTCCTTCCCAGTTTGCTGACAGCTTTCTCTACGACTTTCTACGACTTTTCTCGTTCCTTCTCATCACGAGGTCTCCTTTGGAAAAACGGATTTTTCGGACTCTCTAGTCGTGATACCGCTTAACCATTTCTTTAATCATGGCTTCATGGAGGTTTACCTTTTCTCTTTTCTGTTCGAGGAGGTCCAGGTCCAAGCGGCACTTCTTGTGATTGTCTTCCTGTCATCCATTGCTTATAGAAAACCTTCAAAAGGTAAGCAGCCTTATCTCCGTTGGAATGATCGCCTCGGAACAGTAAACCAGGCCATACGAGGTTTCTCCAGTAGCAGAAGATTCTGATTTTTAAACTAATAAAGTACACTGGGTAACTCACTAATCCAGTTCCCACCTGCCCCTTTGAGCCTCGATCGAATTCCATTGAAAATGGTTCTATTGGTAACCTCTACCTGACCATTGGCTTGGGGGTTGTAAAAGTTTGTGACCCTTTGGTGGATTCTGTACTCCTTGAACCAACTTCTGAATGGGTCATTTACGAACTGAGCACCATTGTTGCTTATAATCGTTCGAGGAATCCCAACTTTGCATATGATATTCTTCCAGCAATATCCAATCACCTCTTTCCCTTTATGCTGGTTAGGGCTTCGGCCTTGACACACTTCGTAAAGTAGTCTATGGCTACAATTAGGTATCGAAAGTGGCTAGAGGCTTCCAAAAAAGGTCCCACTAAGTCGAACCCCCATTTGGCAAATGGCCTGGAGTTGTTAATCATGATTATTTCCTCCCGGTGGATGTGGGTGATTGGTGCATGTCTTTGGCATTGGTGGCAAGCTTCGATGTATTTTTTTACCTCTTTGAACATCTTTGGCCAATAGTTTCCGGCCAGGAGAAGTTTCTTTGCTACCGATCGAGCCCCCTGGTGGCTTCCGCAAGCCTCTTCGTGGGTTTTGCGTATCAAGTAATCAGCTTCGTGGGGGGCTACACATCAGAGGAGTGGTTGGAGATGGCCTCAGCAGTTCAAGATGTCTTCATGAATCACGTATCTAGGCGCTTTCAGCCTTACCTTTCTTGTTTCAACGGGGTCCTCCTGGAGAGTCCAATCTCGAAGATAGCTCATGATAGGCGTCATCCAAGAATTTTTCTCCTCGACCAACATTACCGTTGTTTCCTCTTCAAAGCTATGCTTATTCAACGTCTCTACCATTAGATGCCCTTAGGATTACAAGTCCAGATCCGATAAGGCTAAATTTCTTAGGGCATCAGCCTTTTGATTCTTTTCTCGAGGGACTTAGTTGAGGGTACAATGGTGGAAGTGTTTGAGGAGGGGTTTTACCACTTCCAAGTAGCATTGAAAACTTCTTTCCCTAGAATAATATTCCCCCTTGACTTGAAGGACCACAATTTGGGAATCACTAAAAATGTCCAATTTTCAAACTCCAAATCTTTGGCAATTCGAAGACCTGTGATTAGTGCTTCGTATTCTGTTTCATTATCCGTGGCCTTGAAGTCAAAGTGTAATGCATAGGGGTAATCTTTTTAATTGGGGCTCGTGAGCAGAACTCTAGCCCCACTACCTCCGGAGTGAGAGGACCTATCAGCTTACAACTACCATGTCTTATCTAGTTCACTGTCCTCTTCAATTTCTATCGGTTCGATGGTTTTGACAATTAAGTCTACTAATTCTTGTTCCTTGATAGCTGTACAGGATGTTGTGTTCATCCAGTTCGATTGCCCATTTCATCATTCTTCCCGAGGCCTCCAACTTTAGAAGCATCTGCCTGATTAGATGGCTAGTGAGAAGGATTATCCCTTGGCTTTGGAAGTATGACCGGTGGCGTCTTGCAGCATGGACAAGGGCTGAATTCAGTTTCTCAAGGGCATTTTAGCGTGTCTCCGAGCCATGTAGTGCCCTGCTTACGAAGTATATTGGGAATTAGGATTTTTCCTTCTCTTTTACCAAAACGACACCGGGGGGATGCAGAGATGTACAAATACAGATCTTCCCCCTTTTCTGGTTTCTAGAGGGTGGGAAAACTTCGTAAGTGCTCTTTCAGCTCCTGGAAGGATTTGTCACAGTCATTCATCCATTTGAACTTCTTTGCTTTTCAAAGCACATTAAATAATGGCAGGTGTTTTTCAGCCCCCTTCGAGAGGAATCGACTGAGTGCCACCAACGATCCTGTGAGCCTTTGGACATCTTTGACTATTTTGAAGGGCTTCATGTTAAACAACACTTTAACTTTCTCAAGATTGACATCGACCCCCCTCTCTGAAACCATAAATCCTAGTAATTTATCTGCTTTGACTCTGATGAAGCACTTAGCAGGATTTAGCTTCAAATTAGTTTCTCGGAGCTTTCGAAAGGTCTCTTTGAGCTCTAGAAGAAATTGGTAGAAGCCCATACTTTTGACCACTATATCATCAACATATATGTCAATGTTTTTGCCAATTTGCTTTTCGAAAAGCTTATTGACCAACCTTTGATAGGTGACCCCTACATTTTTCAACCCAAATGACATTTTCTTATAGCAGAATGTTCCCTCGTCAGTTTTGAACGGCATTTTTTGCTTGTCCTCTTCTGCCATAAGTATCCGGTGATATCCCTTATAGGCATCGAAAAAAGCCAAGACATCATATCCTGTTATGGCTTCAACTAGTATTTCAATGGAAGGAATGAGATAGCTGTCCTTGGGGCGAAAATTGTTGAGATCTATGAAATCGATACACATCTTCCAAGTACCATAGTGCTTGGGGACCATCAAAAGATTCGCTATCCATTCGGGGTAGATTACCTCTTCAATGACTTGAGCTTTCAGCAATTTTTGGACTTCTTCCTTTATGGCCTCGGCCCTTTCAGAGGTAAAAGATTTATTCTTTTGTGTGATTGTCTTTTAGGAGGGGTCTACATTCAACCTTCGGACTATCAATTGCTTAGTTACCTCTGTGAGGTCGATGGTGTCCCACGAAAACACATCAACGAAATTTCCTAAGAGGTTCTTCAACTGTTGCTTTATTGTGGGTGGAATAATTTTCCCTACGGGCAACGTTCCCTTGTCTTGAATGGCCATTAGCTCTGTGTTTGTTGGCTTAATCTCTCCTTCAATTGAAGCCACACTATCCTCTTTTCTAGCCTCTTTGAGAGCTAGAGCCAAACAACTTCTGGTTACCAGCTGATCCCCTCTAATAACTTCTACCCCCCTTTGCGTGAGGAACTTCTTGGTAAAATGATAGGAAGACCACACCGCTCGCTCCTGGCACATCCAAGGCTTTATGAGGATCACATTGTATGGGGACACAGTGTCAACTAATGCAAAGCTACAATCGATTGTGATTTCCTTGTCCCCTTCAGCTACTTTAATCGGGAGGGTAGCTCCGTTTTCCTGGTGAAGCCGGACAAGGGAGAGGTTGTTCTCTTTAGGCTTTCACGTTCGAGCCCTAACTGGTAAAAATTTTTGGCAAATATTACTTCAACCTTGCTGCTATCGTCCATGAATACCCTTTTGACATAACAATCTCATATGGTTGCATGGATTACCAACGGTTCCATGTGAGGGGTTCGGCTGTGCATCGGGTCAGCCTTTGAAAAGGTAATTGCTTCTTCGGGTTGGAAACATTTTTGACAAGGTTCTCCAGGGGGCATATATTGGGACTGGGCTTTGATGATTATGTTTGAAGCTTGATTGCCTACAAATCCATTGATGAAGTTGATCACCCGATTTGCCCCATCCCCCAGTTTCTTTCCAACCGAGCCTCGTTTTTAGCTCTGACCATTGCTTGGTTTTTGGCTTGGTCCCCATCATTCGCCTACTGTTCTCTACTGGTTTTTTTGGCTCTCTTTTTCCTTTCCAATGACGTTTCGCTTGGTCTCTCGAAGAGGATTCTCCTTTTGGACCCTCGACACAGTCAGGGAGTAAACCCTCCCTAGCACATCTTTCCCTTTACTGTCTCAAATGTACACTCACTTGTGTCATGGCCCCTTTCTTTGTGGTGATCACAAAAGTTGGGAAAGTCTTTCTTCCCATGGTAGTCCATTCCGGGAGGGGGGCTTCGAAACATCCCTTTATGGATGGAGTGTATCTCCATCAGGGACTTGGTTAAGGGAATAAAGCTTCCGAACCTTTTTTTTGGGTGGTTGTGTGAAAACCCCAACCGTAATGGTTGAACCTTGTCTACAAAACTAATAATTTATTGATGTTACCGTATAATAGAGAAATAAAATAATTTATTAAATGTAATTAGAAATACAAAAATCTATGATGATTGTGAAAAATAAAAGGTAATAAATGAATCCAATCATCACTGAAGAGTAACAAAATTCTTCCGACGTAAGATCTCCAGTGAGAATACCAACATGCAGTACCACGATAATTAATGCAACAAAGACTGAAATTAGTCTCGACATGTTATCAGCAAAAATTGAGAAGGATATAAGATAGAAGAGGAGATATGGTTTTGAAATGTTGGATAAATTCGTATATATATATATATATACTATAAAAGATAGCCGTTGATAACTGTTATATTACCATTGGGAATATAGCCGTTTATAGCTGGTATATCACCACTATACATATATTTGACTAATTATAGTTAAATGCTAAGAGTTATTGTTGTCGAAGAAGACACCCAAATACATATACATATATATATATATATATATATATTTGTGTGTGTATATACATATACAATAATAATAATAATAAATAAATAAGTAAGTAATAAATAAATTAGCAAATGCTAGAAATTACCGTGAAAAGGAAGCTGATAATACATATAATATCAATAAATAAATAAATGAACAAACAAGTAAGGAGTTAAGGGGAAGAAGGAATGGACGGCTAATAGTGATGAATAAGTAAATGAGTACAAGAAATTAAGGGGAAGAAGGAATGGACGACGGACGTAAGAATTTGATCCAAAGTAATTTTGGCAAGTAAAATGAATGGGAGAAAAAAATGGCGGACTAAAAGATGTTATCCAAAGTAATTTTGGGCAAATGAAATTGTTGGAAGAGGAAATGAACGGCTGACGTGAGGGAGAGTTTTCCATAGTAATTTTTTCGACAAGTGGATGGATATAGGTTTACAGGATAAAATTTCAGGGTTGGTAGGTGTCAGAACCTATGTTTTTATCCAGTGTAAATATTAGGTCCCAAGATCTTACCTTCTCACACAGCATTCGGAAAAATTTCTTGGCAAAAGAATAGTGGTGAGAAGTGATAAAGCAGGAGACGGAAGTTGCCAAGCCCAAGTCTAACCACAGTGAGTGTTTTCATTGCCTTAGCATGAATTGAAGTAATATATATATATATATTGTCTTATATGTGTACAAGCTGTCACCAGTAAATAGTACCTCTCGAACCCATACTGAACAGTACCTCTCGAAGCCCTACTAAACAGTACCTCTCGAACCTCTGCTGAACAATACCTCTCGAACCCTGCTAAACCTTTACTCCTTGAACCCCTACTAAACAGTACCTCTCGAACCCCCGTTAAGCCTTTACCTCTCAAACCCCTGCTAAATTGGACCTCTTGAACCCATGCTAAACCTTTACCTCTCAAACCCTTGCTAAACAGTACCTCTCGAACCCCTGCCATCGAACCCCTACTGAAACTACCTCTCGAACCCCTGCTAAACTTTTACCTCTCGAACCCCTGCCCTCGATTCCCTACTGAAACTACCTATCGAACCCCTGCTAAACTTTTACCTCTAGAACCCCTGCTAAAATTTTACCTCTCGAACCCCTTCCCTCGAACCCCTACTGAAACTACCTCTTGAACCCCTGCTAAACTTTTACCTCTCGAACCCCTGCTAAACTTTTACCTCTCGAATCCCTACTGAAAATCCACCTCTCAAACCCACTGAAAACCTTCACCTCTCGATCCACTAAAAACTTCACCCCTCGAACTACTGAAAGACTTCACCCCTCAAACTACTGAGACTTCACCCCTCAAACCACTAAAAGACTTCACCCCTCGAACCACTGAAAGAATTCACCACTCAAACTTAACCCCTCGAACCAGTACCACTGGAACTTTACCTCTCGAACCACTTACCACTTGAACTTCTCCACTCGAATTTTTTACTCGAACCCCTTGTACTCGAACCTAACTACTCAAACCCCTATACTCGAAATACATACTCGAACTCCATTATAAAGGGACATACCTGTTAAACTTAAATTGATAAGATAAATTGATAATATATATACTGACTGTTAAATTGAGTGTGTATATTACTCCGTTCAATTATCGTGAAACTGAGTTTTGAACTGCTCTGATATTTTTTTGTGAATGACCGGCTAGTACTTTATCTTGCCGTGTCAAACTTGAATCATATACTGCTCTGATATGTTATGTGGATGGCCAACTTGTACTTTATCTTGCCGTGTCAAACTTGAAATATTTGCTACCTGATTACCTGTCTGTGATTTCGGGTACCCCGACGTGATTGTAGTTTGATCGAAGTCGGTAGGGAACTGTATTGACCGAACTGTCTGATTAGACCGGTTACTCGTGGAGTTTCTGGTATGCTAGCATTACCTACTGTACTGTACTGATACGAGCTCATAACTGAATATCTATTTGGACGTGGTTGATGAGACTGAATACTGTACTGACTGATGGCCTTCGGTCACTACTGAAAGGTTGTTCCTTGTATGTTAGTCAAAGTTGCCACATAGGCACTTGGCAGCAACTTGGCACTAACCACCCGTATCCTTTTACTATGTGCTAGGACATATGTGGCTATTTGTTATTTGATATTCCGTGATCACTAAAACTCAACTGGGTAAATACTGGAAATGAAACCTCACTAAGCAAGGAGCTTACCCTAGTTAAACAACCTTTTTCAGGTGAAGAAGAACTGTAAGAGAAAAGCACTTTGATGTCTTTACTTGTTTTGAGAGAGATCCTGGATGAACTTTAACATGAATTTTAAATCCGTAATAGTTAGGTGAAAATTTCATTTAACATTAGCACTTTCACTGTAATAGTAAGTTAGGATTTGAATGGTCTAAATTGCTTCTGCATATAATCTATCTGCTTGTTACTGTTATCATTTTCGGTAACACGACCAAACTCGACCCGACCTGACACTGTACATTGGGTTTGTGGTGTTATAGATGTGGTATCAGAGCATTCTCAAACTAAGTAAAAGGAAAATTCATACTTACCTTAATAAAAGATTCTAGAGGAAATTAAATGAACTATGAATGAAGTAAGAAGGGTTAGTTGTCTATAAATTATCGAGCTAATAAGTTTGTTATATCAATAGATGGACAATAATGTAGAGATTGCGAGCAATGCCTTTGAAGAAATTATTGAGGTGAAAAGACATTATGGAGCATTCCCAGAGACATTTCTTCCTTGGGCAGAAATGATAAACCATCCTCAATGGGTAGAGACTCACGTTTACCCAAATTGGATTGTGCATGCGTTAATCATGGAGCGGGCGGAATTGATGGGAGGTATCCTTAGCCTCAAAACCCAAGAACAATTAACAAGAGATGCAATGTGGGAACAATATCTGCGTGCTGACGCAGAAGAAACAAGGGCAAATACGACGGTCATCGAAAACAATCGACTGAGGAATCGAAGAAGTAGGGAACTTGGACAATGGGATGCAGAGCGATAAGAAGTTTTTTGACAAGTCGACTTAGCCCTGGGAAACGCCCAAGAGCTACAGGGAGGTTTAACCACCTATCGTCGACAACCAACGGAAGCACATTGGAGGCATATTAGAGAGACTTGAGGCATGATGGAGCATGCTCTCACCACGTAGCAGGATGATTTAATGGACCAAGCATACCCTGGAGCAGAGCAAGAAGAAGGAGTTGACTCCACCAAGAATTCGAGAGTCGATTAAAAATTGGAAGCCAACTTTTGGGGGAAGACTTGCAGCTAAGATACTAACAGTTTGCAAGATAGGTATTAGAACAAGAAGCGAGTCCCAAATTTTTGACGTCAAAAGACGACACTAGAGGACTATAAAATTATTGCAAATATCTTATAACGAAGCTATAACTACCGTAAAATTTTAGTGATGTTATAAAAATATTTTGTGAATTATAATCTTTTGGTTAGAAAACTAAACGAGGATTGGCTCAATCCATGGAGCTAACTTTTTAAGTCTAGGACAATGGAAAGGGACCGGGGAGAAAGTTCAAACTTACCCGCCGGACAGAATCCCCCAACTGCTGGGATGGAATTTTTTGCAAGTCAAGTTACCAAAATTTTGAGCCGTATAATAGAGAGAGATAATCGAGCTCAATCTCCGGTCAGGGATCGAAGTTATAGACCAGAGACGGAGGACAGGGCCTTGGAACGATTCAAGAAGTTTCATCCACCCAGGTTCAAAGGCGGCGCGGTTAATGAAGTCACTGAAAATTGGATCGACACGATGGCTTGAACCTTCCGAGGCTTGGGATATACGAATGGATGGAAGGCGAATTTTGCTATATTCCAATTAGAAGGCGCCACACTAGATTAGTGGAACATAATACAAAGGAAGTGGGACATGGAAGAAACTCCCAGAACCTGGGAGAATTTTGAAAGGGAGTTTAAGAAGAAGTTCATTCCACCTCTAGTTATCGGGAGGAAAGAAGCGGAGTTCCTAAACTTGAAGCGAGGACTGATGAGTGTAACATAGTACGGGGAAAAGTTTTTTCGTCTCTCTAAATTTTCAGAGAAGATGGTCTCGACTGACGAGAACGCAAGAGGAGATTTATCCAAGGGTTCAGGCTGGAATTGAAGGATTCCCTAGCCTCGACCAATTAGAATAGTTATGCTGTAGCCATCGAATTCGCTTGCAGAGCGGAGGAAACCAAAAATGGTTTATGATCCATGCATAAATCAAGAAGAACAAGTGTGAAGTTCCAGTCGGTATACACTTCAGGCCCACAGGGAATAAACTTTGAGAAAAAAAAAGTCCCCAGGAGAGACATATCCTGAACCTCGGCCATGTTGAAGAACTCGAGCATCGTTTCGAGAGGAATGACTTAGGTTCGTTGCACGCACTGTGGAAAGGGAAACCATGATGAGAAGGATTGCTGGAGGAAGGCGAACAAGTGTCTAAGGTGTGGAAGTTCTAAACATAGAATATCAAAATGCCCGTTAGCTCCGCTAAGTCACTCGTCTCAAACCATAGGGTCTCAGCCGTCAGTCGCCAAACTGGCTCATAAAGGTGGAGTAAGTGGAGGAAGCCAACCAAGGGTGCAAGCTCGTGTTTACGCGATGGAAGATAATGAAGCCCCATATTTGATTGAGGTCATTGAAGTTACCCTTTCTAATTTGGGTAAACTAGTTAAAGTTTTGATAGATCCTGGTGCTTCTTATTCTTTTGCTAGTTATTCCTTTCTTGATAATGTGGAAGATAAGATAGAGAACTTACCCTATAAGTTGGAAGTTAGCACTCCTAAAAACAATGCCAAAATTCTAACTGGATGAGTATGTAGAAACTATAGGGTAAACGTGGGGCGTAGGGAATTACACATAGACCTAATTGCTCTACCCTTAAAGGGCTATGAGGTAATACTTGGAATGGATTGGCTTGCTAAAAATCATGCCCAGTTAAATTTTCATACGAAGGAAGTTAAGCTGTGTCGACCAGGGGAACCTCCGATTGAAGTGGATGTGGGAAGGAAAAGGTTCTCCTCATTAGTAGTTGCTGGAGTCAAGGCTCAACGAATGATTTGCAAAGGAGCAACTGGAGTATTGGCTTATATCCTAAATAAGCCAGTGGACCAGTTAAAAGGAGAAGATATAAATGTGGTCCAAGACTTCCCTGAGGTATTTCCAAAGGAACTCGTAAGTTTACCTCCTGAAAGGGAGACCGAGTTTACCGTTAATCTGGTACATGGGGCCGCACCTATTTCTTGAACCCCATATCATATAGCGCCGTTAGAGCTACATGAGTTGAAGCTACAACTTGAAGACTTGTTGACTTGAGGATTCATTCAACCGAGTACCTCTCCCTGGGGAGCCCCGATATTGTTTGTTAAAAAGAATGATGGCTCTCTTTGAATGCTTATCGATTATCGAGGCTTAAAAATGTGACGATTAAGAATAAATACCCCATTCCCATTATTAAGGAGTTGTTCGATCAACTCCAAGGAGCAGTTGTATTTTCCAAACTGGATTTACAACAAGGATACTACCAGTTGCGAGTGAAGGGGGAGGACATACCCAAGACTGCTATTAATACTCGATATGGTTATTATGAATTCCTAGCAATGCCATTCGGAGTTACCAATACACCAACTGCTTTTATGGACCTTATGTATCGAGTATTTTGGCCATACTTAGACGAGTTTGTTGTTATCTTCATCGATGACATCCCGGTCTACTCCAAATCTCAGGAGGATCATGAAGGACATCTAAGGAAAGTATTACAACTGCTTAAGGGGCACAAGTTGTATGCCAAGTTTAGAAAATGTCAATTCTGGCTAAACCAAGTGAACTTTTTGGGGCACATGATTAGCAAGGAAGGAATATCCGTGGATCCATCTAAAGTTGAGACAATTCTAAACAGGAGAGTGCCAAACAATAGTACTGAAGTTCAAATTTTTCTTGGACTAGCAGGGTAATATAGGCATTTTATTAAAGACTTCTCTAAGCTTGCATCCACTTGATTCTACTTAACTCAGAAAGGAGTTAAGTATGAATGGAATGAGAAGACTGAATTCAGTTTTCAGGAATTGAAGAAGCGTCTAACCTCTGCCCCAATTCTTGCCTTACCTGACAGAAATGATGGATTCATATTGTATATCGATGCTTCAGGAGAAGGTCTAGGGTGCGTATTGATGAAAAGGGGCCACGTGATTGCTTATGCATCCAGGAAGTTGAAACCTTATGAAAAGAATTACCCCACCTATGACCTAGAACTAGCTGCAGTGGTTTTTGCTTTAAAGAAATGGCAACATTACTTATATGGCGTCACGTTCGAAGTAATGTCAGATCATAAGAACCTCAAGTACCTATTCTCCCAAAAGGACCTGAATATGCGCCAACGTCGGTGGATGGAATTTTTGGGGAATTATGACTGTGCGATCAATTATCATCCTGGAAAGGCAAATGTGGTGGCATACACACTAAGCCGAAAGGTGAATTTGGCGCATATCTGGATAAAGGAGATGGAGATGTTATCGCAAGCAGAGAATTGGGAATTCGAGACCAAACCTGACCGAATTGTATTCTTCAATCTAAAGGTACAAGCTAAGTTACCCACAGAGATTAAGAAGGCTCAAGAGGCAGATGAATCATTGGTAAAGAAGAAAAATCTTGTTGCTGAAGGGAAATTGCCAGATTTTGAAGTAGACAGTGAAGGATTGCTGTCCTGTAAAGGTAGGTTTTGGCTACCCCAAAATTCAGTAATCACCCAAAGAGTGTTGGAGGAAGCTCAACGATCCAAGTATATGGTGCACCCAGGAGGAACCAAAATGTACCGAGACCTAAAACAACGGTACTGTTGGGATAATATGAGGAGGGACATAGTAGAATATGTGGCACGTTGTTTGGTGTGCCAACAGGTTAAGGCCGAACATCAGAAACCATCAGGGTTGTTACAACCATTGGAAATTCCTGAGTGGAAATGGGATCACATCACGATGGACTTCGTGACAGGACTACCTCAAACACCGAAGAATTTTGATGCAATATGGGTGGTGGTTTATAGGTTGACCAAGTCGGCTCATTTCCTACCAATCAACGTTAAATATTCCTTGGAAAGACTGACTATCCCATACATTCGGGAAATCATAAGATTGCATGGGGTGCCGATAACTATCGTGTCTGGTAGGAACCCAAGATTCACTTCTCATTTCTAGAGGCAACTGCAAGTCGCATTGGAAACCAAATTGAACTTTAGTACAAGTGTCCATCCACAGAAAGACGGGCAGTCGGAGAGAACAATTCAAACTTTGGAAGACATACTCCGAAGCTGTGTTATGAATTTTGAGGGAAGGTGGGACGCTCATTTACCTTTGGTGGAATTCGCTTATAACAACAGTTACCATTCGTCCATTGGTATTGCTCCATATGAAGTACTCTATGGTAGAAAGTGTCGAACACCCCTCTTTGGGATGAAGTGGGAGAGAAAAAGACTTTTCTAGTTACTAGTATACCTTGGGTTGAGGAATCCATGGATAAGGTCAAATAGATAAAGCATCGCTTACAGACAGCTCAAAGTCGATAGAAGAGTTACGCGGATCATCAGAGGAGGGATTTGGAGTTTGGAGTAGGTGACCAGGTGTTCTTGAAGGTAACCCCTCACAAGGGTCTCGTCTGGCATGGCAAGAAAGGAAAACAAAGCCCTAGGTACATTGGCCCTTTTGAAGTCATACAACGAGCCAGGCCACTTGCATATCAACTTAACCTACCTAGTCAGTTGGGGAAATTACATGATGTTTTCCATGTCTCACTTCTGAAGAAATACCACCCCGATCCCGAGCACGTGCTAAACCATGAAGATTTACAAGTGAATAAAAACTGATGTGTGAGGAAAATCCTGTATATTGGATAAAAAATTCAAGACATTGCGAATCAAGGAGATCCCTATGGTTTTGGTATTGTGGAGAAATCATAAGGTCGAAGAAGCAACTTGGGAGTTGGAAGCAGACATGAGGAGTACTTACCCAGAGTTGTTCACGGGAAATTGGAATTTCGGGGACAAAATTCATTAAGGAGGAGAGATTGTGAAAACCCCAACTGTAATGGTTGAACCTTGTCAACAAAACTAACAATTTATTGATGTTACTGTATAATAGGGAAATAAAATTATTTATTAAATGTAATTAGAAATACAAAAATATATGATGATTGTGAAAAATAAAAGGTAATAAATGAATCCAATCATTACTGAAGAGTAACAAAATTCTTCCGGCGTAAGATCTCCAGTGAGAATACCAACATGCAGTACCACGATAATTAATGCAACAAAGACTGAAATTAGTCTCGTCATGTTATAAGCAAAAATTGAGAAGGATATAAGATAGAAGAGGAAATATGGTTTTGAAATGTTGGATAAATTCGTGTATATATATTTACTATAAAATATAGCCATTTATAACTGTTATATTACCGTTGGGAATATAGCCATTTATAGCCAGTATATTATCACTATACATATATTTGACTAATTATAGTTAAATGCTAAGACTTATTGTTCTCGAAGAAGATATACACACACACACACACACATATATATATATATATATATATATATATATTTGTGTGTGTATATATATACAATAATAATAATAAATAAATAAGTAAGTAATAAATAAATGAGAAAATGCAAGAAATAACCGTGAAAAGGAAGCTGATAATACATATAATATCAATAAATAAATAAATGAACAAACAAGTAAGGAATTAAGGGGAAGAAGGAATGGACGGCGGACGTAAGAATTTGATCCAAAGTAATTTTGGCAAGTAAAATGAATGGGAGAAAAAAATGGCGGACTTAAAGATTTCATCCAAAGTAATTTTGGGCAAATGGAATTGCTGGAAGAGGAAATGAACGGCGGACGTGAGGGAGAGTTTTCCAAAGTAATGTTTTGGGCAAGTGGATGTAGGTTTACAGGATAAAATTTCAGGTTGGTAGGTGTCAGAACCTATGTTTTTATCCAGTATAATTATTAGGTCCCCTGTTCTTACCTTCTCACACAGCCTTAAGAAAAATTTCTTGCCAAAAGAATAGTGGTGAGCAGTGATAAAGCAGGAGACGGAAGTAGAAAAGCCCAAGTCTAACCACAATTAGTGTTTTGATTGCCTTAGCATGAGTCGAAGTAATATATATATATATATATTGTCTTATATGTGTACAGGCTGCCACCAGTAAATAGTACCTCTCGAACCCATACTGAACAGTACCTCTCGAAGCCCTACTAAACAGTACCTCTCGAACCCCGGCTAAGCATTTACCTCTCAAACCCCTGCTGAACAGTACCTCTCGAACCCCTGGTAAACCTTTACTCCTCGAACCCCTGGTAAACCTTTACTCCTCGAACCCCTACTAAACAGTACCTCACGAACCCCTGTTAAGTCTTTACCTCTCGAACCCTTGCTAAACATTACCTCTCAAACCCCTGCTAAACCTTTACCCCTCGAATCCCTTCTAAACAGTACCTCTCGAACCCCTGCCCTCGAATACTGAAACTACCTCTCAAACCCCTACCCTCGAACCCTTACTGAAACTACCTCTCAAACCCCTACTAAACTTTTACCTCTCGAACCCCTGCCCTCAAACCCCTACTGAAACTACCTCTCAAACCCCTACTAAACTTTTACCTCTCGAACCCCTGCTAAACTTTTACCTCTCGAACCCCTACTGAAACTACCTCTCGAACCCCTTCTAAACTTTTACATCTCTAACCATGCTAAACTTTTACCTCTTGAACCCCTACTGAAAATCTACCTCTTGAACCCACAGAAAACCTTCACCTCTCGAACCACTAAAAACTTCACCCCTCGAACTACTGAAAGACTTCACCCCTTGAACTACTGAGACTTCACCCCTCGAATCACTGAAAGACTTCACTCCTCGAACCACTGAAAGACTTCACCACTCGAACCTAACCCCTCGAACAAGTACCACTGGAACCTTACCTCTCGAACCACTTACCACTTGAACATCTCCACTCGAATTCTTTACTCGAACCCCTTGTACTCGAACCTGACTACTCAAACCCATGTACTCGAAATACATACTCGAACCTGTACTCGAACTCCATTATAAAGGGACATACCTGTTAAACTTAAATTGATAATATATATACTGACTGTTAAACTGTGTGTGTATATTACTCCGTTCAATTATCGTGAAACTGAGTTATGAACTCCTCCGATATGTTTCTGTGAATGACTGGCTAGTACTTTATCTTGCCGTGTCAAACTTGAATCATATACTGCTGTGATATGTTATATGGATGGCCGGCTTGTACTTTATCTTTCCGCTTCAAACTTGAAATATCTGCTACCTAATTACCTGTCTATGATTTTGGGGCCCCCGATGCAACTGTATTTCGGTCAAAGTCGGCAGGTAACGATATTGACTGGACTATCTGATTAGACCGATTACTCGTGGAGTTTCTGGTATGCTAGCATTACCCACTATACTGTACTGATACGAGCTCGTAACTGAACATCTATTTGGGCGTGGTTGATGAGACTGAATGCTAGACTGAATGCTAGACTGACTGATGGTTTTTCGGCATTACTGAAAGGTTGTACCTTGTATGTTAGTCAGAGTTGCAACATAGGCACTTTGCTGCAACTTGGTACTAACCACCAGTATCCTTTTACTATGTGCTAGGACATATGTGCCTATTTGTTATTTGATATTCTGTGATCACTAAACTCAACTAGGTAAATACTGTCAATGAAACCTCACTAAGCAAGGAACTTACCCTAGTTAAACAACCTTTTTCAGGTGAAGAAGAACTGTAAGAGAAAAGCACTTTGATGTCTTTACTTATTTTGAGAGAGATCCTGGATGAACTTTAAGATGAATTTTGAATCTGTAATAGTTAGGTGAAACTTTCATTTAACATTAACACTTTCACTGTAATAATAAGTTAGGATTTGAATGGTCAAAATTGCTTCCGCATATAATCTATCTGCTTGTTACTGTTATCATTTTCGGTAACACGACCAAACCCGACCCGACACTGTACGTTGGGTTTGGGGTGTTATAGGTTGTGCCTTTTTAACCTAGGATCAAAGTGTTTAGGTCCCCTTTTGATCCATCTATCCCCCTTTTATTTTCTCTTTGTGGCCTCCTTATTTTTGAATACTGCTTTACGATTTCCTGTAATTACTGTAGGGTCTTCGATTTCTTCGAGACCAGCTTTTTGTACAGGTTGAGGTTTGACATCCCATTCATATACCCAAGAATTACCCCCTTTTCAGTCCGATTGATTACGCTAAGACTCTCATCCACATATCAATGGTAGAATGCCCCCATCGACTCGCTCGACCTCTGCTTGCTTTGGTAAAGCTCTATTAGGATTTTTGTGAACCTCTTCTTTTGAAAAATCTGACTCAAAAGGGCCTTTTCAAAATCCATGTATGAGTTAAGCGTCCCTCTGCCCAGCTTTTTGAACCATTCTTGGGCTTTTCCTCGAAGGTAACTTCCAACAAACTTGCGTGTTATGTGTTCATTGAAGTCCCTTGAGTTCATCAAAGTAAGGAACGTATGTATGAACTCGCAAGGGTTAGAATATCCACTGTTTGTAGGGAGCCCTTCGAGTGGTTTCATTTTGCTGGGCCATCGGGCGGTTATTATTGCAAAACTGAAAGGGGAAGTTGTGATCTAGCCCGAAGGCCCGATCAGCCTATCGAGTTCTCTTATCAAAGAGTTGCTCGGTCCCCCTCTCATCTGCGCATCTCCGTATAGGCTGGGCCAAACTAGGGCATAGAAGCTTTGGGGTGCAGAGAGGAGTTGATTTGAAACCATGTACCTTGAGAGGGTCCCTCCCCCTGCTAAGCCATAATATAACCCTGGCCAGTAAGGGTCCTGAGGGGGAACCTTCGGATGGAGTCCTAGATATATTTGGATTTTGAAACCTGGGAAAACTCCCTTTAGTCCTACTGTCAAATGTGGGACAGTTTGTCTCAGCGCCAAGGGCACTGAGATAGGTGTAGAGATCAATGCAGAGTATGTTATCACTTGTATCATGCTTGGGAGTGTCAGCTAAGGTCGTTTAAGGGCCCCAACGTCAGCTTGATAGGACACTTCGAGGGGAGGTGTACGAATGGAATCTTGGCTGCAACACCAGGGACATCGAAGGTTGGAGCCCCATCTGCTACTGTATCACCCTATGGTAGAGCATAGAAGGCTCCACCTGATAGCCAGCATATCTGAGGGCCTGAGTCCATGAAGCTAGGTCTTGCTGTGATGGGAGGCCCACATTGCTTGTCCCCTTTTATGCTCGAATAGCCCCTGTCGACATTTCTATTTGCAAATTTGTTGTAATCACTGTAAATTGTGGTTCGTTTGCCTTTTATTGACGCACCCTGCTTTGCGAGGTAAGAGCTTCAGCACCACCTACCAATGGTTTGACACTGATCCCCATGGTCCATAGAGGTGCATTAGCTTCTTCGCGAAGAACTTCCGGACCCCTCCCTTCTGGGACCTGGTCCTAGCCAGCTTCTGGAGGCTCAATACCAGTGCTAGAGGGAGTGAGATCCGGGGGAATATTGGATCTATGCCCTCTCATTTTTTGGTACGGGGATTTTACTTCTTCGCCAATGCCTAAAGCTTTGCCTTTTAACAGTTCACTCCTACAGAAGGCCCTAGCTGTAGATATGGACATAAACAACAAGTATTTGATCACAGATCTGACTAACGGTCCCACTGAGTGTGCCATTTGATGCACCCCAATTTATAGCCACCGCCGCACTGCCAAGGGTGATCGAGATTTACAAAGACAAAGCCCTCGAAGGTTTTTGGAGGGAAAAGGCTTCGATGGCCAAGAAAAAAAATAGGCTACCAAAGTGTAATTAGGAATTAATAGTTGAGTTGTGTAGGGTTACCTTTGACCTTTATATAGGTAGGCAAGTAGAGAAACTGTGTTGTTTGCTTGTGGAGCAAGTACTCTCACCATGGGCCAGCCTAATAGCCTTTACGCAAAGGAAAAAGCTATAGACTTAAGGTTGACCGCATGGGTAATTAGGCCTATACAGATTTACATTATCAACACACATCAATAAAATGCACAACACACACACACTCACCGTCATTTCAGAAGACCGGTCATCGAATATGCCCTCGAAGTTTTCCACGTTTGTCTCAATGAAGGTGAAGGTAGCAGTGGCATTGCACTCGTCGACCAGAGGTCTCACTGTGCTGAATCTGAGCTCTTGACATCGCAAACAGATTCAAAATTTCCATAGATGACCTCTACGGTAGCGGCGGCGTAGCGAGTGCATCTCACGCGACCTCTTCTTCAGCACATGCTTCTTTCACCGGCATCGTGCTCCCCTTCCGATCGTCAGTCCTCCACCACTGCCATCATGGATGCACTATGTCCATGCTCCATCGTGGTTGTGCTCCATCGAGATATGATGTGGATGCACCGCCGCCAGAATTGTTGTGCGCCGTGGATACACCACCGTCAGAATCGCTGTGCATCTTGGATGCGCATCATCCAAAATCGATGTGCGCCGTGGATGTGCTGCCGCCAGAATCGTTTTGCTCCTGCGGTGGAGCCACTATCATTTGGAGAAAGAGCGGTTGAATGATGGGGAAGACGAAAGGGGAATGGATATGATTTCTAAAAATGAAAATGTACACATATTTAGTTATTATGTTTACAAAATAAGTCCTCCAGTTTTTGAGCAGTTTTTCAAAATATCCCCATCCGGAATAAAACTTATTATAATTGCACAATAAACTCGGGTTTAAATTTTAGCCTGCCAAAAACAAGACTTTGTGCTAAAATTTAGGAAGAAATGATTATACAATTATTAAACATTTTAATTAGGTAGAGTTTCTTTTGATGTAAATAAATTTTGGGAAGATGAAATTTTTTATTGATTTTGCAGAAAGATCTCTGCCTAAAATGAAGGCTCTCTTACAAGACATCGTCTCTTGAATTTGTTGCATCATTTTGAAAAAGAAAAATAAAACACAAAGGACTACTTAAAAGGATAACAAATAAAAATAAGACAAGTGTATCTCAACCCAACAAACTATAGTTGGCAATTGGACCGGGCTGCCCACGAATGACACGAACCCAACCTGTATTTAAGCTCGAACGGCACGGGCACATTTGGGGCCCGAGCCCGAACTATCCGGGCTTGTGCTGGGCTTCAGCGGTGAGTTGAGTGAAATTGCAGACCTGAGCACGGCACGACCCAAAGGCACAAACCTGCCCGGAAAGCCCATTTCGGTATGAATTATGGTAGTTTATGAAGAGTTTAATAAAACTATGTGGTTGGTGGGGATTGAACTCATGACATTCAAGTCTTAATACCAATATCTTAACCACGAATTCAATGGATCAACTTAGTAAGTTGCTTGAGTTGTTTAATTATGTACTTATAATAAATTAACTATATTTTATAAAATGACTTTAAAAATGAATTAAATAAATTGTTCATTTTTATGATTTATTCATTAAATACAATATGTTGTTATATAATGTAATGAATTGTAAGTTAGAACTGTTACAAAAATTGCAAGTTAACATTTTAGTTCCTCGAGGAACGAGCATGACACGAAAAGCACAAAGTACGTGGGCGGGCAGCGAACCGACTTTTATTTTCAGAGCACAATATGAAACAACACAAAGCACAATAGACACGAGCACAACAATGTGCCTCATATTATGTAAGCATGAAGGCGTGACACGAACACGACACAAGCACGTCACGAAGCCAACTCTACAACAAATCACTAAATTTATGAAAGGCTATGTATGGGCTGCGTTTGTACAAGATTGAAGACCTCTTTTCTTTGTTTTTCATTTTTTAATTTTAAAAAGTCATGTCAACAACCCAAGCTTGATGGTTTTTGATAAACTTAGGGTCTATTCGGCCGAACTTATAATATGCCTTGCTTATAAGCAAGACAGTTTTTAGTATTTGGTAAAGTGCTAAAAACATATTAATTTGAAAGAAAAAGCTATTTTTGGGGGAAAGTATAGGCTGGTCTCCCACTGCTTTCAAGATAAGTCAGCTTTGCTTATTATTATAGCTTTGCCAAACACACTCTTAGGCTCTGTCTAGTTCAACTTATTTCAACTATTTTCATCTTATACTATCTCCAATAATCTCATCTCAGCTCCAACCATCTTCAATAATCTCAGCTCATATCTAATAATCTGATATCAGCTCCAATAATCTCATCTTAGCTCTAATAATCTCTTATGATCTTATCTCTAATTTTTTTGAAAGATTACATACAAGCAACCAAATTGCATATTAACATCCTAATCTAGGAGATACCACCATTGAATCTGTTGAAGCTCAGTGGAGCGTGAAACTTCATCCATTTGAATACTTAGGGACACTGAATGAATGATTTCCCGTGATGAATATGTTATTAGTGAATGAAATATCTAGACTACAAAGAGATGAACTATGGCTAAAATAACTCTAGCCTAGTTAACAAGATAAACATAAATGTAATCTAATCTAATTAACTAATGTACTTATTCTAACACCTCCACAAGACTAGATTCCCACCAATGAAAACAGAATAACCATAAGTGGAATGGCGAGTCTCCAAACATTAGAATACCCCAACACCTCAGGAGATTTGGCGGAATGGAAGCTAAGTCCAAAGTGAAGGGTGTCACGAACATAGCATAGACTCTGTGTGACTGCAGCAAAATGGCCATCTCTGGGATCCTGAAGATATTGACTAACCATGTTGATCGAAAAAGGCCAAATCTGGATGAGAGATTGTGAGATATTGAAGTGCCCCAACAAGTGAACGATATAGAGTCGAATTCTTGAATGGAGGACTGGTCAAACATTGTACCTGAGGACCTAGCACAAATGATGTAGAGATTGGTGCAACATCAGACATATTGGCCTAAGTCAGAATACCCTAAGTATACTTTGCTTGACTAAGAAGTAACCCCGAGAAGGTAGGCAAAACTTCAAGGCCAAGAAAGTACTGAAGAGCAATAAGATTCTTGATCACAAACTCCTCGTGTGTCTGATCAATGAATTGTCGAAGAAGAGTCGAGTCGTTTCCTGTAAAGATGATGGTGTTCACATGAACAAGGAGATACAGTATTGACAACCCTCTCGAGAGAACAAATAAATAGTATCGACTGAGCTACACTGAAATCCAAGCTGACTCAAATAACTACTGAAGCGCTGGAACCATGCCCAAGGAGCTTGCTTAAGACCATAAATGGCCTTTCACAAGCGACAAACATCATCCAGATGAATAAGGTCCTGATATCCAACATGTTTCTTCATATAGACGGGAGTATCGAGAACACCATTAAGAAAAGCGTTCTTGACATCGAACTGATGAAACGGCTAGGATCGCATAGGGGCAAATGGCGAGAACCATCCGAACAGTGGAGGCTTTAACCACACGACTGAAAGTGTGGTCAAAGTCAAAACCTGGAATCTGCGAGAAACTCAGCGCCACAAGTCTAGCTTTGTGACAATCAATAGTGCTATCTGGATGATACTTTAGTCTGTAGACCCATTTAGAGCCAACTATGTTAGTGTCTGAAGGGCGAGGCACCAAATACCAGGTGTGTTGACCTCAAAGTGCTGCCATCTCATTATCCATAGCATACATCCGGGCTGGATCCTAAAAAGCTGTACAATAATAAGTGGGTTCAGACTGAGAAAGCAAAGCAGTAATGAGACTATGGGTAACATTG
The DNA here is from genome assembly GCA_037428765.1 of Rubia yunnanensis. Classification (NCBI taxonomy): domain Eukaryota; kingdom Viridiplantae; phylum Streptophyta; class Magnoliopsida; order Gentianales; family Rubiaceae; genus Rubia; species Rubia yunnanensis. Next base: position 25,966,671 of record CM075062.1, on the reverse strand, counting down.
TTAGAATAATCTCTGCACAAAATAGCCCTAGTTGCTGATTGAGTAGCCAGACAATGAGTGCAAGGTTGAGGTGGAGAGACTGGAGGAGCAACCACAATCGATAAAGGGGCCGGTGAGGTGACCGGCGAACCAGGTGTTCTAGTCGATGGCGAGATGGATGGAGAAGGATGTGTTCGAGCGGCCATTGAATGGTCTAAATAATCAGAGCAATCAGAACAAGGTGTCGTAGTCAGTGGGGACGATAGGATCGATGAGCCAGGAGGGCTGGCAACAAAAGTGACAAGTCGAGCATGAGGAGATGCCACCGAGGAAGAAGTATGAATATCAGCTGATGTATCAGTGGGATCCAAAAAAGTATAGACATCCAGACAGAATAGAGATACTGAAGTAGAACCATCAACATAAGAGAAGAAAGTATCGACAAACCGAGCATGTCTTGTAACATATATCTTTCTAGTCGTAGGATCCAAACATTGATATCCCTTGTACTGTGAATCGTACCCAAGAAAGATTCAGGAAAAATTGCAAGGAGCGAGTTTGTGAGTGGCATACAGACAAAGATAAGGGTACACACGAAAATCAAATACATGAAAGTTTGTGTATATGGGAACCCAACCATTAACAACTTCATATGGTGATTGTCCACCAAGGACCAGAGTGGGCATCCAATTTATGGTATAAGCAGCTGCAGCAAAGGCGTGAGACCGGTGAGGGAGAAGGACATGTGAGTGGTACAACATAGACAAACCCATCTCAGCAATGTGGTGGTGCTTGCGCTCAGCTCGACCGTTCTGGTCAGGAGTATACGAGCATGAAATATTATGATGAATGTCCTTTGTCTGAAAATGAGAGCGTAACCAACCATTTACGAACTCAGTCTCCCAATCACTCTGAAACACTTTAATGGTGGAAGAAAACTGGTTCTTCACAAAAGCCTCAAACTGGCGATAAACATCCCAAAAATCAGATTTGCGACGAAGTAGGTAAAACCATGAGAGTCGGGAATGATCATCAAGGAAAATGGCATAGTAGGAGAAATCATCAGTAGATAAAAGAGGAGAGGACCCCCATAAATCACAATGAACTAGATCAAGTACCCTAACAATATGCTTATCATTTAAATGAAAAGATAAACGCTTCCCTTTAGCCTTTTCACATGCATCACAAAAGGTAGGATTCAGCAAAACTGGTGAGACAGATAAAGAACCAGAAGCTCGCAAACTAGAAATAACGGAATACGGAACATGACCAAGTCTAGCATGCCAGATTTCAAACGACGCATGCAACTTCTTTGATTCCATAGTAGGCAACAAAGAAGATGCACCCTGGTCAATAACATAAAGCCCATTTTCATTATGACCATAACCCAATGTTTCATTGGTGATTTTATGTCGAATATTAAATTAGCGACCATTAAAGAAAACAACAACATTTAAATCCCAAACTAATTTTCTAATTGAAAGAAAATTTTTGGTGATATAAGACACAATAAGCACATCATAAAGAGACAGTGATTTAGAAATCCGAGAATCACCAACATGAGCAATAGGGGGTTGAGAACCATTCCCAACATAGACGCAAGAAGAACCATGGTAAGGTGTCAAATGATCAACTGCAGCAGGAGATGATTCCATGTGCTTCGTAGCGCCAGAATTTGCAATCCACTGATGGCCGTGATGCCTAAATTTTGAGATACCACCAAAAAGGGACATAATGCAAAGTGGTAAAGTGTCAAGGGATGAAATCAAATATAATAAAATGGCACGCAAGGTGTTGGTCAAAGAGAATGCAGATGGCGCGCGCATGAATGGACTAGGCGCTGGTAAAAAGAATGTTGCTGGCGCATGGAGTAACGCGCACGTGGCTGGTCAAAGAGAGACTATTGGTTCATAGAGAAACGCGCGCATGGCTAAATAGGCGTGGATGGCATGTTAGTGCATAAATCTCACGTGCTAACGGTTGCTGAGTCGGAGATGCTGGGAAGAGATGCCTGAGAAGCCGGTCGATGAAGAGCATCGAACGCTGAATTGTCGGAGATGGTGAGGAGAACTTTCCGAAATGCTGAAAGAGGAGATCACCGCTAGGAGATATAGAAGTAGCTCACCGGAGATGATGAATTGGATGCCGGTCGAATGAGACTGGTGCTGCTAAAGTTTAGAATGACCGATAATGAATCTGAAAACACCGAGAATGAGCTGTCTTGAGAGAGCGATGCTGCTGCCGTGGGTACTCGCCGGACGCTTCTGATCTGGGATGAAGAAGAAAGGAACAACCCTAGACAAGAATGCTGCCGGAAGTTGACTGAAGATGCCGTAATTCGACCGAGAGTTGGCCGGACGTTGCCGGATTTGACCGGAAGTTGGCCAGAAAAGAGTGGGGGTGGAAAAAAAGTGAAAAAATTAGGGTATAGGATCAGAACTTGCTCTGATACCATGAAAGAATGATTTCTCGTGATGAATTTGTTATTACTGAATGAAATATATAGAGTACAAAGAGATGGACTGTGACTAAAATAACTCTAGCCTAGTCAACAAGATAAACGTAAAATTAAATCAAATCATCTAATTGACTTATTCTAACGGACGTCCTTCTGAGAACACCCAAATGCTGCACCACCAACGAATCGCCTCCACCGGAACCACTCCGATCTAACCATCATCGACCACCTGCTGGTTGGGAAACCACAGCGAGGACTACCGACACGGTCCCATGACGCTGGGTAATCAACATCAAGAAATTGCTCTAATATTTACAATTCTTGATGGGGGGTGTGTTTTGAACCCTGGACCCCACAGTTATGATCTCAGCTCTAATAAACTCTAATTCTTTCAGCTCATCTCCAATAATCCCCAGTAATCTCGACTCACCTACGTACTTTCAACTCTTTTCTATTTTCTTTAATTCAAATTGTTATGAAATATATTTTAATTAATAAAATTTTAGTAAATGTTATTTAAATCGGAACGTAAGGATTATTATATTTATTGCGACTATGAAATCATGCATATTAATTTTATTTTAATTTTAGTTCAAAATTATATGTTAAAATTTTAGATCTATTCATTAACATATTTATATTATTCAACTTATGTATAGTTAATTATTTTTTATTTAATTAAATACATTTCATTCAGTTCTATTCATTAAATTCAATTTGGTTTAACATATATTATTTTCTCTATTTTAATTACTAGTGGTATATAAAATTTTTACAAATTAATTTGTTTATTTGAGTTTAATTCACATTAAATTTCATAATAATGAACCAATTTTTTGTTATGGTTTTTCTAGCTTATTTAACACATTTTTGTTATATTGAATTTGTTTAGTTTGAATTAGTTTAATTCAGTTAAATCCAATTCAGTTCAGTTCAGGTTTTCTTAAGGCATATTATTACTATTTTGTAACTCATTGATTTTAGTAAAATACAATTTAGTATATTTATATTTAGTTGAAATTAGTATTTTAAATTATTTAAATAAGGTTATGTTAAGTTTAGTTCAATCCAATCCAGGTCTATACAATCCAATCTAGTACAATTCAACCCAAATCTAGTTGAGTACAATCAAATAAAGTCCATTTTTTGTTAAGGGCTATTTTACTATTTTATCACTATATATAGTTTTAGTAAAATTAAATTTAGTATATTTAAATTTAGTATAATTTAGAATTTTATATTATTTATATAAGGTTCAGTTCATTATATTTATATTTATTTAAATTCAGTCCAGTTCTAATAATCTGATCTCATCCCTAATCATTTCATCTCATCTTCAATAGAACCATACCATCTCTATTTCAGATCAACTGGAGATGACCTTAGTCAATAAGCCCGGGAAAGGTTGAAAAAGCCCAAAAAGGGTAGTGCTATATTTTCTCTCCACACACAAACGTCCTCGTTCGGTTTAAAACTACAGAAAAGAAAATAATAGTCACTTGTCCCATTTTATTAAAAAAAAAGTAATGAGATAATTTTTTATTCATGACCAATCTTTATGCTATATTAGTAATTTTAGAAAACTATTTTTTTATGGTAAGATATAAACAAAGGGAGGGAGGGAATAGGCTTAATTTTCATCAACTTTCAATTTTCCTCCAAATTCGCATTACTTTTATTTTCGACCTTAATTATGAACGGATGGGGTGCTATATCAACACTGAATCATGAAATGAACACTCACTTCACATTTTAGATTAGTCATACATTTTACTTGAAGATTTGGTGTCATATTAATTAAAATGTCCACACGTATATTTAAATTTATTTCCTGTTGTGTTTAAGAGAAGAATTGAACTATCCAGCAAGATAATAGATTGGTTAGACCATAATTCAGTGTTTAAGCTTAAAAGAAGAATAAAAATTATATTCGTGTCAATAAAGAAACACCCATTGTTTTTATGATCATCTGCATTACCAGCTCAATCAGTGTCACTGTACCCAATCAGATCAGAGTCTTGATTATTAGAATACCAGACACCATACTCAGAAATCCCACTCACATATCGAATAATTATTTTGACTGCGGTTCAATGAGATTCCTTCGGGTCAGCTTGAAATCTCGCACATATTCCTACGCTGAAACATATATCTGGTCTACTAGCCGTCAAATACAATAGACTCCCAATCACGCCCCTGTATAATTTCTTATCAACTCCAATTCATTTCTCATCATTTACCAGTTTTTCAAAAACCCTCATAGATATTCGGGCTGCACGATAATTTCTTAGTCTGAATCTCTTCATTAAGTTCAGGGCATACTTACTCTGATTTATAAACAGACCATTCTTTTCTTGCTTGACTTGCAGCCCTAGAAAGTACATGAGTTCTCCAACCATACTCATTTCAAATTTGGCTTGCATCACAGTAACAGAATCCTGCACCATAGATGATGAAGTAGAACCAAACACAATATCATCAACATATATTTGAGCAATCAAAATCTCTGAGGCCTTTTTTAGCACAAATAATGTGTGATCTAATCCCCCTCGACGATAACCTTTTTGAATTAGAAAGTTAGTAAGTCGTTCATACCATTCCCTCGGTGCTTGTTTTAGACCATACAACGCCTTCTTGAGTCGAAACACATGGTGAGGGTAATAAGAATCCTCAAATCCTTTAGTTTGTTCAACACACACTTCATTTACCACGCCATTTAGAAAAGTACTTTTGACATTCATTTGATATAGAGTAAAGTTCATAGAGCCAGCGATAGCAAGTAAAATCTGAATCAACTATAACCTGGAAACTGGTGAGAATGTCTCATCAAAATCAACTCTTTCAACCTGAGTATATCCTTGAGCAACTAGTATGGCCTTGTTTTGAGTGATTTTTCGATCAGCATTTGATTTGTTCTTGAAGATCCACTTTGTGCCAGTGACATTCACACCTTTAGGGCGAGGAGTGAGATACCATACATCATTTTGTGCGAACTGACCAAGTTCTTCTTGCATTTACGCAATCCAGCATTCATCAATTAAAGCCTCCTTGTAGCTCTTTGGTTGAATGAGAGAGATGAAACATTATAATCTTGTTATTTTCTTGTAAACAACCCGAGGGATTGAGCAAGTACTTCTTGTAATTGGTTATGTTTGCACCTGTGTTGGAACATGCGTGAGTCAGTGGGGGATGATGTTCCAACATACTCGATATCTTCCGGTTCAGTATGATATTCAATCTTCTCAGATGTTCCAACATTGGATGGCTCATCAGGCTGACTGTGTTGTCTTAGAACATGGTCTTTATTCGGTTCATCTTCTCCATCACCTGATACTTGTCCTTCATCAGAATCATCCACAATGATATTTATGGATTCCATGAGAGTGTTCATCCAAAGATTGTAAACAAGATAAGCCCAGATGTTCACAGTATAACCAAGAAAAATCCAAGTATCACTACTATTGTCGAATTTCACCAATTGCTCTCTATCTCTGAAAATGTAGAACTTGCTTCCAAACACATGAAAGTATGAGACATTTGGCTCCCTACCCTTCCAAATCTCATAGGATGTTTTGCTTGTGAATGGACGTAGATACACTTGGTTAATTGTATAACAAGCTGTATTAACGGCTCCTGCCCACCATTTTTTATGAATTTCTTGCTCGGGTAACATGACTCGAGTTATATCCTAAAGAGTCCTGTTCTTTCTTTCCACAACGCTATTCTTCTGAGGATTCATTGGTGCAGAGAACTCATGTTGAATTCCAAGTTCATCACAGAAGTAGCTAAATTGAGAGTTTTCAAATTCCATGCCATGATTACTGCAAATTCTGACAATCTTCCTAACTGGACTTCCCTTTTCTGTCTGTAATTTTATCACAAGACTTCTAAACACATCCACATTATTAGAATTTTCTTTTAGAAAAGCCACCCAGGTAAATCTAGAGAAGTCATCAACACACACAAAGATATATTTCTTTCCACTTATACTAGGTGTATTGACTGGACCCATCAAATCCACATGCAGTAATTCTAGATTTCTTGAGGTAGTTATATACTGAACTAAAGAGTGGGGAGATCGAATTTTTTTACCTTGTTGACAAAGTCCACATAAAATTCCACTTTTGCTCACCAACATAGGTATACCTCGCACTGCTTTTGCATTTGCAATTTTCACCAAAGTTTTGTAGTTGATGTGACCGAGCTTTCTGTGCCACAGAAATCATTCTTCTTGTTTTGTACTCATATACTCCACTTCCTGCTCCAGCAAATAACAATTATCTGATGATCAAATGCCTGAGAGAACTTTGGTATCACTATACATTTGTCTTTATGAAATTCCACAATCATATTGTCGTCACAGAGCTGGCTGATGCTCAGCAGATTTGCCTTTAAGTCTTCAACGAACAACACACTAGTGAATACTGGAAATCCTTCAATTTGCAGTTCTCCTTTTTCCAATTACTCTACTCTCCTTTCCATCACCAAAGGTAATAAAACCACCATCATATGGCTTGATGTTTGTCATAAATTCCTAATTGCCAGTCATGTGGCGAGAAAAACTACTATCAAAGTACCACGAGTCACTGGAATATACTATAAGAAAAGTATGTGCAACAAAGAAAGTACTAGAGCTTTTGGAAACCCATACCTTTCTGACCATCTTTGATTATTGGACCTTGTCTATTGGAACATGCCGAGAGTTTTCGTCCTTTCATAATGTCCCAGAGCAATTTTCGACATTGTTCCTCTGTGTGACCCTGATACATACAGTAGCTACAAATGATGGGTTTTCTTTGATGAGGTTTGCCAAACTTTCTCCTTACCTCTTGGATCTTTGATCTGAGCTCCAAATGCCACATAGTTGCTCGTAAGTTCCTCTTCATCTTTCTCTTCTTCATCTTCACTCTATGAGGTAACATACGATTTTTCCTATTTCTTCCGGGTAGTTGTGCATTCAGCCTGAATATGACCATATCCTTCACATTCTTTGCATTGAAATCATCCAGGCTATTTTATTCACCACTTGATTTCTAGGGAACTGCTGATTTCCTTGTTCAAACCGTGTCCCACAGTTATTTCCAGATTCTTGTGCTCTTGGTCTATTTCCTTCAAACTTTTCCCACGATTTCTTATTTACTACCTTCTTCAGCATTCTTGAGAAAATTTTCGTGATAAGTGCAAGTTTTTCAAATTCATCATCACTATATGATTTGTGATTGTCTTTTGATGATGATATTCTGAACGCCAAATCCTTTTGAACCCTTTTTGTAGTTTGTTGGAATGTCATCTCATATGTCTGTAATGATCCCATTAATTCATCTAAGCTCATGATGGCTACATCTCTTGCTTCTTCTATTGCCGCAACTTTCATTGCAAACCTCTTAGGAAGTGATCTCAGGATCTTTTTCACCAATTTTGCCTCTTTGTAAACCTTTCCAAGTTGATACACCATATTGGAGTTGTCTCTGAGTTTCCCGTTGAATACAACAATAGTGTCATCCTTCTCCATCTTTAGTTCCTCGAACTTTGTAGCTAACATCTGTAATTTGGATTCTCGAACTCGACTAGTTCCTTCATGAACTGTTTGCAGAATATCCCAAGATTTCTTGGCCTGATGTCATGTTGAGATGAGTTTGAACTGATTTTCATCCACCACCGTGAAGTTAGCATTCAATGTTTTTGAATTTGCCAATGAGGCCTTGAGTTCATCATGAGACCAAGTAGATTTATCTTTGAGTTTATGCTACCTCTGACTTGGCTCTCCTTCTTTCGCCTAAGAGTTTGTTTCAACATCTTCAGTAGGGTGATTCCACTCATTTTCAATAAAGTGCAAAGCAAGTTCATCCAATGAGTTGATAAAGGCTCTCATACTTGCCTTCCAATAATTATAGTTGTTGCCTTTTAGGTTGCCACGGTAAAACCATATTACACTTTCCTTGACACAACCAAGGGAAAAAAAGTGACCGAGCTCTGATATCAAATGAAATTTAGTTTTACTGAATCATCTTAATTATTACTACTATCTTTCAACATATTCTATCTAACCAGGTGTGCAATAGAGTAAAGCATAAAGATACGAGATTTGGTTACGCAGTTCGGTGAAATCCACCTACATCTGCGGGGCCTGACCCAGTTCAGAATGAATCCACTAATCAGAAAGATACAGTACAAAGTACACCATACAAATATACTTATCTATGAAGTGTGAATTCTGCAAGCCCTCCTGCTACGGATCCGCCTTGATTAGACTACCTCTGACTTTGAAACTCGTGGACGCTGGATCTCCTCCTCCCGAGGAATTAAGGTATACGATTTTGAACTTTGAACGGCAGGTCACGTATGTTGGAACATGTATGCGCTGACTCTTTGCAAAACTCTCGGAAAGATAGTAAATTTGTGTGAAGAATTTTGCTATTAAGTTCGTAAGTATAATGCAGCCGTGATGTCCCATTTATAGTCCATGAGCATATCAGAACTCTCCTTGGTTATCTCCATAATATTCCTATCCCTTATCTACTTCCTAAGCATATCCAAATCCCATAAATAAAAGAATTTTCCTTTTCTCAAATATCTCACAATATTCCATAAATCCAATTCCATATTTGTAGGGATTTTCCATAAATCTAATATACTTCCACCATCGCCTAATATATATTGCAGAATATTCAGATTTCTTTTAATCAACATAATCACAATATTCCGTTCTTCCGTAAAATCCGTTTAGGCAGCTGAACGTATGTTCCAACATGGAACGTTTTTTCTTTCCCAAATTCGTTCACAAATTGCCAATTAAATAATCAATGCAAACCACGTGGCTTTACAATAACAATTCTTATATGGCACACTGGGACAGCAACATATTCAAACGGTAAAGTCTAGATTTATCTAGTTGGCAATTTGTGGAAATTATGCAAATATGGTATTATTGAGTTGCAACATCAAAGAAGGAATTTTGGTGCAATAAGGAAATGTTGAAGACTGAATCCGAGAAAGATACATCTAGTCCAAGTTGTATTTGAGTTGGATGAGATATTCTAGTTCCTTACTTAAAGGGATTAGATTTGGTAATTCTTATCTCTAATAGATTTGATTGTAATCAGAATATTATGTGGAGAAGGAATTACATTTGTACAAGACTTCATGCGTATCAGAATTGGAGATGCAATATTCATGTGTGCAATATTCGTATGTTGGAATATACGGATAAGCATATTTACGCCAAGATGTTTACGAAAAAAGAAGACACAATATTATGGTATTTGTGATTTATGGAAATCTGAATATTCTGTTATATATTAGGCGTATGGAAGCATAGTTGATTTATGGAAAATCTCTATAAATATTGAGTTGTTATTATCAAATATATGGAGATATTGAGATAAGGAAAATCCCTTTATTTATGGGATTTGAATATGCTTCAAGAAACAAATTTGGAATAGGAATATTATGGAGATAATCATGGAGAATTCAGATCTGCTCATGGACTATATATAGAGGACAAACACGGCTGCATTATTTACGGATTTTAACAGAGCAAATATCTGCATACAGATTTTTAAGAATTTCAAGAATTGTTGAGAGCCAGATTTCTATGTTCCAACATACCTGACCTGCTGCACAAAGTTCAGAATCATATACCTTAATTCCTCGGGAGGAGGAGATTCAGCGTCGACGAGTTTCGAGGTCAGAGGGAGTCTGATCAAGGCGGATCGGTAGCAAGGGGTGCTTGCAGGATTCACGTTATAGTTAGATAAGATAAGTATAATTGTATGGTGTACTTTGTACTGTATCTTTCTGATTAGTGGATTCATTCTGAACTGGGCCAGACCCCGCAAATGTAGGTGGATTTCACCGAACTGCGTAACCAAGTCTTGTGTCGTTAATGCTTTAATTTATTACATACTTGGTTAGATAGGTTATAGTGGAACACAATAGTGATAATTGAAGAAATTAGGTAAAACCAAATTTCACAAACAAAACAATTTATATAAAAAAGGGCTCGATAATATCTAAATCATCCCATTATATATAAGGGGATACGTATGTTTCTTTTTCAGTCAGCACTCTTCTTACTAATAACAAACTGATATATCGATATAATCATTCTCCAAGGGAACAAAAAGAGTAGTAATTATGTAATACTTTCAACCAAAATTTATCAAACTTGAGAACGTCGTTGATATTCCGCTTTCCAACTTTCTTTTACCACACAGTCATCTTCTTCTAGTTGACTAGTATTAACAATGTTAATTTTCATAATGGCCATCATCTTCTGGTCAATCTTTCGAAATTCAGTCATTGCAATTCGAAAATATCGTCTGTGACCCGATCCCATGCCATACGAATTTTAACAAACAGAATAAATCATTTTTCCGTATCCAACAACCATTATCGCATGGTATCCTGTATTGAGAGGATATGGAATCTTTCCTTCAATCTTCTTCTGGTTTATCTTTTGTGCGTCAGTTTTCCCCAGCAAACCCTTCGTTCCTCGCATCTCCAACAAATCATTCTTTCCCCGCATCTTCATTTGCAAAGTATTTCAGCTCCTTTCCGAACTCTCATTTTTTTCATCTCATTGTATTCTCTTTTCTGAAAATCGGTTGCTCCCATATATGGGTATCTTTGTATCACTCCATCACACTTTCAAAATTAGAGCATTGTCATTGGAACAAAATGAAATTTGGTTTTACCGAATTCTCTTAATTATTACTAGTATGTTCCAATATAACCTATCTAACCAAGTATGCAATAAAGTAAAGCATTAAAGACACAATACTTGATTACGCTGTTCGGTAAAATCCACCTACATCTGCGGGGTCTGGCCCAGTTCAGAATGAATCCACTAATCAGAAAAATACAATACAAAATACACCATACAAAATACTTATCTTTACTAATCAAACGTGTGAATTCTGCTAACTCCCCTAGCTACCGATCCACTTTGATCAGACTCCCTCTGACCTCGAAACTCGTCGACGTTGGATCTCCTCCTCCAGAGGAATTAAGGTATACGATTATGAACTTTGAACAACAGGTCACATATGTTGGAACATATAGATCTGTCTCTTTGCAAGGCTCCCGAAAGGATGAAAATCTGTGTGCAATTTTTCTCTCTTAAAAGCGTAAGATTAATGCAGCCATGATGTCCTCTTTTAAAGCCATGGGCTGATCGGAACTCTTCATGATTATCTCCATAATATTCCTATTCTTTATCTGCTTCTGAAGCATATCAAAATCCCATAAATAAAGGGATTTTCCTTATCATAATATCTCCCAAATATTCGATAATCTCAATACTACATTTGTAGGAATTTTTCATAAACCAACCATGCTTCTACTAACGTCTATCATATCGCAGAATATTCTGATTTCCATAAATCACAAATACTATAATATTCGGTGTCCTTTCTTCGTAAACTCTGATCGGCGTTATTGCGGCTCCTTCATATGTTCCAACATGGAATGTTTTTCATTTCCAAATATCTTCACAAATTGTCAATTAAAATATTCAATGAATACCTCTTGACTTTATAATCTCCCCCTTTGGCATTTTGTGGACCCAATCATTTTGGATCTTAAGACCCCAACGAAAAAAACTTCCAAATTAGCCACATAAGACTTTCAAAAAATCACCTATGTTGGAACATATGCAAACAACTGAATCTGATCATAAAGAATACCAGAATACCAGAAAAATTATTCAGATTACAGTCTTCCAAAATAGTATCCAAAATCACCAAATATTCTCTCCCTGAGACCATGAATATGCCAAAGACAATAAACCATAGAAATAAAGTATGAAATAGACAAAAAACCAACTCTCCCTGAACACAACATGGGATCTATGTTGGAACATAGATATTGAAGGAAAGTTAATCATTTTCAAGGAGTAGCATCTCGTGCTCCCAGCTGAGCCTTCTCAGCTTCAAGTGCTGCAATTTGGATGACTATAGCCCCCAACCTTGCATTGAGTACCACTATCTTGGCCTTCTTTTCAGCATCTGAAGAAGTAGAAGTTTCAGGGTTCCATGGAAGATCATGAACATGCCACATGCCAAAAGTCTTTTTGTTAGGCCGGAGAAACTCTGTATCGATGATCACATCCTTTGCTTTTCCCTTCACCTTGGCACTCTTAGCCATGCAGATATCAGACATGGATACACCACAACATGTTTCGCCTTTGGGGCAGTAGCTTGCCTAACTAGACTCTGCTATATAAACAACCCCGGGTTGACTGATTTTCGTGTTCCAACAAAGTATAGCAACTTAGCCATTTCTCTAGTCAAGGGAGTAATATTGGAGGATGGCATCCAGCAGTTCACAGCTACCTGATATAAACCGAAAAATCTAGAGAACAGGCAGGAAGCATATGAGTATCCAGTCTCTGGCCATTTGGTCTTGTATCCTCTTGAGACTACCTCCAAAATCTAATCATCAGACACTTCTAAATCATTTGGAAAAACTCCTTCAAATTCTGGAGTTTTCAGCCCCAAAATTCTGTTTATCCTGGCAGCTGAGAAATCAATAATCTCCCTCCTTACATAAACCCTCTCAAACCATGGGGAATCAGCCTCCAAGTTCCCAGCCATCAGATTGAAATACACTTCAGTGACCGCCTGCTTATTGTACTGAAGTTGTACTGTAGCAGCCATTTTCACTCCAATTCCTTCCAAAAATTTAGAAAAACCGCTCGCTCTATATGCATCTAAGTCTACTGGTCTCTCAGAGATTATCTTCCTTTCATCAAATACCTCTCCCATCTCCTCACAGTTTATATCATAATAAGAAAAAGATAGCGCATCGCTTACAGGAGGAGGTGGAAGCACTTTCTTCTTGGGAGCAGCTTGAGTTTTCTTGGCTTTCTTGGTTAGTGGGGAGTCCTCAGTAGCAGCCATCTTTCTCTTGCCCCTTGCGGCTTGGAAGAATTCATCTATCACCTCATCACTAGAATAGTTCAACTTACGCTCCTGTGTTCGAACATACTCAATGTCTCCAACATCTTTTTCTCCAGCAGTCTCTGACCTGCCCTGTGTTCCAACATGCTGATCCTTAACTGATTCACCTTGCCTCAAATCAGATCCTCCAGTCTGATCTCCGTCAGAATACTCCACATCAACATCAACATTACCAGTGACATCAAACTGGTCTTGACCTCCCATGTCCTCATCATCAATCTCCATCTCTCAGTATTTTCTGAATCTTCCCTCTGTGTTGGAACATACCCAACATTGTCTCTTTCTTCACTGTCTGTGATATCTATTATCACAGGTTTCCTCAAATTCCTCTATCCTATGAGCAACCTTAGTATCATAGAAACCTACAGGCATCCTATATGTAGATTTAACCACTTCCAGTCCTGCCATCTCATAATCACTTATCTCCTTAATCTTAACATAGTTAGGGCCAGGAATAGACGAATAAACATGAAATCTATCCTTCCCTCTGTAAACTTCATATTTCCCCCTCAGAAATTTAACTTCATAATTTTCAATATCCCATAGACTACCAATATCACCATACACAAGTTCCTTGACATTAACATTCAAAAATCCTCCCTCTATACTCTTAAGTTTAGTCAAATCCACCGTACTTCTATTGGCTTCAAGCCACTCAAAAATATCCTCAACAGTTTTAAATTCCATACCAAGAACTTTGAGAGTAGGGGGATCATGACCTGTTACCTTTTGATAATGACCCTTCCCTTTGCTTCTGGGTTCTTCACTTTGTCCATCATCACAGGTCGTGTTAGCCTCCATATTTTCTTTCTTCTGCTCAGAAATTGTCAGCCTCTGGAGACTGAGGAATTTCTTGAGTTTATTTTTCCACCGTGGGAGAATTAGGGCTTAAAGACATGTTTTACGGAAGAGTTTTGTTGTGAGGAGAACAATCTTGGCAAATTTTAGCAACAAGAATCAGTAGAACACCGAGAATAGTGGGAGTGTAGGCCAAAAAATGGGATGTGGAGAGATGGAGACATTTTTGAACCAAACACAAACTCTTCACTTCCTTGCCTCTTTTGCCAAGAAAACTTTTTCCATTTCCAAGAAGTACAATGATTATTCTTTTCTCTCTTGTCAACTCAAGACATACCAACTTTCAACATACCATAACTCCCGAGATTTTATTGTTGTAACATTTTCTTCTTTCCATTTTTTGTTTTTTTGTTTTCTCGAATAAAAAATAAAGAAATAAAATAATTACAACTAGACAAAGGCAAGAATTACCTTAAATCTGACAAACACCTAAGTGTTGTATGAGAATTTCAAATGTGGCAATGTCCAATGGTTTTGTAAAATTATCAGCAAATTGTTGAGATGTTGGAATATAGACTACCATAACTTCCTTCCTTTCAACAAGCTCTCTAATAAAATGATGCCTGCTGTCAATATGCTTGGTTCGAAAGTGCTAGACTGAATTTTTTGAAATATCAATAGCACTTGTGTTGTCACATAAAATCTTCAAAGGCCCTTGATGAATTCCATAGTCGTTCATCATTTGCTTCATCCATAAAAATTGTGCACAACAACTTCCAGCAGCAAGATATTCCGCTTCTGCAGTAGACAAAGAGATCAAATTTTATTTCTTACTATACCAAGACACCAGATTCGTACCAATAAAGAAACATCCACCTGTAGTACTTTTTCGATCATTGGCATTTCCAGCCCAATCAGAATTGTTGTACCCAATTAAATCAGAATCTTGATTCTTAGAATACCAAAAACCACATTCATAAGTCCCACTTACATATCGAGTAACTTTTTTGACTGCAGTGAGATGAGACTCCTTTGGATCAGCTTGAAATCTTGTACATATTCCTACGCTGATATATATATCTAGTCTACTTGCTGTTAAATACAATAGACTCCTAATCATACCTCTATATAACTTCTGATCAACTGAGACTCCTTTCTCATCCTTTACTAGTTTGTCAGAAACCCCCATAGGTGTTTGAACTGCTCGGGCATTGCTTAAACCGAATCTCATTACTAGATTCAGTGCATACTTACTCTGATTTATAAACAAGCCATTTTCCTTGCTTAACTTGCAGTCCTAGAAATATGTGAGTTTTCCAACATGCTCATCTCAAATTCTGCCTTCATAATAGTGAAAAAATCTTGTACCATAGATGGTGAAGTAGAGCCGAATACTATATCATCAATATAAATCTGAGCAATCATTATTTTTGATGACTTTTCAAGCACAAATAGAGTGATATCTACTCCCACTCGACGATAACATTTCTTAAGAAGAAAGTTAGTAAATCATTAATACCATGCCCTTGGTGCTTTCTTTAAGTCATATAAAACCTTTTTGAGGCGATACATATGATGATGGTAATAAAGATCGTGAAATCCGTTAGGTTGTTCCACAAATACTTCTTCATTTACCACACCATTTAGAAATGCACTCTTGACATCCATGTGATACAGAGTAAAGTTCATAGAGCAGGCAATAGCAAGTAAAATTTGAATTGACTCTAACCTGGAAATTGGTGCGAATGTCTCATAAAAGTCGACTCCTTCAACTTTTGTATATCCTTGAGCTACCAGTCTAGCCTTGTTTCAAGTGATCTGTCCATCAGCATCAGATTTATTCTTGAAGATCCACTTCGTGCCAATCACATTTACACCTTTGGGGAGAGGAGTGAGATACTATACTTCATTATGTGCAAACTGACCTAGTTCTTCTTGCATTGCAGCAATCCAGTATTCGTCCTGTAAGGCTTCTTTGTAGTTCTTGGTTTCAATGATAGAGATGAAACATTTTAATCCAGCTAACTTCCTGTAATCAACCCAAGGAATTGATCGAGTACTTCGTGACATTGGTTCAGGTTTCTCCTGTGTTGGAACATATGATTTATGCTGTGGGGGATGATGTTCCAATATGCAAAGATCAGCAGGGTAATCAGCCTTTTCAGTTGTTCCAAAATGCGATGAATCTGGCTTATCAGGTTGACTAGGTTGTGTTGGAACATGAGTTTTACTAGGTTCATCTTCTACAACATCTGACTTTTGTCCTTCTTCAGAATCATCCACAATAACATTTATAGATTCCATGAGTGTGTTTGTCTAAAGATTATAAACACAATAAGCCCGACTGTTCACAGAATAACCAAGAAAGATTCTAGTATCACTGTGATTATCGAATTTTACCAATTGCTCTCTGTGTTTTAGGATGTAGCACTTGCTTCTAAACACATGAAAGTATGAGATATTTGGTCTCCTATGTTTCTAAATATCGTAGGATGTTTTTCTGGTGAATGCACGCAGATATACTTGATTAATTGTATAGAAAGATGTGTTAATATCTTCTGCCCACCATTTTTTGTGAATTTCTTTCTTGGCCAGTATAACTCGAGCCATCTCCTGCAAGGTTCTATTTTTCTATTCTACAACACCATTCTGCCGAGGAGTGATTGGTGCAAAAAACTCGTGTTGAATTTCGAGCTCATCACAGAAATCACTGAATTGAGAATTTTCAAACTCTCTACCATGATCACTACGAATTTGAACAATCTTCCCAACTGGAATTCCTTTTTCAGTCTGTAACTTTATCACCAGACTTCTAAACACTTCCACTGCATCAAAATTTTCTTTTAGGAAAGCTACCCATGTAAATTTTGAAAAATTGTCAACACATACAAATATATACTTCTTTCCACCTATACTAGGTGTATTGACTGGACCCATCAAATCCATATGCAATAATTCTAGATTTCTTGAGGTGGTTATATATTGAACTAAAGAGTGGGGAGATCGAATTTGTTTACCTTGTTGACATGGTCCGCACACAATTCCGCCCTTACTTGTTAAGGTAGGTATACCTCGTACAACCTTTGAATTTGCAATTTTCACCAAGGTTTTGTAATTGATGTGACCGAGCTTCCTGTGCCACAGAGATCCTTCATCCTGTTTTGAGATTATACACCTTACTTCCTGTTCCAGCAAATAGCAATTATCTGATGATCGTATGCTTGACAGAACCTTGGCTTCGCCATGCTTCACTATGCATTTGTCTTTCTAAAATTCCACAGTCATATTGTCATCACATAATTGACTTATGCTCAGCAGATTAGCCTTCAAGTTTTCAAGAAATAACACACTAGTGAATACTGGAAATCCTTCAATATAAAGTTCGCCTTTTCCAACCACTCTACTCTTCTTTCCATCGCCAAAAGTAACATAACCACCATCATATGGTGTGATATTTGTGAGAAATTCTTGAGTGCCAATCATGTGCTGAGAACAGCCAATATCAAAGTACCACGAATCTCTGGAATATGATATAAACGAAGTATGTGCAATAAAAAATATACCATAACTTTTGACAACCCATACCTTTCTGACCATTTTTGCTTTCTGGACTTCGTCTATGTTGGAACATACCAAGAGTTGACGTCATGTCATTAGGTCTCTGAGCATTTTCTGGAATTGTTCCTCTGAGTGATCTTAATATGAACAGAAACTGCAGATGAGAGGTTTCCATTGATGAGGCTTGCCAAACTTTATCTATACCTCTCAAATCTTTGTCTTGAGCGTTATTCTACTCTTAAGTATCTCTTGTGTCTCAGGTTTGAGTGTGACTGTGTTTTTGGGCGGGTTGTAATACCCAATTCCTCGTCGATCTCAAAAGTTCTTTCCCATGTCCAAAATATTGCTGAGTTTTTTATATTAGAGTTTAGCTTAGAAATTAATGCTTCAGAAGTCTCAGCTCTCTTGGTTGCTAAAATTGGCTTTTCATTCAACTCTTTATTCACTTTTTTAAGTTCGGCAACTTCCACACGCAACTCTTTTTCTATCTCTGTCAAACACATTTTTTCTTCCTACAGCTCGTTGTTTTTATTAACTACTTGGAGCCACATAGCTTACATTTTTTCATAAGTGCTGTAAATTTCTTCATCACTTACAGCAAGTCCATCATCTTCATCACTGGATACTTCATACGAGTCTATGTTGGAACATAAGGCTTCGATTTTGTCTGATGTGTTGGAACATCCATCATCTGATGCATCATGAATTTTTGCTCCAAATGCCACATAGTTACTTGTGAGTTCCTCTTCGTATTTATCGTCCTTTTCATTTTCACTCCATGAGGTGACATATGATTTTCCTTATTTTTTCCGGGTATTTGCACATTCAGCTTAAATATGACCATATCCTTCACATTCTCTGCATTGCGTTCATCCTGGCTTCTTTCTAGAGAACTACTGATTTCCTTGGTCAAATCTTGTCCCACGATTGCCTCCAAATTCTTGTGGCCTCGGTTTATTTCCACATACCTTTCTTGAGATTTCTTGTTTACTACTTTCTTCAACATTCTTGAGAAGTTTTTTTGGTGATAAGTGCAAGTTTGTCAAGCTCATCATCACTGTCAGATTCATGATTATCCTTTGATGAGGATGTTTTGAATGCCAACTCCTTTTGAACTCTCTTTGTAGCCTGCTGGAATGTCATCTCACACGTCTGTAATGATCCCATTAATTCCTCTAGGCTCATGGTGGCTACATCTCTTGCTTCTTCTATTGCCGCGACCTTCATTGCAAACCTTTTGGGGAGTGATCTCAAGGTTTTTTCACCAATTTCACCTCTTTGTAGACTTTTCCGAGTTGATACGCCATATTGGAAATGTCCCTGAGTTTTTCGATGAATATAGAAATAGTGTCATCTCCCTCCATCTTGAGTTCCTCGAACTTTTTAGCCAACATCTGTAGTTTAGATTCTCAAACTCGACTAGTTCCTTCATGAACAGTTTGCATAATATCCCATGCTTTCTTGGTTTGATAACATGTAGAGATTAGTTTGAACTATTTTTCATCAACTGCAGTGAAGATAGCGTTTAGTGCTTTTGAATTCGCCAGTGACGCCCAGAGGTCATCAGGAGACCAAGTAGATTTGTCTTTGTGTTTCTGCTCCCTTTGACCTGACTCTCCTTCTTTCTCCTTAGAGCTTGTATCAGCATCTTCCATAGGGTGATTCCACTCATTTTCAACATATTACCACGCAAGTTCATCCAGTGAGTTGATGAAAACTCTCATGCGAGCTTTCCAATAATTGTAGTTGTTGCCTTCCAGCAGAGGTGGCCGAGACACTGAAGCTCCTTCTTTGGGTGTCATGGTAAAACTGGATCACACTTTCCTTTCCATAACCAAGGGAAAAATAAGTGACCAAACTCTGATACCAATTGAAATTTGGTTTTACCTAATTCTCTTAATTACTACTATTATGTTCCAACATAACCTATCTAACAAAGTATGCAATAAAGTAAAGCAATAAAGACACGAAACTTGGTTACACAATTCAGTGAAATCCACCTACATCTGCTAGGCTTGACCCAGTTCAGAATGAATCCACAAATCAGAAATATACATTACAAAGTACACCATACAAAATAATTATCTTTACTAATCAAATGTGTGAATTCTGCTAGCTCTCCTAGCTACCGATCCGCCTTGATCAGACTCCCTCTGACCTCGAAACTCATCGACACTGGATCTCCTCTCCCTGAGGAATTAAGGTATATGATTCTGAACTTTGAACAGCAGTTCACGTATGTTGGACCATATAGATCTGTCTCTTTGCAAGACTCTCGTAAGGATGAAAATCTGTGTGCAAATTTTCTCGATTAAAATCGTGATATTAATGCAGCCGTGATGTCCCATTTTAAAGCCATGAGCAGATTAAAAATATTCATGATTATCTCCATAATATGACTATTCCTTATCTGCTTGAAGCAAATCCAAATCCCATAAATAAAGGGATTTTCCTTACCCCAATATCTTAGGATAAACCAGACTCCTGATTAGATTATGATTTATAATGATTAGAGTTCTTTCCTTATTACACCACTATTGTACTTTCTATATATTAAGATATTAATAATACAATTGATTACGAAAAATCATTCTATCATGGTATCTGAGCAAGTTCTGATCCTAAGTCCTAAATATTAATTTATTGTTCAGCGCCTCCCTCCTTCTCTTTTTTTCGGCCCTGATCCCGGTGAAGTTCCGGTTAAATTCCAACAGCCTCTGGTGGCTCTTTTCCGGCCCTAATCACAATCGTCACCGGTGAACTCAATTCTTTCATCTCCGGCGTCCTCTCAAGTCTCGATTTTCTGGTAAAGTTTCCATCTTCTTCCAGAGGCAAAGTTTCCAGCGGCGCCTTCCTCCAGCGGTGCCTTCCTCCAGCGATGCCTTCCTCCAGCGATGCCTTCCTCCAGCGGCGGCTTCCTCCAGCGGCGGCTTCTTCTAGCACCACCTTCATCAGCAACTTCCAGCGGCGTCTTCCAGTGCTTGCGGCGAGATCCACGCGCCCGTTTTCCAGCACGTGAAAGTCATGCGCCAGCTCGGCCGAAGAAGTAAACTCCAGCGCGTGAAGGTCACGCACGAGTTGGCTCGCGAACCGTTAATTTCTTGCGTCCTTCAATTTCTTGCGAGTTGAACCTAATTCTCGCGAGTTGAACATGTTTCTCGCGAGTTGAACATGTTTCTCGCGAGTTGAACCTGTTTCTCGCGAGTTGAACCATTTTCTCGCGAATTGCTCAAATTCTCGTCAGCACTCAGTCAATTTCTGTGCAATTTTGGTCTTTTGCTATGGTTTATTTGGGCCTTATATCTTGGGAAGATTGCTCCACTAATTGGATTGCGGACAAGGTGTTATTTCAGGAAAGTTTGAATGGTCCCAACCGTCATTCTTCGTCGAATCAGTGGAACGTTGATTCAGGTGCTACATCTCATATCACTGCTCGCACCAGTCATCTTGATAAGGTACAACGTTATCATGGTTCTGATTCTATTCTTGTTGGAAATGGTAAATCATTATCTATTTCTCACATCGGCGGCTAATGTCATTTATCTGGTTTCTCTATTAATGATGTCCTTGTAGTCCCTAAGATTACTAGAAGTTTATTGTCCATTAGTAAGCTTACTCGTGATTTTCCTGTCCGTGTTATATTTGATGCCGATGCATTTTCCATTAAGCACAAGCTTACATGGACGATAATTGGTAAAGACCGTCATAGTTTTGGTTTTATTTTCTTGAGACTGGTGATTCCAGTTTTTTAGGCGAACTACGCTCTACAAAGCTTCATGCTTCTTTTGAGCAGTGGCACTCTCACCTCGGTCATGTGTCTCATGATACTATTTATTTATTGAATTGAGGGGGCCTTATTTCTATCACTTCTGCTATGCTTTCACCTGTTAGTTGCTCTCCTTGTCAGATGGCCAAGAGTAGCTATTTGCCTTTTTCACTTGTGACAAGCGGGCTACTGGTTTAATGGATAAAGTACATTATGATTTGTGGGGACCAACTCCTGTTTTATCGACCGGCGGTTTCTCTTATTATGCCGTTTTCGTAGATAATTTTTTGTGATTCACCTGGTTTCTTCCGATGCGGCATAAGTCAGATTTCTATAACACATTTATCCAGTTTCAGAAATTTGTTGAGAATCAGTTTTCTGCTAGGGTTAAAAAAAATTCAGACTGATGGTGGTACCGAGTTTACTAATCACCGACTTCAGGCTCACCTCGTATCATGTGGCATTCATCATCAGATGTCCTCACCCTATACACCTGCTCAGAATGGCCGGACTGAGTGGAAGCATTGTCACATCATAGAGATTGGTCTTGCCATGCTTTTTCACTCTTCTGTGCCACACTGTTAATGGGTGGACGCTTTCTCCTCTGCGGTTTACATTATTAACCGTCTGCCTTGTTCAGTTCTTAGTGGAAAATCACCTTTTGAGGTTGTTTTTGGTCATGTGCCTGACTATACCCTCTTTCACCTGTTTGGTTGCCGTGCATTTCCATGTTTGCTTGCCATGCTACTGATAAGTTTGCACCCGATCCATTCCCTATGTTTTTATTGGCTACAGCCCTCGTCACAAGGGCTTCCAGTGTCTCGACCCGACTTCTGGGCGCATCTATATCTCTCGACACGTTCATTTGATGAAACTTTGTTCCCTTATGTCTTATCTTCCACAGACAGTTGTTTAATTTTGGATCTGGAGATTTCATCATTTTTTGATGGAATTGTTACTTCAACGATTGGGGCTACCACGCCTGTGCCTGTGCCTGTTCCAGCTGCCCCTCTTTCACCACCATCTTCCATCTGGACGGCCGACCCGGACCTAGCTCCTCAATCGCCGGCCATCCCACCTCCGCCGTCGGCCACCACACCTCATCCATCGGCTACCACACCTCAGCCGTCACCCCCCACGCCTAAGTCAGTCTCGACTGTCCGTTCTCCAGAGTTTTCTGAAGGCCACATTCCGGTCAGCGCTGCTCGATCTTCTTCTACGTCGTTAGCTGGTTCGATTCCTCCAGCTTCACCACCACAACTTCGTACCCATCAGATGGCTACTCGATCTGCTACTGGTGCCATTCAGCACTAGGATTATTCGGTTATTATTGCTCACGGTCTCACTGCTGCACTCCTTTCTCAAACAGAGCCCACTGATTATCGCTCTGCCCTTCAGGATCCAGCCTGGGTTTCAGCCATGGATGATGAGATGGCCGCTCTTCGTGGTCAGCACACTTGGGACTTGATGCCTCGACCTTCAGACGTCAACATTGTTGGCTCAAAATGGGTCTATAAGCTAAAGTATCGACCAAATGGCACTATTGAGCGTCACAAGCTAGACTTGTGGCGCATTATTTTTTGCAGATTCCGGGTTTTGATTTTGACCACACTTTCAGTCCTGTGGTCAAAGCCTCCACTATTAGGACGGTTCTCGCCATAGCCATCATGCGTTCTTGGCCACTTAAATAGTTGGATATCAAGAACGCTTTCCTTAATGGTTTTCTTGATGTTCCAGTCTACATGAAGCAGCCCGTTGGTTCCAGCGTTTTAGCAGTTATCTGACACAGCTTGACTTTCGGTGCAGCTCAGCTGATACTTCTTTATTTGTCCTTTCGAGAGGTTCGTCGTTACTATACCTACTTGTGTATGTGGACGATATCATCCTTAGAGGAAATGACTCGACTCTTCTTCGCTAGTTCATTTATCGGACACACAGAGAGTTTGCGATCAAGGATCTTGATGCTCTTCTTTACTTTCTTGGTCTTGAAGTTTCGTCTACCTCCTCAGGATTACTGCTTGGCCAAGCAAAGTATGCTCGGGATATTTTGAATCGGGCCAGTATGTCTGACGCAACACCCGTTTCTACTCCATTTGTTGCTGGTTCTTAGCTTCACAGCTCTACCAGTCCTCCATTTCTGGATCCTACACTTTATCGTTCTCTTGTTGGTGCTCTCCAGTATCTCACCATCTCTCGCCCGGATTTGGCATTCTAGGTCAAAACTGCGAGTAAGTATCTTTAGGATCCCAGAGATGACCATTTTGCTGTTGTGACTCGGATTTTGCGGTATGTTCGTGGCACTCTTCATTTTGGTCTCAAGTTTTGTTCTGCTAGTACTTCTGATGTGTTAGGATACTCTGATGCTGATTGGGCTCGCTGTCTGGAGACTCGTCGGTCCACTTATGGTTATGCAGTTTTTCTTGGTGGGAATCTGGTTTCTTGGAGTGCTAAGAAACAACCCACTGTTTCTCGCTCTAGCACTGAGTCTGAATACCGTGCTCTCGCCAACACTGCCTCAAAAGTGGTATGGCTCACTCATTTGCTTCATGATCTTTGGGTTCCGCTTTCTGGTTCTCCATTGTTGTTATGCGACAATAGTAGTGCTATCTTCTTGGCTCAGAATCCATGCCGCACAAGCGGGCGAAGCACATCGACATCGACTACCATTTTGTTCGTGAGTTGGTGACATCCGGAAAGCTGCGCGTTGCTCGTGTTCCGACTTCTCTTCAGATTGCGGACATTTTCACCAAGGGGCTCTCTCGTCCACTGTTCGAGTTCTTCAGGTCCAAGCTGTGCGTCGGCGAGCATCTGACGCTTCGCTTGAGGGGGGGGTGTTAGAATAAATCAGACTCCTGATTAGATTATGATTTATTATGATTAGAGTTCTTCCCTTATTACACCACTATTGTACTCTCTATATATTCAGATATTAATAATACAATTGATTACGGCAAATCATTCTATCACAATATCTCTCAAATATTTGATAATCTCAATACCATATTTGTAGGGATTTTCCATAAACCAACTATGTTTCTACTAACGCCTATCATATAGCAGAATGTTCTGATTTCCATAAATCACGAATACTATAATATTCTATGTCATTTCTTCGTAAACTCTGATCGGCGTTATTGCGACTCCTTCGTATGTTCCAATATAAAAAGTTTTTCATTTTCAAATATATTTACAAATTACCAATTAAAATATTCAATGAGCATCACTTTGGTCTACCATCATCAAATCAGAGAAGCACGACAAAGAAGCCTACATTATAAATATTCATCAAATCAGAGAAGCGCGACAAAGAAGCTTACATTATAAATATTCATCAAATCAGAGAAGCACGACAAAGAAGCTTACATCACAAACCAAAAAAGGTCTCTGACAGGATCAACAAACACCTTCACTAGCACTTGAACTTCAAAGAAACTACTACATCACAAACCCAATTCTTTACAAAATTTAAGTCAAATTTGTGAATTTTATATCCCCTCATAGTTAAACAGATTTAATTTAATGACCTTTTCATTTTGATCCTAAATTATAGAGATTTGCGTCAAGATTCAGGGTTCCAGACCTTAATTGATGACAACATTAATTTATATGTCAAATATTATAATAAAGGGATGTGTAAAGTCTAGATTTATCTAGTTGGCAATTTGTGAAAATTATGCAAATATGATATTATTGAGTTGCAACATCAAAGAAGGAATTTTGGTGAAATAAGGAAAGGTTGAAGACTGAATCCGAGAAGGATACATCTTGTCTAGTTGTATTTGAGTTGGAGAATATATCAATTCCTTACTTAAAGGGATCAGATTTGGTAATTCTTATCTCCAAGAGATTTGATTGTAATCAGAATATTATGTGGAGAAGGAATTACATTTGCACAAGACATACATGCGAATTAGCAGTATATTCACGCAAAGATGTTTACGAAAAAAGAAGACAGAATATTATGGTATTTGTGAGTTATGAAAATCTAAATATTCTGCTATATGTTTAGGCGTGTGAAGCATAATTGGTTTATGGAAAATCTCTACTTATATGGAGAAGATTGATTCGATGTCGTGTGTCTTTTACGTTTTACGTTATTATGCACTTGGTTAATTTAGTCAGCAATTCTCTAAAAACCAAAGTGGTGAAGGAAAGCAGTCTGAAAGAATTCAATGTCGAGAATGTGGAGGATACGGCCACATCCAGGCTGAATGTGCTAATACTCTAAAGAAGCAAGGAAAATCACATGTCACCTCATGGAGTGAAGATGATGAAGAAGACGAAGAGGAACTTACAAGCAATTATATGGCATTTGGAGCAAAATTTCATAGTGGATCAGTTGAGGTATGTTCCAACATGTCAGAGAAAAACGAAGCTGTATGTTCCAACACAGGTTCTGATGGCACGTCCAGTGATGATGACAGACTAATTGTGAGTGATGAAGATATCTATAGTACATATGAGCAGATGTATGCCATGTGGCTTCAATTTGTTGATACAAATAGAGTGTTGAAGGAAGAGAAAACTCATCTGGGCGAAAAGGAGAAGGAGTTGCGAGTTTTAGTTGGTGAACTCAGAAGAAAGATTGAAAAATTTGAATCTAAGCTCAACAACTAAGAGAGCTGAGATGGCCGAAGCAGCTATTACCAAGTTAAACACTGGAAAGGCAAAACTTGATGACATTCTGATCATGGGAAAACACTTTGGAGATCGACATGGAATCGAGTTTGACAATTTATCAGGGAGCAAGGTCAGTCTCAAGTCAAAGGTTCAAGGGGTAAAAAGAAAGTTTATCAAGACTCATCAAAGGAAACCTCTCATCTGTAGCTACTACATGTATCAAGGTCATACAGAGGAACAATGCCAAAAACTGCTCAGAGATATCATGACAGGGCGACAACTCTCAGTATGTTCCAACATAGACGATGTCCAGCGATAAAAAATGGTCAAAAAGGCATGGGTTGTTAAACGCACAAGTACTTGCTTTTTTGCTCATACGTCTCCTATTGCACATTCTAGAGACTTTTGGTACTTTGATAGTGGTTGCTCTGGCCACATGACTGGAACTCGGGAATTACTAACAAACATCCAGCCATATGATGGTGGTTTTGTTACGTTTGGCGATGGAAAGAAGAGTCGAGTGGTTAGAAAAGGTGAACTGTATATTGAAGGATTCCCCGTATTCACTGGTGTTTTGTTGGTGGAAGATCTAAAAGCTAATCTCCTAAGTATCAGCCAGCTATGTAATGATAATATGACCGTGGAATTCCACAAGGAAAAGTGCATAGTGAAACATGGCAACAACAAAGTGCTTACTGGTATTCGGTCATCAGACAAATGCTACTTATTGGAACAAGAAATGAACTGCTACAGTGTCAAATGTGATGAAGTGTATCGTACGGTTGACCATGTTCCAACATCGGTTGATTTCTTAGATCAAGGACGTAATGATGTTGGAACATCAGATGAGACAAATCTTAAAGATAAAGCTGGTGATTCTTATATCTTCAACAATGTTGGAACATCATCCTCTCCAGAACTCTCCCATGTTCCAACATCGGTGAAGGCTGAATCAAGCAGAAGAATGACTCGATTGATCCCTTGGGTTAATTATAGGGAACTTGCTGGTCCACAATATTTTCTCTCCCTCATTGTTGTTTCCTCAGTTGCCAGGTTAGAATCTATTCGCATTCTCCTTGTTATGGTATGCACTATGAATTTTATGATGTATCAAAAAGCTGTCAAGAGTGCTCCCCTACATGATGTGGTTAATGAGGAAGTATATCATCGACTCAAGAAGGTTTTTTATGGATCAAGACAAGCACCACAGGCATGGTATAAGCGACTCACGACCTTTCCTATTCAGAAAGGTTCTCGTCGAGGGGGAGAAGATCACACCTTGCATGTTTTTCAAGAACAAGATTTTGTGACTTTGATACAAGCTGAATTGAAGATGAGTATGGTGGGAGTATTTGTAAGAATTCGGGTTGAGAGAAAAGTCGTGGTAGCCTATGTTCCAACATCGAGACCAATTGCGGATATTTTCACAAAGCCGTTGGACACTGCTACGGTTGAGCTCCTCAGACAACACTTAGGTGCTTGTCAGATTTGAGGTATTTCTTTAAAGCTTTTATTTAGCAGTAGAAGTTTTGTTTATTTATTTTGTGTACAGAAAATTAGAAAAACACAAAAAAAAATTAGAAAGAAGAAAAAGGTGAAAAAAATGATGGTCGAATATATTAGAAAGGTGGTTCTTCCTGGTATTCTGGTTTATAATGATAAGGAGTTGGAAGACAGTGATGCTGGTCATGCTCCAACACAGAGTTTGGAGACAGGTTGAGAAGACGTGGACATGGATTAGAGATTCAGCTGTTCAAACATCAGTAACTGTGGTTGGAGAAGATTATGATCTGGATGGTGAACAAGTCTGTGTTCCAACACCAGATAGGGGGAGAAAGTACTGATGAAGTGAAGGAAGCTGGGTAGGAGATGTGTTGATTCTGAAGCAATGAGAGCTGTTATGTTCCAACATTGGTGACTGTGTTCCAACACAAGGTGAGCAGATTATTGAAGGCACTTCTGATCAAACTGCCATGAGAGATATAATTTTAGCTGAAAGGATAACTGATCTGGGTGTATATGAGGAGTGTGGATTTACAGCTTACCTGGACTATTTGGGTCTCAAGACTGCCGCCTCAATCTACAAGGAGTACAATCGGGAGATTGTAGAAGAATTCTATGGGAGGCAACATTGATCCAGATTTTGACAAACATTGGTGTGAAGTTGAGAGCTCAATCCATTTAGATGGTAGCTATTGGAGGTAGAAAATGGCAGTTTGGATGAGGCACAGATAGCTGCTCCTGAAGAGGTTTAAATGTTCTGCTATGACTATGTTCCAACATAGGCCAGATATTTGCTTCAGGGGGAGCTGCATTTAATGGAGATTTTGGTTTTCTGTGTCTATTGCGTGTGGAATGTTTATGGTCCCAAGGGGGAGATGTTTTGGATTTCTTGGATGACTTTATTGGCTCCGTTGGGTTGATATTCCAACATGGTTATTATTCCTGGATGTTGAAGGAATGCGGAATTCAGGGGGAGACGCTATGTTTCTATGTTCCAACATCCAAAGTAGTTTTCAAGGTTGATGTCTTTATTTGCATAAGCTCTTGTGATGAAATACCAAAAGGTGATTGGTTCACAAAATGTCAAAGGGGGAGATTGTAAAGTCTAGATTTATCTAGTTGGCAATTTGTGGAAATTATGAAAATATGATATTATTGAGTTGCAACATCAAAGAAGAAATTTTGGTGAAATAAGAAAAGGTTGAAGACTGAATCCGAGAAGGATACATCTTGTCCAGTTGTATTTGAGTTGGAGAATATATCAATTCCTTACTTAAAGGGATCAGATTTGGTAATTCTTATCTCCAAGAGATTTGATTGTAATCAGAATATTATGTGGAGAAGGAATTACATTTGCACAAGACATACATGCGAATTAGCAGTATATTCACGCAAAGATGTTTACGAAAAAAGAAGACAGAATATTATGGTATTTGTGAGTTATGAAAATCTAAATATTCTGCTATATGTTTAGGCGTGTGAAGCATAATTGGTTTATGGAAAATCTCTACTTATATGGAGAAGATTTATTCGAATATATGTGATAGAATGATATAAGGTAAATCCATTTATTTATGGGATTTGGATATGGTTCAAGAAGTAGATTTGGAATAGGAATATTGTGGAGGTAATCAAGGAGTATTCCAATCTGATTCGTGGATATATATAGAGGACAAACACGGCTGCATTATTCACGGATTTAATTGAGCAAAAATCTGCATACAGATTTTTGAGATTTTTGAGATTTTCGAGATTTGCAAAGAGTCAGAATACTGTGTTCCAACACACGAACCTGCTGCACAAAGTTCAGAATCATATGCCTTAATTCTTCGGGAGGAGGAGATCCAGCGTCGACGAGTTTCGAGGTCAGAGGGAGTCTGATCAAGGCGGATCGGTAGCATGGGGAGCTTGCAGGATTCACGTTATAGTTAGATAAGATAAGTATAATTGTATGGTGTACTTTGTACTGTATCTTTCTGATTAGTGGATTCATTCTGAACTGGGCCAGACCTCGCAGATGTAGGTGGATTTCACCGAACTGCGTAACCATGTCGTGTGTCTTTTACGTTTTATGTTATTAAAATGGAACACACCAGTAGTGATAATTGAATTAATTATGTAAAACCAAATTTCAGGCTGGATAAAATCTATTTCATCCCATTAGATATAACATGATCAGTATGTTTCTTGTTCAGTTAAGCACTCTCCCAACTGATAACAACAACTGCTCCATCGATATAATTAATCACCGAGTTAAAGGCTCTAAACCCTGTTTCGATGCTCACATAAATTTCCGTTGTCTAAGATAAACTATAATGTCATATTCATAACTAATCACATTAGCTGGCTAATTAGATAAGAATCTACACTTATTACACTTTTTATAGGTTATCAATAAGGGTTAACTATTTTTATTTATAAATGGTATAAAACTGAACGCAAAAAACAAAAGTGTTCACAATTAAAAAAAAGAAAAGATAGTTAACGATTACTCATTCGGCTAACGAAAACTCACGCTATTAGAATCATGGGCTTCTATCATAAAATCAATTGACAATTACCTAGCTAAGAAAAGGTAACATAATACAATTATATCTACAATTATGGTAGGAATACAAATCCAATTCCAAAACTAACACTAATTCCGTAACACTCCTCCTCAAGTTAGAGCATGCGGATCATAAATGCCCAACTTGCCAAGTAAGGAATGGAACTGGTTACGTCCGAGAGCTTTAGTGAACAAATCCGCAGGTTGGTCAATCGTACGGATATGTTGAGTAACAATAGCGCCAGATTGTACAAGATCTCGAACAAAATGACAATCAACTTCAATGTGCTTAGTACGTTCATGAAAAACTGGATTGGCCGCTATGTAGAGAGCAGATTGGCTGTCAAAAAACAACTTCATAGGAAAAGAGTGTGAAACCCCTAAGTCTTTCAGCAAGGACCGAGACCATAATAACTCATAGCCGGTAACTGCCATAGCATGATACTCTGCTTCAGCAGAAGACTGAGAAACAGTAAGTTGCTTCTTAGTCTTCCAGGAAACTGGAGAATCACCAATCATAACAAAATAACCAAATAAGGAACGCCTAGTGATTGGACAGGCGGCCCAATCCAAATCACAATAAGCAGTCAATTGTAGAGTACTACGGGAAGAAAGAAATAAACCTTGACCAGGATGACTCTTCAGGTAGTGCAACACATGAACCGCAGCTTGCCAGTGAGGAACACAAGGAGACTTCATGAATTGCGCAAGAGTATGAACGGAATAACTAAGTTCAGGACGAGTAATTGTCAAATAAATCAGTCGCCCAACTAAGCGGCGATACTGCTCCGGGTCATGGTAGGCTGGACCTTCAACACGTGCCAAATCATGTTGTTGCTCCATCGAAAATCAACTGGTTTAGAAGCAGATAAGCCTGTATCAGATAGGATATCCAAAGCATATTTCCATTGCGAGAGAAACATCCCCTCCGGTATTCTAGCAATCTCTATGCCTAAAAAATACTTAAGAAAACCAAGGTCCTTCATGTGAAAACAAGAACCCAAGTATTTCTTGAACTCAGAGATGAGCGAAGAAGAGCTACCAGCAATGACCAAATCATCCACATAAACCAGAACATGTAAAGACTTTGATCCACGGGAATAGACAAATAAAGAGTAATCTGCCTTACTTTGAACAAAACCAAATATCCGTAAAGCCTGAGCCAGTTTAGCAAACCAATTCCGAGGAGCTTGGCGAAGACCATAAAGGGATTTTTGAAGGCGACAAACCTGACCATGCGGAACTGCATAGCCAGGCGGAGGACGCATGAACACTTCTTCATGTAAATCACCATGCAGGAAGGCATTATGTACATCCATCTGATGCAATTCCCAACCACGTATAACAGCAACAGACAGGAACAATCGAACGAAACTCATCTTTGTAACTGGAGAAAAGTTTCCGTGTAATCAATTCCTTCAACCTGGCGATTTCTAAGAAACACTAGACGAGCCTTGTGACGTTCAATAGTACCATCAAAACAAAACTTTGTTCAGTAAACCCATTTGCATCCAATGGCCTTTTTATGCACAGGCAAAGGAGACAAAGTCCAAGTCTGATTCCGCTCCAGGGCAGTAAGTTCCTCAACTATAACATCTTGCCAATGAGAATGACGAGAAGCCTCAGAGTAAGTAGTGGGATCTGCACTAGAAGTTACAGCACCCAAAAAACTAGAATGCATACTAGAAAAATTATCATAATTTACAAAATCAGTAAGAGGGTAGAGAACACCTGAGGACCGTGATGACGCATGAGGGAATGTAGTTGAAGGGGGGGGTCTTCAGTAACAAGAGCACAAGCAGAATCATCACAATCATAATCAGCCAAATACGACGGTGGACGACGAGATCGAACACTCTGTCTAGTAAAAGGTGGATCGACGGCAACTGGCGGAGAAGAACCAGCGACGGATGGTGTAGGAAGGCCAGCTATGGGCGGCATTGAGGAACCGACATCGGGCAGCGTAGTCGACGGCATGCCACTGGAGATGACCACCGGGAGGTTGTCGGCCGGAGGTGAAATGCTGGCGGTGACTGGAGTTGACCGGTCGGCATTAACCGGCGTTGACCAGCTGGGGTTGACTGGTATTGACTGGCCGGTGTTGACCGGTAGGGATTGGCTAGCGTTGACCAGTAGGGATTGGCTGGTGTTGACCGGCCAGCGTTAGTCGGCGTTGACTTGCATTGACCGGCCATCGTTGATCAGCGGGAACTAATCGGCGTTGACCGGTAAAAGGGTAGTCGGCGTCAGCTGGCCACCAGCAGACAGTGGAAGGCCAACGGGTGCCGGAAGCGGTTGATCAAAAAAATTGTACGGTTCCGGCGAGAAGGAGAAGGAATCCGGCGGTGTAGTGGTGGCACCGCCAGGTTCATCAGAAGAAGCAGATTGCTGAGTTGCAGAATACGGGAACTGGTCTTCAAAGAAATTAGCATCCCGAGTATTAAAGATGACTCGAGAGTCCAAGTCGAGAAGGCGATAACCTTTCTTTCCAGCAGGATAACCAAGGAACAAACACCGTCGACTTCTTGGTGCAAACTTGTCACGGTATCTAAGAACACGAGCAGCAAAACACAAGCATCCAAAAACCCATAAAGAAGAGTAATTTGGCGCCTGGCCATAGAGTAACTCAAAGGGAGTACGACCGTTGAGAAACTGAGCTGGTGTTCGGTTGATCAGGTAGGCAGCGGTAAGAACACATTCTTCCCAGAATTCAATAGGAAGGTTGGCTTGAAATCGTAAAGCTCGCGCCACATTGAGTAAATGACGATTCTTTCTTTCAACTCGACTATTCTGTTGCGAAGTATCAACCATAGATGTCTCAAAAACGATCCTAGATGCAGTAAAGTGAGATCGAAGAGGCAAAAATTCAGTGCCGTTATCAGCTCGAACTCGTTGAATTGTTCTTCCCCACTGGTTCTTGACTAAGGCACTAAATTCTAAAAATCTAGAAACTACTTCAGATTTAGCTACTAACAAATAAACCCAAACAGCTCGGGAAAAATCATCTACTATTGTCAAGAAATAAAAAGCACCACTAGAAGATGGTGTATTATAAGGTCCCCAAACATCACAATGAATTAATTGAAATAATTCAGTAGCATTAGTAGTACTTAATGGAAAACTATGTCTAAACTGTTTTGCTCTATAACATATAGAACAAGGTACAAAATGTTTATTATTGCTAGGAGAAATAAAAGACAACACCATGGAAGATAGATGACCAAAACGCTAATGCCATAAATCTGAAGAAGACAGTGAAGCAACTGTAGGAAGAGACTGCATGACAGGACTGGGAACACGAGCATCCAGTAGACGAAGCCAAAACACCCCCCTTTCTGTTCACCCACGCCAATCACTCTCCTCGTACTGATTGTCTGTAAAATACAATAATTTTCAGTAAACAAAGCTAGACAGTTTAGGGTAGATAACAATCTAGAGCATGACAGTAAGTTGCAGTGCAATGTAGGGATATATAACACGTGCAGCAGTATAAAACCATCAAAACAGATAGATCCAAATTGAGTAGCGGAGAACATCAAGCCATCGGGAAAAAAAATATTCACAGCATCAATAGTAGTAGTAAGATCCGAAAGAGAACCTTTGTCACCAGTCATATGATAAGAGGCTCCCGAATCAAGGATCCATGGTAAAGTATGCTTACCGGACTCATCACCAGGAAGAGAATGAAGCTGATTAAACAGGTTCATGGTCGTGCTCCATTGTTCATCAGACAGAGCAGGGCCAAAATCGGAGCGGACAAGTACAGCAGAGGAGGCCGCCACCGCCAAACCGGGTGGCGACAAGGCGGCTCCGGCGAACGGTGGTGGGAGTGAGAGATCGGTGGTGCCACTTGTTTGAACGGCGTTGACTAATGGCCAGTCAGGTGGTGCCGAATTTTTGCCCTTCTTGAACCACTTTGGGACACCATGTATCTTGAAACAGGTATCTTTATCATGACCCTTGCGACGACAATGGGTACAAACAAGATTCTTGCGGTCGGCTTCAGAAAGAACAACTGGCAAAGAACTTGCAGGTGGTGAACGTTGTGCAGCATACGCTATGGAGTTGGAAGAAGACTCACGAGCTCAAATGATAGCTCTATGATTCTCCTCCTGAGCAGCAAGGGGATACACCTTCATGACAGATGGAAGTGGCTCAATGCTCATGATATGGGATCACAAAGTGTGAAAACCTTCGTTGAGACCAAAGATGAATTGGTAGATCAAATCCTGCTCTCTCTTGGAAGTTTTTTGCCTGAAAATTGCACTGACATAATGCTTTGTAATCTTCACAGGTACAAACCAGGGGAGGTCGCATGCAGTGATAATCTGCAAAAAACTTCTTCAGTGTGGCAAAGTAGATGTCGGTGGACCGTTTTGCCTGCAACCTTGAATGGCTTCTTGCGTCTGCAAAAGCTTCATACCATCGGCGAAAATAAATCGTGCCTTGAGATCATCCCACAAATCCTTGAATGTGGAAAAAGAACTTATAGAAGATCTTAACACCGGATCCAGGGTTTGCAAGATCCAGCAGACAAGAGTGGCATTAACCCCAGGCCAAACAGCAGCATCAGGATGATCATCCTGGGGTTTGGTGATGGATCCAGTATTGAACCCAATCTTGTGCTTGGCCAAGAATGCATGACAAATCGCATCGGACCATTCATTGTAATTTTCTTGACCTTTCAGCATGATCAGTACAAGTTGCAAACCCGGACCATCGCCAGGACCAATGAAGTAAGGATCAGTCGACACACGACCAATCGGTAAAGTAGGATGAGGGCCAGATTGTAATTGCAGCTGCTGAAGTAAAGCTGTAATCACATAATGACCACTCATATCCTGAATCTTCGAAACAGTAGAACCATGCTGATCTTCAGAGCCAAACATATTATAAAAATTAGGTACACACTGATGCAGGGGAAGCGGCGGTGCATGGAGAAAGTTGATCGGCGGACGTCGGACAGCGAGATGGCACGGCGGCGGACGGCGCGTGAAGGAAGACGGCGGCGCGTGGCATCGGACGGTAGCGGATCGAAAGGTTTTAATGCAGCGAAAAATTTTCTATTTTAGGTTTTAGAATTTTAGGCTCGGATACTATGTTAGAATCATGGGCTTCTATCATAAAACCAATTGGTAATATGTAGAGGTGACTCATGATCTTATATACTGAGTTATATGACTGTCAACCACCAATGTGGGACTAACTCTAACACACGCATTCAAGAACTGAACCAAATAATATTTCAAATTTATTTATTAAGATATTTATGTAAATCATAATATACTTTCATAATATTTATTAAGATATATATGTAAGCACAAAATCTTACTTTAGGCACCCCAAACTTTAGGCAATCCCTATTTTGAAATTAAGATAAATCTGAAATTTGGGGTGAAATTTTTATAAAAATATTTGCTGAAAAATTCAGGGGGCCTACTGTGTAATTATCGAAATACTATATATATCCTAGAAATATCACAATAATTATTTTATTTCTTTCGCCACAAACCTCTTGCCGATCGGAAACCACCACTGGCCGACGGTTTCTGCTGGTTTTCTGCTGGATTTATGCCGAATGTTTGTCAGATTTTGCCAATTTGCTTTGTTTGTGGGGTTCCCCTTGGTTTCCGACGGATTTTTGCCACCTCTGCCTCCGTGTTCCGTCAGCGTGTCTTCTTCTCCGGTGAACTTGTTGATCGCTTCGCCGTGCTGTGCCCTAAGTCACCGATGTTGCGATTCACGAAGATTCTCGCTACCTCCTGTGAAAAACTGGCAACCACAGGAAGCCCGGTGACGAGGCTTCATGACGATGATGCTGCCTCCACTTCAAACGATGACGAGGCTAGGGTTTCGGCGATCAAGAGTGCGGCGGAGCGAAGATCCAATGAGGCATTGCGACGTGACGAGGCTACTCTGCGACGTGATGCTGACAAAGACAAAGACGAAGGAAGAAAGCTGGAGACGAAGATGAAGGCTGGATAAGCGCGTGAGATGCATGCACCTGGAAGAAATTTGTAGTTTTTGTTTTTTATAAAAATATCTTTGACATTTATGATTTTCAGAGTGGATAATTTTCACTCTTGAGGTACCGTAGTTTTTTTTGTTAATGTTTTTAGTCTTTTTTTCCTCTCATGTTGATGTTTTTCATTTTCTAGATGAGTTTTAGGTGATGGGGGTTGATGTTTGTAGTTTTTTTGATGATATGATTGATTTTATTTTTTGGTAATAGGAGTTGATGTTTGTAGTGTCTTTTTTTTATGTTGATGTTTTTCATTTTTTTGTTAGTGCTTCAAATGTAGGTTGTGGGTGCTTATTTAATAACTTGTAAGTGTTTCAATAATTTCTTGTAAGTGCTTCAATTGTTGCTTGTTAGGAGTTGATGTTTGTAGCTTTTTTTATGTTGTGGTTGATTTTTTGTAGTATTTTTTTCCTTACATTGATGTTTTTCATTTTTTGGTAGTGATTCAAATGTAGGTTGTAGGTGCTTATTATATAACTTGTAATTGCTTCAATTGTTGTTTGTAAGTGCATCAACCGTTGCTTATTCGGGGTTGATGTTTGTAGTTTTTTTTTAAAAAAATGATAATTTAGCTTTGTTGAGGTTTTTATCATTTTTAGTTTATTTTTTGTTAGTTGTAGTCGATGTTTTTTCCCCAATTTTTTGTTGATTTCTTGTTGATTTTTATTTGATTTTTAAAATATTTTTTAGTTTTATTTGATTATATATATATATATATATTTGGCTGCAGTTTTTAGTTGATATTTTATGATTTTTCGTTGATGTTTTGCTATTTTCTATTGAGGTTGCTACAGTTTTTAATTGATTGCATTTTTAAAAATATTTTTAAATATTTCTAATTCTTTAAGATTGCTGCTGGCGGTAAAATGATGGGAAAAAATTAGACGAAAAATCCCCTGGAAAGTTATTAACAAAAGTCCCTGTAAAATAATTATAGTTAGACCAATGTAAAATAATTAGAGATAGGTTCGGAACTAGAACATTGTTATAATTTTAGAAAGGCTCATTCCTAAAGTTTAGGCTATCTCACGGGAGACCATCCCTTATGTAAATATCTTAAATGTCATATCAAATATTTACGTATTTACAAAATTATGTAAATTTCATGTTAAAAGCAAAGTCTTGGGAAAAAACGTCTTTCCATAGACATATGGAAATACGAGGTTAAATTAGAATTATAGAAAGGTAAAAGGTTTTAGTTGTAATATTTAAATTTTATTATTTAATGCGTAGAAGTTTTAAGTTAATAACCCGATTAATACAACCCAAAAATTTTATATTGATTTCTTCTAATTTCTTTCAAGAGATCGACTCCATATTAAATATGTAAGAAATACCCATAAATACTCATTTAAAACTCTCTCTCCAGAACTATAGGAGATTACATGCTCAGTGTGCGTAACCCAATCGAATACTGAAATTTCTAGTGGGTGATCTGACATGGAAAGATCGTGGGGTAGGAGACGACAATCGCAAAGGGTATTAAGGACATCAGTTTCTTACAAAGATAATGACTTTTATATAAAGTCTTGGGTCACTTTCACTTAGTACCAATTAATTTTAAGATGAAAGGCCAAGAAACATTAAAATTTAACATAGAGGAGCAATTGCGGCTCGGGAAACATGGAATCCAGCTCAAATCTTTGGTTCCATCTTCTAGGTTACGAGGTATTGTAGTATCAGAGGTGGATATGGAGACAAAACTGGCTATAGATTCTGGATCACGAGCGATTATGAGAAGTGGAAGTGGAAGCAAAAAGTTTTTGCATTCCACTACAAGAAATAACACATATTATTTCTTTTCTTTTACATTGGTTTTTTTCTTAACTCCAAAGAATCGAGGTAAAAAGTTCTTTTACCTTTGTTTACTTTTTTATTCGAAGTAAAATGTATTTTTTTTACTTCGGTTCTAAAAAAACTGTGGCAAATAATAGGTTTTTTTTCCCTTGGTTATAAAAATAACCGAAGTAAAAGATAAAAAAAATGAAGTAAATCATTTGCCTGATTAGCGTGCGACGTTGCATATATCGTGTTGGAACAATGATCGGTTTCGCCAGTGATGTCGCTTCTACTGAAACGTTTAGCGATTGACTCAGCAACATCGCACAGATTTGAAGAGAAAAGTAAAAGTGACGAATTTGACGGTGGCACAAAAGAATAAAAAATGGAAATGTAAACACAGATATGATGTTAAAATCAAATGAAAACACACACATATCAACACGTGAAGTCAATCTTATAATGCTCAAATTATACAGTTTTATATCTAGAAAAATAGTAGTCATCAAGATTCTCACAATCAGTACTTAAATTTGAATAATATTTGTCCTAATTCAAACATAATAGAGATTAGAATAACTCAATCAGCTCTAATAATGATGACCTTGAAGATGGTAGGCCCCCTAGCTTCGATCACCTCGAAGAACAAGGTGTCCCCGATGCGTAGGTTTTTTCCTTTAAGGAACTCGCCAAAACCTCTTTGAGGAAAGGGCCTTGATTTTGCCACCCCTCGAGTAGTTCATACGGTACTCTGTCCCGTAGCACCTCAGCACCATGGGGGTCTTCGCACTGGGCAATAATGGTACAATCTCCCACGGGATGTACTAAATAAGAAAAAAAAATGATTAGAAACATATTTATAATATATGTGGAGATATTTGACATTGCATATTAATTTCAAATCTTACCAAAGTTGGGTTCTTCCCAAAGTTCTGCTACTTCAGTGTATAGTGGAAGCGTGGGCATTCGAGAGACATTGTATGATCCTCAATGTCGAACAAAATAGGCTCAGGATTGCTCCTTCGTGCGGAGAACTTCATGAGAACAAAATATTGTGGTTAAGTGTGAAGATGTGTTTTACTGATTATTCGGTGAGAAATGTTTGAGTACCTGGAAAAATAGACGACTAGGAGATCCTTCGCTAGCCATTAGTCCTGCTGAAGAATTGAGCATGTGAATATGGAAGCAACATGAATTGCAACGTGCAACATCGCCTACGCGTCACACGTACGAGTCGGTCCAAACCAGTGGCATGGACGACATACACTAGCGAGGTCGCACGTACGCCGTGCGCTGATCGATTAAACCGAGGGTACGACCGACATATGTGCAACATCACAGACTAAACAATATTCCTAAAAATACCAGTGTGCGACATAGCTATATTATTGCATTAAATTAAATGTAACAGACGTAGGACCGAGGTCGCATATTACGAAGGAAGCTACGGGTGAAAACACTAAACACCTGAAAAACCTAAGATTTAACAACATAAAACTATACAAAAACCCCATGGAAACCTAACAAAACATAGTACCCAAGTCTACATCCAATAGAAGTTCACCTTCCTAAAAATGTGAGTAAAAACTAGAACACAAAGAGACCATAAAACATTAAGATACGATAGATCCGAAAATGCAAAGTAGGAATCACTAACAAACATATCTGAAGCTTAGAAAAATCCTACCTTTCTTCCAATGGAGAAGTGAATGGTGGTGAGAGACCCATGGAATTCCTGGCCAACTGATGAATAGGAGCTTGATCTCATAGGTGTGGTGGTTATATATATATATATATATATATATAAGTTCAGAAACGAAGTCGTTTTGACCGCGTTGTGTTTTTCGCCTGATGTATAGCGGCGTCGCACTTAAGTTGGTTAGTCTGAAAATATGTCGGCCCAGTAACCGACGTCGCATATATTGATGGGCAAATTCAGCTCACCAGCGAGTTATGTTATATTAAACAATAAACATTTAATATTACTTCAATTACATAGAATTAATATGAGAACATTCAATAGCATTGAATTTATTTTGAGAATATTCAATAACATTAATTGAATTAATATATTCTTAATTTAGTAACATTGAACTTATGACTAAAAACTCAATAACATTGATTTAACAATAAAATACGTCGAGCGCATTCATTCTCCCAAATATAAATCAATTTGTTCAAAGTACATTGTCATGCGAATACTAAGCAAATCTTTAAATCCGGAGAACACGGAAAATTACCGGCCCAACACCATTTAGGAGCTCAAAGTATCGGGTGACTCCAATCACGATTCAGTCTTCGGCAAGAAACTGGCCAAACTCCTTCGGGGTAAGGGTCTTGAGCACCCCATCCCCCGAGTGGTGCATGTGATACTCCCTCCCTTTGTACCTGATCACAGCTTCCACCTTGGACGGCGGTAGGAGCGGAACAATTTTGTCAGGGATGTACTGAATTACAAACAAAAAACATTTGTTAGTAGTCATGAAAGTAATCTACAGAAAAAGTCAATTGGAAATTTGAATTGTTTAAAAATAGAGAGGACTTACAATAATTTGAATTGACCCAAAGTTTGTCTGGATCAGAGTATGCAAAAAATGGATATTTTCCCGAAAGTATACGTCGCAGACTGTCGTCATCCGCATCAGTAGTGTTCTAAATTGGTAAAAGTAATTATTAACATTTCATTAATAATATTATTAATGTTATAGAAGGAATGTTTAAAAAATAACCAAAATCAGTTACCTTGATCGGGTCACGGTTGGAACCAGCGTTATTAGACATGATTGTTGTAATTCACATTGTCACGGGCATTAAATGTTGAAGTATAAAGAAATTGCATAATGAAAAACAAAATTTTAAAAGTTGACCAAGTCAAAACAACGTCAACCACCCTTCGGTAAAACTGAATTTATGAATGAGAAGCCAGTGAGGTCACTAAGACACTTGATGTCGCACGTGCATCGGTGTAACATAGGACATAGTTTCATGTTAGCGACCTCGTATGGTAGCAGATCGATTACAAAAACAAAAGCAGAAAATTGGGGAAAAAATCTAGGTTCTAAACAAAACAATTGAACCACTGCATAGCTAGAATACTTAGACACCAAATACTAAAACCCAAAACCCATATCCCACCACCCCAATTCATAGAAACAACGAAACTTTGAACAGTTAACAGATTCAATCACTAATCCATATTGATAACAAATTCTATGATAAATAGAATAACAAAAGTAATGTAACCACATGTGGAAAGCATACCTTTAAGAAGATTGGTAGGTGCACGTTAAAAAAATGAGGAAAATGTGAAACTTTGAAGTAATGTATATGAGGTGAGCTCCATTTAAATATGATTTATGCTTCCATCTAGGATTTGTGCGATGTCACACAGGAGTTGTCTATAGAGCTAAAGTGAAGGACGTGCAGCTTCGGCTAGTAAGAGTCTGGGGCTCACCATTTCAGCCCACTAAAATGGCGTTATACCATGTATGTGCGACCTTGCGTTATAGTTCTAGAATAGCGACATATGAACGACATATGACAGACGTCGGTTACAGGGTGTTGGGTCTGACTATTTCAGCCCTATCACATATCAACTAGGTCCGCATTCGATGAAGATGGAAAAACTGACCATAATTATACATGTCAATCAATCAATCTTCAAAAAGTGCAAGTACATTGTTCAGAGTAAATTGTAGATGATGACTTATAAGTATACAAGGATCATTCGTAAGGAAGTTGTGGAACTCTCTGTGGGATTATGCGAGTTTCTTTATCAGTTACGGTATTAAAGAGTTTGACTTAGGATTTCAAGTGTCACATCCGCAATCCATCCCAAGGTAACCGTCCGAAAATCGTGTTAGTATTCCATTATTACCCTTACTATAAGCGTTAGATATGAGAGCGATAATTTCCACCGCATAGATTCATGTTAAATTGTATATTCTAGGTTATTTATCAAATTAAAAGGTAATACAAGTTCGTCAATCAATTTAGCGCAAGTACATTGTCCAGAGTAAATTGTAGATGATGACTTATAAGTATACAAGGATCATTCGTAAAGAAGTTGTGGAACCCTCTGTGGTATTATGCGAGTTTCTTTATCAGTTACATTGTTAAAGAGATTGACTTGAGATTGCAAGTGTCCTGTTCGCGATCTGCCCCGGGGTAACCGTCCGTCAACTGTATTTCTATTCCATTATTACCCTAACAATAAGCATTACAAATGAGAACGATAATTTTCACCTCATAGATTTGTGTGAAATTATAAATTCTAGGTTATTTATTAAATTAAAAGGTAATACAAGTCCGTCAATCGATTTTTAAAAAGCACAAGTATATTGTCCAAAGTAAATTGTAGATGATAACTTATAAGTATACATGGATCATTCATAAGGAAGTTGTCAAACTCTCTCTGGGATTATGCGAGTTTCTTTATCAGTTACGGTTTCAAAGAATTTGACTTGGGATTGCAATTGTCCCGTTCGCAATCCATCATGGGGTAACCGTCTGTCAATCGTGTTAGTATTCTATTATTACCCTTACAATAAGCGTTACTTTGAAAACGATAATTTTCACTGCATAAATTCGTGTGAAATTATATATTCTAGGTTATTTATCAAATTAAAAGGTAATACAAGTCTGGCCATCAATTTTTAAAAAGCTCAGTACATTTTCAGAGTAAATTGTAGATGATGACTTATAAGTATACAAGGATCATTTGTAAGGAAGTTGTGGAACTCTCTGTGGGATTATGCGAGTTTCTTTATCAGTTACGGTGTTAAAGAGTTTGATCTGGGATTGCAAGTGTCCCGTCCGCGATCCGTCCCAGGGTAACCGTCTGTCAACCGTATTATTATTCCATTATTACCCTTACAATAAGCGTTATATATAAGAATGATAATTTTCACCGCATAGATACGCGCGATATTATATATTCTAGGTTATTTATCAAATTAAAAGGTAATACAAGTCCGTCCATCGATTTTTAAAAAGCACAAGTACATTGTCCAGAGTAAATTGTAGATGACGACTTATAAGTATACAAGGATCATTCGTAAGGAAGTTGTGGAACTCTCTGTGGGATTGTGCGAGTCTCTTTATCAGTTACAGTGTTAAAGAGTTTGACTTGGGATTGCAAGTGTCCCGTCCGCGATCCGTTCCAGGATAACCGTCCGTCAATCGTGTTATTATTTCATTATTACCCTTACAATAAACGTTACATATGAGAACGATAATTTCCACCATATATATTCGTGTGAAATTATATATTCTAGGTTATTTATTAAACTAAAAGGTAATACAAGTCCATCCATCGATTTTTAAAGGCACAAGTACATTGTCCAGAGTAAATGGTAGATGATGACTTATAAGTATACAAGTATCATTCGTAAGGAAGTTTTGGAACTCTCTATGGGATTATACGAGTTTCTTTATCAGTTACAATGTTAAAGAG
This sequence comes from Rubia yunnanensis, assembly GCA_037428765.1. Lineage (NCBI taxonomy): Eukaryota > Viridiplantae > Streptophyta > Magnoliopsida > Gentianales > Rubiaceae > Rubia > Rubia yunnanensis. Next base: position 25,923,224 of record CM075062.1, on the reverse strand, counting down.
TTTGACTTGGGATTCAAGTGTCCCGTTCGCGATCCGTCTCGGGGTAACCGTCCATCAGTTGTGTTAGTATTCCATTATTACCCTTGCAATAAGCGTTACATATGAGAACAATAATTTCCACCAAATGTTTTTTATTCAAATTTTGTTAACAATAAAGTTCAGCTTGTGGCATGAACAGGTCGATTGACGTGCTGCAATCTTGAAATGGTGTATGTAACGGTGTTATTTAACCCCAAGAATTAAATTATTTGCGAGGTCGTAGACATGTCGAATCTTACGACATAGAAACGAATGGTAACCAACGTCGGTGATGAAAACAATTCAGGCGGGAATTCAAATATTCAACCAAAATTTTGAACCCAAAATTTTCCCCCACTCTATTTCAAGCCAATAAATTTCCGCACTAACAACCATTTCCCATTTCCAACACCAATCTTAGAACCCAAACTACCACCATCCATTTCGTTCATAACCTTACAACATTTAAAAATCTAGTCAACGTGATTCTCTAAAACATCAAGTGTCCGAGGATGGAGAATATCCAATTCCTAATTAATTGAGGTAGTTTTTTCATCTATTCCATGTTCAATTACCAATTATTTGATGCTCCTACTACATGTTTATTTAATCAAAAATAGATCAAAGATTCTTACATTACATGAGGTATGAGGTATGAGGCTTGAGACTTGAGTTACATGTTATATATTTTTTGTTGTTATTATTTCCAAGATAGTGCCATATCAGTTTTGATTATGAAGAAAGATAGTGAGATTTCTATGAACATAGTATGAAGTGCAAAATGTTACCGAACATTTACCGACGTCGCATAACACTTCATATTGTTGCCATGTGAATGAATGTCCGACGTCGCTATGTATTCGGTAATAGCAAGGTCTTCATTTATAATCCGCGACGTCGTATGTCTCCAGTTCTATTTTCTCTTACCATCTTGGATTTAATATCATCTAAGTTTTACTACTTTATGTGTATTTCATTTGAGGACTACCCGATTCTAACGTAAAATTTGTTTTTTTTGTAATGATATTAACCTACCCGAGGAGAGTCATCGATGGACCTTCAACATGTGAATGGATTGACATGTCATTTTACTAGTCATCTTGACAGTTTTAATGATGTGCACCATAGAAAATGGTGTTTCAATTCAAACAATTAGTTCGTCTCAAATTTACTCTATGTATTTCAATATGTGATGGAATTTATTTGTATTATATGTCATAATTTTGAAGGTTTGAACATGTCATTCTTTTCCAAATTAATTGAAAACAATTGAATGTGGTATGACGTTTAATCATTTAACCATCAGATAATAAATATTAAAATAATGACGATAAACGAAGTGTGGCCGACAAGGTCCACAACGTCGCCTACCCTAAACCCAGACGACACATGACTGACGTCGCAGGTATCGATAATTGTTATATGCGACCTTGGCAATTCAAAATGACATCATTTTTGTATAGGCTCCATGTCAACTAGCACAAGACGTGACTGGTCAACATCATGCGATCTCGCGCTGTGTAGACCGTCGTCGGTTTAGACGACGTCGCCATATTTCATTCACCTTCGACTGCATCCAGGCATTCGATGACCTCACAGCTTACGGAACCCGACGTCGCCTTGAACGAAGTCGAATGTACGTTCTTTAGTAGTCGGCCTTGTATCTATAACCGACGTCGCTAAAAGCTGTTGGACATATATTGATTATATCATGCGAAAAATTAAACAACAAAATTGAACGAGCAATTAACATATGCAAGAATAATAAACTTTTATTAATTATTCAAGCATACAATCGAAACGCTTAAATTACAAATAATCAAAGCATAAATCATGTTTCAAGTAACGATGGAGTCATGAGTAACACTCGCTGCCCTTGAAACGAATGAGTCCCTTCGTGGACATCGTTCCCTAGGATAAAACCATCGAAGGTAACAATTAACACATAAGAGTTACCTCGGATTCACGCAAGGCCCGGAGGACTATCACCTTGACAGAACACCAAATGGAAACTTCGAGAAAGACAGACAGAAGACTCAAGTTTAGAATATGGAGGGACTTGAGAAATGATGTGTAATTTCTGAATGACTTAGAGGCTCTATTTATACTGCTCTAAGAGACCCTAATCATGGAAACATGATATTTTGATTTTCTGTAATTAGAGAAGAATATTCTCCAATCACCAACTCACCAAATCCGAGACATTCCATGAATACTCGAATCAAATCTGTTGGAAATGGAGGAAATATTTGCACAAATATTCTTCATCGTATTAAACATGGTAAACCGCATATTTATTTAAGACAAGATATCTCACAAAATATGGAAGAATTTTGTTCTTATCTCCTAAGAATTACACACAAGCAATTCCATATATACTATGCGGTTGGGCTTTCCAGAGACTTCCATGCGGTCCATACGCATTTTGGACAGTCTAGAGAAAAACTAATTTGGGCCAATTTCCGCCCAATTTTTTCTCTTTCAAGAGTGACTTTTCAAACATCCATATCTCATTCACCCTTGATCCGTTTTGAGAGTTTAAATAGTTGATTTTATAGTACTCGCGAAGGAGAACCCAAAAATGACATCCAACGACCCAAAATCCATTCGGGTCCCACTCAAACAAAGCCCAAAAAGTTGACGAATTTCAACCTTTTAACCATCATTTTCCAACAAAAGCTTCAACCGACGTCAGTTGAAAACCGAGGTAATAGACACCTTTTTACCTCGGTTCTGAACCGCGGTAAAAAACCTACCTTTTACTCCGGCAGTATTTACATTGGTTTTTTTTGAACAAATAACCGAGGTAAAAACCCTCTAAAACCAAGGTAAAAGGTGATGTCTCTTGTAGTGGTGGTGCAACCGATGCCATGGACTGTGTTATTTGAGGATCAACATATTGAGGTACGATTCGTTACTCCAGTAGAACATGATGGCATTAAAATGGGGAGAATACTTATGGATGAGGTTGTTGATAGTATTAAAACCTGGGAAACTACTATGATGTATAGATTTATGAGTAGCCCTCCTTCGTTTAATATTACTAAAGGTTTCTTTGGTGGAGTTCGGGGTTTTAAGAATATTCAGAAAATATGGAAGGTTAAATATGGTTTATTCATGGTCAGATTTGTACAGAAATCATTTGAAGATGATGTAACTGAAAGAGGAATGTTGTTATTTGATGGTAAACATGTCATAGTTTCTGAATGGGCACATAGGCTGGAGTTAAATTAACCCATTGTTGTTCTTGTTTGGGTCCAGATGCCTAACTTGCCTTTTGTATACTGGAAACCAAACATTCTGAGTAGCATTTCCAGTCCTCTGGGAAAACCTCTCAAAATTGATAGGGCAGCAAGAGAAATGGATAGGTTATCCTTTGCCAGAATACAAGTGGAAGTTGACAAGGTACAGGAATGCTTAAACTAATCCCATATATTGATGAAAAAGATGTGGTTCAACGCCAGGAGATTGTTTTTGAATGGCCTCCTATAACATGTGTAAACTGTGAGCTCTTGGGATAAAAAACTGAAAACTGTAAGAAAGTTGAGGAAAAAGAGGCTTTGAAGACTGTTATTTAGGTATGTGTGATTCCTGGGAAAGTGACTCGATGTGGGGCTAGAGTTGGGGATAAAGGTGTCATGGAGGACAGACCAAAAGATACAGTTATTCTCAATCAAAGAGAAGGTAAGCAGAAAATGAATGAGAAAAAATGGGAAGCAAGTGCCAATAGTGGAAATATGAGGTGTAACAGGGATAAATTAATCCTAGATCCCCCTAATGAATAGAAATATTTTTATTTGGAATGTTTGTGGTGTGCAAAGAAAAACAAAAAAATGTAGATAATATTTGTGTAAATAGTAAAAGTGGGATGAGACAAAGGTACTCCCTCCGTTTCACTAATAGTGGCACCATAGGTTTGGGTGTTTGGATTTAGGTGGAGAAAATGAGTGGATGAAATTGAATGTAGAAAGTAAAAAGTAGAATGGGTGGATGACATTGAAGGAATCTTGCCAAAAATGGAAAGGGTGCCAATATAAAAGAAACAACTCAAAAAGGAAAGTGTGCCAATATTAAAGAAACAGAGGGAGTACATGTTTCTAAGGACCAGGAAATATGGGACTCTATGGGCAGAGGATGGAATTTTATTTCAAATGTTGATCTGATAAGAGGTGGTAAAATATGGTTGGGGTGGAGACCGGAGGTTTTTGAATTGAAGAATATTAGTAAGCATGAACAAAAGTATTTTTGTTGAAGTTAAACTGATGAGTTTTACTCTGAAGTTTAAGATTTCAATGGATTTATGGTTTGAATAGTGCTGATGGCAGAAAGGAACTACGGAAGCAAATGGAGTTGGATCAGGAGATTGATTTGCCAGGGATAGCTATTGGTGACTTCAATGCACTTTTAAGCTTGGATGACAAAATAGGTGGTAACTTTGTTAGAGTAGCTGAAACTGAAGATTTTCAGAAGGTTTTAAAAAGCTAGAGTTAATGGAGTTGAAGACAGTGGGTCCTAAATTTACCTGGGATAACAAAAGAGGAAATGGATAATATTCAGTAAGATTGATAGAGCACTGGTGAATCAAAAGTGGATTGAGCGGTTCTTGAATTCAGTCTATAGAGTGAAGACTAATCACATATCATATATAATCACTTCCCTCTTCATGTTCAGATAGCAAAAGTGATAAAGCAGCAGTAAAGCCATTCAAAAATTTCAATATGCGGGTCTCTAGCTCAGATCAGTTCAAAAGCTTGGTTGAAGCAGTTTGTTCCAAGAAGAGTAATAACAGCCTAAAAGACTTGTATCAGAACTTGGAAAAACTCAAGATTCCTCTTTCTTAATTTTAAGAGGTTGAAAAAAGAGTTGTGGCAGCAAGACAGGAATGGGAAAAGGCTAGTCTCATGTTGCATCGGGATCCTGACTGAAAAAATAAGCAGGAAAGAGAAAATGAAAAAAGAAAGCAGGTTCTTGAATTGGAAAAAACTGAGAATAAATAATTGAAGCACAAAACTAACTGAAGTGGATACATGATGGAGACAGGCCTACAAGACTATTCTACTCTTAGATGAAGGAAAGGCAGTATCAGAACCACAGTTTGTGCTTAAAGAATGAACCTAAACAATTTGAGGGGCGGGAGCTATTAAAACATCTGGTATATATCTTCAAACAACAGCTGGGATCTCAGGCTAAGTCGAGAAGAACATTGGAGGATGATATGATAGAAGGTGGTGAGATGCTCAACTTGACTCGGCAAATGAAACTGCTAGCAGAAGTTACGGGTGCAGAAATACAAAGGCTTTTAAGGGAATGAATTCAAATAAAAGTCCTGGATTTGATGGGTATGAAAGCCGTTTTTACAAAAAAAAAAATTAGAAAGATTGCGAAATTATGGGAAATGATTTCACCAGTGCAGTTATAAGTTTTTCCCAAGGGGAGGATCTGCCTAATGAACATAGTAGGGCCGTTTTAGCAGTAATTCCCAAGATTGCTTACCCGCAGTCTACCACTGAATTAGGACCAATAACATGCTGCTCCATCCCATATAAGGTTATAACAAAAAGATTTGTATAACAGGTTGGGAGAGGTGATGCTAGTGGTGATAAATAAAAATCAAGGGGCTTTTGTGAAGGGCATGCACATAGCCCACAACATCCTTCTGGCGCAAGATTTTTTTTTACAAATACAAGATAAAAGGTATGAAGCAAAGCCGTGTCATAAAAGTTTATATCTGAAAAGCATTTGATTCTATCAGTTAGGATTTTTTATTTGAATGGCTGAGAATATTGAAAATACTAGGATTAATTTTGAATTGGATTGAGAGGTGTGTCAGGTTAGCCAACTTTTGTCTTTCCATTAATGGATGCTATTCTGATTCATTTAAAGGACCAAGTGGAGTTAAACAGGGCGATCCACTATCCCCTCTCTTGTTTGTTCTTTGTATGAAATTTTTTACTAGGCTTTTAAATTGGAGATTTAAGGAGAAGAAAATTGGTATTCATCATAGGTGCAAAAAGGTGGGAGTTCATAGCTTAATATTTGTTGATGACTTATTAATCTTTTGTGAAGCTAGCCAAGCATCTCTGAAGGGTATTCAACAAGTTTTATTGGATTTCGAACAGATCTCATGCTTGGCAGTAAACAGTATACAATCAACTATTTTTTTCTCTGAATTTGATGAACTGGAAAAAGGGGCTTTAACAGACATATTGAAGACACAAACCGGGGGGGGGGGGGGGGGGGGGGGGGGGGGGATTCCTGATGATATTGTGGACTTATAATATCTTCATTTACATGGGACACATCTTTTTGTGCAGTATAGGTAGACAGAATTGCAAAGAAGTTATCATCCTGGAATGTTAGTAGCTTCTATTATGCAGGCAAGGCTCAAATGATTAACACAATCTTGCTGAGTGTACTGGGATATTGGGCAGGGATCTTCATACTGCCAGAGAGCATTCATGGGGACATTGTTAAAATGTGCAGGTCCTTTCTGTGGAACAAAAGTAATGAAGGCAAATTGAAATTTGGTTTTACCTAATTACTTAATTTGTGATTACCGTGTTCCAACATCATCTAATTATCCAAGTTTGTAAGTAAAGTAAAATTTTAAAGACACGCAAAATTGGTTACGCAGTTCGGTGAAAATCACCTACATTTGCGGGGCTTGTCCCAGTTCAGAATGAATCAACTAATTAGAAAGATAGTGCAAGATGCATCATACACAATTCTTATCTTTTCTAATTCAACTCGTGAATTCTACTAGATCTCTGGTTAACGATCCCCCTTGATCAGACTCCCTCTGACCTCGAGCTCCGTCGATGCTGGATCTCCTCCTCCCAAGGAATTAATGCTTTCGTTCTGAACTTTGAGATCAAACAATGGTGATCATGTTGGAAAACCAATAAACAGCTCCGCATTACTTTGATGAAAGTGAAACTTTGATTGCAGATTTCTCTCTGTAATTCCTTAAGTAGCTTAGACGGTAATGTCCATCATATATAGCCCTTCCGCACGTCTCAGTTTCCTTGTGCGATGCATCACTATCTACACAACATTTTTGTATTAATCAAATCTTGATGAAGATATGATTTAGCAAATCTAATCCCTTGAAGTAAGGGATTCAAAATATCTCGTTCCAATCTTTTCCATGACCGAACTCCTTCTTTCTTCTAACTCTACAGATCTCAATTCAATCCAACAAATATGGGAGATGAAATATTTGGTAAATTAATTACTATTAAACGAGATTCATCCATCTCGGATTCATCCTTTCACGATGTTCTTCTTCCATCATGAATCTTTCTTTGATGTTACAACATAGTCACAATTTACCAATGAACACATTTTGGACTTTACAATCTCCCCCTTTGGCATTTTGTGGACCCATCAATCTTTTGGACTTTCAACACAAATTTTGCAAGTAAAGACCTCAAGAAATCCATATATGGATGTTGGAACAGAAGATGAGAAAAAATATTTTAGCTCCCCCTGAATCCATCAGCATAAAAAAATATAGACAATCAACATCCATGTTGGAACATCAAATCACATCAGTACTCAATTATCAAATTCAACCACAAAAAAAACAAATGCAAGTACAGGGAATCTGATAAAACACAAAAAACTTAGCTTCCTGTTGGGATAACATAAAACAAAAGAAATCTAGTTCAAGAAATCCAGAAAATCCAAAATACTCCCCCTTGGGGCCATAAAAACATGCCAAATATCCCAAAACAAATAACTAAGATAGACCTATCAGCCCTCAGCTTCTTCAGTACTGGCATCCTAGATATCATCCTCTGAATCCAATCTCTTTAACTCCTCCTCCAGTGCAGCAATTTGAGCCTGTAATGCTGCAATCTTAGCTTTCACATCAGTCTTCTTGGTCTTCTTCCCTTTCTAAACTGAGCATCGGAAAATCTTTCACACTTCTCAAGTTGAAGGTCTTCTTATTGGGCTTCAAAGGTATCACTGCAACAATAACATCACCCTCATATGCCTTCCCCTTTTCTCCCTTTAGCACATTAGAAATAATACAAGGATATGGTAGAGCATTTTTAGCCCTTACAGAACTAGCATTCTCCAATATGTTAGCTTGGATAGGAAGACCAAAATTCATAGGAAATTTTGTGCCAATTCAGTACAATACCTTTGCCATATCTCGGGTGACAGTAGTGGTGTTAGAGGATGGTAGCCACGAGTTAATAGCTACTTGGAAAAGGCAGAAGTACCTGGTACTTAGACTTGATGTTACAACATTACCTTAACAAAGCCACTCAGTCTAATATCCTCCTGTAATCTCAGTCAAGATCTGATCAAGGGATACATCAAAATCTTCTGGAAATATTGATCCAAATCTATGTGCTAGTAGTCCTAACAACTTATTGATCATTTCTTCAGAAAATCTAACTACCTTTCCTTTGATATATACTCTATTATACCAGGGTGATTCATGATCCATATTTCCTTCCATTAAAATCAAGTAGAACTCCTGTACCAAAGTCTGGTTGTATTGCTTGTATACCAAACCTGCTTTTGTAAATGCTAAGTATTTCATAAATTCACTGAACCCACACTCCTTGTAAGCCACCAGATCAACAGGTCGTTAAGCTATCAGCCTCTTTTTACAGATATCCGTACAGCTCTTCAGACATCCTTCATATAAAATTTGAACTTCGAGCTTCCTCAACAGAAATGCCTGGTTTAGAGCTTTGACACGTAATAGTCCGTTTCTTTTTCTTCTTTGGCTGTTCATTCTCCTCTCGCATGGCTTTTCTCTCCAGCCTTCTTGACCGAGTCTACACAAACTCATCAAGTACTTCATCACTGGAGAAGGTTAAATCTTCAACACTGACTTCCTGTGTTGGAACATCATCTTTCTCTTAGCCTGATGTTGGAACATCATCAAGGCCTGGTTCTTCAGTTGTTTTAGAAGATTGTTTTGATGTTGGAACATCATCTCAAGTTGTGTTTTCATTTCTTTCTCCCCCTATCTTCATCTTGGGATTCAAATCCTGCTCGGCCAGTGCATCTTTCTGAGCCCAACCATTTCTTCATCTGTTCCTACTTCTTTCTCTGGGGTCTGAACAACATCTTTTCCTCCAAAATCCACATCCATGTCTTCCTCAACTTCAGCTTCCTGTGTATCTCCTGCATCCTGTGTTGGAGCATCATGTGTTGGAACATTATCATCACATCCTTCTTCAACATTTGTTTCCTTCTCACTATTAGAGGCCAAACCCCTAATTTTTTCAAGATTCTGGCTAACCATAGGATCATACACCTATACATCTTTGTAACTCGCAGAGCTCAGAGTTCTCCACCTTCTAGGCCAGTTCTTTACTTCCCTCGACTTTATTTGTTTTGGCAACGATGCAGTAGTATAGACACACATAACCTTTTTACCCTCATACTTTAAGCATGCCAACTCTTTCAACTTGGAGTTCCAGTTCTCAATTTTCCTAATACCCCCAATATCCCCTTTCAACATCCGAAACAGATTTACCCCATTCACATACCTACACATTGACTTGTATCCTCTTAAATCTACTCTCTTATTTTTCTCTAAGTAATGAGTCATACAATCTTCTAGAGATTTAAAAGTTTGACCATTGAAAGTAACATTTTTCTCCCAAAATACCTTGATTTTTACTTTCTCAGATTCGGCTGTGACGGGTTTCACTGCTGGTGACCGGACCACTTCAATGCCCGATTCTTCCACACTATTCCATTCTTCAATCAAATAGCTCTCTGGTATTTCAAACATCATCTCTAGTTCACCAAAAAGCATTTGGAATTTCTTGATTTTCTCCATCTTGAAGGTCTGGCACTTGTTCAACATAGAGAGTGACTTGTGAGTGGAGAATCCGTGCTGAGTTTGAGTTGGAGGGCAGGAGAGTTTTACCTTCACACTCTCTGACATGGCAGAAATTTCAGGAGGAAGTTTGGTAAAGAGGGAATACGAAACAAAGAAGGGAAGGTGAAAATTTTAAATATTTACTTTCCTTCCTCAAACACTCAACCTCTTTTTTCCGTTTCCAATGCCTTAATTACTAGCCGCCACTTTGTTCCCTTTTCTCTTTCTTCAGATTCCACTTACCATATTCCAATATGCATCAATTCTTTCCAAATCCCTTTTTTCCATTTTTTTGTTAAAAAAAAAATTCTCTGTACACAGAATAAAATAAGCAGTAATATTTACATCTAGAGAAGCATTAGACAAAAATATCTCAAATATGACAAACACCTAAGTGTTGCCCGAGAAGTTCAAATGTGAATGAATCCAATGGTTTTGTGAAAATATTCCCAAATTTTTCTGATGTTAGAACATAAACCACAATGATTTCCCTCCTTTCCACAAGATCTCTAATAAAGTGATTCCTTATATCAACGTACTTTGTTCGAGAGTGCTGGACTTGATTCTTGGATATATCTATAGCACTCTTGTTATTACATAAAACCTTTAGAGTCCCTTGATGAATCTCATAGTCTTTCATCATTTTCTTCATCCATAACAACTGCGCACAACAACTTCCGGCATCTATATATTCAGCTTTAGCAGATGACAAGGATATAGAATTCTATTTCTTACTGTACCAAGGGACCGAATTTGTGCCAATAAGGAAACATCCACCAGTTGTGCTTTTTCGATCATCTGCATTTCTAGCCCAATCTGAATCACTAGAGCAAAAAAGATCAGAATATTGAGTTTGAATACCAGATACCATACTCAGAAGTTCCATTAATATATCAAATAATCCTCTTTACCGCAGTCAAATGAGATTCCTTTTGATTTGTCTGAAATCTTGCACACGCTCCAACACTGAAACATATATCTGGTCAACTAGCTGTGAGGTATAGAAGACTCACGATCATACTTCTATACAATTTATGATCAACTAAGATACCTTTCTCATCCTTCACTAATTTGTCTGTAGCACGCATAGGAGTTCTCAGTGATCGAGAAGTGCCCAATCCAAAGCGTTTCACTAAATTCATGGCGTATTTTCTTTTATTTATGAACATCCCACTCTTTTGTTGCTTGACCTGGAGTCCTAGGAAGTAGGTAAGTTCATAGACTATGCTCATCTCGAACTCACCCTGCATGAGACTTACAAAATCATGTACCATAGATGGTGAGGTAGAGCAAAAAAATAATGTCATCTACATAAATTTGAGCAATAAAAAAATTTGATGACTTGGTAAGAAAAAATAGGGCGCGATGTACTCCCCCTCGATGATAACCTATCTGAATAAGAAAGGTAGTCAGTCATTCATACCATGCCCTTGGTGCCTGTTTCAACCCTTACATAGCCTTTTTTAGTCTATACACGTGATGTGGATGATATGGATCCTTAAATCCTTTAGGTTGTTCAACATAGACCTCTTCATTAACTGCCCCATTTAGAAAGGAACTTTTCATGTCCATCTGGTACAATGTGAAATTCATAGAGCATGAAATAACAAGAAAAATGTGAATAGATTCTAACTTGGCAACGGGTGCAAATGTTTCATCAAAATCAACACCTTTTACTTGAGTGTATCCCTGTGCCACTAATCTTGCCTTATTACTAGTGATTTGACCATCAGCATCAGACTTTTTTTTGAAGATCCACTTAGTACCAATGACGTTTACCCCTTTTGGTCGAGGAGTGAGGTACCATATATCATTCCTTGCAAACTATTCAAATTCTTCTTGCATTGCCACAATCCAATACTCATCAAGTAGGGCTTCATTATAGTTCTTTGGCTCAATCAGTGAGATGAAGCATTGTAATCCAGTAAGCTCCTTGTAATTAACTCGTGGTGAGTTTGAGTTTGTTTCACACTTGGTTCAGGTTCAGCCTGTGTTGGAACACGAGATGGGGGTATCTGGAGTTGATGTTCCAACATCACTTTCAACAGATGTATTTGGACTATCAGAAGGCTGTGATGTTCAACATCGACATGCTGGCTGGTCAGAATTTTTGGTGTTGATGAAACAACTTCATCCTCCCCTTTTTCTGACCCTTCCTTATCATCAGAATCATCAACAATCACATTGATTGACTCCATGAGGGTGTTAATGTGGATATTAAATACTCTGTATGCATGACTAGTTACTGAATACCCCAGAAATACTCCTTCATCATTACGATTATCAAATTTTCCTAGTTCCTCACTATCTCTAAGTATCTAGTACTTGCTCCCAAAGACATGAAAGTATGCCACATTTGGCTTTCTCCCTTTCCAGATTTCATACAACATCTTGCTAGTAAATGGTTGCAGATATACCCTGTTGATGGTATAACATGTTGTGTTGATGGCTTCAGCCCCCCATTTTTTGTGAATGCCCTTTTCTGCTAGCATGAATCGAGCCGTCTCCTGCAGGGTTCTGTTCTTTCTTTTTACAATCCTATTTTACTGAGGAGTGATGAGAGCAGAGAACTCACGTTGCATTCCAAGTTCATCACAGAAATCACTGAACTGAGATTTTCAAATTCTCTCCCATGATCACAACGAATTCTGACAATTTTTCCAACGTGACTCCCTTTCTCGGTTTGTAACTTAATCACAAAAATCTTGAAGACATCCATTGCATCTTATTTTTCTTTAAGAAAGGCTACCCACGTGTATCTGGAAAAATCAACACAGACAAAAATATATTTTTTTCCAGTAACGCTAGGAGTGTTGACCGGACCCATTAAATCTATATGCAGTAATTCAAGATTTCGTGAGGTAATAATATATTGAACAGAAGAGTGAGGATATCGAATTTGTTTACCTTTTTGGCATGGTTCTCACACAATACATTTTTGATGTGTAAGAATAGGCATACTCTGTACTGCTTTGGCATTAGCAATTTTTACCAAGGCCTTATAAGTTATGTGTCCAAGCTTTTGATGCCACAAAGTACCTTCATCGTCCTTAGAACTTAAACACTTCACTTCTTATTCCAGGAGATAGCAGTTATCTGACGATCGTGCTCCTGACAGTACCTTGTTTTCTCCATGCTTCACAATACACCCGTCCCTTTGGAACCCAACAATCATATCTTCATCAAACAATAGACTGATACTCAGGAGGTTTGCCTTTAAATCTTTGACCAGTAGAACATTTGCAAAGCTGGGAAATCGCTCTATCTAGAGTTCTCCTTTTCCAACCACACGACTCTTCTTTCCGTCACCAAAAGTAACAAATCCACTGTCGTATGGTTTGATGTTGTTCAAGTATTCTGGAGTTCCTATCATATGTCTAGAACAACCACTATTAAAGTACCGAGAGTCTCTAGAGTGTGCAATGAGAGACGTGTGACCAACAAGACATACAGTATTTTGTTTAGGAATCCATACCTTTCTGACGAGTCTGGCCCTTTGAATATTACTCATGTGGAACATACTGACAACTGCCATCTATACATGATATCTATAAGTAGCCTGAGACATTGTTCCTCTTCATGGCCTTGGTATGAGCAGTAGTGACATAGTATAGGCTTCCGTTGGGGACTTGTCTTCATAATTTTTACCTTCATGGGTTGCCTCTTAGCTTTGAAATCAGTCGGTCCTGACTCAACTTTTCTATACCCAATTCCATATCTTTTTTTCCCATTTCCAGAATTTCATCAAGCTTTGTCGTTCCAATATTCAGTCGTTTGATTGCATCTTCAGCAGTTTCAGCTCTTTCAGTTGCTGACTTAAGTTTTTGATTCAGTACTTCAATCTCTTTTTCCAATAACTCCATCCTATCAACTAGCTCCATCTTTCTTTCTATGAGATGGTGTTTTTCATCTTTCAGTATTTTATTCGCCTCAACAATTTTCAGCCACATGGAATACATTTTCTCATATTCTTGGCGAATTTGGTCATCATTTACTTCCTGACCATCATCATCGCCTGATGAGTTTTCACTTAGTAATTCCATGTTGGAACATCTGGACTCCTCCATTTTTCCGATGTTGGAACATGTAGTATCAATTTCATTTATCTTTTCTCCAAAAGCTACATAGTTACAGATGAGTTCTTCTTCTACATCCTCTTCCTCATCTTCACTCCATGAAGTAACATATGACCTGCCTTGTTTCTCTCTAGTGTTAACACATTTCACCTGAATATGACCAAACCCTTCACATTCTCTACATTGGATCCTTCCTGCCTGCTTTGACTCATTATTTGGATTTCTCATTAATTGCTGATTGTTCCTCTCAATTATGGGTCCATGAGAGTTTCTAATCTCCTATGATCGAGGTCTGTTTCCACCCAATTTGTCCAGTGATCTTCTGTTCACTACATTTTTTAGCATTTTGAGAAATTCTAAGTAATAAGTGCAATTTCTTCAGCTTCACTCTCACTATCTCTTTCATGATCATCTCTTGGGGCTGACACCTTAAAGGCTAGCTCTTTATGGGATTTATTTGATGGTTGATCAAACATCATTTCATAACTCTGCAGCGATCCCATAAATTCATCAAGTGTCATTGTTGTCACATCCTGTGCTTCTTCAATGGCAGCCATCTTCATAGAGAAGCGTTTGGGAAGAGATCTTAATTTTTTCTGTACCAATTTTTCTTCTTTGTACGTTTTCCTAATTTGGTATGCCATATTGGTAATATTCCTTATCTTTACATTGAAGACAACAACAGTTCCATCTTTCTCCATCTTCAATTCTTCAAACTTTGTGGCCAACATTAGCAACTTGGAATCCCGTACACGACTTGTTCCTTCATGTACTGTTTGTAGGATATCACATGCCTTCTTTTCTTGATAGGAGTTTGTAATAAACTTAAACGGATTTTCATCTACTGCAATAAAGATAGCATTAAGTGCTTTGGAATTTTCCATTGATGCCCTCAACTCATCTGCACTCCATGTTGACTTTTCTTTGACTCCTTGCTTTTTCGAACTTGATTCTCATTCTTTCTCCTTTGAACTTTACTGACAATCTTCAATCAGATGATTCCATTAAGTTTCAACAAAATACCAAGCAAGTTTATCAAGTGGGCTGATGAATACACGCATTCGTGCCTTCCAATAGTTATAGTTTTACCCTTCCAGAAGTGGGGGCCGAGAGACTGAAGCACCTTCTTTGGTCGCCATGGTACAACCGAATTAGTACTTTCCTTGACACAACCAAGGTAAGAGTAAGTGACCTAACTCTGATACCAAATGAAATTTGGTTTTACCTATTTACTTCAACTGTGATTATCGTTTTTCCACATCATTTAATTAACCAAGTTTGTAAGTAAAGTAAAACTGAAAGACACACAAAATTGGTTCTGTAGTTTGGTGAAAATCACCTACATCTGCGGGGCTTGGCCCAGTTCAGATGAATCCACTAATTGGAAAGATAGTACAAGATACATCATACACAATACTTATCTTTTCTAATTCAACTAGTTAATTTCTACTTGCTCCCCTAGTTAACGATCTGCCTTGATCGGACTCCCTCTGACCTCGAGCTCCGTCGATGCTGGATCTTCTCCTCCTGAGGAATTAAGGCTTTCCTTATGAACTTTGAGATCAAACAACGTTGATCATGTTGGAACACCAATAAAAAAACTATGCGCTACTTTGATGAAAGTGAAACTCTGATTGCAGATTTCTCTTTGTAATTCCGTAAGTAGCTTAGCCAATAATGTCTGCCATATATAGCCCTTCCGAACGTCTTAGTTTCCTTGTGCGAATGCATCACTATCTTCGCAATATTTTTTAATCAATCAAATCTTGATGAAGTTATGATTTAGCAAATCTAATCCCTTGAAGTAAGGGATTCAGAATGTCTCATTCCAATCTTTTCCATAACCGAACTCCTTCCTTCTTCCAACTCTATAGATCTTAATGCAATCTAAAAAATATGGGAGATGAAATATTGGGAAAATCAATTACTATTGAACGAGATTCATCAGATTCATCCTTTCACGGTGTCCTTCTTCCATTATGACTCATTCTTTGATGTTCACAAATTTCCAATTAACACATTTTGGAATTTACACAAATAGTTTGCCTCAGCATCCCAGAAAACAATGAGCAGAAGTAAGAAGTCAGGAGGACTGGGATTTAGAGACCGCTTAATCTGGAACCAGGCATCTTTATGTAAGCATATTTGGGTAGTTCAGATGAAAGCATACATACTATGGGTCAGATAGCTTCAAGCCTAATATTTGAAAGAAAAATACTTTGATGAACATCAGCCTTAGCCTTCTCGCAAATGGATGTGGAAACGACTGAATAAACCTAAGGATAAGATTCTAACTAGGTTGCAATGTTGTGTACGGAGCACTGGGTGATTCAGTATTACATAGGCATGCAGTATACTGGAGGGATGTGAAGAGAAAGATCTAATGGAGGGGGTAATATTGTACTCTCTGGGTTTTTTCCTTTGGATGTTGCTGAAGGGTAAATTGCCAAAAGGATACAAATTACAAAAATTTAACATCGATAATCAGCGGCAGTTATGTTCAATGCGTGGAGTGGCTCAGGAGAATGCTGGACACATGTTTACTCGATGTTCATTTGTAATTGAAGTTGCTAGATTTCTTAATTTACCTGCAGTATAGGGGCTAAGAGAATTAAGGAAGAGCGTGAGAGTTCTGAAAAAAAAAAGGAAGAAAATGGAGATGTTGAACAAAATCGTATCAATCATGTACCATGTTTGGGAGGAGCGAAATCTAAGAATATTCTAGGGCAAAAACCACAGCTCAGAAGAGTTGGGAAGAAGAGTTAAAGAATCTAGTTGCTTGGTTTTAAAATGCTGATTTTGTACTGTATTTCCTGTAAAAGTAAGGAAAATGATCTGATCCAATTTAATGGCTTTAATTAGTCTTATGAAACCTTAACCCTTAGCTGCTTAGGGCTTTCTTTGGAAGGCCCAAAAACAGTGGCAAATAGGGTAAGTCAAACTGATTTAAGCTATTAATATTGATTTTTTTTGTTCTCTTTCTTAGAAGTTTTGTGTGAAGGTCAAGAGTAGAGGACCACAATTTTATTTATATTTTTTTGATCGAATTTTAATGAAAATTCATAATTATCAAAAAAGAAATATGTAAAAATGATCTTAAACAAAAAGCCCAAAATCATAACGATATTGTTTCCATTATCTGGCCAAAACTTTTATATTTTCATCTCGGCATCTTTATCAACTGCAATCTAAGATGAAGAATCTTCCTTTAATTGTGTTTCCTTCAACCACTAGATGGCCAAATTTACAAATTAACACATGCCGTAATTCAAACTAGATATTTATTTTTTTAAATTTTAAGCTTATACTATGAAATTATCTCAGCCATTTTTTTTCATATTTATAAACACCAAAAGTTCCTTCTCTTTACTCACGATTGACACAGTGCATGAAATGACTCAAAGTTTTAATCAACAAAATATGTTACTAGCACACTTAATAAATAAAGGGATCCAAAAATCATAGAATTTCATAAATTAACAGTGTTGTATTCATCTTCATTCATAGACCAAAATGCCTCTCATTGGTCCACCATCGTACATATCAGTACCTTCTTTGACGAACCGCTAAAACTGCAAACATGGTTGTTACGAGGACAAAGGTGAAAAGTATTGGATATGCTTCCGGGACAACCTACGCATGAAGATTTCTCAATAAATCAGATGATAGTATAGGCTAATGGCTCATACAATATACAACTTGTTTTTTTTTTAAGTGAAAACACCCGAGAGTGGGGGTTGATATATTGGTACCCCAAGCCAAAAAGAGCGAGCCAGAGTCATCATAGTAATTTATACAAAAGGCAACATTATTGCCTCCAAAAGAATGATCAGATACTATTATCTATGTGTCTATATATGCAAAATCTAGAGAAAAGGTAGTTGCGATTCCAAAGTAACGAACCTCCACACCAAGTGTTAATTCATTACTTTGGCCAAGCAACTACCAGTCAGTCAAGTCAATAAGTAAAAAGGATAGAGGGATTGAGCTAGTAAGTTTGTGAGCAGTGGAGAGTACTCTCGAGCACACGAAAATCCCCTCGAGCTGACGGTGGTCACCACGAAACCACGGTTGTCCCCTCGAGCACACGGATGTCCCATCGAGCACACGAATGTCCCGTTGCGCAGTAGAAAGTCTAGTCGAGCACACGAATGTCTCCTCAAGCAGTCGATAGTCCCCTCGAGCATACGAAAGACCCCACGAACACACGGATGTCTCCTCGAGCAGTCGGATGTCCCCTCGAGCACACAGATGTCCCCTCGAGTGTACGAACGTCCCGTCGAGCAGTCGAAACTTCCCTCCATCACACTAATGTCCCCTCGAGCATACAGATGTCCTCTCGAGCGCACGAATGTCCTGTCGAGTAGTCGGAAGTCCATTCGAGCACACGAATGTCCCCTCGAGCAGTTGAAAGTCCCCTCGAGCACACGAATGTCCCAACGAAAACACGGATGTTCCCTCGAGCACACGGGTGTCCCTTCGAGCACCCGGATGTCCCCTCTAGTGTACGAACATCCCGTCGAGCAGTCGAAAACTTCCCTCCAGCACACTAATGTTCCCTCGAGCACACGAATGTCCTCTTGAGCACACGAAAGTCCCGTCGAGCAGTCGGGAGTCCCCTCGTGCATACGAAAAGTCCCCATGAGCACACGAAAGTCCCATCGAGTAGTCGAAAGTCCCTTCGATCACACTATAGTCCCTTCGAGCACACGTATGTCGTCTCTAGCACATGAATGTCTTGTCGAGCAATCGGGAGCCCCCTCGAGCATACGAATTTCCCCTCGAGCACACGAAAGTCCCTTCCAGCAGTCGAAAGTCCCATCGAGCAGTCGGACGTCCCCTCGTGCACACGAATGTCCCCTCGAGCACACAGATGTCCCCTCGAGCACATAATTGTCCCCTCGTGCATTGTCCCCTCGTGTATATAATTGTCCCCTCGAGCACACGAATGTCCCCTCGAGCACACGGATGTCCCCTCGAGCACAAGAATGGCCCCTCGAGCACACGACTACAATGGTGTCCCCTCGAGCATAGTGGTGTCCCCTCGAGCACACGGATGTCCCTTCGAGCACACGAATACCCCCTCGAGCACACGGATGCCCCTTCGAGCACACGAATGTCCCCTCGAGCACACCTACGGCAAAAAGGAAGGAAAGATCAGCAGTATCAATCATCTTTAGAGGCTTGCCTATGGATTCTAATATAAGGTGTGTGAATGCTATCCATATAAATTAGCCCGTTAATATGCGCCGGAATGTTATTCAAATTAAGTGAAGAGTTCATCCAAGAGGTTGAGTGGAGTTTAACAATAACATCAACCACTGAATTACATTCTCTATATATGTGCTTAAGAGAAACCTGTGATAGAAGTGTGTGAACTTGGAAAACCAATGGGTATAAAGTCCATTTGGAGCATGATGGGTCATTGATCATATGAACTGCCTGTAAAGAGTCTGATTCGACAATTAAGTTTGGATATCTAGGAATACAGATTTGACATTCCAGAAGGACAGCCTTTATTTCAGCTTCCAGTGGTGAAATGGCTGATATGGACTCTAACTTGATTAGGAGTGGGAAACCATGGTCATCACGAGCAATTAATCCAATAGAAACAGATGTAGCAGACCATGAGGCATCCACATTAACCTTGATGACATTGGGACCTGGAAATTCCCAGTATACTGTGGAGATGGTTGGCTTTGGTGGTGGTCTGGGTAGGGATATCAGAGAATGGAATTGATTGCATGAGTTATGGTGTATATTAGGGAGGCAGGGTGAGGCTGAAATGGAAAGATTCAGAGTATCTATAACTTCCTTACTTATATGGGTAAAACAAAAGGGTAATTAATTTAAAAGAAATTTAGGTTTAAAATCAAAAAATAAATGTTGGCCCACATATCCCACTTATGAGCAAAAAGTGGGCTATTGAGTGATCTCTTATAAATAGACAGTGTGGTCTCTTATTAAGAAATCGCTCTAGATACTACTACTGTGATAGTTTTTGGTCTCTAGAGCAGTCTCTTAATTTTAAGAGATCACCAACGGCCTTGCTCTTATAACTGTTATCCTAGACATTGATGCAAATGACTCCACATACCTCCAAGTTACAAATGGAATTATTATGAGATAGAGCAAAAGGCATATTTTTTCTGTCTTAACCTATTCTGTACATAATCTTTTCACGGTCTCCAATAGACATGCTTGACTGTAAATACGTGTAGTTACGGAAATAGTGACACACAAAAATTTGATATTTAAAAACTACATGTTACAACGAATTGATTATATCTCATACGATAAAATTATTGTTTATATACTTATTCATATGTGGTTAAAGTTTAGCATTTTTGACAAAAAAAATTCTGTACAAAATGGGGATGAAGTAAAAAAAAAGTTGGTGAGCAGGGTCCAAATAACCAAAAATCCAAGATGAAATGAAGCACCAAAGGGACATGAATCCCACGAACCATGACATTTTAGTCACTGGCACGTGGTGACAGGAAAGTCGGAACACAGAAGTCGAGCCTTGTGGATCGATTTCCTCAAGACAAATGATGCATTCTGGTTCTTGCTGTTCCGCCATTCTTCATAGCCCAAGAAATGAGTCAAGAAATAGAAACTATTTCTTGTATGAGATGTTATATAGGGTAGTTATATTATAGTAGTTTCTTTATAAAATTTGTTATAGATGACAATTTTCTTATAAACTTTAGAATATTATTTCGGTTAGACTTTTAGTTTGTTGTATCCATATATATTGTAATCCTTAACATTGATGAGATGTGTCATTGATGTGATATCAATGTACCATAATTAAGTCTTCTATATTTATCATGATATTATAACTCAAGTTGGGTTATTGGGCCGATGTGTGGATCCCCTTTAATTTGGCCCGATATGGGTCGTTGGGTGGTTCTATGTTGGCCCGTGAGGGGGCGTGTTGAAAGATATATCCCACACCGGTTTATTAAAAACTAAATGATTTACATATATGGTCTTGAGTCACCTCCACTTAGTACCAATTAGTTTTAAGATGGAAGCCCAAGATACCTTGAAATTTAATATGGTATCAAAGCCTAAAATCCTGAAACCCTAAGATAATTTCCGCTGCCCGTTTTCTGAGCTTCAGACAACTGAGATGGTGGTGCATGTGGGCATTGATACCATGATGATGATGATATATATATATATAAGACTTAATCATGGTGCATTGATATCACACCAATGACACATCACATCAATGATGAGGATTACAATATATATGAGCACAACAAACCAAAGTCTAACAGAAATAGGATTCTAAAGTATATAAGGAAATTACCATCTATAACTAATTCTATAAGAAACTAATTCTATTAGAATGTAACTATCATCTATAACGTTTCGTACAAAGAAATAGTTTCTATTTCTTAGCAAAATGAAATGTAAAGAAAAAGGAAAAGTTGCCACATCATTCATATACTCCCGAGGAAGGTTTAAACACACCCACATGATCGGCCAAGTGGTTAGGCCTCTGGCTTCAATCCTGCTACCGTCGGTTCGACTCTCGCCAGCCGCAACGTGGGAATTTCTCCAGTAGAGGGGTCCCTTGTGCAGCGAGTACAGTCGTGGATCAGGGGGTTTGACCCTGGTGTCTGTTATTTTTTTTAAAATTAAAACCATCCTAGGATGGGGGGACTTTATTAGGCTCCCCTGGCCAAGCTTAATAAGCCAGAATTGGCTCGTAGTGTCTGAGAACTGTACAAGATACAAAAGGATCATTCGAAGATGATCGTAAAGCCTGAAGTCTTGAAGTAGATGCTTGCTTTCAAAAGTGGTAGTATAACCTTTTCTAAGCTAGAAGAAGAGCTGTATTTCATCTATGTACCTTAATTGACATACCGCGAACCGGTCGGCGAATCGAAAATTCGAGACGCCTATTAGTCAACAGTATGCCAACCAAGAGATAACTCAAGTGCAAGATATCCCAATAGTTCAGTATAACAAAGCTGCAATGAGGAGATCTCCAGTGCAGTAAAATGTGTAGAGTGCCTCCTTATAGCAATTCAACTCGCAATGCATGTATGATCCAACTCGCAATGCATGTATGATCCAACTCAGTTCCTTCCCCATCCCTCCAGATTGGCATATTACCTGAAATGAAATGAAGCAAGAAGCAGTTTCCGAGCCAAATAGCAGCAATAAAGGATACAGTAACAAAGTAGTCCTCCAAATCTATGTCCTATTGATGTCCATGTATGATCCAACTCGCAATGCAGGGAACCCAATGGAGTCTAAAAATAGCAATCCCCGAAGGAAATGAGGAATTGACCTAATACCAATATCCCCTTGCAAATTGTTTTTCATAGCAAATTTTGCCAAAAAGTCAGCTGCCATATTAGCTTGTCTATGTATGTGCTGAATTGAATGAGATGCAAGAAGTACATGAAGTGTATTACATATGGAGAAGACTCTCCAGGGACATCTGTTAGGATTTAGAATGCTGTTGACCGCGGTTAAACAATCAGATTCAAAAACACATAATCCTAAGGCTAATTCTGAACAGATCTCATATCCCATCGTGATAGCCAGTAATTTAGCTTGCAGAGGAGTTGTACAATTCAGTTTTTTAACTCTGAGTTTGACCACCTCCCCCCTCCAGTCCCTTATAACTACTGCAGCAAAGGTAGATCCAGTACTGATCCAAGAAGCATCTGTGTTTATCTTAAAGCCAGTGGTTGGTTTTTCCCAATTTTCTATAGTTATTGCAGGTCTATGTTTCTGATAAATTTTTGGAATGATGTTAGCCTGCACCCAATGTTTATGCTTCTCCCTGTTCCCTTGAATTTTATGAGCTGTGAAAATTGTGAAGAGAGTCTGTTTAATTTCATGGGTACAATTCTCACTTGTTAAAGTTCTATTCTCAAAAATGTATTTGTTTCTGCCCGTCCATAATGTCCAGATTGTAGTTATAAAAGCGGCATTTATCAGTTTGGAGTGTATTTTTGATTCCGCATTGTAAGATAAATAGTACTCAACCCTACTCTTAAGATTTGGAAAACTAATTTGTGGTAGCTTTAGTAGGGAGTGGATACTATACCAAACTGATAGGGATCCAGGACATGAGTTAAAGAAATGATCAAGATTATCCTTATTGCACAAACAGAAAGGGCATCTCGAAGCTAAATAAAATCCCATCCTACTTAGAACATTATCAAAGGGAAGGATACAGTTTAAAGCTCTCCAAGTAAGTATAGACATTTTACCAGGAATTTAAGAAGACCAGACCTTGTGAAAATGTGTGATTTCAGGGTTCCTTTGTCTGAGAATGTTGTATGCAGATCTGATGGTGAATTTCCCATCTGTTGTTTGAGTCCATACCAGCTGATCCTCATGAAGATGCTCCAACTTAACTTCCTGCAATATATGTATAATATTGGTAGCCAAATAAGGCTCCAGCCTTGGTAAGTGGGCAGATTTGTTATTAATGAAAGAACTAAGAGTAAGGTCTTCAAAAGGAATGTCCCTATCCTCAGGCCAGATATAATATAGTGCACCATTTCCCATCCAATTTGAATTCTAGAATGAACAGTCCCCTTTACCAAATATGATCCTACTTAAACTGTTTGCCATTGGGGTTACAGACTTTATTCTACTCCAGATTTGTGATTGTTTATAAGTATCAGGTAGAGTCCATAACAAAGAGGACCATTGAGTCTCATTTCTCTGTAGCTTCCACCATAACTTACATGAAAAAGCTTCAAACGTAGCTTTCAAATCTCTTAATCCTAAACCGTTTTCAATTACAGGGTAACTCATTCTTTTCCATGATCTCCAACATTTCCTACTCTCCTGATCTGATTTTCCCCAAATTAGACTAGATACCATCTTTTCCATTATTTTGAGAACTATCCTAGGGGGTTTGAGGACTGCAAATAAATGTATTGGAATTGAGAGGAAGCAGTTATTGATCAGAATGATTTTACCAGCTAAAGTTAACCATTTATTCTTCCAATTGGTAATCATCTTTTCCATTCTCTCTATTACTGGCAAATAGTGCACCTTTAAATTCCTACCAGAGAATATAGGGACTCCCAAGTATTTAAAAGGAAAGGAGCCTTTCTCCATTTCTAATATCCTTTTAACTACTTGGACTTTCTGCTGAGTAATTTTATGGGAAACATAGAATTCTGATTTAGCAAAATTAACTTTTTGACCTGAAGTGATCTCATAAGCCTTCAGAAAATGTTTAAAGTGTCTTAAGTTTTGTGGCTTAGAATTGAGAAAAACAGCCGTGTCATTTGCATATATAAGATGAGTAAGTGGAGAACATGTTCTGGGAAGATCAAAGTGCTGTAAATATCGTATAGAGAACAATTTCCTCAAGCCCCTAGAAAAAGCTTCAGATAAAATATTATATAAGAAAGGTGAAAGGGGATCACCTTGTTTGATTCCCCTAGAAGAGGAGAAATAACCAGATATAACACCATTTATTAGAACTGAGAATTTAGCAGATGCGATGTTTAGCATGATCAGTCTAACAAATTTGCCATGGAATCCGAACTGAAGTAAAATGGAGTTAAGAAAAGACCAAGAGACCCTATCGAAGGCCTTTTGCATATCCAGTTTGATTATCAAATTTGATATCTTAGACTTTCGAGAGAGTAATCTTGTCATTTCATGCATTAGAATGACATTGTCCGAAATTTCCTTTCCTTTAAAAAAAGCACTTTGCTCAGGGGAAATAAGTAGATGCATTAAAGGTTTAATCCTCATCATTAACACTTTAGAGAAAACTTTGTTAACAAAGTTTGATAGACTTATAGGCCTAAAATCTGCAAATGTATTAGGAATGGCTTTTTTGGGTATTAAGGTGAGCCAAGTACTAGATATTGCCGTTGGAATGTCTCCAGTATTTAAAAAATCATTGGCAGCACCCAAGAGATCATTCTTAATAACATCCCAGAAAGTTAAGTAAAAATCTCCAGGGAATCCATCAGGGCCAGGTGAGCTATTTCTATTAAGATCAAATACTGCATCTTTCAGTTCATGTAAGTCAATGGGGTTCAGCAGAATTGAATTCTATTGATCAGTTATCACCCTAGGAATCTCTTGAAGAAAGTACTTTAGATATCTCCCATCATTGTGATCAGTATCCTCAGTCAGAAGATTCTGAAAAAATTTTACTCCCTCATCTTTTATCAAGGTTGGATCAGTTATCCAGTTACCCTCACCATCTTTAATTTTAGTTATCCTAGCTCTAATTCTCTTTTCCTTAATCGTGTGGTGAAAATATCTTGTGTTTTCATCACCTTGCTTAAACCAGTTTACCCTAGCTTTTTGCTGCAGAAAAATGTTGTATTCCTTCTGAGATCTGAGGAGTAAAGCTTTAGATTTCAATAGATCCTGTAAAACCAAATCTTCCTGCAATTGCTGATATTGAATTTCCAATTCATTAACTTTTAGTTCAGATTTTTCCAGATTATGATTAACATTTCCAAAAACAGTTTTGTTCCATTCTTTAATTACTATCTTAAGCCTCTTTAACTTGTGTACAAAATTTTTTATTCCTACCATGGATGAGGGTAATTTCCAGTTAGAAGCAACAACATCATAAAATTCTTCTCTGTTAGACCACATCTGTTGGTATCTGAAAGGTCTTGGAGCTACCTCTACAGCTGATTGAATAGATAAGAGAAGAGGGGAGTGATCTGATGTATTTCTGTTTAGAACCTGTATGGAGCTATGAGGGAAAATCTCTAACCAGTCTAAGTTACCTATTCCCCTATCTAGCCTTTGAAAAAGAAGATCCTTCCCTTTATCTTTATGTCTATTGTTACTCCAGGTGAAAGAATTACCAACAGTAGGTATTTCATGTAAGTCCATCATAGATAGGAAGTCATTAAATTGTTTAATGCTTTTCCGTGGGGTGGATTTCCTACCTTTATATTCATTAACTGAAGCAACAATATTAAAATCACCAATATAAATTGAAGGATCTAGTGCAGTAGTTTGTAGTTCTAGCCACAGTTTCTCTCTCAATTGTCGATGGACACTTGCATAAATAAAATTCACATTCCAGAAAACTGAAGAGGCATTATCTGTTACTCTAGCTTGTATGAACTGGTCAGATTCTTTTAAAATTGTCAAACTGAAATTCTGATTCCATAAGATCCAAATCTTAGCAGTGAGTGCATGGAAAGCATTGTTATAACCAAGTTCATGTTTCAACTGGCTCAGAAATTGATTATCATGCCATGGTTCGATTAGACATAAAATGTCAATCTTGTGTATCCTTTTTAAAGATTTTAATCTATCTCGTGAAGTGCCATAGCCCCTAACATTCCAAACTAGAATTTTACCTACTTTGGTGTAGTGTATCATTTAAAACTAGGGGGGAGGCTTTTTGAGAGGATCTTAATTTCCTTAAATTAGTAAGTGAAACATTTGTATTTTTGCCTCTTTTGTCAATACCTTTCTTCAATTTATCTGGAGGAGAGCAACTAACCTGAGGTTGAGCATTTTGCTTTGCAGCAGAGTTTTCCCCTGAAGTGCATAGTTCATAGATTCTATCACTTTGGTCTTGCACTATAGGGATGCTCTGAACTGCAGCTACAACTGGATTACTCTGCTCTTCAGCTGAATTTTGCAAAGGGGACTGATCCTCATTAATGTCCTTATCTGCATTCACCTGAGGTAAATGAACTTCATGTGTCTCCAAAGATTCGTGGAAAATGTCAACAGCTTCTTCCTCTTGTGCCTCATTCTCTTCATCTTGTAATTCAGTTAGAGTATGGAAAGCATTTGATATGGACACCATGTTCCTATTAAGTAAAACCTCATCCTGAGCAGGAAGAGGTTCCAGTGGAGCAGGAAGTCCTTCTGACTGTTGTGACTTTTTTCTCCAAAAGAGGTTTGTGATAGGCTTAGAAATATCATCTAGGGAGTAAAAAGGTTTATTTCTTTTCACATGTGACTCCATTTTTTCTCTCCTATAGTTAGTTCTACCCAAATTACTTTCAGTTTCCTGAATTTGTATCTGAAAATCCTTTTCCTTTTGGGAGACTGATAAGTTAGATGGCCCTTCATGTTCCAAAGGTTCATTAGAGTCTTTACCTAGTGTATTCTGATCTACTGCAAGTTGTTTGAGATCTTTACCAGAGTCCAAAATAGCTTTAGTAACATTTACTTTAGCTAAAGTCCTGTTAATTTTCCTTATTTCAGGATGCAAGAAATTGCAGTTAGCCTGACTGTGTCCTATGATCTTACAGTGATTGCAATACAGAGGCAACTGATCATATTCAATTTTATAGTCTGCAACTTTATTACCAATTCCTACTACAATAGAATTTGGGAGTTGGGTCAGAAGATCCACCTCAACGCAAACTTTTATAGCAGAAGGTCTTGTTAGAGCTTGGGTTGCAGCATCCATTTTCAGAAAATTACCTATCTGACTACTGATGCCTTTAATAGCAGAGATATTATAGAAATGTAAAGGCAGTTGGTGAATAGTTACCCATGCTGGTACAATTGATGATTCTGCAGTGGATGAGAATTCTGTAGTCCATTTCTGGACCTTCATCTAGGCTCCGTGTACCATCCATTGGCCCTTCATCCAGCACTTTTGGTAATCCTCGCAATCCTGAAATCGAATGAGAACATGTCTATAATCAATTGAGCCCAATTGAAATTTAGCCTTAAAACCTATAGATTTAAATGCAGAAACGAGATTATCCATGGACGGTTTCCCCCGATTGAACTTTCCAACGAAGGCGTTCTGATAATGGGAAGCAAGTATCTCGCCTTCCTCCGGGGGAAAGATGTAGGCCAATTTGCCCTTGTATTCTGTTATTGGGTGAAGATCACGCGTATCTGGAAGTGTGGTTGTGAGTGGTGTCAGCTTGGTATTCAAAGCTTGTAGGAAGGTTTTTCCCATGGCTGTGTTGGGATCTGGTAATGGGTTTGGCGTTGGAGACGCCATCTCCGTCGACTAGTAGCCGAAGACAGTAACCAGTGAAAGAGCCGTTAGGCAGAAAAGAAAGAAGAAGAAGAGGAACAGTAGTTTAAATGTGAATAGTTAGTTTAGTGTGTGTATCGCACGTTTATTTCGCACACAGTAGTTTCGCACACATGTCGACCCTGGTGTCTGTTATGATTTACCTCCTCAGTGATGGTTGTGGTGTCGGCGTGGCTGGAGCCCTGGGGGCGAGGGTATCGTCTTTTTTTCAAGGAAGGTTTAAACAGTCCAAAAAGGGCAATACTTTATTTCTATCTACATACATACGTCATCATTCAGTTTAAGACCAAAGGAAAGTGAACAACAATCACATGTCCCATTTAATAAGAAATATATATAGTGACTATTTATGATTCTAAATAGGACGTAGACGCTTGTATAGAATAATTTACTAAATTCAATATACTAATATAAGAACAAATTTTAAAATTATTTTTTTACAAAGTACACCTCTACTTCTTATTGAAGTTAGTCTTTTTCAAGATCCTCTTTTTGAGCTTTCCGATGCCGTCTATCCACAAGAACACCAGTACAACTGGCAAACTCTCTAAGAGGATGGCAGATCTGGAGACCCTTAAAAACCTGTACGTGAACCTGTCACTTACGGAGGAAGAAAAGCCTTCCAGATCGGTGCCCTTGAAATCGGAGGCATCATAGTTTCACCTAACGTTGATGGGCCGAGTTATGGCATCCAAGAAGATCCTATTTAATGAGATCGTCGACTTATTTCAATGAGTATGGGGCATGCGCAATACCATGACAACGGAGTTTATGGGAGATAATATTGTTATATTCCAATTCGCAAACCTTGCATATAAGGCGTGGATGTTAAAGTGTGAACCTTGGTTATTCAAAAAGTTTTTATTGGCATTGAAAGAGCCGTATGAAGGCATGAATGCTTCACAGGTTCAGTTTACTACAATAGCATTTTGGATCCATTTTCATAGGGTTCCCACACTTGCTATGAATGAAGACTTGGCAAGACTAATAGGGGATGCTATTGGGAAGTATGTAACGACTGGAAATGACTAGGATGGCTCGATGGTAGGTCCTTATATGCGCTTACAGTGTGAGATTGACATTACTAAACCCCTGAAAAGGATCCAAATTGTCGAACCACTGGATAATCAGATGAAGCTCCTGCTCCAGTATGAAAAACTCCCTAGGTTTTGCTCGTATGTAGTTGTATTGGACATACTCTAAGAGAATGTGAAGATAGAACTCTTGCGCCGATAACTAATTGTGAAACTGAAACTATTCATTGCCTTTTGGAGTTTATGCAAACCTGTCACCATTTAACGCTGCTGGAAGAAGGAGACCCCCATATACTGACCAAATGCGCAATACTGAGTGACCGAAGGTGCAGGAAACGGGAACTGGCATGGGTAAAGTGTTACTAAACACTTACGACAGAGGAATCAGAGAGGAGTACTGAGGTATGTGGAAAGAACTCGATTGGATGCACAACCAGGAGCTAGATTTAAGTAGAAGTAAAATTTTAGGGCACCACAAGAAATATCAAGGGAAGTAAACATAACCATGGATGCCAGTACTATGGCAAGGACGATATCTACACTTATGGGAACAAATGTCGAGAGATACCGCAACCGGGGCTAAAATAAATGGAGTATCACAACCAGGTTATGCTCAAGAAGCCACCACCTCCCAGGTTTGTCAAGATTCCAAAATGAGCACCAACCCCGCAAGGAATTCCGAAAAGGTTCAGCAGGAATTTTGTGATCTCTTATCCACGGTCGGGAAAAAATACAGGTGTTGCACTAACACCACCTGTGATAGAAACCAATCTGGATAATAGTTCTGAGGTTGAGCTGTCAGAGATAAGCTAGCTTTTAGAGGAGCAACAATCGCCTGTGATACTGACCACCATGGAGGTAGCCCCACCAACTTTACCTCCAAGTTCACCTCCTCGGCAAATAAGTACAATGATTGACCCTCTTAGCCCGACAATGGTACAAGTGCCCATACAATTTTCTTCTCCAATGGCGTGAATTATGAAGCAATTTGAGAAAAGCCGTAAGAAGAAAAAGACACCAAAGAAGAGGGCACCAAAGAAGATTGTGGCAGAGAAGACGCAAGCTAAAAACAAACGAGGGCAAACCAAGAGGAAACTTGACCTGGGATGTTCGATTCAAAAGGACGATGGTAGCTCAATTACCAAGAAACAGAAACAATTTACAGGCCTCGAGGAGGCATCTCCAGCTGTGGCAGGCTTGAGCATTACTAAGGAAATGACTGTCGAGTAGGATCGGTCCTGCTTGGGCCAATGATGATCATCAGCTGGAACTGCCGTGAGCTCAGAAGAGCTCGGGTAGTTTGGGAATTGTGTACCATGGTACGTCTGAAATTGCCTTCAATTATTTTTGTTTCTGAAACTAAGTGTTCCGTAGAAGTTATTTATAGATTAAAGTTGTAGTTGAATTATTTTGGTGTGGATGTTGAGTCGCAAGGTTGCTCAGGTGGCCTTGCACTGTCATGGAGAAAGTAGGTAGTAGTAGATTTGAAATTTATGTCGACTCGTTACATAGATGCTTTTGTTAATGTATTTGGAAGTCGTGTTTGATTCACTGGTTATTACGGCGAGCCAACCGTATCACAGCGAAGGGCTGGTTGGCAAAACTTTTAGCAGCTAGTCTCAGACCCTCCGGTTCTGTGGATCTGTCTTAGTGACTTTAATTAAGTTCTTTCACAGTAATAATTTCAAGGGAGCCAGCCAAGGGCAGAATGGCAGAGTAATTACTTTTGAGAGGCTTTGGATTTCTGTGGATTGTTTGATTGGGGTACACTGGACCTACATTCACATTGAATAGTTTTGCGGCCCATCCAGACACCAAGTGACCGAGACTAGATCGAGCAACTTGTAATCAGTCGCTTCATGACCTTTTCCCGTGGTACTTAGTCGATGTCATCCCTATGGTTTACTCTGACCATATATGTGTTTTACTCCGGATGCAAGCTCTTGATTCTGCTGCTAGAATACATAGAAGAAGGAGGAGATTCCACTTTGAGGCACATTGGATCCGAGCAAGTGATTGTGAGAGAATGGTTGAGAAAATGTGGAGTGGTGGTCAATCAGTATCTTCTTTATCGCAAAAGCTCAAAAATTGCTCTCTCGGGCTGATGCAGTGGGGGAAAGAGACATTCACTGACATCCCAAGAAGATGGGAGGAAGTAAAAAAGATGATCCTGAACCTGGAAAGTGGTGAGATCATGGAAGAGGTGAAGATCAAAATTGCCACTCTAAGGCAGGAATATGACTTCTTGCAGGATGCAGATTGAATCAAATGGAAGTAAAAAAGCAAAGTAGCACTGGTATAAAGAAGGTGACAGAAACACAACATTCTTTCATAGGTTTGTCACGTAGAAGGGGAAGGCCAATCATATTGCAGGATTAAAGGATGCAAACCAAGAAATGAAGAAGGACGAGGCAAGCATGGAACATATTGTCCCAGACTACTTTAATGGCCTCTTTACATCATCAAAGCCATTAATGGATGTTATACAACAAGTGCTGGGATGTATTCAACCCTGGGTCAACTCAGATATGGCTGAGTCCCTGCTGCGACCTTATACTAGATATGATGTAACGAAGGCAGTAAAACAACCATTCAAGTCCCTTGGTCCTGACGATATGAGTCCAGTTCTTTTTTGGAAATTCTGGCATATTGTTAGGAATGATGTTACTGCTTTTTTATTGAATTTCGTGAATAGAAGAATATTTGAATCATCAGTGAACTACACCTATATTGTACTGATCCCAAAAACACCGAAGGCAGAGGCGATCACCCAGTTCAGGACTATCAGTCTATGCAAAGTCACTCATCGACTTGCTTCAAAGGTCGTGGAAAATAGATTAAGGTCAATTATTCCAAAGATTATCTCAGAGTCACAGTCGCCATTCATACCATGCAAAATGATCATGGATAACATCCTTATTGAACATGAGTTTCATCACACGGTGAAGAACAGGAGGACTGGGTCACTGGGTCATATGGGTGTTAAGCTGGATATGAGTAAGGCATTTGATCTTATTGAGTGGGAGTTATTCTGTGGTACTCTGCATGTGATGGGATTCCTAGAAATATTTGTTCAGCTTATACGCCAATTCCTATCAAGAGTCTCTTTCTCCTTCATTCTAAACGACAGCGAGATGGGTATGTTGCAACCAAAAAGAGGGATTCGACAGGGTTACCTTATCTTTTCATTATCTGCTCAAAGGTCTTCTTAGGCCTCTTTACTGACTTGATGTGCTCCGGGAAGATTAAAGGCATTGGTGCATCCAGATATGGGCTAAATATTTCACACCTATTACCTTATTGTTTGGTGACGCAACAGAAAAGGAGGCGAGGCATATTCAATGGGCTATCACACTGTTCGAAGGCATTTCGAGCCAACAAATAAATGCAGATAAGTTGGGTATTTGTTTAGCCCCCACATGACAGCTGAGAGTCGGGCTAGAGTTTGTGAAATTCAGAAGATACCAGAGTAAACTTGCGTGGCATTTACCTAGGGTTTCCCTCGAAAATTGAATAGAATAAATAAAAAATCTTCCAGAATTTGACGGACATGATCAGACAGAGAATTGATGGGTGGAATGAGAAGAACCTGTCAAAGGCGGGGAAGGAGATACTCATAAAGTCTGTCCTACAAGCTATTCTGAGTTTCGCCATGAGTTGCTTCAATATTTCGGATACCATTCTAGAGCATATTTGGGGTATGATAAACAACTTTTGGTAGGGAGAGAATACGGTGGGAATGCAAAAGATTCATTGGTTATCCTGGGAGAAGCTTTTTAGAGCAAAGTCTAATGGTGGCCTAGGTTTCCGTAACTTAAAAGAAGCATACTTGGCGCTGCTAGGCAAACAAGTGTGGAGATTCTTAGTGCATCTAGATGCCCTAGTCACCACGGTATTCAGGGATAAATACTTCCCAAATTCGACAATTTTTGAAGCCCCAGTAGGATCGCAACCTTCGTGGTTTTGGAGGAGCATTATGAAAGGAGTCGATGTTCTTAGGCTTGGGTGTCGGAAGCAAATTAGGTCAGGTTGGTAAACTATTATTTGTCATGATCCATGTCTGCCTAAAGAAGATAAATTTTACGTGAAGAATGCCGAGAACATCCCAGCGAACCTATCATATGTTGGAGATCTAATCGGTGAACATACGCACTGGTGGAAGGAGGATTTCTTAGAGGCACATTTTCACCCGGAAGATGTCAACATCATCTGATGTATTCAACTCCCAGAGGTAGAAAGACGAGAAAATTCTATTATTACAGCTACAGTAACTGGCGGTGGACGCGAAGGTGGAGAACGCATTCAGCAAATGCGTTCTCATGTTTTTAGAAAAACAAATTTCATGAAAATAAGAGGACGCATTTACGAAATGCGTCCACATGGTTTAATAATTTTTTTGTTACAGAAAATAGAAGACGCATTCTGTGAATGCATCCTTTGGATTGTCGGAATTTTTTTTAATTAAGTTTTCAGAGGACGCATTCGAGCCCTTGAGCCCACCATCTTTCTCAATGCCTCGAGCCCTCGAACCTCCTGCCTCGTGCCTCGAGCCCTCGAGCCTCCTGCCTCGAGCCCTCGAGCCTCTTGCAGCGAGCGTTCGAGCCTCCTGCCTCGAGCCCTCGAGCGCGTCCTCTGAAATTTTTGCAAAAATAAATTTAATGACGATGAGGACGCATTCCACGAATGCGTCCTCTATAGGTTCTTCAAAAAAAACCAAACACCGTGAGGAAGCATTCTCCCTGGAAAAAAAAATCACCCTCATGACATCCAAATTTCAGAAGATGCACAATTGCATTCAAATTTCTACCAACATGCACCAAAAAATAAAGCAATCGTAGACGGAATGGATAACTAGTGTTGGCACCATTCAACTTCAGGCACCTATACTGTGAAGTCCGCCTACCACTATTTAGTCGAGTCACCACATTCAGAACTCTTCCCCCAACTGCCATTGGAAAACATTTATGGAGGAAAACTATGGAAGCTCCACATTCCGCAAAGAGTGAAGCATTTGGCATGGCGTGTTTGTATGGATTCGTTACCAACCTGTGAGAACTTGCGGAAGCAAACGATGGAGGTGCTGTTGACTAGTATTTTCTGTGGAGTGGATGATGGTACGCTGGGGCATCACCTTATTGATTGCAGCTACGCCACCGCTGCATGGAACCTACTTGCTATCCAGGTTTTGATCGAGAATGCAAGGCAACCTTGCGGTGACTTCTGGTTAAGAGAATTGATCAAAACCAGTGATGAACATGTCGCCGAACTTATAACCATGATGTGTGATGGCATATGGTTTCAAAGGAACATAAAGTTATTTAATGGGGAGTGCATCTCGCCAAAGGACGCAACTGCAAATGTGACGGCGTTCTTGGCCAGTTTCAGTGAGGCAGATCATTGGCCGGAAAAAGCCTCACCGGAGCTTCATCCACATGCACTACTGAGACCGCCGGAAGCTGGTGAAAAAATCTTCTTCGACGCCAGCGTAGCAGATGAGCATGTAGGCCTTGGCATTCTCCTGGTGGACAGCGATGCCAAATTCAGAAGAGCAGTAGTGCTCAGGAGGCAAGGCCATTATGATGCTGCTACGGCAGAAGCAAAGGCGTTATTAGAGGCTATGTTGTGGGCTACAGAAACAGGGAATGAGCATATCATTATAGTTGGGGATGCACTCGGGATTATACATATGGTTAGGGGTGAACTTGAGACGAGTTTAGCATGTGCCGATGTTGTTATGCAAGTTCGAACCATATTGAATGACACATGTATTCAACCTCCTTGTTGGATCCCTAGAGATTGGAATATACTTGCTCACTCGCTTGCTTCTTTTACAAAATCGAATGTATCGCAAGATAATGTATGAGACGACCCCCGAACTTTCTCTTGTCAAATAATACTGGACGTTTCTAGTAACATGAAATGAAATTTACTTTTTAAAAAAAAAAACACCTGTACTTCTAGAGTTGAAATTTATCATTTGTAGAGTAACTTTTCATAATAAATTGCTTCATATTCACAATTTGTCGATACATTCAGTGACAATCATAATGATTATTCCGAAATAAACTAACATCAAATATTTTTTCCATTTGAATTTGTGTGAGGGTATAAAATTATGAAAAGCATTTTAGATTGTTGTTCGCATTTAGTAAGATTAGCATCTTTGTTTAAAACTTGATAAAAATATTGAACTAGATTGTTAAACATATGTAATATAATATTCAAAAATTAATTTTCAATGAATAAGATGGGTAGATATCAGAATTTTATTTTTGTCTTAAATTATATGTCAAAATGATTTTTAAAAAACAATAAAACTTTAATGGTGAACTCAAAACTTCTGCTCCTTTATCACTCATCTTACCTCTTTTTTTAAAACTATTCATGAACAATTTTTTTAGTTTAAAATGAATAGAAAAATAAATATAAAAAATAGATATTGACTGAATCAATAGGCATGGATATTGAAGTATAACACATTGAATGTGCCTATAAACTGTAAAATTATAATAATTCCATGAGACACTAGTGGAAACATGGTCATTAAAGGCAGTCCCTTCGTACTGCTGGAGGCACTTTCACTAGTGGAAAAGCCTCTATTAAAGGCACCATTAAAAGGCAGGTCCATCGATTTTTAGAGGAATCGTCTTTGATTGCAATTCAAATGAGGTTATGAATTCGGAACTAGTTTTGGATCCAATTAAATGCGGTTCTTAATTGAGGAACAACCTTTGATGTATATCAATTACAGGCGGTTCTATTTTGGAAATTCCTTTGATTGAGATCCGAATGAGGTTCCAAACGCGGAACTAGTTTTGGATCTGATTAAAGGCGGTTACTATTATAGAACTGCCTTTAAATGAGATCCAAAAGTGGTTATGAGTTCAAAACCACTCTCGGTTGGGTATTTTGACCCAACATTGAATTACAAATCAGATTTTAAGTTTCCATGCTAGCGTCCCACTCTTTAAGTTTCCATACAATACAACCTCTCACCCTTTATGTTAACATACTAGGTTTTCCTCTCCAGCCCGTTTCCTCTCCAACTCACGCCGCCCTCCACACCGTCACCCACCATCAGCCTCCACCATCGCCCTCCACCATCACCATCACCATCACCATCACGAGGCCCTCCGCCATCGATTCACCGCGCTCGCACTGCCGCTCATGCCTCTGGTTGATGGGGTTGATTTTACCATATATTTTGGGCTGATTATTGAGTTAAATGGTTGATTAAATGCTTGGATATTTATGTTATTCATAATGTTCTTGCAGTTTAAGGATTTAGATGCTGAATTGGCAAGTTGTTGCAGTTACGGTCATTTGTGCTTGGAGATGGAAGAGGAAATAATAATGGAGATATTTGGTGCTGAATTATGGTAATTACAAATGTAATTGGAGAAGAATCAGATTGATTTGAAGACTCCTAATTGTTAGGAGAGAATATTGTGATTATCTTTTAAAGTTCTAATTAGATAAGAAAAGACATATTTTATTCCTTATCTATCTTTTGGTTGTAGTAATATTTTGGAGACTTTATTTTTACACGCATAACTGTACGGCCGAATAAAAATAAACAGACAGAACAGAATTGCGTACGCGAGTCTATTTGCGCAGACAGTATTTTGCGATTTGGGTTTTCCAGTATTTTATTCAGATAATTTTCATCATTTATTTTTATGCTTTTGATTGTTAATTCAATTATGTATTCTAGCTAAATTCTTCTTTTCCGGTAAAGATCAAGGAAGTACTGGCGTCGATTCTCGTGAGATCTAATTAGTTTTAATACTTTGATTGCATGCTAGCATCTGCTGTTCTTGATTATAATGTTTATGATTCCTTTCATGTTATTGAGTAGTGCGCAATATTTGATAGCATGTTGGTTAATTTAATGCCAATTGAACCAATCATCCGTAATTGTGATTTCAGTTCAATCAGTGGTAGGGAACAACAGTCTTAATTTAACAATCCGGCGTCCGAGTATGTTGGTTATGAATTGGATCTTTCTTATTCTTAATGCTGCTAGCATATTAAATCTATAGAGCGTCTCTTAGGTTATATGTTAGTTAGAGAAATAGTTGGTGAGGCGTCCTCCTGATTATCGACAAGGTGAGGAAAGATTGGTTGCTTGCAACTATAACCAATTTGTGTGCATGCATTTAAAGTCATTTTTGCATCAAGGATCGAGATAGAAAGCCAGTATGGAATTGATCGAAACCGGAATCTTCTCATCATAGTTGAATTGTTTTGCAATCTGTAACAATTTCTCATTCCTGTTTTTACTCGATTTTTAGTTTCTCTTATTCACGACCCTCATCTGGTTCTTTTGGTTACAAATTTACAGATTAAAGATTAAAGAAAAAGTCTCGCCAATCTCTTGGGAAACGAACCTGCTCGCAGCTATACTAGTCAGTATGCTCATACCGACCACAGAATCCTGAACTGAAAATTCAGCTTAGAGCTTGATTTATTTTTGGTGTAAAATGACACGCCAAATTTTGGCGCCGCTGCCGGGGATTGGTTTTAAGCAGTATTTTTTTTAATTCTTTAGTTTATTTTCACTTTTTCTTGGTTTATGCCTCGTTCTTCTCGTACAGGAGAATTGATCTTCACTCCAGAGATTGAGAAACTTGCACGAAGTCTAACGAAGCAGACAAAAGCCTTGAAAGGATCTTCCTCGTCTGAATCAACCGCCACTGAAACCCATTTCAACATGGCTGACGAACAAAGACGTGAGGAGGAACCACCAGCCCAGCGTATAAGAGACATGGGACGTTACAGACACAATCGTCCTTTGTGCATTGTCCTTCCCAACATCAACCGCAACTCCGAGATTAAACCAGGTTTCATACAAGTATTACCTAAATTTGGTGATATGCCAGGTGAGAGTGCTCATAACCATCTTGATGAATTTGACCTCGTCTGTGCAACTCTTCGACCACAAGGTTTTTCGGAGGATCATATTAAACTACTCACCTTTACACACACATTGCAGGGAAAAGCCCGTGAATGGCTTTTTGAACTCCCACCCGGTTCAATTCGAACCTAGGAAGATTTGGAGGAGAATTTTTTACAAAATTTTTTTCCCAAGTCTAGAGCAGCTAATTTGAGATCTGCAATAAGTGGTATTAGACAAAAGAAGGGAGAGAATCTTACGAGTTATTGGGATAGATTTAATCAATTGTGCCGCAAGTGTCCTAACCATGGTTTTACTGAGTATCAGCTTATCACTAATTACTTTTATGGTGGTATGTGTTCTATTGACAGGAAGATTTTTGATGCAGCTTGTGGAGGAAATGTGCTGAACAAAACCATGGATGAAGCAAAAGAGATTATCCTTGATATGGTCACTCATGAGTATGATGAAGATGATGATAGATCTAGACCAGTCAAGGTAGCCGGTAACTCATATTTGGATGAGAAGCTAGATGCTCTCACTTCAATTGTAAAGATCTAGCCATGAAGAGTGCCGGAGGAGCCAAGTGCGAAATTTGCTCACACATGGGACACTACACCGATTCTTGCCCTACTCTTCAAGATCCTCAGACTGAACAAGCTTTCTTTGGATTTGAAGATACCCCACAAAGGCCGAGACAGAACGATCCATTTTCAGATACATACAATCCAGGATGGAGGAATCATCCAAACTTCAGATGGAATCAGAAGGGCCCGGGAATGTATGCTCTGAAACAAGCACAAGTTGGTCATGAAGCAAATCTAGCAACAGACGATCAGAGGGTCACCATGAATGAAGTTCTTAAGACAATGGCCCAAAGCAGCGAAGTGGTGCAGAATTTAGCCAAAAACACAAATGCTTTCCAGCAAGAGACAAGGGCTACTATAGGGAACATTGAGCAACAAATGACTGAACTGGCTGCAGAGGTAAATAAGTTGAAGTTCAACACTGGGAGGTTACCATCCCAGATGGAACCGAACCCTAGGGAGAATGCAAGTGCAGTCACACTAAGAAATGGGAAGATATTGGATGATTCTGTGCCAAAAGAAGTTGATAAGGAAAAAGGCAATCATGAAGAAGCCAAAGAGAGTAAAAATGAGTCCTCAAAGGTAAACCCTGAACCTATGACATCTATTTCTAACCCAAATGTCGCTCCACCTTTCCCATCCAGATTAGCTCGTAACAAGAAGGAAGATGATGAGAAGGAGATCTTGGAGATTTTCAAGAAGGTAGAGATAAATTTGCCCTTGATTGAAGCTGTTAAGAAGGTTCCCAGGTACACAAAATTTCTTAAAGAGCTTTGTTCAAAGAAGATGAAGTATGGGAAAGATGCTAAAATCAGGGTGGGGGAAAATGTTTCTGCTGTCATTCAACGTAAGTTGCCATAAAAATGTAAGGACCCAGGAATGTTTTCTATTCCATGCATAATTGGCACAAAAACTGTTGAAAAAGCCATGTTAGATCTAGGTGCATCAATTAATGTCATGCCTTTATCTGTGTATAATAACTTGCAATTAGGACCATTGAAAGTAACTCGTGTGATAATCCAATTGGCTGATAGGTCTAATGCATACCCTGAGGGAATGATAGAGGATGTACTTGTGAAAGTAAATGAAATAATGTTTCCTGTGGATTTCTATCTTGTTGATATGGATGACTCATTCTCTGCAAATGGATCCTTAATTCTTCTAGGAAGACCATTCATGAAAACGGCGAAAACCAAAATTGATGTTGATAAGGGAATCCTTA
Source organism: Rubia yunnanensis (assembly GCA_037428765.1). Taxonomy (NCBI): domain Eukaryota; kingdom Viridiplantae; phylum Streptophyta; class Magnoliopsida; order Gentianales; family Rubiaceae; genus Rubia; species Rubia yunnanensis. The sequence goes on along the minus strand of CM075062.1, from coordinate 25,883,539 downwards.
GTCTTGAATTTAATGGAGATGTAGTTTCTTTCAATATTTTTGATGCCATGAAACATGTAGATGATCCTGAATCCATGTTTACCCTTGATGTAATTGACCCGTTGGTTGATGAGTGTATAGAGAGATACTCCAGGGACGACAAGTTGGAACAGGTAATCTTCAATGGATGGGTTGACAAGAATATGATGGACGGTTTAGACGAAACATTTTGTGAAGTCATCATGCAGCTTTACTCCACCAAAGAATACAGCTCCCAGCCACTTTCGGGCGGTATGCCCATACCGCCCATTTTCTGCTCAGAATTCAGAAATACAGCTCCCAACCACTTTCGGGCGGTATGCCCATACCGCCCATTTTCTGCTCAGAAATTCAGAAATACAGCTCCCAGCCACTTTCGGGCGGTATGCCCACACCGCCCGTTTTCTGCTCAGAAATTCAGAAATACAGCTCCCAACCACTTTCGGGCGGTATGCCCATACCGCCCACATCCAGACCAAAAGTCCACCATATCTCACAACCTACATCAGTCGGGATGATCGTTCCACATATTCCTGAACACACCCTTCCTTCGATTGAGAAAGCACCTAAGCTGGAGCTGAAGACTCTACCTGAACATCTCAAGTACGCATTCTTAGGAGAGAATGAGACTTTCCCAGTCATCATCAGTAAGGACCTGAGCATGGAGCAAGAAGATAAACTGGTAAGACTTTTGAGGACACATAAATCTGCAATAGGATGGACGCTGGCAGACATAAAAGGTATTAGTCCTTCTATCTGTATGCATCGCATATTACTTGAGCATGATAACAAATCTTCTAGAGATCCTCAGCGAAAGTTGAATCCAGTTATGAAAGAAGTTCTGCATAAAGAAATCCTTAAATTGTTAGAATTAGGGATTATCTACCCTATATCTGATAGTGCATGGGTGAGTCCAGTGCATGTGGTACCTAAGAAGTATGGGTTTCAATTGGTTAAAAATGATAACAATGAGCTAATACCCATGAGACTTCAAACTAGTTGGCGTATATGTATAGACTATCGAAAGTTGAATAACGCTACTAGGAAAGACCATTTTCCCTTGCCCTTTATCGATGAGATGCTTGAAAGATTAGCTGGGAAATTATATTTTTCATTCCTTGATGGCTATTCTGGTTATTTTCAAATCTATGTGGCTCGGGAAGACAAGGAAAAAACAACTTTTACATGTCCATTTGGAACTTTTGCTTATCGTCGCATGCCTTTTGGTCTTTGTAACTCTCCAGGAACATTTCAAATGTGTATGATGAGTATTTTTTCTGACATGCTTGAAAGTTGTATGGAAATTTTCATGGATGATTTTACTGTACATGGTGACTCATTTGATCAATGTCTTGATAATCTTGATAGAGTTTTGCAAAGATGCACTGATACTAACCTTGTTTTGAACTATGAGAAATGTCACTTTATGGTCAGAGAAGGCATTGTACTTGGACATGTGATCTCCGAAAGGGGGATAGAGGTTGATAAGGGTAAACTTGATTCAATTACGAAGATACCTTACCTTACTAATGTGAAAGAGATTCGTGCCTTCTTAGGGCATGCAGGTTTCTACAGACGTTTCATCAAAGATTTTTCAAAGGTCTCTCAACCCCTAACAAGGTTGTTACATCAAGACGTGTCATTCAACTTTGATGACAAGTGCCAGGAAGCTTTCGACCTCTTAAAGAAGAAGTTGACCTCAGCCCCCATAATACAACTACCAAAATGGGGAGAGCCATTTGAAATCATGTGTGATGCAAGCGACTTTGCTGTGGGAGCAGTGCTTGGGAAAAATAATTGGAAAGAGAGTCATGTCATCTATTATGCCTCGAAAACTCTTAACCCTGCCTAATGCAACTACACAACAACTGGAAAAGAGCTTCTAGCTGTGGTTTTTGCTTGTGAAAAATTTCGATCATACTTGATTGGTTCTAAAGTTGTTGTTTATTCTGATCATGCAGCACTCAAGTACTTACTCTCGAAGAAGGAATCTAAGCCTAGACTCATACGATGGATCCTTCTACTACAATAATTCGACCTGGAGATCAAAGATAAAAAGGGCGCTGAAAATAAAGTGGCGGATCACTTGACTAGGCTGCAGTCGAACTCAGTCAGTATGCCCATACTGGACGAATTTCCAGATGAGAAATTGTTCATTTTTAAAGGTAAGACCCCATGGTATGCTAATTTGGTTAATTTCTTAACCGCTGGAATTTTTCCCAAAGGCACGGAGACAGCTCGAAAGAACAAATTAAGGAGTCAAGCCAAGTACTTTATATGGGATGATCCGTACCTATAGAAAATCTGTTCTGATCAAATTACTAGACGATGCATCCCTGAAGAGGAGGTTCAATCCATCTTAGAGTACTATCATGCCCTTGCTTGTGGTAGCCATTTTGGACCTAGAAGGACAGCTAGAAAGGTTCTTGATACTGGTTTTTACTGGGAAACCACTTTCAGGGATTCTTTTCAGTTTTGTAAGAATTGTGATCGTTGCTAACGCACAGCTAATATTTCTTCCCGGAATGAAATGCCCCAAACACCTATTCTGGTATGTGAAATTTTTTATATTTGGGGAATAGATTTTATGGGACCTTTCCCGAGCTCTTTTGGAAACCTATACATTATATTGGCTGTTGATTATGTCTCGAAATGGGTAGAAGCAAAAGCTACCCAGACTAATGATTCTAAAGTGGTTGTAGATTTTCTTAAGTCTAACATCTTCCATAGATTTGGTGTACCATGAGCCATTATCAGTGACCAGGGATCTCATTTCATCAATAAGACCCTTGAGGCTCTTCTCAAGAAGTATGGGGTACATCATCGAGTGGCCACAGCTTATCATCCACAGTCAAATGGACAAGCCAAAGTTTCAAATCGAGAGATAAAGAACATTTTGGAGAAAACGGTGAATCCAAATAGGAAAGACTGGAGTTCACGACTGGATGATGCTCTATGGGCATATTGCACAACATACAAGGCTTCAATTGGAATGTCCCCGTATAGACTTATATTTGGTAAACAGTGTCACCTTCAAGTGGAATTAGCTCACAAGGCGTATTGGGCTGTCAAGCAAGTTTGCATGGATCCGAATATTGTGGGACAAGAGAGAAAATATCAACTGTAAGAGTTAGAGGAAGCACGAATGGAATCCTATGATAGTGCTTGTTTCTACAAAGAGCGTACTAAGTTTCTCCATGACAAACACATTAGAAGGAAGCATTTCGAAGTAGGACAGAAGGTGTTACATTTCAATGCTAGGCTTAAGTTGATGCCTGGGAAGTTGAAGTCAAGATGGATGGGTCCTTATGTGGTCATCAATGTTAGCTCTCATGGGATGGTGGAAATTAGAAGTGTAGACACTCATAAGACATTCAAGGTGAATGGACAGTTATTGAAGCCATACCACGAGGGGATGGAGTTTCTCACAGTCGAGGGAATAACATTAGCATTACCCACATCTGCCTGATCTGAGCAAGCCGGCTGAGTCTAGTCTAAGACGTTAAATAAGGGCGCTGCTTGGGAGGCAACCCAAGATTTTATTATTATTTATTATTATTTATTATTATTTATTTTATTATTATTTTCAAAATTTTAAAAAAAACATGTGATTTTTTTCCAACTATTTTTGACCTATGCTGATGATTCTATATTGCAGGTTTGCAGAGAAAAACGTTGCAGTGGAAGGAGGATTCTGAAAGCTTAAATTTCAGACTTTGGAGGTGACTTTTAAAGAAGAATAAAGGATGGAGGACTTTTGTGCAAATTCCTAAACTACTAAACCCTATCCTACACTTATTCTAATTCATAATTTCTCCTTCTCTTTCTCTTCCCCTACCAGCCGCTCCCCTCCATTCTCTACATCAATTTTCTGAAAAAAAAATTTTCTCTCTCTTTTCTCGTTTCCAGCCGGCGCCACTAGCAGCTCCAAGGTGCCGCTAGCCGCTGATCCTACCAGCTGCTCGCCCGCCGGTGTTGAGCTGCGCCCACCGTCCACCACAAGCAGAGCTTCCAGCCGCTTGTCCACCGGAGTCCAGCCGTGCGCCACCAGCGAGTCCCGCCAGCGAAGTCCAGATTTCCACTGCTTGGCTGCTCTCCGTCTGTGAGCCACCACGCACCGGCAAGTTCGAGCTCTGCCACTAGTCAACCACCCATTCGTCGCCGTGACCTTATCTCTGACGACCAGCTCCGGTGAGTTTTTCCATCGCCATAGCCATGGGTAGAAATTTTGTTTTGAAGTCCAGAGGCCTGAGCAAGATTTCCTCTCCACCAAAAGAAACGAAAAAACGTCGAAAACCTTCTCCGGAGCCGAAGCAGCCAATCCGGCGAAAAAGTACAGAACCACCTTCCAAGCGTTAAAAGAAGATTCTGGAGCTCGAGAAGTCTCCTACCCCAGAACCTGAGTCTGACGGAGCCAGTGGAGATAATACTGAGACTACACAGCCCGGAGGTGCAGTTCCACTAGTCCAGCCATTATCCAACGATGAAAAGCGTAGCAGGGATTCTCTTCTCCAAAATAGATCTATTGTGGAATGGTATGAATTTGATTGGCAAACTTTACGAAAGTTAGAGGTTAAACTTGAAGTTGAGACATTCTTTTCTAATATTGGTTGGAATGCATTGTTGTGAGTTAATGATCCTGTTTGTCGGAAATTATGTTTAGAATTTTATAGCTCTTTCGTTTGCTAGGTCTTAACGAAAACAGTTGATTTCATGAGCCCTAATTTTGTTACATTTGATCTTGGGGGACAGACTTGGACAAAATCAATTTCTGATTTAGTTGTTTTATTGGGTTTTGAAACCCCTGAGAGTATATCTTCTGATGCGTACCTTTCTTATACCACTGTACCTGACCCTAAGTATGCTAAATCGGTGAACAATGAGTGGAGTATTCTTTCTTCTGAAACTGTCCATATTAAAAACATGTCAAAGAGTACTTCGATAAAAGATGGTGCTTTAAGACTTTGTCATCGTTATTTGGCATATAACTTGTTTGGTAGGGTGGATGGTGCAAATGTTGTTACCCAAACTGAAGTTTCTTTGCTGTTCAAGATGTGGAGAGAGCGGAAAGTGAACTTTGGTTATTGGCTCCTTAAACAGTTCAAATTTAATTGTACTCATATGAAAGGGAAATTGGCCCTAGGATCATTAATAACCAAACTTGCTAAGCGTTTAGGTGTGTTTAATGAGTCTAGTCTTCTCTATGGGTTGCAACCTAGTCGGATTGACATGCCTGCTTTGGAAAGAATGAGATTAGTTTATCTTGACACTGCTTCTAGGCAGTATAATTTGTTTGAGCCTGTGGTTTTACCCCCGAGCAGAGCCTCCACTTCTGTTGCAGGTACTTCATTATGAATAGGACACATAGTGGACTTGGGGCGGTAGCACCGCAATGGGCGGTTAACCTGTCCAATCAAGTCAAAGACCTCCACGACCAGCAAAGACAACTTCAAGAGCAACTACAGAACATTGATGAGAAGATCCAAGGATTGGAGAAGAAAGTTTCAGCCCAAAGTAACCCACCATACCCACACTGACCGAGATTCACCGGTTGACCCCATGGCTAATTAGCCGCCCAGGGAGCATTTTCCTTTTTCTTATTTTTCATTATTTGTTGAATTTTAGTACATTTGTAGAGTAAGTGCATGACATCATATTTTCTACATCATTTGCATATGTTACCTCTCTCTCACACAATGAGGACATTGTGTCATCTAAGTGTGGGGTGGGGGTGTAATATCATTAGTTTGTTTTTCATAAAAAGTTTTTTTTTCTTCTTTCATGAAACAAAAAAAAATTCAGAAAATTATGAGAAAAAAATACAAAAAGATTTTCATTTTTTTCATCATTTGAGTCAAAAAAAAACTGCAGCCTTGAATTGGAAATTTGAATGGTTAGAGTTAAAATTTGGTTTGTGGTAACATTGAATGTTGTTTCCCTTTGTGAAGGAAATCATGGATTCCTTATAAGCGTTTTAGGATGATGAATGTGCAATAAGTCATTTTGCTCTAAAACTAGATATATTGTGAGGGTTTGAGCCTTAAAAGAGCAAGAGCCAGAAAAAAATATAGGCATATATTAAAAAAACCATGATATTAAGTAGCTCTTTATCTCTTTGTTGAGTGATCATATTTTGATATTCATTGCTTGGTTTGTGCCATGATTTCGAGACTGTTTTTGATACTTGAGTATGAAAATGATAGAGGCACTTAGGAATGAGCCCTACTTAGCTTCTACTATATACTTCCTTCCTTACATTGATCCCCTAGTTTGCCCCGTTGAAGCCAGAAAACTCTTTCTTTGGTATTTAGTCACTAAATATTTAGCCAAGAGCCTTAGCCTTTTCTTAACCCTCTGACAATATGTTAGTGATTTATTATTGCTTGTGATGTGGATTAGAATTGTATGGTGGGTTAGATATGGTTGAGATTTTGTGCTAATACATGTAGAGCATAGAGTATTTTGGACTTATATTCAATTAGAAGGTGCATGTATAGTTTTTGCATGATATTATTGATCTTGTATGCCCAGAAAATGCTTGTAAGTGCTGCTGTCCAGAAAAGAAAAAAAAGTCGAAAAAAAATAAGTTCTGAAAAGAAAAAGAAAAAAAATCTGGTCAGTAGCATATTGGGCTGAAAATTTTTGGTAGCAATATGGGTATGGTTTAGTGCTTGGTGGTGGTGATTATACTTCGTTGTGTTTTAATGTTGCATATTCATTCGAAGTATGAAAATAGAGGAGCATGAGGTGATAATGGATTGCTTGCATATTCTCAGATTTTTAGCCTCGTATTCCCTTTATCCTACCTCTTTGACCCTAGCCCCGTTACAACCTTGATAAAGACCTCATTGATTTGTACTCAAGTGTTCAATTATTACGGTGGATAGTGGTATATACAAACCTGTTGTGATGAGTATTGAACATGATTTGTGTGATTGACCTGATTATGATTTTGAGAGATATTGAGTGATCTTGGTGAGGCTGGATTTTATTGCATATTTTTTACTAGAATGTGAGGATGATGTGATTTTATAAGCAAAGGGGAATGGTTTCTGGTATGAAGGTTGATTGTGTTTTGACTCTACTATGACGGTTTTTGATTTGAGGGCTGCTGTAGTGTTTTAAATTTGAGTCTCACGTTTACATTTATGTTATGAAAATAGATGTTACGATGATTCTAACAAGATCTTACATAATAATATATTATCTTATATATTACCTAATTTTTACTTTTCAAATTAACTAATTTTGTCTTACTTGTGCAAATACAACTAGGACAGGGGAAAGGAAATAGGTTTTAGAAGGAAAATGAAGAGTTTTATATCTATATTACGCTCTTATCACACTACAAAAGCATGAAATTCACACCCACACGATTGGCCCAGTGGTTAGGCCTTTGGTTTCAATCATGTTACCGTGGGTTGACTCTCGTCAGACTCAGTGTGAGGATTTCTCCAAATGGAGGGGTCCGTTGTGGTCAAGGAGTACAATCGTGGATCAAGGGTCTGGGCTGGATATCTGCTGTGATTTACCTCCTCGGTGATGGCTGTAGCGTCGGCGCGACCGGAGCCCTGAGGGCAATGGTATCGCCTTTTACAAAAGCATGAAATTCATGTTTTTATTTAAGGACACAGGAAAGGTACAAAATTGAGAGACCAATGGCATAAGGTCACGTGACCATTGCTTAACAGAACAAAAAACATTGGCCCAAAACCAGAAAAATATTGTTTCCATTATAGCATTAAAACTTCAACGTTTCACCTCAACATCTTTATCAGCTGCAATCCAGTGAATGAAGGAAACATAGTTGAAAAGGAAAAATTCTATAAATGTGGCTACAGTAACCTACAATGGATGCAGGTGTGGATAAAGCATTCCTCAAATGCGTCCTCTTACTTTTTCAATTTATTTTGTCCTAATTTTGTGAGGACGCATTTGGCAAATGCGTCCTCGTTGAATTTTTGTTTCTTTTCGTTTGGTATTGAAGAGGACGCATTCGAGGAATAAGTCCTGGAATTTTGCAATTTTTTTGTTCTAATTTTGTGAGGACGCATTCCTCGAATGCGTCCTCGCGTCCTCGTTGAATTTTTGTTTTTTTATCGTTTGGGATTGAAGAGGACGCATTTGAGGAATGCGTCCTCGGTTTTCCATTTTTTCTCTAGTGCCACATCCTCGAGGACGCATTCGTGTAATGCATCTAACCCTTGAGCCACCCGTGCTGCCACGTTCTCGAGGACTCATTCGTGAAATGCGTCCTCTAACCCTTGAGTGTGTCACGTTCTCGTGGACACATTCGTGAAATGCATCCTCCAATCCTCGAGGCTCCACCCGTGCAGCCACGTTCTCGAGGATGCATTCGTGAAATGTGTCCTCTAACTCTCGAGGCCACCAGTGCTGCCACGTCCTTGAGGACGCATTCGTGAAATGCGTCCTCCAATCCTCGATGATTCCTATCCACCCCCTGCTGCCACGTCCTCGTGAAATGCATCCTCCAATCCTTGAATGCATCCTTGCTGCCACATCCTTGAGGATGCATTCATGAAATGCGTCCTCCTATCCCCACCTATGCTGCCACATCCTCGAGGATGCATTCGTGAAATGCATCCTCCAATCCACTGATTTCCACCGCTGATTTCCAGGTGCCACTGATTTCTTCATCTAGCCTTGAGGGCCCAGATTTTAGTTCATTCTCATTTCTTCATCTACCATCGAAACCCCGTTAGTTCATCTTGCTCCGTCCTCGGCCGATTGTTCCATGCTTCCCGTTTCTACATCTTGCTCCGTCTTCGGCCTATTGTCGTAGCTGGTTGTCGTTCCCAAAGTTGTCCAGTGATTTTTATTGTTCTCCGATTGTTGCTTTGGTTGTTTGTTTTATATTTTTGCTGAAATTTATCCCAACCTCGCAGGTTTCGCCTTCTCCTGCCCTCGCAGACCGCCGCGTGCCACCGTCGTGGACCGTTGTTGACCATCGTTGCAAATTTTTGAATTTTCTAAAGGTATTTAAAGAATTCATTATTATACGAATGTGTTGATTGATTATGTGCGATTTGTTCTCTAATAAGTTTTTTATTGAATTAGGCGTAACATTGTTATTTCTGAAGTACTTGAAAAGATCTTGTTGAAAAGCAGGTGTTTAAAGATCGTGTGTAGTTTGAGTGATTATATTTCTTGATGCTATGAAATTCTTGAATGAGAGGATGTGTGAATATGTGTAAATTGATTATGTGTGATTTTTTTACTATTGTTTGTATTAAAGTTGTAGTAATAGTTTAATTAGTGTGGCGTATGTGAGCACATATCTTAGGATTGTGTAATAGTTTGAAAATCGATAATAGTGTAATAGTTTGAATAATGATAGAAGCATAATAGAGTACTGTCATTCTGAATATTGAATTAAATGTTACGTATTTGCATAATGTTGTAGTTCAATGTTTTTTTACTGTGTACCTGTATAAAGGGGGTCAAATTAAGTTTGATTTGACTGTGGGTGTGTATTATGATCCTCCCATACCAGATAGGAACGTGACTCTCGAAAGGAGGTTAAGCCACTCCGAGTTAGTTCATTTAATTTTCAGAAGGCTTGGTATTGCAAGCGTGGGGTTTCATTTGAAAATATACTACCGTTGTCCTGAGCTGATTGGTTCGGTCGTATACTATCGCTGTTATAATGTGGAAGATGACGAGTCTACCGTGACATTCTTCGACATTATTGATCGAATGTCCTTATCCTCAGCAGATTTGTACATTATTGTGGACAAGATGTCAAGCACCATTGACCGTGTGGGTGATATTAGTTCGGGCACATTTGTGTCGTTGTTGAGGAACATGCATAACTGTACACCTTTGGCAACCTTACCACCCCCTGTTGATTGGCAAGGTTTTTTCATTGGTGAGTCCAGCCAACCCAGTGCGTATGTTCACGTCGATTGCACTCAGCCGTCCACAAGTGGCGGTATGTATGGTGGGCATCATGGTGGGCATCATGAGGACCTGAATGAGTTTGATGATGATTATGTGGGTGAAATTGGCGAGTATGTTGTTGGTCATGTTGGGAGCAATGAGGATGGCGAGGAAGGGGAACTTGGTGAAGAAAGTGAAGATGATCGTACCTTATCAATTGATTTGAATCCAGGGGATGAAGATGAAGTTGTGGTGTGCACGAACAATGTAGCCACGTCTGGTATTTTAGCGAATCCTGATAAGGAGGCCTACTTTAGGGATTATGGGGGCCCTGATGAGGATGGCTATAACCCAACGAATTTTGGTGATGGAGTTACTCCTTATGTTCAAGCGACTGGTGAAGTGGCATTGGGTATGCGATTCCAGACAAAGCCAGAATTAATAGAAGCTATTTCTAGGTGGAATTCCATGATGAATAGGGAACACAGGGTAGTGAAGAGCAGGTCATGCACATGGTATGTGAAATGCAAGGATGTTGTTGATGGAACCGATAATTGTCATTGGGTTGCAAGAGGCAGCAAAAAGGGTTCGCATGGCATGTGGGAGATCATCAAATGGGCAAGTAGTCATGCTTGTGTTGGTCCTGGTCTATTGATGGGTAACACTAATCTGACATCGTTGATGATTGCCTGTGCAATTCGCCACCATATTGACGTTAACCCTTCTTACATGGTGAAAGATGTACAAGTTCATGTGAATACGGAGTTTAATATAACTCTTTCCTATAAGAAGGCGTGGTATGATCGACAGAAGACTATTGATTTGGTGTTCAGAACTTGGGAGGAATCCTTTGAACAGTTGCCGACAAATATGGATGAGCTAGTCAGGGAAAATCCGAGCACCGTTGTTGAGTGGGCAGATGTACCCGATAGAATAGATGGGCGTGGGTGTAGGAAATTCAAGTTCATTTTCTGGGCATTTGGTCAGGCTATCGATGCATTTTGCCACAACAGGTCGGTGATTAGTGTGGATGGAACTCATTTAAGAGGTGCATACAAGGCCACAATGCTAGTTGTTGTGACGTATGACTCGAACGACTACATACTCCTCATTGCTTATGTCATTGTTGACGGTGAAACAAACGAGAGTTGGAACTGGTTCATGCAGAGACTGCGTATCCACGTGGTTCGTGGTGATAACAGGCCAATCTGTATTATATCTGATCGCCATAATGGAATTTTAAATGCAATGAGACGTACGGAGGAATTGAGGGAGCCAGCTGGATACCACCGATTTTGCTTGCATCATTTTCAATCAAACTTCCTTAGTGCTGAAAGTGGGAAGTTCAAGAATGTGCTTCTGAAGACACTTGTTAGGAAGCTTGGTGGTGCCAGACGAGAGAGCAGGTGGAGGGAGTACAAGGAGGAGTTGGAGAGCATCGAACCATCTGCTTGGGAATGGTCAGTAAAACATGATACCAGTAAGTGGTGTCTTGCCTTTGATGAGGGTGATCGACATTGGGGAATTCTAACAACCAATTTGTCAGAGAGTTTCAACAACTGTTTAAGGTGCGCACGACATCTCCCGATAACTGCGTGTATCAAAGCGACCTTTGAGCGAACAGTTTAAATGTTTGCTAAAAGGGTAATGGATGCCACGATTTGGAGATACTTTCTAGATTCATTACAGTTCTTTATGGATTCATGTCCTAGTTTCTTGACTCTAAATTGATGTTCAAATGTTTAGGTCTGTGTTCCCTTATAGGATTTGGAAAAAATTTCAGAAGTAAGACACTTGGGCACAGGGACATATTGTCACTGTTTGGGCATGCGTCACAGACTTATAGGGTTTCGACAAGGACCATTGATGGCAGCATTGGTGAGAGCCAGTACATGGTCAAATACTAGAGAAAGGAGTGTACTTGTTGTGAATGGCAAATTTTTTGATTCCCATGTTCACATGCATTGGTCATCTGTAGGCATAGGCGTGACGATCCAGCTACTCTATGTGACAAGGTTTATCACACGACCACCTATGTGCAGCAATATAGTCAGGTTTTCATGCATGTACGAGATTCATCACTATAGCAATGTGCTAGTTGGAGGCTGATTCCCAATATTGAAAAGTTTCGCAACAGGAGGCATGGACAGTATGCAGAGAGAAGGTTAAGGAATCAAATGGATGAGAGGGTGCTGGGTGATTCTAGAGGTGGCCATAGGCAAGGGTGTGATTAGAGTTGTATGTGTAATATGAAAAAAAATTGGTCAGCTATTTGATATTTGTGTATTAAGCTATTTTTAATATTTAGGATTATGTGTATTTGTCTAAATTGAAGCTAATGTACAATTTGGTTTGAATACTAGTGCTCATGTTATTGCATTACTTATTTGGAAATCTTGACTGATTTATTTTGCCATGTGATTCTGATTATCAGCAGGGATACACCATGTATCATCCGGGACCCATTGACGATGAATTATTGTACCTGCACCAGGAGCACCGTACACGTGCTTTGTACAATGGTCAGCTAGAGAAAGAGGCACTGCAGGTGAGGCGGTGCGATGGGGCTTGTTGGAAGTGTCAAATCCTTGATCCAGTCATGCACTACGTGTGTGAAGGTAGATTCCAAGGACTTTTGGATTCCACACCAATGCACATTGATCATTCCCTCGTCATAGCCTTAGTAGAGTGTTGGAGACCAGAGACTCACACGTTTCACTTGCCAATTGGGAAGGCTACGGTAACTTTGCAGGATGTTGGCATGCTATAGGGTCTACCGATCGATGGCACGCCAATTACTGGAGTGGACACTAGCCAATGTGTAGAGGACTGGCAGAGATTATGCGGAGACTACCAAGGGGCTACACCGAATGTGAGTATTATCAGAGGAGGTCACATAAGGGCTAGCTGGTTGGGAGACTTGTTACACAGTCCATTCCATGTTGATGCTACTGAGGTAGATTGTCAACAACGGGCTAGGGTTTTCATTCTTTTGCTGGTTGGTGGAATGCTATTATCAGACACATCCGGACACCTTATCCCTTTGCTTTATTTGTCTGTACTGATGGACCTCGGGGCAGCACATCAGTATAGTTGGGGTAGTGCCATTTTGGCACACTTGTACAAGTGCTTATGTGACGCTGCCATCCCACAAGTGAAATCCATATCTGGACCACTTATCTTGCTACAGGCAACATTGTTGGTTAATCTTGTCAGTTGTACATATTGTCGATAGTAACCTCTTATATTATATTTAATTTAATATTTTGTCAGTTGTGGGCATGGGAGCGAATCTCATCCATCCGTCCGGCCGGACGACTAACAGTGATTGTCACGATGAGTGCTATTGGATCCAGGTACGTATTGAATTAGTCGAGAGTCAATTTTTAAACTGCAAAGGAAATAACTAGGAATGATTAACAATATTCATTTTGTTCCTGACAGGTGGAGATCCCAGTACGATTTATCATAATCACCTATGCATGTATTGAAAGTGTACCGCGATCAGCTCATATCTCTCCATGACAGACATGTATATTGAAATTTGGATTTTCTTTCATTTAACTAATGGATATAAAGGTTTTTTCGAGCTAACCACAACACCTACCTGTTATTGCAATTTATTTGGCAGCCGTACACAAGGATGTCATGCAACAACTCCCACATTACTGTTCGGTTGGTAGCAACAATTGTCTATTGTTTGTTGACCTCATTAGCTGGCATGTCGTGGAGTACCATCACGTACATTGTGTTCTCAAGCAGTTTGGCCTCATCCAGCCAATACCCATCCAGTTGGTCACTAAGGATGAACATACACTACTTCATACTAGAGACTGTCGTGGGAGGTCAGGAATGGATTGACGTGTGGAACTGAGAAGATATCTCGATGCTTGGGAACATCGAGGAGAGCAACAAGTTTATGTGCAAGGGTCAGTAGATCCATACACACCCAGTAGAGAATACATGGAGTGGTATTTTTGAAGAACAGTGACCCTGATTGATCGTCCAGGCCGGGCCAAAATAATTACTGGGGGTTTTCATTGAGACGGGGCTACTATGGAGTATATGGTATTTCCTAAATGTCTAATAGTTTTCACAATTAATACTATACATTTCCTCATTATTATGTAACTGACATATTTACCTCATTCGTGTAGTTTCAGGAAATGTCTCATATGAGAATTATGTTGGATACAAATTTGGACGACTGGCCCCCACGTATCATGAACATGATCAGGGAGGTACGCGATGTTGCCACACGTACTCTACAGTATGCGCATCAGCCCTCCAAACTGCAGTTTCATCAGCCGTTTGTGCACTGTGAGGAACCTCCACCGGGTGTGAGACACAATGACATTAGAAGCCACCGTCCAGCTCCACCTGGTCGACAGGGTGGTCGCCAACCACGTGCTCAGGACCATACAGACCGCATTGGTTCATTACAAGTTGGAACCTCAAATGCGTGTCCGACAGACCTTGGAGCATCACACGGTGGACCATCATAGTATGGAACTACTACGACTGATTTCACTTCATATCATACTCCCCTTGCTGGTCATACTGGACCGTCACATGGTGGATCCTCACAGTTTGACATGGCTATAGCAGATTTCACGGCATATATTACTCCCAATGCGAGTCATGCATACATGTCTCATACTGCTCGATTAGATACCGGTGGTGTTCCACATGTTCAGCATGGTTCATGCTAGGACACATGAGAGGATATAGAGGAGGATTTTACAGAGGGAACGCCAGATGATGCCATACATTTTTCTACTGAGGTGGTCGTTCCACGACGCACATCCCGCACCATACGTCCTCCACCATGTGGAACAGGTGGAAAGATTTGCAGAGGTCGTCATTAGTACACTACATGATGACATTTAGCACTCATTTCATTACGTTTGACACGTCTTCTCCGGGTATTGTACATTTCTGTTTAATTAAATTCTTTCCTACTATATATTACTGCAATTCTTAGAATAACATAAAACAACTATCAGTCTACTTATGCGCTATATTCAACCAAAACAAAAATATAAAGAATAATTTATAAATTATATTTTTAACTGATTAAAATCTCATATTTTATATTGAGGACGCATTAATAAAATGTGGGACTAAAAAATATATATGTGTGTGTGTGTGTGTATATATATATATATGCATATATATCCATATATATATATATGTAAAATTCAATAGTCATTTTTAATAATACGCAAGTCAAAATTTATTTTACAAATTCAAGAAAAGTAGAATTCAAACTATATTTAAAAATATATATCAACAATGAGGACGCATTCAAAGATTGCGTCCTCTAATAAATCTGCGGATAGGTATCCTCGAGGGTTGGAGGACACATTTCACGAATGCATCCTCGAGGAGGTGGAAGCACAGGTCCTCGAGGGTTGGAGGACGCATTTCACAAATGCGTCCTCGAGGATGTGGCAGTGGGGGTGGTTTGGAGGACGCATTTCACGAATGCATCCTCAAGACATTAAAAAATGGAAAAAATGAGGGAAATGCGTCCTCTTCAACATATTTTTAAAAAAATTAAAAGAATGAGGACGCATTCTATGCATGCGTCCTCTAAACGGATTTTTTTAAAAAAAATTGAAAAGTATAAGGACGCATTCATAGAATGCATCCTCTAAACTGATTTTTTACAAAAAAGACTGAGGACGCATTCTATGAATACGTTCTTCACCATTGTTTCCAAATACCAGACCATGCACAATTGCATCCAAAATTTTAGTATCAAGCACCAAACAGACAAGCTCTCCAATTGAAGGAAGAATCATTATCTCATATTGCATTTTATAAAGATGGTGAAGTAAAAGGTTCAATTTCTGGTGCAATAATGGAAACAATATCGTTCTGGTTTTGGGGGTTTTTTCTCTATTAAGTAGTGGCCACGTGACCATATGCCATTGGTCTCTTAATTTTGTACCTTTCCTGCACCCTTACATAAAAGCATGGATTTCATGCTTTTGTAGCGTGATAAGAAAATACTTCATCCATTCTAGTAATAGTTGAAATTTGGTTTTACCAAAATTTTCTAATTTTTATTAGTATGTTCCAACATGACATATCTAACCAAGTATGCAATAAATTAAAGCATTAACGGCACAAGACTTGGTTACGCAGTTGGTGAAATCCACCTACATATGCAAAACCTGTCCCAGTTCAGAATGAATCCACTAAGTAGAAAGATACAGTACAAAGTATATCATACAAAATACTTATCTTTACTAACTATAAAGTGTGAATTCTGCAAGCTCCCCTTGCTACCGATCCGCCTTGATCAGACTCCCTCTGACCTCGAAACTCATCGATGCTGGATTCCTCCTCCCGATGAATTAAGGTATATGATTCTAAACTTTGAACAGCATGTCAAATATGTTGGAACATAGAATTCTGGCACTTTGCAATTCTCGCAAAAGTATAAGAATTTGGGTGCAGATTTTTCTCTGTTAAATCCGTAATCAATGCAGCCGTGGTTGTCCCCTTTTATAGCCCTGAGCAGATCGAAATACTCCCTAATTATCTCCACAATATTCCTATTCCAAATCTGTTTCTTCAAGCATATCCAAATCCTACAAATAAAGGGATTTTCCTTATCACAATATATCTCATATATTCGATAATATCACTCCATATATGTAGGGATTTTCCATAAATCAACTATGCTTCTGTACACCTAATATATAGCAGAATGTTTAGATTTCCATAACTCAAAAATACCATAATATTATGTCTTCTTTTTCCGTACACATCATTGCCGTAAATATGCTGTTTTCGCATGTTCCAACATGGAAAGTTTTTCGTTTCCAAATATGTCCAAAAAACTGCAAATTAAATATTCAATGCATATCTCTTGACTTTACAATCTCCTCCTTTCGCATTTTGTGGACCCATAACTTTTTGTTCATTAATCACACAACAAAAAACTTGTCATCATACACATAGGTCTTCCAAACTCCACCTATGTTGGAACATAGCACAATACTGAATCTGAACTGAAATTGAATACTAGAATTCCATCAAAACATGAATACTAAAAATCGAATACCAGAAATCCAGAAATTCCATCAAATATAAACTTCTGATTACAGATACATTATAAAAAATTCTCCCCCTGGGACCACACATATGCCAAAGGAAAAAAAACATAAAAAAAACATAAATGTCAAGTAGGCACCCCCTGACTTTGACCTCTATGTTGGAACATAGAGAAGAAATCCAGTTCAGGTGCAGGCTTCCAACCGTGCTTTCTCTTCCTCCAGTTTTTCCTTTTCTGCCTCTTGCGCTGCCATTTGAATGGTGATTGCCCCCAGTCTGGCATTCAGAACTACTAGTTTATCCTTCTTTTCAGTCGATGAAGAAGTAGATCCAGAAGGACTCCATGGTAGATTATGCACATGCCTCAACCCGAATGTCTTCTTCTTTGGCCTCAGGAATTCTGTGTCAATCACCACATCTTTTGTCTTTCCTTTTACCTTGGCGCTTTTTGCCAGTGCTGAGATCAAACCAGGATAGACAATAGCATGTTTGGCTTTGGGAGCAGTGGCTTGCCTGACCATGTTTTGCTGAATAAACAGTCCAAGATTTTCAGGCTTCTGTGTTCCAACACAGTATAGTAACTTGGCCATTTCTCTTTTCAACGCAGTAGGATTTGAAGGTGGCATCCAGCAGTGAACTGCAATCTGATACAACCTGAAAAACCTCAAGGACAAGCATGAAGCTTGTAAATACCCTGTTGCAGGCCACTTTGCCTTGTATCCACCTAAGATAGTTTCTAGAATTTGATCATCCGTGACTTCCAAATCCTCAGGAAACACTTCTTCAATCTCTGGTGTTTGAAGCCCCAATACCTTGTTGATTCTTCCATCAGACAAATCCATCATTTTCTCCCTTACATAAACCCTTCCAAACTAAGGGGAATCTGCTTCCAAATTTCCAGCCATTATGTTGTAGTACACCTCAATTACAACTTGCCTATTGTACTGAAGCTGAACAGTGGCTGCTCTTTTCATTCCTATTAACTCCAAAAAGTCTGAAAAGCCACTCTCCATGTATGCGTCTAGATCTACTGGTCTCTCAGGGATAAATTTTCTCTCAGCAAAAAATTCTCTCATTTCTTCACCTTTTAAATCAAATTTAGAAAAAAAAGTATATCACTTACTGGAAGCGGAGGAAGCACTGTCCTCCTGATAGATTCCTAGTTCTTCTTGGTTCTTTTTGTTTGTGGGGGGTATCTCTGCATCAGTAGCCTTCCTTTTGCCCTTGGCTGACTGAAAAAACTCCTCCGACACTTTATCACTTGAATAGTGCATCTCAGGATGCTCCTGTGTTGGAACATACTGATTATCCTCTGCTCCTCTAGTTTCATCAGTCTGTGTTTCCATATTCAGATCATTTCCTACTACTGATTCTTCACTATGATCTCCTTCTTTGTTATCATATGCATCACCAGATATATTAACCTAGTCTTCTTCTCCCATATCAGCTTTAATATCCATCTCTTCACTGCTTCCATCCTTAACCTGCTGTGTTGGAACATATGCACCATGTTCCTCTTCCTCACTGTCAGAGAGGTCAATTACAATTGGTTTCCTTAGTTCCTCCATTCTCTGTGCAGCATTTGAATCAAAGAATCCAACAGGTAGTCTATTTGTATACTGTATAACCTCCCAACCTGCTGGTTCTTCATCACTAATCTCCCTCAAAAACACATAACTAGGATAGGGCATGTGGCAATAAATATGAAATTTGTCCTTTCCCCTGTACTCCCTATACCTTCCTTTTAGAAATTCAACCTTCCAGTTTTCAATACTTTACATATCTCCAATATCACCAGTCACTAATTCTTTAACCTTAACCGTCAAGTATTCCCCTTCTATACTCTTGATTTTGGTTAGGTCAACTGTCACTCTATTGGCCTCTAACCATTCAAATATTTCATCTACGTTTTTGAACTCCATTCCCATAATTTTTTAAGTAGGGGGATCAGGACCTGTTACCTTCCCATATGGACCTTTTCTTTTGGCGCTGGTGTGTTCCTCCTGACCGTCGCCATTGCCACCTGAACCAGTGGTCTCTTCTTTTCTTTACCACCATCTATTACCTCGGCCTCGACATTCTCTTCACAATGACCGTTATTTTCTTCGGGAAGGACTTTGGCCTCTATATTGTCAGTCCTCTGTTCATCCTCCATGATTTCTAAAGGTTGAGAGGTTCCTAGAGTTTCTTCTTCTAGTGCAGGAGAGTTAGGGCTTGAAGAAATTCTTCCGCGGGGATTTGATGAGTAGAGAGATCGGGAAGTAGTTTGACAAGAGGATTCAGAAGAGAAATTAGGATGAAGATGAAAGTGGCCCAGAAGAAGGGGATTTGGAAGGATTTGTACAACTTAGAAACCAACACCAACTCTTCACATTACTTCCTCGTTTTCCGTACAAACCTTTTTCCTTTTCAAAGATTTGCAATGGTTCTCTCTTGTCAACTCAAGACTACCAACTTCCAACATACCATAACTTCCAACTTCTAATTTTGTCACACCTTTTCTTCTTTTCATTTTTTTTTGTTTTTTCTGAATTTTTTCGACAGAAAATAATAAACAAAATAAAATATTTACATTGAACCAAAGGCAATGATTACCTCAAATTTGATAAACACCTAAGTGTTATATGAGACTTTCAAAAGTAGCAGTGTCTAACGGCTTGGTAAAGATATCAGCAAATTGCTCGTGTGTTGGAACATAGACTACCTCCACTTCCTTCCTCTCAACAAGATCTCTAATCAAATGATGCCTTATGTCAATATGCTTGGTGCGAGAGTGCTGGACTTGATTTTTTGAAATATCAATAGCACTTGTGTTGTCACATAAGATCTTCAAAGGGCCTTGATGAATTTCATATTCTTTCAACATTTGTTTTGTCTATAATAATTGTGCACAACAGCTTCCTGCTGCAAGATACTCAGCTTCTGCAGTAGACAGAGAGATCGAATTCTGTTTCTTACTATAC
This sequence comes from Rubia yunnanensis, assembly GCA_037428765.1. Classification (NCBI taxonomy): domain Eukaryota; kingdom Viridiplantae; phylum Streptophyta; class Magnoliopsida; order Gentianales; family Rubiaceae; genus Rubia; species Rubia yunnanensis. Next base: position 25,863,590 of record CM075062.1, on the reverse strand, counting down.
TAAGACACTAAGTTCGTACCAATAAAGAAACATCCACCTGTGGTGTTTTTTCAATCATCAGCATTACCAGCCCAATCAGAATCATTACACCCAATCAACTCAGAATCTTGATTCTTAGAATACCAGAAACCATACTCCGAAGTCCCACTTACATATTGAATAACTTGTTTAACTGCAGTGAGATGCAACTCCTTTGGATCAGCCTCAAATCTTAAACATATCCTTACGCTGAAGCATATATCTGGTCTACTAGCTGTTAAATACAATAAACTTCCAATCATGCCTCTTTATAATTTCTGATCAACTGCAATTCCTTTCTTATCCTTTACCACTTTATCAGAAACCCCTATAGGAGTTCGTACTTCTCGAGCATTGCTCAGACCGAACCTTTTGACTAAATTTAGAACATACTTACTCTGATTTATGAACAAACCATTTCTTCCTTGCTTGACTTGCAATCCCAGAAAGTATGTGAGTTCTCCCACCATGCTTATTTCAAATTTGGCTTGCATGATGGTGACAAAATCCTGTACCATAGAAGGTGAAGTAGAGCCGAATACTATATCATCAACAAAAAATTGAGCAATCAGAATTTTTGATGCCTTTTCCAGCACAAATAAGGTGCGATCTACTCCCCCTCGACGATAACCTTTCTGAAGAAGAAAGTTAGTAAGTCATTTATAACACGCCCTGGGTGCTTGCTTTAGACCGTATAGAGCCTTCTTGAGATGATACACATGTTATGGATAATGAGGATCCTCAAAGCCTTTAGGTTGTTCCACATAGACCTCTTCATTCACCACTCCATTTAGAATGCACTCTTGACATCCATTTGATACAACATAAAGTTCATAGAGCAGGCAATAGCAAGTAATATTCGAATTGACTCTAACCTGGCAACTGGTTCGCATGTCTCATCAAAGTCGATCCCTTCCACTTGTGTATATCCTTGAGCTACGAGTCTGGCCTTATTTCGAGTAACTAGGCTATCAACATCAGACTTATTCATGAATATCCACTTCGTGCCAATGACATTAATGCCTTTGGGGCGAGGAGTAAGATACTAGATGTCATTACGTGCAAACTGACCAAGTTCTTGCATAGCAGCAATCCAATACTCATCCAGCATGGCTTTTTTGTAGTTATTAGGTTCAATGAGAGAGACAAAGCAATTCAATCCATCTAGCCTTCTGTAATCCACTTGAGGAACCGATTAAGTACTCCTTATGATTGATTCAGGTTGATCATGTGTTGGAACATAGGGTTCGCTTGTGGGGGATGATGTTCCAACATGCTCAGCTTCGACAGGTTCAATACCAATCTGCTCAGATTTTCCAGCATGTTGATGGGGTTCAGCTTCAACTAATGGATCTGCCTTGTCAGGTTGACGAGGATGTGTTGGAACATAAGTGTTACCAGGTTCTTCTTCTACAACATCTAACTTTTGTCTTTCTTCTGAATCATCCAAAATAACATTTATAGACTCCATGAGAGTGTTGGTTTGATGATTATAAACTCTATAAGCACGGCTGTTGATAGAATACCCAAGAAAAATTCTAGTATCACTGCGATTGTCGAATTTTGCCAATTACTCTCTGTCTCTAAGAATGTAGCACCTGCTTCTGAACACATGGAAGTATGAGACATTAGGTTTCCTTTCCTTCCAAATCTCGTAGGATGTTTCGCTGGTGAATGGCCGCAGATATACTCGATTAATTGTATAAAAAGCTGTATTAATAGCTTCTGCCCACAATTTCTTGTGAATTTCTTTCTCAGCTAACATAACTCGAGCCATCTCCTGCAAGGTTCTGTTTTTCTTTTCTACAATACCATTCTGCTGAAGGGTGATAGGTGCAGAAAATTCATGTTGAATTCCAAGCTCGTCACAAAATCACTGAATTGAGAATTCTCAAACTCTCTACCATGATCACTACGAATTCGAACAATCTTTCCAAGTGGACTTCCCTTTTCAGTTTGTAACTTTATTACCAGACTTCTAAATACTTCCAACGTATCAGATTTATCATTTAAAAAGGCTACCCACGTAAATCTGGAGAAATCATCAACACATACGAAGATATATTTCTTTCCATCTATACTAGGTGTATTGACTGGACCCATTAGATCCATATGCAATAATTCCATATTTCTAGAGGTGGTTATATATTGAACTGAAGAATGGGAAGATCGAATCTGTTTACCTTGTTGACATGGTCCACACACAATTCTGCCCTTGCTGGTTAAGATAGGCATACCTCATACAGCTTTTGCATTTGCAATTTTCACCAATGTTTTGTAATTGATGTGACCGAGCTTCCTGTGCCACAGAACTCCTTCATCCTGCTTCGAGATCATACATCATACTTCCTGTTCTAATAGATAGCAGTTATCTGATGATCTTATCCCTAAAAGAACCTTGGTTTCTCCGTGTCTCACAACACAATTATCTTTATGAAATTCCACCATCATATTGTCATCACACAACTGACTTATGCTCAACAGATTTGCCTTCAGATCTTTAACAAACAGCACAGTAGTGAATACTGGAAAACCTTCAATCTTTAATTCACCTTTTCCAATCACTCTACTCTTCTCTCCATCACCGAAAGTCACATACCCGCCATCATATGGTGTGATATTTGTGAGAAATTATTGAGTGCCAGTCATGTGGCGAGAACAGCCACTATCAAAGTACCACGAATGTCTAAAATATGATATAAGCGAAGTATGTGCAACCACACATGTTCCAGATCATTTGACAATCCATACCTTTCTGACCAATTTTGTTTTCTGAACTTCGCCTATGTTGGAAGATACCAAGAGTTTTCGTCTTGACATTTGGTCTCTGATCAGTTTCCTGCATTGTTCCTCTGAATGACCTTGATATGAGCAGTAGCTGCAGATGAGCAGTTTCCTTTGGTGAGGCTTGCCAAACTTCAGTTTTAACTCTCGAATCTTGGTCTTGAGGGTTACTGGATTCTTAAGTATCTTGTGTGCGTCAGCCTTGTATGGGTTGTAATACCCAATACCGTGTCGATCACCAAAGTTCCTTCCCATGTCCAGAATATCGTCAAGCTTTGCCTTTCCGGAGTTTAGCTTAGAAATTGCTGCTTCAGAAGTCTCAGCTCTCTTGATTGCTAATATCATCTTCCCATTTATTTCTTCATTCTCCTTTCCAAGTTCAGCAACTTTCACACGCAATTCTCTTTCTATTTCCATCAACTTCATTTTTTCTTCCTTCGGCTCTTTGTTTGTGTCAACTACTTGAAGCCACATAGCGTACATCTTTTCATAAGTGATGTAGATTTCTTCATCACTTAAAGAAAGTCCATTGTCTTCATCACTGGGTGCTTCATATGGAACTATGTTGGAACATACGGCTTCGACTTTGTCCAGCGTGTTGGAACATCCAACCTTTGATGCATCATGAATTTTTGCTCCAAACGCCACATAGTTTCTTATAAGTTCCTTTTCGTCTATCTCATCTTCTTCATCTTCACTCCATGAGGTGACATATAATTTTCCCTGTTTCTTCTCGGTATTTGCACATTCATCCTGAATGTGCAAATACCCTTCACATTCTATGCATTGAATTCGTCCAGGCTATTTTGGTTCACTACTTTGATTTCTGAAGAGCTGCTGATTTCCTTGCTCAAACCTCGTTCCACGATTATTTCGAGATTCTTGTAGCCTTGGTCTATTTCCACCAAACCTCTCCTGAGATTTCTTGTTAACTACTTTCTTCAGCATCCTTGAGAAGTTCTTCGTGATAAGTGCAAGTTTTTCAAATTCATCATCATTGTCAAACTCATGTTGTCCTTTGATGAAGATGTTTTGAATGCCAACTCCTTAGGGACTCTTTTTGTAGCTTGTTGGAACGTCATCTCATATGTCTGTAATGATCTCATTAGTTCATCTAGGCTCATAGTGGCTACATTTCTTGCTTCTTCTATTGCCGCAGCCTTCATTTCAAATATCTTAGGAAGTGATCTCAAGGTCTTTTTAACCAACTTCGTCTCTTTGTAAACCTTTCCAAGTTGATATGCCATGTTGGAGATGTCCTTGAGTTTTCCGTTGAATATAGCAACAGTGTCATCCTCCCCCTTCTTGAGTTCCTCGAACTTTGTAGCCAACATCTATAGTTTAGACTCACAAACTCTACTAGTTCCTTCATGAACAGTTTGTAGAATGTCCCATGCTTTCTTAGCTTGATGACATGTAGAGATGAGTTTGAACTGGTTTTCATCAACCGCCGTGAAGATTGAATTCAGTGCCTTTGAATTTTCCAGAGATGCATTGAGGTCATCAGTAGTCCAACTAGCTTTGTCTTTGAGTTTCTGCTCCCTTTGACTTGACTGTCCTTCTATCACCATGGAGCTTATATCAGCATCTTCTGTAAGGTGATTCCACTCATTCTCAACATAGAACCACGCAAGTTCATCCAGTGACTTGATGAAAACTCTCATGCGTGCCTTCCAATAGTTGTAGTTCTTGCCTTGTAGCTGAGGTGGTCGAGACACCGAAGCTCCTTCTTTAGTTGCCATGGTAAAACCGGATCACACTTTCCTTGACACAACCAAGGGAATAATAAGTGACCAGGCTCTGATACCAATTGAAATTTAGTTTTACCAAAAAATTCTAATTCTTATTAGTATGTTCCAACATGACCTTTCTAACCAAGTATGCAATAAATTAAAGCATTAACGACACAAGACTTTGTTACGCAGTTCGGTGAAATTCACCTACATCTGCGGGGCCTGACCCAGTTCAGAATGAATCCACTAATTAGAAAGATATAGTACAAAGTACATCATACAAAATACTTATCTTTACTAACTATAACGTGTGAATTTTGCAAGCTCCCCTTGCTACCGATCCGCCTTGATCAGACTCCATCTGACCTCGAAACTCGTCGATGCTGGATCTCCTCCTCCCGATGAATTAAGGTAGTGATTCTAAACTTTGAACAGCATGTCAAATATGTTGGAACATAGAATTCTGGCTCTTTGCAATTCTCGCGAAAGTATAAAAATCTGTGTGCAGATTTTCTCTGTTAAATCCGTAATCAATGCAGCCGTGGTTGTCCCCTTTTATAGCCCTGAGCAGATTGGAATACTCACTTATTATCTTCACAATATTCCTATTCCAAATCTGCTTCTTGAAGCATATCCAAATCCTATAAATAAAGGGATTTTCCTTATCACAATGTATATATTCGATAATATCACTCCATATATGTAGGAATTTTCCATAAATCAACTATGCTTCTATACGCCTAATATATAGCAGAATATTCAGATTTCCATAACTCACAAATACCATAATATTCTGTCTTCTTTTTCCGTACACATCCTTGGCGTAAATATGTTGTTTTCGCATGTTCCAACATGGAAAGTTTTTCGTTTCCAAATATATCCAGAAAAACTACTAATTAAATATTCAATGCATATCTCTTGACTTTACAATAGTGATATAATTTCTAATTTGGAAGGTTTCTTTTATGTTGACACTTTCTAACTATGGCAAGTTTAAGGATATCCATTCATTTCACTATTCTTTCTTTCAATTCAATTTTATATACTCATTTAGCATCTCCTGAATTATAACATTAGAAAATGGTGTGCCACTAATAGAAAATTAGATAGAGTAATTTAGATATGAAATTCTTCATTTTCCTTCTCAAATCTACCTCATTCCTTGCGTAAAACTATATCTTTATACTACCTAAATTGTTTTTTATTCAATTGTGTAGCGCTGCTCCTTCCTTTCATTTTTCATCGATTTCAAGCCTCTCCATCCTTCCACTTTATCCCATCGTCACACTATTTGCATCCCCCAGAGTACGCTTTGTCATCAACACCTTTGCCTTGCCACTGGAGCATCCTCCATCGTACACCTTGGCACCGATGCTTTGAGGTTTGATATTCAGTTGATTATTTAAGGCTCGAAGGTTAAATTTTTTTTAATTAGGTTTGAGTCTAAGTTTCGATTATGCTATTTGTGGTTTGAGATTCTGAACTTGTATTGTTCTTGTCATAGGATTGGGGTTCTCTGTTGAACCAATATTCTTTTCTAATTGTGGTATTCTTTGTTTTGCTTGAAGAATACCGGAAATTGGCAGTTTTTTTTAAAAACCTCCAACATATCAATTCTATTTTTAGTAAAACCACCTTACTGCTATCTCTCTTCTTCGCTCTGAAAAAGGCGATTCTTACTGTATAACGTCTCCTTCACCTCCACTTCCAGCCATGGCGGCGACGCCATGGAACACGGCAAACCCATCCTTCGCCCAAACCCTGAAACAAACCCCTCTCTCCTACATCCCACCTACACCAGATCTCCATCCCCATTTCAATTACAAAGGGGAGCTCGCAGTCCTATATCCGGAGGACGAAATTGACCTATTAGCTGCTCCATTCTCAAAAGCCCTTATCGACAAATTCAGCAGAGGAAGAGAGACGGACATCGATTGAAGTTTCACTGTTCATATGTGCGATTGAAGTGTGATACACACACTGGGATAAATTTTCATCTCATCTTCCTTCTTCTTCTCTGATAACGGTCATTTTCATTACTCCGGCCGCCGTCCATGGCGGCTCCAACGCCAAATCCCTCGCCTGAGATTCCTGCTAACAAAAGCTTCCTGCAAGCTCTCAGCTCCAAACCTTCCCCGCTCTTCTCCTCCCTCCCTGACACACCAAATCTCCACCCAATTACGGAATTTAAGGGCAAGATTGCCTACATCCTTCCTCCGGAGGAAGGCGAAATTCTAGCATCGCATTATTAGAATGCTCTTGTTGGAAAATTTAACCGTGGAAAACCCCCAATGGAAACCTTACTCTCTGCTTTCAAATCAATTGGATTCAAATCCAAATTCCAACTTGGTTCTACTGACTATCGACATGCTCTTATCCATTTTCAGGAAAGCGAGAATTACCAATGGTGCTGGATGAAAGGCCAATGGATGATTCAAGGAGCAACTATGAAGGTCCAAAAGTGGTCGCCAGATTTCTCACCAACTGTGGAATCTTCCATCGTTCCTGCTTGGGTAACAGTACATAAATTGCCTATTCATTTCTATAATACTTCTGTAATAATAGGAATTAGCAGCCAAATAGGTAGATACCTTAAGATGGATGCAGCCACTAGTGCTTTAACCAGGCCCTCTGCCATTAAGGTATGCGTAGAGGTTGACCTTCTATCCCAGCTCCCATCTTCTATTGTGGTAGGAATCGGAAATAAGGTTGCAGAGTATCCAATTGAATATGATGATCTGCCAACTTATTGCACACATTGCAAGATAATTGGACATAGCCACACTAATTGTAACTTTTTACACCCAGAATTGAGGAAAAAGAAAAATCCTGAAGTTAGTGAACTAAAGACAGTACATGTTTACACCCAGAAATCCACAGAATCCCCCCCTAAAGATACACTTAACGTAGAGGGACCCTCAACTCTATCTGTTTCCCAAAAGGAAAAGGATTCTCATAATCAAAAAATGATTTCAGGCTCTATACAAGAAAATAACTTTAACACTTCTACTGTGAGCCATAAGAAGAGAAATGTCCCTTTCTACTCACTGGATGACATATCCAAACCAATTACTACATCTTTCTGGAGAAAAAAGAGTCTACAATCTGATCTAAATCCTATCAGGGAAGACTTAACAAAAAAGAACATGATTACTATATTAAATGCCTTTCAATCTTTGGATGACTTACAGGATGATCAGTTAGATGAAGTTGTTGAGATTTTCCACGAGTCACTGGAATCTCAGGAAGCTAATGTGCACACCAATTCTAAGGAGATCTCCACAGCAAGGGAGCCTGTTCCTCAGAATACCGAACCTGGCTCCACCAGTTTTAATATCACCCCAGCTACCAAGCCCCAGTCAACTGTAATGAGGTCAGTAAAGATGATCAGGCCAGTGACCAGGTTAGTGACTCTAAAATATCAGGATCGAACTCAAATGTAGAACATACTCCTCTGGTAAGAGTTAGTAACTCTGATGAAATATCTACCCTGGATAACATGGATAACATGGATAACATGGAAAAAAACATGGGCAAATCAGGAAACACAAGTAAGAACCCTGTCACAACAATAAGAAACCTAAGATCATCTCAAAAAGCAACCACTACTGTTTTAAAATGATTAAACACACCATAATAGGAAACATATTAGTCTGGAATGTTCGGGGTTATGGAACTTCAATAGATAGATTAAAGGCTTTAAAGTCTAAACACAACATAGACTTATTATGTTTAATAGAACCTTGGCATGATAAACAAAATTTAAATACCTTGATGCATGTCCTAGGTTTTAAATATGCCCTTCCTGCTCAGAATGCTAAGATCTGGATTTTATGGAATCATGTCTTCAGTATAACTAATATACGGGAGTCTGATCAATTTTTACAAGTACAAATTTCTGATATTGTCTCCTCTGTAAGCTGGAACTATTTTTTCATATATGCTAGTGTAAGTAGACAAACTAGAGAGGCTTTATGGAATGATCTACACACCCCATTACATGCTCCCTCCATTTATATTGGTGATTTTAACACAGTGTCATCTGTAACCGAGTATAAAGGTAGGAAATCCACTCCTAAAAAGAGCATGACACAGTTCAATGGTTTTATAAACAATATGGACCTTCATGAAATACCTACTGTAGGGAATTCCTTCACCTGGAGCAATAATAGATTTAGAGACAAATGCAAGGACTTAACTTTTCAGAGATTAGATAGGGGCATTGCCACCTTAGAATGGTTAGAACTCTTTCCTAATAGTTCTATTCAAGTTTTAAACAGAATGACATCTGACCATTCCCCCCTATTTCTATCAGTTCAATCAGTTGAAGAACAAGTTCCTAGGCCTTTTAGGTATCAAGAAATGTGGTCTAATAGAGAAGAATTTAAGGCCCTAGTAACCTCTAACTGGAACCTAGTCTCTCCATTCTGTGGAATGCATAATTTGGTTTTTAAATTAAAGAGGCTAAAGCTGGAAATTAAACAGTGGAACAACTCTCATTTTGGTAATGTTAATAATAATTTGCTGCAATCTGAAAACACTGTAAGTGATCTGGAAATCTCTTTCCAGCAAACACAGGATGAAACTGTTCTAGCTGAATTACTTAAAGCACAGGACATACTGATGAGAGCCCAAAAAGAAAAAAATATCTTCTTGCACCAAAAGGCTAGATTAAATTGGTTAAAACATGGAGATGCAAACTCTAGCTACTTTCACCACTCCATTAGGGAAAAGAGAGTAAAAGCAAGAATTAGTAAAATTAAGGATGGTAGTGGGAATTGGATAACAGAACCACATCTAATTAAAGAAGAAGGAGTGAGATTCTACAAGGAATTACTTAATGAAGAGACTCCTCAAAAAATGGGAACTTACCTACAGCACTTTCTAAAAGAAATCCCTAAAGTCATCACTGATCAACATAATCTTAACTTACTGTCACCTTTTAATATTCAGGAACTTAAATTTGCAGTATTTGACCTTAATAAATCCAGTGCCCCAGGCCCTGATGGATATTCTGGTGCTTTTTACATCTTTTTTTGGGACACAATTAAATTTGATCTTTTAGAGGCAGCAAATGATTTTCTAACTAATGGAAATATCCCCAAGGCTATCTCTAGCACCTGGCTGACCTTAATACCCAAAAAACAAATACCAATCACTTTCTCTAACTTCAGACCCATTAGCATATCCAATTTTGTTAATAAAGTTTTCTCAAAAATGTTAATGGAAAGGATTAGACCCATAATGACATTACTAATATCACCTGAAGAGAGTGCCTTCATAAAGGTAGGGATATATCTGATAATGTCATACAGATGCATGAAATGACAAAAATGCTGTCTAGGAAATCACAGGTTTCTAATCTCATAATTAAATTAGATATGCAAAAGGCTTTTGATAGGGTCTCATGTTTTTTCTGAATTCAATATTACTCCAGTTTGGTTTTCATGGTAAATTTGTGCATCGAATCATGCATAATATTGCTGCTGCTCACTTCTCAGTTTTAATAAATGGCATAACTTCAGGTTTCTTTGCTTCCTCTAGGGGTATTAAACAGGGAGATCCACTTTCTCCATTTTTGTACAATATTTTGTCCGAAGCCTTTTCAAGAGGCTTACAAAAAAATTTTAGGGTTGGATACCTGCAACATTTCTCACTACCAAGGTCCTGTCCAGCTGTGTCACACCTGATGTATGTTGATGACACAGCTATCTTCCTGAACACTAATCCCTCCAATCTGAAAAGATTTAAAAAAAAATTGAAAGCTTACGAGCAAACTTCAGGTCAAAAGTCAACTTTGCTAAATCAGAATTTTATGTTGCATCAAATACAAGTGTTGCTACTGCTCAATCTATTGGTAGAATCTTAGGAATGGTGAAAGGCTCCTTTCCTTTCAAGTACCTAGGTGTTCCTATCTTTCCAGGTCGAAATTTACAGATTCATTATTATCCTATTTTGGAAAGAATAGAAAAGTGTATTCACAATTGGAAGAACAGGTGGCTAAGCTATGCAGGCAAAATCATTTTGATTAACCACAGTTTTCTCTCAATACCCACACATATTTTTGCAGTTTTAAGTCCCCCGAAGATAGTCTTAAAGAAAATGGAAAAACTTGCTTCAGGTCTTTTCTGGGGGAGCTGTGAAAACATAGTTAGGAAAAAATGGAGATCCTGGAAAAATATGAGCTTACCCGTAGATGAAAATGGAATTGATTTTAGAGATCTTAATGCTATAGTTGACTCCTTTTCCTGCAAATTATGGTGGAAACTGCAAATAAATAACACTCAATGGTCTGCTCATTTATGGTCACTCCCTGCTACTTACAAGAAATCCCATATCTGGAACAGAATATGTAAGATTACACCCAAGGACAATAACCTTTCTAGAGTCATTTTTGGTCTTGGAGAATGTTCTTTTTGGAATGCTAATTGGAAAGGTGATTGTGCTTTGTGTTATGAATGGCCCCAGGAGTTGGACATTCCTTTTGTGGATATTTCCCTAAGGTCATTCATAACTAACAGAGTTTCTTTTCTTCCAACCCTGGAGCCTCATTTGGCTACCAACACTTTTAACTTTTTGCAGGAAGTTCAACTGGTCTACCCCCATGCTGATAGGCTTGTCTGGATTCCTTCATCCTCAGGAAATTTCACTATCAGCTCTGCATACCAATGTTTCATACAAAAAAAGGTTACCATCAGACACATAATCAAGGTATGGTCTCCTTTTATCCCTAAGAAGATGTCAGTCCTAATGTGGAGAGCTTTAAACAGTATCCTTCCATTTGATAATATTCTGTGCAAGTTTGGCTTTTCTATAGCATCCATATGTCCTCTTTGCAAAAATCATTCGGACTCTCTGGACCACTTCTTTAACTCCTGTCCTTCATCTGTGGCAATATGGTATAGAGTTAATAATCTCATACACTTCCCACAAACAAGTTTGGGTAATCTGAAGAATAGAGTAGATTTCTATCTCTCATTTAAGCCTGATTCTAAGATCCAGTCTAATCTGATAACTTCTGCACTTTTAATCACTACATGGACTCTTTGGATAATCAGAAACAAAATCATTTTCGACAACATAACTTTCTCAGAGGATGCATGTTTCCAGGAAGTTAAACAATTGATTTACCTTACTTTCTCAGCTCACAACTTGAAGGGTAATATAGATAAACATAAGCATCTTATCCAACAAAGAATCATCCCCAAAATCCTTCCAAAATAGAAAAAACGAATTACTGCTGTAAACTGGTGTAAACCACTAACAGGTTACAAGATAAATACATATGCTTCATGGCAACCTAGTGGTAAATCTTCTTCCGCAGTCATTGTAAGGGATTGAAAAGGAGCGGTGATTAAAATGAGAGTTCACATCTTTCATTCTCCATCCCCATTACATGCAGAACTTTTTTCCATTCAATGTGGATATGACTTGTGCTCTGAACTGGAATTGAACTGTTGTGTTATTGAGTCTGACTGTTTACTGGTTGTAAATGGCATTCGGAAACCTATGAAATGTCAGTGGAGAGTGTTCTCTATTTGCAGCCTTCTTTATGATAAGCATTTAGTTTACCCGATCCAACACACTCCACGGGAAGCTAACACCGCAGCTGATTTTTTGGCTAAATATGCTTTGGAAAATAACTTACAGGGAGATCTAGATTTAGATAATGTTCCTGGTTTTCTTAGGGGTCTCATTCATTTGGACAACAAAAACTTCCCTGGAGTAAGAATTGGCTCTCATCTAGGAGAGTAATTAGAGTTACCATTAGCTCTCTATCTCTGCCATGAAATTTTTCCATATCTACTCTTTGCAATATCTCACAATCCATTTCGAAAAGATACTGCTGTTTTTGCTCTCTTCCAATTGCAGGTTTGAAGATGTAACTTGGCGAAGATCAGACTGTTAGTTTTGCTATGAAAGAGCATTAGCTCCTGGACTTCTCAGGCCGGATGACTGCTTCACCTTCCCTACCCAAACTTCTTTTTTTCTGATCCACTCATGGTTTATCCCGTCTATTCCGTCTTGACTGATTATCATTGACTAACTGGGATTTCAATTCTCGACTCCCCGACCTGTTCGTGATTTATCAGTCTACAGGAATTCATAGGAAACACTGGTTAGAACACGGTTGTTGTTTTACTGTTATTATTGGCTTAGAATATGTGTATGCAAGAGCCTTATCTTTGGTCTCTTGGATCATCTAATAGATGACCTCTTGTAATTTTAAATTTCATCTCGCGCCAATATTGGCAAAAACTTTAATGGTTTGGGGAGCCTAATATATTTCCCCCATCCTCGGATGGCTTAAAATTAAAAAAAAAAGACAAATTCAGCAGAGGCCGCCAAACAATGGAATTCCTCAGAAAACAAATCAAGACCATAGGCTTCAAAGGCAAAGCTCATTTATCGGCAATTGACTCAAGGCACATCAGAATCACGTTTGATTTAGATGAGGATTACCATCATTGCTGGTTAAAAAGGACCTGGTCCATGGGAGGTACCATTATGCGCATCATCAAATGAACGAAAAGCTTCGATTATGATGAAGAATCAGCTCTAGCTCCGGTGTGGCTTACTGTGGAATTTCTTTCGGTATATTTCTTCCACCCTAAAGCTATTACTGATTTGGGGAACTCCTTAGGAGAACTACTGTTTGCTGATGCCCCCACTAGGAACTTAACTAGGCCATCCACAATTCGTCTATGTGTAGAAATGGATGTTTCTAAGCCTAAACCGAATAAGATTAGGTTAGGCTCGATAGCTCATAAAAAATCTTATGCTATAACCTACGAGGATTTCCCCCAATACTATAGAAAGTGTCTTAAGCTTGGACATAGTGAATCTCACTGTAAAAGGGATCAACTGGCGACGAATGTGTACCAAATGGAAAATTACGGTTCAAGAGTACAAAACACAAAGAAGGTAGTTGATCCTAAAAATCCTATGGAAGAAAAGTCAAGGGAAATCAGAGCCTTACCAAATATTACCAAGGAAACGAACCAACCCACCACTAAGGTCTACCAACCTAAGCCTAACCAAAACCAACAAAAAACTACCACCCCACTCCCTATATTTCCCCCTCAAAGTGTTAAGACCACAACTTCCACTTCTGAAAATAGATTTGCTATCCTAGAGGAATTAAACTCTGATGATCAGCCTGCTCAAGCCTTACAGACCTACTATAATGAACAACAAGGAACTTCTCATAGAGAAGGCAAGGCTAAGGATATAGAGAATAGTGATCATCAGCTCAAGGCCCCTACCTCTAAACCCTGATAGCAGCAAATATGGTTTAACTACATGTGGATCATTCAGATGAAAATATTCATTCCTCACAAGAATTGATCCACAACCAACAAATCTTAGAGACTGAAGGAAATACCTCGGAAAGTAACTCATTTGAAGATATCTTAGAGGAAGGCTATGAATCCAGATGCTACAACACAGCTCCATCATCTCCCCAAAAGAAGAATATCCTTTTAACTTCCTTTACTGATGATACATTATGTGATAAAGTCAAAACTCCTATAAATTCTAACATCTTTCTCTCTGATCAGTTTTCCTGGATCCCTAACAAGGAAATTATTTCAGATATTGACTCTCCGCAAGTAAAGGAAAAGCACAAAAACATCAACAATCTTAGGGACATTAAGGATGCAAACATTAAGGTTATACAGCAAGAGTAAAATCCCATGACCCCATCATCAGAGTCATCTTACCTGCAAACATCAGCTCAGGTTAATCTCCCTAAAAGGAGTTCCAGGTTAGCTTTTAAAAAACAAGGTTTCTAATGACAGTTAAATGCATAATTTGGAATATCAGAGGTTTATCAACTTCTCAGGTTAGGCTAAAACACCTGTCTAAGAAACATAAAATGGACTTATTAGTTATAATTGAACCTAAAGGTCAATTAAACCAGCTAGACATGTACAAAAAGATGTTTTGCTTTCGATATCACTTAGGTATGATTCATAATAAAATATGGATCATGTACTCTGATAGGATTGACCTAAATCTAATAGCAATCCATAATCATTACATACATGTGGAAATACACGTTAAAATTATGGATAAGAAAATTAAGGCCTTCTTCATTTATGCTCCACATAATAGAGATGATAGACTTCAGGTTTACAATGATTTGACTACTAGATTTGATAATTCCCCAACCCTGATTGGAGGTGACTTCAATGTCATAAGGTCAATGAATGAATACTCTGGTCCTAGCTCTCCAAATTTGAACTCTATCTCATATTTTGATACTTTTATAAATGATGTCCAGATATCAGATTTAAACACAGTAGGAAACCATCTAACATGGAGCAACCACAGATCTGTAAACCCCACCTCCAAGAGATTAGATAGGGTAATGGGAAATAACAGTTTCTTTAACTCATTCAACCACTCATCTGTCCAAATCCTAAGCAGAACATCATCTGATCACTCTCCCTTGTTACTAGACATTTCAAACTCAGACATCACATCCCCTAAACCCTTCAGGTTTCAGGAAATGTGGTTCAATAGAAATGAATTCATGGACCTAATCTCCAATAGCTGGTCCTAACCTATTCAGGAACAGGGTTTAGTTGGTTTTTCCTCAAAACTGAAAAGACTTAAAAATGAAATAAAAACATGGAATAAATTGGTCTTTGATAATGTTTATGATAACATTACAACATCAGAAATTGAAGTTGCTAACCTGGAAACCCTTTATGATATATCACATTCAGTTAGTGACAGAATTAATTTGAACATGGCTAAGGCTAAATTAACCAGACACCTAGTTGAACAAAACATTTTCCTAACACAAAAGACCAGGATGAAGTGGCTTAAAGATGGAGATTTAAATTCTAAATACTTTCATAAGTCCATCTATGAAAATCATGCAAGACTATCAATCATGAAGATACAAGACCAGGAAGGAAACTGGTTGAACTCTTAGCCACAAATAGGTGATGCAGCAGTCAGCTTTTACAAAACACTCCTCTTTGATGAAAATGATGATCCCTCGGGCCAATGCCTCTCATTCCTAATGAAAGAAATCCATCCTTCTATTTCCGATCAGGATAACACTCAATTGTTAAAACCTATAAACATAGATGAAATCAAATCAGCAGTTTTTTATTTATCTCTAACTGCAGCCCCAGGGCCAGATGGTTTTCCAGGATTCTTTTATAGGAAAACATGGGAGATAATAAAAAATGATGTTATAACTGCAGTGCTGGAATACCAAGCTGGTATTCCCATACCAAAATCGATGGCAAGCACACTGATTGCACCAATACCAAAAACCAAAACTCCTAAAGCCTTTAGTGAATTCAGAACCATAAGCCTCTCTAATTTCATCAATAAACTCATGTCAAAGATTATGGTAGAAAGGATCAAACCATTCATGAGCTCCCTAATTTCAGAGGAACAGTCAGCATTTTTTAAAAGGTAGGGACATTGCGGATAATATTCTGATGATGAAGGAGGCAGTTAGACTGTTTAACAAGAAATATGAATCTTTAAACCTAATTCTTAAACTAGATATGATGAAGGCATTTGACCGAGCCTCTCTTTTTTCTAAAAAATTAGCTGGTCAACCATTAACACTCTTCTATTAAAATTAGGATTTCATGGCCATCTAGTAAAAATCATAACGAACAACATCAACTCAACATGGTTTTCAGTTCTTATAAATGGATCACCTTGTTGATTTTTTAAACCTACTAGAGGTTTAAAACAAGGTGATCCATTATCACATTTCCTCTTTAACATCTTGACAGAACTTTTAACTAGAAACCTTAGGATCCAATTTTTAAATGGAAACATTAAATAATTCCAAACACCAGGACCAGCAAACACAATAAATCAGCTATCCTTCACTGATGACACAGTGGTGTTTCTGAAGGGAACAACAAAATCCCTAAAAACGATAATGATTTTTCTGGAGATTTATCAAAAAGCTACGGGTCAGAAAGTTAATTTTCAGAAAAGGGCCTTTTACTTAGGGAAGTTAAGTGCAAATAAGAAAAAAGAGATTGAGGACATAACTAACATGATCCAAGGAACACTTCCATTCACTTACCTAGGTGTTACAGTTTTTAAAGGAAGGAAACTAAATCTCCATTTCAAAAATCTAATAGACTCGGTTAATAACAAAATTTCTAACTGGAAAAATCAATGGCTTTCAGGAGGGGGTAAGATAATTTTGATAAATCATGTTTTAACTTCTATACTCCAACACACATGGGCTGTTACAGCACCAACTAAGCACACAATTCAAAAACTTAAATCCATTTTTAGTAATTTCATGTGGGGAAAATAGAATACGGACAAAACAAGCACTGGATCTCTTGGGAAAGAATTTCATACCCACAGAAAGAACAAGGTCTTGGTATAATGCATATTCAATCCATAATTAACTCATTCTCAACTAAAATCTGGTGGAAACTCCAATTAGGACAATCAACTTGGTCAAAATTTATGTGGTCATTACCTTCCCATGCTAGAAAGTTTGAAACTTGGACTAGGTTCAGAGAAGTTAATGAAAGGGCTGAATCATACTCACAGGTTATCATAGAAAAGGGATCCTCTAATTTTTGGATAGCTAATTGGTTAGGTTCAGGTTCTCTTATAAATCAGGTGGAAGACTCTCAGGTACAAGTCCCCTTTCCATTCCTTACAGTATCTGAATTTCAGCTAAACAAAGGTATTTACATCCCTCAACTCTCCAATTTATTCAATTCTTCCATAAACTCAGAGCTTTTGAAGGATGTGACATTAACATATCAGCAGGATTATATCATATGGAAACCTGATACTTATGGTTCATTTTCAATTAAATCAGCATATCGGGTTTTCAGACCTAAAAAACCTGACTCTGATATTTTTACAAAGGTTTGGAACCAGACTTTTCCAAAAAAAGTTAGCTTCTTCATGTGGAAAATGCTACTACATGCTTCACCTTTTGCTGATATTCTCATGAAAACTGGTCTAAACTTACCTTCCAAATGCACAGAATGTGATAGTATAGACTCCTTATCACATTATTTTAATTCATGTGCCACAACTATGTTTTTATGGAATAAAATGCTTGAAGCTCTTAATATACCAACTAGATTCTTCAACACCATCAGGGATAGATTGGAATATTACTGGTCTCTTAAATCTCCTTCATCTGCTCATCATTCCATATTTATTGTTCTTCCTTGTTTAATATGCTGGGAGTTATGGAAAACTAGAAACAAACTGATCCATGAAAACAAGAAGACCTATGTTCAGTCTCAATGGAAAAAACATCTCTAATCTTTGCTTTATGAGCTACTCAGTTCATCCTAAAGTTCTTTGCCATACACAATGTAATCTGGTTACTAATGGACTAATGCCACCCTTTAAAAGGAAAAGGAAAAAAAGGCTGAATCTAATAAAATGGAATCCACCTGACCATGGCCTTAAGGTTAACTGTGATGCAGCTATAGAAGGGGATATGTTAGGGTGTGTCATTAGGGATACTAATAAACAGGTAATACATGTTGTATCATGTTGTATGCAAGTGACTGATAACTCTTTATTGCCTCACCTTGTAGTTTTAAAGGTTGAAATGATGTCTATCTTCACAGGATTAGAAGCTGCTAGAGGAAGGACTGACCAGGTTCAAATTGAATCGGATTGTTCTTCGGCGATACAAATCATACACGGTCAGCCGTGCCCCTGGCCTCTGAAGCACCTTCTGGATCGGATTAAATCAGCAACCTCAACATTTCAAAATGTTATCTTCAGCCATATTCACAGAGAAGGAAACCAAACTCCTGATTTTCTAGTAAAATTAGCAGTTAGAAGAGGATACATCACTCAGTTTGAAGAAATTCAAGCATCACAGAGATTCTTATTTCTCAACCGTAGGGAAACCTTATTCCCCCAGTTCAGATGGAAACACCACTTCATTAGCTAGGCTCTCTTCATATCACTAGAGCCACGTTGTTTGAAATCTCTTGATAGTCTGACCTTCATGAGCTTAACACAGGGGTGGAGGGCTTATAGAAGGAAACACAGTCAAGGGATTTCAATCAACAGGAGCTTCAAACATTGATATAGGATCTTCTTTGGATTGTTTTGTAAATTAACAATCATTTTGCTCTCCATTAGGGTGTGGGAACCCTTAATATAAAAAAAACCCCGCTCATCGATGATGAGTGTTTTGAGTTAAAAAAAAATCAAAAATTCTATTTCTAACCCTAAGATAATTTTATAACCAATGATCTACTTTTTGTAGTACAATCCAGGTTGAAGAACCTAGTATTATTGATGAAATAAACTACTATTTTCTTTGTATTATAGAAGGTCTGAACTTCGTAGATAAACTACTATTTTCTTTGAAGGTTCATGTCTAACAAAATCTTATCCAACAACACTCTGCGTAAGAACTAATAACTTAACATTACATATTGATTCCTATGAACTACGTTTGTAAACTATGACTCTTCGTTGTGAGAGATAAACCTACAGTAATCTCTAACAAAATCTTATCGAATACAGTATATAGATCCAATACCAATCCAATCAAAGTATTACATAACTACTTTGAAATTCTTACCTTAATAACGACCCGGCCGTTAAGAACAACGGCTATTTCACTGTTACTGAGTGTGAATTTTAGTGCGATTGTGTGTGTGATTTCTGATCTCCACCTCTTTCATCTTAACCCAATTTCCTTCTTCCTCAATCGAAAGACCCTTCTTCTCCTGGGCCGAATCAAAAATTGCTCGCCGGTAACGGCTTCTCCGGCCGTTAACGGTTCTAGCTATGTCTGGATCCACAAATCTGGTCGCTCCGATACCTAACCGGGATGCTACATCCTCAAAAACAAAGCTCCGCCACTATCCAACCTTCTCCCCAGTAACCCCGAACTAGTTCCCAAATCCCAACATCTAGGTGAAACAGCCTGTCTATATTCAGATGAACAAATAGCAATGCTGTCCTCACACTATGCAAACGCCTTGGTAGGTAAGTTCACCAAGGGCAGATGTTCGATGGAACAATTGGAACAGGTCTTCAAGACCGTGGGTTTCACAGGTAAGTACCAACTCGGCTCCCTTGATTTCAAGCATGTACTTATCCGTTTCGAATTGCTAAATGATTATCAGCGAGCATGGATGAAAGGTATATGGAATTTTAACGGAATTCTTTTGAAAATGCTAAAATGGACCCCTGATTTTTCAATTCATAAAGAATCTCCTATTGTTCCTGTTTGGTGTACGATTAGAGAAGTCCCATTATACTACTACAATTCTGCTGCTATAGAGTCCATTGGTAACAGCATTGGCAATTTTATTAAGACTGATCTGGCTGCTGATAGTTTAACAAGACCATCGGCAATTAAACTATGTGTAGAAGTAGATCTTCTTAAACCTATCAGTACCTACATTAGGCTAGGATCTGTGACTAATAACAGAAGATATCCTATTGAATATGAGGACATCCCCCTCTACTGTGACCATTGCTCTAAACTAGGGTATTCCATAACTCAGTGCAGAACTTTCCCCCCCAACTTTAATGTTCAAACTGATGTTCAAACGGATGTCCCCAGCATAACTCAGAAAGAACCAATATGGCAGGCCACAGGAAAAAAATTTACCATTCCTCCTTTGCTCTCCACAGATGAACAAATAGATATAGTTGAGCTTGGCCATACTGTTGAATTGATCCCTCGAACCCTATCTCCTAATCTGAAAGCTGGTAGTCAATTTATACCTACTAAGTCCCCTATAACTGCTAACAACAACACACCAGTTTCTTGTCCTAGACATACATCTCAGATCCCACTGGACAACTCCATCTCTAAATTGCTTGATGGTACTGCTTTAGGTAATTTTATTCCAGTGACTTATGCTACCGATGATATATAGGTTGGGACCTCCCATCCTGATTTTAGTAAACAAATAAATGCATCCACCTCTCTTCAACATAGATTGGGGAACAGGTTCTCTGTTTTACAGGTGGACATGGATGAACCAGCCCTTGATCAGGAGGCTACCTCCAATTTGATTGACAGTTCAAGCTCTTCACCAATACTGGACCATAGCCTCTTACCAGGTAAGGCAAAAGGTAAAAAAATAAATTATTTTAGCCAAATTAACAAAATGATGCTTAGATCATCTACTAAGAGTCATAAGTCAAATGAACAATGACAGGTCCTCTTTCAATTAATTTCCTAGTATGGAACATCAGGGGTATGGAAACATCAATGCTCAGACTTAGTAACCTAGTTAAACTGAAAAAAATTAAATTTTTATGAATAATTGAACCCATGCATGACAACTCTAAACTCCAATACTATATGGATATTCTTAAATTCTCCAATGGTCTCACTTTGTATAATGGAAAAATATGGATTATGTGGGCAAATTGTTTTTCAGTTAACCTCCTCTCTTCTCATGAACAGTTCCTCCATGTGCATATTTCCCATATTTCCTTTGACTTACATATGGATGCTGTTTTCATATATGCTCTTAGGGATAGGGAGGGTAGGAAAATCCTATGGAATGACCTATCTGCCCTTATTCCTGGGGACACTGTTTTCATAGGGGACTTTAACACTATTTCCTCCATTTCTGAATATAGAGGGCCTAGCACTCCATCCTTGGGTAGTATTAGGGACTTCAATACTTGGATAAACACCTCTGGTATTCAGGAAATTAGTACGGTTAGTAATCTTTTCACTTGGTGTAATTCAAGACTAAGAAATCCTACCTCCAAAAGACTTGATAGAGGATTAAGTACTATCTCTTGGAATAAAAAATACCCTTCCTCGTCCATTCAAATTTTAAATAGGCAGACTTCTGATCACTCTCCTTTGCTCCTTAACATAGCAAACTTATCTACTCTCTCTCCAAGACCATTTAGATTTCTTAATGTTTGGTTTAATCGTCCTGATTTTATCACTCTAATTCAAGAAAACGGGGATAAATGACTGGGTCAGACTGGTTTACTAGGTTTCTACCTAAAATTGGTGAGGCTTAAAAAACAGATTATAATTTGGAACAGGGAGTCCTTTGGGAACATTGACACTAACCTAATTAGGGCAGAGGAATCCCTATCTGTTTATGATTTGAACCCTTCCCAAGCTGAACTCATTAATTTAAATCTGAAAAGAGCATTACTGTTGAGAGCTCAGAAAGAAAAGGAGAAATTTTGGAAACAAAAGGCAAGATTAAAATGGAATAAGATGGGAGATAACAACACATAGTTCTTCCACAAGGTGGTTCAAGAAAAAAATTGTCGTCTACAGATCTCAAAAATAAAAAACAGCAATGGCCAATGGATTAATACTCAATCTGATATTCAAAATGAGGCCATATCTTACTATTCTGATCTGTTATTCGAGCCTCACCAGGTACCAAATGACACCTACTATTCTCATTTCCTGAGTCAAATCCCTTCTACAATTACTTCTCAAGATAACATAAATCTAGCTAAACCAGCCTCAGAATCTGAGGTTGAGGCAGTAATAAAAAGTTTAAGCAAGAATAGTAGTCCAGGGCCTGATGGATTTAGCAACAAATTCTACTCTAAATGCTGGTCCACAATAAAAAAAAGGATTTAGTTGAGGCAGTTAATGATTTTATTAGGGGCTCTCCTCTTCCTAAAGGTATATCTAGTACATGGATCACACTAATTCCTAAGAAAACTACTCCATGCTCATTTGATGATTTCAGGCCTATTAGTCTTTCCAATGCTCTTAATAAAATTTGCTCAAAAGTTTTAATGGAAAGACTAAGACCATACATGGACAGATTGATTTCCCAAAACCAGTCAGCATTCATGAAAAATAGAAACATTACTGATAATATCCTCTACCTTCAGGAAATGGTTAGATTCTTAGATAAGAAGTCTAGGGTTCCAAATTGCATTCTAAAATTAGACTTACAAAAGGCATTTGATAGGGTAAATTGGGACTTTCTAAGATGTGTCTTGATGAAATTTGGTTTTCAGGGTTCTTTTTTAAATGCTGTTATGTCTAACCTTTCACAAGCTCACTTTTCGGTTTTGATAAATGGTAATCCTGTGGATTTCTTCAAAGCAACTCGAGGTATCAAACAAGGTGACCCTCTTTCCCCTTTCCTTTTCAACATTTTTTCGGAGGCTTTCTCTAGGAGTTTATCTTTTATTTTTCATAATAGTAACCTATCTTACTACCAGATTCCATCTTCTTGTTCAGCAATCTCTCATCTTATGTATGCTGATGATACTATTATCTTGATGCAAGCCTCAAAAACAAATTTAATCAGAATTAAGGCCTTTCTAGATATATTTGAACTCAGTTCTGGTCAAAAATTTAACTTTCACAAATCTGAGTTCTTCATCAGCAAACGGGCTACAATCATTAAACTTAACCAGATGAGACTGATCCTGAAAATGAAACAAGGTTCTTTTCCTTTCCAATATTTAGGATGTCCTATTTTTAAGGGTCGAACCTTAAATAAATATTACCAACCACTTATGGAAAAGCTGGATAAAAGGATTCAGAATTGGAAAAATAAGTGGTTGAGTACTGGAGGGAAATTAGTACAGATTAATAGTTGTTTATATTCCTTGCCTCAACACTTATGGGCTGTAACTAATCCCCCGAAACACATTATTAAATCTTTCGAAAAGAAGCTGGCTAGGTTTTTCTGGGGAGAAACCGATGGGAAAAGAAATAAGACATGGAAAAAATGGACAGATTTGGCAAAACCAAGATCTTTAAATGGCTTAGGCTTCAGATCTATCCAAGGAATAGTAGATGCATGCTCCCTTAAACTTTGGTGGAACTGTCAGTTAGGAGTAACACTGTGGTCTGCTCAGTAAACTCCTTAGCTGAAGACAATTCCATTATTATTCATGGTAAGGGGACATGTAATGCCTGGACATCTACTTGGTGCCCCAATGGTCCACTGGTAAATAAGATCCCAAGCAACATAATTGACATTTTCCAGGGATACTCCATATCAGATTTCATTAATAACAAATCACATATTTTACCTGTGATATCACTTTACCTGGAAAATGATACTGCCATTTTCTTACAGGAGACTGAATTAGTGGAATGCAGAGATGACAGACTTATATGGAAACCTGACACCTCCGGGAATTTTACTTTCAAATCTGCATATCGAACAATCACTTTCTCTCCAGGTAATTTCCCGGTTAACAAATATGTTTGGAATGTCGTATTGCAAAAAAAGGTTTCGATTTTCACTTGGAAATTGCTCCACTCTTTTCTACCCTTTGATGACATACTTATAAGCTGTGGTTTTAGTTTGGCTTCCAAATGCCCGGTTTGCTGTCATTCTGACTCAATTAACCATTTTTTCATATCATGCACACTGGCAAAAGCTATTTGGAATAATCAAACTTCCCTGATTCTTTTCAATCTGCCTGATCATTAATCTATTGCTCAGAGATTTTACTCTCTATGGAACTGCTATGATTTACCCAAAGGTTACCAATTGATTTGTAAAATACTCCCATCGATTATCTGCTGGTGCCTTCGGAAGGCTAGAACTAGGTATATTTATGATCAGGTTCCTTTCTCGGTTAACCTCATCTGTAGGGAGATTTCTGGCCTCATCAACCTCTCCCTCTACTCATGCCCTACAGCTTTCAGTACTCATACTGGTCTCCCTAACCCACTCAGACACCTCACACCCATTCTCAGACCACCTCCGAAGCCAATTATAAAACCAGTCTCATGGGAAAAGCCAAGCAGAAATTGCATAAAAATAAATACCGATGCTTCTTGGCTCTCACACACAGCCTCTGTTAGGTTTATTGGGAGGGATAGCTCCGGCCATCCTCTTTTCATTAACTCATTTTCTATAGAAGCAATATCTCCTCTTCATGCTGAGATGTTAGCAATCCTTGCTGCATGCCAATCCTTGCACGACTATGATGGCTCGACCATAATTGAATCTGATTCTCTACTTGCCATTAATATGATTCATGATCCTTACTCAGCCAACTGGAAGCATTTCAATTTGGCTTATAAGATAAAGAACCTTTTACACGGAGTAGTGCTTCAACATGTATATAGAGAATGTAACTCTGTGGCAAATGTTATTGCAAAATTTCACTCATCTAATAACCAGCCTCTTACTCTTATTAATTTGCCGATCAATATCAAGGGCCTTATTGACTTGGATAGGAAGCAGGTTCCTAATCTCATAACATACAGGTGTGGCCATACTAGGACATGATACTGCTGATGGTAATTTCTCCTTTGCAGGTACTAGCCACCAGTTTTTCAACATCAAGACGATGATACTCGTACGGTCCATGACAAGCTCGGCGGAAATACACTCATGTTCATCATCAGATCAGCCTCTGCTTACTCATGTTGCACTGTTGCAAGTGCCTACTTCTGGTTTGCTGATCTGCAGCTTTTCAGCAATCTCCTAGCTTAGATTTCTCCCTTTTGCTAGACCGATTAATAGCTCACTACAGCTTAGTTAGGTTACCTGGCCAAAGTACGGATTAACACGGGGTGTGGAGATTCGTACATTTGGAATCTCAACTTACTTACTTTACCTGGTACTACTGATTCTGTATATCTATTAGCTTAGGCTATCCATTTTGCGGGCAATGTTGTTGCCTTCTGTAAAAATCTAACTACTCTACTATGGTTTTCTTGGCTTGGGGTACCAATACATCAACCCCCACCCTAGGGTGCCTTCCATTTAAAAAAATACCTTAATAAAAAGAGTCTGTCTCGTGCAAAACCGCCTTACCGTAAGACCAGAGACTTATAGCAATTTAAGGCAAAAGGCAAACAATTTTTGGGGGTCCTGGCATAATTAATTTATTGTCGGTGCCAACTTAAAATGCGTGAAAAAGTAGGGGGACTAACCAGCAAATACCATAAATAAGGAAGGAAATCTGAGAAAAAACACGGGTTTGATGAAAACGCACAACGCAAAACAAGCTTCCAAAACATTCTCACAGTTTCAATCGATCTCAACCACTGCAATCCATCGATCTTAAACTTTCAAAGATCAAATCCAAAACTTTTGCGATTAACAATGAACAACGACGATCAACAAAAAAATCAGGTTCGTGATTCGAAACTACATAATCAAATCAGTTTGTTGAAAAATATACAATAAGATTATGTGAATTTTATTTATTTTGCAGACCATAAGATGATACCAAAACCGATTGATTGGATTGGTATCATCAAATAAATAAGAAGATGATAGCAAAACCGAAACTTCATCAACAAGCCTTCTCAACAATGAACGACAAATTACTGTGGTGAACGGCACAATCAATGAAATCGAACAAAATTCTGTAAAAGGTGAGTATGAAAAACTGGAATCATCATATAAAACCTGGTTTAATATTCTTGCGAATGTTTCAGGTCTTATTGCTTCTGAATATTTTGACGCGGACTGATCTTTCAGCTCAAAAAGCTTCTGAGTGTTGTAATGTTCAAAATTGATGCTCTATACTAGTATGTGAAAATAATGTTGTAGATCTGTATCAACTTGACCAGAATAAACTGTTATGTGTTGTTACTGATATAAAGATTGATGTGTTAATGAAAGTTACTGATACTTTTGTATCTGATGTGAATTGTTATTGAATATTGGCTACTAGAACTAGTGTATCATGCTATAAATAGAATGAGTGATTTAATTATGCTCCTTCATAAAACTGGATGCTCAGTTCTGGCATGGGTAAGACAAACATGCATATACTGCTATGTGATGTTTCTATTATACGGATTGATGTTTTGATAAAAGTGTTTAATTCTTTTGCACCTAATTCAAAAACTTACCTGCATATACTAGTATGTGATGTTTCTATCATATATATCGGTGTTTTAATAAAAGTGTTTGATGTTTCTACACAATATGTCAACTGTTAGTGAAATTGATAGAATTGATCTGTGATTTTATAATCGAACTAAATGATCTGTGATTTTACTAATAGATCTACCAGATGATTTTTCTAACCTATTGGAGATAGATGCAAGGGAGTGTTTGCAAGGAGTGAGAGCAAGAACTTGGGAAGAGCTTAAAAAAATATATCGAGCACATGCAACTGTGCTTGGATTTTGTGTAAAGAAGTCAACATCAAGACAGTCAAACCAGGGAGTAAGTAGGGAAAAGTATTTCACATGCTCATGTGAAGGAAAGTCCATTTTGAGAAATAAAAACACACCTACTCTACAACCAGAAAGAAAGAGAAAAAGAAAATCAAAAGAGTTTCCAGTGATAAGAACATGATGCAAAGCTCAGATCAGGATCAAGTTTATTGATGAAAAGTTCTACAAAACCAAGCACCACTTTGTTGAGTATAACCATGAGTGCACAAGATCAGAATGACAGTACCTGCAACATAGTGAAAGAAGAATAAAAAATGAGAAAGCAAGAGCAATCAAAGCTATGGAAAAAGCAGGTCTCAAACCAGCAGCTAGTTACAAATATTTAGCATGTGCTGCCCAAGGAGAAGAAAATGTAGGGCACACTATGAGAGATCACATTAGTTATGTGAAAATGTACAAAATGGACACTATAGAAGGGGGAGATGCTCAAAATGTCATAGATGAGCTTTATCAGATTTCTGCTGCCGAGGAAGACTACTTTTTTAGATTCAAGCTCGATAATGAAGGAAAACTAACAACACTCTTTTGGAGAGACTCAATGATGAAATAATATTACATGATATATGGTGATGTTGTGATTTTTGACACCACGTATCGGACAAACAAGTATAATGTCAGGATAAACAACCACTGGAACAATGCAATGTTTGGGTGAACTTTTATTGGAGACGAAAAGGTTGAAACTTTTGTATAGCTGCTGGAGGCATTAAAAAAATCAATTGAGGGGGGGAGGGACAACCAGTGACTATATTCATTGACTAGGATTTAGCTATGACAAAGGCAATTAAAGAGGTATTTCTAAACTCTGTCTGATGATTGATGTTTCAAGTTATGTGTTTAACCTTTTAAATATTAATGATGATGTTTAAAGTATTCCTTCAGTGATGTTTTAAACCAGTGTCTAACTTGTTATATTATTCAGTTAATGATTCATTAAAAAGGTCCAACCTGTTATGTGATTCAGCTGATATCTTAAATATATTTTTTAGAACATTGCTTCTCATTAGCTGACTTGTGATGTCAATAATTTAATGTTTTAAATCATCACCATAACCTATTTTAGAACATATGAAAACTCATCATGGACATGTATACAATTTCTCTTGGTGTTTACACTGCAACATGAGCATCCTACATTTATAATAGATAATCCATTAGCAGCATATAATCTTTTTAAGAAACTGGTTGATGGTGCACATACTAAAATTGTTGTTTCCTAGGTATTCAAAGAAACAAAACACAAACTCTGTTTGTGGCACCTGAAATAGAATGCAATTAGCCACTACGGTAAAGTAAAAAGTGATGAAGAATTTGGAATGACATTTGACCACTATTTGAAAGGTTGTGCAAATGAAGAAGAATTTGAAAGATGCTGGAATTCCATGCTAGAAACCTATCAGCTGGAAGAAAAATATTGGTTCAAGCGCTTGTACGAACTCCGGGATAAATGGTGCACTGCACTAAGCAAGGATTTCTTCCCAGCTGGAACTTTGTCATCACAGTGTAGTGAAAGTACCAACAAATCAATCAGCTTTTTTGCAATTTTTGGAAAAATTGTCAAAAGTTGGAGAATCGCAAAGAGAAGCAGGGAATACAACGGATCAATAGGAAAACCAAGAGCAGTTGTAAAAGGGCCCAGATTACTGAAGCGAGCTGGGGAGATATACACTCTTAAAATTTTCAAGGACTTTGAAACAGAATGGAAATTGGCAATAGCGAGTAAAGTGGAGAAAATATTCAATATTGGCTATGAAGATGTTTACGAAGTTAGCCCAGAAAACAATGATAAAATAGAGAAGGTTTATTACATACTTAGGGATGGTAAAGTGGAGATCAAGTGTTCATGTAAATACTTTGAAGAAGTTGGGTTGTTTTGCTTCCACAGCCTTCGTGTGCTCCACTTGCGCAACATCACAACAATACCTAAAGATTATATACTGAAGAGATGGACAACGATGGCAAAGAAGGAAATATGGAACCGAGTACTTAGAGGTGCATCAACACAAAACAACGAGAACAATAGTGAGATGAAAGGTAAGATACCACGACACCATGAGATGCTCAGAAAATACTACAATTTAGTGTTGAAATGTGAAGATGACAAAGATACTCATAGAACACTTGAGGATGGTTTGAACAGGGATTCACACTACTACGCGAAGACACCTGTAGCACCGGTTTTTTTGGTTCCTAGCACCGGTTTTTGGCTGCTTAAAAAACCGGTGCCTAAGTAAGCGATGTTACATTATCACCGGTTCAAGTAAAACCGGTGCTAAATTTCTTATATTAGCACCGATTATATTTTGCACCGGTTTTAGTGACCGGTGCTATAATGTACTATGTTAGCACCAGTTTTTTGTAACCGGTGCTAAGAAAAACCGGTGTAAAATTTTTCATTCTTACACCGGTTATAACACTGGTGATAAATATAATTTTGTCGCACCGGTTTTTTTGCACTGGTTATGGAACTGGTGTTAAATCTGTATTTTTATCACCGGTTGGTAGGTAACACCAGTTTTTAAACCGGTGAACAGAAAAATAAATTCCACCGGTTAGAGTTTAGCAACGGTTTGGGAACCAGTGATAGAAACGTGTTTATTGCACCGGTAAAAAAACTGGTGCTAGAGTTTTTTATTTGTTGCACCGGTTATATTTTGCACCCATTTAAAAACTGGTGCTATGATGTATATATATCACCGGTTATTATTGGACCTTTTTTATGAGCGGTTTTGAAAGCGGTGCTAAAAGCGTTAATTTTGTACCGTTTAATATTAGCACCACTTTTGTAATCGGAAGAAACCGGTGTTAAAAGCGTGAGTAACTATTGTGGTCACTGTAAGCTGCGGCGCGCTGCCGCTCTTTCAGTTTATCTTCCCACAGCCAGTTCCTTCCTTTTGTTTTCCAAGCATGGTACCCATTATTTGTTGTGCGTAGTAACAGAACGGTGCACGAAGACAAATTGAACAAATTCCGAGCCACCATGATGCATAGACAAGAAAGTAAGTTGAAGAAAGCATTGAATCCAATGGAGTATAATTTATGACTAGCAAAAGAAAAGCATGAAGTGTTTCGTAGTGTCCTAAGATACTAGAACCCCCCTCATCGTCGAATTTGACGAGTATCAGAAGTGAAGGTCAGTTACCTTTCTCGTAAGAGATAATACTAACCACTATCCGACGATTTGTGCAAGTCCCTGTATGACATTCAATTGAGCTATGCATTTTGGCAGAGTACTTTTTGCAAAAATACGAACCCATCTCGAAGCAATTCTCCGCAGTTCATCACTCCCCAATGGAGTGTAATCTTCTAGAAATTGCTGAAACAATGCATTATATGACATGTTAAGAGAAGGATGTATATGTGAGAATAACAAATACATACAAGAATTGTAGGAAAACGTACCGGAATAATGTCAATGTCCTGTACGTGCCTAACAATTTTTTCCATGTAATACATGCAATGGTATCCGCACTCCCAAGTACTACTTTGTATCTTGTGCTGATGATGGAAAATAGAATTTGTTGAACCGATTACGAAGATGAAAATGACACGCGAAATATGAAGGTATGGGATAATACGTACATTGATGTTTATGACATCCCAAGTGTAGTTGGAAGGGTAGGACCTATTTTGTTTGGAATTGGCCCGTTGATATTTTGTTGCAATCCTACAATAGGTGGAAACATATTTTTGTCAACATGTGGAATAATATTTTCAAAAATTGGGGTTCACACAATATATGATAATATACTAAGTAACAGTAATTGTAAATAATTGAGCCAAGAGAGTACGAAAGTACAAGAACACATTTACAGGAACAACCATTTTTGTAAAACATCAAAGTTGAAGGAATGACATGAATGTGTTCCACTTACAAATGAATTATTTTGAGGCATGTTCTATTTCGTTTGGAAATTCCCCCAGTCATTGAGTCGATGCAATATACTCGATCGATTTCTGGTATGAAGACAAGCAAAAATCAATGGTCCCTATGGAAAGAAGGGAAAACCAAAAGTACTTAAGATGTATTCTAAAAATAAAATCACAGCATATGGTTGCTTTCGCTTCCATGTGGGTGGGTCTAGCTACTCGGAAAACAAATGGAACTTACTCTCGATTGTATGGGAAGATGTACATCCTCACTTCAGTGAGGCACATGACAGCCGAAACCTCGTCCGCAGTCAATTCCACCCTTTGATTTGCCTTCTGAGCCATTGAGTTTGAAGAGGCAGGAATAAACTGGACGTGGCCTCCACGAACCACCCCATCGCAAAGGTATCTTGCAAAATGATATTGTAAGTGAAGAAAATATGATGATACTTGTATCTATGGATAATGAAAGCATGCACTTCTTACGATGCCCATATATCAAGTTGGCACCCACTGATCCACTCCATTTCATCCTCTGCGTCCAAGCTGTTCATGAACAGTCTTATCTTATCAGTAAATATGGCTGTGTAGACTTCTTCTGATCCAAACACCTTTGCGTTGAAATTGATGCGGAAGACTTTGTTTGGTCCACATATTTGTGAAGATAGCCGTAAAGCATCATTAATCTGTTGAACAGCAGCGATGCATTCTTGGTCTTCCGTGGCTCCCTAATCATTGCATTGAGAATCTAATAATGTTAGTTGAACAGTATTTGTATGTGATTTAGTAGTGCATGATAATGTAAAGGCTGAAATGAGTTCTCACAAATATGTATTGCGGAGAAATCGAAGAGGGAGGATTTGGTTTCCAATTCTCCGGTGATGTAGTCTTTCCTTTTGGAAGTTGCTAATGGGTAAAATGTTAGTGATGCATAGCAAACTATCAGTCGGAATGAAATACTCTGGGGGTATGTACCTCTCCTTTTACTGATCGAGCAGCCACCTCTCCATGAGGAGTATCTTCCTTAGCCACTGGTGTGAGGTTTGTTTGAGGACTTCCAATTTCGTCAACTACCAATTCTTGGGGAGGCGGTTGTTGGTCGTTCTCCTACGTTAGTAGATGAATAACATATCATGTTATTGAAATATCTAGAAAGATATATATAAGAACCGATAAGAAGAGGAATACAAATGTCACACCTCATCATCCTGTTGCTCAATGACACTTATCAGCTTTCCCGGCCATAGAATGTTATATCCAATGGCCTAAGTGAAAAACTCAAATTCTTCGTGTTCAATCGGCAAAGGTACCTTTGGAATGATCACATGTCCTTTTAGATTTACTCGCTCCCACTTGATGGGTAAGTCAATTTCCACGTCCTTTTGAAAGACGATACCAAATGCAACTATGTCCCTTTCTCCATTATGGTTCAAAACATATAGGCAGTACTTTTTTCCTTTCTGAGAGAAGAACTTAGAGATTGGGTAAATAAATCGGTTGGACAATGACTAAGTATTCTCTATTGAAGGAAAGAAAATAATTTCGGAAGTGCAAGCGATAGATTATAAGAAGTAATGAATTGTACATGTAGCTGCCGAAGGCTGCAGCGCGCTGCAGCTTTCAGTGCCCAGCTGAGACTGAGAGCTACACCGCACTGCAGCTTCTAGCATTCATCAGCAAGGAACTGTCATGAAACATAATTACATTGGCGAAGAGACAGTTCCTCAGTTTACGGGGGAAATACGAAGTTGAAGATATAACTACTGACAACATCAATGTGATAGTAGTCACTGTATCCCCACAACATCAATGTGATAGGAAATGGAAATACAGATACTACAAATCACATAGGAAGAAAGGAACAAAAACGATTGCAGTTTACGGTATGGACTACCTTGTCATCCGCTACGGTTCCTTGTGGGTCACTACATCCCGATGCTGAAGGAATGAATACCCGGTTGTCCTTATTCGTGGGGGTGCAAGATGTAGCAAGGAAATTACGGGCCTCCAAGTGTGGGGGAATAGCTTTACCCAATTGTCCAGCTAGCCAATTTTTTTGGGCCTCAAGTAAAGCAACAAATGTTTCCTTGAGCTCGATGACATCTGTTGGTAGTCTGTTTGAATTTGAAATTTCCACAGATGGTTTTGTGTTTGTGCTCCCACATCGACTAGATGCATAACAGGTGACAGCCATAAGTGGTAGGGCCTCGTTCACCTTAGAGGTTACGGAGCAACCTCTCCAATGACCCCCATGATCCTTCTTACCCGTTGCTTGAACTAGAATATCTTCTTTTCCATGTATAACCAAATCTCCCTTTTGCTTCTTATCCAAAAGGTTTTTCTACGAAACAAAGCTAATATTAGCCATATGATCGGGATAACATCTAAGAATATCAATAGAGATAGATTCAATTATGAATTATGCTCACAATAGTGGGGGCTGCTCTTCGGACGGAGTCATTGGTGTAGGTTGATAATTTCTTGTCCTAGTTAGCCGCAAGGAACACTTCCGAGCTGTCCGGTTTGAAATCCATGATTTGAACTAAAGCCTCTGCTTCTTCTGCACTCTGACCTTCATCCAGAAGCTCGTCAATTTTAGCCTTTCTTTTCCTCTTCTTGAGTTCTATTGCAACCCTACGGTTCCCTCCACTGCCAGTGTGATGGATGTACTCCTTCTGTGAGGCGCTTAATTTTGCTGCGTCACTTACCGCCTATTTGGACATCAGTTTGTAAAATGTTCACATCGTAAATACTAGAGATTAACAATATTGAAGAAATTACCTTGAATTCAAGGGTTGATCTGTGTTTCACAAATAGCTCCTACTCATTTTTGTCCATCCAGCGATAGTCTCTCCATGCACAAGAACCCTTTTTTTTTCACAATGTACTTGTGCGCCACCTTAGTCTTCCAATTCCTCCACTCTTCTCCTGCATAAATTGTCCATTTATTTCAGAATTTATTCATCTCATTGAAAGTCATTTTGGTTTGTATATCCCAGCTAATCTGGAGGACAAGGAGACATGTTGTCAACGAGAAATGTAACGAAGTTGACATGAACAATGGAGGATTAGGACACACTTACGAGAATGTCTTCCCATGCTTCCTTCTTCATATGGTTTGGGACTGATCTCTAATTATGCCATGTCCCGAAGCGAATTCTTCGTCGGAAGGCATAGCCAACATACATCGACCATCGGCTGCGCATAACTAGGGGTTCGAAGTCATCATCGAAGAATATTTTGAGAGGCTTCTTTTGTTTCGCAAGCAACACTGACTTGCACGTGGCTGTGCCTCTGTGCTTGCAATACTCTTCAATCTCAAACTTGTCGAAGCTCCCACTCATGTCTTCTTTTATCATAGTTTCTTCTTCTTCACCCGACTTCTCTGATCCCGAGCTATATTCCTGAGCATCAGCCCCTTCCCCGCTATTGTCATCACAGTTGGCCACCTTTGGAGGGGTAACACAATTATCGTTAACAGCTTTTCTACTGCCGGAGTCAAACAATTTCTTCCTCGGCTTCGCCATTGAATCTCTTGCATGAGTAAATGAAACATAAGGAAATCTTACTCCAACACAGGCATTTTTGGATTTTCACTAAAATCTAATCGAGAACATATTGTATGGGGGCAAAAACAGGGTTTCACAAATTCGTATAGGGGTCATGTGGGTAGGAAAAAAGTATGACATTACTAGCAAGCATATCATCTATGAGCATGAAACAACACCCACACTAGTATACCAAGAAATGGCAACACAAACTCACAACAACCACACTACCAATCGGTTATACCTTATTTCGTCAAGAGCCGGCCGGCTTGTTTACCACCTTCACTGTGAAGATTCCAACCTGGCGACCAAAATTGTGGAGCAGAATGTCGACCAATTTGGGGTATTTGGTTGGCGACCGAGACTAGGAGGTTGAAGCCCGACATGAATGGTAAAGGGAGGGACACTAATTTTGGGGGAAATCGGCACAGGGTTATGGTGGAAAGAGGGAAATTTTAGGGTTAGGGATGTGGTGGGAAGAACGAACTCGGTTCAATGTGTTGGGGAGGGAAGGGTACGAAAATCGAGGGCATTGGTTATGGAGGGAAGAGGGAAACTTTTGGAGGGAAGGAAAATGCTGCATTGTTGGCACATTTTGGTGTCTTATAATTTCAAATGGTTTATTTTAAAAAAATTAATCCATACGAATGGGAGGGATATGTATTAGATTCCCCAGGGTCTGGAAATGATCGTAAAATCTTTAAAATCTTATACTCCCTCCGTCCCAAATTAAATGGTGTGAGAGAGAATTTCACGCTCATAAAGAAACTTGCCTAATCATTAATATGGGTTAAGTACGTATAAGTATGGCATATGAAAAGTTACTTTTCATAAACTACATGTTACGATGAATCGAACCATATAACATATGATAATATTATTGTTTATATATCTCCAATTATGCCATATATCTATTATTGTTTATATATCTATTGAAACTACTTACGGGGAAAAAGTCTGCTTATAGTGAAAAGGTTATTTACTGATGGATGTGATGTATGGTGGGTTAGTTACTGACGTGTAGCTGACAGAAATATATATAGTAGAATGAGGTGATGGAATAACACTGGCACTATTGTTGTTAGATATCAACAATGTGGATCTCTCTAGCGGAAGACTAAGGTCGCAATGAGAATGGGTCAACCAGAACATCTCCGAGTCATTGTTGGCAAGGGATCGATACTCGTAAACAGTGCTAGATTGAGAGTCGTGAGGTTGCTCCGTGGGACTCCAACGAACAAGAATTCAACAAAAACATACTGCATATCCTTCCGTATCGAGCCATGGCCCGAGAAGCCAGACCCGAGGAAGTGGGTGACACTACTAAGCCTAGGAAGTAATAGAGAGCATCCAAATCCAGAATAGCAAATCCCCGATAAAGTACAATAAGGAAACATAATATGCATAGAACTCGAGCTTGATAACCACGACTTGTCCGGATTCAACCAAACTTCTATCTTTTTTCGTGACCACGACTGACTAAGCCAGAGTTCCCCTCAATTTCCATCACCCAATTTTGCCTTACACATTCCTGTCAGCATTACAATATTCACTTACGAAAAATACATCGACTCATTCAGGATCGTGAAAAATGCATCGACTCGCGACCCTCATTTTCACCCCCACACTAGATAAGCTCTCAAGCCTCGAACTGTGCCTCTTCGTATCAATAACATTTTTCAACCAAAATATTTGTTCAGTTCGACCCAATTGGGTGTAAAATTCAACCCAAATGGGTCTAAAACTTACTATTCAATTGTGGTAAAATTCAACCCAAAGGACTGTAAACTGAAGCCCAATTGGTATAATGTGTTTGAACCATTAGTCTGTGCCCTTAGAACCTCTACTCTCCCAAACTCCTTCCTCCGCTGTTCCCAAGCTCCTTCCTCCGCCGTCCCCTGATCCCTCCACTATCCCCTGCTCCCTCTGCCATCCCCTGCTCCTTCCGCCATCCCCTTCTTCCAGTGCCGTCCCCTGCTCCCTCCTGCATCCTCTGTTCCCTCCACCGTACCGTGCTCCCTTCGCAGTCCTGGCACCCTCTGCCGTTCACTTCTCCATCCGTGAAGCTTCATCGGCCAAGCCCTGTCCGACCATCTTCGTACACACCACAAACACCAATCGTCAACAACCCATACTCCAAATTAGGTATGCGGATTATTTTCCTAGGGTTTGTTAACAATTTTTTTGTGCTCAATGATTGATTTCGTGATAATGCCTCATTGTGATGAAACTCATTGTGCTCTTCTTTTCATAAATGGTGAATAATTGTGTACAAACCTAACTGTTCATGTCAGGTTATTCTGGATGGCGTATTTATTCGTACTAGGATTTATAGAATGTCAATCTAGTTAAATTATTTTGCTTCTGCTTATATTATCTGAAATTGGGATTAATTGTGAATAAACATTATTCTGTATTCAGACCTTGGGAAAAAATGCTTCAATTACAATAAGGTGGTTATGTTCTGAAAGCTGTTTGTGTATTCTTGGTAGGAACTTTTCATGTCAGGTTATTCTAGTGTGTGATTCTTTCATGCTTCCGTTCATATTTTGACCACCCAGATTTATTATTTCCCTTTGTCTATTCTGACCACCCGTTAATCTTCTGGGTTGTGTTAACATTTTCCTGGCGCAATTCGTACCATAACACATTTAGTTTGACAGGCATGGCCCCCAAAAAAATGCATCCAAGCAGAGGAACAACAGTCAGAATTCAAGGAAAAAGGACAAAGTGGTCGAGATGGAGGATGGAGAGCACGGGTCTCAGATTGTTCCATCGAATGTCCCAGTACCAGCCGCAGAGACGGACTGTACTGAGCATATAACTGTCTACAAAGACTTCATTTCGAGGGGCCTCATATTTGAGAGAGGGCTGAGACCGGAAAAGCCCTTCAAGGACTACGTGAAAGAGCACGGCTGGGAGGGCTTCGTCTCACAACCGCCTCGTACAAACCAAACCATGGCATGTGAATACTTATCGCTCATGAAGTACAAGAATTCTCCAAGTGTTTTCCTCCGTGGTCATTTGGTTGAGTTGGCTTCGGATGTGATCAACAGGTTCTACAAGATCCCACCCAAGCCCTCGAGTTTGTACGAATCCACTGACTCCGTTGTTCAACAAGCTTCATGGAAAGACATCATCACGGAAATCTGTGATGACAGCGATGTAGTAATCCAGAATCTGCCACAAGAATGGTCCAACATTGAGAAAAAGTACTTGACTGAAGACATGAACGTGGTACAGTTTCATAGCTGCCCGGCTACTCCCTGTGAAAATGAATAGTGAGGTTCATCGGTCCCGTATACTGCTGCTCTACAAGATAAATAAGAACATGAGCATCGATGTTGGGGGTATAATAATGGCGTACATCTGGGATTGTGTCAATGCCCATAATTGCATAGGCTTGTTCTCACTCATCACTGCAATGTACGTGGAAGCAGGTTGCAGATTCAAAGATGATGATGTCACAATGATGCCAAAGCTCCCGATAAACCCTCTAATATTCTCGAAGAAGAAGAACATTGCTGAGTCATCTAGGGCGGCAACAAGTAAATCATCGAATGAGAACTCGAGTGGGGACATCGTAGCATTACAACTGAAGGTGGATAATTTGGTGCGTTGGACATCGCAGGTTGGAAAGATCCTCATTGCCATGTGTTGCGAGAGAATCAAGGAATTGGGTCCAATCCTTACCTTAGATTTGCCAGGGTCCAACACGGTGGAGAAGAGGGCGCGCAGGAAATGACTACCTACATTAAGCTCACGTTTTCATTATATCAGGTTGTTTCATTTGCTAGTTTAATTTGGATGTTTGACTTGTACAATTTTTTGCTTGCAAAACATATATTGCTACTTCATTGCTACTATTAAGATGTGATTTTGCAATGTCACTTTTCAAGTCACATAACGTATTCGTGCTGCATTCCAAACCAAGTGTATTTGTGCTGTATTTGTGCTGTATTTTGAATTTTGGAATGTCTTAGACGAACTGCATGACCTATTTGTTCCAGATTCATGTGTGTGAAATTACTGCAGCGCGCTGAACCAATAGAGCTGCAGCGCGCTGCAGCTGGCAGAACCTACCATAGGAAAAGGAAGGAAATTTTTACAAGGATTTACCAAAACCGCTGCAGTGCGCTGCAGCGGACAGACCTGTTCGAAATGGTGACAACTTGGAAGATAGTTGTAGAATAGTTTCCAGGGGTACAAAACACAACAAAGTACAAAAAGTAAATAAAGTTTATCTTCGACAACATTGATCGACCCCCGCTAGTCTGCAACCAACTTCATCTTCTTGGATTGATCGCCTCGAAGTTCTCGGCCATCGACATCTACCCAAATGCCCATCTCTGTGTTTCCTCCGTATTGCTCCCGCCTCAATCCCGTTGTCACTAGGTAGAGGGGAAATAGTGGGAACTCTAACCTTTCACTTGTAACTTCAAAATCAATTTCATCGCGGAAAGAGAATTTCCTACCTTGTACCACAACAGACCAACCTTCATTGCACGGGTCATTTACATAGAAAACTTGTCTTGCTTGTTCGGCCAAAATAAACTGATCATTTTCATGTGCCACACGAGTCGGGTCAACAAGGGTAAATCCCATTGTCATCAGTTTGAACCCCAGTTGTGTTATCGCACCATTGGCACTTGAATACCGGAATCTTGAATTCCCCATAGTCAAGCTCCCAAATCTCGTCAATAACACCATAGAACTACATCACAGCTAGGACTGGTTTATTGTCTTTCTTACTTGCTTGCCACATAGTCTCCGACTCAATGTATACCCCACTATTTTGTGTCGTGCTCTTCAAATCTTGGTCCCTAGTAGCAAAAAAAACCGGTCATGTCATATCCGGAATACCTCAAAACCGTACAGTTAGGCTTCCTTGCAAATGCCCTAATTTTTGGGTCGTAATCAGCAACATTGCATCGATCATATAACCAATTCACAAACTTGTCATTGTGCTCCAACTGAACTTTATTAGGGGGCCACGTGGGATGACACTCTGTGATCGAATTAAGGTGCTCGGTCACATAAGCAGTAGTCTCAAAACAATTCCTCAACACATACAAATGAACTGACATCAGATCACTATTCAATGGAGTAAATAACGTTCCCCTCGACCTCAGCTTGCCCCCCTTCCGACCAACATGTCGATTTAGGGGCACACCAAATTTTTGGTGTCCCTGCAAATAGCTAGAGAAAAATTCAATCACTTCTTCGGTAACATACCTCTCAACAATACTAGCATCCGGCCGACTCATACATTTCACGTACCCCTTAAGGACTTTCATGTGACGCTCGAAAGGATACATCCAACGCATACCAACCGGACCACATATCTTTACCTCCCGCACTAGATGAACAACCAAGTGAACCATTATATCAAAAAAGGATAGAGGGAAATACATTTCCAACTTGCACAGTACAACAACAACATTTTTTATAGGACATCCAGATGGTCCCGATCAATAGACTTCCGGCATATGGAAGCAAAAAATATACAAAGTCTAGTGATTTAGTGCCTTACGTCGGCCTCCATTACCCCATGAATAGTAATAGGTAACAGTTGATGCATCAAAACATGAAAGTCATGAGATTTCAACCCCGTCATCCAAAAATCCTTCGTAACTAATCGACTGACGTTCGATGAATAACCAATGGGGACCTTCACTGATTTCAAACTATCACAAACTGAGATTCTCTCCTCCTTAGACAAGGTACAAGGTCCTGGGGGCAAGTGCGTCCTCTTACCCTTCACTTCTGGGGCGAGGTCATTTCTAATTCCCAAATCAACCAGGTCCAACCGGGCATTCAAACAATCTTTCGTCTTCCAAGGAATATTCAAGAGGGTGCCTATCAAACTTTCACAAACATTTTTCTCAATATGCATCACGTGTAGGCAATGCCTAACCTCAAGATGCTCCCAGTATGGTAGATCAAAAAATATTGACCTTTTCTTCCATGGACCATCACACTGTATTTTGTCCCTGCCTTTGTACTTTCCCAACACCACTCTCAATTTCTTAACCTTACTGTGAATCTGCACACCAGTTAGTGGTGTAGGGGATTTCCTTCGTTCTTTCCCACCAACAAAATTGACCACATCATCCCGGTATTTATGATTTCCTTGGAGCCATTTTCTATGGCCAAGATACACTCTCTTTCTTCCATGTCTTAACTGTTTGAATTCAGTCTTCTCCTCACAAATGGGACATGCTTTGTGCCCCTTCACAACGTACCCCGACAAATTTCCATAGGCTGGAAAATCATTGATCGTGCAAAAAAACATGGCACAAAGATGAAACTCCACATTCATGTGGCCATCATATACCAACACCCCTTTCTCTTCCCACAATATCTTCAAATCATCGATCAATGGTCTCAAATACACATCAACCTCATTCCCAGGTTGTCTAGGACCGGAGATTAACATGGGCGTCATAACATATTTACGTTTCATGCACAAATATGGGGGGCAAATTATATATAACCAACATCACGGGCCACGAACTATGCTTCGATGACATATTACCAAATGGATTCATCCCATTAGTACACAATGCAAGGGGTAGATTTCTAACCTCCGAACCAAAGGAAGGATATCGCTTGTCAAAATTTCTCCATTGTTCACCGTCTACCGGATGTCTTATCTTGTCGTCACTTGGTCTTTCACGCTCTCCATGCCATCGCAAGTTCTTTGCATCTTCTGAATTCGCGAATAACCTCTTCAACCTAGGAATTATAGGAAGATACCACATACACTTCAATGGGACCTTCTTCTTCTTCTTAGGCAAACACCCATCATCATCATTCGCCACACCCTTATATCTTGCATGTTTGCACACGGGACATTCAATCGCATCTTTCAAATCACCGTCATACAACACACAATCATTTGGACATGAGTGTATTTTCTTGTATTCCAAACCAAGTGGACACAATATTTTCTTGGCCTCGTAAAAGTTTTTCGGAATACCATTCCCTTCCGGAAACTTATCCTTCAGAAGCTTTAGGAGTGAATTCACACTTGCATCACTCCAAGAACTTGTAGCTTTCAAATTGAAAACCTCCATCAAAAAAGAGATTATGGTATCCTTACTTTTACATCACGGATACAATGGCTTCTCTTTCTCGTCGAGCAAAGCACTCAACATTGTAGGCATCCCCTCAAAATCTCTCACAATGTCATCGAACATACCACCAACTGTACATTTGTTTCCATCTACCTTGTCAAAACCACCATTATATCCTTGCTCAACCTCTCCATGAAATGTCCATACAATGTAACCTCCGTCAAATCCGTTCTTCAACAAGTGAAATCTAACAACCTCACAATCATCAAACTGTTCATGACACAAGCATCTTTTGCATGGACACTGTATCCTCTCCTCCCGACCAAAGGCATAATCAAGAAACAAATCAATAAATGCAATATGTTCACCACTCCCTCTAGCTACACTTGGACAGCTAACCATTTATTCCCTCCACGCAAACATTGATTCTCGGTCCGTTGTATCTAAACACATAACAAACAATTACACAATTTTTCATTGGTCAAACATACGAAAAATGAACACGATCTTTTTGCTACACAACACTAAACATGTCATGTCCGTGTATATGTATGTGAATCGATCAACTTCATGTTCTCAGGATACATATAAATATATATACCATCTACCAAAATAAACACAAACATGTTCACATCAACACTCATTAATTTACACTCTCACAACATGATACTCAACCAACATAAGCTAGGCATATAGAAACCAATAATAAATACGAAAAAACTATCTCCAATCATGCATTTATGGTTCTATTTGATTGAAATTTCAAAAAATTAATGTATACTTACTTCCATGGGTCTTCATTTGTTTGAGTTATTGCACACCTTCCCAAAATATCTACCATCAATTAATGCCTTTTAACTGAGTTACTAACCTCTACGACCTCAACATCACTTACAGGCAGACACATGGAATCATAAACATCATCCTTGGTTATATAATACTTATCACTACCTATTCGCTGCAAGCGACTAATTAGGTTAAAGTTGGATACCAGATACTAAATCACATTTTTGGGCAAAATACCAAAATTTATCTTCAACAATCCTTCAAATCCTATATCAATAGCTGACCTGATATGCCCTTCAGTCAATGATTTCACAATCTTTACAATCTTACCAGGGCTACACTTTGTAGAGTAGCCTCTCTTCGAGCTACAAAAAAATAAAAAATAAATAAGCAACACTGAAATATGAAACATATCATAAAACTGTAAGTCATTAATGCATACCTTAATGGATCATTAACACCCTTCAGAATTTTTGACTTCATAACTCCTCCACCCTCCTCTCTAACACTCTTGCTCATTACGGATTTCCCTTTATCAACAGAAGTTGTTTCACACACAGCAACAACTTTGCCACCTTCCTCATCTGAATCATCAGGCTCTCCACCACCATCATCAACCTCTTCATCAGAATCGTCAAAGTCATCCTCCTCACCAGACCTAACTTCATAATCATTCTCCTTCACATCAGACCTATCTTCTTCATCATCCTCATTTTACATCAGAATCATCATGCTTCTCCTCACTCACTAATTTATTCTCATCATCATTATCATGATTCTCCTCACTGTCAGACTTACTACCAATAACATCGTCAACTTGTGAAACATCAACAACATTTTCTGAATCCTCCCCCTTGTCAGATTCTTCACCTTCATCAGAATTGTCTTCACTTTCATTGCC
Source organism: Rubia yunnanensis (assembly GCA_037428765.1). NCBI lineage: Eukaryota > Viridiplantae > Streptophyta > Magnoliopsida > Gentianales > Rubiaceae > Rubia > Rubia yunnanensis. The sequence continues at coordinate 25,820,739 of CM075062.1, read as the reverse complement.
TCCCTCCATCTCAGATTCCCCTTCAGCCTCTCTATCTTCCTCAACATCATTTGGCTTCTCACCTTCACTGTAAGAACTGTCATCAGATTCTGAGCTATCAACATCTTCAGACCCCTCATCACTTGTCTCCATTTTATCATTATCACCACCAATTTGATCATCATTACAAGTTTCATCAAGGTAGCATCAAGTGTTTGAGATTGAGAAGGAGCAGTACTGAAGATCTCCTCTGCAAACAAAAATAATAAATACACAATCAAATAATCGGGTAACACAAAATTATAATAAGGATTGAAAATTTAAAACAGTATGGTTAAAACATATAGATTACCAAATAGAAGGTCAGCAACTCCAGCATCAGTCAACATATCTTTGTAACGAAACTTTGACTGAAGAATCTTCGAAGCTGAAGAAACATTTTTAACAGCAACACCTATAAATATATTAACACAAAAAATACAGAAGATAATATTACAGAACAAGTAACACCAAGTTAAAAGAAGAATGTATAAAAAGAGGGAAAAAATACAACCTGGTTCAGAAGATTTCACAATTTAAACATAAACCTTTTCAGCACTGTCAGATACATTTAAAGAAACACCATAGCATGTTAAAAAGCAGGAGACAAGAAATAATAAAACATCAAATCACAGAACTAAGTAATTCAAAATAAATAAATAAAATTACTGTTATCTTTTTGGGCAGATTTCTCAATCTGTAAAGCTAGAACTGTGCTAACCACCTTATCTGGATGAAATAAAAAAATCAAGATCAAATTACATAACAATAAGAAGCAAAAAGTAAGACATCAAAATTCAGAAAAGAAGTTTTAATAGAGAAAACTAATTTTACCCTTTTCAGCAGATTTTACAGGTTGAGCAGAATCTAGACTTACAGCATCACCTGAAACATATAAAACATCAAACCATAGTAATAAAAGGTAAAGAATAATTAGTGAAACATAAAAATCAGAAAAAGATATATTTAAAAGGGAATTATTGTACCTTTTGTAGCAGATTTTTTACCAGGCAGATTAGAAGTTGAAACATCAAAACATAGTGCTAAATGGTAAAGAATAATAAATACAAAATCAAAAGCAAGAAAAAGAAGTATTGAAAAGAAAAACTAATTTTACCCTTTTAGCAGATTTTTTACCAGGCTCAGAAGATACTTGGCTGACACTCTCACCTGAATAATATGAAATATCAAACCGTAGAGGTAAATGGTAAAAAGTAAATAATCAAAAATCAAAAGTAAGAAAAAGAAGTATTGGAAAGAAAAACTAATTTTACCCTTTTAGCAATTTTTTTACCAGGCTCATAAGATACTTGGCTGACACTCTCACCTGAAAAATATGAAACATCAAACCGTAGTGGTAAATGCTAATTAAAAAAAATTACAAAATGAAATATTAAAAAGGAAAAACTATTTTTACCCTTTTAGCATATTTTTCAAGCTCGGAAGAAGAAACTTGACTGACACCCTCACCTGAATAATATGAAACATAAAAAAAATAGTGGTAAACGGTATAGAGTAATTAATAAAAAATCAAATTCAGAAAAAGAGGAATTTAAAAGAAATACTATCGTTACCCTTTTTAGCAGATATTTTCCAACCAGACCAGAAGCTTGCCTGACTCCATCACCTGAATTACATAAAACATCAAACCATAGTGGTAAAATATAAAGAGTAATAAATATAAAATCATAAATCATAAAAAGTAGAATTTAAGAGGAAAACTACATTTACCCTTTTTAACAGATTTTTTTCTAGCCACAATAGAAGCTAGACTGACACCATCACCTGAATTACATAAAACATCTAACCATAGAGGTAAAAGGGAAAGAGTAATAAATAAATATAAAAAAAGAAGTATTTAAAATGAAAACTATCATTACCGTTTTTAGCAAAAAATATTTCAGCCACATCAGAAACTAGACTGAAATCATCACCTAAATATAATATCAAACCATAGTGGTAAAATGTAATGAGCAATAAATCAAAAATTTTAGAAAGTATTAGAAAAAAACAATATTTACCTTTTTTAGCAGATTTTTTTCAGACTCAGAATTAGTTTGGCTGACACCCTCACTAGAATTATATCAAACATTAAACCATATTGGTATATGGTAGAGAGTATTTCATAAAATATAAACTAAAAAATAAATCAAAATTATAAATATTACCAGTTGCATTCTCAACTGAAGCGGAGGCAATTTGGCTGGGATGAATATTATTGGCACCGTCCTCTAAAAAACATAAAACACCATCAAAGATTTAAAATAGGTATTATCAAATCAATAAACAATCACATAATAAAACATAATATTAAAATTTGAATAATACCTTCGCCATCAGAATCGCTCTCACGCTCAGCAAGAACTTTACCCTTACCGCTCATCGCTTTGACTCGTTTAACAGCAGCTTATTTTACACACCTCTTCCAAATATTTTTTTTTTAGGGACGGAAGAATCAGGAACTGGAGATGCTGGGATAGACACCTTAGCCACTTTCTTCTTTTTTTCATTTCTTGGACTCGGAGTTGAAGGAAAACCAAAACATTAATAAAAATTAAAAACATATGACAGAATTATACAGATACACATATACTTGCAGTAAATGTATAAGTCGTCAGACCATGAATCCTATCAGATTTTCTGACAGGAACACCACAATCTGAAACAAAAGAAAACATTATTTATAGCATAAATAACATCACCACCCATACATGTATAGAAAGATCCACAGAAAGTCAAAAACATCAATCAGAAAGCAAGTTTAGAACTAGAATTCAACAAATCAAATAAATAAAATAGATGATAATTAAAGAAATATAAGACATCAATGAATAACCTAACATCATTTTGAAAAAAAAGGACAAAAAATATGAACATACAAAAAACTGTGAAACCACCACACATAAAACATCATATAGAAATAGTTGATACAAACTAGTAAACGCCAACACCATTATCACACATAAAACCACACAGTACAAAGAAACATCAACACAAGAACAGTAAAGACAATAAGAATACTTGTATTATCGAATCAGAACAGCAAAGCATCAAATAAAAATATATATAATGAAAAACATCAACTGATATACTTATATCATCACTCTTACTGAAAATTATGATAGAATCACTTTAATTTAAAAATTAATCAATAATAACAATAAAAACACATATAATAAGAACTACATACATATTCAAACATTAAAACATCATGTAAAACCCTAGACGACAAAAATGAAAAAATATAGTAATAAATTCAAATATTTCCGCAAAACAAATAAAAAAAGTAACAAACCTTGAGAACAAGTCTTCCTCCTTTGCTTTACAGCAACCTTCAAAGAAACGGAAGGCTGGGAGTGTGATTTTACAATTTTCAACACCGCATCGTCAATACAACAAGAATAAACAAGATCTACTTCCTTCGACATCTACAAAACGATAAACATGAAAAATAATACAGTTAAAAATGATCGACATCAATAAAACCTAATAAACAACATGCATGTGAAAACCTTCAGCTTCTCAATTACCTCTTGAAATATGATAACAACCTCCAAGCGAAGAGAGTAATAACAGCTAAAAAATGGACAGAAAGCTCAGAGTTCACCAACAAAAAATCTTACTAAACAATAAAATGGCTAAAAGCAAAGATTATTGGCCAGAAGCACAAATCTAGGTTATCGTCGTTACCTCGTGACAAACTGAACCAATTATCAAGCAAAAATGAAAGAAACTACAAAAATTGAACCAGAACGACCGATTACACTCATATGAAACATGATTAGATGCATATTGCGCAACAAGAATGGATGAAAGTATAGAAATCGCGGCGGGAATAACAAATCTAGGAGGACAGAAAAGCGGGAAAACAGAGTGAGAGAGAGAGAGAACGAATATGTTTTTAGAGAGAAAACGAAGCGGTTTTGGATAGAGAAAAACAAAGGTAAGAATGAGGGGAAGGCGAAGAGCTACTGAATAGTAAATGTATGCTAAGATTTAATTTAATTACAATTCATTCCCAAAAAATATGAAAACTATAATTAATACCCCATCCCAAATTAAGTGTGTATTATTTATAATTTAATCCATGGTCTCGCTGTGAGACCGTCTCGCACAAGACTTTGTCATGTCAAATACTAGTTCATCACACTAATTTTCTAATGCTCATCACACTAATTTTCTAATGCTTCTTTTTTCCCTTAACAATTAGCTTTCTTTTTCCTTATGCCGGTGGTTTTGAAGATGGTGCCTTTCCAATTCCCTCAATGCCAAAATCAAATGATGGCGTACGATTTATAGGAGAAGCAACTGGAGCAGCAACTGGAGTATGATTCCTAAAGGCATTCCGTACAATCTCATCAACAACAACAAACAGTTTGGGGATAGCAAAAAACTCGACTGAGTCTAAAGAAGGAGTAGGTTTGGAATCAACAATAGGTGCAACATCTTTAGAATGTTGATCCAACTCAGAAACCAAGGCCCTAGTGGTAATCTCAATTCCTCTTGAACCTATGAAAAGCTTGATCAACAACCTAGGAAAAAAATAAAAGAATTAGGAAAAGCCAACAAGGATGACATACATCATTTTAACTAAAATGTAAAACATCACATCAACAACGATAACAACACCTAAGCTTAAACATAAAACATTTCATACTTAATCTAAAACATCAACTACTGACTTTAAAACATCAAAGCTGATAACAACACTTAAAGCTTAAACTTAAAACATCTCATACAAAATCTAAAACATCAACTACTAATGTCAATACATCAAAGCTAATAACAACACCTAAAGCTTACACATAAAACATCTAATACAAATTCTAAAACATCAACTACTGATTTTGAAACATCAAAGCTGATAACAACACCTAAAACTTAAACTTTAGACATCTCATACAAAAACTAAAAATATTAACTACTGATTTTAAAACAGCAAAGCTGAAAGATATGAATACTTACGAAGCCTTCATCATTCATAATCGCAATATCGATAGGCAAGTATTTTGGAACCACAAAGGTCAAAACCTGCTAACTTAAACAAGCTGCATCATCTTTTGTACGGATTCCTTTCCTGGATTTCGCAACACCACCACAGCCCACATACTTCCCAATAAATGTCAAAGGAAATTGATCCTTAGACATGAGGCATGAATCAAAACCATCCTCGGAAATCTGCCTACACTATTTGATCAACAGAGAAGTGTCCCAATGCCGAATGAGAGGAACTGTTTTGGGGGATGGTTTTCTTGAAAAGGAAACCTGTACAAGAAATAGATCAAAGGTATAACTACACAAGCATTCACTGCTGTGTAGGAACTAGTCTTGTACCTATTCACTGCCTCACAAAACTTCCTAAGTGCATACCCACACCAATCATAATTCCTAAGCTCCCCTACATCATCCACAACACAAAGAAGCTTATAATCAATAAAGCACCTAGCAGTAAGACTCAAGAGAGTGCACACAACATACATGACAAACAGTTTTTAAAATTTATCACCACATTCACCTAAGTTCATTATCTTCTCATACACACTATCACAACGAATGTTACCCAAACCATTAACCCCAAACTCATTCCTCCAACTCTCCCTCAAATCCAAATCCCTTCTTTCCCCCTTCCCAGCATTACTAACCTCAATCACCTCTTTATCACTGATAGGGAGTCCAAAAACATCATGAACATCATCAGGAGTTAAAAAATACCTATTAGAACCAATTGTTTGAACATGGCTAATGGGATTTAAATTCTAAACAAGGTAAGGAATATATATATATATATATATATGAAGGGTAGTAAAATTTATTTTAAGCAAACCATCAAAACCAATCTCTCACATAGCTTTCATCTTGTTTGCAGTCAATGAGCAAGACAACTTTTCAATCTTTCCGGGGCTACGCTTGGTAGTGAAGCCCTTCTCAGCACAGAAAAGAAAATGAAAAATTCATGAAACATCACATGCAGAACTTAAAACATCAATAACTGAAAGTAAAACATCAGTCACATGAACAAAAAATCAACAACACCTAAACTAATAAACACCATAGACAATATTTAAAATATCAACAAACCTTGCATCATCATCAGAATCAGCACCACCAGACACAATCGCTTTCCCGTCACGTTTCCCTTTCACTATCATCTTCGAAAACCTTCTCACAGGCTTCTTCACAACCATCACCTCAAGTTCTGGTTCAGAATCAGAACCACTTTAATTTTTCTCATCACTAGGTTTATTGACCTCCTCCCCACTTTCGATATCTTCATATCCAGATTTTGATTTCTCGTATTGAGAGCTCTCATCATCATCTTTTGATGCTTTACTTCCAGACTTCTCTTCAGAATCAACCACATTCTCAGCTCCAGTATTTGTATCAACGTTGTCTTTCACAGTTTGGGTGTCAAGAACAGTACTGAACACCTCATCATCTACAAAAATGTAAACATTATATTCGAATGGTAAAACATCAAAAAGTGATATCTAAAAAGCAGAGATATAAAAAACTAAAACAAAAAAAATATCTTACCAGAAAAAATTATGTCATCTACATCAGCATTCACAACAGCTTGTTTCTCACCCACACCGAATTTCTTTTTTTTCTCAACAACTTTCTTGTTGCCAACTACAGAATATGAAACATCATACTATAATGTTAAAAATAGAATCATAAATTTAAAACAATACCAAAAACTTAAAGTAGTGGGAATAAAACATTGAAAGGTTAAAACTTTTAAGCAAATAATATAATGCCAATACCTTTGCCACTGACACCCTCAGTAGCAACCTTAGATTTCTTCATAGCCACACACTTGCGTAACATTCTCCTATTAGGCGGACTCTCAGGATTAGCAGTTTCAACTGCAGCAACATCATCTGGTCCAGCTTTATTAGCAAGACTACAACCTGATTTAGTAAGCAATGTTTCCAAATTGCAAGCACCAGCTCCTTATGAAGTTTCATCTTCATCAACCAAACCAAGTTTTCTCTTGGCTTTCTCCTTCTGCCTCCTCTTTGCAGAGAAGAGTCCTGAAACATAACAACTGCATTAATAAAAATATATGAAACATTAATATACAATATTCATAAAAGTAAATAAAAAGAAAAAAGATGTTATATCGAATATACATTAGGGTCACCCCTCAATCGTTGTAATTGTCTCACAGCACAACGACCAACAATAGTTGCATCTGAATCACCAAATGTAATTATACAAGCATTAAAAATAAAATAATGCAACACAAATTAATTTAGTGAAAGGATAACAGGATAAAAGAAAACAACTACATATCAACACACATGAAACCATTAAACTGAAAACAAAAAACATCAATCTAAAATACTAAAACATCAATAAGACAAAGACATTCTACCCAAGCGACAAGCTTATGAAAACTGAAATTGTAAAACATCAATAACATCATACTGAAACTAAAAGCAAAACTGAAGCTACAAGACATCAAAAACTGCAAAATAAAACCAAACAAGTACATGAATATATATATATATATATATATATATATATATATAAAATCATCATTTAAAACCTCAACCCAAATCACAAACTACATCACACTCATAAATTGAGACATGAACCTAAATAGACACAACATACACAAAATCCATAACATAAACCTCTAAAAAATAATCGTACCATCCAAAAAAATGCATATCAAACTGAAAAGTATACATCATAACCATAACTAAAAACATTATCTTACCGGCTCAAACAGAAAATCACAAATCAAATACATGAAAAGATAGAAAACAAAACCTAAAGCACAAAACATGAAAGACACAATAGATGAAAAATCACACTAGAAAGACACAATAGATAATTGATCAACATGAAAAGAGTATCGGTGAAACATCAACAGGAACCTATAAAACATCATGTCTTAAAATCACTACATCACAAAAATCTGAAAAACAACAATTTACAATTAAACATGGAAATAAATTCAAAAATTCCCGATAAACAGACACAAATGGAAAATACCTTGAGAAGATGCTCGTTTCTTTGCATTTTTTATGACAAGTGCAGGACTTCCTTAAGTAGAATTATCATAGTTCTTCGCAATGTCCAGAAGAACATCATCTAAGGATTCAGCAGCAACTTTGTTCTTCGACATCTAAAAAGCAACAAAAAATACACAGAAACTAACATACAACCTACAGAAACCCTAAAATATCACACACATTCAAGACAGACATAAAATCAATGAAAAATCGAAACAAAAACAGTCGAATAACATCATATACAACCAATAAAACACAAAAACACTAACAACTACTCAACAAAGACAAACAAAAACAAAGCAATCCCCAAATATGAGTACAGTGATGAACAAAAACCCTAGAAACTTCAAATCAAACACAGTAAAGGAATTATAATCAAAAGAAAAACAAAAAATAAGCAAAACAAACACTCAGGAAACCTACACGAAGCATAGAAAATTATATGCATCCAAAAAATTGGAATTTTTTTTATAAAAAACCAAAATATGCACAAAAAACCTAGCGAATACATTACCTTGGCAGATAAAACACAATTGAAAGTCGTCCGGTTGTAGATCATCAAAAACCAAACGAAAATCAGGAAAAATTGCCGAAATAGAAACGTGGCTTTAATCCGTTCAGTGTGCACTTCAAATGGGGAAGAAAAACAAAACAATGACTGGATAAATACAGAAAATCAAGCGGTTGTAAGAATTGTGTGCGGTTGGATTTTGTGAGAGAGCAGCGGTTCCGATATTGAAATAGTGAAACGGTTCAGCATGTAGAAAAATTGGGAATTGTAATGAGCATAAATTTGGGAAGGATGCTAAAAGATTTAATGTATATACACTAGGACTAAACTACAAATTATCACAATTACACACCCAATCCCTAAACTTTGAAAACTTTGAAAACCATTGTGACGGGAACTTCTGTGATCGAGATTAAATACAAGGATGGTATTCTTATGGCTGCTGATATGGGAGGTTCCTATGGGTCCACCATCCGCTACGTGGTTCACCAAGTTTTGGCTACATCCACGGGAGACGGATTCACTATAATAGGTAGCAAGTTACAGAAGCCAAGAAATTGGCCAGATTTCTACCTATCTAAGTGCAGAACAGAATAGTGTTTACAGAGAGGAGAGAGAGACCTTATATGCTATCTCCACTAAACCCTAACAAACTGGGCCAAAACGTAATTCGGCCCAAATCAACAGCCGGGGGTGTCTGCCGCCCCCGGACCCCCAGGCCAGGGTCGCAGAAGCGGCTATTACAGTATTCAAGGCATACCAACAAATCTCCACCTTGACTTAAAACCTCAAAGTAGAAAACTCCAGATGCACCATTACAGTGCCAGATGAGTAGACTTCGCCCTCCACTCCCGGGACTACCCATAGAGCACCTAATCAGCTCTGATGTTCAGCAAGTCCAAACAATGTTGAAACTTGCTATGTGGAACAGGTTTGGTGAACATATCAGCGGGGTTATCAGCAGTTCCCACTTTCTTCACCCTGATTCTCCTCTCACTCCCCAGGAAATGATATCTGACATCAATATGCTTGGTCCTCTCATGATGGACCTGATCCTTGGCTAGGCAGATTGCACTCAAGCTGTCACAGTACACAGTAGCCTGATCATGATCACTAACCAGCCCTTTCAGCCATATTCCCTCCTTTGCAGCCTCTGTCAGAGCCATGTACTCTGCTTCCGTAGTAGACAACGTCATTGTAGATTGCAAAGTCGCCTTCCAGCTAACCACAGAACCTCCCAAAGTGAATACATAACCAGTCATCGATCTCCTCGTGTCAACATCACTAGCATAATCAGAATCAGAGTAGCCTGTAACTAAGCACTCGGTATCACCTCCATAAATGAGACCCACATCAGACGTACCTCTAAGATACCTGAAGATCCTCTTCACAGCTTGCCAATGTTCCTTTCCCGGTTGCCCCATGAACCTGCTCACAACACTGACTGCCTGTGCTAAATCTGGCCTCGTGCAAACCATAACATACATCAAACTCCCCACCGCACTGGCATAAGGAACCCGAGACATATACTCCTTCTCCTCGTCTGACTGAGGAGCAAACATGGTGGTAAGATGGATATTTGCAGCACTAGGAGTGTCTATAGGCTTCGCTGTAGACATGCCAAACCTAACCAACACTTTCTGAATGTAGCCTTTCTGTGACAAGAAAAGCTTCTGCTGACTTTGATCCCTAAGAATCTCCATTCCTAGTATCTTCCGAGTTGCACCCAGATCCTTCATCTCAAACTCAGCACTAAGAAGTCCTTTCAACTTCTGAACCTCATGCTTACTCTTTGCGGCTATCAGCATGTCATCTACATAAAGCACCAGATAGATGAATGACCCATCTCTCAACCTGCTGTAGTAGATACAACAGTTATAAACAAACCTCGTGTGTCCCAACTGAAGCATGTAACTGTCAAACTTCTTGTGCCACTGCCTCGGAGACTGCTTAAGTCCATACAAAGACTTCTTCAACTTGCAAACATACTTTTCCTTGCCAGGAACCTGGAAACCATCTGGATGAGTCATGTACAACTCTTTCTCCAATTCTCCATGTAGAAAAGCGGTTTTCACATCAAGTTGCTCGAGCTCCAAATCCTGATGTGTCACCAAGGCTAGCAACACTCTGATGGAAGTGTGTCTGACCACTGGTGAGAAGATCTCATTGTAGTCTACCCCCTCCCTTTGACTGAAACCTCTTGCAACAACTCTTGCCTTGTACTTGACTCCTTCTACAGGTGATATTCCTTCCTTCTTCTTGAAAACCCATTTGCAACTGATTACCTTTCTCCCTTGAGGCTGTTGGACCAATTCCCATATCTGATTCTTCTGAAGAGACTCCATCTCGTCTCCCATTGCAGCAAGCCATTTATCAGCATCAATACATGAAGTAGCCTCTCTGAAGGTTGATGGCTCTTGAGTATCCACTTCCTTGGAAACTGACAGTGCATAACCCACCATATCATCAAACCCATATCTCTTGGGTGCCCCAACTCCAACCCTCCTGGGTCGATCCTGAGCTAAACTGCGGACTGTAGCTCCTGATAGTTAAGGATCTGGTGGTGGAGATTCCGGTATCTCAGATTCTGTCTGTGGCTCTTGATCCACTTCAAATTGTTCCAATCTAATTTCACCTTGAGTGACTTCAAGCTCCACCTGTTTATCAACTCCACTAGTTTCTAACACAACTGTGGGCTTCACCATAGATCTAAGCAAAGAATTTTCATCAAAGACAACGTCCCTGCTCAGAATAACCCTCTTCTCAGATGGAGACCATATCCTGGAGCCTTTAACTCCATCTCCATAACCCACAAAGACACCCTTCTTGGCTCGGGGCTCTAACTTACCATCACTAACATGATAATAAGATGTACAACCAAAAACTTTTAACTTGGAGTAATCAACAACTTTACCTGACCACAACTCCATAGGTATTTTGCACTTTATACCCATGTGAGGCCCGCGGTTGATCAAGTAACAAGTTGTACTCAACGCCTCTGCCCAGAATCTCCTTTCCAAACCAGCATTAGAGAGCATGCACCTCGCTCTCGCTAGCAATGTCTGATTCATCTGCTCAACTACGTCATTCTTCTGTGGCGTATTCCTGACTGTATGATGACGAGCAATCCCTTCATCCCTACAAAACTGATCAAACTCAGACGAGCAGAATTCCAGCCCATTATCAGTTTGAAGCCTCTTGATCTTCTTCCCGGTCTGATTCTCCACCAAAGCTTTCCACTCCTTGAACTTCGAGAAAGCTTCACTCTTATGTTTCATCATGATAACCCAAGTCATCCTTGAGTAATCATCAATCAGAGAAACAAAGTACCCGTGACCTCCTAGTGACTCAACTCGGGAAGGTCCCCAACAATCAGAATGGATGTAATCCAATGTGCCCTTTGTTCTATGAATCGCCTTAGGAAACTTGTTGCAGTGATGCTTCACAAAACACACAAACCCACCACCACCACCACCACCACCACCACCACATGAATGCTCTCGAAGAATGCTCTCGAAGAATGACGTGGCAAAGAAATGTGATGACCCTTGAAAAAAAACGTGACCTTTAATTAAAAGCATCTACGGACTATGATAGTACTACCTCCGTCCCAGCCGAATCTACACACTTTTTGATCAACTTTCTCAAGGCATGTTTAACCATAATTTTTAACTAGTATATAGATATCAATACCATAATTTTTACAAGCACAGCTTTACAAGCTGAGCTCTTAGCCATTTACCAAGGGCTAAAAGTAGTTGGGAACTTCCAAAACACAATAACCCAGCTAAAATATGATTGCAAAATGGCATGCTTAAATAAATATTATATATTCATAAAATATTAAAATAAGTTGAAAAGTTGAGTTAGGTTGAATTGTGTTAGGTTGATAAAACATATTGGTTGTATGATGGATGTTGACATGGACATGAAAGAAATAATTAGAAAAAAAATGATAAAGAATAGATTGGGTTGGGTTGTGGACAAAGATAAGCGCATAATAAAAGGCTGATGCAGGGGATAGAGGGGGGATGGGGGGCTAGTGGGTCTCTGTCGATTTTCCATCGCGTTCAAGGTTTGCCAACTTCAATTTTCGGCAGGTTCGATTATTGGTAGTGGCCTGAAGTTCCGGTAACTTTAGTTACCAGATGAAGGATTGAAAGACTCGAGTCAGAATGGGTTAAATCAGATCCAAGTGGATTAAAATTAACCTAATTTTTTGAGTTTGCTTGGCTGAATTTTATTTGGATTTTGTCCCTAAAATAAAAGTCTAAAGAATAGCACATCATTAAAATTCCAGTATAAATAATAATAAAAAATATTTAACATTACTAATGAAAATCCTAAAGTACACATCAAACAAAAATAATAAAACACCAAAATGAAATACGTAAACCTCAAATTAAAACACTAAAGTTAACATCAAATTATAAATATTTAAAAATCAAATAATAAAAGTACACTTACTGTCTTTTCATAGGCATATGGAAAGACGAAATTGAATTACAATTGTGAAAAGGTAAAATGTTTCAGTTGCAACATTAAAAATTATTATGCAATGTGTAGTAGTTATAAGTTTATGACCCGATTAATACAACCCAAGAATTTTATCTTAACTTTTTATAAGTTGCAGTTTAAACCTTGGTCTTTGCATAACTTATGGAAGGATCGTCTTTCAAGAGACGGACTCTTAGAATATTTAAACATCAAATATAGAAATAAAAATCACATATACATCAAAATAAATAGTTTAAACATCAAATAAAATACCATAAAACTTCATATGCCAGCCTCCTCGCCATTTGCAGCAGAAACCATAGCTTGTCTAAAAGGAATCTGTAAGGCTTTTGAAGAAGGTATCACTGAGTTACAAGTATGGTTAGACTATGCAAGCCTGGTTAAGGCGTTAAACATGACAAACACGACACCGCCAAATAGATGTTGCAAGTATAATTTCGGATATCCGATATCACTGTTGGGTGTTCGACGGATCACCTTCAAGAAGGTTCCTCGCCAGGTTGTAGCGACAGAACACTTGTATGCTGATACTTTAAATTGCATAAACAATTGTTATAATAATGCTCTTTTAACTTAATGAAACTCCTATTTTATTTTGTACAATTGTTATAATAATGCTCTTTTAACTTAATGAAACTCCTATTTTATTTTCAAAAAAAATAAAATAGTTAGAAATTAAAAAAAACACATTAGATTTTAATATTTAAACATCAAATAAAAATAGACTTTAATTTTAAAACATCAAAGTAATTACCAAAATGTAACACTAATGACGTAAAAAAATAGAAAGCAATATTAAAGTTTAAACAGTTAATTCACACATTTGAAACATCAAGACATACATTAAATAAGAATATGATATTCGAAAAAAATAAACATCAATGTTAACTTCTAAAATATCATGCTGAAAAATTAGCGATTACAATGAAAGTATAAATAATAAAAAAAAAATATCACTAACCTACAATAAAATACCAATAACTAGAGTTAAAATGTATAAAATGTCAAAAGTTTAACAATCAAACACAAGATTTAGTTAAAATAGTTAGAGAGAAGTGATATTATAACCCTGTATAATTCACATAAGTGTCAATATAACCCTCCAGTGTTTGAAAGTATCAATGTAACCCTAGATAATAAGTGAAACCACCAATATAACCATTCCGACGAATTTTGGCCGAAATTATAAAATGACTATTGTATCCCTCTAAAAAATTGATTATTTTAGAAAGAGTGAAATGACTATTATGGCCCCTACTCCTAAACCCTAACATGATTTCTCTAGTCTCCTTCCACATCCTACCTCCGTTATGTTCTTCTTCTCCGAACCGACCTTCTTCACTTTCTCTTATTCTTCTCCCTCCGGTGGCTTATGATTTTCTTTTTCTCGATGTTCTCGTTCTCTCTTCGGAACTAATGAAGAGGCCCATCAGAGCGGAGCCAGCTGGTGAAGCAGACAAAGGTTGAGACCAGCCGATAAGCGATGAGGGTGTCAGAGAAAACCATCGTCGGCGTCGAATTGAGAAGTAGAATAACACACCATTTTCGACATCGAATCAATTGGATAGGCAAACGACAAAGTTGGGGCGGCTAACGATGGGGCTAGGTAGCGTCTATTAGAGCTGACGGGTTTGAGTAGTGGAGCTGATAGGTGAGATTGGCGGCAGAGCAATGCAGACCTGGGTAGTAGAACTAATGAGCGGGGTTGGCAGTGGAGCGGTGGTTGGGATGGGTGACAGGTCTTAGTATCAAAGCCGATGGGCGGGATAGGCGCGTAGCAGTGGTGGGGCTTGTGGCAGGTCTTGGTAGTGGAGCTGATGGGTGGGATCAACGACAAAGCAGTGGTGGAGCTACAGTGAGGGTGGTAAGGGTAGAACTATCCGCACATTTTTTGTTTTTGGGTCAAAGGGTATTTCAGTCATTTTAGATTAAGTCAACGGCCAGAAAGACTAACTCAATGCCAGATTGTCCACAAGAAGGTTATATTAGGTTATATTGACACTTTCATCAACTGGTTAGTGTTCTTATAGTTTCAATTATCTGAGGATTATATTGACACTTACTGAAGTATATAGGGTTATATTTGTATGCTGCTCAAAAAATTAATTCTAATAAAACATCACAAGGTTTGGTTAAAACGTCAAATCTAGTCGTTAAAAGGCACGCTTTGCGCGAAAACGGGGAGAAAAATTGATCTACAAATTTCTCTGATCATAAATTATTAATTTCTCAATTATTTATGTCCAGCACCCCCCAAAAATAGTATTTGCACCCAAATCATTCCTTGTTCTCTAAATTTTTATAAATTCTATTTGGAATCCCCTCTCTAATTAAACTTTAGTATATTGCATATTGACAAAATCTTGTGCGAGACCGTCTCATAGTGAGACCAATGATTAATGTGTAATATTATGAAGTTTAATTACAGATAGGATTCCAAATATAATTTCAGAAAGTTAGGGAGAGGCAGGATGGATGTGGGTGCCAATACCACTCTTTAGGGGGTGTTGGGCATAAGTAATTGGGGAACTAATGATTCTAAGTCATAAGAATATTGCAGAATCCGGTCAGATAAATTTGTGGATGTAATTTTTTTCTTACTACCAGAATTGATGTTTCATTTTCAGTATTAGATGTTTCAACCAAACCTTGTGATGTTTTTTCATAAGCCTTTTTTTTCAACTAAAATTACGTGTTTTAAAGTTAAATTTAGATATTTTATTGTAAATATTGTGCTTGCATGTTATTTGATACTAGTTCGTGATACTTTATTATCTTCAATTTTAATTTGTAATTAAAATTTTCATTTTCATTGATGGTTTAATTTTTTGTCATGTCATTTAAAAATATACTATTGAAGTTCTCCTTTTTGGAATATCAAATTCTTATTTAATGTGTCTTTAATGTTTCAATAGCGGGAAATAGTTTTGAAATTTTAAGACAAATGTTTCATTTTTTTAATTTAGAGCCACTTTTTTTTGCTTTGATGTTTTAAAATTATTCGTGCTTTTAATTGATGTTTTAATATTAAAATTGATGTTTTTTAAAAATATTTTCATTAGATGTTCAACTATTTTATTTAATTTTTATTATAGGGTTTTATTTAATTTTAATTTGTTGTGTGTTTTTAATATTTTAATTTAACGATTCATTATTTTTTTTTGATGTGTAATTTATAGTGTTTGTTTGATGTTTTATTATTTCAATTTTTATGTGTATTTTTAATATTTTAATTTGATATTTAAATGTTCTAATTTGATGTTTAACTATTTTTTATCTTATGCGCATAGTATTTTGGTTAATTTTTAACTATTTTAATTTTTATGTATATTTTTAATAATTTTACTTGATTTCAAACTTTCTAGTTTGGTGTTTATAATTAGAATTTTTATTTAATGTTTAACCATTTTAATTTTTTTTATTTTGCGTAATTAATTTATGTTTAATATATATATTACTCCCTCTGTTTCATTGGATATGACACACTTTCTTTTTTAGTTATTTTTTGGATTTGACACACTTTCCATTTATGAAAAGATTCTTTCAATTTTATTCAATCATACTACTTTTCCCTTTCGAAACTCAATTTCATCCACTCATTTCATTTACCTAAATCCAAGCGCCGCTGTGGTGCCACTTCCAACAAAACGGAGGTAGTACCTTTGTTTTGTTTTTATTGGCACACTTACTATAAATGACTGTTTTTTTTTTGTTTGGCACTCTATGAAGGGGACAACTTTTATTTGGACGAATTTGTCCTCATGGTAATTCAGAATTTACAGCAACCCATTTAATAATTAAATCACCTGAATCAAATTAGCCCATATATTAACAAGAGTAGCAGCTTAATCTTTCCCTCGTTTGTTTTTGGAGTTGGGTCAATGAGTTTTGAATACTGAGTAACAGCGTTGAGTCAACAACTGTCTATTTTTCTCTCTCCTTCTGAAACTCTCTCACGGAAACCAAAAATCGCCAACGGCTTTTTCTTCTCCTCTACCCAGCCATGGCGGCAACTGCGCCATGGAATCGGGATAAACCTTCTTTCGCCCAAGCTCTGAAACAACACCATCCCTCATATGACCTCGATTCACCAGAACTCCACCCTCATTTCAATTTCAAGGGTGAATTGGCAGTACTATACCCAGAGGAGGAGGTGGACATCCTCGCCGCTCCATTCTCAAAAGCTCTGGTCGGAAAGTTTAGTCGAGGACGTCCCACTATGGATTTCCTCCGAAACCAGATCAAGACGATAGGGTTCAAGGGTGATGTGCAGCTATCAGCAATGGATTCAAGGCATGTCAGAATAACATTCGATGTCGATGAGGACTACCATCGTTGCTGGCTCAAACGCACCTGGTCTATGGGAGGGGCAATTATGCGCATCATTAAATGGACAAAGCACTTCGATTACGATGAAGAATCAGCGCTAGCTCCGGTGTGGCTCACCGTGGAATTCCCCCCGGTATATTTCTTCCATCCTAAAGCAATCACTGATTTGGGAAATTCTTTAGGTGAATTGCTTTTTGCTGATGCTCCAACTAAGAACCTAACAAGACCCTCCACAATTAGACTCTGTGTGGAGATGGATGTGTCCAAGCCTAGACCAACTAAGATTAGGTTAGGCTCAATAGCTCACAATAAATCCTATGCAATCTCCTATGAAGACTTTCCTCAGTACTGTAAAAAATGTCTAAAATTAGGACATAATGAATCATATTGCAAAAGGGATCTAGTGCTGAAATATCCTAAGGAACCCTTTGGCTCAGATTTTAACTCTGTGGGAGCTGATCCTAAACATCCTGAGGCAGCTTTGCCAAAGGAAATCAGAATCCCTGTTAAGAGCAATAAGGGTAAGAACCAAGAAACATCTAA
Source organism: Rubia yunnanensis (assembly GCA_037428765.1). Lineage (NCBI taxonomy): Eukaryota > Viridiplantae > Streptophyta > Magnoliopsida > Gentianales > Rubiaceae > Rubia > Rubia yunnanensis. The sequence goes on along the minus strand of CM075062.1, from coordinate 25,802,796 downwards.
GATATATGTACCTAAACAGAACAAAAGCTTGCAGAAAGTGCTAACCCCTCATAAAGTTGTTCCTAATATAGTTATCCCTAGCACTAAGGCCTCAATTCACAGTGGGCAAGAATTGGCATCCACATCTGGTAACAGATTTGCAGTTCTACAGATGTCAAATACAGATGATCAACTTAACCAGGGGATATCCCTAAACCCAAACCCCCCTCAGGTAGAAAACACAACTCCTCCTCAGGTAAAATGTTCTGAAATGACAAATCAGGTATCAGATGACCCTTTCCAGAAACGGCCAAACTCGACAACCAGCGATGCTATACTAGAAATCATAACCACTGAAGATTTGGGGGAGGAAGGATTTGATTCAAGAGGTTATAACACTGCTCCATCCTCTCCCCTCCAGAAGAGTATCCTTAGTCCACCATTTTCTGATGACATTCTATGTACTAGAGCTAGGACTCCATTGAATTCTGACATATTCCTACATGACCGTTTTTCCTGGACTCCTAATGCTGAATTCATTTCTCTAGCACACAGTCCGAACTTAGAAATTTCACAGGTGGGAGAAAGGCAAGTTTCCACAGAATCTGAGAAGGAAAATCAGGAACAAAGTGAGCCAGAGCAACCTTCCAGAGAGACATCAGATCCACAGAAGCAGTTGGATTCTGTGGAGCAAACAGATCCAGAGAGACAAAGGGAGCCAGAAGAAGATCCATTAGAGCAAACTCAATCACAGGTAAAACTTCCTAAGAGAAGCTCCAGGTTAGCCCTAAAATCTACAGTTTCCAATGACAGTTAAATGTATGATCTGGAATGTGAGGGGAGTTTCAACCTCAGTAGTGAGGTTAAAGCATTTGTCTAAGATACACAAACTTGATCTGTTAGTCTTAATTGAACCCAAAGGTAATTTAAACCAGCTAGAGATGTATAGAAAAATGTTTAGGTTCAGGCACCATCTGGGATTGATACATAACAAGATTTGGATCATGTTTTCAGATAGAATTGACATTAATTTATTAGAAGTCCACAACCATTTCATACATGTTGACATAGAGGTAAAAAACTGTGACAGGAAATTTAAATCCCTATTTGTTTATGCTCCACACAGTAGGGAGGACAGATTGAAGGTGTATGCAGATATAGTTCCTAAAATAGACTTCACCCCAACACTGATAGGTGGAGACTTTAATGTGATTAGATCTGTTCAGGAATACTCTGGCCCCAGCTCCCCTAAACTGGACTCAATTTTAGACTTTGTTTCCTTCATTAATGAGATACAGGTGGATGACTTAAACACTGTTGGAAATCCCCTAACTTGGACTAATAATAGATCTGTCAACCCAACCTCAAAGAGGCTGGATAGGATAATGGGAAACAATTCTTTTCTTCAATTATTTAACCACTCCACAGTGCAAATATTAAATAAAACAACCTCAGATCATTCCCCAATGCTGTTAGAATTATCAGAATCAGTTAACACATCACCTAGACCATTTAGATTTCAGGAAATGTGGTTAAACAGATCTGATTTTAAAAATCTGGTAATAGATAGCTGGACTAAGCCTATTCAGGAACAAGGTATATTAGGGTTCTCACTCAAACTTAAAAGACTCAAGGCTGAAATTAAAACATGGAATCAGATGGTTTTTGGAAATGTCTTTGAAAACCTAAAAGAATCAGAAAAGGAAGTGGAAGAATTGGAAATAAAATATGAAAACTCTGGTTCCACCCAGGATAGGATTGCTTTGAACAGGGCTAAGGCAAAATTAACAAGACATTTGGTTGAACATAATCTGTTTTTAACACAAAAGACTAGGATGAAATGGCTTAAAGATGGTGACATTAATTCAAAATATTTTCATAAGTCCATATCAGAGAACCAGACTAGATTAAAAATTATGAAGATCAAGGACTTGGAGGGTAACTGGTTGAACTCTCCAGCTCAAATCAGTGATGCTGCAGTTACATTTTTCAAAAATCTGCTCTCTGATGAAAATGAGGATCCATCAGGCCAATGTTTATCATTTCTAACTCAGCAAATCCAACCTTCAGTTACTGAAAATGATAATATTAACTTGCTAAGGCCTATCTCTCTGGATGAGGCAAGAGCAAGTGTTTTTGACCTATCCCCCGATGCTGCCCCAGGACCTGATGGATTCCCTGGTAGTTTTTATAGGACATTTTGGGATACTATCTGCCAGGATGTACTAACTGCTTTGCTAGAATATCAAGTAGGGATTCCTATTCCTAAATCTGTAGCAAGCACCCTCATAGTCTTAATACCAAAAACCAGGACCCCTAAATCATTTAGTGAATTCAGACCAATAAGCCTTTCCAACTTCATTAATAAATTGATGTCCAAAATTATGGTGGAAAGGATAAAACCCCTAATGAGCTCACTGATTTCAGAAGAACAATCAGCCTTTCTAAGTGGTAGAGATATAGCAGATAATATTTTAATGATGAAGGAAGCTGTCAGAATGTTAGATAAAAAGAATGAATCACTTAATCTTATTCTGAAGTTGGATATGATGAAGGCTTTTGATAGGGTTTCATGGTCAACCATCAACACCCTTTTATTAAAATTGGGATTCCATGGACATATAGTGAAAGTTATCATGAACAACATTAATTCTACTTGGTTCTCTGTGCTGATCAATGGATCCCCATGTGGGTTTTTTAAGCCATCTAGAGGGTTAAAACAAGGAGATCCTCTATCTCCTTTCCTTTTTAACATACTAACTGAAATTTTAACAAGAAATCTTAGGATTCAGTTTGAAAATGGGAACATAAGCCAGTTTAGAACTCCAGGGGCAGCAAACAGACTGAACCAGTTATCTTTTGCTGATGATACAGTGGTATTCTTGAAAGGAACCAGCAAATCCATTAGAAACCTAATGAAGTTCCTGGACATCTTTCAAAAGGCAACTGGTCAGAAAATTAATTTCCAAAAAAGTGCCTATTATTCAGGAGACATAAGCAGAAACAAGGAAAAAGAAATTAAGGACATAACAGGCATGAAAAGAGGGGAATTACCATTTTCCTATCTAGGAGTTACAGTATATAGAGGTAGAAAACTTAATAAACATTTCAAATCAGTGATTGATATGGTAAATGCAAGAATCAGTAACTGGAAAAATCAATGGCTCTCAGGAGGGGGTAAAATTGTATTGATAAATCATGTACTAACCTCCATTCCTCAACATACTTGGGCTGTTACAGCTCCCACTAAATACACTGTTAATAAACTGAGAACAATCTTTAGTAACTTCCTGTGGGGATCCTCTGAACATGGACTTAATAAACACTGGGTTTCATGGGAAAGATTATCCTTCCCAGTGGCTGAAAAAGGCCTTGGAATAAGACACATTCAAGCAATAATTGATTCCTTCTCTCTGAAGATTTGGTGGAAACTTCAAATGGGCAAATCCCCCTGGGCAAAACTTATGTGGTCTCTACCTGATAATGCTAGAAAATCAGAAACTTGGACTAGATACATGAAGGTCAATAACATAGCTGAAACTAACTCTCAGGTTATCATAGAAAATGGAAACTCTAATTTTTGGATAGCCAATTGGCTTGGTTCAGGTCCATTGATAAATTTGGTTGATGATGATCAGGTTATTTTTCCATTCCTTACTGTTGCTGAATTTATGAAGAACAAAGGTCAGTATCTCCAAACACTTGCAAGCCTTTTCAATTCTGATATCTATGTGAACCTTTCAAAAGACATAACCTTAACTGATCATAAGGATTATTTGATATGGAGACCTGATATCCATGGAACATTTTCAATTAAATCTGCATATCAAGTGTTAAGACCAAAAAAGCCTGTGGTGCAGTTTTTCAAAAGACTTTGGATGAAAACCATACCCAAGAAGATCAGTTTCTTCATGTGGAAAATGAATTTAAGTGCACTTCCATTTGCTGATATTTTGATGAAAACTGGACTACATTTACCATCAAAATGCACAGAATGTGATAATATTGATTCATATGATCATTTTTTCAACTCCTGTGCTACAGCAATCTTCCTATGGACTAAAATGCATGAGGTTTTAAATATGAGGGAGAGAACATTCAGTAATATTAGGGAGAGATTGGCATACTACTGGTCTTTTAAACATTCATCTTCATCATTCTGCTCACTTATGACAGTATTGCCATGTCTAATTTGTTGGGAACTATGGAAAATCAGAAACAAATGGATTTCTGAGAACATAAAGAGCCATGCTCCTGTAATCTGGAAAAATATATCCAATTTATGCTACTTACTGTTCTTGGTAAATCCATCTGAAATCTGCCATATGAAATGTCAACTCACTAGGAATGGTTTATTGCCTTGCATTACTCGGACAAGACTTACTAGACTCTACTTAATCAAATGGGAACCTCCGGATATAGGGTTAAAAATCAACTGTGATGCAGCAATACATGGAGATAACATAGGAATTGGATGTGTTTTTAGAGATGCAAGTAAAAGAATCACACATGCTATATCATCTTTCATGACTACAGATAATGCCTGCTTTTCCTCTTATCTTGTAGTGCTCAGAGCTGAGATGCTATCCATATGGACGGGACTTCAAGAGGCGGAGGGAAGGACGGAGCATCTACACATTCAATCGGACTCTCTTGCAGCAATAAACATCATCCAAGGACAGCCATGTCCCTGGCCACTACGGTCGACATTGAAGAAGATAAATCAGGCTACTACAAGATTCAGAAGGATTTCTTTCAGCCATATCCATCGAGATGGTAACCAAGCTCCAGATTATCTAGCTCAATTGGCAATCAGGAAAGGACACTCCTCGCATGTACAAGATTTGCTAACATCACAGAGGTTCCTCTTCCTCAACCGTCGAGAAACTCTTTTCCCTCAATTTCGATGGAAACATAAGCTTAGGATGTAGTCTCTAACATGTATAGACTTGATATGTATAGGTTGTTTTTGCCTTCTCTTGACGGTCTGGCCTTTGCAAGCCTCACACAGGGGGTGGAGGGTTTGTCAAAGGAATCACTGTCAAGAGGACGGTATTAACTATGGTTTTAAGTCTAGCTTAAAGGAATACTCGATAACTTTTGTAATCTATTATGGTCTTTCCGGGTGTGGGAGCCCTAATCAATATCCCCGCTCACTTGTGAGTGTTTTGCGGAAAAAAAAAAGAGTTTTGAATACTGAAAGCCCATTTTTAAATCCAATTTTGAAAAAACCATACTAGCTTCAGCCACATGAAACTCAAAACAGTCTAATATCCCATCTCGAACCTTCCTCCCACACTCTTCCCAGCCCTCACCAAACCCTTGTCCTCTGCTCCCGCCTCCATGAGCCACCAGTGTTCCACAAGTTTGGAATCCCCACCTTCCATAAACTACGATTATCCTCTTCCCGGTGAATTGAAACTGCATTACCTTCAGGAATTTCAGATGGAGGACATTATAGTCGGTGAAACCAAGTGACAAAATCTCTTGTCCTCCATCCAAGAAAATGGAATTGGTTGCCACAACTCGCACCTTCCGGTGGTGGAAGCCATAGCCATATTTAGTCATATATATTGAGTAAATCAAATATTTCAAGATCGATAATTTCCATCATGAGTAATCTGTGGAGAATGATAATTATTAGCATCAATGTAAATGGGCTGTTATCATTCACAGTAAAAGATAATTATTAGCATTGTGCAGTAATAAACAAATTATTAGCCATTCACAAGGTATTTCATTGTATTTTAATAAACAAATATGCTTTTATAAGTATCAGATATGCTTTACTACAACTTTACTTTAGTCATTTGCTTTATAAATCTGTCAAGTGTACTTTATAAATGACTTTTTATTGACTTGTCACAGGTAAACCCTTTAGTGCACAAAGTTTTGCTCTAGCGATATCGGACTAATGAACCTAACAAACTCCCCCATCCCATTTTAATGAGCTTTTGACCAGTGTACTAACCGATATAGGTAGTGCTTCTATAACTTCTAATTTTTAATAGAACATCTCAATTTAGTAATTTTTTTAGTACCCATCTTTAATCATTTTTATGTATTTCTGATTGTTGCATGAACTTATTGGACTTCGCCTTCATCTCCGCCGCTTGAGAAAACACGAACGATTGAAATGTAAGTTTTCCACCCTTATTTTTGTAGCTCGATTTTTTCATTGCTTCACCACATTTTTACTAATTGAAAATTTGTTTAGCTTGTGCCCTTGATTGATTCTTATGTTGGACGCTGCAGGTGCAAAAATGGGGGTTTACAAGGATCAATTAGTCAATTCCCAATGAAGACGTTAAAGTGTACTGGATTTCATCACCAGCACACAAAAAGATTTAGAGCTACTAAAGAATTCTATTAGTTTATCTCATTTCAGCCATTAGGTGATGTTCACTTCAACTCTCTTATTTTCTCGAAGTCTCTGTTGATTGTATTTGAAGTGAGACTCTCATGTTTAGCGTATTGATTTGTTTACTCGTTCATTGCATGAGGTTGTCCTGTTCAGTCTATTGATTTGTTTACTCATCCATTGCATGAGGTTGTCATGTTCATCCTATTGATTTTTGAGTTAAGTGCTAAAATAACTCTTATTTTAGGCTGAATGTGCCAATATAACCTTGCAATCTCAAAAAGTGCCAAAATAACCCCGACTCCTTTGAATTTTTTGCCAATATAACCCTGCAAACACAGAAAGTATAAAAAAAACCCTGATTTCTTTGAATTTTTAATCAACCATTTGATGGCCAAATTTTATTTAAAAGACCATTTTACCCTCATAAAAAGAAAAATAAAATAAAAAATGGAAAAGATGAATATGCTCTCCTTCCTTTCTTTCCCTTGCTTTCCCCTTTGTTTCCCCAACAACTACGGATCAGATTCAGTTTCTTCCTCCTTTCTTTCCTCTCCTCCTTCTGCTCTTCGCGCATCCAGATCCACCGCCATCCGAGCTCGCAAAACGCCGGCCATCTTTTCCTCCGGCTTCAGCTACGCGTCTAGGTTCGCCGTCCTACTGGTCGCGAACCGCCGACCATCTTCTCCCGCTCAGGTCCAGATCGAGGCAAGCGCAGGGCACCCGTCCCTCGAGGAAATTGGGGCAGCCCGGTGTCGGGTCCCACTTTTTCACCCACCCCGGATGCTCATTGGAGCTTGTCGTCGTCTCCGACGGTGGAGGAAGCTCTTCTCCGACGCCAGTGAAGGGGTTGACCAGTGTTCGGGAAACGGGCTGGAGTGGGGTGGTGGTGGGCTGGCTAGTGGTTGGGGAAACATGGTGGAATGGTGGCAGGTGGGAGGGAGGGGTGGTGGCGGGTGGCTGGGTAAGGGGTGGGGGGAACAGATTGTTGGACATATATTGATTTTATCATGCGAAAATTAAATATTAAAATTGAACGAGCAATTAATATGTGCAAGAATAATAAACTTTTATTAATTATTCAAGCATACAATCGAAAAACTTAAATTACAAATAATCAAAGCATAAATCATGTTTCAAGTAATCACAAAGTGATGGAGTCACGAGTAACACTTGCTGCCCTTGAAACGAATGAGTCCTGTCGTGGACATCGTTCCCTAGGATAAAACCATCGAAGGTAACAATTAACACGTAAGAGTTACCTCGGCCCAAAGGACTATCACCTCGACAAAGCAACAAATGGAAACTTCGAGAAAGATAGAAAGAAAACTCAAGTTTAGAATATGGAGGGACTTGAGAAATGGTGTGTGTTTTCTGACTGACTTAGAGGCTCTATTTATACTACTCTAAGAGACTCTAATAATGGAAACATGATATTCTGATTTTCTGTAATTAGAGAAGAGTATTCTCCAATTACAAACTCACCAAATCCGAGACATTCCATGAATACTCAAATCAAATCTGCTGGAAAAGGAAGAAATATTTGCACAAATATTCTTCATCATATTAAACATGGTGAACCACATATTTATTTAAGACAATATATCTTACAAAATATGGAAGTATTTTGTTCTTATCTCTTAAGAATTACACACAAGCAATTCCATATATATTATACGGTTGGGCCTTTACTAAGATTTCCATGCGGTCCATACGCATTTTGGACAGTCCAGAAAAAATTACCTGGGCCAATTTTTGCCCATTTTTTCCTCTTTCAAGAGTGATATTTAAAACATTCATATCTCATTCACCCTTGATTCGTTTTGAGAGTTCAAATAGTCGATTTTATAGTACTCGCGGAGGAGAACCCAAAACTGACATCCATCGACCCAAAATCCATTCGGGTCCCACACAAAACGAAGCCCAAAAAGTTGACGAATTTCAACCTTTTAACCATCATTTTCCAACACAGATTTCAGGAAGAAAGATGAATTATGCTGGCGGGAGATATTGGCGGGGGACCAAAATACAGAGAGCTTGCCACATTGCAACATAATAACAGGAAGGACCAATTGATCTGTATGCAACAAAAAACAAAAGTTTTGGGGAAAACCTTTTTAGGATGCCAAATCAATGTAGATGCAGCCTGTAATAGATTTGATGATGTATGTGGTATTGGTATCATTACAAGGAATGAACTAGGTGGTTCACTGTAAATGCCACATCTAATTTGCATGCAGAAATATTAGCAGGTGGGGCTTGGAGACGGGGGTGGCGGGTTAGCGGCAGGGCAGTGGAGCTTTGGCGGTGGCTGTGTAAGGGGTGGGAAAACAACTGTCAGGAAGAAAGAAGAGGTGGTGGAGAGGAAAGGATAGAGAGAAGGGCGATTTCTTCAACTCCATATTGCCATTGCCGGAATTTTGTAATTCCATAGAGCTATCACCGGAATTTTCTTGGTCAACGCCGGAATTAGGCAGTTTGGGTATATAGACACAAATTTTTTTAAGTTAGAGTTAGATTGACACGTACAATAATTAGTTAGGGTTAGATTAGCACTTTCTGATATTGGAGGGTTATATTGGCACTTTCAGCCTAAATTTAGGGTTATAAATGTATTTATCACTTGATTTTTTTACTCGTCCACTTCATAAGAATGTCATGTTCAACATATTTATGTGTTTGTGTATTTTGTGAGATTGTCTTGTTCAACCTGCTGATTTGTACATGCTGCATAAGGTTGTCCTGTTCAACCTGATTATGTGTCGTGTGCTTGTTTTTTTGTCTTGTTTTTTAATGAACTCTTAAATTTCTTGATTTCAGAACTGGTTTTTATTTGCTACATTTTGTGAGACTGCAAATATGGGGATGTGATAATAAAAAATGTTTTAACTATTACAATAGACATGTAGGGTTGCATCTTAAACATATTTATAAAATAATACAACATGTTTACATTAAGTACCACCCCATGGAACAAAATCCAACCCTACATGAATGATTATGTGCATCAACTTAAAATAGTCATCCCATTACTTGATCAATCAGATGTTGCAACCCATTTGCATAGTTATGTGCCATCAAATATTGTAGACACTCTCGTAGCAATTCAGTATCCACCTCTAGGTCAGTGGGTAATAAACCTTGTCTTTCTAGTGCATCCTTCCCCATGTGAGGTAGTTTGTATCTGTTAGAACCCTTGCGTTTCATTATTTCCACCATCACGCATTGTATTGACAAGAACACCTTTTTTAGTTTTTCTGCCTTGAGTTGCATGAAAGCATTTGTAGTTGCTTCTACTAGATCATCCAATGTGTGTGAATTCATTTTGTGTTGCAAGGATTGTATTGATCTGAAAAATCACAAATCCAATATGTTTAAATCTGGACTGTTTGGGGGTTGAAACCCCAATCTCATGTTAAAGCTATCCGCACTTTCCACTCTTCTAAATTCACAATCATCATCACATATATATGGCTTTGCATTATCTTGTCGAATTGTGATATTTGTGCTTAATAGTAGGGCCATTTTCTTTTAATTGTTGGTATCAATTTCTTCAACATAAAATCTTTGATGACTTCTCTGTTAATAGATGGAATTGGTTTAGTCACAATTGTATCTGCAGGTCTGTTTGAGCTTGTATTCTTGGCTGGTTCCTTTGTAATGAATGGCCAGATTCCTACTTTGCCATCAAATAACACTCCCCCTCACTGTTAAAAATAGGTCTGCATACCCCACATAAGAACATAATTTTTTGCATATATTTCTTGTGTTGAACAGTTCGATGAGGCACTTCTTCCTCCGAAAGAGATAGTGCCTCTCGGCTGCTCTTGTAATGAAAAACCACTTCTCATCTATGTGAACAACATGATGCATATCCAAAAACTTTGTTTTACCATCTACTTTGTCATGCTTCAAGTGAGAAACTGAGTAGAATAACATGTTCATTTCATTGATGCATGACATTTGGGGCTTTATTGCATTTAAGTGGTTAAGTATTTGTCCATCTTTGATCCATTTGTGCATAATAATCGTACTAACCCAACTGCTGCAACATAACCTCTTTGTGTTGTTCTCTTATGCAGTGAAACAGCCATTGCTAGCTCTTTGTTGATAGGGATACTTGTTCTTCCTTTCTTTCCCTTCATTTTACTCCTCAAGTCTTGAGCTAACCCTTGTTCATCATGTGAAATCTGCAGGAAATGGAAGCGGCTCACGGTGCGGATTGATGTGTTCCACCTCAGGGCTGTTTCTTTAAGACGAGTACGTAACATCTTTCCATGTAGCTGATTTTTAGGATGAATTCACCAATTTCTGCACGTTGAATGTCCGTTAGTCAAGTGTGTGGAGCTTCTGCCTCCTCCATTGCACAACCAAGAAGAAGACCCAATACCTAAGAGTTATTTTGTTTAAGCAAAGTGGAGAGTGGAGGAAGAAAAGGGCTCTAGTAGAGGGAGGATGTAGAAGTACAGAAGTGAGAGCAGATTATAAATTGGGTCTATCCTTTGTTCACTTTTGTAGGATCTGTAATATCTCTAATTATTTAATAGATAAGTAGGGTATTTTTCCAAATTAGTTGAATTTGAATTTTTGTTTAACAAGTTTCTCCCATTTTTCTTGTGTAATCTTTTCTTTTGGAGGGAAAAATTAGCAGTATTTGAGGACTGATGTACCCTTAATCTTCAATGCCTTTATGCTTTTTCTGACATTCCATCATTCATATTTTTCGCTTTATGTCAAATCAAACCTAGCCAATATTGCAAGTGCCAAATGTTAAGCTGCCAATAAAAACAAAACAGGGGGAATATAGCATATTATTTGATGTTTTTAAATCTAAGTCTAATTTTTTATTTGATGTATATTAATTTCATGTCCCTTTTTACTTGCTGTTTAAGAATCTTAGTTTTATGTTCTAATATTTTAATTTACTATTTTAATTTTTGATTAATTAATTATAATATAATTTAATCTAATACTGAAAAGATGAAAGTGGGTCAAATGATGAATTGGGCTGGATTGAGCCGGTAGAAACCTGAATCCAAGCCCAAATCATGTCATCATCTTCCCCATCTTCATGCTGGTTTCTGCCCCGAAAAAAGCAATTCCCGACAGCATTAATACCGCCAGCAAAGATGAAATCCAGCGATGAAATAACCACCGAAATCACACGAAACCCCGCGAGAATGTCCATCTCACTATGAAATCCGAGGAGAACGAAAGCAGCAAAACCCACTGACGGCGAAACCCTCGAAATCCGATCAGGAAGAACCTAGCAAAATCGACCGGCGAAACCTTCAAAACCATCGAAACCGCCGCGAAGCCACCGCCGGAAACGATGAAACGGGAAGTAAACGCCGCGACCTAGAGCCTCATGGATTCCGATCAACGACAACAGTAGCGATTCAGTTTCCATTCCCGTCAACTGGTGCGTTTTTCGTGTAATTGCATTTTGGCCTTTAGATTTCCGTGGTTTTTAAATATTTTACCCCCAAAATAAAATAATTATATTTTGACCCCAAAATTTAACTAGCTCCTGTTTAACAATTCCATAATATTTAATAATTAAATTATTTTTTTAGTACCCTACAAAGTATCTTATTCCATGTTTTGGTCTATTGCAAATCAACCCTTAGACGGTACCCAACAAATTTAAAACAATTTGTTTGGTCCCCAAATGTGATTTTCAGGGAAAGTCAACGATAAAATTGGTCAAAATATGTAAAATGCCCATTATACCCCTGAGTTTAAAAAATAAAAAATAAAAAGATCTGGAGCAGTTCGTCTTCGTCTTCGCTGCGGTTCGTCTCCATCCCCGCCATCGCTGTTGCTTTGTATGGAGCAGTCTCCACCGCTGCTTTGTTTGAACCGATCTGGAGTAGTGTCCACCGCCGCCGTTTCGTCTTCTTTGCACCGCTAATGCCATCTCGGAGAAGCTTCTCTAGCATGAGCACCGATCGTCTCCGGCTCTCCTGGCGGTGTCATGATCGGAGTTATGGGCACGATCTTCGAAATCTTCTCGTCGATCATCTTCGACCAGGTCTTCACTTTGACGAATCCCATGGCGAACTCCTCCTTCCTCAGCAACACCAAATCCTGGCATTTTTCTTTTAGATACTCCTGATGATCCAGTAAATCCAGCCGCATGAAGCCCAGGGTGAACAACGTGAGCGCCACCATGTGGTTATCGTCGCCGCTGCCGCCGACCTTCGCCGGGAGGTAGGCGTGCAACGAGTAGCTTCGCCGCACCGGAGAATGCTCCCCCTTACATATGTAGGAATGGTCGGTGAAGCTCTGCTTCTTCTTCTTCTTCTTTTCGATTCCATCAAGGCAGCAATCAGAAACATTAACCAGAGGTGAACACTTCTCCGGCGATGCAGAGCTGAAGACTTCTTCAGCGACGCAGAGGTGAAGGCCTTCGAGGTTTCGGTGGCAGCGTTGCTGTGAAGAAGTTGGGTTTGGCGACGGAGTTAGGCATTAATGTGCGGAGGTGGTGGTAATGTAGGGAAGGTTTGTCTTTGGTTCGTCTACAGAGAAATTAGTGGAGGCGGCGGCAGCGGAAGGCGGCTTCGGCCGGTGGTGAATTTTTTTTTAAATTAGGAAATTTTAATTGAAAATGTTTTTAGTTAGTAAAATTACCATTATACCTCTGACTATACCGGAAAATCATTTAGCCTTACAGGAAAACCACCTTTGGGGACCAAACAATTTTTTTGAATTTGTCGGGTACCGTCTAAGGGTTGATTTGCAAATGAGGACCAAAACATGGTATAAGATACTTTGTAGGGGACTAAAAAAATAATTTAGTCATATCTTATTAGCCATTTGTCTCACCATGAGATAGTCCATCAAGAAATAGACTCTTGCATATTAATTCTTGGTCTCGCTATTAGACGGGTCTCGTACAAGACTTTGTCATAGGTGACCCATAACAAATTACATATCGAACTATAACTTACTTACTCTATCACAAATTTAACTGCATGCATTTATTTCAGTAAATCCACCTGTGATGGTGAGGGGTTTGGCAGACCCCTACCCGTTTATTAATAAAATTAAAAGGTACATAAAAGATGTGGACTTAATACCTTACCTCTGATAAAAATTATCCGAAGATCATTAATCTATACAAGGACCTGATAACTAGCCTGCAGATCATCAGATAGATAAAGCATGGAAAAGAATAACAGTACTACTGTTATCCACAAAAAGTGAAATATACAAAATTCATAACGTACAATTTTATACTATAATCTAGCCTACTCAGATATGAGGTACAACCTCTGCATCCAGCTTCACTTGTCCAATAATACTTTGTGGTAGACCTGCAGAATAGGAAATTTGATTTACATGGTCATTGTTGGCCATCTTAGCAAGAGAATCAGCAACTCCATTTGCCTCTCTGTAGATGTGGTGAAGTGTGAAGTCCAATTGTTGAAGAAGTTGCCATATTTCTCTCATTTGTTGCTGACTTTTCCATGGTATCTTGTATTGCTTGTGCACCATTTTGATCAGTTTGTCTGAGTCAGTTTCGATTTCAATCTTGCTGATGTGGTGCACTTGAGCGAGTTGAATTCCATTCAACAAAGCTGTGGTCTCGACCTGCAAACTAGATTTAGCTTGGATAAACTTTGATAAAGCAACTATCTCTTTACCTTTATGATCTCTGATGATGCAACCTATACCTGCATTGCCATTACTTAGACAAGAACCATCAGTGTTTAGCTTATAATTAGAGGGTAAAGTCCATCTAACAATCTTATTGGCTACTGGATTTTTGGTTTCTGATATAACAGTTTTGGAAATTTGGACAGATCCCATCTGAAATCCAGTTTGAATGCCAAATAGTGTCATCAATGTGATACAAAATTCTTTTGAATATGTTACATCTAGCACACCAAAGAAACCATATCACAACATATGGTATGATTCTGACTAATTTTGCAAAGAGCGCATCAATAGTGGTTAAGTTCCAGTAATAGAAAAATCTATCCTACAGGAATTGAAATGTATTAGGACTCAGTTTGAATACTCTATCTATGGATTTCCAGATCTGTTGCAGTTGACCACGTGTGTTAAAACCGTGGTGTATAGATTCAGATTCATTAAAGCAAAAGCAACATCTGGATGGTAGATGAAATTCAAAGTCCTCAAGGACATCTGGTAAGGCCATGAGCATATTTCGTAGTTTCCAGTTCATGTAGCTTATTTTTTTGGTTTTAGATTAGGCCAGAGATGTTTGAATGAGGGAATCTTAAGCTTCCTTGGTCTAATCAATTCATAAGCTGGCTTTAATGTGAACTGACCACTCTGTGTTGGCTTCCAGATTAGTTTATCATCATACTCAGGAAAATTCTATGGCCCAGTTTCAGAATTGAAATGATGTTGTTTGGAAGCATGGAATTGAAAAGATAGGCATAGAAAGTTTTGTTGAGTATGAAATCGGCTACTGTTAAATATGAATATGGAAGCTCTCAAATGGTCTGAATATGGTCTATTAATGGACCAACTTCAGTCCAGCTTGCATACCAAAAGGAGACTGAACCACTGCCTATCTGAACCTGTGTATTATCCAATGCTATTTGTTGAATCGCTTTGATTCTTTTCCATGTTTTTGAGGTTTTATGAGTATCACTCATAGACCACATGGTTTGGGCCCAAAGAGAGTTACCTTTCTGTAGTTTCCACCATAGTTTGATGGAGAAGCTTTTAGTTAAAGTATTCATGTTTTTAAAATAAACCATTTTCCGCTGTTGGAAAATAGAGTTTAGGGTAAGATTTCCATATTTTCTTCTTTTGATCACTTTCCGAGCTAGAATTCCAAAAGAATCTTGCAAGTGTTTTATGAATATGAGTTATGATATGTTTGGTTGGTTTCAAGATAATTATTAAATGTATTGGCATTTTCTGAAAACCTGAATTTTCTTTTCAGATATGGAAATATTCAGCCATATAAGCTACCCTACAAGAAGAAATCATCCACATATCTATCTTTTGGTTGGTTTCAAGACAGGGCATCCCAAATATTTAAAGGGTAGGTGAGCCTTCTATCATTTTTGTTTCTTTTTTTATTAAGGTTATGATCCTTTTAGGTGTGTGCTTTGAGATGTAAAATGATGATTTCTCAAAGTCAACCTTTTAACCTGTGGCAAATTCAAATGACTTTAAAAAACTGATTACTGTTTTAAGTCCATTTTTAGAGTATTTTAATAGAATTGCTGTATCATCAGCAAAAGAAAGATGTGTGGATGATTTCTTCTTGTAGGGTAGCTTATATGGCTGAATATTTTCATATATGAAAAGAAAATTCAGGTTTTCAGAAAATGCCTCAGCCATTAAGATAAATAGTAGAGGTTACATGGGATCCCCCTGTTTAAGTCCTCTAAATGCTGAGAAAAACTTACTGTCTTTCCATTTATTAATAAGGAAAAGAAATCAGATTTGATATTCAACATTTTAATTTTACCAGTTTGGTTGAAAAACCTTGTTTGATTAAAGTTTTGACAAGAAAGACCATGAAACTCTGTCAAAGGCCTTCATCATATCCAACTTGATGATCATATTATGTCCTTTTACTTTGGTATGCAAATGATTAGTTAGTTCTTGCATTAAAAAGACATTATCAGCTAGTATCCTTCCCAAAACAAAAGCTGATTGTTCTGGACTGATTATCAAGCTAAATAGCTTTTAAGTCTTGTGGAGATTATTTTTGAAAAAAATCTTATTTGTGAAATTACATAGACTGATAGGTCTACAATCTTTGAATGTGGAGCACACCTCTTTTTTGGGGATAAGTATGTTTAGGGCTGATGCGATGACTTTAGGTATTTCTTTTCCCTCAAAGAAATCTTCTAATGCCAGTTATACATCAGTTTTCACTATATCGCAGCATTTTTGGAAGAAAAAACCAGAGCAACCATCTAGCCCTGGGGCTGAATGACTATCCATGGATTTGACGACCTCTATTAGTTCTTCCATTGTTATTTTCTTGATTAGATTAGAGTTCATTTCTTCATTTACTACTTGTGGAATGTTTTCCAGGATCCAAGCAGTATTTACTCCTGTAGGATCCTCTTGTTCTTCAGTTAGGAGTTTTGAAAAGAAGTTGATGACTTCTTTCTCTATGGTTTTTGGTTGATTTAACCATAGGACATCATCATTTTTTATTAGAGAAATGATTTACTTTTTATGTTTACTCTGAATTTACCGATGAAAGAATTTTGAGTTGGCATTACCTTCTTTCATCTATTTTAATCTTGATTTTTGTTTCAGAATAACTTCTTGATTAGTTAGAGCTAGCTTTAGTTTTGCCTTAGCAAGATTTAATCCTTGCAAGTTTTCATTGGATTCAGATTCTTGTAGGTATTGTTCAGCTTTTAACACCAAATCTTCACAAATGTGAATAGTTTAAAAAATGTTCCCAAATGTGTTCTTGTTCCAGTCTTTTAGGATCTGCTTTAAGTTTTTTAGTTTAAAAGTTAATCTATGCATTCCTCTTTTATTAGTGTGTCTATTCCAAGCATCTTCAACTGTCTTCATGAATGTTGGATGATTGACCCAACATTCCTGAAACTTGAATGATTTTGGATTAGAACTTTGGGATGTTTCTGAGATATGAAAATCAGTGGAGTGTGGTCAGATCCCTCTCTAGCCAGAGTTTTAATCTTATAATCTGGGAATAAAGACTACCATAGATTGTTAGAAATTCCTCTATCCAATCTTTTCCACACCCTACC
The DNA here is from genome assembly GCA_037428765.1 of Rubia yunnanensis. Lineage (NCBI taxonomy): Eukaryota > Viridiplantae > Streptophyta > Magnoliopsida > Gentianales > Rubiaceae > Rubia > Rubia yunnanensis. Next base: position 25,785,726 of record CM075062.1, on the reverse strand, counting down.
TTTGGCCTCATTCCAGTCCAGGTAAACAAGTTCCTAGAAGTTGGAATTTCAGACATATTTTGATCTTTTAGGAATCTGTTAAAATTCCTAATACTTCTCAGATCAGGAGTGAAATTGCCTAAATATTCCCCATTCTTTGGGATTACATTAAAACCTTCTATTAGACACAAAGGTTCATTGTTCATATTTGCTAAGACTTGCCACAGTTTATTTCTTTCCTTGATTGTGTGCTTAGCATAAATGAAACCCACCTGACATTCTAATGAGAGAATATTGGATTTGATTTTAGTTAAGATGATTTGTTCATATATAGAACAAATATCCACTGAAAGTTCATCATCCCATAGGATCCAAATCTTACAGTTAGGAGTGGCAAAGCAATTACTGAATCCTAACTCTCCTGACAAATATCCTGTTAGAAGTCTTTCTTAGAGTAGCTAAAGTATTATCAACTTGAGAAAAGTCCAGGACAGAAGACAGAGTATTAGATGTGTCATTATTAGTTTGCTTCTCCCCGCTTAACGATTCTGGACTGAGTGGCAAAGTCAAATTCTGAGAATTGGTTAACATAGAAAGCTTAGGATTAGATATTTCTTTAGTAGAGAGATTATTCCTGGTTAATACTGTGTGATTTACAGATGGAAGCACAACCATTCCAATCTTCTTCTCAGAGTTCATGTTAGTAGAATTTTCCATATGAGACACAATGAGAGTTACAGATGGAAGCACAACTATTCCAATCTGCTTCTCAGAGTTCAAAACAATAGAATCCTTATTATGAGTCACAATGGGAGTTACAGATGGAAGCTCAGCCATTCCTATCTGCTTCTCAGAGTTCAATACAGTAGTATCTTTATTGTGAGTCAAGGATGATACCTGGGATCCTTGTCTAAGGATCAATACTTAAAAACTCGTTTCTTTGGGGTTCTGGGTTCCATCTTTGGCTGCTTCCTTATCCCGTGACACCTTCTTAGAGAGATTGGCAGTTTTGCTCTTATGAACAGGGATAAAGACCTTATTTTGAACTAAGATACCAGATGATGATGAACCATTTCCCTTACCCTTGTTTCTACCCTGTTCATCATTGGAAACGGTTCTGTTACTGACTGGGTTGCTGATTCTTTTGGCCTCCAAGGTGTGAACTTGGAAGTGTTCTTATCAAACTTGCAAACAGTAGCTTTGTGCCCTAATTTTAGGCAGTTAGAGCAATACATAGATACTCCCTCATACTCTATATATTGCCAAAATTCTATGTCTCTAAAGCTTAACCAAGTTCTCTCTAACATGGGTTTAGTAACATCTGTTTCAACACATTACCTTGCAACACGTGGTCTGTTTCTATTTAGAGAAGCTCTATCGGTCCTAATTGGAGTTCCTGTAAGATTCCCAATAGACATTAAAACCCAATAGTCAAAGAATTGTTGTGGTAAACCATATAGGGCTATCCAAATATGGGCAATATGGGAATCTGCATTAGGGGTTGAAGTTAGGAACCCATATGGTCATTCAAATTGAATACGTGCCAAAATTCCAAAACTTATGCAGCCAACAATGGTAATAATCATCAGGTAATGAAAAGGATATCAGAACCTGTCGATTGTTTAGCAGAGTTATATCACTGTGACCTTTGAAACCTGCAATGTGGAAATCCTTACGGAGTTTGTCCATTTGCGGCCGGCTTCGAGAAAACTTTCCAACCAATGTCGCTTCCAGTTTTGAGCATTCCTCATCGGTGAAGCTCTCCTAGATGTTCAATTTTTTTTATTTTGGAATGAAGGGAACACTACTTTCAATTGGGTTTTTGCGAGGGCCAAGATTTAGGGCTTCTCCAAGTTCTTGGTTCAGGGCTTGTGCATAAGAAATAGGTGGTTTAGGAGCAATTGGTGGCTCCGCCATCACCGCGGTGCCGGAGTAGAGCGGAGGAGAGGAGCCTGAATGATGCATAGTGTAACAGCTGACATAGCGTAACAATTAACATAGCTTCAGGTTTTTTTTTTATAAAATGTGTTTGAGAGGAGCCTGAAAACCCTTATGAACCACTCGACGTATGAAAAATCACAGGGGCATCGATGCGAACTCACACTACAAGATTATCTATGATTTCACTGCATGTACACTTTAACTTTCAATAGTTAGCTTGAAAAATATTTGATGCTAAATACGTTTCATTAAGAATAACAAAATTTTGTGAAAATATAATAATTTAAAAATGCATGTTATAACGAATTTAACCAAGTATGATATTCTTAATTACTCACACACTCATTCAATTTTATAGCCAAACATAAACATAAAGGTATAAAATGTCAAACATGATGACTATATAGAAACTATTTTCATCTCGGAAAAGCCAAACAACATGTATAGCAATAGAATTGCGATTCAAATTTTAGGACGGAAACATTATTAAGAAGCTCATCCCGGCGCAATGGAGGGTTACATAATGCTGCAGAATCCGGCGTCGAAATGATGAGCATAAGGTCCACATCATCTCAGAGTACATCGTAATTCATATAAAGCAGTTGATCATGTAAACTACTAACCCAGGTGCTCAAAAGTGGCGTCTCATTCTCTTAGTTCCAGAAAAAGTTGCAGAATCCGCCGCCAAATCCTGTCCAACAGCACCTCTACTTGTATCCCCTGGGGGAGCACCAGCCATTGTATCCACCATTCTCATAACTGCGCTTATGTCATTAACTGCTGCTAGCAAACTCGCACGAGGCATCGACTCCGCCGCCTTCATCAGCCGCTCAATCGGCGTCATTTTGCTACAAGGATCTTCATCTGCTGCATTCACATCTCCAGCTCCATCCACTTCATTCACAGGACTCATCGGCTGATCAACTGCGATGTCAAGATTCACTGGCGGATCCACTTCGACGATTTGAGGTTGAGGAAGATGAGCTTGTGGCAAAGGAGCAGACAGATTCTTGAAGGTAGCAATTTCCAAAATCTGCTGCTCAACTCTATCCAAATTGTCCCGGTGAAATACCCGCAGACCAATCTTCTTCACCCGCAAGAATCCAGCAAGGTCTTCCAACCACTTCTTGCAATGCAAGTGATGTTCGTGATGCTCGTGGTGCTGCTGCTGTTGCACAAAGTTGCTCCATGTTACAAGAACCTCATTCAAATCCTTGAGATACATCTCCTTCATAGACTTAATCCTTTCATACACCTCCCCCTTCCAACCCATTGGTGCTGCTGCCAAGTGAACAAACAGAAAACGGAGCAGAGAGCAAAATTCTAGAGATTTTCTGATGACTGTACATCTCTTTATATACAGTGATTTACAACTGAATTCTAACTTCTGCAATCTCTGATCTAACTTCCTCAACAAACTAACTGCTCTGAAATAGCTAAGCTAAAAATTTAGTTGGGCTGATCTTCCTTGTTGAAGCCCAGAAATATTGCACTGCGTATTTGAGAGGCTATGAATTTGCTCAGGTATTAACTGATCTAGTTGCTAACCTACTTAGCTTAATTAGCAAGAAACTTATAAGGATCAGTTGGAACGGAATTCTGCGCGAGATGAGTTATGATTTTGGTACTTACATTTTTGGTTGTTTTACTGTAAATTATTAAAATGTACACAATGAAAGAAAACAAGCACATCCTTACATTTGTCAAGGAGATATATTGTTATATTTTATGTATATCTAGATAAAATCCTTTTTCATATGTGATTCTATACATAATATCTATATATTAATACCCCTGAACCACAAATAAAATCAACTATTTATATTTTACATGGTATTAGAGTTAAAAGTCCTGAAACCCAAAAATCACTACTGGGAGAACACCCCATAGGCACCAGTATTTTCACCCCACAGACAACCAGTATTTTGAGAATTTTCATAGGTGCAAAAAAGTGTAGTGTCATAGGCACTGGTAAGTCGTACCGATACTGGAATAGATTCTAGCACCGATACGACTTACTGGTGCGTATGCATGAAATACCGGTGCTAGTAAATAGGCGATCAACTAAAAAAATCTGGCTAGTGAGAATAGACTCACCAGCCGGAATATGAAATCCAGAACGAACAAAGCACAAAAAAAAGAAGCTCATGTAAAAACCTGAAAAATTCATACCACAACCCAGAACTTCACTATGTATTACTGGAAATGCATAACAACTCTCAATTCATGAAACAAGCTATACCTAAACATAGATTAACAACATAAATCATCATAAAAACTAGAACCTAATTTCCAGAAACCCTAGATAACATCAACGAACCAAAACAGTGAAGGTGAGGTCGAATTTGAGCTGTCCGACAATTTTGGTGGAGCTCGCAACTCCGACCAGAGACCAAAGCGCGGGGAGATGGCGTCGGGAATGGTGCGCCATGGAGAGATGGAACCAGAGCTGGACCGGGAGATGGAGTCGGGGATGGTCGTCATCGGCGTCGTCGAAGAAGAGAGCGGGTGCACCATCATTGGTGGCGGCACTAGGCGGCGACGAAGAGGGAGAATGGTGAAGGAGGAGGGAGAAGATGGAGAGGCAAGATAATGTAAGGGTGGGTAGGTTTAGGGTATGAGATTTGTTTATGTAGACAAATTTTTAATGGTTGAGATTTGATCAACAAAAAGAAATCAATAGTTCAGATAAAACCAAGTTGGGCTTTTTTTTTTCAAGTGTTGAGCACTGGTACCGGTGCCTAAAATGCTCACATCGGTGCCTAAGAAATTGAAATACAGCTGCTACCCAAGAGCAAACCCAAGAAGTTTTTTCTAAGTGTTGAGCACCGGTACAAATATCGGTGCCCAAAATGCTCATACCGGTGCCAAAATATACAAAAATCAGCTGCTTAGGGCTGCTTTGAATGGACCGGTACACATACCGGTGCCTATGTAATTAATACCAGTGCTAATTCCAAAATTTCAAAATTTCAAACAATCCCTACTAAATTTGGAATGAAAATTCAAAAAATTCATCATCCTTCCATAACATAGCACCGGTATGAATGAAAAACAATGTTGGTGCTAGTATTATTTCATCTCTAAGTTAACTTTTAAATTTTTATTATTTGGTCCATAGAAGAAATTTGGAGGTGGCGAATCACAAAATTGAAGACACCAAAATGCAATTAAATAAGAGATGATTGCATTTTTGAAATTCGAGGTACAATGGGTGAACGAAATCGCCTCTAACATATTTTTGGAAAATTACGTTATGGCCCAAAAATTTGTTACGACATTATTCTTCTGTCCAAAATATACGAATTTTATTATTTTTGCATAAATATAGAAATAGAAAATAAATTATTTTTTGATAAAATTTTGAAAAGCTCTACTACATGTTCAATAGTAACCTAGAGTTTATTACTTAGAAGATGGAAGGGGAAATTAGAAGGAATTATGGACATGTTCTCGTGCCTGATTGTTGATAAATATTTTGTTACGGACTTGGAAAATATAATGAGGGTGTATAGGGTAGCATCAAATTTGAGCGAATTTCAATTTGGAGTTACGAGTAAATTTTTTACCTTTTGCACTTAGTTCCCTCCAAGAAAGTTGGAATCATTGAATAACGAAATTAGCGAAACCAAAATGCAATTCAATAATATATGTTTGCAACTCTGCAATCTGGGTATGTATGAGTGAACAGAAGGGTCTCAAAAGTCAACAATGATTACTTCTATAAATTCTTGGAAAATTACACTATGGCCCAAAATTGTGTTACCCCATTACCCATTGCTCCAAAATACATAATTTTTATTATTTATGGCTTAATATAAAAATATAAACTAAATGACTTTTGGTGAATTATTGAAGCTAGTACATGTTCTAGAGTAACTTATGGTTGATTACTTGGAAGTTGTAAAGTGAAATCGGAAAGGATTATAGATATGTTCTTGTGTTCGATGTTTGATAAATACTCCCTTACAGGCATGGAAAATACAATGGGGGTGTATAGGGTAGGATCACGTTCAAGTGGATTTCAGTTTGGAGTTACGAGTAATTATTTTACTTTTTGTACTTAGGCCCCTCCAAGAAAGTTGGAGTCGTCGAATAACGAAATTGGCCGAACCAAAATGAAATTCAATAATGTACGATCGTAACTCTTCAATTTGGAAATGTATGAGTGAACGGAAGGGTCTCGAAAGTCAGGATTGATTACTTCTATAAATTCTTAGAAAATTACATTGTGGCCCAAAATTGTGTTACCGGTGCTGAATTTAATCATAGACACCGGTTTTTTATCTACCGATGCTGAATTTTGGTTTTGTAACACCAGTATTTAGTGCATAGGCACCATTTTTTTGTGTATCTGTAATTAAATTTGGGTTTTTAGCACCGGTATCACTGACATATCCGTGCCTATGTACTTATTTTCCAGTAGTGAATTTTCCAAAACCCTAAAATTGCCCACCCGCCGACCCACATACCACCACGCACTGCTATTACTGTCTTCTTTCTGCCGCTGTAATGGATCTTTACATCCAAGTCAACATCAAGAATGTTGACATTGCCGCCAGTGATGACGTTTTAGAGTTGAATCACCAAGCCGATCCACCCGTTGCCAATGTTTTGCTCCCCAACACCGGTGCTATCGTTCAGGATCTCCCTGCCGAAGTTCTCACGCCGCTGCTCTAAGTTCCCAGTGTTTCTGCCCACGGTATTCCCTCCAGAGGTCCCCCATCACTGCTCCAGATTCCCAGCCTCTCGACTTTTTCGATAATGTTTGTTGCCGTCTTATGGGCCATCTTGAGACAGCGGCGGTCGCCGCTGCTCAGGCCATTCGCCAGTCAACCAACGACTTCTCTCATGGGTTGCCTCAAACTCATACCTATTATGTGCATATGTCAGATTATCCAGGTTTGATTACATCTTTGATGATCTCGAAGGGTGATAATTTTAATGATTGGAGTACTTCTTTGCTTAATGCGTTTTCTACGAAACGTAAGGATGGATTTCTTGATGGCTCTATTGGTAAACCTTTACCTACCGTTTTACAATGACTAGAGTACACTACAAGAAACAGGACATGTTACTTCGCCCCTTTTACCTCAGTTTTTTTGTTAACACCAAATAACCGAGGTAAAAGTTCTTTTACCTCATTTTTTAAAAGTAAAAGGTATTATTTACCTCAGTTATAAAATAACTGAAGTAAATAATTGATCTGTTACCTCGGTGATTATTTGAACTGAAGTAAAAGGTTAAAAATGAAGTAAATAATGTTACCGAATAACATGCAACGTCGCATATGTTCTTTGAAAAGGTTGCCCAACTTCGCAAGATACGTCGTTGATGCTGAAAGGTATTGCGAATGATTAGAGAAGTCACATATATGTATAAGACAAGTTAAAGTAAAGAATTTGACAGTGACAAAAGAAAATGAAATACAATAAAATGGAGGTTGTGCGCTTTTCCCCGTTGTCTTTGGCGTCTCTCTCCTCCTAATAATATTCCATCATAACGATTAATTTAGGGTAATGTAAAAATTAATTTTATAAGTTAGGCACAACAGTTGATAGCAATCATTGTGCTACAAGCACCCTACAGATGCTGCCCTAATTTAAAGACAATCAGTACCCCATTTGTTCAATGTTCAAATAAAATAGTCAAATACTTAGAACAACAGTAGTAATGAAAATATCCTTAAAATTATATAGTACATAATTTAATTCGAATAAGTACTGTCTTAGTTCCAAAAAAATAGAAATTAGCATACACTCAATCAGCTCGGACAATGATGACCTTGAAGATGATTGACCCACTAGCTTGTATCACCTTGAAGAACAAGGTGTCCCCAATGCGTAGGTTGTTACCCCTAAGGAACTCGCCAAAACCCTTTGGGGATAGGGCCTTGACCCTCCCACCCCCCGAGTAGTTCATATACCATTCTATCCGGCCCGTAGCACCTCAGAACTACGGGGTTCTTCTAAGTTAGTAAGACTGGTACAATCTCCCATGGGATGTACTAAGTCACTGTAACAAATATTGATTTGATATATATATATATATATATATATATGTGTGTGTGTATATATGTATATACATATGCAATTGTCAACAAATAAAATTTATTTAAAAAGCTTTACCAAAGTTAGTATTTTCCCAAAGTTCAGCTACTTCAAAGTGCAGTCGAAACGTGAGCTATCAATAGCCATCGAATGATGTTGAATGTCGAAGAAAAAAGGCTCCGGGTGCCTCCGTTGTGCGGTGAACTGTACGAAAACCAGAATGTATTAGTTGTTTCAAATTAAAATGTGAAGTTCTGCTGTTTGGAATATATATATATACATGTATGTATATATATATGTATATGTGTATGTATATGTATGTATATGTATATGTATATATATGTATATGTATATGTATTTGTATATATATATGCATATGTAAATAGGTGAAATAATACCTGAAAAAGGGCGGATTAGATTAGATGATCATTTGTCATCCATTAGTCCTGCGTTATAAGTGAAAATGTGAAGTGATGAACCACACTATGGAATGCCATGTGCGACGTCGCAACTAGCGTCGCAGATGCATCTCGGTATGAAGCAGTAATATGGTCGACCTTTCAACGCAATCTTGGTTGTGTGTCGGATTAACCGAATAGTATACAGACACAGTACTGGTGTCTCATGGGGAAATCCAATGTAAACTTAGAGGTCATAATGCAAAGTCGGTACCATTTTGGGCAAACGAATGTCATACTGAGATACATCTGACGGCTTAAAATGAACCGTTATTGACTTGAAATAATAATTTAGCGAGGTCGCAAATCTATCGGACAAACCAAACTATGTCAGATAGACAACCTACTTCGCATATATCATAGGTTGCTACGGGAAGAAGCATATCAAACTGGAAAAAATGAAGCTTCATCTACATGAAATAAAACAAAAATCCCCTGGGAGACATACCAAAACATAGTACCAACGCTCAAAGCCAAGGAAAGTTCACACTACCATCAATTTGAAACAAATGCTAGAAAGCAGGTTAAACAAAACAAATTCACAGACCACATATATGACATTGTGAAGTAAGAATTAAAAAACTTATGTGTTAGGAGATTATAAAAACCATACCTTTTTTCCAATACACAAGAAAGGGTCGAAGGTGGAGACTGTTGAAATTCGAGGGAAATTTTTGGAGAAAAGCTTGAACTGTTTGTTAGGGTTACCATATTTATAACCTGTTTTGGGAACGCCGTCCTTTTAACTAGTTTTTTAAGTCTACTTGCTAAGTGCGATGTCGTAGGTATGTTGGTTGGTGCGAAAACATACCGACCTGAAATCGGCGTCGCATCTATATGGACCTACCACCCAGCCGGTCAACAATTCCAATTTATAAATACAATTATAAATACCATTGATTAACATGTTAAGTTAAATATTAAACATTGAAAAACATTAAAACAAGAAATTTGAAATTTTAAGATATCTGATACAAAATACGTCCCAATTCAAATTCAACAAAATATAAGAAAATAAGTTTTGAATACATGGTCATATGAAGTCTTAGACAGCCCTCTAATGTTTACAGGGAAGAACAAAAACCCAAAAAACTACGGGCCCAGCACCATTTATGAGCTCGATGTACAGTGTATCCCCAATCTCAAGTTCTTCTTCGGCAAGAAACTGGCCAAACCTCTTCAGGGTTAGGGTCTTGAGCATCCTGTTCCCCAAGTAGTGCATTTTGTACTCCCTTCCTTTACACCTAATCACAACATCCAACTTGTACGGTGGTAGGTACTCAAAAATTTTGTCTGGGACGTACTGAATCATATACAAAAAACATTTGTTAGTTGAAAGTCATCTATAGAAAAAGTTAATTGAAATTCATTTTGTTTTAAATAGGGAGGAATTACCATAATTGGAATTGATCCAAAGTTTTTCTGGGTCAGAGTATGTACGAAATAGGGATATCTGCCTGAGAATGTGCGACGCGGACTGTCATCATCCAAATCACTCAGTTCAATTGGTTGACTATTGGAACCAACATTGTTAGCCATAATTGCTGTAATTGATATCGTCATGAAGGTGAAATGTTATGATAGTCCGACAATGAGAAATGAAGACATGAAATATGGTTTTTTGACCTACTTAAGGCAACTTCACAAAAGCATTGGCATAACCGATTGGTCAACCGGTGAATGTGTGAGTTCGCATTCATCTGACCATCTAAAGAAAGCATGATTGCGATGTCACATATGAATCATTATAGCAGAAGCAAGACCGAATTGTCCGCGATGTTGCATTACATCAGATAACGACAACAGCAAATAACGACAACACCCTTGCAACATATTGTACCATTCCAATCCATATTCGAACATCCTAAAACCGTATTCGAACACTCTAAAACCATATTTTAGCACACCAAACCATAGAAACCTAAAAAATGAAAAAATTAACACATTCACACCCTAATACAAGCAACAATTTGAAGGATAAATACAAAAACAAAAGCAGTGTAAACACAGGTGGAAACCATACTTTTTAGATGATTGGACGGTGAGGAGGGTTGAAATTCGAGAGGATACAGAAATTTTGAAATGATGTATGAGAGATAGGCTCCATTTATACACTCGTTATGAAGCTTTGTGACTTCCACCTTGGGTAATCCGACTTCGCATGTCTGTCGCACTGAATGAACTCTTACCGACTCTTGGGAGACATCGGTTATTCCAAATGTGGGCCTAACCATTGCAGTCCACTCGCATAGAAAGGGGCTTGTGTTTGACCAATCTTTATGCGAGGTTGCACCTATTTTTTGGTTTAGCGACATGAATCCGACATAGGACCGACGTCGCTGCCTATTAAATTAGGCCTCACCATTTCAGCCCACTAAGATGGAAATTGGGCCCATGTTTGACCTTGACAAACGTAATTGACATTCAAATTGGGTAATTGTTCCTTGGATAATTTAAATTTAAATTTATAATTATCCATGACCTATAATAAGGTTTGGTTTTATCGAAATCAATTTTTACATTGCCGGTGAACTTTATAGTTTTTACACTTAATTAGGTCCATCCAAGATGGTGGAGAGGATGAAATGCAGAATTGGAGCTACCCTGTAAATTAAATCGCATTCTCATGAGTTTGACTAGGGGATGACAAGGGTCGTGTCCCTGAATAGGGGTAATCGCCCATCATTTTTGGAGTGTTCCATTAATACCCCTTTTGTAAATGTTAGAAGAGAAAGATCACTTCCACCACGTACAATCACATGAAATTTAATATTCTAGAGTTTTTATGAAATTAAAAGCCAATAAAATTGCATCCATCAAATTTTAAAAAGTGCTAGTACATCGTGTAGAGTAAATTGTAGATGATTACTAATAAGTATACAAGGTTCATTCAGGATGAACCTGTGTGGAATTCTTTGTGGGATCATGCCAGTTTCTTTGTCATGAATAAGGGTGATCATGAGTTTGAGTGGGGGATGACAATGGTACCGTCCCCGAACCGAGGTAATCGTCCATCATTTTGGTGTATTTCATTAATTCCCTTACTGTAAGCGTTTGGAGAGAAAGACCACTTCCATCACGTTGAATCACATGAAATTTGATATTCTAGGTTTTTTATGAAATTAAAAACTAATAAAATTGCGTCCATCAAATTTTAAAAAGCGCTAGTACATCGTGTAAAGTAAATTGTAGATGATTACTTATAAGTATACAAGGTTCATTCAGGATGAACCTGTGTGGAATTCTTCGTGGAATCATGCTAGTTTCTTTGTCATGAATAATGGTGATCATTAGTTTGACTGGGGGATGTCAATGGTCCCGTCCCCGAAATGGGGTAATTGCCTATCATTTTTTGTGTATTCCATTAATACCCTTACTGTAAGTGTTGAGAAAACAAGATCACTTCCACCACATACAATCTCATGAAATTTAATATTCTAGGTTTTTTATGAAATTAAAAGCTAATGAAATTGGTCCATCAAATTTTAAAAAGTGCCAGTACATCGTGTAGAGTAAACTGTAGATGATTATTTCGATGACAAATACCAAAAATTATACTTTGGCCCCACTTGTTCGAATTCGCAAATTCTATTTGCACTAAATGATCTGGAACCAACATCTATACGATTTCGCTACCGACGAAAATTTCCAGCTAGAACTGAAATTTTGAGGCGAAACTTTGAACCAAAATTCCCCCCCAAACCCATCACATTAAAATAATATGCAGCACCAACACGATCATTTCCCACCTCCAACACATTTGCTCTCAACGCAACTCCACACCATCCTTTCAATTAACACCATTTCAAACACTAAAGATTCCAACCTAATTTCTTCTATCGAATATGAACAATTGTTCTAGGATGGAGCATCTCCGGATTTAAATAAATTGAGGTAGTTCATTTTGGCATCTCCTAAATTGTATATGCTTATTTTTTTCACATTGACCATACATGAAATATATTCATTGAGTATGGTGATTTTATTACATGTTATATAAGTTACAATATTTTTTTCCCAAAATAATTTGTTGTTTGTAAGGATTGTGGAAAAAATCATAGATTATTGCTGATTGTGGAAAATATTCAATTTTTTTAACACAGGTTGAATGTGTGACGTCGCACTATGTTCATTGCCTTACACGATATAGAGCAAAATGTGGTACGGCATTGCATTTTCCAGAATTGACATTTCATTATTAACCAAGTGACATCGCAGTAGGACAGTAAAGGTACTTTTCCCATGTTTAGATTATTGTCACCTACACTTGACAATATTATGTGTACATCATTCTGGGACTATTGAATTCTGACATAAATTTTGTTACATGTGTATTTGTTTTTATGGGACAAAGAGAGTTACAATGGACTCTTAGCCTCGATATCGTACGACGTAGGAAATGGATGTTAAATACAATTTAATCATTCATTTCACATCAACCATATATATTTGAATATATTCTGACATTTATTGGTAATTTATGTTCAATGGTTTTTTTTTGTTTCATTAGAAAGTAAATACTATATTATTGTACAATTCTCCACGATTCATACTGTGATATCGCACAAGTCAGTAATGATTCGATACAAATACGATGCTGCATATCACAAAACATATCTACACCAAATCGATGCCACTTAAAATGGCGGAGTTTTTTTGCGACGCTGTATTGGTTAACCACCCACGTCAGCATGCGATCTCGCATACAATCATGAGCGATATCGCTGTAACTTTCAGCGTCATCGATCTCATTGATGTCACAGTTGTTCCTGTGACATCTCCTGCTTCCATTTGATATTGACTTCATTGTTTAAGGATGCCAACATTGATGTGAACGATGTCGCAGCTAAGTGGTACTATAGTTGGCCTTCTTAGTTGGTGCAAGGTCGGTGTAAGAACACACTGACCTCGGTCCAAAACCGAGGCTAAAAATCCATTTTTATCTCGGTTCCAAACTGAGGTAAAAGGTATATTTTTTTACTACACCCGGTTTTCTGGGGGCAATAAACCGAGGTAAAAGGCCTGAAAAACCAAGGTAATAGGTGTTGTTTGTTGTGGTGGTAGTGTGAATTATATGCTTTCTGGTTGGAATATTGTTCAGACTCTTGATTCCTCCACCTGTTCTGTTATTACTTATTGTAGATGACCTAAAGCATCGTTTTTCTATTGGGAATGGTCCGTGCATGTGTGATATTCGTGTAGCCATTTATAATTTTTGTAAAAATGGTCAGGTTGTTTCTTCTTATTATGGGAGATGCAAGAAGCTGTGGAATCATTTGTTTCCTTACTTGACTCCTGAGTCATGAGTCTAACCTACTGCTGCTATTGCTATTAAGAAGCGTGAGAATAAAGTGGTGCATTAGTTTCCCATTGGTCATGATGATGGCTATGATGCTCCCTGATTGCATATCCTAGCACAAGATCCATTGCTCGTGTTCACTTGCTTGCAATTCAAGAGGAGCATCACAAGACTGTCGCCGATGCCCGTGAATCCACTCTAGATAGAATGACCTTTGCTAACTATCATCTGAAGCCATTACCTATCTCAAAGTCGATTATCGCCACCCTGGGTAACCAACCCCTCGCTGTAGTTGACCGGAAAAGCCTTTTGTGCGCTCATTGCAATCACAAGGGCCACAACGTCACTACTTGTCAAGATCAATGGTTATCCCAAATGGTTTGTTGAGAATAGACCTCCAGGATCCAGTGAGAGAGCTCAAAATCAACAAACTCACACCTCTGCAGCTGCACCGTTCACTGGAGCTGCCCACCCACTGTCGTACCTCTACCGCAGGTCAACGCTGCCGCCGTTCTTTCCAATTCCGATTGGTCAGCTTTTGGTCCCACCTTGTCTAATGAACAATGGAGTACGATTCTTAATATGTTCTCTAAGATTAATAATACTGACAATATGCCAGGTAAGACTGCTTTACCTTGGATTCTTGATACCGGAGCTTTATATCATATGATTGGTGCCAGGGATCTTCTGCATAATATTGAGCATGCTGATAATGTTGATGTCATCTTACCTGATTGTTCTATCTTTATTGCTAATCAACATGGCACCTTATACTTTGGCAATATTATTGTTTCCTGTGGTTTGTTTATTCCAGGATTATGTTGTAACTTGTTGTCATTTGCCAAATTAACTACTGCTCTAAAATGTATGGTTTTGCTTACCAATTTGTTTTTGCATATTACATGATATTAGCATGAGGACGGTGACTGACGCGGGTGATCAGCAGGGTGGGGTTTATTGGTTGCGCATATTGGGAGCTCTACCGTCTTTGCCGTTGTCTATCTCCACTCGTGTTGTGGTGTCTTCGTCTGATTTATACCGTCAACCTTTTAGGTATTCATCCTCTTCGGTGTTTTCTTCTATCCTAGTTATTACTTAACTCTTAGTGATTTGAATAAAACTACTCCTTGTTCCATTTTTCATCGAGCAAAGTAGTCTAGAAGTAGCTTTCCTTTGAGTAATTCTAAGGCTAGTCATTTATTTGAACTTATACATTGTGATGTTTGAGAGCCTTATGCCTCACCTTATTTTAGTGGAGTATTTTCATTTTTAACCATAGTTGAAGATTATTCACAAGCTATTTTGGTTTATTTATTACTGTCTAAGTCTCATGTACCTGCTAAGATGAAAGAGTTCTTTGCTCTCGTTCAGAAACAGTTTTGTCGTCCTGCTCAGAGTGTTAAAGATGACAATAGAACTGAGTTTCTTCCTCTCAGGTCTTACTTTGTAGAGAAAAGAATTTGGTACGAGAGTTCCACTGTCTATACGCCACAACAGAATGGGTGAGTTTAATGAAAGCACAACCATAAGTTAAACGTGGCTCATGCTCTTCGTTTCCAAGCTTATTTGCCCATTGACTTTTGGGGAGAATGAATTCTTACTACTGCCTACCTGATCAATTGCAAACCAACACCAGTGTTGAATGACCATTCTCCTTATAAACTTCTACATGGTCGCGCACCAGTTTGGCTATTTTTGCTTTGCTTCTCAGCTTACAAAGTCGCGTGATAAGTTTGCATCCTAAAGACACAAATGTGTTTTTCTGGGTTATCCGCTTGTCCACAAAGCTTGGTGTGTTTATGACTTGGAGTCTTGTACTGTATGTTATTCAAGATGTGGTGTTTTATAAAGATTGTTTTCCATTCGGATCTGCCTCTGATATGACTGCATCGGTTGATATGATGCACTCGTTGTAGACTGCTGTGTATAACTCGTTAGCGCTACCTCCTTCGGGGCTACTGCCAGCTCTGGCAACGTCGTCACCCCCTATTTGCTCCACCGTGGCCAGCACCACCAGCACCTTTGTCTCCCTCTAAGCCGTAGTCTGAGCCATGGACGACCCTTCCGGAGCTGCGATTGGCTCTCCCTGAGCCACTAAATAAGCCACTTATTTTGTCTGATTCTGAAGTTGAGTTATCTCTGCCACCACAGTCTACTCGTCCACCTAGTACTTGCATTTGTCAACCACCAGTTAAGTTCAAGGATTACGTCTACACTGCTACTTACGTAATAAACCTCCCATCTGCTGCTCTCATATCCCAACCTGAACTGTCTTCAGGTACTCGTTACCTTATTGATGGTTATCTTTCTTGTATTAAAGTTTCAGTTTTGCATTCTAGATCTTTAGCTGCAGTTATAGATGGCTTAGACCCTACTACGTATTTTGAGGCCTCTCGCCATCCTTACTGATAAGCAGCAATGACTGATGAAATTGATACACTTGAGCGGAACAATACTTGGGTTCTGTCTCCTCTGCCGACTGGTAAGCATGCTATTGGGAGTAAATGGGTGTTTCTAACTAAGTATAAGTATGATGAATCGATTGAGTGATACAAGGATCGGTTGGTTTTCCTGGGAAATCGTCAGATTGAGGGCACTGAGTTTATTGAGACTTTTGCTCCGGTTGCCAAGATGAGCTCAGTTTGTCTTTTCTTGGCAGTTGCAGTTATTCGTGAATGAGATCTTCATCGGATGGACGTACATAATGCATTTATGCATGGGGATCTGGATGAGGAGGTTTACATCCAGCCACCTCTTGGTTATATGCTTCATGCACCTGGTATAGTCTGTAAGCTTTGTAAATCTCTTCATGGTTTTTGTCAGGTGCCTATAATTTGGTTTGCTAAGCTTGCTGCAGGCCTACACATTTTTGGCTTTGTTCAGAATAAGGCGGATTACTCTTTGTTTGCCTATTTGCACAATGATGTTTCTCTCCATGTTTTGGTTTATGTTGATGATTTGATCATTGCTAGATCTGCTTCGACTCTAATTGTTGAGTTCAAGAAGTATCTCTCCTCTTGCTTTCATATGAAGGATCTTGGTGTTTTGAAATAGTTTTTGGGGATTGAGATTTCTAGGAGACCTGATGGCATGTTTCCGTGTCAGCGGAAATATGCTTTGAACATTTTGATAGATACTGGTTTGTTGGTTTCCAAGCCTACAGACTTTCCAATGAAAGAGCATCATAATTTGGTGCGTGACGAAGACCAACTTACATGGATCCTGCACAATATCGAAGGCTTTTTAGTTAGCTGATTTATCATACTATCACCTGTCCGGAGCTTAGTTATTTCATGCACACTTTGATGCAATTTATGGAGCATCTGCATGTGGCACACTGGCAGGCCGCACTTTGGGTTTTGTTTATTTCTTTCTTCTAAAAGCTCGCTTTAGCTTACTGCATTTTGTGACTCTTATTTGGCAGCTTGCCCTATTATGCATTGTTCTTTGACTGAATATTTTGTTATGCTTTGAGAATCCCCTATTTCTTGGAAGACAAAGAAACAACCTACTATTTCCAGGTCTTCAGATGAAGCTGAGTATCATGCCATGACTGTTGCATGTTGTAAGTTGATTTGGCTAAAGTCTCTTCTTCGATCTTTGGGCGTAGGAAACTTTTCTCCTATTCGTTTATATTGTGATAGTCAGGAAGCTCTTCATATTGCAGCCAATATTGTGTTTTGTGAATGTACAAACACACATTAAGATTAACTGTCATATTATTCATGATTTTGTACAGTCTGGGGAAGTTGTCACCCATCATGTTCGCACTTCCAGTCAACATGCAGATTTGTTTACTAAAGCTCTTGTTCAACATGCTTTTTAGACTCTTCTTGGCAAGTTGGGCATTCATGATCCACATGCTCCAACTTGATAAGTGTTAAGGAGATATTTTGTTGTATTTTATGTCTATCTTGTACCTTAGATAGAATCATTTTCCATTTGTGATTTTGTACATGATGCCTATATATTGTACACTTGTACCATCAATAAAATCAACCGTTCATATTTTACAACATTAGATATATTAGATAAGATATTTATACAAGTAAACCCTTTTTAATGCCTTTAAACCATAGTTTGAGCATTTCATTGTGTGTTTACAATCATCAGCTGATCAACATTGATGATTCGAGGTTCAGGAGCAGAATCAGATGCATTGAAATCATAAGCTGCATCAAGCTAAGCATGACGAGTAATATACTTCTTTTTTGTGGCAGGATCAAAATAGAGATAACCTTTTTACTGTGAACTGTAACCCAAAAAAATGCATAACATACTCCGGGGTGCAATATTTTAAATTCATATCTTAAATTTATAGCTTAAGCCAAAACTTTTTTAGCTCCTTATATTCATAGCTTCCTCGAATTCACTTTCTTCCCTAAATTTTCCTTCCCAACGACGATATTATTTGAGCTCAATGATGACTTCTACGACAAGCTCAACAACGACTCTGGCGACGAGTTCAACAAAGACGTCAATTCTCCAACCAATTTCTTGTTGCGTGTGGGTGGTAGGTGGTGGAAGAAGAAGGATAGTGGTGGTTGTGGTAGTGGGTGGTGGAAGAAGAAGGCATGTGGTGGTGGGTGGTAGCAGCGGTGGTGGGTGGCGGAAGAAGAATAGTTGTGATGGTGGGTGGTGGAAGAAGAAAGGTTATGGTGGTGGGTTGTGGAAAAAGAAGGGTTGTGATAGTGGGTAGTGGTAGCGGCGGGGGATGGTTGAAGAAGAAGAGTTGTGATGGTGAGTGGTGGATGCAGTTATGGGTGGGGTGGCTGCGAGGTTGGGTGGTGGGGTGGAAGAAGAATGGAAGTATTTGTAGTTTATAAAGTAAAAAAATTACTCCCTCTTTCTTTTACTGCAAAACTAGTTGGGAGAGAAGGAGTAATGTAACCATATATATTTCACATAAGTGTTAATATAACCCTCCAGTGTTTGAGAGTGCCAATACAACCATTTCGACGAATTTTGACTAGAATTTTATAAAATGGCTATTGTATCCTCTGAAAAAATATTATTTTTTTTTAAAAAATAGAGTGAAATAACTATTATGCTCTGACTCCTAAATCCTAACCTCTTTTCTCTTCTCTCATTCCTCATCCTACCCAAGTTCTCTTCTTCTTCTCCCATATGACCTTCTTCAATTTCTCTTATTCTTCTCCCCGCGGTGGTTTATGATTATTTTTTTCTCACCTTTCTTGTTCTCTTTCCGGAACTTATAAAGATGACCAACATAGTGGAGCCAACTAGTGAAGCTGGCAGAGGTTAAGCCTAGCTGAAAGTTGATGAGGACGGCAAAGCACACCATCCACCACCTACACACGGTGATGAGCTCAACGAAGATGCCGATTCTCCAACCAATTTCTCTCTGTGTATGGGTCGTGGGTGGTGGAAGAAGAAGGATAGTGTTCGTGGTAGTGGGTAGTGGAAGAAGAGGGATAGTGTTCGTGGTAGTGGGTAGTGGCAGTGGTGGTGGGTGGTTGAAGAAAAAGCATTGGGATGGTGGGTGGTAAAAGAAGAAGCGTTGTAGTGGTGGGTGGTGACAGCGGTGGTGGATGGTGGAAGAAGACGAGTTATGATGGTTGGTAGTGGAAGAAGAAGAGTTTTGGTGGTGTGTGGTTGTAGCGGTGGTTGATGGTGGAAGAAGAAGAGTTGTGGTGATGGGTGGTGAAAGAAGAAGGATCGTGGTGGTTGGTGGTGGCTGCAGTGGTGGGTGGTCGTGGTTGCGGGGTTGGGTGGCAGGGTGGATGAAGAAGAGTAGTGTCGGTAGTTTATAAAGTCAAAATATTTACTCCCTCTTTCTCTTGCTGCAAAAACAACTAGGATTGAGGGATTGTATCCCTCTAAAAAAATATTACTATTAAAAAAAACAAGAGTGAAATAACTATTATGCCCTGACTCCTAAACCCTAACCTTATTTCTCTTCTCTCCTTCCTCATCCTATCCACGTTCCCTTATTCTTCTCCTAGCCGACCTTCTTCACTTAATCTTCTTCTTCTCCACGCAGTGGCATGTGATTATCTTCTTCTCATCATTCTTTTCCTCTCTCCAGAGCTTATAAAGATACCCATCATAGCAGAGCCAACTAGTGGAGTCGGTGGAGGCTAAGCCCAACTGAGAGTCAACGAGGGCGGCGGAGCACACCATTGTCAGCGTTGAATCGAGAAGAAGAAGAGCATTCCATATGCAACATTGAATAAAAAAAGAAGATGAGCACACAATCTCATATTCGAATAGGCGAAAGATAGAGTTGGGGCTAACAGAGGGGCTGGGTGGCATCCATCAGGGCTTTCGGGGATTGCGTGCAGGGTTGGCGGTGGAGTGATGAGTCTGAGTAGTACAGCTGATGGGTATGATTAGCGGTGGAGTAGTGGTGGGGCTGAGTAAAGGAGCTGATGCACGGGATTGGCGATGACGACAGTGGCAGAGCAACAACGGGGGTGTTAAGGGTATAACTGTCCACACATTTTCTATTTTTGAGTCAAAGGGCATTTTGGTCATTTTAGATTAAGTCAACCATTGGAAAGAATAAGTCAATGCCGGATTGTCCACCCGGGAGTTATATTAGGTTATATTGGCAATATCATTAACTAGCTGGGATTCTTTTTGTAGTTTTGATTATCTGAGGGTTATATTGGCACTTACTCAAGTATATAAGGCTATATTTGGGTATGCTCAAAAAAATATTTCTAATAAAACATCGCAAGGTTTGGTTGAAACATCAAGTAATGTAAATGAAACATCAAATCTGGCCATAAAAAGGCGTGTTTTGCGCGGAAATGAAAAGAAAAATTGATCCGCGAATTTCTCTAATCTGATTTCATTAATTTCTCAATTATTTATGTCCAACACCCTCGAAAAATAGTATCTTCATTCAGAACCCTCCTTATTCTCTAAACTTTTTAGAAATCCTATTTAAAAACCACATCTCTACTTAAACTTTAGTATATTGCATATTAATTCTTGGTCTTGCTATGAGATGGGTCTCATACAAGACCTTGTCATAGGGGACCTATATCATTACATATCAAACTATAACTTACTTACCACTGTACACTCTCTCTGCCTCCACCACCATCCCCTAATAACCTCCATCTCTACCCAACCCTGGCAACCTCCAACCCTTGCGATCTCCATCCCCGACGATCTCCACCATCTTTATCTCTACCCACTATGGCGACAATTGATGACGCCTCATCACCACTAGAACTGAACCTTCCGCCACGAAACATGATTTCGTGAAGAAATTTAAAACCCTTGAATTGAAGATTCCCTCATGCACCGGGTTTTACTCGCTTGGAGGACGGTTGAGGGCACCATAAATGAAGAAATTGACATCACCAAAGCCTGAGTGGACCAAATTCTTACCACTTCCTCTGCTCATTTCAATCAAACTCCGGTGAGCTGTGATTTTTGATTTTATTTTGATGGATTTTTTATTACCAGTTTGGGGATTTGCTGAGATTAAGTTAGATATTGTTTCATTGCAAAGTGGTTGGAGGATGTGTGGTACGAATTTGATAAGGGTGTAGTTGAAGAATATGGCACTACTTATTACAAGGTACTGTAGATTCATTTCATGTTCTTGGAGATCCAATTAGGATAATTTGAGATTTGCACTTTCCTACTTGGTTAATTGATTTGTTTAGAGTTTGTGTTTGGAAAATTTGCTCTGCTTTATGCTCGTATATATGGACTGACTGCTATTTTCCATTTTCTTCATTCACACACTTGAATTTGATCCAATAATCCATAAGGCCGGATTAGAGTGTGGTGGAGGGTTAAGTGATACTTAAGCAAGAGTTACGTCATCCATTACCATAATTCTCCTCTTCAGCAAGAGAAAAGCTCCCGCAGGTTTATATTTTTATTGTTGTGATACCCTCGTACATGATCCCTTTAAAATTTGGGTTTACTTAAAAGTTGAGAAATTAGAAAAGGCCTCGTTCAAATTTGGGATTATTGGTTGCTAAATGACAGTTATGTGTAAATAAAGTGTTTTTCTTTTTGTTGTAATTTTCAAAGCTATTGCGAGAGAATAAGCGTATGCTGAATCGATCAATTCGAGATATAGAGAGGGAGAGTCAAGGTCTACAAACACAGGAGAATAAGCGCGTTGCCGAGATTATGAAAAGTGATAAGCAAAGCCAAATGATTTGTTCACTTTCGTTCTTTATTTTTGCCATCACCTGCTTGTGTAGTCTTCGTCAACATTGATTTGTGAGTTTTTCGCTGCGAATGAGGTTGGTATCAGCTCTCTCTGTTTGTGTTTGTGTATTTTTTTAATGTGATTATTTTTCAGAATTTCATTACTTCAAACGTTACTGATTTGTAGGATTCATCTGTTATCAATTTGAGTTCAAACATTTTTTGAAAGCTTCAATTATTTCATGGGCGTGCTCTTCACTGTTAATTCTTTCTTATCTGTAGTCTGTATATATTTTTTGTGTGGGAATTTCGACTAACTCCTCTTAATTTTATATCAAGGTGTTAATCCTTAAAATTTTGTCAAGCAAGTTTCTGCTTGCGACAAAGCAATTTACTTTTTTGTAATCGATGTAGCTACATTGGTTATAAGCACTTTTTTTAAAAAAATATTAGTGTAGATTGATACGAGTTAGTTTTAGCTACCTTAACTGAATAGTACTGTTGAGTATTCATTGAATTCAATTCATGTTTTTTTCTATATTTTAGTGCATTTTTTGTGTTCTAATAAATATTTTGATTTCTAAAATTTTAATTATAAATTAGCACCGGTAAAACCGGTGCTTTTTTTTTATTGATCACCAGGGGCAATAGCATCGGCAAAACAATCCATTTGCACCGGTGTTTTGGCCCTCTGAAATGCCAGTGTGTAAGTATAACGGTGTACCATGGGACGTTATAGGCACCTATATACTGTAAAATTATTGTATTTAAGTTAAGTAGTTGAAATTATTTTATTTAATTTTGATTATTTATTATATATTAATTTAGAAACAATAAATTATTAATAAATACTATAATTATATAAATATTTATATATGAGTCCATCTCTTGAAAGACGATCTTTCCATAAGTTATGGAAAGACCAATGTTTAAAGTGCAAATTAAAAAAAAATTATAATAAAATTCCGGGTTGCATGAACCGAGTTATAAATTTTATAACTACTACATGTTGCATACTAAAATTTTAATATTGCAACTAAGACCTTTTACCTTTTAATATTCTAATCAAACCCCGTCTTTCCATAAGCCTATGGAAAGACCGTCTTTCCCAAGACTTTGCCTAATATTTAACATCAAAATTTAAAAAAATCCTAAAATACACATCAAAACAAAAGCAATAGGGTAAATTGCATAAATAACCCTATTAAAATTTGAAAGTGCATAGATAACCTTGCAAAATCTAAAAGTGTGAAATTAACCCTAAGTTTTTGTAAAATTGTGCAGTTATACCAATTTTACTCAATTCCGACATTGAATCAATGAAATCAAACCAAACACGAAAAGACAAAATTACTGCTGGACTCAAAACAAAAAATATAATGGCAATTCTACCCTAGACTTCTTCTTCTTCATCTTCAACCACTGCTTACTGCTGCTGATCCCCTCCTCCTCACCCAACCTTCAAACTTTTAGAACCAAAACCATCTCTAGATGTCGCTCCCTGCACCCACCGCTGCCACCTCCCCTCACCCTCATTCACCACCGACACTCATGGCAGCTGACAGAATGGTTTGCCGTAATAAATTGTATTATTGATATCTGAATATATAGAGAGTACAATAGAGGTATAATAAGGAAAGAACTCTAATCAGAATAAATCATCATCTATGGCTGAGCGCGTGCCTTCACACGCCAAAACTGGGACTGCGCAAATTTGGCCAGACGCGCGTGGCTCCCACGCGCTGGAGCTTCTTCTTCACGGACGGATCGCGTGAATCTCACGCGCTTAAGAATCCATCGAGTTCTGAAACCGGGATTGACTTCCTTTGTAGCAGAAGCCGGATCTTGAGCTTCCTATGTATCCTCTGCGGTGAACTGGAGAAACGGCGGGAGACGAAACTGGAGACGCAGCGGGAGGACGTCGGCGAGAGGAGGTCGACGGCGAGAGGAGGTCGACGGCGAGAAGAGGTCGACGGCGAGAGGAGGTCGACAGCGAGAGAAGGTCGACGGTGCGACTGGACACGCGACTGGAACGGTGGTGTTGGAGAGGCGGAAGAAACTTGAAGACGACGAGGATCTGACGAAGCTGCTGCCGGAGATGACTTGAATGCCAGTGAAATTTGTCGCCGTGAGAGACGCCGGAAGTCGCCGGAAATTGGCCGGAAAATTTGCTAGAATCAGGATCAGGAAATAAGAATAAATTTATGATTAATGATTCAGGATCAGAACATGCTCTGATACCATGACATAATGGTTTGCCGTAATAAATTGTATTAGTGATATCTGAATATATATAGAGTACAATAGAGGTACAATAAGGAAAGAACTCTAATCAGAATAAATCATCATCTAATCAGGAGTCTGATTTAGTCTAACAGCAGCCACCACCGATTCCCCCTTCTCCTCACCCACCTCTGGCGAGACCCAACCCGCCACCCTCACTCTCCACTGCTTACCTCAACCCCGTCGAGAAACCCCCAACCCGACACCCCTCGACCATTGCGTGGAGAATTGCATTTTTCATCCCAGCACTGTTTCATATGATGTCAGCTTACGCTATCTTCTTCCTTGGACATGACTTGCTGGACGGGAACACGGCGCTGCATAAGGTCGGCGAGGAGCATAAGGATAGCTTTTAGAAGGTGGTTTACACACGTCAGGAATTATAGGGGATGGATTCTGGCATTGAATTTGGGGTATTGTTTTGGAGTGGAGTTGACCGTTGACAATACCATCACTTAGTACTTATTCGATCAGTTTAGTGTTAATCTTCAACCTAACGCTCCATGAAGAGGAAGAACAGGGGCTGATTTTTTGAGAAAAAATTGGTTTGGCGGAACCCTAATCAAATAGAAATAGAGGGTTATTGATGTCTTTTCCAAAATAAATTTCATTTTTTAACTCATGGGTATAATGGTCATTTTAGTAATTTCCGACCAATTTAGCTTTGACATTTTGGTTAATGAAATCCAAGGTTAAATTTGCACTTTCAGATTTCATAAGGTTAAATCTGCACTTTCGAACAAAACACAAGGTTGAAAATGCACTTTTCTTAAAATAATAAAACACAAAATTAAAATACTTAAACATCAAATTAAAACACTAAAATTATCATCAAATTAAAAATATTTAAAAATCAAATAATAAAAATACACATCAAACTAGAATATTTAAACATGAAATGTAAAAAATAAAATAAATATATATCAAATAAATAGTTTAAACATCAAACAAAATACTAAAATACATCAAATTAAAATAGTTAAAAATCAAACAAAAATACATTAAATTTTTATATTTAAACATCAAATAAAAACACATAATAATTTTAAATCATCAAAGTGATTACCAAAATGTGACACTGATATCGTAAAAAAATAAAAATCAATATTTAAGATTAAAAAAATTAATTCACACAATCGAAACATCAAGACATACATTAATAAGAATCTGATATTCTAGAAAAAAAAACACCGATATAAACTTCTAAAACATCACGCTGGAAAAACTAGCATATTAATTAAAAGAGCAAATGACTTCGGTGAACCCTTTAAACTATCACCATAATCCACCTTTGGCCCATTATCTTTTTTTTAACACTTTTGGCTCATCAACTTACAAAACAGTTTAATCATGGCCCCTCTGAAAGTGCTAAAACTGAGCTGTTTTAAAGGCGGATTCATTGACCTTTCAAAGGCGATTTTTAACTGCCTTTAATTGACATTTTTTAAGGCTGTTCTCAGAACCGATAAAACCGCCTTTAATGGCTCATTCCCCGCCAGTAAGATTTGCCCAATAAAATTTGTGAAAAAATATTAATTTAAAAATGCATGCATGCTATAATGAATTTCACAAGTTATGATATTCTTAATTACTTACAAACTCACTAAAATGTATAGCCAAAACTTAAAAAAGATTAACTAAATGAAAGGTAATGTTGCAGTTGGTTAGAAAATTATGGTAATGATATGTGTTTATTCATGATCGCATGGTAAATTATATAGTAGTACAAAATACCTATACAAGCTAGGAAAAGGAAATATAATCTAATTATAATTACAAGTAATATTTAGATTCCTTAACATGTAGAAAATAATGGTTTTAATGAGGTGTGTTTATTCATGACCTCAGGGTACATTATATAGTAGTACAAAATATCTATACAAGCTAGGAAAAAGAAATATAATCTAATTATAATTACAAGTAATATTTATATTCCTTAACACCCTCTCTCAAGTTGGAGCATGGGGATCAGAAAAACCCAACTTGCCAAGTAATAAATGAAACTAGTTACGTCTGAGAGCTTTGGTAAACAAGTCCGCAGGTTGATCCGTAGTAAGGATATGATGAGTAACTATAATACCAGACTGCACAAGATCCCAGACAAAATGACAATCAACTTTAATATACTTTGTACATTCATGGAACACTGGATTTGCTGCAATATGAAGAGCAGATTGACTGTCACAAAACAAACGCATAGGAGCAGTATGCGCAACCCCTAAGCCTTCAGTAAAGACCTAAGCCATAACAACTCACAACATGTAACAGCCATAACACGATACTCCATTTCAGTAGAAGACCAAGAAGTTGTAGGTTGTTTCTTGGTCTTCCAAGAAACCGGAGAATCACCAATCATCACAAAGTAATCGGAAAGAGAACGCCGAGTAATAGGGCAAGCAACCCAATCAGAATCACAGTAAGGAGTCAACTGTAACGCACTACGTGAAGAGAGAAATAAACCCTGACCCGGATGTCTCTTCAAGTAGTGCAGCACATGAACTGCAGCTTGCCATTGAGGAACACAAAGGGACTTCATGAATTGAGCAAGTGTGTGAACTGAATAGCTAAGCTCAGGACGTGTGATGGTAAGGTATATCAGGCGCTCAACCAGTCGCCTGTACTGCTCAAGATCATGGTAAAGCGGGCCATCAACACGCGCCAGATCGTGTTACTGCTCCATCGGAAAGTCAGTCGGTTTAGAGGCAGACAAACCTGTATCAGATAAAATGTCCAAGGCATATTTCCTTTGCGAAAGAAGCTTCCCCCCCGGTCTTCTAGCAATCTCTATGCCCAAGAAATACTTAAGTAAGCCAAGATCTTTCATATGGAAACAAGAACTCAAGTATTTCTTGAACTCAGAGATAAGCGCAGAAGAGCTTCCAGTAATGACCAAATCATCCACATAAACCAGAACATGCAAAGAAACCGATCCACGGGAAAAGACAAACAAAGAGTAATCTGCCTTACTTTGAACAAAACCAAATGCTCGTAAAGCCTGAGCCAATTTGGCAAACCAATTTCTAGGAGCCTGGCGAAGACCGTAAAGAGATTTCTGAAGGCGACATACCTGACCATGGGGCGCGGCATAGCCTGGTGGGGGTCGCATAAAAACCTCTTCATGCAAATCACCATGCAGGAAAGCATTATGGACATCCATCTGATGCAGTTCCCAACCACGAATGATGCTCTGATACCATGCAGAAAATAATGGTAACAATGTGTGTTTATTTATGACCTCAGGATACTTTATATAGTAGTACAAAAAACATATACAAACTAGGAAAAAAAATATAATCTAATTATAATTACAAGTAATATTTATATTCCTTAACCGTCTTAAACAAGTAAATAGTTCACAATCGATGTGAGGATATAACAAGCAGGTATAAAATGTCAAACATGATTAGAATATAGAATCTATTTTCATCTCCGAAAAGCCAAGCAACATGTTCAGAAATAGAAACGCGATTCAAATTTTAGGACGGAAACGTTATTAAGATGCTCAGATCGGCGCAATGGAGAGTTACATAATCCGGCGCCGAAATGATGAGCATAAGGTCCATATTATCTCAGAATTTGAAGCAACTGATGATCATGTAAACTAGCTACTAAGCCAGGTGCTCAAAAGTCGCGTCTCATTCTCTCAGTTCCAGAAAATGCAGGATCTTCATCTGCTGCATTCACATCTCCAGCTCCACCCACTTCATTGACAGGATCTTCATCTGCTGCATTCACATCTCCAGCTCCACCCACTTCATTGACAGGATCTTCATCTGCTGCATTCACATCTCCAGCTCCACCCAATTCATTGACAGGATCTTCATCTGCTGCATTCACATTGACAGGATTCATCGGCTGATTGACAGCGGCGATTGGAGGTTGAGGAACTTGAGCTTGTGGCAAAGGAGGGGCTCCATCCACTTCAGGGTCAAGATTCAGGGGCTGATCAACATCGATGAAAATTTCCACTTCAGGGTCAAGATCGATGATGATTTGAGGTTGAGGAAGAAGAAGCAACAGGTTTCAGTAAAAAGTCCTCACCCTCTCATGATGTTTATAAATCATGTGTTCTTTACCCCTGTCTTTGTGTTGTTTATGCTTCTTTTCCTTATCTTTAGGCTCGCTTTTCGATTTTCCGGATATGGTTGGAATGCCTTTCTCGGACTACAAGATACCCAGAAAATAGATTAGCACTTCAAAGTTTTTTTTAAAAAAAATACTGTAAATTTGGTCTAATGCTGGAAATAATTAACTGACAGAGATAAGCTAAATCGTGGTTGTAAAAAAAATCATGATAAATCAAGAAAGGCCAAAATAATATAATCATACAGAAGGTAGTTCAACTGGAGCTGTTTCCCTAAGATGGAAAGCTTCGCTAAGAACATCTTGGTCAAAAGGCTGTATCCGTGCTTTTGTTTTTTTTGACAACGAGTCATCCTTGATGAGCTGATCTAATTGCATTCCTTCACCCTTCCTGATTTCTGTGTCTCCAACCACATTGCGCAGATAATGCGATTCGGAAATGGAAACCGGAAGTGGCTTCTTGCAGAAATAGTCATACTGTGGCAAAAGTTTGCAATGCTTTATAAGATCCACCGCACCTGTGAGCTCTCTAGGCGTCGACTTCATCGCCTTCTTCAGCCGCTCAAATGGGCTACCAGGATCTTCATCCGCTGCATTCACATCTCCAGCTCCACCCACTTCATTGATAGGATTCATCTGCTGATCGACATGGACGATTGGAGGTTCAGGTTCAGGAACAGAATCCGATGCATTGACATCACCAGCTCCATCCACTTCAAATTGAAGATTCTCTGGCTGATTAACTTGGACGGTTGGAGGTTGAGGAAGTTGAGCTTGTGGCGAAGGAGGGGCTCCATCCACTTGAGGGTCAAGATCCATGACTGGAGGCTGAGGAAGTTGAGCTTGTGGCAAAGGAGGAGCTCCATCCACTTGAAGGTCAAGATCCTTGACTGGAGGCTGAGGAAGTTGAGCTTGTGGCAAATGATCACGAATCTCCAAAATCTCCTGTTCAACAGTATCCAAATTGTCCCGGTGAAATACTCGTAGGCCGACCTTTTTCACCTGCAAGATACCAACAAGGCCTTCCAACCTCCTCTTGAAATCCAAGTGATCTTCGTTCTCTGGCTGCTGTTGCAGAAAGCCGTTGCATTCCTCAAGAAGGTTGTTCAAATCTTGGAGGTACATCTCCCTCATATTCAGAATCCTTCTATACGCCTTCCTCTTCCAATCCATTTCCAAGTGAACAGCCAGAAAACGGAGCAGAGAGCAAGAGAGAGCAAGTTTTAGAGATTTTCTGGTAACTGAACCGGGTGAACATCTCTTTTATATATAGACTGATTTGCTGCTGAATTCTAACTTCCTCAACAAACTAACTGCTCTGAAATAGCTAAAGCTAAAATTTCAGTTGGGCTCATCTTCCTTGTTGAAACATTACACTGCATATTTGAGAGGCTATGAATTTGCTCAGGTGTTAACTCATCTAATTGCTAGCCTACTCGGCTTAATTAGCAAGGAACTTATACAATTTGATCAGCACAAAAATATCCTAACTATTATAGAGAGGAAAGGATCAGTTAGAACGGAATTTTGCACCAGGTGAGTCATGATTTTGTTACTTACATTTTTGGTTATTTTACTGTAAATTATTAAAATGTACACAATGAAATAAAAAGAATCATATCCTTACATTAGATAAAACAGATAAGATGTTTATACAAGTAAACCTTTTGATTGCCTTTACCCCATAGTTTGAGTATTACACACTGTGTTTAAGCTTTGCAAGTAAATTGGGGCGCCAAATGTATCAAAAGGTTTGAGATATACTTTGACCACATATTTGAATAGATATATGAACAATAATATTATCTTATGAGTCCTAACATGTAGTTTATAAATATCAATTTTACTGTCCGTAATTATATATATTTACAATCAAACATGTTTTGTAGGGACCGGAAAAAGATTCGGGGACGGAGGAAGTAGTAGGGGACAGTTTTAAAGTCAGAAATCCTTTCCCCCAATCAGAAATAGTAGCCTTATTTTGCTCAGAAAAGAAAAAAGTGCCAGAAATACTACTCGGCCATATAATAATGTCATATGTAATTCATATACTACAACTGATACAGATGCTCAAAAGTCACGCCTCATTCTCTTAGTCCCAGAAAAAGTCGCAGAATCAGCCGCCAAATCCCGTCCAACAGCACCTCTACTTCCATCCCCTGGGGGAGCACCAGCCATTGTGTCCCCCATAATCATAACTGCCCTCATGTCAGCAACTGCAGCTGCCAAACTCGCACGGGGCATCGTCACCACCGCTTTTCTCAGCCTCTCAAATGGCGTCATCTTGCTACGAGGATCTTCAGCTGGTGCATTCACATCTCGAGCTCCATCAACTTCAGTTTCAGGATTCATCGGCTGATCAACATAGACGATTCGAGGTTCAGGAGCAGAATCTAATGCATTGACATCACAAGCTCCATCCGCTTCAGTTTCAAGATTCACTGGCTGTTCAGCAAGGACGATTTGAGGTTGAGGAAGTTGAGGTTGTTCCGAATGAGGAGCTTCATCCTCTTCGATTACAAGACTCGATGGCTGACCAACATTGACGATTTGAAGTTGAGGAAGTTGAGGTTGTGGCGAAGGGGCAGACCTCTTCTTCATGCTAAGAATACTTACAATCTCCTTCTCAACATCATCCAACTTGCTTCGATAACATCTCCATGTTTCCCTCTCGTTCACCTGCAGGAATCCAATAAGGTATTCCAACTTGTTCTTGAAACCCCTACGCTTTTCGAGGAGCTCCTGATTCCCTGATTGCTGCTGTTGTAGTTGCAGAATGTTGTCGAATTTCACAAACAAATCATTCAAATCCTGGAGATACATCTCCCTCATAGATTTTATCTTCTGACACGCCTCCTCCTGCCAAACCATTTGGTCATTCTGCTGCATTCGTTGTAGCATTTGATGATTCTGTTGAACGCTAGATTTCGGAAGAGTTCGAATCTGATTTCGTTGTGTTACCGATTGTTCCACGTAGTCTCCCATTGAGTTCGGACCAGCATCCGCCATTCTTTGCCTCTTCTGACCCAAATTTACAGAATTTGGTGGTCCGGATGATGTCATGTTCTCCTGAATATTTTGCGACATTAGCATGTGATGACTCGTTTGCATCCCAGCATTTGCAGGTTGCATCTGCTGCATATTCGAGAGGCTGTGAGTTTGGTCAGGTGTTAATTGCTGGTGAAAGTTTGGCATCCGCCGGGGCTGTTGATACTGGATCGCAGATTGAGAAACTTGTTGAACAAAAGGCTGCTGAATCTGATTTTTCCGCATTAGCGTTTGTACCATGTCTCCTCGCTGGAAATTCTCCGGACTCGAATTTACATAATTCGGTCCGGTCGCCGGAAGTTGCGACTGCCCAGCCGCCGGAAGTTGCTGGTTCTGATTCGTGGTTCGCATGCCGTGAGGATGTTGAGAATTGAAATCCATGAGAAAGATCGCTTTGGACTTGGTAGTCTTCACAGATTTAGTTAGGGCTAGGTTTCGTTTCGGAACTTGAGAGAGCAAAAGAAATCACAGGAAATTTATGTTGAGGGGGGGCGCATTATTTATTTATAGATACAAAAAGGACTCGGAAATCCTGTGGGAAAAAGGACTTTTCCATTAGTTATCTATAAAACGAGGAAGTAGTGTGCAATTAGATTTCTATGACTAGTTAAAGGAAATAAATAAAAACATTCACCGCCGCATTACCCATTTCTTTTCTTTTTTTAAAAAAATTTAACCAACGAAAGGTGAGGGTATTTATTAAGTTCTCAGCCTTATAAAAATAGATAAGTATACATTTATAACTTGAGTTGGAGGTAGGCCTGTTAAATGGGTTAAATGGATCAATCTATTATTCAAAATCAATTAACTCATTATTCAATGAGTCTTTATCCAATTAACCCATTTATTAATGGGTCATAATGAGTTCGATCATAAAGTCATTAAATTGATAACTCATTGGGTAAATCATGAGATAGCTCATATGACCCAATGAGTTAAAATATATTATCCAATAAGTCATTATGTAACTAATACAATAAGCTATCATTCAATATTTTCTTCTGATTAGTTACAAGTTGTCCTTATCCAATGAGATCAAGTATTAAATGTTCATTAGTTATTGGGATTTGGCGGGATGAGAATAATTATGTTAATGGAAAATTTTGATCTCCATCGGTCTCTTATTATGTTAACGCAATGGGAACCTAACAAATACCTAGTAAATATCCAAAATTACCCAATTAAATGCATGTGTAATATTTAACATAAATATTCACTATAATTCGCAAATTATACAAATTATAATTCACAAATTATTTATTTTATTTTTTTAAAAAAAATTTGGGTAATAACTCAAATGAGCCCCAATAAAATCCTTCCCCTCCCCTTGCCCTGGTGGGAATTGAACTAATTACCTCATGGTAGTAACACTAGACTTCAACCGCTAGGCTAACATTCAATTCCCGATAATTCACAAATTATTCGAGTTCAATCTCGTACAATATTCGAGTTCGTACAGTATTCAAGCTCGTACAGTAATCGAATTCAATCTCGTACAGTGTTCGAGTTCGTACAAAATTCGCACTCAATCTCGTACAGTATTCGAGTTCGTACGATATTTGAGTTCAAACTCTTACAGTATTCGAGCTCGTACAATATTCGAGTTCAATCTCGTACAGTATTCGAGCCCAATCTCGTACAGTATTCAAGTTCATACAGTATTCGAGTATTCGAGATCAATCTCGTACAGTATTCGAGTTCGTACACTATTCGAGCTCGTACAGTATTTGAGCTATCAATCCCAACTAATATTGTTCGTTAATTTTGTCGAGTTTGCAACCAACATATTATATATTTTTTATTTTTATTAAATATAATATAATGTACATAATATTATATTACATAATATAATAAATGATTATATATTAGGGAAAAATTAAATCATTCGTAATCAAACTTGTGAAAATTTAGTTTCTTGTGATATGAAATTATCCACGGGTCACCCATTACCCAATCCAACTCAACCCACCCAAAATAATCTAACGGGTAACCCATTATCCAACCCCACTAAACCCAATAACTACAACTCAATTATATCCATTAACCCAATGGGTCATTATCCAATAAGGAAAAATAGTATATGGATAATGGTTATCCAACGGGTGGCCCGATCCGTTTGACGGGTTTAGTTGGAGCCGAAATTGGCCCCAGGCAACTACATTTTAGTTGCCTCCAAAAGATTGAAGTAGAAATTTGATCTATTTTAACCTATCAGATGAAGTGTTAGCTAATTCTATGAACTAATTAAATAGGAGATGCATTTCTAAAGACAGCAATCTCCACCCCTTGTGCCAATTGCTAATTTTGCCTGGGCCTCTCCTATTAGTTGAGAAGTATCCTGACAAAAGATGGGTTTAGGCTTGCAGCATGATCTGCTGATTTGAGGTACCTGCAAAGTAGATAGAGGAGGTTAGCTATTTTCATTGCTAATTCTAATTGCAGGCATAGCAACTCCATCCAACAATATTAGACCCTTGGTCTCCTGATCTAAATCTTGCCATTCTATTGACTGGTCATTTAATCTATGCGTGAGAGCATATTTTGTCAACTGATTGACTGGTTGATTGGCTTCATGCTTGACATGAATAAGTACACTATTTAGATCTTTATTCGGAGAATTGATCTCATAGGCAAGATCATACTATCTCTATGGAGCAGTTAGTGGCTGAAGGCAGTACTTAATAGCGTTGAAATAGACGGATTCGACGCAGATTGAGGTGTAATTTAGAGACTTCCCTAGATGAAATCCCTGATGAATTTCCAATATCTCGGCCTCCAAACTTGAAGCAACAATTGAAGTTGATAATTTGGCTGTTATGAATTCTCCATTATAGCTCCTGCAAATCAAACCAAGACCACAAAGCAAAGTAGGACCTTCCCAAGCAGCGTCCATGTTAATTTTGAAACCAAAATCAAGTTTAGCCCATGACACTTTTTCAATTATTGGCTTTGGGGCAGCTTAGGAAGAGGGATAAGGCCCTTCTCACACCAAGTTAAGTAATGCTGATGATTAGTAAACACAGGTTTGGAA
Source organism: Rubia yunnanensis (assembly GCA_037428765.1). Taxonomy (NCBI): domain Eukaryota; kingdom Viridiplantae; phylum Streptophyta; class Magnoliopsida; order Gentianales; family Rubiaceae; genus Rubia; species Rubia yunnanensis. The sequence goes on along the minus strand of CM075062.1, from coordinate 25,751,409 downwards.
AGAAAGGCAAGGAAAATATCATTCGTGATGGATATTTTGAGCTGATCAAGATTGATCCTTTTTCCTTAAAAAATGTTAGCATTTTTGGCTTTCCAAAGAGCCTAACAGAGGAAGGATGAGAACATTCGGATCAGTTGAGTGCGGATCTTTGTCAAACCTGTAAAATTCCAATAGATAGAAAGTCTATCCCAGGTATTATCAAAGAGTTATGCAGGCATTGCAAGTAACTGCAATTTCACAGTCATTGAAAAAACAGTTGCTTGAGTCAACATTTGAAACACACATACATCATCTGGAAGCAACAGAGAAGTTCATACGTTTGAGAATATTATCAAACGGAATAATGGCATTTGTTACTTTCCACATAAAGATGCACATCTTTTTAGGAATTTGATGTTCCAAATCTCCTTTTGGGATCTAAATGGAATGGATCTCTGTCTAACAAGCTCGTAGGCTGTCTTGAAAGAGAAATTGCCATCCCGATGAGGTTTCCAAATGAGCCTATCATCTCTCTCTGTAGTGTCTGCATTCTTAAGAAAGGTAAAAACTGGGCAGGAATTAGAGAGGATAGAATTAGCAGGTATTCATCTCTTTTGGAGATGAAATTTGCAATACTGCAATCTAATGGAATGCTAGTGGAACATGAGGTGCATAAATCGATCAGTGGACCGTGATGAGTCCAATTGGACTCCCAAAAGTTGGCACCTCCTTTTCCACGAATAAAAAGTGAATTAGCCTGAGCTAATTGATTCACTTTGAGTATCCTTTTATAATTTTGTGAAGTCCTACAATGATTAGGGAGGGCCCAAATTAATTGAGACAAGAGTGTTTCACCTTTTTGAAATTTCCACCACAATTTAATTGAAAAAAACTTTAATAATGTGACGTATATTCCTCCGCTCAATTCCATTTTCCAGTTGGGGTAGACAAAGCTTTTTAAATCTTTCCAAGCTTTCTTTTGTTTGTTATCAGATTCTCCCCAAAAGAATCTAGATATATTTCCAAGTTAATTAAAGCTTTTAATAGGGTTTTGGATGGTTTAATTACTGCCTAAACATGCTGAGGGATAGAAAGAGAACTGATTGGATTAAAGTTTGTCTCCCTGTGGCAGATAGCCATATGTTTTTCCAATTCAAAAGTTTTGAATCATAGATTTCTTTAATACTTTGGAAATATGAAGCCTTGATTTTTCCTTTGGAAATCGGAACGCCCAAATAATTAAAAGGAAAATATTCATGGGACATGTTAAGAGTTGCATCTATCATATTCTTGGGTGCCTCAGATGCATTATTACCCACATAGTAACTACTTTTCCGGTACTTCATCAGTTGGCCTGACACAAGCTCAGAATTTTCAAGGAATGCCCTTATTCAAATGAGGTTCAGCTTAGAAGCCTTTAGAAAAATGACTGTGTCATCCGCATAGCTCAAATTTGAGCTAGGGATGACATTGTGAGGGGAACTGGTAGGCTTCAGTTTTCCCATTTGAGAAAATGAATTTTAAACTATGGGCAAAAGCTTTAGCGAATATGGTGAACAAAAAAGGAGACATTGGACCTCCTTGTTTAATTCCTCTTGATGACTTAAACCAAGCATTAGATATGGTGTTCATGATATTCTTTACAAAAGATCCATGAAACCAAAATTTGAGAAGGATGTTGTTTAAAAAACCCCAATTCATCCTATCAAAGGCTTCAGTCAAATCCATCTTAATGATGCAATTAGGGTGCTTTCTCATTATGATGATAAATCTCAGCATTTCTTGTAAGTAAATAAAATTATCCAAGATCTCATTGTCTTTCATGAAGGCAGTTTGCAGTGGAGAGATAATGACTTTCATTAGTGGTTTAATTCTTTCCATTAGAACCTTTGAAAAGATTTTATTAACCACATATGATAAGCTTATAGGCCTATAGTCATTAAAGGTTGTTGAGGGTGACCTTAAGGTCATTTTGTTGATCTGTGAGAGGAAATTATTTTTATCATGGCTTAGATCATTTGAAATCGGTATTTGACTTACCAGATCCTGCCGGAGCTCTTCTTAACTTGAGTGGATCATATTTTCAGCATGTCTTGGTTAAAAGGGGCTAGAACTTACCATATCATGTTGTAGCCCTTCAGAGCTTGTATGGTTGTTTCCTAGATCTTCATCAGTACTCAAGGCCAGGAACCTGTTCGTGAGAATTGGAGAAGCTTGATCCAGTGAAGGGGCATGAGAGTCAGCATGAATATCATAACCTAATTAATCCAGTGAAGATATGCAGAGATCATCTTTCGCATATTTCCTTACTGTAGGAAAGGAGAGTGATTTGATAGGGATAGTATCAGGAGTGTCAGGTATGGAATAATAATCATCCAGGCTTACTAATTTGTTTGTTTGTTCAATTAGGTTTCGTAAATGCCCTTGATTAATTTATAAAGTTTCATTATGACTGATTGTTGGCTATCTTGGAACTCATGGCCAGACATAGTAGAAAAAAAATAGAATTTGAGCCCGGGGGCGTGGTGTCAAGGCTTTGTTATGGTTTAAACTGATAGCTTCAGGGCTGAGGTTAATAAAATATGGGTGGGTATCTTTCTTTTGACTGGATTTTAGAACATGGCCATTCTCAAATGATTTGGTATTAGATTAGCTTTTTTGGTAGGGATTTTGTCTAAAGAGTTGGCATTATGAATGGTTGCAGCAACCAATGTGTCATTTTTATCCTGAGAATTGTTCATTTTAGGAGTAGGTTGTGCCTCATTTATTTCATTCAATAAATTGGTTCATCAATAATGGTTGAGGGGGGGTTCTGTGAATATTTGCCCCATATTTTTCCAATTATGTTTAGGGTTAAGTCCAGGGTGTTTGATCCTACAACTTGGTACATCATGACCAAGCTTATGACAATAAGTGCAGTATGAAGGAATGTCCTCATACTTTATGTCATATCCTTTATTTTCCCGGGGAGTTCCTAACTTAATACTTGTATGAAAATTATTTAGAAAATTGATTTCAACACAAATATTTATAGTAGAAGGTCTAGTTAATGCCTCTGTGGCGGCATCCATTTTGATATAGCTACCAAAAATATTTCCAATAGATTGAATAGAGGCAATATTGCAATAGTAAAGTGGAGGAGTTTGAATCGTTACCCATAATGGTACAAAGATGACTCTAAATTTGATGATAAATCCGGAATCCACCAAAGCACCTTCATGGGGTTGCCATTCATCATCCATCCTCCCTTAATCCAACATCGTTGGAAGTAAACTTTAAGCTCAATCCAAATAAGTACATACTTGAAATCCATAGAGCCGATTTGGAAATCTCTTTGAAACCCGCTGTTTTGAAGGACACATGAAGCTACTCCATTGTTGGTTGTCCCTTGTTGAATTTTCCTATGATGGCATCGGAGTAGTCCTGAGCTAGCTATTCGACGTCTAGTTCTGTGTAGAGATAGGCAAGATTGCCTTTGTGTTTGGTGATGGGGATTAGATTTGGGTTCGAAGGCCATCGATGGGCAAGGGGTGGAGGTGTGAGCTGAGCATTTGGGTGAAATTTTTTGTGCCACCGGTGATTGGCGGTGGCTCTGCCGTGGAAGCGGTGGAGGAAGAAGTTCAGATAGTCGTTACCCCAAAAGGCTATCAACTCGACTCGCCATCAGTCGCCCCGGCCGCACCGACACCAAAACCATAACCAGAGAAGTAAATCACAGCACTCTCGGGTCAAGCACATGGCCCTCGAATATGTTCGGTGCGCACAAGGAGTTCCTCCACTGGAGAAATTCCCACACTGCCGCTGCCGAGATTCGAACCCGCATTTCCAAGGGAATTAGGCCATGCTCCCAACCACTTGGGCGATCGTGTGGGTGTCAGATAGTCGTTATCAGTAAGAGTAAAGTTGGAGAGAAAAAATGGTAGAGAGAGAAGAAATTTTTTTAACCAGTGGAACCTATTTCTTCAAAATTGGGGGAACTGAAAACATAAAAACAAAGTAAAAGGCAATCTCTTCAAAAACAAATATTAAAATGCAATAAAAGGTTTAGAAAGAGTATCTTCTAGAGATTGACTAAAACTGTTAGACCAATTATTTAAAAATTTATAATTATTTAAAATCTGATTATAGTTATTTATATTTTAAACTATATTAATAAAAACTAAGAAAATATTGATAGAATCACATCACTCTGATTTTTGCTCCACTTTTTGTGGATTGCCGACTTTCATTTACGCTCATCTCCAATGCTCCGGCACTACCGTAATGGCGGAGCCACCCAAATTTCCAATTCCTTTCACCCAGATTCTTAATCAACAGGTTCCCAAACCCGGTCAACCAGTAATCCCAACTGTCGAAGTTCCCTTCAATCCAAAAATGCGTATCGATCATTTGGGGGAGCCGGGTCTGTCCTTCTCTAATGAGGAATGGGATCAGTTAGAAGTCCCTTTGAAGTGGACATTGATTGGAAAATTCTCGTGAAGCAGACCACAACTGGAGAAGCTTCGTCATAATTTTCAGACAGCCGGCTTCAAAGGGCACACATATATGCATCTCCTTGAAAATCGTCAAGTTGTAATCTCTCTCTCTCTTCCTGGTGATTACTATAGATGTTGGATTCACAAAGTTTGGAATTTTGGTGCCTATTCTTTGCGTATTACAAAATGGATACTTTATTCTACCAGCTAATTGATTCTCCTGTAGTGCCTATCTGGATTGCATTATATGGTTTACCACAACAGTTTTTCAACCCAGATGTTATGATGTCTATAGGCAGTATCATTGGACACCCTGTCAAGGTTGATAAAGCTACATTGAATATGATTAGGCCTTATGTAGCCAAAGTTTGTGTAGAGTTAGAAATTACTCTTCCTAGAAGAAAAGGAATTTGGTTAGAACATAGAGGTCAGAGATTCTGGCAATATATTGGTTATGAAAATGTGCCTGATTATTGTTCTAAGTGCTTTAAACTTGGTCATCTAGATACTAACTGTAAATCTGAGATCTTGCAGGATCAAGCTCATGCTTGGAGGCTTTATGAGTTTATTGCAAACCAAAAAGGAGAAAAGCCATCCTCATAAGGTGTTTCTTCTAAGGAAAAAGTCATGATTCCTACTCACTCTTGTTAATACTGTGGTGCGGGAAGTTAGGAGACCCAAAGCCAAATCAAGTATCAACGCAAATCTTTATAAAGACAAGGAGGGTACAAGTTCTAAAGGGGCATCCTCTTTTACAGAAGATCAGGTTCTGCCTATCCCTTCACATATTCCTAATGTGGTTAATCTCTCTTGTGATTAGTGTCTCAAAAATTCATGTTTCGACTGATTCAACCATAATAATTGTTCAATATGGAAATGCTAGAAATGTGAATTCTTATGCTGTTAACCTATCCAGTGATACTGCTACTAAGATACTGCTACTAAAATTCATGTCTCAAGCATGCATGTTTCAACTGATCTGAATATACTTCCTGCCCAATATGGAAATGCTTTTAATAGCTCTCATGTTGTGCCTAATATGTTAACTACCAGCTCTGGTACCTTTACATCAGATAGTCCTTCCTTCTCTATGAATATTGGACATATCCTTACTGATTATGCTTCAGCACCTAAAGGATGACTAACAATTTTGATGCTTCTATACCAAGTAGTCCAAATTTATCTGTTCTAATTGTGATTTTTGATCATGTGATTAACTCTAAAGGCTCTGATTAGACTAATATCAGTGATAAAAATACTAAAATTTCTTAGCCAGTACTTACTCCATTTTTAACAAACCAGTATCTCCAATAATTAAGATCTTATAATTAGAGATAATCTCAATGAAAATTTCATTGAAATAAATGTTGGATTTTCCCCACTGCTATCCTCAGCTGCAAAAAATTTTAAAAACAATAAAGATTAATGAGGATTTGAACTCTGAGATTGAAAACAAATCAGGTTACACTTCTGAACCGATAAGTTACATACATTAAAGACTTCAAAAGAGTCTTATATATCCTTTATATCAGAGACGGTTGCTTCACATAATAGATTTAATGCTCTTCTTAAAGCTCCAATTGCAGATAATGGCGTGGATAAGAAATCTCAAACAAGAATATATAATCGAAAAGATTATACATCCCCACCGAAATCGGTTTCCACCCGTTCCTCAATGTACTCTAAACATTAATTTCTTAATGGATATAAACCTATGTATATGGAATGTTAGAGGAATAGGAAATCTCCCATCACAAAGAAAAGTAAGAGATATTAAACACATGCACCATATCTCTCTCTTTGCCTTAATTGAACCTTTTTTAGATCATACCAGATCTCTAAAATATCTTTTGATCTTGGTTTTAAAAACTTCTACTCCTCTGATGGATGCAAAATTTGGTTGTTTTTGGATGAAAATGTCAAGTCAGTTAAACCCACAAACAATACATCTTAGCCAAAATTGAACATCCTTCTTTAACCAAAGCCTGGCATTTAGCTTTTGTATATGCTAAACACTCACTGAAAGCTAGAGCCAAACTATGGAATGGTCTATTGGCTTACCAGAATCTCCCAATCTTGGAAATTGGAGATTTTATTGTGATTGAAGATCAAACCGAATATCTGGGACATTCTATACTAGATCCTAATGCTATAGATGACTTTAACCAATTCAAATCCAAAGGCCAATTCCAAAATCTTTCAACAGCAGGTAGTCTCTTTACCTGGACTAGGATCAGGTCAAAAGGGAGTTTGGAAAAGGCTTAATAGAGGCATTGCAAACCCATCATGGTTGAGATATTTCCCCATTTCACATATAAATGTGATAACTAGGGAACAATTAGATCACTCTCCATTGATACTGCATATCAAATCTCAAAACCAACCATCAGGACCCAAGCTTTTCAAATTCCTAAACTGTTGGATTACACACCCAACCTTTTCCCCCTAATCCAAAAATCCTAGAACCTCAATTCTAAATAATTTGGTATGAAAAAATTCTCTCTGAAGTTAAAAAACACCAAGCAAGCATTAAAAGCCTGGAATAAAAACATCTTTGGTAACATTTTTGACAAGGTAAAAACTAGTGAAGAAGGGGTCCTGAAAGCAGAACAAGATCCTCGATCCATGGAAAATGAGTCTAATCTCATTGCTTAATAAATCCAAGGCTGAGCTTACCCTAGCACTCTCACAGCAAGAAATCTTCTGGAGGCAGAAATCTAGGGTAAAATGGTTAAAAGAAGGAGACTCTAATACAAAATTCTTTCACAATTCAGTTAAATCTAAGTACAATAGACAATAAATTTATTCTATTAAGAACTCACAAGGTTCCAAGTTATCAGATTAGAAAAAAAAATAGGTCAAGAGGCAGTATCCTACTTCTCAAATCTTTTAACTGAAGAAACTGAAGACCATTCGAGCTGCCATACTCATGGCTAATTGAAAACATCCTACAAATGGCAACTGATGAAATGAACAATAAATTGATTAAAACAGTAACCATGGAGGAACTATATGAGGCAATCAAATCCATGGACTCTAATTCAGCACCAGGTCCAGATAGAATTTTTTGGAAAAAAAATCAAATCATGTTGGGACGTTATTAAAACTGATCTCTTGTGGGCCGTTAATGATTTCATTCAAGGAAATCTCATACCAAAAGCCATATCCTCTACTCTCATTACATTATTCCCTAAAAAAGAAGTATTTTCTATTTTTAAAGACTTCAGGCCTATTAGCCTTTGTAACTTTGTAAACAAAATCTTCTCAAAGTTATTCTTCCTTGGGCTTAAGCCCCTAATGCCTTCCCTGATCTCACCTGAACAATCTACTTTTCTTCAAGGGAGAGAGCTTGCAGATAATTCCCTCTTGATGCAGGAAATTACAAATTTCCCGAACTAAAAAAATAAGGGCTTTAATGTCATTTTCATGTTGGACATGATGAAGGCCTTTGATAGAGTTTCTTGACACTTTCTGTCATGTCTGCTTATCAAAATGAGATTTCATAATTCGCATGTTAATATTATCTTGGGAAATATAAAGCTACTAATTTTTCCATTTTAATAAATGGAGTATCAAATGGTTTTTTTAAACAATCAAGAGGTCTAAAGCAAGGGGATCCCCTATCCCTATATTTGTTTATACTTCTTGCAGAGGCTTTTTCAAGAAATCTTAATTTCTTATTTCAATATGCCAACATTGATTTCTTTAAATTTCCTAGCTCTATGAAGAGAATATCTCATCTAGCTGTTGCTGATGACACTACTATATTCATGAAATACTCAAAAAAAAGGCCTGCAAACCCTTCTATTATTTTAATATTATTTTGAAAAAGCCACATGTCAGAAGGTGATATGTGAAAAATAAAATTTCTATCTCTCAAAACATGCTTCTCCAAGAATCAAGAATGACATTTTAACACAAACATGAATGATCGAAGGTTCATTTCCCTTCGAATACTTGGGATGTCCCATTTATTTGGGAAGGAACAAAAACATCTACTATCAGACCTTAGTAGATTAAGTTTCCTCTAAAATCCTTAAGTCGGAAAATAGATTCTTGAGTCAAGCTGGCAGGTTGGTTTTAATCAAACATAGGCTTTCAGCCATCCCACTCCATCTGCTAACATTTTTAAAACCAACCAAAAGAATTCTTGATAAAATCCTTGTCATCTTTGCCAAATTTCTCTGGAACAAGTCAAATAATGATACATGGTGTAGAAAATTCTGGAAATCATATAATAACCTGTGTTTCTAAAGACTGAAAATGGCCTTGGTCTTCAAAACCTTCACACTATAGTTTTATGTTTTTCACTTAAATTGTGGTGGAAGCTTCAACAGGGTCAATCTTCATGGTCTCAATTTATGTGGAGTATTCCAGATCATTTGAAAATTTCAAAAACCTAGAAAATAATTATTCACATTTCTGATTTGGCCTTGAATAATACCTGCATACTAATTGGAAAGGGTGAAGTATCCTTTTGGGACACTAACTGGTCAACCTTTGAACCATTATCCCATCTATTGACTTCATCTAATGATCTATCTTTTGTTGATGCCTCAATCAGTGATTTCTATGAAAACCATGCTGTATTTTGTGAAAGACTAGCTCCTGGTTTGCCCTTACAGGTGATTGATGGTCTGAAGGGTAAAATTTCCCTATTTTCTGACTATACTGACCTTCTCATTTGGAAACCTACTGAGAATGGTGATTTCTCAATCAAGACCTCATATGAGCTAACCTGGGCCAAAAAAATGTTATCCCATCTTTCAGGTTCTCATGGTCTAAACTGCTTCCAAAAAAGATTAGTTTTTTCTCCTGGAAATTGGAGAATAGAATAGTGGCTTTGCTAGACATATTAGAAGATTTCAATTTCCAGCTACCCTCTAAATGCATGTTCTATGAATACGATATAGAATATTTACATCACATTTTTAACTCTTGTATAGTTATCCACACTACAACAAACATCACTTATTACCTTGGTTATTCAGTGCTTGTTACGTCGATTTTCAGCCCCTGAAAAACTGAGGTAAGTGTGGCTGTAGTAAAAGGCATACTTTTTACCTCGGTTCAAAACCAAGGTATATAGTCTCCTTTTACCTCGGTTTGGAACCGACATTGGCATGAATTGAGACCGACTTTGCACCATGGCTGAAGGTCGATGTTATGATACCCCAGCTGCAACATTGTTGTAAACAACATCAACCTCATGAAGCATCCAAAGTTGATGAAAGCAATATAGCAGCCGATGGTAGAGGAAGTGCGTCGATGTTGCATCGGATGATGTCGTTTATAATACAAATTTTTTTAGAGTCGATGAGAAGCAACATTGCACATAGTGAGGGACCCATGAAATGACCACGCTTGTCCGAGCTCACAAAAAAAGGGACGCGGGTCTATGCGACTTCGCTAATATGTCGTGTCAGAGCTAGTTAATGGGATGTCATGATTTAGTCGGTCAGCTCTCATATCTCATAAAATATTATAATAACAAATATTCAATGACGCAAACAAATGGTTTTCGACGTCCGTTACATGTTATAGATAATGTGATAAATCGAGTTGTGGTTGACCAGCATACAACACTCAATTGTTGTTTAATTATTTTGGGAATCATTAACTGAAATGTTCATTTAAACCAACAAGATTATGACATACTAGTATATTACAAATAAATATAACAATATATTAAAATACAAAAGGTTATTATATGCTTGAAACAATAACTGCATTTAACCCCCATTTTCTACGGTGTACGTCGTTCATATTTCTTGGGCGATCGGTCAGAATCCATCTAAGTCCATCTGAAATGCTAGAATCCACTTATAACTCCATTTGATCATATAACAACCAATGCAAGGGAAACAAAAATTATTTTACAATACGGCTGTACCCAAAATTAATCGTAATATAATCATATGTAGGCGTTATTATTCGCAAATATCAAGCGTAACTGAACAATACCAAATCAATGCCGGACTCATACTTATAGAGGTTGCAGAGACCGATTTAAAACCAATTTGGATATTCATTGATATTAATGCTAAACTCAACAATTCCTCAACTCTGCGACTTTGAGTCTAACTCGGTATCATATCGTACGGATTAATTAAAGACCAACGTTGCACATTCATATTTTGTTCATTTGAATCTAAGCCATTTTCTCACCTTTTACAAACATGTCATCTTATTGGTAACAAACACATAATACAGTATGTAATATGTGACACAATACATGTGCAAACACATCATGAAATTTTTTGATCCTCCATGAATGAAGAAAAGAACATATAGAAGGTATAGATGGTAACAAATTTGCCGAAGGTAACATGTAAAAGATGGAAAAGTACCTCAATAAATTTTAACCTAGATGCTCTGTTCTTTGGATACTTGTTGATGATTGAAGGAATCCATTTTATTGAGACCTCTCATTATGGTGTGAATGGATAAAGTGGGTTTGTGGGATATGTGTTGGAGATGGAGATGAGTGTTAGTGGTGATAGTTATTGAAATGAAAATTAGGTTTGGAGGGGGATTTTAATTCGAGTTTCAGTTTGAAATTTTTGGTTCTCGCTAGAAATTTTGGAATAATCGATGTTGCTAGCTATTCGGTATGTCTATCGATCAATGCATCATGTGTGCTACACCGTATATGTGGCCATATTGTAATAATCAAAATTTGTCATAATAATCTCCATTTATGCCCTAATCGAGACAACATTGTTGTCAAACTTTGAATAAAATAATGATATATCCAATTTTGCAATGCGACATCTCCCAGTTTCTTGGAGGGACCTAATTGGAAAAACAATGTCGTCCCAAACTCGATTTTGATTGTCCCAAATAGAAGCAGTGTCAACCATATATAGTCGAGCTTATAATAACCGATAGGAATAAAGAAACTGGTCTTATATTTCCCCATAGACTTCCACAAGATCATACGACCGACAATCGTGTACTTTTAATTAATCATCTACAATTTACTCTAGACCATGTACTGACGGTTTGCAAAAAAATCAAGGATGGAATTTTATTAATATTACATTTCAAAAAAAAAACCTAGAATATGAAATTTTGTGTGATTCTATATATTTGGTAGAAATGTTTGTTCCCATAACGCTTATCGCTACGGTTCCCGGAATACTATAAAAGGTTCCCGGAAGATTACCCAGGTTCGCATGCCTGTAAGACAGTACGTATTAATTTCCATATGAACCATTTGTTGTTTTGTTCATGTGAATGTCTATTAACACAAATCAACAACCACAGAAGTTTGGGCCATTGTGTAGTTTCCCCGGAGTTTTGTAATGTACTGTTTGTGAATAATTTGTCATTTTGTTCCGGTGAATGTCTAAGAACACACATCAACAACCACAGAAGTTTGGGTCGTTATGTAATTTCCCCGGAGTTTCGTAATGCGGTCTTTGTGAATAATGTGGGCCCATTCTGGTGACTAGTTAATGGCCAAATTCGAAGACAGTGGTCCAGAAAATATGAATTACATAAGTGTACATCCAATTTTGCATTTCGACATCTCCCAGTATCTTGAAGGGACCTAAGTGATAAAAACAGACAACGTTTGGTCCCAAACTCGATTCCGATTGTCCCGAAAAGAAGCAGTGTCACCCATATGTAGTCTAACTTATAATAACCAATAGTAATATTATATTTCCCCATAGACTTCCACAAGATCATATGATCAACAATCGTATAATTGTAAGTAATCATCTACAATTTACTCTACGCCACGTACTGGCGCTTTGTGAAAATTGAAGAATGAAATTTTATTACTGTTATCTTTTCAGAAACCTAGAATATAAAATTTCATATGATTCTATATATTTGGCGGAAATGTTCATTCCCATAACCCTTATTGCTACGGTATTTCGTTCTATAAAAAATCCCAAAATTTAACCTATGTTTGTGTATTTGTAAGACAATACACATAAAATTCATTAATGCAACGTCGGTCTAGGGTCGGTTTGGACTCGGTGATGAAGACATTGAAGAGACCTAACATAAATGTGCCTTTTAGTTTACCATTAACCAGCGCCGCAGTTATTTTTGGATTGGGTTGCTACTGTACTATGACCCAGTGTTTATTATGTGCGATATTTAGGTGTCTTCGGTTCTATCTTGTATGGAGCGATTGTAATCGTGATATCGCTGTATATTGCGATTACCTGTAGTCCAAGCCCAATCCAAAAATTATTTGGCCGCTTATGTTAGGTCCAAAACCTACGATCTGTGACTTCGTACATCTGTCATATGTCTTATTTGTCCTATGCAACACATCTGCGAAGTTGCACTAAATGGTAGTGTTTCACAGTGAGTATATAAATATCCAACCACCTTACCCCTTCGCATTCCCAACCAACGACATTACACCAAAACCTCCCACCTGGAAAAAATGGTCGGAAAATAGTCTAACCTAAATGGAAACAGTTGGTCACATATCACTGTAGCACCAAAACCAACAATCAATTGCTTTGGACGTTGTGCATTGGCGGATTTCTCCAACTTTGAAGAGCAACAAACCCTAACAAGGTAAGGGTTTTTAAATGAAGTTTGATGTTGGTTTTTTTGGGTTTCATATACTTCTTGAGTTGCCCATTGCTTGGTTATTCAATTGTGGCATGTTAGTTATTTACTTTGTGATGTTTTAGTTGAGATTATAGGTGTTTTAGGACCATTCGTGTTCTAGTCGCACACTATTTTAGATTAGCCGATTGCACTGCAATTTTGCATGTTCCAGAACATGAATATGCGATGTCGCATACATCATGTCAGTCCAGACAAAGTGTTAGCGACATGAATCCAAACTTGACTAAAATAAATTAACATCATTGAGTTCTTGACATTTGCACTGACTGTTCTACGTCCCTTTGATTCTTAAATGGCTCGAATGAAGCAGAAAGCCAGGCGGAGAAAGGAAGATAGCACGGGGGCAGCTCTATCGCACCAGAAGAAGGCGAAGACAATGGCCACCTCTCCATTGCCAATATGGGACAAATTATGCTCCATCAAGGTGGAGGCAGCGAAGCATTTCAAAAAAGATCTAGGGGAGTAGGATAAAAGAGGTCAGGGTGATGAAGCCCGAGGATGTGGAACAACTACACCTCGATGTTTTTCTTGAACCCTTCAAACCATCATGAATGGAAGGTCTAATATACTTAGATAAACCGATGTATAATACGGAGGTTAAGGAGTTCTGCACCAATTTCATGAAAACAATGACCTCATTTAAAACAAGAGTGAATGGGATGGACTTGGATATATCGACAGAGCTCACCAATTAGGTGATTGGCTGCACAATCAGAGGGGAGGATTAGCCGAAGGTTGAGCCTCTACAGCTGTACTACCGGGATTTTTGGCCAAAATAAGTCGACGAGAGTGACCCATCTGGGGCGTTAAACCCCAATCGATTGATAGAGAAGTACTTCAAAATTAAAGTGGGGAACGGACTCTGATGTGACCATTTTATATAGTTATTTTAGGACTTTTAGGATTCATTTTTGTACACTTTTGTGCTCTAGATGTGGCATTTTCCCTTGAAATTCTCTAAGGATATTTAAAAGCGATTTTTACGCTTTTATTATTTTTCTAGAGGATTTTGTGTGGCAAGACAATTTGTTTGAATACTTTGAAGAATACCTTTGATGATTTGAATATTTAAAGACTTGCATTTGAGCTTTTGAAGACTTGAAGAATTGAAGATAGGTGAAGTGAAGAGGAGGACTTGAAACAAAAAGAAGAAAGAAGTCAAGATGCTGAAACTTGGCTCGGTCGTGACTCGCAAAGGATTGGTCGCGAGTCGCGAAGGATTGGTCGCGAGTCGCGATGGACGTATGGCCAGAAATATTTTCTACTTTTTGTATTATAAATATCAAACCTTAATATCTCTCTCTCTCTTCCTCTCTTCTTCTTCCTGCGATTTTCTGGGTTTCAAAACCCCAGTTTTCTTCTTTCTTTTCTTAGTAGGTTAATCATGTGTTTTCATTATCTAGGTTAGTTTGTAGTTGGGAGCAATTGATTGAAGCTTCCATATCTATGTAGTAAGAACCTCTATTTCACTCTTTCTTGAAGCATTTGTTATTTAGCATTCATGTATTTTAATGTGATGTTTTACTTCATTTATGCTATGGGTTGTTTGATTATATCAAGTGTTTTTATGATTGAAGTGTTAGGGTGTTAGAAAAGTGGCCAATTTCTTAGCTCTTTGGCATGAAAGTCCAAGAACATAGAAATAGAACTTCTTGTGTATAATGTGTTATGATTCTTGCTAGATAAGTAAGTAAATATGGATTGTTCTCATATTTATCCTATAGATGCAATGGAAGGTTGAATCTTGAATCTGGTTTGTTCTAGGTTTAGACTAATGAATGCTATGTTTGGTTAAATGGCTATGTCTTTGGTAGAAGGCTTGTTGCTATCAAATCTATGGTTCTTCATGTATAATACCATTGATGAAATACCTTTATGGTGTGGTTTTCCTAAAGTGATTACCAATAAGGTTTGCAAATGGTCATTGAATCGCCTTTGTGAATTACTATTAATAAGAAACGAATGTTGATCTTTGAATGGGAAGTGATATCATTTCTCATAGGTAACCAATTTGATAGAATGAGTGAATGGTTCAATCATCTACATTAGGTTTGGAAGTGGATATCAATTGCCCCCAAAGCTTTATCTTTTGTATTACCCCTTTTTCTTAGTTTGTTTGATGATTAGCATAGTTACTTGGCTTTGCTAGTTGTTTGTCTTTAATTTCATAACTTAGGGCCAAAACCAACCAACCCCCCTCCCCCAATTTACTTTCTTATATATATAATTCTAACTTAATATTAACCTTATATGTTTAAACCCTTAGAAATATCCCTCTTCTTCTTGGACCACCCCGACTTGCCATTATCTACTTAGTTGTTGATAGGAAGCATTTAGGGCTTATAAATTTAACTTTGAGAGGTACAGCAAAAACCTCTCAGACTTATCCTTCAGGAGAAAATGATGTCCAACATAATTGTACAAGTACTTATCCCGGCCGAACATCCTACGTGACCTTCATGTACTACCACCTTGCGGAGAAGAAGATAGTCGACCCCGGGTACACTATCATCCAGGAGATGCATCAAGTCACCCTCTCCACAAAGAGTCTGACACTCCCCTATGGCAACATCATCAGCGCCATTCTAGAGAAAAAGAAGGTTCCCATCAAATCAAAAGTCTAAGTACTACGCTGCAAACTACTTTGGGCTGAAGCATTGGGTTTCAGAGTCAGGGACGTGGATTGATCGCAATGTCCCTATAGGCGATATGGATGTGCCTCCCACACCCGGCCCTAAGGTGACTTCATCGGCTTTCACAGCTATGGACGTTCACCCCGACATTATTACCGCGCCCCTAACTGGTAACAAAATTTAAAGTTTTTATTATTATTCCAATTTTGCATTAACTAAAAGTTTAATATTCTCATTTAATGTAACTAATTTCTTATCCCACAAGACCTAAACATAAGTCCTGGGGTATCCGCCAGAAGGACATGGCTGAGAGGAAGGCCATGGCCTTGCTCATGGAATATGTCGTGCGTAGTCTTACAGAAGAAATGGGGGTGCTGAAGTCTATGATTGCAGATGCAATCAATGAACTTGCAGGGGATGAGGAGCCTGGGGTTGACGACAATGAGTTGGATACCATAAATGATGAAGGAGGGTCAAGCACCGTCTCTAGCGAGTCTTCCATCGAAGATCAGTCAGAGAATAATTCTCAAAAAAAATGGAAGCAGTTCATCGGCAGGCAATGTTATCCCACCCATGTCACCACCCCATTGATTGCCATGGACCGTATGTTTATTTGTCCTAGAATATGAAAAATGTTTTTTTGAATTTTGTCAGGATTCTATGTCTTCTGTTTCATTTTCATTTGGCAGGGATGTTACATGTGACACATACTTAACTATATTTAGTCATACATATGTAACTTTATGAAATCTGAGACTGGCTGTGGTGAACTTGGATTGAAACCTTCTGATGGTACATTTCAAGTTCTAGCTATGTTGGTTAAGTATCCTTAACTTATTGGGTATGATAGATATGTTTGACCTTGCGCTCCATTCGCATAGTCATATTCGCCCTAACCGACATAGCATCAACAGAGGTGCGACATCGCAAAATTTAATTTATTTGAGAGGATTTTAGGCATGGGTTTGATCCGAGGAGCATGTGTGACCTCACCGAGTGGAAATATTGACATCGCCTTTACGTCAGATAGAAGTTGATCTCATCAAGTGATAGTGCAAAGTCGATTTTGTCATAAATGACTATTACTGCTAGGTCGTACTCTTACTGCCAATTTCGCACGTACGTTGGTAGTAACTTTAACTTCAATTTCATAGCCTATTTGATTCGGTTATTGTAGAACTAAGGTGAAAAACCTATTACTTACCTCGGTTTTTTTAAAACCGAGGTGAATAATATTATTTACTTCAATAAAAACTGAGGCAAAAGAACTTTTTACCTCAGTTTTTTGTTCTTTGCAAAAAAATTGAGGTAAAAAGGGTGAAGTAATAGGTTCATTTTCTTGTAGTGCCATCATCTGTGGTGTATTCTACGTAGAATATTCAACATTCAAACTAGAGGATTTAATACACTCTGGGATAGATTCCATTTTTATTGGAATTTGAACCACAAATCTACTGATCTTCTAAGTCTTATCAGCATTTACCATGCATTGTAGTTTGGTTTATATGGTGTGGAAGAAACAAATTTCTTTTTGAATCCATCATACCAAACACTAATCTAATGATTAAGAAGATCTTAAACCAGTTCCAGGATATATTCTATGCTCATAATCTTTGTTTTAAATGAAGTATATCCTCTGGATTCCCAGTTCTGTTATACTTAAAGAAAACTGGTTCAAGGAACACTGTCCTAGCAAGAATCATTAGATGGAAGCCTCCAAAGGTATTCACATTAAATACTGATGGTTCAGTACTTAGTAATGGAGATTCTGGTGTAGGAGCTATATTGAGAGCTTCATAAGGTTTACTAATATGTGTTGCTGCTGAATATTTGGGAATTTGTTCTACCTTGATGGCAGAGATGGAAGGCCAAAATCTAGGCCTTGATTTGGTTTTGAAACATAAATGCTTTACTGTGAAAATAGAGTGTGATTCTCTTTTTTTGGTTAAGATGATCAGAAGAGAATTCATAATCCCAAGGAGATATATCCCTATTGTCAGGGAAATTTGGAGATCTCTAAACCTGTTCCTAGCTTCAATCTTGCATATCTTTAGAGAAGGCAACAGTGCAGCTAAAAACTAGGCAAAAACTGCTAGTTCTAGCAAGGTAAACTCCTCTTTTGATCTTTTCAGTTTACCAAATAGAATCAGAGGTATTGTACATATGGATAGAATGTGTTTCCCTTATGTTAAAAGCTTATGAATTGTAAACTCTTAATTTTTATGCTAGAAGCTTGGGGTATTGCTCTGTTCTGTTTTCTCATGACAGGTACAATAGGCAAGGGCTTAGCGCTGGAGGGACACTGAAGCACTGCCAATGAGGCTATCAAAAAATGGATACCAAATTCAAGTTTTCCGTCAAACTAAGTTTCCCAGACAGCATCTTCGCACCCAATTGCACTGAGATGAAGAAAATCAAAGAAAAGTCACTGCTCAAGCTGCTCCATGTTTGTGATCTTAATAAAACACTTATGGGGAAGTGTTTTGCAAGGAGCTACTATGGGAGGCCATCACTTATTGTCGACACTGGGGGTGGAGGCAATAAAATGGTAGGCTATATTAGGCTTCGAAAAGGGTTCAAGGGTTGTCCATTTGCTAGCACGGGGGGTGCTAACAAATGGTATAGAATTCCATGACTGTATTTAGCTTTTTGATAGCTTCTAGCTCATGTACAAGTTTCCAAACTCTCATTGATTTTTTTTGGCTTGGGGAGCCTATAATAAACCCCCTCACCTCGATGAAATTATAATTTTAAAAAATTAAAAATATTACTATAATAAATTAATATAAACATCAAATCACCTTATTTTGTTATCACTAGTGTAGAATGACACTTTTAAGGCATTGTTATGATATAAAAGATATTGAAAGTGCTTATTGGATGGTGGTTCTGAACCTTCATCCCAGGCTAAAATGTGTATCATCAGTGGCTATGTACGGTATTTTTGAACTCACTGTAAAAGGAGTTCCAAACTTTGAACTATTTTCGAAGATTTATATACTCCATATATGAAAAAGAGTTCCATCGCAACTCTTCCCATGCACTCTTCTGATAACAAACACATCTATCAATTCCCCAAAACTTCCATTAACACCCAAATTCAATATCAATAAAGAGTGACAAGAGATACTATTATAAATAGGGGTGTACAAATGTGGATACTCGCACATGAAAAAATACGGGTCTTAAGATGGCCCCGAAGAACTGGATACACGCAATGTGAGAAGTCAAGAAGCTCACAGATCAAGCGATGGAGAAGGGGCTCACGACAGAGTTGATTGGTGGAGAAGGAGCTCATGGCAGAGTCGGGCAGTGGAGAAAGGGCTCACGGCTAATTTTTACATAGCAGAAGGAGCTCACTGTGAAGTCGACAAAGGATAAGGGGCTCACGGTGGAGTTGAGCGGCAGAGAATAAGCTCATGATAGAGTCAATCGGTGGACACGGAGCTCACGACAGAGAAGGAGAGCGGTGTGACTGAGAAGAGTGGCAAAGAGTGAAAGCGCATGACTGAGAATGGTAACTGAGTGAGGGCGGCAAGGTAAGGGTGGCAGTGGTAGACATCTATTAGACGGGGAATCGGAGAAGGAGATTATTATACGGGAGAGTTTAAGGGGTAGAAGAAAATAGGTTTCTGCACATGGGTTACCAAATGCGCCTAAGTACATGGGCTTAAGCCAAAATGAGCCCAAATTATGCCTTTTCAACCGCCTTTAAAATGTAAAGGTGTTTAATGCACCCCAAAATCATCGTCGTCGAGCCCACTGCTTTTTTGGCTGGAACCTATAAGACAAAGCCTAGGAGTATTATGAGGGGAAGAGTCTTTGATGGTAAAGTCAGCTAGAGTCTTCTGAATAGGAAAGAATGAATAGGGTTTGTACATTGTTACCTCTTTTCTTTATTTAGGGTGGTGAATAGGGAAACTATTTTGTTTTCTTCTGATGCAAGTACTAAGGCTCTTCCTTGGTCCAGCTCAATGGTTATTAACCAAAGAATATTACTTTAGGAGTAATTAATATGACCTGGGCCAACTGGGCTAGGCACTCGGGCCTACTCTAAATAATGCACTATTAAGAAGCCCCTAGAAAGTTTAGGGTCCGACCCTCAAATTCATCCTACGCTCATGAGTTTGAGTTTTGAGTCCCCCCTACCAGATGGCTTTGAGATGGTTCTTTCAAACTCATTGTAAGATGCAAGATGTGATTTCCGATCCCCTGTAGGTTCTAAGGGATTGGCCTTGGAGTCAGCTCGGGGATACGTCCCTTGAATAGATTTGCTGCTTGAGGGTTTGACCCTCAGCTTTCTAACTTTAATGAAGGCCCAAGGATTATGACCACCTTCAAACCTATCTACTTTAGGAGGCTGCTAACCTTGGAATCAAGGCAAAGGGAGACATTGGTTATTTGCTACCGAAGGTGCCCCAGGAAAGAGAAACGGAAAGGATGCGAGGCGCATGACGTTCCCCCTTTCCCTGGGTACATGGTACCTACACTAGATTTTGCATGCCTATTGCCCCATTAATGTGCATGCCTATTGCCCCATTAATGTGCGCGCCTATTGCCCCATTTCATGCGCACCTATTGCCCTAAAATTTCCAGAGCTTTCTTTCTTCTCCAGAGCACCTTGTTGTATTCCAAGAGCTCTGGCCAACCACTCCGGCTAAGATACCAGTAATTTCCCCTTTCTCCAATTTTTACCTAACCATTTGCATTTCTAAAATAAAGTAAACACCGGTGGGAGGTCAAAAGGGGATTCCGGAATATTTCCTAGCTATTTCGGCCATTGACATGGGGAATAGTTCTTATTTCCAGGATTACGCCGCCACTTCCTCTTTAGCCGCTGATTTGGGTTCTTCTGTCTAGGAGGATAGAGAGAATTTGGCCCATTGCTCAGCACCATCCAAGGGTTATCATCGGAAATGGGTTGCTTCAAGGCAGAGAGTTCTGAGAGAGTCTTTACTCTGAAGGGACAAGGAGGGGAAGCTCTTTGTTTTTGAGAAAATTCTTACCTCAGTGTTGGAGAGCCCTTGAGAAGTCCCTCCTGAGATCTTTAAAATGGTTTCTACCATTCCCCCTGCGGTTAGGATTCTCGTCGATATGGAGTTGGAGGTTCTTTAAGATAACGAAACCCCCAAAAGCCCTAGATCTCGGAGAGGTGCCATCTTTGAATGATATTTGAAGTTCAGGCTTAGCTTTTTTATTCTTCCCATCGTATATCGGCTTCACGAAGAGCACCAGATCAACTTGGCTCAACTCCCCTTGAATGTCATAATATATGTTATGGCATTCATGACCAAGTGCCAGAAACGTGGGATCATCCCTACCCACGTGCTTTTCTATTCCCTTTAATATCTGTCTCAGAGTAGGAATGTTGTGCACAAGGACACGGAGATCAAGGGCATTCTAACTCTCAGCAACAGATCTTTGAAGCACCACATTAAGATCTCCTCAAATTGTCGAGAATGGGATAAGCCTTCTGTGTATACTTTCAAATGCAAGCCCGGCTGTTATTAGGACCCAAAATGGAATTTGAAGCCCTCCTTTAAGGACACCATCATGTACTCAGTGGCAGATGGATTAATCACTGATAGAGATAGTCTATTAAGTGACTATCTAGATGTGTCTGACTACAAGAAGTCATTTTGTTATGTCTAGCCTTCGGAGGTGTACGAAAAGTGGGTGTACAAACAAGACCCAGTTCTGATATAGATGCCCCCTCCTACGGATTCCTTAAAGGTCCCCTTCATTGAAAAGAAGAAGAAGAAGAAGAAAGGGAATGGGGACATTAAGCCCTAGAGTGAAAAAAGGAAGGCTCATCCGGATTTGGTGGGCTTCAAAAAAGCCTAAGAGGGAAAAGGGTTTGGTTCCTTGAAACCCACGGTGTCCGTGGAGGAGGCCAAACCATTTTTTCATGAAGAGTCCTCTTCGAAAGATATTCCCCCTTCACATGAAGGTATTTGTGACACTTGAATTTTTGCATGTACTTACTCCTCATTTTCCTCTTTTTTTATTGATACTCCACATTCATTTTGCTTACCCCTTTTTCTTTTGTTTTAATGGGTTTCTTTGATGATTTGGAGGAGGGGGAAATATAGATTCTATCTCCTTTCAAAGACCCTATCCAGCCCCCTCCCCTCAGGGCTAATCTACCCTCTCCCAGCTGACGACTCTGAGCTTCATGGCAAGAGGCCCCATGATGGGCCAGCTTCTCGTAGCCCCTCCCCCATAGGTAGAGGATACTATCCCCCCCAAGGGCTAATTCCAATGTTGAACTTAGCTCGGGGGAGGGCAGCCTCATATCTTTGGGCACTGTCGATCCCTCCCTTACTGCGGTTCTAGTAGTGGTTACCGTCGTAGAGGCCATGGACTCTCTTCTTCAAAGGTTTTTAGCTAAGGTTTGGTAGGTCGAGGAGGCCAGTGATAAGACGGGGGTGGGGGTGTCTTGAAGAGTTCCTTAAGAATGCTACCTCTACCTACACGGAGGAGATGAATGAGCTCTAAGAAAAGCTCGATAAGGTGGCCTCCGATCACGAGGCTGAGGTGAAAGAGCTTCAAGAAAAGCTCGATGAGGTGGCCTTCAATTGTGAGATTGAGGTGAAGTGACTCCAGGAGAAGTTGTCGGTGGAAGAAGAGTTTATCAAGTCTTTGACCAGCGAGAATGTTAGGCTAGGGAAGCTCTGCTCTGCCGAACAACAGGCCTTCATGCTTGAGGCCTACACAAATAAGCTTGTGAAGATGTAGGGGTTTCAACACTTCTTCAAGTCCCTGTCTGAGACTTGCATGGAGGTGGATCGAAACCTTTTAGCTGCAACCATTAGCCGGAGCTTTCAGATGAGTATGCTACTATGCTGGAAGTACACAAGAGCAGCATAGCCCCCCCCAAATCTCTATCACCTCTGGTGGAAATCTATCCAGGATAGGGCTGCCAAATTTTCTTTGCTTGAGCACGTAAAAGCTTTGGCCCACTTCTTTTTAGTCGAGGAGATTTGTGTCCTCAATATTGATGAGGATGAGGAGTGGAAGCTACTCGATCCCAGGCTTTAATCCGAGGTCCAGAGCCCGTCAGCTTCTTTGAGCACACTTCATGAAGAGCGTAGCATAAGGGAAAAAATTATGTATGAATTATTTCTATTAGGGTCTTCGAATGTATCCCTTCCTTTATTATTAATGAAAGTTATTTCCTATACTTATGTGTTTTTATTTCTCTACCATCTTGTAGATTTTAGACATGGTGTCATATCGCCTCCCTCAGCTGCAAAGAGGGACCATCTTTGACTTCCTCTTTAAAGTTATGAAAGAGTGGTATCATAGGAACAAAGAGTGGGAGTGGGAATACCAGATCGATGCCTGCGATTTTGGTATAAAACCCTTTGTTTTGAGGATGAGCTTTGAGCTGCATACGAGGAACTTGAATTGTGGGGCAGGGGTCTGTATGATAGGCAAAAAAATATCCTCGACAAACTCAGTCATTCGAGGGAGGAAAGGGACCTCCTTGCTTCCGCTAAGAATGATATTTCTGATGATAATCGCCCCTTCTACTCTCAGCACAGCAAGGTTCTCGAGGAAGTTACCACCAAAGCCAGCTTTGGTTCGATCCATAAGTGTGTGGCTACTGCCAAGGTCTTCAAGGCTTTTAAGGGACATCATCTTCCCAACTTAACAAAGGCAATGAGCGTTATTCTCACGAAGCTAGAATACATCTGGAGAACCTAGATCTGGCTCGTGCATCACTTTGCATGGCCATAGCCAAACTTCAGGAGTGGAAAGACCAGAATCGGAAGCGTCGATCTCATATGTCAGGTCTGGAGAAAACTGTCAAGGAGAACGGAGCACTATTCTTGATTGCCTATAAGGATAAGGACAAGGCCGAGAGGGATTTGGAAGAACTACAATGCACTTTTAAGGCTTGCGCAAACAATTTACGAGCTTACGACCTTTGACTTGGGATGACTGAAACAAACTTTGTCAAGGACTTTGAGGTATATTTCCAAGAGACCCTTGATGTCATGCAGAGAAAGAATATTAAAGATCACCAGATGTATAGTGAGGCATGCAATGAGGCCGAAAGGTGGCTCGACGAGTTACGGAAGAAAACGAAGACCAGAGCTTTGAGCACCTGAGCTGCCCAGAAGAAAAATGAAGAATCAAGCTCTCAAGCTTCCCAGAATAAAAGTAAAGATTCAAGCTCTAAGGGGGCACAACCCCTCTGGTATTTCTCGCACGGGGAGTGGTTTTGTCTTCTCTATTCAAGGACATCCCTCAAACCAACTGGCTTTACTTCCATGCCCTGGTAAAGATAATCATAGTGCCTCTCCCACCCCTGCTCAGTAGGTTGATCCTGTATTAGGGGTATTCATGAGTTCGCATCCCATAGCACCTGGAGCTCCCGCTCCAAATACCAACCAAACCGGCAGTCAAAAAGTATCTCTAGTTATGGGAGGGGCGATCATTCCTCGGATGAGAGCCCATCCTCCAACCAAGAGGGCGGCTTCAGTGCTAACAGAGGTCAAAGGACCCTTTCGCATAATGGATTTGATAGCGGTCCCGATCCTGTCCCCAAAGCTCCCGGGGAAGGTGAAGATAGTAAGGTTGCTCCCTTGCAAAAAAGGTCTTGAGGACTTGGCGGGGACCTTCAAATCCTATCCCAATGTAGGAGGCTGAGGATTAATTGGTAGAGCATCCGGATCCCGATAGGTATTTTCTAAAAGTCATATCCCCAATTAAGTCTGAAATCCTAGTAGAAGATCCTCTCATTCCATTTGACAAAACCTTAGTTTTGTACATAGGTAGAAATTGTGTGTTGTAATTTCACTTTGTATGTGTGCAGGGAAACTTTTCCCTTTATTCGTAAGCCCTTATGGCACCATATATGAAATATATATTAAGCGAGTAATTGTAAATTCTTCAAGGGATTTTCCCTTACGGCTTAGTTAGGCACTATGATTTGGAAAAGGGTTTTGATCTCCCTATTTGCTAGCTAGGTAGCTTTGCATGTGCCAATGTAGGGTTTGGCCTAGAGCACTTGGCGGGCCATGGGGTCCCTTTAGTTATAAGAAAGGATTTTATTTTTGAGCGGTTACATATATAGGGGGGTTTGAACCTGAATGCTAGTGGAGCCTTGGAGGCTTTGCAAGGATATAATCCTTAAGTGCTTATACATATGCGGAGTTCGAACCCAAGCACTGGGAAAGCCATTAAGGCTTTGCAAGCATAGGATCCTTAAGTGCTTATGCATATGGGGGGTTCGACCCCAAGTGCTAGGCCAACTATAGAGGCTTTGCAAGGATAAGATCCCTAAGTGCTTATACATATGAGGGATTCGACCCCAAGCATTGGGCAAGCTGTAAACGCTTTGCAAGTATAGGATTCTTAAGCTCTTATGTATATGAGGGGTTCGACCCCAAGTGTTGGGCGAGCCGCAAAGGCTTTGCAAGGATAGTATCCTTAAGCGCTTATGTATATGGGGTGTTCGACCTCATGCGATGAGCGAGTTGTGGAGGCTTTGCAAGGATAGGATTGGATCCTTAAGTGCTTACACATAAGGGGAGGTTTGACCCCAAGCACTGGGCAAGCCACACATGCTTTGAAAGAATAGGATCCTTAAGCACTTATGCAAATGGGGGTTTGACCCCAAGTATTGGGCAAGCCGCAGAGGCTCTGCGTATATCATTTAATGTTGTACAAAGTGAGGGGATTTGATCTCCTTGACTCATAGTGAAAATAGGATACATAGGGATAATTTAAAGAAGTATACTTCAATAGATTAGTAACAAAAGTCTAAAAGTCCATTTGACTTACAACTTGTATCTCCGTCGAAAGGGTTCCCTGGCCTATAAATATTTTTTGGGTAAGCTACTCTCTGGCTAGACAAATTCTATTGAGATTTAGGAAAATAGTACCTCCTACAATTCGACAACCTGTTAAGGTCCCTCCCAGTTTGCAGCTAGTTTGTCCCCCTGGGCTCTCTTTGGCTTTTTCCATTTCTCCTCATTACAAAGTGTCTTGGGGAGAACTGGATTTTTGGGACCCTCCGATCATGATACCGTTTGATCATTTCCTTTACATTGGCTACGTGGAGGGATGCCCTTTCTCTCTTCTTCTCGAGAAGATCTAGATCGAGGCGGCACTGCTCATCGTTGACCTCTTGGTTTTCGTTGTTGATAGCAAACCTTTGGGAGGTGGGCAGTCTTATCTCTGCATGGATTACTGCTTCCAAATCATAGACCAGGCTATATGGGGTTTAGCCCATGGCAGAGGACTCTGACATCCGATGTGACTAAAGCACATTGGGTAAATTGTTGATCCAATTCCTCCTATCCCTTCAAGCCTCGATATGATGCTATTGACAATGGTTCAGTTCATAACTTCTACCTGCCCATTAGCTTAGGGATGGTACACGCTAGTAACTCTCTAGAAGATCTTATACTCCTAGCACCAGCTTTTGAATGGATCACTAACAAACTAGGTACCGTTGTCGATCATGATGGTTCGAGGGATCCAAATGCAACAAATGATGTGCTTCCAGCAGAACCCAATCATCGTTTTCCATTTTATGCCAGTTAAGGCTTCACCCTCGACCCACTTTGTGAAGTAGTCTATGACCACAATCAGGTACCAAAAGTGGCCTAGAGCTTTCAAGAATGGTTCTACCAGGTCGATTCCCCATTTTTCAAATATCCATGAGCTATTTATGTTCATTATTTCTTCCTGGGAAAAATGGGTGATTGGTGCATGCCTTGGCCATTGATGGCGGGCTTAAATTTGTCTATTGACATCATCAAACATCTTAGGTAAGTAATATCCAGTTAGAAGAAGTTTCTTAGCTATTGACCGACCCCTTTATAGCTTCAACATTCCCCTTCATGGATCTCGCAGATTAAATAGTCAGCTTCGTGAGGGGCTACACATCAAAGGAATGATTGCAGGTAGCCTCACCGAAAGAGCACATCCTCGTGGATAACATACTTAAGAGCCTTCAATATGATCTTCCTTGCTTCTATGGGACCTTCTGGGAGGGTTCCATCCTGAAGATAGCTCATAATTGGTGTTATCCATGAGTTTTCCTCCTCCGCCATCATTATCGTTACTTCTTAATCGAAGCTAAATTTTCTCAACCTTTCCACCATTAAGTTCCTTTAGGACTGTAGATCCATATCTGACGAAGCCAGCTTGCTTAAGGTGTCGGCCTTGTGATTCTTTTCCCAAGGGACTTACATTAGAGCGTAATGATGGAGCTGTCCGATGAGGGGCTTCACCACCTCAAAGTAGCACTGTAAGATCCTTTCCCTAGCCTCATATTCCCCCTGACTTACTGGACCATGATCTGAGAGTCGCTAAAAATTTTGAGGTTTCGAACCCCCTGGTCTTTTGCTATTCAAAGCCTGGTGATCAGTGCTTCGTACTCTGCCTCATTGTTCATGGCCTTGAAGTCAAAGTGTAGTGTGTAGGGATAGTCTACTTTCTTGAGAATTGTAAGCAAGACTCCCGCTCACTTCCCCCAAGTGTGATGACCCGTCAACGTATAATTTCCATGTTTCTTCGAACTATCTTTCCTGTTCGACTCCAATTGGTTATGTGGTTTCAACAATGAAATCTTCCAGGGCTTGTCCCTAAATAGATTTTCTTGGGTGGAACTAGATGGCGTGCTCCCCCAGTTCTATTGATGATTTAATCATTCACCCCGAGGCCTCAGGTCTGAGAAGTACTTGTCTGATTGGTTGACTTGTAAGCAAGATAATTTTATGGCTTCGAAAGTACGGTCAGAGCCATCTCGATGCATGAACCAGGGCCAATATTAACTTTTCGAGAGTGGTACACCGTGTTTCTAGCCCGTGCAGAACTCTGCTTACTAAGAATATGGGGTGTTGTGCCCTTTCCTTCTTTTACTAAAATTGCACGTATTTCCAAAGGGGAGGCTAAGATGTAAAGGTACAAATATTCCCCCTTTTCCAGCTTCATAAGTGTGACTTTAAGTCTTAGAATTCTTACTTGCATTCCTCTGTCTATTCAAAATTTTTGTCCTTTCGGAGCACCTCAAAGAACGACATGTGTTTTTCTGTGCCCTTCGAGAGGAAATGACTTAGTGCCGCTAGGGACCCGGTGAGTCTCTAGATGTCCTTAACCATTCAATGAGGCTTCATGTTTATCAGAGCTTTGGACTTCTCTGGGTTGACATTGATTCCCCTTTCTGAGACCATGAATCTCAAGAATATTCTGGTTTCTACTCCAATCACGCACTTGGTTGGGTGCAGATGTAGGTTTGTGTCTCAAAGACTTTGAAAGGTTTCTTTGAGGTCAGGCTGGAATTATTCATAGTTCTTGCTCTTTACTTTCATGTCATTTACATATATTTCCATATTCCTACCGATCTAATTTTTAAAGATCTTGTCAACCAGCCTCTGGTAGGTGGCTCCTGCATTCTTTAGGCTGAATGGAATTTTTTTAAAACAAATGTCCCGACATCTAGGATGAATGATGTCTTTTTCTTGTTCTTTTCTGCCATGAGTATCTGATGGTAGCCTTTGTGCGCATTGAAGAAGGTGAGTACCTCGTACCCTGCTATTGATTTAACTAGCAAATCAATTGAAGGTAGATGGTAACTATCTTTGGGGAAACTTTTGTTGAGATCTTTAAAATCTATGCACATTCGCCAAGCGCCATCATGCTTGGGAACCATAACGGGATTTGCTAGCCATTCTAGGTAAAATACCTCTTTGATGACCTCTTCTCGAAGAAGGTTTTGGACTTCCTCCTTTATGGCTTTAGCTCTGTCAGGGGCGAACGACATTCTCTTCTGCTTGACAGGCTTTGAAATGGATCAACATTTAGCTTATGTACCTTCAAGTGTTTGGGTTTTCCTGTCAGGTCGAGGGTGCTCCACGAATATATATGTGCATGGTTATCAAGGAGGTCTTTTAGTCTTTCTTTCGTTGCAGGTTGTAACTTTTTTTACCACGGGCACCGTTCCTGATGATTGAATGGTTAGAGGCTCGGTGTGCATAGGTCCTATTTCCCCATTCATAGAAGCTACCATATCCCCCTTCTTCACTACCTTTAGGGTTATTGCTAAGCAGCTTGGAGCTTCAGAATTCCCCCCCCCCCCTAATAACTGATATCCTCTTCTTTGTAGGGAATTTCATAGTTAAATGGTAGGGGACCATATCGTCTGGGACTGGCACATCCAGGGCCTACCCAGTATGACATTGTAGAGAGATACAACATCGATGATGGCGAAGCTGTAGTCGAATATCACTTATTTATTTCCATCTGCCACTCTGACTGGAAGGGTTATGACAACTAGAGGGAGCACCATCTTTTCGGTAAAATTAGATAGCAATGAAGTTTTTCTCCTTAAACTTTCACGTCCCAGCCCAGCTGGTCGAAGTAGTTGGCAAACATCACTTCAACCTCGCTACCATCATCTATGAACACCCTTTCTTTACGTAGAAATCTCCAATTGTTGCGTGGATCACCATTGGGTCTGTATGGGGGTCTAGCTAGGTACTGGATCTGCTTCTGAGAAAGTTTTAGCTTCCTCGGTTCTGAGTTGTTTCTAGAAGGGTTCTCCAGGAGGGATGTATCTGGATTGGGCTTTAGTTATGTTGTTTGAGGACTTGTCACCCACCACCCCATTAATGAAGTTGATCACTCCGTTAGGCCCTTCCCCCTGATTTCTATCCGCCCGAGAATCTGGTTCAAGCCTATCATTTCTTCTTGGATGAGTTCCAGCTTGTTTCTCATTACTTCTTTGTTGGTCTCGACCCCCTCGATTGGATCACCTTTTGTTGGGTTTCCAGTTCCGAAGTCCTCATTTTCCCTTCGAGGTGCCCTCTCTCTTTGGTCTTTCAATACAGTCTGGAAGTAAGCTTTCTCTTGCACATCTTTCAATCTCCCTTTTTAGGTGGATGCACTCATTTTTTTCATGACCACGTTCCTTTTCATGATTGCAGTATTTGGGCAAATCCCTCTTCGAAGATTTGTTATTTCCAAGAGAGGGAGTCCAAAATAGCCTCTTGTAGATGAAGTGTTTTTCCGACAGGATCTTGGTTAAGGGGACGTAGCTTTCAAAAACCTGCTCAAAGCTTCAGGTCTTTTCGACCTTGGTTCTGAGGCTTTAGAGTTTCTTTTGCCCCACCGATCCCCTTCTTGATTTTGGTTTGAATCTTTCTAGATCTTTGAGTATTGTTCTACAATATCTTGCAGCTGCTGCAAAGTTTTTGGTTTTTAAGACCAGCTTCTTATATAGGTCAAGGTTGGACATCATGTTCATGTAGCCTAGGATCACGCTACTCTCTGAGCAGTTGATTACACTGATGCTTTCCTCTACGTATCAATGGTAGAATGCCTCTGTCGATTCACCCAACTTCTGCTTACTTTGGTAGAGTTCGATCAAGGTCTTTTGGAAAAACTGGCTCTGCAATGCCCTACCAAAATATCTATAGGAATGCAATGATCCCTTACTTAGCTTGTTGAACCATCCTTGGGATTTGCCTCAAAGGTAACTCCCTACTAGCCAGTTGTTCATTGAAGTCCCTTAAATTTATCAGACTGAGGAAAGTATGTATAAACTCATGAGGGTTTGTGTTCCTTCTGTACATGGGGAGCTCTTCGGGTGACCTTACATTTCTTGGCCATCGAATTGTCATAATTTTTGGGCTGAAAGAAGGGCCCATTTAATCTATCCAGGTCCCTTGCGATGGTGTCAAACTTTTCATCTCCCATGAGCAGTCCATTTACTGGCTTGATAGAATGGAGGTATCGAGGGTAGGGATCTGGTACATCTAGTTCAAAGCCATACATCTAGTTCAAAGCCATATATCTAGGCCACGACCTTGTCATGGCAGAACTATGATATAGTTGCTGCTGCCCTTGGTGATACGAGTCGAATGAGGGAATCTTTGCTCGAGATCATGGAAGCATTAAGTGAATCGCCTTATTTGGCACGTGGGGGCTGAGATATGCACCCAATACTCCAACATCTTACCTGAGCTAAGAAACGTAAGTTGTGGCCAATTTTGTGCTGCTATCTCTATATTTGCGAGGGTAAGGCACCCTAAGGGTAGCTTGTAATTGAAATCTTGACTGCATCGTCAAAGCCATTGAGAGCAGGGGCGCCGCCTGCTGCTGGATCATTCTTTGATATAGCATCTGGGGCTCCACCTAATACCCACAGATCTAAGAGTTGGCGCTAGTTGCACCAGATCTTTCCGTGATGGAAAAGCACAATGTTTGCACCTCCAGATACTCGAGCGGTCCCTACGGTAGCTTCCACCTGTGAATCCACTATGGACTCCATGAACTGCAGCTTATCCTCCCTTTATTGGTGCACTTGGCTTTGTGATGTAGAGCTCCAGCGCCTCCTACCCAGGGTTGAACACTAGCCTCCACTTATCTGGAGGGTATAGTAGCTTCGACCCGAGACCCCTTTGGTATCACCGGTGTTGGTATCTGGTCTGTAGCTACTACCGGGGGTCTATTCTTGGTACTTGGGGGCTGGTAGATCAGATTGCATATTCTTGTTTCTCCGCCCCTAACTTCCCTGATAAGGGACTGTATTTCCTCACCAGCGTCTAAGGTCCTGGTTTTAACTCATTTTCTTCTACGCAATATGCTTTCTATAGAAGTGTACATGAACATTTAAACTCATAGGTCATACAAACCGTCCCACTAGGCCTACTAACTTGATGGGCCCAAAACCATTATCGTCGAGCCCAATGCTCCTTTGGCCGGAACCTACAAGACAAAGCCCTCAGAGTAGTCCAGGGGAAAGAGCCTTTGATGGTAAAGTCAGCAAGAGTCTTGTGAATAGAAAATAATAAATAGGGTTTGTACAATGTTACCTCTTTTCTTTATATAGGGTGGTGAATAGGGTAACTATTTTGTTTTCTTGTGATGCAAGTACTAAGGCTCTTTCTAGGGCTGGACCAATGGTTATTACCCAAAGGATATTACTTTAGGGGTAATTAGTATGACCTAGGGCAACTGAGCTAGGCACTCGGGCCCAGCCTAAATAATGCACTATCAGTGGCCTGAGATAGCACTTCCAAAATTGGAAGTGATTCTGGCCCTTAATTAAATGCGGTATTAAATGTGGAGCCACTTTTAATCGATCACACTTATAGGCGGAACTGCCTTTAATTAATTCTAACCACCTTTAAAATGACCTAAGAAGGACTTCCAAACTCGAAACCCATTCCGGACCTCAATTAAAGGTGGTTCCAATGGAACCGCCTTCTAACACCTCCTTTGATAGAGCTCTCTCTACTAAAGAGGTACCCGCTAACCCGTTTAAGATCGAATGAAATTTTTGAGATAATTATAATGTTACATAAATCTATATTGTATTTACGATGATTGCTATGTAGTTTAACAATTGAAGTCTTATGACATTTTTTGTACAAATAATTATCATCTTTGATCATTCAAAAACTAAACATATAATGATCCCTTACACTACTAGAAATCAAGTGCATACGCACCGATATAATTTTATGAGTACAGGTATACCGGTGAGTATGTAACCAATTGCACCGGTATTTATCATGTTAACATCAGTACTGGTGCAAGTAGTTACATACGCACCAGTATACTGTCAACCGGTGTACAATTCACCTAATTTTGCACCGTTATTGGTTCTACCAGTATATATTTTCAAAAACATTGCACCTGTATTATCTCTGTAAGTGGTTATGACCGGTGCATTTGCTTACATGTGCACCGGTAAACGATTACTGTTGTGTACTTATTTCCTTTTTTTAGTAATTTGGCACCAAGAGGATAAATTTTTGAATCGGTAATAGGAATTACCGGTGCAAAAATTAAAAAGATGCAAGAAAAGGCTGCATTTGTACACCGGTTACTATTAGAGCGGTGTAGGAATTACACACGCACCGGTATGTTCTTAATACTGGTGCATAAAAATTTTCTTTTTTTTTGTAATTTGGCGCCAAAACTATTCATTTTTACACAGGTTCTATGAACTTACCAGTACAGAAGCAAAAACTATGTGGGAATAGGATAAATATCTACAATGGTGACTATTTTTACCGGTGTAGGAGTTACATACGCACCGGTAAAGTCTTAATGCCGGTGTAGGAAATCACATTAAATGCTCACCTGCCACCTTTTTTTAGCAGGTTAAAAATGGGAATTTCGGAAGAAGAGGTTCATTAATGGTGTTTTTTTGTGGATGAAGGCATTGAATTCTCCACAATGAAGACCCTTGAAGGTACCATTTTTTTTATTACATTTATGGATATTAATGATTTCATGTATGGTTTTGGTTAGTAGAGATATTTACGATTTGTGCTTGATCATTTGATGGTGATTGAGGTAGAATTGTTGATATTAATTTGTGATTTGTTCTCAAGGTTGTTGTAGTTATAACGATATGTCTTTTGATTCGTATAGTGTTGGACATGTTAAGAATGTTGTAATTGTATTATGGAATATAGGCGTATACTGTGCATTTATGATGTTTCATGATTAGGAAGTCGTCATGAAATTTTATTGTATTAAATGTGTTGAAGTTTGATTGTTGGACATTTATTGATATGTAGAGTTGTATTGCGCCATCGAGAGGCATAATTATGTGTATGTGTATGCCAACGTTAGTAGGGTGAGCGGTGAATATATTATGTTCGTTGATGAGTTCAGGGAGAAGGCTTTTAGTCGAGAGAAGTGAATATTATGTCCCTTTCGTGATTATGAAAATTGAATTCGTACAGATAAGAAGCACATCCTAAAACTCCATTTGTATAGTCGGGGGTTTACAAAAGACTATGTTATGTGAGCCTTTCATGGGGAAAAATCACCACTGGAAGTGAGAGTTAGTAGTGAGGGAGAGTGTTTTGTGGATGCTAAGTTGGATGACATGTGTGAGGAGGTTGTTATTGAGTTTTGAGGGAGGCCCGAGGTGTGGCCAACTTCCTTGGTGAGAAGGATACACCATTGTATCCCGATTAGAAGATGAAAGACACGGTCATGTCGTGTTTTATAGAGTTGTTTAATTTGAAAAGTGTAGGGTCATGGAGTGATACTAGCATAAATAAATTGCTTAAGTGTTTGAATGAAAAGCTTCCACCGGGTAACGGGGTTCCTGATAACCTTTATAAAACTAAGAGAATTTTGTGTCCAATGGGAATGGAGTATGAGAAGTTACATGCTTGTCCGAACGACTGTGTCCTATATAGGGGTGACCTTAAGGATAAGAT
The DNA here is from genome assembly GCA_037428765.1 of Rubia yunnanensis. Taxonomy (NCBI): domain Eukaryota; kingdom Viridiplantae; phylum Streptophyta; class Magnoliopsida; order Gentianales; family Rubiaceae; genus Rubia; species Rubia yunnanensis. The sequence goes on along the minus strand of CM075062.1, from coordinate 25,717,509 downwards.
TGTTTGTCCAGTATGTAATGTGTCGCGTTATAAGAAGAAGAGAAATGTGGCTATCGGCGGATAGCATGTTATGTCGGTGAAGAGATGAGTGCCCGCCAAATGTATGTGGTATCTTTCGATTATTCCGAGACTGAGAAGTTTGTTTAAGAATGAAAAGGATGAAAAGAACTTGACATGGTGCGTGGATATGGGAGGTTGTAAAGATGATGATATGATTCGCCACCCGGCTGACGCAGACCAGTGGAAGAAATTTGATAAGATGTATCCACGGTTTGCATTCAAACCTAGGAATTTGATATTTTCTTTGTGTAATAATGATATGAACCCGTTTGGGAATATGTCCTCGAAACTCAGTTCATGACCGGTTATGCTTCCCATTTACAATCTTCCCTTGTACTTATGCATGAAGAGAAATTATGTGTTGATGCCTATCATGATTTCAGGTCCGAAACAACCTGGAAATGACATAGACACTTATCTTTCCCCTTTCATAGAAGATTTGAAGATGATTTGGTCGGTTGGCACCTTAATGTTTGATGGTTTTAGTGGTGAAGAGTTTACATTGAAGGCGATGCTTTTTTGTACCATAAATGATTTCTCAACATATGGTCATCTTTCCTGGTATGTGGTCAAGGGTCACAAGGCTTGCCCAATTTGTGAGGATGAGACAGATTACCATCAGTTGAGAAATGGGCGTAAGACTGTTTATTTGGGTCACTGTAAATTCCTGTCGGTGAAGCACTAGTTTTGGGATAACATGGTTGCATTCGTTGGTGGGAAGGAGAGGAGAAAGGCACCTAAACACGTGACATGTGTAGCTATTCACAACAAGGTGAAGAAATTGAATGTTGTTCTTGGTAAGAATTTATCAAAGGGTGGTGGGGCTATAGACGGACCGTGGAAGAAACGGTCCATTTTCTTTGATTTCTCGTACTGGGAAAATTTAGAGGTTCTCCAATGTTTGGATGCCACGCATATTAAAAAGAATGTTTGTAAGAGTCTAATTGGAATGCTTCTGGACATTTCCCGGAAGACTAAGGATAGCTTAAATTCGAGTAAATATTCAGTGGACCTTGGTATATTTTTTTTAAATAGATACACCCTAAGGTGGGGGTTGTATATTGGCGCCCCAAACCATGAAAAGTAGCCATCGGAAATGACTTGAGTTTGTACGAAAGGCAATAGCATTGCCACAAAATAAGTAAGGCTATACAGGGTTATTAATATATCCATGAGTTGCGATTCCAAAGAAAAACGAATCTCCACACCCCATGTTAATTCGCTCTTTGGCCAGGCAACTAAGTAGATATACCAACAAATACGAGTAGAGGTGAAAAGTACAGGCACCAAGAAGTAGTTAGTTTACAGACAAAAACTGGTAAGTACTCCGGAGAGAAGGGAGGGTCTTCATAATCATGATGAATTGGTAAGTAGTTAATGTATGCAGAAACTTCAGTAGAGTAGAATATTTGCAGAAATGAAGCACTTGCAGAAGTCCTGATACAGCCAGCTCCAGTGGCCATTAAAACCAGGTTACCTGCATGACCAACATTTTCATTAGCAGTATCAAGGTCAAATACGGCCACGACTGCAGGTTCTTATATAAGGAACCTGTTCAGTGTCCAAAGAAATGAGACATTTTATGTGCATTGTCAAGTTATTAAGGTGGAGTGGCCGGTTGTTGGCTGTATGGTATTTGGCAATTGCATTTGCCACAGAGTTACATTCTCTATAAACATGATGAAGTTCAGCTCCATTTAGAAGGCTGTGGATTTGAAAAGCCAAATTAAAAAGATCCCAATTTGCTAAGTAAGGATCCAGAACCATCCTGATTGCTAAGAGGGAATCCGATTCAAATATAACAGGAAGATCGCGACTAGGAAAGATTTGGCATGCTGAGAGAATAGCTAATAATTCGGCATGTATAGGGGAGTTTGCTACTATTGAGGCCGAGTGAATGAACAACGGAGAGCCAGAGCTATCTCTCGCTATAATCCCAATAGAAGCAGTGTGTGGCAGCCAAGAGGCATCCATATTTATTTTTATGGAACTAGTAACTGGCTTTTCCCAGTAGACCGATCTAATAATTGGTTTCGGGGGTGGCCTCAGTAGTGGTATTAAGTGCCTAAGTGAATTAGGGAAGCCAGATGAAGGGTTAAAGTTCACAGGAAAAGAATAAAAGGAGAGGTTAATAAGGTCCTGAATCTCTCTACAGATGTGATAAGCCGAGAAAGGAATTTGGTCATAAAGGTATCTGGTCCTAGCTTTCCATAGACCCCAACAAATAAGAGATGGAAAAAGTTTACATATCATCTGGAAACCTTTCGGTAGATCTGAGCAATTCCACATAGCATAGAATCTCTGAGCTATAGTATGTTGATCAGCCATATTAAAATTAATCAGAGAAGTCAGGTTATGCCAAATCAGTTTTGCCAGTGTACAAGATATGAAAAAATGTTCAATTGAATCTGAATTGCAGCACACAGGGCATTTTGAAGCCATACTATAACCACACTTTAAGGCATGAAGCAATTTCCATGTAAATATTGATATTTTCTTCTGCAACATCTTATTCCACACATTCTTAGTAGCCGGGAAATTACCTGGTGAGTTCGTAATGGTGCGATATGCAGATTTATGTGAGAAATTACCCAAGGTATCCGGTTTCCAGATGAGCCTGTCTTCTCTGTTATCCACCACTTGAGCTTCCTGAAAAAAAACCACAGCATCATTTTCCAGGTAGGAAGATATCAGAGGTAGAACTACTGCTTTGTTATTAATGAAGTCTGATATGGAGTACCACTGAAAAGTGACATAGATACTGTGAGGTATCATGTTAGTCAGTGGACCATGAGGGCACCAAGTGGATGTCCAACAGTTACTTGTCCCTTTACCATGAATAATCTGAGTGTTTTCCTTTGCTATATTATTTACAGAACAGATCCATTTCCAAGTCACAGAATTCCTATGTGAAGGTGGAAGGGACCATAAGAGTTTAGACCAAAGTGTGATTCCTAGCTGACAGTGCCACCAAAGCTTGAGGGAGCATGCATCTACTATATCCTTAATTGATCTAAAACCTAAGCCATTTAAGGATTTTGGTTTGGCCAAATCTTTCCATTTTTTCCACACCTTATTTCTTTTCCCATCAGTTTCACCCCAGAAAAACCGAGCTAGCTTTCTCTCAAATGATTTTATAATCTGTTTAGGTGGTCTTGTTACAGCCCATAAGTGTTATGGCAATGAATACAGGCAGCTGTTTATCATAATCATTTCCCCCCCCCCGAACTCAACCAATTATTTTTCCAGTTTTGCACTTTTTTATCCAACTTCTCCATAAGTGGTTGAAAATATCTATTTAAGGTTCGACCTTTAAAGATAGGGCATCCTAAGTATTGGAAAGGAAAAACACCTTGTTTCATTTTCAGGATGTGCCTCATTTGGTTAAGTTTAATGGTCGAAGCTCGTTTACTAATGAAGAATTCAGATTTATGAAAGTTGAATTTTTGGCCCGAAGTGAATTCAAATATGTCTAGAAAAGCCTTAATCCTAATTAAGTTAGATTTCGAGGCTTGCATCAGTATTATAGTATCGTCCGCATACATAAGATGAGAGATTACAGAAACAGTTGATGGAATCTGATAATATGAAAGTTTACTAGTTATGGAAAATGAAAGATAAGCTTCTTGAAAAAGCTTCAGAAAAGATGTTGAACAGGAAGGGGGAGAGAGGGTCACCTTGTTTGATTCCTCGAGAGGCTTTGAAAAAACCAACCGGATTACCATTGATCAAAATCGAAAAATGTGCTTGTGAAAGGTTAGACATGATTGCATTTAAAAATAAGCCTTGAAATCCAAATTTCATCAGTACACATTTTAGAAAATCCCAATTAACCCTATCAAATGCCTTTTGTAAGTCTAATTTCAACATACAATTAGGAGTCCTAGCCTTCCTATCTAGAAATCTGACCATTTCTTGAAGATAAAGAATGTTATCTATAATGTTTCTGCTTTTCATAAAAGCAGATTGATCCTGTGATATTAAAGCATCCATATAAGGCCTAAGTCTTTCCATTAACACCTTCGAACAGATCTTATTAAGAGCATTTGAAAGGCTGATAGGCCTGAAGTCATCAAATGATGAAGGGGTAGCTTTCTTAGGTATTAGGGTGATCCATGTACTAGATATGCCCTTAGGTAGAGGGGATCCCCTAATGAAATCATTAACTGCTTCCACTAGATCATTTTTAATAATAGGCCAGCACTTAGAGTAGAATTTATTACTGAAGCCATCCGGACCAGGACTACTATTCTTACTTAAATTCTTAATTACTGCCTCCACCTCAGATTCTGAGGCTGGGATTGATAAATCTAAGTTGTCTTGAGCAGTAATTATACTTGGGATTTGACTTAGAAAGTGAGAATAGTAGGTATTATTTGGTTCCTGATTAGGATCAGTCAATAGAGATAAAAAATAAGATATGGCCTCATTTTGAATTTCTGATTCAGTGTTAAGCCATTGGCCATTACTGTTTTTTATTTTTGAAATCTGTAGTCTACAATTCTTCTCCTTTACAACCATATGAAAAAACTGTGTATTATTGTCTCCCATTTTATGCCATTTTAATCTAGCCTTTTGCTTCCAAAATTTCTCTTTCTCTTTTTGAGCTCTCAACAGTAATGCCTTTTTCAGATTTAAATTAATGAGCTCAGTTTGAGAAGGGTTTAAATCATAGATAGCCTCTTGGATTCTTAGGGATTCTTCAGCTTGAATTAAATTATTATCTATATTCCCAAAAGATTCCCTATTCCATATTTTAATCTGCTTCTTTAACCTTACTAATTTTAAGTAGAAACCTAACAATCCAGTCTCCCTCAGTCTTATGCCCCAGTTATTTTGAATGAGAGTGATAAAATCAGGGCGCTTAAACCATACATTTAGAAATCTGAAAGGTCTCGGATTAAGACTGGATAGATTAGAAATACTAAGTAGTAGAGGGGAGTGTTCAGAAGTCTGTCTGTTTAAAATTTGAATGGAAGAGGAAGGATACTTAGTATTCCAAGATATAGTACTTAATCCTCTATCTAGCCTCTTGGAGGTAGGGTTTCTTAATCTTGAATTACACCATGTAAATAGATTGCCAACAGTGGATATTTCCTGAATACCACAAGTATTAATCCAAGAATTGAAATCCCTAATACTCCCAAGGGAGGGGCTACTAGGACCCCTGTATTCAGAAATAGAGGATATAGTGTTAAAATCACCTATGAAAATGGTATCTCCCGAGGACAGAAAAGATAGATCAGTCCATAATATTTTCCTGCCCTCCCTATTTCTACGGGCATAAATGAAAACAGCATCCATAGTTAAATTACAAGAGCTATGGGTGAGATGTACATGTAGGAACTGCTCATGAGATGAAAGGAGGTTAACAGAGAAACCATTATCCCACATGATCCAAATTTTTCCATTTTGCAAGGTCAGGCCATCAGTGAATTTAAGCATATCCATATAGTATTTTATTTTGGAATTGTCATGCACAGGCTCAATAATGCATAAAAATTGAACTTTTTTCAATTTGATTAAACTAATTAGTCTCAACATGGAAGTTTCCATTCCCCTAATGTTCCAGATCAAGAAATTAATTGAAAGTTGACCTATCATTGCTCACTTGACTTATGACTCTTAGTAGATGATCTCAGCATCATTTTATTAATTTGGGTAAAATAATTAGTTTTCTTACCTTTTGCCTTACCTGGCAAGAGGCCCTGATTGAGCATCGGTGAAGAGATTGAGGTTCCTGGCATGTTAGAGGTAGCTTCTTGGTCAGTAACCAGTTCCTCCATGTCTACCTGTAAAACAGAGAATCTGTTTCCCAACCTGTGCTGAAAAGAGGGAGAGACATTGCTATTTTTACCAGCGTTTGGAAGAGTTCCAATGCTGATATCATCAGTAGCATAAACCGTAGGAGTAAACTTTTTTATTGCAGTATCATTAAGCAGTTTGGAAAGGGAGTTATTTAGAGGGACCCGAGATAAAGGCTTCGGGCTGAGAGTTTAAGGATTGTTCCTAACAGTTGTGGGAGTTTCAGTCACTGTAAGGTCAGTATCTGTTTCCAGATTAACAAGGATGGAGGGAGGGGACCCTAGGTTAGATTTTGTAGGAATTTCAGGTTGTAATAGCGCTGCCTGATCCTCAGTGGATATGAGGGGTGGGGTGTCAAATTTTTTCCCAGTGGCCTGCCATTTTGGTTCAATCTGAGGTATGATAGGATCATCAATCTTAGCATTGAGGTTCGGGGGAAAGGTTCTGCATTGTGCTTTGGAGTGACCTAATTTTGAACAATGGTCACAGTATGATGGGATGTCCTCATACTCAATGTAATATTTTCTATTGTTTGTCAAAGATCCCAGCCTAATGTAGGTGCTAATAGGTTTAAGAAGATCCACTTCGACACAAAATTTAATGGGTGAAGGTCTAGTTAAGTTATCAGTGGCCAGATCAGTCTTGATAAAATTCCCAATACTGTTGCCAATGGACTCAATAGCTGCAGTGTTATAATAGTACAAAGGAACCTCCTTAATTATACACCAAACAGGAACAATAGGAGATTCTTTATGTATTGAAAAATCAGGAGTCCATTTTAGCATTTTTAAAAGAATCCCATTAAAGTTCCAGACACCTTTCATCCAAGCTCGTTGGTAATCATTTAGCAATTCAAAACGAATGAGCACATGTTTGAAATCAAGAGAACCAAGTTGGTATTTACCTGTGAAGCCCACCGTCTTGAAGACTTGTTCCAATTGCTCCATCAAGCATCTACCTTTGGTGAATTTTCCAACCAGGGCATTTGCATAGTGGGAGGACAGTTTGGCAATTTGTTCTTCCGAGTAAAGACAGGCCGCCTCCCCAAGATGAAGGGATTTGGGGACAAGTTCAGGGTTGCTCGGGAGGATTGTGGATAGTGGCGAGGCTTTGTTTTTCAGGATATTAGCAAAGGAAACTGGAGGAGGGGTGGGATTGGCTTCCAGAGTGGAAGCCTGAGCTACGGGTTGCAGAAGTTCTGACATGGCGACCGTAACGGCCAGTATAGGCATTACCGGCAATCAGAAATTGATTCGGACCAGAACTAGAGAAATATATAATTGGGGAAGAAGACGAGATTTAGGTTAAAGAGAGGTAGGGAATCAAACGCACACACAATCTCACTATAATCGCCCACACAAACAGTATTCAAACGGTATTCAAACAGCTATGCGTTACTTGTGGACCTTGGTATATGGTTGGATCTGGCACCGGAGGTAAGAGGTGAGTGAATGCACCTGCCCCCCGCTCCTTACAATATGTCAGTTGCTGAGAAGAGATAGTGTGTGAGAGCATCCAAGGAATGAAGGTACCATCCGGTTAATCCTCTCATGTCAGTTGGTTTGTGAATAATGAGTTGCTCTTAATGCTTTGAAATCACACAAATGGCTTGTCCTTATGCAACAACCTTTGCCTGTTGCAATCCATGGGTGTTTGGAAGAGGAGTTAGATTTTTAATTATGCGCCTGTGTTTCTTCTTCAACTCGATATGCAGGAAAATATTAGCAAGCAACAGCTAGATGAACTAGATCAAGAGGATGTTGTTGTTCTATTCCATTTGGAGAAGTATTTTCCGCTGTCATTCTTTGACATCATGGTGCACCTAGTGGTACACTTGTTTAGGGAGATACGTATATGCGGGCCTGTTGGAATGCATTGGATGTACTCCTTGGAGCGTCACAAGGCTGTTTTCGAGGGTTGTGTTCATAATCGTAGTCGGCCTTATGCCCCTATTTTTTAGAGGTACGTCACTGAGGAGATCATCAATTATTGTATAATGAACTTGGTTGGAAGAAGAGCGGTTGGTGCTCAAGGTGGAGCCCACTACGGAAGGAGGAATGGGACTCCACTATCTGAGAGTATGCTTCATACACCCTATGACACTAATTTTATGACTGTTCACATTATGTATTACGTAATAGTAGCAAAACCGTAACATAAGAGCATGTTTCCCTGTTAGAAGAGATTCATCCAGACTGGCCCTCAAATAAAATTTAGGTCGAGCATTCTTCAATGTTTGTTAAGTGGTTTTACAATCGTTGTAATGTTGAAGGGATGCCCAGTAAGCTACGGGCGTTTGCAAGGAAGTTGAACTGCACTGTTAGACAATACCTTGGTTATAACATTAATGGCTTTAGTTTCTCAACATTGGCAAAGGATGAGAAGAGCACCACTCAAAACAGTGGTGTTTATATTAAATCTGAATCCATGTGGCAGCCAAGCAAGAGAGATAAACATCCAGTTGTTGCTATGATGCCTTTCTATGGGGCGATTGAGGAAATTTGGGAGTTCGATTATGTAGAGTTCAAGGTTGTTGTCTTCAAGTGTCGTAGAGTGGAACATGGTTTCGGTGTTGTAGTTGAGAAGCCCATGGGGTTCATGTTGGTTGACTTGAATCGTGTAGGGTATGAAGATGACAAGTTCATCTTAGCTACCCAGGCACAACAGGTTTTCTATATCAAGGACCCTTCGAATGAGAAGTATTATGTGGTGTTGAATGGGAAGGAGTTTTACTTTGATGAGGAGATTGATCAGCCCGCCATAATTGATAGTCCTAAGTTTCCATCAGTATTTCCTGGTTTGGAAGGTATTGGGGAACCCGTTGTTGGAAGGCGTTCTCATGGTGATGGGTTGTGGGTTGATAAGAGAGGTGATATAGTAGGTGGTGACAATGTCTTGAAGCGGAAGCAATAGGTCATTCCTGGCCATTGTTTTTGCCAACCATGTTTTTTGAAAAATTGTATGATCATTAAGCGAATTAGTGTGTAATGTATTTAATTGATACTCTTTTATGAATTGGTTGGTATGGTCAGTGATTTTAATGGAGTGTTTATGAATTGAATCGGTGAATATGTGTTATAATTTTAATTAATTTTTTTATTAGATGTAGTTTATTTACACAGGTAAAGTATAAACTACCTGTGTAGAAAAACAGGAGAAGTATGTTTTGTACTTACGCACCGGTACTCTTACCAATGCAGACTACTTAGAATTTTTATTTTTTTTCTCGGGTCTTACAATGTTAATTTTATTTACACTTAAAGCAGCCTATAGCAGCTGCTTTTTGTAGAATTTGTACCGGTAGAAGTACCGGTACTGGATACTTAGACGTTTTTTTAATCTTTTGTATATGTTCTGAACATGGAAATATTTTTTTCCATTTAAAGCAGCCTAAAGCAGCTGCTTTTTGTAGAATTTGCACCGGTAAATGTACCGGTGCATGGTACTTTGAAAAAAAATTATCTTTACTCTCGGGTTGGATTAGAAATTTTTATTTATTTAAAGCAGCCTCAGGCAGCTGCTTTGGGCCACTTTTTACACCTGCATATGTAGAATACCGGTGTATGAAAAATGGTCAATTATCCAAAACCCTCTCAGATCCCCATTTTCACAGTAGAAAATTTATATCTCTCACTCAATACCGTCTCTATTACTACTCATCTTTGTTGAAATCATATGTAGTTGGCCATATAATTGGGTAAACCACTTCAATACCTTATCAGTATGATTAATTAACATTTGCATATGAAATCGAATCATTAAGAATGGGATATCATGAATAGTTTGACTTGCATGTAAGGTTTTTGATGAAATGCTTTAATGTGTTTTTTAGGAAATGCCTCCCAAAATATAATTTGAGAAGGATATGTCATTCACTGTCTCCATCATTGCCGAAAGTACGCTGCACACTTACCAGGATGGTCCCTTCGTGTCTGAGAAAGCTAGGTTGGTCCATGAATCTACAAAGGATGTCGTCATCACATGGAGAGAGGAATTGCCATTCGAACAAATTATCCTGAAGCTTAGGAGGGAAAAATTCTGCGAGACTCCGCAACTATTCAACCTAACCATTGTAAGTGAGTTTTATGCAAACTTGAAGCGCAGGCCGAGCTACGATCGCGTGTATTGTAGAGGTAAAACTGTCCCTATCCCACCAGAATCTATCAACGGCTTATTTGGGTTGCCGAATATTCCAAACGATGAGGACGAGTTTCTCGCACTCCATTTTCTAGGTGATGACGGCTATATTCTTCAACAACAATTGAGAAGGAGATTGTTTGAACAGTAACTAGGCCAGGTATGGACATAGATAAGTTGGTCAAACAAGGTTGGAGAAAATACCTAAGAAAACTCTAACTCCGAAAATGAATGGGTGGTACCACTTCGTGGTGTCTAGAATCCATCCAGTAACTGTGAAACTTTGCCTCACCTTCATGTATGCAATAAAGAAGGAGCTTCAATGGTATGTTGGTCATCTAGTTTGTCCTATGTTTCGGAGGGAACATGATTAGATGGGATCTTATGCATATTGCAGTATCATCTTTGATCTTTGTTCGAGAGCGGTAGTTAGAGCCCGAACACATGACGTTTATAGCCAACCAATGGGTAAGATTTGTGTGGACTCTTTCTACAGACAGACATCTGACATGCCTGTTGCTACTATTGAATCTAGAGTTGCTGCCTTGGAGGTCAGTGTAGCAAACTTTCTTGAAGAATCAAAATATCAAAGATCCTGGTACGGACATATGGCCAAGGTTATGACGTATCAATTTCCTAACACCATGGAAGCAGTCAAAAATTACCCTACCTTCCACCAAGGTGATGTCGAGGACATAAAATGTTGGCACAAGTACCCGTGATGGTGATGCAACAGGACCTGCTGATAGGGTTGAACCATTTTCTCGTTATTATTCGAAGAAAACTTGTAGTAGCAGTTTGAAAGAGTAGATTCTGTACCAAACATTGACAGTGTTACACTTAGACCATTTGACATTTGTACCTTTGATAAACATGCACGATGATGGGTCGAATCAAAATTTTTTAAACTACGTGATTTGAAATTTTTCGGACAAATACACTCTTGAAGACATAAAAGATAGACCAAACATAGTTGGCCTAAGTGGTTACATCAACACCGCCAAATTTGGGGCATTATATTCCAAGAATGATTTGAATTTTTTTTAAAAAAATTGTAGCATTAGGAGCTATGGAGGTTCCCCAAGTAAATTTGTGGGCAATAGTATAATTTTGGGAAATATAGTGCAAACATTCACTGTTGGTTTTACATGGTCTTCCGTCTACCTGTAGGGTCTACAGATGCATGAACACAATTGTAATGTATTGAATTACATGTATGTGGAGCCAATTTTATATTTCGACCCTTCCGAGATTCTTGGAGGGACTAAATTGTAAAAAGTAAAAAAGTTTACTCGTAAATCAAAATTGAAATCCGATCAAACCGGATGGTCCACAAAACAACCATTTTGTATTTCCAAGTTCCATATGAGGGGAAATGAACGGGTCCAAACTATGTACTTAGTTTGGAAATTTTTTGGATTACACATAGAAACTATGAAGTAAACCCTTGTCGTTTACCCTACAACACGTACTAGCGCTTTAGGAAAAATCACCACCCAGACACAAATATCTTGCAATTATGATTTAAGCCCAGAATATTAAATTTGGTAATTTACGTAGTGTCCTAACATGTCATAATCGCATTTCACAATTTGGGGAACCTAATTGCAATAAACGCATATAATCAATTTTGCGGGTTGCTCCATACCATTGAGGTACATAAACATTACATATTCAATATGGAGACTCTTAAAATCATATTTGGGCTGATGGAAAAGTGCTTGACGGGGTGAAACAAAATGTTTGGGGTCAAAATGCAAATTTTGGAAAATTAAACAATGCTTAGTAACGTCAACATACGGGGCCTATGCGTGGTCGATATTTGCATGAAACAACTAGTACAAAGTCTATTTACAATAATTAAGCGTCAATTTGAATAATTGGAGTTGAAAAAATGCACGGGAGGTAAATGAAATAAGAGAGAATTTGAATTATTCACAAAACTAATTTTTACACCGATAATATTATGAAATTACCAGATGGTGTGCATTAATTTTTTTTTATTTCTTCATTTTATCGAAGGTGCAAAAATGTTTTCACCGGTACATGTTGTTTTTGAACCGGTATATGTACTGGTGTTAAATACTTAGTCTAAAATTTCTAAAGTTCCTCTCTGATTCATCCTATTTTTTCCATAAAATATTTAAAGCAGCCGCACACAGCTGCTTTTTTTGTGATTTTACACCGGTATCAATATTTTCTACACCGGTAATAATACCGGTGTAAAACAGTTAGCTAAAATTTTCAATTATTGCTCTCGGGTCAGTGAAAATATCATTTAAAGAAAATACATGCAACTGCGCTTTTTTTGTTTCTGCACCGGTAACCCTACCGGTGCTGAACATTTAGCCATTTTCCAAACCAATGTTTACCAATATTACACCGGCACTCTACATATTACCGGTGTAAAAAAATGGCTTCATATGTTTTTCAACCATTTCAAACGGACATAACTCCCACAACTCCTCCTCTCCTCATCAAACACTTTCAAATTCTCTTTGAAAACCACCCTCAACCATTCAATTCACACTAAATTGAACCACTATAACTCCTCATCAATCATTGTAACTCCCATCATCTTTTCTATAAAGGGTTGTGAAACCCTTGAGCAACACAAGAGAAGCAACACAAGAGAAGCAACACAAGAGAAGCAACCTTTCATCAACCCTTGAACAACACAAGAGAATAAAGTACTTGCATAGGTTCATCCTATTCTGTTTGGCGAGTTCAAGCAAAGGAGAAGCAACACAAACGTTCCATTGGTGAAGGTAAGTGTTGATGTTTATGTAAGCATGGGTTACCATATCAATTTCTCTTCAAAAAAACAATTCCAACCCTCACGCACAACACGTGTTTGACTAAATGCCTCTATGAACAAAAACATGTAAATTGAAAAAATAAAATTGAAAGGGTAACTTGAATGGTATGGTTATACAATTGTGGGGTAAAAAAGTTTTGAGTTTTTTGTGGAAGGATGCCATTATGAATCCCCTTGCAAGAATTTGGATTGCGGAATTAAGATCTTTTACAAAACAAGGGAACTTGCAAACCCTTCAATGTCACACGAAATTCAAGGTCTATCCCTCCGAGTACACTCAATTTTGACTCTCTCTCTAACTAGCCCTCAAGATCAGATTACAAGGCTTATTGATACTTAACTAGCCCTCGTGGTTAAGTAACAATGGAATAGCTAGCAAGCAAAGATTATGAACTCAAAAGGTTGTATTTTGATTGATAAAAGTAGTGTGAAATTCGTCCAAATGCCTCCCCCATTTATAGGGTTACAATCTCGCCTCAAACCCTAATCACAACTGGAAACTGAATTGACTTATGGCAGCTTTAAGAAGCTAAAACCATATCTAAGTAAAATACCTAAAATAAATGGTAATCTAAGGTAATCTGGTTGAATTCTTCAAGAAGTAACCTTGAAGAATATTACCTTATCTAATCTTACCAAATTTAATTCTAATCAGAATAAAACTGAATATACTAAATCCTAATGGACTGTATTTTTGAAATTCAGCTCTTCAAAGCCCACATGGCCGAGCTATCAATCCAATAAACCCAAAATGAAATTATTTTACAATATTTTACAATGATCACACTACCTCATTAAAAAACCCAGTGGGAAAAAGAGTATAGTGTTCTTCATGATGTCTTCAGTTCTACAACAGTCTTGAACAATAAATCCAAAATGTCGATGATGACTTCTTCTTCAATTCTTCATCATAAAGGAGATCAATCAAAGCATTTAAAGAAGCATCCCTAAGATTAATCCTTGACCTAGTCAAAGGTCCCGCCATGTCACTTAAAGGATCCCGAACATATTCTTTAAATGTTTTATTAAGTCGTGGAATGTCTTCATTTATGGTGGTAGTCGTCTTGGCATCTCCATCATTCCCTCTGGGGTTGAAAGGTTTCGCCCTCGAAACTAAATTGTCTTCAAAGGTAAATGGAGATAAATCAGGAACATTGAAGGTCGCACTAACACCATAATGATCTAGTAACTCAATCTTGTAAGCATTGACATTCACACGATCCAAAACTTTAAATGAACCATCTCCACGTGGAGTCAACTTAGATCTCTGAGCATTTGGAAACCTCTCTTTTCGCAGATGAACCCAAACATAATCTCCCACAATGAACCTCATCAACTTGCGGCTTTGATTAGCTTTATCAGCATTCTGTGCATTTGTCCGTTCAATTTTCATGCGCACCTTCTCATGGATTTTCTTCACAAAATCAACTTTCTTCTCTCTATCAAGGGTTTTAACCTATTTAAAAGTCAAAGGAAGTAGATCAAGAGGTTTAATAGATAGAAAACCATAAACAATATCAAATGAAGACAAAGAAGTAGTAGAATGAATAGTGCGATTGTAAGCAAACTCTGCAATCGGAATGCATTTTTCCCGATTCTTTAAGTTCCTCTAAACTAGTGCACGCAGGAGAGATCCTAGGATTTGATTGGTCACTTCTGTTTGTCCATCTGTTTAAGGATAACTGGCAGTAAAAAATAGCAACTTTGTCCCTAACTTGCGCTACAAGGTAGTCCAAATGTAGGATGAAAATTTAACATCACGATCAGAGACAATGGACGCAAGAATGCAATGTAACCAAAATATCTCCTTCAAAAATAGATCTTCAACATTCTTTGCATCATCGGTCTTCATACAAGGAATAAAATGTGCCATTTTCAAAAATCTATCCACAACCACAAAGATAGAATCATTACCTGACTCAGATCGTGGTAAACCTAGGACAAAATCCATGGAAATATCAGCCAAGGATGTGTAGGAACAGGTAATGGAGTATAAAGTCCATGAGGCTTAGTTTTAGACTTAGCCTTCAAGCAATCAAGACAGTTCCTACAAACCCTGTCAATAACAAGTGTCATTTTCGGCCAATAGATGTGTTCTCGCAACATATATAAGTTTAAAATGCACCAAAATGTCCCATTAAACCACCTGAATGAGCTTCTCTAACAAGTAATTCACGCATAGAACATTGAGGAATACATAACCTATTATTTATAAACAAGAAACCATCATGCCGAAAAAACTTCTCATAAGCACCATTTTTGCATGCAGCATAAATAGATGAAAAATTAGAATTAGTCGCATATAAATCTTACATAAAGAATGCATTCGATGAAACCAAAACATTTAGCATGACGCTTATTCAACTTCATCTAACTCTTCAAGTATTTCAAGGATCCATGATCACTATGAATGGCAAATTCTTTATGCAATAAATAATGTTGCCAAGTTTCTAATGCACGCACCATTGCATAAAATTCTTTATTATACAGAGGATAGTTTAGAGCACCTCCCTTTAGCTTTTCACTGAAACAAGCTATAGGTCGATTCTCTTGCATAAAAAAAGCACCAATACCAACACCAGAAGCATCACAATGAATCTCAAAAGTACCATTAAAATCAGGTAAAGCAAGAATATGAGCATTACACAATCAAACTTTTAATTTATTAAATGCATTCTCTTGACTCTCAGCCCAAAAACTTTTCACATCTTTTTTAACTAGTTCATTTAGAGGTACCGCGATAGATGAGAAATCAACAAAAAATCTATAGAAACTAGCTAAACCATGAAAAGAACGTACCTGGTTGGCATTAGTAGGTCTTGGCCAGGTCTTAATAGCCTTAATTTTGGTTCTATTAACTTTTATGCCCTCCTTAGAGATCACAAAACTGAGAAACACCACTTCCGAAGCGCAAAATGTGCACTTTCTTGATGTTTGCATACAAACAAGACTCACAAAGTGCAACAAGAACCATTTTAACATGTTCAATATGTTCATCGGTTGACTTAGAATAAATCAATATATCACCAAAATAAACCACAACAAACCGACCAGTAAACTTTCTTAAGACATGATTCATCAACCGCATAAAAATAGTAGGTGCATTAGTTAAACCAAAAGGCATAACGATCCATTTATACAACCCAAACTTAGTCTTAAATGTAGTTTTCCATTCATCCCCTTCATTAACTCGAATTTGATGATAACCCTGAGTCAAATCAATTTTAGTATAAATCACAGATCCATGCAAATCTTCAAGCATATCATCTAACCTAGGGATAGGATGATGAGACTTAATGGTAATCTTGTTAATAGAATGACAATCAATGCACATACGCCAAGTTTTATCTCTATTAGGAACTAAAATAACAGGCACAACACAAGGAGATAGGGATTCTCGCACATGACCTTTTTGAAGTAACTCATTTACTTGTCGTCGTAGTTCCTTTGTCTCCTTAGGGTTTGCTTTATACGCTGGACGGTTTTGGATAACTGAACCCAGAATTAAGTCAATCTAGTGTTCAATACCTTGCAAAGGTCATAAACCTGTAGGTAAGGCTTCCGAAAAGAAATCCTTAAATTCCTGTAACATCTGAGCAAACCGTGGAGGAACATGCACAGGAATATCATCACTAGCAAAGTAGCTCTCTTTAAAATACATGATAAGCACATAAGAATGATTAGAAAAAGCAAGATTCACACCCCTAATCGGTGCATAAAAAAATCTACCAGAATCATTAGGAAGTTCATGTTTCATCATGTAAATTGATGGCAAAGGACTAAGATGTGAAGATGGGATTTTACGCAACTTATTAGAATAATTCTTAGACTTACCTGGCTTACCTGGGATGGCCTCCCTTGAATTTTGGTCGAAATTATCAAGGTTTTTGCCTCCATTTTTCTCCTTGTGACCGATCTCCTTCAAGCCATGGCTAGGGTTTTGGTCGGCCATTTTCACATTAGTCGTAAACTTCTCTTTGTCGACTTTCATGCATCTCTGTGCCTCTAAAACTTCCACTGGAGATAATGGAACCAAAGTATACCTTGGCATATCCTTAATCACAGTATTTTTGTTAGTGTAACCATCATACATAGATTTACAATTAAACTGCCAAGGTCTCCCTAACAAAATATGACTAGCTTCCATAGGTATAACATCACATAAGATAGAATCATGGTATTTTCCAATCTTAAAGTTAATCATTTATCGTTTGTTAGATATAATTTCACTACTACCATTTAACCAAATAAGTTTATATGGTGATGGATGAGTAGTCACAGGCAAAGACAATGATTTAACAAGAATATTAGACACAGTATTAGCACAAGAACCACCATCAATAATCAGTAAACAATTCTTATCTTTCACAAGGCAACGGGTATGAAAAATGTTAATCCTTTGTACCTGTTTTTTGGCCATTTAAGAGTTTATAACTCTTAACGACACGAAGTTACCTTGCGTTTCTGGACCTTGTTCACTATGATCTTTTATGATGATCTCTTCATCTACTTGTTCTTCACCACTTTTATACAACAGTGGCATATCAGCATATTCATCTTCTTCATCTCCTTCCTCAATTTTTGTTCACACTCGAGCATGAGGATAGTTATTGCGGACATGTCCTCTTTCTTTACAATGAAAACAAGTGTGAGAGTTAATAGAAACCGAATTTGATTAAGAAGTAGTGGACTTACCTGGAATTTTTTACACATGTTGGGTTGGTGGTGCCACCCTCCTCTCAGTAGGATTATAATTCAGATTTGAATAAGTCCAAACCGATCATCGTCCTCCCATGGGAGCGCCCCTACCGCGGGCATAACTAGGGTTTTCGGAGTCAAACCTTGGTCATTGACTGGGAAATCCGGGTTGTGGCCTCCTTGGTCGCAGGGTACCCTCAACCAACCTTGCTTTCACTAATAAATCATTCATAGATATGTGATGTTGAAACTTGACTGGCATTGGAAGATTTTCATGCAAGCCTTCAATGAATCGATTTTTTATGAATGCGACATCTTCTTTCATTCCAACCCTTCTTATGGTCAACTCAAGATCTTGTCAGTATTCATCAACTATGCAATTTCCTTGCTTCATGTTAGATAGATAAGAATGTTTTTCCATCAAGTAAGTAGGCAGAACATGATATTGGCGAAGCTCGGATCTCAATCTTTCCCAGGTAGAGATAGATTTCATTCCGGCAAGATATCGCGAATCCTTTTTATTTTTCCACCATTCAGTCACATAGTGAATGAAAGAATACTGTGTCACTTTGACTTTCACCTTCTCCCAATAATTTTTTAGATCAAACAGATTCTCAATCTGTCTCTCCCAATCAAGATACTTCACTAGAATGTGTTGACCATCAAATCTAGGGATGTCATATTTTAAACCCTTGATGTCTCAAACTTCACTAGAACCTACCTCATATCCTGAATTACACTTCACTCTCCTTCGAGACTGAGGTTTACTATGGCGATGCCTTCTAGAAGACCCTTGGTGTGATCTTTTTTCTGAACCAACATCAGAATAGTCATCTAAACTTCTGAAACCATTGAATTGACGGACATATTTCTTGGTTTCTTCCCTCTCGACCGATTATATAGGTGTAGGCGGTGCCATGCTGTCAACTTTTCTCGCCAACCTTTGCACCTCACTCAAAAGTGCATTTATTGCGACAACATACCGATCAGGATCATTGGCTTCATTTGGATTAATTTAATGTTGCTCCCAACTATCTGGAGCCTCTTCACATAAACTATTTAAGCTACCTAAAACTATGAAACTGACTGGGAGATAACGGCGGATAATAATTGTTACTGCCTAGACCCTTCGACATCTTCCAGACTTGATTGATGAAGGTGAAGGCGGATAGTAATACTGAAGTATTCAACTCTAGGACCCTTCGACGTCCTTCGACTCTAGATTCAATCCTCCTGGTAAGAAATATCAAACAAACACAGTTAAAACATGACACGAAAGAGTTTATAAATTTAAAAAATCAAAAGTGAATTCAACAAAAGATCGAAACACCTTTTTTTGCCTCGGTAGATCTTTCACTTTGCTCTGATACCAATGATATGAATCCCCTTGTGGAGAATCTGGATTACGGAATTAAGATCTTTGATAAAACAAGGGAACTTGCAAACCCTTCAGTGCTGCACAAAATTCAAGGTCTAGCTCTCGGGTACACTCAATTTTAGCTCGCTCTCTAACTAGCCATCAGGATCAGATTACAAGGTTTATTGATACTTAACTAGCCCTCGTGGTTAAGAAATAATGGAATAGCCCACAAGCAAAGAGTATGAACTCAAAAGGTTGTATTTTGATTGATAAAAGTAGTGTGAAATTCATCCAAAGGCCTCCCTATTTATAGGGTTATAATCTCGCTCTGAATCCTAATCACAACTAGAAACTGGATTGACTTATGGAAACTTTAAGAAGCTAAAACCATATCTAACTAAAATTAATAAATAGTAATCTAAGGTGATCTGGCCGAATTCTTCAAGAAGTAACCTTGAAGAATATTACCTTATCTAATCTTACCAAATCTAATTCTAATCAGATAAAACTGAATATATTAAACCCTAATGGGCTGTATTTTCAAAATTGAGCTCTTCAAAGCAAACATGGCCGAGCTATCAGTCCAATAAACCCAAAATGAAATTATTTTACAATATTTTACAGTATACCTCATTAAAAACCCTAGTGTGAAAAAAAAGTATAGTGTTCTTCATGATGTCTTCAGTTCTTCAAGAGTCTTGAACAATAAATCCAAGATGTCGTTGATTACTCCTTCTTCAATTCTTCATCATGGAGGCGATCAATCAAAGCATTTAAAGCAGCATCCCTAAGCTTAGTCCTTCACCTGGTCATAGGTCCCGCCATGTCACTTAAGGATCCCGAACATATCCTTTAAATGTTTGATCAAGTCATGTAATGTCTTCATTTATGGTGGTAGTCGTATTGGCATCTCCTTCAGATGCTGTAGCACTAGAGTTTTTTGGTTGGTGATAATGTTGATAGTCACGTTAGGAGGGAGTGATAATTGCTCGGTTGTATGCCTATTTTTTATTCCAAAGATATTGGTATGGTTTTCAATCAACTTCTATAAGGTTCCATTTCATTTTATATCAAGTTCCATGCCTTGTTCGTTCAGGTTCTATGCCATGTTATATGAACTTTTATGCCATACATAATTTATTTTTATTTAGGTATTGTTCAATTTCTATGCCATGTTTTGCTGAAAAGTTTTATAAATTTGTTGTTCAAGTTCTACACCATGTTCTATCAATGTTGATCTCTAAGTACAATTATTATTTAGATTGATCATTTTCTAATCTACTCATTTAGATGCCGCCAAACAAGGGGAAATTAAACATGAAGAGGAAGCGACCAGTTACGAACAAGGAGTAGGAGGTGAAAAATGTGGTCATGGGGGAGGTTGATGTGGCAGACCAAGAACCTCCTCCAAAAAGGATCCCATTGAAGATACAATTTGAGGAAGAAGCAACACAAACAAATGACCCGACTAGTGAGGAGAACGAAGAAACTGTGCAACATGGTGGTGTGATTATAGGGGATGTTGAAGGAGAAGACACCGATAAACGGTTGGCCAAAACACCAGTTAGCAAGGGAAAGAACACCATCAAAGGAAGGCCAAATGTTGACGAAGCGGGTGATGACTTGACAAAGGCTGGAGGCAAAAATAGAGAAGGATGGGACAAGTTTGAGCTAAAAAGTTATCTGAGGAGACGAGGAACTAGCACGTGCCAGTCTGTAATGTTGGCAAACAATAACACTCCAACTCATGTTGCGTTTGATTTTCGTGGGAATCAAACAATATGCATTAATAATTGGTCAGTGTGGCACGCTTATGGAAATTATGCTTTCCAGTGCCGCATCAGATTTGGCGCATGTAAACACTGGAGCAATGTCCCTGAAGATGTTAAGGAATAGTCATGGAAGGATGTTCTGGTAAGACTCTCGACAATTGTCATTTAAAATTTTTATTTATGGTAAAGTATTAGTGAAGACATGATTAATGATGTGCCTTTTCATATGATTCATTCCAAGTGAGCTTCCTAATTGAAACACCATACCATTGAGCAACAAATACTGAGGAAATAAGTTACAGAGAGGGAAAAAAACCAACATAGGAATTGAAAGACAAAGGTGGCAAACCGGTTTATTCACGACGTGGACAAAGGTATCAATAAAACAGAAATACCAGCATGGGAGAAGTACAAGTGGATGGATGAAGATGAATGGCACTTGGTTGAAAAGAGGCGTCAGCATCCAAATTTTCAGGTATGATGAAAAATTTAATACTTTTTAAGTACTATGTTTCCCACAAATTCTATTCAACTAAATTTCTATTTATAACAATGATGCTAGAGGCTCAGGGAGACAAATATTGAATGCAATAAAGGCAGGGATTACACGCACCACACATGCAGAAGGGGTAATGGATACATCTGTGACAATTGACTAAGGAGCTGACGGAGAATGAGAGAATTTGGTTGACTGCCAAGGGATTTACTAACAAGGAGATTGAGCAACAACTCAGTCAAAAGTATTTCACACCTAACAGATCTCTTATTCATATAAAAAATTGTGTTCCTACGTGTTTCTCAATTGAAATTGAATGAGCTTAAGGAAAAAGGAGCATTGGAACAGCACCCAGGTGAAGACATCCTGATAAAAGTGACAAAGAAGAAGGATCACCCGGGTAGGTACAAGGGAATTCAGATGGGTCTGCTCACAGCAGTGGCTGTTTCCTTATCTTTCCTGAAGCAAGTGCGGTAGCAGTTCCTCAACCAAGCAGACAGCCTAGAGGAGACAATCTAACGATCAACCGGTCGTGACAGCCATGGTATCGTACGTCGAGAAATTGGTGAAGGGCATAGCATCTGTAAGCAGTGTTCAAATTCTGCCAGGCCTTGATGATCCCAAGAAGTTTATAGAAAATATGATGGATGACATTGTTGCAACTGCTACAAAGTCCGGTAAAGAGCCTGGCGACAGAGAAGGAGATGAAGAGGTACGCCTTCATGAATCTATGCATGTTCCTATACATTGAATTATACATCTGAAATATTTCCATAACCATTTTATCTATTCACTAAAATATTATATGAATATGATGAAGAACGCATGACTTTTTTCATCAAAGACATAGTCGGGAAGAAGAAAATGGTTGCCCATGGGCTGCGATGGGTATCTCGTTGTCAGAATTCCCAACAAGGAAGTGTTTCTCGTGCGAGAGTATGCAAGATAGTCCTTCATCCTAGGGCGGGATTGCCCTTGGCGGACCACCACTTTGATAATGTTAGAGAGGCCCTCAATAGCGCCGTGGATTGGTCAATGTCTTTAATAGGAAAGGCAGATGAGCTACCAAGTGACATCGATAATGTCAATTTTGGAGGTGATACAGGCGACGATGACGAGGAGGTACTCACCACCGATGATGAGGTACATTTTTGTAACACATTATTTTTCAATTCCTCAAAGTACTTTTGCGTATCTGTATTCATTAATCCTTGTAATAGGATACTGGCAAGCAAAAAACCCAGTCGACGGCTAATTTCCGGCCATTTACAAGACCAAGATAAATAGGCTTCCAAAACATGTAATGAACTAAAACGAGTACCTTTATTATTCATTAACAACGATGGTTCAATGCTACATACTGAAGTGATCATTTCGTATCATTTTACGTTTGCAAATTGTCAACAAATGAGACCTGACAGATTGACCCATCATGGTGTGATTCATAAAGGAAGCAAATGTCGTTATCCTCAAAATGATAAATAAGAAGGACTACATGTTCTTCCCAGTGTTCTGACCATCGACATTCACACGCCATTACACATGTGGTGTTGGAATAGAAGTTTTGGTCAAGTTCGGGAAGAAACTGGGGAACATGCTTTCAATGTCCTGGATCGATAATGCGCAGGTCGATGTGTGGATGGGGTGAGTTTCAAAACTTATAGCCTTAATATTTTTTAAATTGATTAGGATTTCATTTTCAGTATCATTAATGTTACAGGCACATGTGGGAGAAAATATGGGAAACTAATTCAGGTTGCATCCAATTCTGCCCATCCAACTGTGGCAACTTGAACAACTTTGAGCTGGAGGTCAAACTCCGTTTCAAACTAATTTGGGAAACAATGAAGGCAATAGATGTTGAGTTCTACATCGCCCCTACATAAGAATATAAGTATTTCTTCCTGGAAATTATATTTACATTTCAAACCACTTCCATTTCATTAATTTGTTAACATAATTTTTTGATAGCAATCATTGATACCTCATCATTATCCGTCCCAGAACGGAGGAGGTTTTCACTCTAGACACATTGTCAGGGGGTATCAAACCAACAAACTTGATCAAACTCAGGGTCATTTCTAGGTATTTCAATCAATCAAATCATAAATCCTAGTCTAGTAATATACGGGAAGAAGTAACCATTTTAATTTACTTTCTTCACATGCTTGCATATGCATACCAAAGGGAGAAGAGAAAGACGGAGCCAGAACCCGACTACACTTGGAATATCAACAACATCATGGTAAGTCATTCTATCATGCATCCCTCAATTTATTATGTTCAGGGTTATTACTTACATTTACCTTTCCTGTGCAGTACCAAACCCAGAATGGTTAGTGGCAATGCGGGTATTCCATCATGCTCTTCATGGAAGAATTTGTTAATCACGCGAAAATAAACAATATCTTGGTGGTAAACCTTGCATCTCTAAATTGTTACTATTAATTTCTAGTAAACGCAACATTATTGACTAACAATGTAAGTTTGAAATTAACAGATATTCCCAGGGGGCAAAGGCCGTACCATGTGTACAAAATTCAAGGTGTAACAGAGAGATGGTGTGGGGCTTGGCTCGAAGACTACCAGCAGCAGGCGAACACTACATTGCAGCTTCTGGATGATAAGAACGACATAATAGGTTGATGGTTGATGATATTAGAATCCTATGGATGGTGTTTGGTTATTGTAAACTTGTGTGATTTTTTGTATTTTGTTTCAATCAATGCTTAAGATAGTTCTTCTATTTGATAGTTTGAATAATGTTTGCGTGTTTTGCGAGAAATACTTTTGTAATAGGTTGTTTCAATTTTTTTACCGATTCAAAGGTTTCCAATTTATAATATTTCACAAGTATCTCCGGCTGTCGTTGCCCTGGAAATGATCCGGGAGGGACCATCGGAAAATAAATTGGGCATTGCAAATTTTATCCAAATCATACACCCGTTGAAAATGAATGTACCGATGTAAAAACAATCACATTTTTAATAATTTATTTTAATTTATTTTTAATAATTTAAATAATGCTGGTGCATAAAATAATACCAGTTTAAAAATACCGGTTCTCTCTTTTCTGCAACGGAAAAAAACTATTCCGGTGCTAAAAAATAATATTCCTATTACAAAAGAAATATCGGTGTATTATTTAATACCGGTGTACAAATCACGTTTTACGCTAGTTCATATGTTATATACCAGTGCAAAATTTCTACACCGGTGTTCCAAATATTACCAGTGCAGATACTCTATGCCCCCCCCACCCTTTCAAAATTTATACGTCGGTTTAAAATACCGGTGCAAATAATTTTCTACACCGGTTAATTTTACCGGTGCAAACTTGTTGCGTTTTTATACCCATGTACATACGCACCGGTATTTTGGGCTATTGCCCTTAATTACCGGTGCAAATACTCATGTCCTACAGTAGTGTTAAAGTAACAAGTTTGTAAATATCATCATCATTCCCCAGCTTGGATGAACTTAACATCATATGCTGAAATGAAGGGAAGGTCAAGAAGAAAATCTTATGATAAAACTTTCAATTTAGTGGAGAGCTTATGAAAGTTTGATATGAAATTTGTGATAGAAAATCAAATGAAATAATTCAATTGGACCTACTCCTAGAAAATGGTTGTGCTCGTGGGCACAATTGAAATGTGAGACGGAAAGGAAAGGGTTGGAACTCGGAAGGAATAATTGAAAATTGGGGGTTGAAAGGGAATGATTGAAAATTTTAGCACTTGAATATTACTTGAATTTGCAATTTTAATCATTAATTCATGGAGTCTTGTTTTAGGATGACTAACCGTTAAACCATTTTATGATTGATGTAACTAATGAGATGATTTGATGTTTGTTTTATTTATAGCAACGAGGATCCTATAGTTTTAGAAAACTTTTAAAACGCATCGCAATGTATATATAATTATAATTTGACTTTAAAAGTTATTGAAACGAGTTTTTTCATAATTGATCTAATCGTTAGCCGGTCTAACATGACTTCAACATTAAAATTACATAGATATGGACAATTGGGAATCGGAAGTAAGTATGTAGAAAAATATTGTTTATACAATTGGGAATCGGAAAATCGGAAATAGCCTTTTTGTGGTCAGGACCAGGACATGTGCTCATTAAAACGTAAAATTTCTAGATCAGGTACCTGGCCATAAGAAAGTGTCTGGTTATTTTAACTCGGGCCAACGGATCGGGTATTTTTAAAATCCCCTAATTGTAAACAAGTCCACAAAATCCTAGGAGATCATTTTCACTAAAATCAATCATTATATAGAGCATGAACGTCAACATCATCCCTATCAAACACTAACATTCTCATATATACAATTTTCTTCTCATTAAACTTACCACAAATTGGGTTGGATTGAACCCTAAAATATTCATTGGGCAACTGCAATTGGTTGAGAACATTGGCTGATTAAAAGCAGAATTTGACTTGGGCTTTTGAGATGGAAGTTTGGGAATAGATGAAGGGCAGAAAATCGATGAAAAGAAGTTTGGAGAATTGATGCTTTTGTATTCAAACATGAATGGAAGAAAATTTATATTTCGAACGTGATTCAATTGAGATTTTGATTAAGAAAGAAATAAAAGAGGAATGATATTGATTTTTACAATGAAGGGAGTTGATTTCTCATTTTTGTTCACACACAACAAAGGAAAATTATTATGAGTGGGTTTTCTGACAGGCGGTCTGTCCATAAGCTTATGAAAAGACCACTTATTTCTTACTTTATACACTGCATTTATTAAATTAAATACAAAATTTAAAATTTTTGAAAATATTTTTTATATCATATATTTTTATATTTTCACATTCAAATATATATTATTACTTGTTTTAACTTATAAAATGCACTATTTACATTTTATAAAAAATTACAACATTTAAGACAAATGCTCCTGAGCACTGTCCATAAGCTTATGGAAAGACCACTTTTTCTGAGACTTTCCCAATTATTATTATAATATCTGAATGTGTAAAAAGAAAAGAGTGGGTTTCCTGACATGCGGCCTGTCCATAAGCCTATGGACAGGCCGCTTATTTCTTACCTTATACACTGCATTTCTTAAATTACATACAAAATTTAAAATTTTTGAAAATATTTTTTTATATCATATATTTTTATATTTTCACCTCCAAATACATATTATTACTTGTTTTAACTTATAAAATACAATATTTAAATTTTATAAAAAAATTACAACATTTAAGGCAAATGCCCCTGAGTACTGTGTATAAGTTTATGGAAAGACCGCCTTTCCTGAATCTTTTCCAAAAGAAGATATGGTTCACACTGTAATCTTAAACGGCAGTTTCACTTAAAATCGCCGTGGATTTGAGTTTTATACAACGGTTCAATTTGAATCGCTGTCCTTCGATGTTTTACACCTGTAAATAATGGCTCTGAATTCAGATACTCCATTAGACGGTTGTTTTACACGGGACCGTTATCTAACGGAATCGATGATGGTCAACAATTCACTGATTTGCAATAATTATAAAATATCTTATGATGTAAAATAAAGACTTTGTGAAAGGTGAATGCTGGAATACTGAAGTCGAGCCTTGAGGATCAATTTCCTGAAGAAAATGCTTTATTCTAGCTCTTGTTCTTCCGCCATTCCTCGTACCGCTAGAAAATGAGAAGAAGGGAAAAGAAGATGGAATTCAATCAACCAAGAATAATAAAACCGATTTTCACTTCTAACCCTAACTTTAAAATGAAAGTGTCAATATAACCCTACAAAACGAGATAGTGATAAAATAACCCTAACTTTATGGTGAATTGTGCAGATATAACCTTTTGTCCTAATTCCGACATTAACTCATAAATTTGGGTGTTGACCGGACTTGAAAGGACAAAAATATTCTAACCCATTTGAGCTGAATTTTTGTTCCCATTTTACCCTTTTTCATCTTCTTCAACCCCCAATCCACCCTTGCCCTAGCCACCGCTCGCTACCGGCTGGCAATGGGAGGATGTCATCGTGCCGATCAAAGTTAATATTGATAAACTCAAATTGCGGATAATGATAAGTCGAGGTCGTCCACAAGGAAAAAGCAGTTTTATCAAATGTTGAATGTAGTTAAAAACACACGAAAAAGTGGCGTTAAGTGTGTGGTAACAAAGTCAGGGGGCTTTGAGTTTAGAAAATACTACAACAATTTTAAGAAACTAAATTTTAAAAAAAATTAGAACGATATAAATACGATCACCACTAGTACGAAGGATGTAACTAAAATTATAACGAGTTTTGGGCGCAATTGGTTTACATGTCTAGTTATCCTTTGATTATCGACTATTTATCCTATTTTTATGTATTAACCACATATTGTGGAGAATTTGTCAACACCTTTCGAGTGAAGACATTTCTCACATCTCCTCGGTTATAGTTAAAATGGGTGATCGGCACCACACAATAACTGTTACCCTCGGGTCACTCCAGATGATCGGTGTTATAGAATAACTCGAGGATAGCAATAACCATCAAGACCCAATACGAATTGCACAATGTCCTACAAGTGAGAAACATCAGTATCGCACAATTATATTTCCTAATGAAGACTACGAGGATCAGCCTTCATGCTAGGCGTCATTAGCATGCTACTTCGACAATTAGACTAGAACCCTTCAAATTCATCCTAAAACTAAGCAATTTCATCAATCAACCATCAAAATTAGTTGCCACCCGTAGTTAACCAACAATAATCACATCGACAAAGAGATAAACTATCCCGAGTTTGACAAAAAATCTAACAAATAATCAAATCATAATCATCAACTAGTTGATCATCTTAGTCTAAATCATGCATTAATCACAAACAAAACATAAATCATGATTGATGATTGATGATCATAGCACAAAATAAGATAAATCAAATATCACAAATTTATACTAGAAATTCTCACCGATTGCTTCCAGGAGTATTTTTAGCCTAGATAACTAAAAATCATAATAAATGAGCTAAAGTCCATGGTAAAGAAGTGAAAATGATAAGAAGTAAATGCAAACTAGGGTTTGTAGAGAGAGTTTTGTGGGTTCTTAATGGAAAGGGGAGAGAGAGGGGGGTAGAGGTTTTCAAAAAGTAGAAGAAGAAAAGTAAATGGGTGGGTTGTTGGCCCGTCTTCATGGACCGCGATATATGTCGTTGTCCGAGAAGCCCAATCAACCATGCTTTTACAAATTTTCAGAATAATTGGTCTTCTCTTCAGAATCTCATCGCCTCTTCAATCACGAACTCTTCAAACCTGAACTTTTCAATAGAAGCCTTCAAAATGATCTTTAAAACACTTCATAAATTAAAGAAGAAAAAAGTGTTTTAACCCTATATAATTAACATAAGTGCCAATAAAACCTTCCAATGTTCGAAAGTGTCAATATAACCCTAAATAATTATTGCACTTGAAAAACTATCAAATGTGATAAATTTTGGCCGGAATTCCGTAAAATTGCTAATTTACCCCTCTAATAAATAAAAAATAATTAAAAATTTGTGAAATGATTGTAATGCCCTTAACCCTAATTTTTACCTTCTCATTCTCTTCTTCTTTGTCATTCTCCTCTTTCGCTGCACCTAGCTCCATCCCCTCCTCCACTTTATTTTTCATCTTCAATCAGCACTTTCCCCAATGCACCTAGCTCAACCCCTTCATCTTCGACGATGTCAACCATCGAAGCCTTCACCGCTCATCAACACTCCATCAAAGCCTCCACCACCTGTGGCATCGAGTTGAAGACCCTAACAGCCGTCAGCACCGACATCGACGTCATGTTGAAACTCATCTGCGTCGACGTTGATTTGAAGCCTCCGACCATCGAGACAAAGTTCAGTAGCTGAACCGTCAAAGTTGATGCCTCTGATCTATCGAAGTCGAAGTACAGTGTCAAGTCGCCACCTCTAGCAAACAAAGAACCTGCGATGGAAAACGTCAGAGGCACGCAGAATAGTTAGGGTTTTGAGATTTGGAGTTGGTGAAGGTGGGTTGCTAGATGAGGGTAGCACTGGGGTATTTTTGATTTGGTGGTGGTAGCCGGTTAGACGAGGTGGTGACACGGCCAGGCTGGTGGTGGCAGAACTGGGGTTTGGGGTGGGTTTAGCTGAGGGTTATGGTGGGGTTGGTTGGACGGGGTTATGGTGGGGGTTGGTTGGACGGGGTGGCGGTGGTGGTGGTGGTCGGGTGGAGGTAGGAGGGGGTGGGGTGGTGACGGGAGGAGGCGATGGTAGTGATGGCTGGCTGGACGGGGTGGTGGTGGTGGCCAGTAGTGGAGGTGATGGTCTGAGGGAAAATTTGTCCTAAAACTTATAGGTTTTAAGTCAAATGGTATTTTAGTCATTTTATGTGCGGTCAATGTCAGTTAATTCCAGAAATGGGGTCTTAGGGTTATATTGGCTCTTTCATCAACTAGTTAGGGTTGTTTTGTACTAAAAATTATCTGAGTGTTATACTGGCACTTACTAAGTATGTATGGTTATATTTGCATGTATCACATTAAAGGATTAGGACATAAAATATGTGCTATCATCCCCACCCTCTAATTGATAAAATAGCAATTTCCTTCCAATCAAATCCCTAATCTATTACAAAATTATACTTAGAACGTGCTAATAATATAATATGAATTGAGCACATCATGCACCATTACCCAGCACCGCCCACCACCCGGCACCGCCCAATTTCAAAAAATGAGTAAACTAAACACGACTTCCAATCTCAAAAAAAAACAAAAACCTACTTATCACATCTCCATGACATTAAAATGAGGAATCACCTGAAAATGGATTGTAACAGTGAAGAAAGAGAAGGAAGTGTCATCTTCACGACGACTGAGGATCTGGTCGGCCTAAAGTGGAGTCAGCCATCGGGTTTGCTAACATCGTAGCTTGAGTGCCGTTGGGCATCTCCGGTGGAGCTGCTTAGGTCTCCGACGCTGACTTCGATGGGGCTTAGCTCGTCCGTAAAGAGGGCATCATCGAGCTCCCTGGCGGGATTGCGTGCTCGAAGAGGACGAGCTTAGGCGGTGGGTTTGTCACGAGAATGAAGTTGGCGGTGTCGCCGTCGTGGCTTAGCAAGCTAGGGCTCACCGTCGGGTGGCTACTTAGCCATGCGGATACTGAACGAGCTGCTTGGGGTGAGCTTTTGGTGGCATCACTAGTGGAAATGCCTCTATTAAGGCGGCTCCATTGGACAATAGAAGTTACTTTGGGGGTGACTTCGGTGGATATGCCTTCCATTATTGAGGATCAAAGGCGGTTCCTAGAACCGCCTTCTAATACATCTATAGAATCACCTTCTATCGACGTCCAAAATAGTTCTGAATTCAGAACTTGTTTCAGATGTCCCAAAACATAGCCACTCGATTTCCGACGGCAAAGCAATACCAGATCTGGATAAATTGAAAGAATAGCAGCCAAATATACTTATGAAATCAAAAGAATCAATGTCCATTATCTTCATTCAAAAAATCAAAATAACAACAGCAATCATAGAAATCATAAATCAGAGCAGGTGGCAACGCGCGCGGTGGTGGCGTGGCTCGGCGGTGGTGGTGAGGCCCGGTGGTGGTGGCAAGGCCAGTGGTAGTGTCGCTGCCCATATCTGGTATTGCTTCGGCCCAGCGATAGTGAGAGCGACGATGCCCAACGGGAATTGGGGACAAAGCGATGATGGTGAGAGCAGCGTTGGTGGTGAAGGCCATGGCAGAGATGAGTCGTGGTGGTGTGGGCAACGGTGGAGAGGGAGAAACGCCGACGGTGGTGAGGGTTTTGGTGGGAGGAAGAAACGCGGTGATGAGGGAGAAAAGTTGTGGTGAGGTTCAATCGAAGATAGAGGCTGATATATGAGAGGAGAGAGAGGTTGTGAGAGAAGAGGGAGGCAGATTTTTTTTGGGTGAGAGAGTTAGAAAAATTTCTAAGGCTGGACAAACTAGGGTTTCTTTTTATATAGGCTCAACAAAGACACCTGATAGAATGCAGTTCTTCAAAGGAACCGCATTTTATTGATGCATTCAAAGGCGGTTCCTCAAGAATTGTCTTCTATCACTTCTGAACCGCCTTCTATTGGATCCAAAAGTAGTTTCGACGTCGGAACCTCTTTGGAACCTCAATAGAAGGCGGGAACCACAAAAAAAATACGCAAAACCGCCTTTTAACGCTGTCTTTAATAAGGCCTCCTCCACTAGTGCATGATTGTGGTGGATTGGCCGAGCGAGGAGGCGGGGAAAGTTGGGTTGGAGGTGACGAGCTCAGAATGAAGAAGAAGAAGTTTTCCCCTTTTTCTTTTAGTTTTTAAATATATGAGTAAAATGATAATTTCCTTAAATTCTGGTCAAATTTTCCTTTGACAATGGAAGTCAACTGCGCCCAACATTAAATTAACACATACATAAAATTAGCATTATTTTAATATTTTCTCATTTTATGGGATTATAATGATCATTTCATTTTAAATTTAGAATTATTTTATCATTTGACTCATCATAAAATACAAAACTCATGACAATGTAGAAGCAAGCAAGTGCAGGTGGTGGTCCCAATTACAACATTTATTGCATGAATCACTAACACGTGGATTCTTAGGATTCATTTGGTTTATGTGAGAAATTTATTCATGCAGTAATTTCTGGGAAGTTATTTTCATGATTAAATTTCTAGTATATACGTAATATGTGTTTGGTTGTATAAGAAGGAATTTGTATTTCTTAAAATTTATTTACCTTGATGATGTTTGGTTGCACGGAGAGAAGTGGAAAAAGTTATGCGTAATAGAGACAAATGAAAAATGTTACACGATTTTGTGAGAGGAAAAGGTAATTACACATTAAAAGCATTGAGGATTTGTAATCAACCAAGAGAGGTCCTCAGTAAAGATACTTCTCACGTTATGTGCGAAGTTTAAATCCCTCCAAATTTCAAATTTCTATATTTTTTACTATTTTTTCGTAAATAAAATAATCCGACCCATACTAAAATTCTATGAATTTTTAATTATCATATCTCTTACTCCATACCAAACATCTCATTCATTTTAAGACAAGTTGTTCAGTGTACTTCCAAATTATGCGTATTTTGTTGGGTCCACTTCCAGATACTAGGGAAAGTAATTGAAAATCTATAAATTATACGCTTATTATTTTGAGGATGTCTTTGGAAATCGGTTTTCTCGTAAAGTTATAAAAATATTAATGTTTAAAAATGTAAAATAGAAAAAAAAATACTATACATATGTTGCATAATAAAATTTTAATATTACAACTTAAATTTTTTATCTTTTTATTATTCTATTTAAATCTCGTCTTTCCATTAATTTATGAAAAAATGATATTTTTCAAGACTTTGTTTATTAATTTCAGTTTAAATTATCGAAGTTTAAATTTATATTCAAATAGAATTATGAGAACAATATTATCCAATAACCGCTAAATATACTTTTTACAGAATTAATTGAAACATAGTTTAAAATGAATCAAAATAATGTTGTGAAATATAAATTTTACAAACCTCTGCTCCAGCCGAATTTAAATTGTAAAATAAATATTTTTTTACAGAAGAAGAAATGGGTGGACTATGAAAGCGCTAAATTACTGGATAATTTATTGAATGATTAGTACAGTACAGTACAGTACTCATACTTGGGGACCAAGTATATCATATTGCACAATAGCCCCTCTAGGCCTTTTATAAAGTACAAAATTATTAAAACATTTCCATTGTTACCACACACACTCTCACTCTCACACGCACAAACACACACTCTGTCTTTTGTTTTCCCTTCCATTCTTTCTTCCCCAGCAAACCTGTAGAAATGGAATCCCACACCACCAAAGTAGCCTCAAGCAAATCATTCCCGCCGAGAAGAGGGCAGATAAAGAAGAAGGTTTTGAAGGCAATTGCAAAATCAGTCGCCGGATTAGCGAATGGGTCCCAGAAGAAGAGCGGGGTTGCTCAAAAATTTACCTCTGCAGGTGGAGGGGGGCTCGACACGGCGCCGCCAGTCCCTTGTTTGGACATCCTCTGTCTTAGCTAACCAATTTAATCTACAGGAGGTGGCTCGGTGTTGGGATCACTGAACTGTTTTGAAGTGGATTTAATCCGAGGTTTTATGCTCTGTTTTGTTGTGGGTGTAGAAAACGAGGAAATAATTATCGGAATTGGCTGATTGTAAGATTCAATTTTGCTGGAGATGTATATAGCGAGAAGCACTTAATTTGACAATTTTTTAGTCTATCCTCTTCTTCTTTCATCGATTCATTTACCGAGTAAGATTTCTACTTACTCTGTAGACTGACTTAGTAAGTGCGCAGTTTTTTTCTCTTATTAATGCACCATTTTTTTAATAGGTGTAAAATACTAGTACCATAAAATTTTGAAAAATGTACAAAACTAAATCAATTATTAAATTTTGTAAGTGCGGGTATGACATTGTAAAAATTGAATGTGCAAACTAACCCTAATTTTTTGTAAAATGGTGCAGTTACACCTATTTTTTCTCAATTCCGGCCTTGATTCAATTAAGTTAGGTGTTGATCAAACCTAAAAAGACATAAGTAACCCTAGGCTTAAGACTGAAAATTTAATGATCATTCTACCTCTGAACTTTTTCTTCTTCTTCATCTAAAAACACAACGTCAACCGCCTAGGCACAGTTGCGCCGGCCACCACTGCCCGTTGGCCAAAAAATCATTTCTTTCAAACGTCAAAACACCAATTTACAATAAACAAAAGAAGAAGAAGACACCAAGTCTTTCAATTCTCACTATAGATGATAGGGTGTCGTTGCTGCTCTGCCGCCGCCCAGCCCTTCCTCAACCTACCCCTGTCACACAGCCCTTCTCCTCACCCAACCCAGCTAGCTCGGCCCTCAACCACCACCATCTCAGTCCCCCTCCCCCATCCCGCGGCCCCTATAAACCAAAGCCCACCACCCATGCCCACACTATCTCTCCCACCCGGCAGCCAACACCACCGCCGTTCCACCCATAACCCTAGCCCTGCTGCCCACCTCATGATCCTTAACCTTGGCCAGCCACTCATCTCTGATCCACAGCCCCGAGCGATTCCCTACTCGGAGACCACCGCTCCGCCACTCGAACTCCATCGGCTTGAGTGGTCCTGACTATATCATTGTTAGTACTGGTTCTTATCTCCCGATTACTCATATTGAGGATTCTCATATTTCTAAGTCTTATATCCTTTTATGATGTACTTGTTATGTCTCATATCACTAAAATTATTTTTTCGATTGGCAATTTAGCTCGTGATTGAAACTCAATTTACTTTGATGACCACTGAAGTTTTGACCATCTATCAGAGAAAAAAGTATTAGTCAGTATAAAAAAACTAGGGAAACTTTGGGTCATTGTCATAGTGAAAATGGACTCTATGTTTTAAACTATGGTGCATTTGTCTTATTATCAGTTGTGGAATTAAATAAGTTGAGTGCACCTTTTGAAACCTGGAATTCTAGGCTTGGCCATGTTCCACATTCTGTTATTTCCACATTGCGTGCTTCTAGTTCCTTATCAGTTTCATTGGTTTTGCCCAAATCAACCCTGTGTGATGTGTTGAAGCGTTTATCTGTTCATGCAAATGATAAACGTGCTGCTAGATTTCTTAGTATAGTTCATTGTGATTTCTGAGGGCTCTCTCCTGTTTTATCTGCCAATGGTTTCTCTTACTATCTTCTTCTTTATTTTCATTCCTGAATGTCGTGGTTTAACCCACTACACCACAAATCTGATTTTTGGGATGTTTATCGTCACTTTGAAGCATTTGTGGTGAACTGGTTCTCTTCCACCATTAAGACTTTTCAGAGTGATGGAGGGACTGAGTTCATGAATGGTGCTTACATTATCATTTGCAGACAATGCTTTCATCGTTAAATTCATTAATGTTGTATACTCTTGAGCAGAATGGTCGGGCTGAGCCTAAACACCGCACATTGTTAAGATGGGCATGTCTATGTTATACCACTCACACGTCTCTCTCTCTCTCTCGCACTTGCATGACATTTTTTATGCAGCTACTTTTACCATCAACCGGTCCCCCTCTCCTATTCTTGGCAGGCGATCACCAAGTTATTGATGGTCGAGTTCCCATATACACCAACTTCTATGCATTTGGTTGTCGTGTGTACCCTTATCTTCATCCATGTGAAACTCACAAACTTGCTCCTCGCAGTTTTCCTTTTATCTTTTTTTGGTACAACTCTTAGTACAAGGCATTTGATGTTTGGATCATACATCTTGAAATATTTATGTCACCGAACATGCTCGGCCAAGTGTTACATGACCATTAAAATTTTTGTTTTATGTATTTCCTCTTTGATTAATTATTATTCTGTTTACTCCCCATGTCCCAAATTAAATTACCCACTTACTTTATGACACTATTATCTATCAAAGTTTGACATGTTTGAATATATATCTGAGACATAATTATCGTATTTGATATTGTTGAATTCGTCGTAACAAGCAGTTTCTAGAAAGTAACTTTTGTTTGCCATTATTATACGTAGTTAAACATATTAATGGTCAAACATGTTTATTGAACGGTGTGCAATGATTAGGCTGTAATTTAAGATTGGACGGGGGGAGTACCACCAACAAATTTTTGCGTTCATATCAATTTGTCTATCCTCTTCTTCTTTCATCGATTCATTTACCGAGTAAGATTTCTACTTACTTTGTAGACTCTAACTTAGTAAGTGCGCAATTTTTTTCTCTTATTGATGCATCATTTTTTTAATAGGTGTAGAATATTAGTACCATAAGAACTTTGAGAAATGTATAAAACTAAATCAATTATTACATTTTGTAAGTGCAGGTGTGACATTGTAAAAATTGAATGTGCAAACTAACTCTAATTTTTGTAAAATGGTGCAGTTATACCCATTTTTCTCAATTCCAGCCTTGATTAAATGAAGTCAGGTGTTGACAAAACCTAAAAAGACATAAGTAACCCTAGGCTTAAGACAAAAAATTTAATGACCATTCTACACCAAAACTTTTTCTTCTTCTTCATCCAAAAACACAACGTCAACCGCCCATTGGCCAAAAAATCATTTCTTTCAAACGTCAAAACACCAATTTACAATAAACAAAAGAAGAAGAAGAAAAAACACTATTAATTTGTCATTCAAGTCTTTTAATTCTCAATATGGATGAAAAACAGGGTGTTGATGCTGCTCTGCTGCGCCCAGCCCTTCCTCTCCCTTACCCCGCCACCCAACCCTTCTCTTCCTCACCCTGCCACCCAGCCCTTCCTCCCCCTACCCTTGTCACAGAGCCCCCCTCCTGACCCAACCCAGCTAGCTCGACCCTCCACCACCTCAATCTCAAGTCCCCCCTACAACCTCTATAAACCATAGCCCACCACCCAGCTCCACACTATCTCGCCCTCCGCCAGCCAACACCACTACCGCTCCGCCCTAAACCCTAGCTCTGCTGCCCACCTCATGATCCCTAACCTTGGCCAGCCGCTCATCTCATCCCCAATCCACCGCTCATCTCCGATTCATAGCCCTGAGCGATTCCCTGCTTAAAAACCACCTCTCTGCCACTCGAACTCCACCGGATTGAGTGGTCCTGACTATA
This sequence comes from Rubia yunnanensis, assembly GCA_037428765.1. Taxonomy (NCBI): domain Eukaryota; kingdom Viridiplantae; phylum Streptophyta; class Magnoliopsida; order Gentianales; family Rubiaceae; genus Rubia; species Rubia yunnanensis. Next base: position 25,680,748 of record CM075062.1, on the reverse strand, counting down.
TCATTGTTAGTACTTATTCTTATCTCCCTATTACTCATATTAAGGATTCTCATATTTCTAAGTTTAATATCCTTTTATGATGTACTTGATATGCTTCATATCACTAAAATTATTCTTTCGATTAGCAAGTTAACTAGTGATTGAAACTAAATTTTCTTTGATGATCGCTCCTTTATTAGTCAGTATAAAATTACTAGGGAAACTTTGGGTCATGGTCATAATGAAAAATGACGCTATGTTTTAAACTATGGTGCATCTATCTTATTATCAGTTGTGGAATTAAATAAGTTGTATGCATCTTTTGAAACCTAGCATTCTAGGCTTGGCCATGTTCCACATTCTGCTATTTCCACATTGCGTGATTCTAGTTCCTTATCGGTCTCATCGGTTCAGTCCAAATCAACCCTTTGTGATGTGTTGAAGCATTTATCTATTCATGCGAATGATAAACATGCTGCTAGATTACTTGGTATTGTTCATTGTGATTTCTGAGGGCCCTCTCCTGTTTTATCTGCCGATGGTTTCTCTTACTATTTTCTTCTTTATTTTCATTCCTGAATGTCATAGTTTAACCCACTCCGCCACAAATCTGATTTTTGGGATGTTTATCGTCACTTCAAGGCATTTGAGGTGAACTAGTTCTCTTCAATCATTAAGACTTTTCAGAGTGATGGAGGGACATAATTCATAAATGGTGCTTACATTCTAGTTTTCAGACAATGCTTTCATCGTTAAATTCATTAATGCCTGTATACTCTTGACCAGAATGGTTGGGCTGAGCCTAAACATCGTACATTTTTGAGATGGGCATGTCTATGTTATACCACTCACACGTCTCTCTCTCCCACTTGGCTGACATTTTTTATGCAGCTACTTTTACCATCAATTGGCCGGCCACTCTTGTTGTTAGCAGGCGATCACCAAGTTATTGATGGTCGAGTTCCCATATACACCAAATTTTATGCATTTGGTTGTCTTCTGTAGCCTTATCTTCATCCATGTGAATCTCACAAACTTGCTCCTCGCAGTTTTCCTTGTATCTTTCTTGGGTAAAACTCCCAGTACAAGGCATTCGATGTTTGGATCCTACATCTTGAAATATTTATGCCACCAAACATGCTCGGCCAGGTGTTGCATGACCATTAAAATTTTTAGTTTTATGTATTTCGACTTTGATTGATTTGTTTACTCTTTATGTCCCATATTAAATTACCCACTTACTTTATGACACTATTCTCTATCAAAGTTTGATCACATATTTGAATAGATAGATGCGATATAATATTATCTTATGTGATATTGTTGAATTTGTCGTAACAAGTAGTTTCTAGAAAGTAACTTTTGTTGGCCGTTATTATATAGAGCTAAACATTTTAATGATCAAACATGTTTATCGAACGGTGTGCAATGATTAGGCTGTAATTTTAGATGGGACAAAGGGAGGTCCGCCAACAAATTTTGGCGTTGATATCCTTTTGTCTATCCTCTTCTTCTTTCATCGATTCATTTACCGAGTAAGATTTATACTTACTCTGTAGACTGTGACTTAGTTAGTGCGCAGTTTTTTTCTCTTATTGATGCATTATTTTTTAATATGTGTATAATATTAGTACCATAAAATTTTGAGAAATTTACAAAAATAAATCAATTATTAAATTTTGTAAGTGCAGGTATGACATTGTAAAAATTGAATGTGCAAACTAACTCTAATGTTTTGTAAAATGGTGCACTTATACCCATTTTTCTCAATTCCGGCCTTGATTAAATGAATTCATGTGTTGACAAAACCTAAAAAGACATAAGTAACCCTAGGCTTAAGACTGAAAATTTAATGACCATTCTACCCCTAAACTTTTTCTTCTTCATCATCTAAAAACATAACGTCAACCACCGCGGCGCAGTTGCGTCGACCACCACAGCCCGTTGGCATAAAGTCATTTCTTTCAAACATTAAAACACCATTTTATAATAAACAAAAGAAGAAGAAGAAAAAACACCATAAATTTGTCATACTTTTTCAATTCTCACTATATATGAAAAACATGGTGGCGCTGTTACTCTGCCGCCTCCTAGCCTTTCCTCTTCCTCACCCCACCACCCAATCCTTCTTCTCCTCACCCCACCACCCAACCCATCCTCCTTCTACCCTTGTCACACAGACCTCCTCCTCACCCAACCCAGCTAGCTTGCCCTGCCACCACCACCATCTCACCCTCCTGGCGGCCCTATAAACCCTAGCCCACCACCCAGCCCACACTATCTCCCCCTTCGCCCACCAGCACCATGCCGCTCCGCCCTAAACCCCAGCCCTTCTGTCCACCTCATGAACCCTAACCTTTGCCAGCCGCTCATCTCATCCCCAATCCACCGCATATCTCCGATCCACAACCCCGAGCAATTCCCTGCTCAAAAACCATCTCTTCACCACTCGAACTCCACCGGCTCGAGTCGTCCTGATTATATCATTGTTAGTACTGGTTTTTATCTCCCTATTACTTATATTGAGGATTCTCATATTTCTAAGTCTTATATCCTTTTATGATGTAATTATTATTCCACATATCACTAAAATTATTCTTTCGATTAGCAAGTTAACTCATGATTGAAACTAAATTTTCTTTGATGACAGCTCCTTTATTAGTCAGTATAAAATTACTAGGGAAACTTTGGGTCATAGTAATAATGAAAATGGACTCTATGTTTTAAACTATGATGCATCTGTCTTATTATCAGTTGTGGAATTCAATAAGTTACGTGCATCTTTTGAAACATGGCATTCTAGGCTTGGCCATGTTCCACATTCTGTTATTTCCACATTGCGTGCTTCTAGTTCCTTATCGGTCTCATCGGTTCTTCCCAAACCTACCATTTGTGATGTGGTTAAGCGTTTATCTGTTCATGCAAATGATAAACGTGCTGCTAAATTACTTGGTATTGTTCATTGTGATTTCTAAGGGCCCTCTCCTGTTTTATCTGCGGGTGGTTTTTCTTACTATCTTTTTCTTTATTTTCATTCCTGAATGTCGTGGTTTAACCCACTCCGCCACAAATATGATTTTTGGGATGTTTATCATCACTTTGAGGCATTTGTGGTGAACTAGTTCTCTTTCACCATTAAGACTTTTCAAAGTGATGGAGGGACATAGTTCATAAATGGTGTTTACATTCTCATTTTCAGACAATGCTTTCATCGTTAAATTTATTAATGCTCGTATACTCTTGAACCTTATGGTCGGGCTGAGCCTAAACACCGCACAAGTCTCTCTTTACCACTTTCCTTACATTTTTTATGCATCAACTTTTACCATCAACTGGTCGCCCACTCCAGTTCTTGGCAAGCCATCACCAAGTTATTGATGCTCGAGTTCCCATATACACGAACTTCTATGCATTTGTTTGTTGTGTGTACCCTTATCTTCATCCATGTGAAACTCACAAACTTTCTCTTCGCAATTTTCCTTGTATCTTTCTTGGGTACACCTCCCAGTACAAGGCATTCGATGTTTGGATCATACATCTTGAAATATTTATATCAACAAATAAGCTCGGCTTGACGACACTTTATTCTTTTATGCATGGGGTTCTACTTCAATATCTCGGTTCTCTTTGGACGTTTCTACTTTATTTTAAATCCCACTTATTCAACTTCTACCCACGCACCTGTTGGTATTCCAACTTCTTCTAAGATGGAATCTCTTGCAACCTCTCCTTGTTCGACATGTTCTTCTGATTCAGTGCCACAAGCTTTGCCAACCGTTCCACCACTCCTTGTCCCCGAGCCTCCAGTTGATTCTTCTTTCTCAGGTTCCTCTTCTCTAGATTCATCTTTGTCGATATCTCATCACATGATCACTCAAACTTTGGGTGGCTATCGGCGACCTCAGAATTTTTTTGGTTATGTTATTACTTGATTTATTGCTGATCTTTTTTCTCAAATCGAGCCTCGAGATCATTGTTATGCTCTTTGTGATCCGCATTCAGTGGCCGCTATAGTTGAAGAGATGGCTTCTCTTCATCATCACCATACTTTGGATTTAGTTTCTCGTCCTCCCAAAGTTATTGTAGTGTGATCGAAGTGGGTTATAAACTAAGAGTGATGCTTATAAACTCTTTGGAACATCATTATTACTCATATACCCTTGTCTGGTGAACTATAGGAGTGGCTGGCGCACCCCCTCGCCACCTCTTAGTTCCACCACTGTCGATGATCAACCCTGTTATATCTGCTAGTTTATGTCAATAATATTATCTTTACAGTACCTATGGTCATTCTTCATCTCATTACTCATGCCAATAAGAAGATCTCCATCAAGCATTTAGAGTTGTTACACTATTTTCCTACTCTTGAGGTTTCTTCTACTTTGACTTGTCTCTTTTTGGGATGGGCAAAGTATGCACATGATATCCTTCAAAGAGCTGGTATGACTGATGTGGTTTCGGTGTCCGCACATTTTGTCTCATTGTCTCAGCTTACGTCTAGTGAGACGTATTCAAACCCCACTCTTTATTGCTCATCGGTAAGCACATTGCAATATCTTACCATTACTCGTCAAGATTTAGCTTTTGCAGTCAACTCGGTCAGTCAGTTTCTTCAAGATTTGCATGATGATCATTTAGCAGCAGTCACTTGTATTCTTCATTATGTTTGTGGTATTCTTCACTATGGTCTCACTTTTTGGTTGCTTGCTCTTCCGAGGTCTTGGGTTACAGTGATGCTGATTGGGCTCGATGTCTAGAGACTTTTCGCTTTGCCTATGGCTATGTTGTATTTTTTGTGGTAATCTTATTTCACTGAGTGACAAGAAACTTCCCATGGTCTCTCACTTCACTTTTAAGTATAAGTATTATATATTGGTCCAACACTGCTGCTGAGATTGTCTAGCTTTCACATTTACCAAAGATCTTCCTTTTTCACTTGCTCGCTCGCCTGCATGTTTTGTGATGACAAAATGTTATAATCAGTCAAATATTTGATTAGATATGGAAAGAGTTTGATAATTAGACTATAGTTATATTAGTACTAATCAAATACATGTTAGTTTATGTCGATGACATCATCCTTACAGGTAATGATTCGACTCTTCTTCGACAGTTCATTGATCGGATGCATCGGGAGTTTGCTATCAAGGATTTAGGCACTCGTCACTACTTTCTTGGTTTGGAAGCTACACACTCTACCTCAGGTTAACTTCTCGGCCAAGAAAAAAGTATGCCAAGGATATTCTCACTAGTATCGGGATGACTAATGTTGCCCCAGTCTCTGCTCCTTTGGTGCCAGGCTCGCAGCTCCACCAGCCCTCCATTTCGGAAGGACTCTATATCGCTCTCTTGTTGGGGCTCTTCAGTACCTGACGATTACTCGTCCTAACTTGGCCTTTGCAGTTAACACAGACAGTTAGTATCTCTAGGACTCTTGTGATGATTATTTTGTTGCGGTCACTCGGATTCTTCGATATCGGTCTTGCTTTTTGGTGTGTCAGTTCTTCTAATGTTATATTATTTATAACATTATTTAATCGATATTTAGATGTCAGCGTTAGTTGTTGAAGTGTTCTTTAGGCATATTGATAACGATCACCAGTTATTTCCTAGATTACATTTACCAGCACCAGTATGTTAATGATTTTTTGGTGCCCCGGCTTTGGAGAATGGGATGTTCATTGCACCGGTGGTAATATTTGTAGCACCGGTGCTTGTATTATGAAACCGTGTTTGAATTTATTTTTTCAATTTGCAATTTACTCTTTTAATTTATCCAGGCCCACCCCGATTCAAAACTTGGGGAAAATTCAGAGAAGAAACTTTGAAGAGCTAAGAACACATAATATAAAAAATAAATTGATGCTAAGCAAGAAAATTTGAAAAAATAATAATCTAAACAAGTGAAAAAAATGAATCTATCCATATGATATTTTTTTTAAATGTCAGAAATCAAATACACATTGAAATAGACTAGGTCCGCCGAAGTCTCGAATTGTTTGGAAGACACATTCACCCAAGCGTCACACCATGTGTCTGCGACGTCTGTTATCTTCTTGCCATTGTACGCTCCTCTTGCAGGGAGAAATATCTATTGTGTACAAAATAAATCAATGATTAATTACGTGAAAGTAATCAGTAAATAAAAGTAAGAGACATTTAATTTTTAGTATGTCAACTAACCTCCAGAATTCTGTAGAGGTACTGTTTAGCAATAGTTCTTCCATCAATTTTGTACACAGTACGATTTGTCGAAGAAAACGATTAAAAATGTCGAAATGATACAGTGTTTAAGCACCAAGAAAACATGGTGTGTATAACTATGTTTTAAATATGTATTTAACATTAACTATGTTTGAATATGAAACGTATTGTGTTAAACACATAATGTGAAAACTCAGCCTCGCATCTCAGTTGCACCTCATTCTGGCACCTTGGCCGTTTCTCATGCTGGCACTGCGGTCCTGCCTTGGGATAGCACTCGGCAATACTTTAGGGTGACGTCTCGGTTCCACTGCCACCACGATTTTCTGGTATGTTCACTCGGTCTTCTACTGGTGTCATTGAGCGGCATGATTACTCAGATATTTATGCTCATGGTTTTCTTACCGATCTTCTTGCCCAGAAAAAGCCAAATGATTATCATTCTGCACTTCAGGATCCTTCTTGGGTTTCTACCATGGATGAGGAAATGGTAGCTCTTTGTAGTCAGCATACTTGGGATCTTGTTCCACGCCCTTCGAACATCAACATTGTTAGGTCCAAATATGTTCATCGACAGAGGTATAAACTAGATGGTTCAGTTGATCGCCATAAGGCACACTCGGTAGCTCAAGGTTTCTCTCAAATTCTCGATTTTAACTTTGACCTCACGTTAAATCTGTGGTTAAAGCGTCTACAGTTTGGACAGCTCTAGCTATTGCTACCATGCGAGCCTGGCCTCTTCATCAGTTGGACGTCAAGAGTGTTTCTCTCAATGGCATTCTTGATTCTCCAGTATTTATGGCACAACTGTTAGCTACAATGATCATGTTCATTCGGACTATGTTTATTGTCTGCGTAAGGCCATTTATTGACTGAAACAGACGTCTAGAGCATGGTTTTAACGTTTCAGTGTCTGTCTGTCCCAACTTGGTTTTCATTGCAGTTCTACTGATACATCACTGTTTGTGCTATCTCGTGGTTCTTCACTGCTTTATCTGCTAGTCTATGTTGACGAAATCATCTGACTGGAAATGACTCTACATTTATTTGGTAATTCATTGATCGCACCCATCAGGAGTTTTCCATCAAGGATCTTGGTGTGTTACACTACTTTCTAAGCCTGGAAGTCACGTCCACTGCATCAGGACTTCTTCTAGGTCAAGAAAAGTATGCTCAGGATATTATCTCTATGGCTGGTATGTAAGATGCTGTGCCAGTCTCTACTCCATTTCTTCCGAATTCTCAACTTCACAGCAGTACGAGTCCTCAGTTCAAGAATCCGACATTGTATTGTTCTTTGGTTGGTGCTCTCCATTATCTGACGATTACCCGTTCAGACTTAGCCTTTGCGTTAATTCTGTCAGTCAGTATCTTCAGGTGCCTCGGAAGGATCAATTTTAGACGGTCACTCGAATTCTCCGCTATATTCGGGGGATTTTGCACTTCGGTCTCAGTTTTTTTGCTGCTTCTTCACCTGAGGTGCTGGGTTATTTCAATGCTGATTGGGCCAGATGTCTGGAGACTCATCGTTCTACTTATGGATATGTTGTCTTCTTAGGCAGAAATTTAGTTTCTTGGAGTGCGAAGAAGCAACCCACAATGTCTAGGTCTAGCACTGAGTCAGAGTATCGGGCTCTGGCTAATACTGCTTCTCAGGTTGTCTGGATGACTCAATTGCTTCGTGATCTTCATGTTCCTTTTTCTGGTACGCCTCTTCTGCTTTGTGACAACAACAGTGCAATTTTCTTGGCTCAGAACCCGATGGCTCACAAGCGAGCAAAGCACATTGACATTGATTACCATTTTGTTCGCAAATTGGTATTTTCTGGCAAGCTGTGCGCTGCTCATGTTCCTACTTCTCTCCAAATAGTGGACACCTTCACTAAGGGTCTCTCTCATCCATTTTTTGAGTTCTTCAAGTCCAAGCTTTACGTCTCTAAGAATCTGACGCTTCTCTTGAGGGGGTGTTAGGATAAATCAAATTGCTGATTAGATTATGATTGTACGATTAGAGTCCTTAGTTTACCTCTATATATTCAATCATCAATAATACAATTACTTACGGTAAATATATCTTATCAATTTGAATAGCTAGGGACGCCCTCCTGAGAACATCCAAACGCGGCACCATCAACGAACCGCCGCCACTGAAATTGGAACCTCCTGAAACGTCTATATATTATACACATGAGTCATTATTTTAGGGACATCAGTTTTTAGTTTAGATAATTGGCGGTTCCAGAGAGTTAGAACATGTGCAATGGTGGTATCTTAATTTTAATATACCACTCTATAGACCGAAAATGCCAATAGTGGTGGCTAGATTGGTCTCTTAATAAGAGACTACTCCATGATCTTTTACCAAGAGACCACCCAAGATACCAAACACGGCCCACAATTTGTACTCTCTTATTATCTGTTGGTAATAATTTGTTAGACTATATCAATATTTTGATTTTCTATATGTAATAATTGGTTAGATTAGATCAATATTTCAATTTTCATATTGTAATAATTGATCGGACTGGATCAATATTTTATTATTTAAGTATTATATGTAATTTATCTAGTCGTTATAATTTATTTTTGCTAATGTAATGTCTTTTTATAATTTAAAAAAAATGAATTTCTCTTATTATTTATTTTTATTTAATTTTTTCTTACTAATTTCTTGAAAAAACATGAAATTAATTTTATTTTTTTACAACGAAGGGTGATATATGCAAGAACGAAAAAAAGAGTTATTTATTATTTTTTGAAAAAAATAAAATTCAATTTTAAATATTATAATGTATTATTAAATTTCACAATCAACTTATTTTAGGTGGAAAATTTTATTTAAATTAACTATAAATGGTAAAATTAATGAGTATGATAAAGAAATCAAGTGGGGTACATGAATAGTAGAGAGTGATCTCTTACCATTGTGAAGAAAAAAAATGGTAGTCTAAGAGCACATGCAATGGTAGAAACCGATACCGGTTTCTTACCAATTAAATATATTATTTTCTCATTCTCTCTCTTCCACCTCACTTCAAAAAACTACTTAAGAAACCACACATTTTCTTCTCCACAATGGTAAGAAACCACTTTTTACTATTTATGTACCCCACTTGATTTTCTCTATCCTACTCATTAATTTTATTATTAACATTTAATTTAAATAAATTTCAAAATTAGTTGAATGTAAAATTTAACAATACATTATAATTTTTAAAATTGAATTTCATTTTTTTCAACAATTATTCCAGATTTTTTCAATAAATTTTCTTCAATAATTTTCTCAAAAATTATTCCAAAATTTTGTTCCAAATCATTCCAAATTTTAATAAAAAATCATTCAATATTTTTAATTTAAAAACGTTTTAAAATAAAATTTTAAAAATAAAAAAATTCAATTTTTTTTAAAAAAATAATTAAAAACAAAGATAGGGACACGTGGCCCAACCAGAGGGTGCCACGTGTCCCTCTATTTACCAAAAAAAATATGGGCTGAATTTGAGTGGGACACGTGGCCCAATGTATGGGTGACACGTGTCCCACTCACACCAAAAAAAATGGCCGCACATGTGCTCTGTCTGCCTCTCTGACGGAACGGTTTTTTAACCGGTTCCCTAGTTGAAAACTAGGGACTGGTTTTTTAACAAGAAATCGGCCTAAAAACCACTACTGTGGATGTTTTCGGTTTCTAGAGCGGTTTTTAAATTTTTTGGGAACCCATTGCCCATGCCCTAAGTGCAATGGTAGAAACCACTTGCGGTTTCTTACCAATTAAATATATTATCTTTCTCAATCTCTTTCTTCCACATCACCCTAAGAAATCACTATATTTTTTCTCCACAATGGTAAGAAACCACTCTCTCTACTATTTATGTATCTCACTTGAATTCTCTATCCAAATTATTAATTTTAATATTAATATTTAATTTGAATAAATTTGTCCACCCAAAAATATATTGAATGTGAAATTTAATAATGCATTTTAAAAAAATAATTTCGTTTTTTTTGCAAAAATATTATTAAATATTTCATTTTTGAATATATCATATTTTGTTTTTTATCAAAATAATTTTTGAAATTTATTTTGAACTTCCAAAAACTATTGTAGACAGAAAATTAAGAAAACAGAAGCATATTATGAAATTAGTGTCTCAAGAGATCCCATTAGATGAGAGAAAGTGGTTTCTTAATAAGAAACCATTGGGTGGTTTCTTGACATTAATAAACTACCATTGCTCATGCTCTAAGTGATCTCTTAGGATAGAGTAAAAGTGAAAGATTGGGAGAAATAATACTCCCTCCATCTCATTATAAATTGCTTAATTGTTTTTTGAAAGTTAAACTTTATAAACTTTGACTATAAATATAAATTAATTTATATATAATAAAAAATATCATATGATATCTTATTAGATTTATCTTACCATTTATTTTCTAAATATTAATTTTTATATAATATTATTTTTGGTGATTAAATATTATTACCATTAAATATATTTATTAAATACCATAAAAAATAATTAATCAATTTATTGTAAAACAAAGAGAATATATTTAATAGGCGTCTCTACCATTACACTTGGTCTTACACTTGGTCTTACACTTGGTCTTACACTTGGTCTTACACTTGGTCTTACACTTGGACCTGGTTTCCTTCAACGTGTCATTTGTTTTCGGACTAGAAGTCAGAAGGAGATTTCGTAATTTCTTTGGCCTTGTTTCAGGGAGCAGAGAGGACTTTTCTTCTCTTCTGGGTTTAATTACTTCCACCGCAGAGGACATTAATCATAGGGCATTTGGAATTTCTTGTTGAATTATTTTACTCGTCTCGATTTCCGTGTGCAATTTGGAGTATTTTCTAGGTTTGCATGCAATTGATTGAATTCCGAGTTGATTAATTCGTTTGTCATTTATATTATTGCCTGATTATGTTCATGTATTATGATATCATTTATTTGTTTAGTTGAATTTTTATGAGTAGTTAATTCATATTGCCGTTTAAAAGTGTTGCAGAGAAATGTTTACTGCAAAGGTTAAATTTCTCATTACCTCAAGACTCCTATAGATACAAGGAATACAACAAGATTTCCCAAACATAAGGAAATCAAATATTCTGAGGATCAAAAGAAATATACTACAAATCATCAAAAATATTCTAGAAGATACTCTAATATCCTCCCGCAAGCTCATGTTCGAACACGAACAAGAAGCTTGGAACGCAAGTCCTTGAACCTAGCAGTCCCAACGGCTTTGGTAAACACATCAGCGACCTAATCCACCAAGCTAACATGCCGAACAAAGAGAGTACCATCCTTCACCTGTTCACGAACAAAGTGAAAATCCAGCTTGATGTGCTTGGAACGATGATGAAGAATAGGATTAGCCGTGAGAAATGTAGCACTCAGATTATCACAAAGAATTGTTGGGGGACCAAGAAAAATAAGATTCATTTCTTTGAGAAGCCGCTGTAACCAGATTAATTCAGCAGCAGCAAACGCAATCGCACGATACTCTGCCTCAGTACTAGAACGAGCCAATGCACCCTGTTTCTTGGACACCCAACTAATTAAGTTGCCACCATAATATATGCAGAACCCTTGCTGAGAACGACAATCGTCCGGATCAGAAATCCAGCCAGCGTCGGTATAGCATACAAGCCTGGAATCTTGAGCCGGGCGGAAATAAAGGCCAGCAGCAATGGTGCCCTTGAGATAGCAAAGAATGCGCTTGACTGCGAGCCAGTGAGTTTCAGTCGGCTGATGCATGAACTGACAAACACGATTCACAGCATAAGAGATTTCAGGCCAAGTGATCGTGGCATATTGAAGAGCTCAAACAATGCTGCGATAAAGTTGTTGATCAGGGAAAGGATCACCCGAAGCTGTGAGCTGGGAACCGGGAGTGGCCGGATAGGAAATTGGCTTAGCACCAGTCATGTGGCTACGATCCAAGAGGTCTAAAATATACTTCTTCTGAGACAGAAGTAAACCAGATGAAAGATGTTGAACCTCAATGCCAAGAAAAAAATGAAGACGACCCAGATCCTTCAAGGAGAAAATCGAGTTCAGATAGAGAACGAACTCATCAATGAACCTGGAATTGGACCCGGTGATAATCAAGTCATCAACGTAAACCAGGATATAGATAACATGATCACCATGAGACTTTATGTAGAGAGAAGTGTCAGAAATGCATTGCTTGAATCCGTGTCGGAGCAAGGCCTGACTGAGTTTCTGGAACCAAGCCCGTGGGGCTTGTTTGAGGCCATAGTAGCCTTCTTCAGCTTGCACACATAATTTGGATGGGAAGATGAGACAAACCCCGGCGGTTGTTGCATAAAGACATTCTCAGCAAGATCCCCATTAAGAAAGGCATTGTTGATGTCGACTTGACGAAGAGACCATTTCCGTGTGACAGCAATACTGAGTGCAAGAAGGATGGTAGTTGGTTTGATAACAGGACTGAATGTATCAAAATAGTCCACACCTTCCTCTTGGTTGAATCCCTTTGCCACCAACCGTGCTTTGTAACGTTCCACAGTGCCATCAGCCTTCTTTTTAACCCTGAAAATCCACTTGCAACCAACAACATTAGAAGTATAGGGCTTTGGAACTAAGTCCCAAGTCCCATTATTCATCAAAGCATCATATTCTAATTGCATGACTTGTTGCCAATGAGAGTGCTTGGTGGCTTGAGCAAATGATTTTGGTTCGGGTGAGGATGAGTCACGAGGTACTGGATATTTAGAGGCAAAAAGAGTTTCGGTTGAAGGGTGTTGTCTTTGGCACGAGTGACCATGGAGTGTTTAGAAGATTCGACAGGTCGAAAATAGGAAGGGGCATTGGGGTATGGAGTAATGGCCATGGACGGAGCCGAGCTGGACCGAGATTGGGCTGAGACAGGCACGGGAGATGGGGCTGGTACGGATTGCGCCGAGACGGAAGCACCCGCACTAGGAGATGCAGGCACGTCATAGGAGGCTGGTGGTCGAGACTCGGATGGCTGGGAAAATGCCAAGTCAAGGAGCAACAGATCATAGATAGGAGAGACTATGGTAGAGGATTGTGCTATATGATCAGAATAAGGAAATTGAGATTCGTCAAACACCGCATGCCGAGCAATGTAGGTGTGAGAAGAAGGAGCATGAAAGCACAGATAGCCCTTGTGTTTTGCACTATAACCAAGAAATATACAAGCTACAGAACGAAACTCAAGCTTACTATTATTGTATGGCCTTAAATAGGGAAAACATAAGCACCCAAACGATTTTAAAAACTGATAATCAGGCTCTCGTTTATAAAGACAAGAGTAGGGTGATTTATGCTGTAAAATGGGGGTGATGGTTCTGTTATTCAAGTAGATGGCAGTGTGAAAAGCTTGTTCCCAAAATTCTACAGGAAGATGGGAATGAGCTAACAATGCCAAGCCCTTTTCCACAACAATACGGTTTCGCCTTTCAGAAGCTCCATTTTGTTCAGGTGTATGAGGGCAAGAAACTCGATGTAAAATGCCTTGATTTTGAAGAAAAACTGAGACATTACGATACTCACCACCCCAGTCAGATTGGAAGGCCTTAATTTTTGCTGAAAATTGAGTTTCGACCATAGCTTTAAAAAGTTGAAAAACATTGAAGACTTGAGATTTTGTTTGGAGAAAATAAATCCAGATAAATTTAGTGCAGTCATCAATAAATAACACAAAATAGCAATTTCCATTTAACGAAGGAACGTAGGCAGGACCTCAAACATCAGAATATATTAAATCAAAAGGTTCACTTGCCGAAACATGAGAAGAAGATAAATGTAATCTATGACTTTTGCCTAATTGACAAGCACTACAAAGAGGCAAAGTTTCATTTGCAGAAATTGGTAAATTAAAATCAGACAGTTGACGACGAAGAACAGACTCATGAGGATGAGCGAACCGATGGTGCCAACAAGCAACAGAAGCACGTTCACCAATGAAGACTCTAGGATTGGAGGATGATGGGGTAGGTAGACAATACAACCCGTTCTCAACTATTCCCTTGAGAAGTATCTGACCCTGAGGATTCTTAACAAAACAATGATCGGCATGTAATTCAACAGATACATTATTATCTCTACATAATTTTGAAACACTGAGGAGATTTTTTGAAACCTTGGGGACGACAAGAACTTCTTTTAGGGAAAGATTTTTATTGGCAACATGCGATGAAGAAAGATTATGAGTACCTATATGAGTAATGGAAAGGGACTCACCATTGCCGACAACTAGGTTGTCATTGCCAGTGTAGGGAGATTGAAGGATGAGGACGCCAAGGTCCGCTGTGACATGGTGAGAGGCGCCGGAATCCACGACCCAAGGATCAGTTAGTGCCGACGGAGCAGTGTATGTCACATGAGCCGAGGGAGCCTTGCCTTGACGCTGATTCTGACGCTGCTTCTCTGCTGCCTTAGGATTGGATGCCGGAAAGGCTTCGGCATTAAAACGCTGGTGACAATTCAGGCCTGTGTGAAATGGCTTGTTGCAGATTTGGCACGGCGGACGAGAGCAATCACCAGGTGCCGAGCTGCTGCCAGAAGAGTGAGAGAACCCCCCTTTGCGGTTCGCATAGTGAGCGGCTGCCATGGACGTGTTGATACACGAGTCGAGAATGCGTTGCTCTTCTTGAAGAAGTAGGCCGAGAAGCTCATTGGATGACACAAGATCGGACCGCATGCTGAAGGCGGTTTTGAACGCGCCGTACTCGTTGCCTAGACCAAACAGGATGAATGACACAAAGTCATCATCAGAAACCGGCATGAGACACTCTGTAAGCGCGTCGGCAATGGATTACTTCTTCTCCACGTATTCCATCATGGACATGGATTCCTTGCCTAGGGATTGAAGCTGTTGCTTGAGATGCATCTGCCGAGCACGTGTCTGAGATTGGAACATCTGCTGCAACATGGTCCAAGTTTCGGAGGTGGAGTGTGCTCGAGCCACATGACCGAGCATTGGTTTCATCAGCGTCGAACGGAGCCAGAGAAGAACCAGCTTGTCCTTGCGCTTCCAGGCGGCAAAGGCAGGATTCGGGCGGCGCTCGGTTGAGCCTTCGGCCGGATCTAGGGTTTCGGCGGGAACATTGCTGGTGACGAGGAAACCCTCAAGTTCGTACGCCTCTAGAGCCGATCGGACAGTGCTGCTCCAAAGCGAGTGTTGGCGCGATCCAGACGAACGGCAAGCGCGGGAAATTGCAGATTAGCTGCAGCACCACCAGAGGCCGTGAAGAGGATAGCGGATGAGGAAGGAGTGATATAGTTATTTTCAGAAGCCATTGGAAAAATTAGTCGAAGAGTAGCAGTGGTGAAGCTACGGGAAGGATCGAAAGCTCTGATACCATAAAAGTGTTGCACATAAATGTTTACTGCAAAGGTTAAATTTCTCATTACCTCAAAACTCCTATATATACAAGGAATACAACAAGATTTCCCAAACATAAGGAAATCAAATATTCTGACGATCAAAAGAAATATACTACAAATCATCAAAAATATTCTAGAAGATACTCTAATACCGTTAGTTTTAAATTATAAGGCCTAATTATTTTATAATTAATTCTTACATATTCTTGGTTGTTCTTGATTGAATTTATTTCTAATATATTTAACTCTGGTCAGTTTGAATGTTTTTAGAATACTGCTATCTAAAATCTACGAAATTGTTGGATGAGATTAGTAAGTAGCACTATCTTGTGAAAAAATACTAACTAGTTAAGACTCTAATAGTATTTTAAGAGTCAAAGTTATGTTTGTCATTAAGAATAGCGAATGCGTTCAAATAAATGGTATGGCCTATTCATCTTTATCGGTTTCCACTACATTTTCCTTTACGAATGGTCTAAAGAGTATATCATGTTTGTCCTTTTGGTGGGGGGACATACACGAATTGTTTTTGTACTGTAATGTTTTGGTAGTCTTTAGTAGGGGTGCCCAAATGTGGGTATTTGGATATTCAGGTACCCATATGTGAGAGTAATAAAAATGGCTCCATGTGATTTGGTCCAGAAGAATTGATTTCCGGAAGTACAGGAGCCCGGATTGTTTGAGCTGGATGGCACGGTAGCCATTGGCTCGTTCACGACTAAGCACATTTACCGTGTTACATAAATTGGTATTAGTAAAGAAAATATCTTCACAGTGATGGCACTATATATAGTTTTAACACGTGGTCGTGTAGCATTTTTGTACAATTGATCATCATCCTATCGTTCAAAATTCAACATACAATGATTACCTATTTTGGATGAACTCAACAAAATGTGCTAAAGTGGCAGGAAGAAAATCATTGTGTTATGATGAAAAACCAAATCCAAAAATTCAATTTGACCTATTGCTATTACACTACTGGAAAACAAGTACTATGACACCGATCTCTAACCCAGTGGTCTCCATAACCGGTGTTGAAATCATAATTGGCACCAGAATTATCACATAATTCTACAAAATCAGTGCTGCAATATTTTTCCAGCACATGCTTTGTAGAAACTGGTATTGAAAGCCGGTGCAACACATGATAAATAGCACCGAGTTCATATAAACCGGTGCCATACATAAATGATAGCACCGGTTGTCATGAACCGGTGCTCTTAATAGTAATATTTGTTGAAGGTTAAAAACAGAGTATGTGCTCTATTCCATTATTGGCACCGATTTTAGTAATTTCAGCATTGGTCCGGACACCGGTGTAGTGTACTTAGACAAATTTTCCAGGATTAGCTCTAGGGTTGAGAAAATAATTTTAATAAATCAATGCACGCAGTCATACACAGCTGTTTTTTTGTTATTAACAACACTAGTTTTGCAATAATTCAGCACCGGTTATGGAACCGGTGCAGGACCCTTATAATTTATTTTGCAAGTTTGTTCTCGGGTTGGGGGAAAACTCCAAAAAATAATTCAATGCAGCCTCAAGAAGCTACTTTTACTTAGTTTAGCACCAGCTTTCAAGCTTCATACCAGTACTAGTAAATTTAAGTTTTGTGTTTTCTACAGATCCACGCGCAGCTGCTCTTCATTTTCAAAACTTTTTAGAGGAAAAGTAACCCATCTTTCCCATCAATTTAGACTCTCAAACTCTGTGAAGGATTGAGGTGAGTTCTCTTTCAAACATTTCTATTAAATTGTACTAGATTATTAATCATGAACCCAAAGTTTTTGGAAAAGTAACAACTTTTTTCAATGTTGGTTCACTTTTCCCTCTAAGTATTTTTGATATTGCAATCATGTACATAGAGTTAATGAGTAATAACAACATTTATGTATAGATTGGATTTGATTGGGTCACATTGAGGGTATGTTGATGTTCAAGAAAGCAAATATTATATAGGTTTTTTTGGTTGCATGGAAGGTGTTTGTTGAAATGCCTCATTTGACATTGTAGGATATGACACCCAAAACTCCCTACAAGAGGACACGTGATGCATCCCCTTTCTATCCAGAGGTGCAATCCCATGTTGAACAACATGAGAAGAGGTTCATTTCGGAGCAGGCGAAATTAATGGCACAAACCTACAAACAAAGGTGACATTTTCCGGAGAGAGAAATCGACAATGCTCCCCCCTTGAAAAATAATCCGGGCACTTGGGTGGGAGAAATTATGTGACACACCTCCAATGTTCAACCTTGGCATAATGAGTGAGTTCTATGCTAATTTGCGGTGTGCTGGAAGGTGGACTGAGACGTTCTGTCATGAAAAATGGTGAAATTAACTGTAGAATCCATAAACCAGTTGCACGGGTTGCCAAATATTCCCCCCGAGGAGGATGAATTTCTTGCATTCCACTAATATACCAATGAGGGTTGGGATTTTGACGATCTCACATGACTGGAGATCGTGAGGACGGAAACTAGGGAGGCAACCGATGTCGAGTCTATTGTTAAACCATGTTGGAAAAATATTCCAAAGAAGCTACTGACTCTCGAGATGAATGGATGGTACCACCCGTCACAGTGAACATTGAAGTTCACAGTATGAGGCTGTGACATCTGTACGCCATTAGAAAAACTTTGATGGAATTCGGGTAAGAAAATAGTGAACGAGTTGAGACATGGTACAGAGAGAACATGTACATTGTTACAGTTTCTGCAGCCTAATCTTTGAACTGTGCACAAAAGCAGGTGTCCCCCACTATCCGCACGATATATACAGGCATCCAATGGGTAAGATTATATTAGACGCTTTCTTCAAATTCCCTCAGGACATTGTGGGTCCTACTTTGGAATCTAGAGTCACGGCGTTGGAGGTGGGTGTACAAAGTCTGCTGACGGAATCACAATATTAAAGGTCCCAATGCGATCACTTGGGAAAGGTGTTTCAATACCAATTCCCGGACGCAATGAAAGCAGTTGGACCTTTTCCTACATATCTAGGCCCGGGCATTAGGGAAAGCAACGTTGGGACGAGCTCTGAAGATGCACACATGTTGGGATGAAGAGTCGTTTGCTAGATATTATTCATGAATTTCTATCCTCATTACCCTTATAATACTATAGTTTTTTAAGTGATTATTTTATTGACTATGGCTTGAAACAACTCTATGTTATTTTACCGACAAAATATAGTAATTATCCACTAATTCGAGGATTATCATGCTTTTACATTAAAGAAATACGAATTTTTGTTTATATTTCCAAACCTTTTTGCACAATTTAGTCTAGGACATGTATTACTGCTTTGAAATGTTGGAAAATGATGGTTAAAAGGTTGAAATTCGTCAACTTTTAGGCATCGTTTTGAGTGGGACCCAAATGAATTTTGGGTCGGTGGATGTCATTTTTGGGTTCTCCTCCGTGAGTACTATGAAATCGACTATTTAAACTCTCAAAACGGATCAAGGGTGAATGATATATGGATGCTTGAAATGTCACTCTTGAAAGAGAAAAATTAGGCAAAAATTGGCCCAGATTAATTTTTCTCTGGACTGTCCAAAATGCGTATGGACTGCGTGGAAGTCTCTGGAAGGCCCAACTGCGTAATGTATGTAGAATTGCTTGTGTGTAATTCTTAAGAGAAAAGAACGAAATATTTTCATATTTTGTGAGATATCTTGTTTTGAATTAATACGCGGTTTATCATGTTTAATACCCTAAAGAATATTGTGCAAATATTTCTTCCATTTCCAGCAGATTTGATTCGAGTATTCATGGAATGTCTCGACTTTGGTGAGTTGGTGATTGAAGAATATTCATCTCTAATTACAAAAAATCAGAATATCATGTTTCCATGATTATGGTCTCTTAGAACAATATAAATAGAGCCTCTAAGTCAGTCAGGAAACTCGCACCATTTCTCAAGTCCCTCCTTATTCTAAATTTGAGTCTTCTTTATGAGTTTCCATCCGTTGCTCTGTCGAGATGATAGTCCCCTGGGCCTTGCGTGAATCCGAGGTAACTCTTACGTGTTAATTGTTACCGTCGATGGTTTTACCCTAGGGAACGATGTCCACGACGGGACTCATTTGTTTCAAAGGCAGCGAGTTTACTCGTGACTCCATCAATTTGTTATTGATTGAAATGTGATTTATTTCTCCCATGTATTGCTTTAATTATTCGTAATTTAAGCTTTCTGTTTGTATGCCTAAATAATTAATAAAAGTATATTATTCTTGCATATGTAAATTGCTCGTTAAATTTTCATTATTTGATTTTTGCATGATATTATCAATATATGTCCAACAGTCTTGAAACGAATGACATTTTGTTGAATTATATTGATTCGGAAATTTAATGTCGAATGCTTGATGTTGCGAACGAAATTGCATACTATATTCTATTCGAATTTAGATGCTACTCTACCTGCCTTGAATTTGAGTAAATTGTGCATGGAAAATATATATTCTAAATATGCATTAAGGAAATTGCATGTTTATGCATGCCGAAATATGTAAATATTGCACGTGGCCTCCTTTTTCAGAAATTGCATGCCGAAATTTCCTAATGTGATGTATACAAAAATCCAGTGTCTTATGTCCGAAATTGCATGCGTAATTGGTGTACAAGATTGCATGATATTCAAATTCGGTTTGAATTCTGTGTTTGAATTATATGTGAAATTTTGTTTCGAAATTTTGCTAAAATTTTGGATATTCATTAGTTTGGCAATGTGTAACGGAACCACCTTGAGAAATTTGTTATGTGTAGTGATTAAAAAATATTACACTACGATATTAGCTGTGTACATATATTTAACGATGAATGATTTTTTTGGAATGTACACATTGGTGAATCCAAGTATACATGGTTGTATCTGTTGGAAGAAAAACTTGGCATGGAGATACAACAGGATTTTCTTGACAACATGAAAGAGTTAAGAGTTGTAACCACGGTTTTGCAAACTATGGTACGTATACACGTTAATTAAAGTGAAAAATGACATATGCTATATATACATAAATTGCTTGGATTATATTTGATAACCATTTGCGTGAATCTGGACGTGAACATGACTTTGTTACAAAGAGAGTTATGTGAATAATATTTGCACATATATGTCCAGTACACTAAGGCTATCAAATTTGATGGTGAATGGATTTGGTTATATTAATCTCTTAATTATGTGGAAAAATTATTTGAGCATGTATGTTAAATTACATGGCGTAATTATGGAAATATGCTAATTCCGTAATATTCATGCTTATGAGATTAAATGTTGATATGGAAAGAAATCATATTTGATTCTTTGCATGAAAGATTGGATTAAATTTAGGAACAAAAAATGCCATGAGTTTAGAATATGGGATCAGACGTTATTATTCAATTACTTGAAAGCAGTGCATATGGTTGGAAATTATGAGACATGTTTAATTTCCAAAGCCCTTCAAATGTTAGAGTATATGCTTAAATACTTGATCAAATGTAAAAATACCTATTTTGCATGGTATAATAATTTGGTTGTGTGGGCTGCTCATGTTGGTTAAAAATTGTAAACCATATTTTTGTGCGGATGTACTGCTAGTGATTCATGATTTTTATATGATTGGTCTTAGAATCTCATGCAATAAAATGATAAACTTCATTTGCACTTAAACATGAAATCTCTCGGCAAGAGTGTAATATAATCCATGCATGAATGAAGTATGTGACATTGGGTTATTTGGTCCATGATGTATTCCCGTTGATTTAGGGACTTGGTTTAGCTGCATATATGAAAATTTTAGATCTATGATGAGTCTAAAATTGTGTTATGCTTTTATATGCAATGATTATATTAATTGTTTGGGAAAGTTCCCTTTTGATGCAATGAAATGTTTAATAAGGCTTGTCCCAATAATTGGATATCTTGATTGATCGCTTTCGAGCATATGGCTCACGAGTGACAATTGTTAGATTGCACGGATAGAGCATATGGGCTCGAAGTTTGACATATTCTGATTATTTTGTATGACCAGAAAAATGTGAACGTGAAGACATTAGTTTACGACAATCTCTAGGGTATTGGTTCTAGTGAACCATGGTATAAACCCTAAAGCATGAGTTATCATGACTATGCTAAAATCTCTGATTACTTGTAATCAACGAATTGAGGGAAAAATCTCAAGAATTTGGTTGAGAAAACTGAGAACCTCGAGACTTTTGGTCAAATCTCTTGATTTATGGTTGGAAAATCTAAGAATCGTGAGATAGGGAATCCCAAGATATTTGGTCAATTCTCTAGATTTTTGGTTGGAAAGCCTTAGAATTCTAAGATGGAGAATCCTAAGAATTTGGTCTAGAAAGCCCAAGACACGAGGTTTTTGAGAAACTTAACACGTGTGGGGATGTTTAGTAAAACCAGCCCAATGTGGGGGGGGGGGGGGAAGGGGTAGACGAAAACCTAAAATTCAACGACCATATGAATTTTGATAGGTACTTGAGATGAAAAGTCGTCACGAGAGACTTGAATCAAGTTGTTCAAGTCAGGAGGAATTTAAATCGAACCAAAAGGGTAAACCCAAAATTGAGTCGAGCAATGAACTTGAATGTGTTTCGAGCATAAAGACACTTAAGTTTGATTTGAGTAGTCTGAAAGTAAAGTGCAATTGTACTGAAACTTGGCTTTCAAATGGGCATGAAATTGTGTGGAGTTGGTAAACTCACACTGGGCCCTAGTGAGAGTTAATAGAATCCTCGATTGATTGATACTACATTGGCTTTGGTATTGGTCATGCGAGGAAGAACAATTAATTGAGATCGGGAAGTTTAGTTATCTCTAATCCCAAGGGAGTTGAAGGAATAAGCGAGACTTTCGCGATAAAAGATCAATACATAAAGGTGTTTTGATAGTTGAAAGGATCTAGCCCTAAAAGAAATTTTATGGGCAAGAACCTAGTGTTTGATTTGTTATTGAACACACGAGACTTTTAGTAAGTGGGGTTTGTAAATTAATGAAACCACTTACGTGATGCATAGAACATATGAGGTTATATGTGACCTTGATGTGAATACATACAATCCTTTGGGGAATGTGATTCACAATGTAGAAACATTCGCAAGGTCATATAGTGATTGAAGGAAATCGCTAGAAATGATCAAAGAGATGTGGAGGAGCCTTTACATTGGCTGTTGATCTTTTAAATAAGATAACTCAAGGAGGAAAACAAAACTCCTCATAGAGCCATCCTACAAGTTCTTTTGAATGCGGGGGTTGGCGTATTGCAAATGTATTAAAAGGAATACTTAAACAATATCTTTACTAGATATGCACAATGTTGAAGTGCTATCAATCTCTTGAAATTCACAAGAAATAATATACGAAAACTATAAATACATTTTGATGGAAAGTGTATTTTTGTGGAAGTTTCTGTTAGAGATCCTCAGTTATCTTAAATAGACTTAAGAGTCGATAGATGAAATCATTAAGGATCATGGATAAACCAACGAAGGAAACGGGATTCCATGAAATAATTTTTGTGGAAAGTGGTGATCAATAGAGAGATTGATCTACCACGAGTGCAAATCACGAGAGTACTAGTAGATTCGAACAATTAGTAAGTATATTTGTGTACTTGATGGGTGTTCTCTAGACGTGAGAATGAGTCCAAGGGTGATGGTACTTGCTATCAAGGCTTTGTGAAAGCTAGAAGTACATCTAATGGACTGAAATAGTTATTTGGAGATTTAGATATTAAAAATCTGAATAGAGAAAAAATGAAAAGTTCAATGCTCCTAAACGACCCATCATGTGACCAAACTAATTGTTGTTTAGCCAATGATATTGAATCAATGAGCTCGATGAAGGCGGATACGCTAAGGGACACAAAAAATGACCATGTCATTTATGTCTTTGGATTGATGATTTTCTCATTGATAGTAAAATTGATACGATGATTGAGTCTCTTGGAGATATGTCGTATTCAATGGAATGACTCTAAACATTGTGAGTTACCTTTTCTAAAGGTGAGGTGTCTCTTAAGAAAAGAACTCAAGAGTCATTGATAGTCTGAAGTGCTTATTAAAGTGCACATTAACAATTCTTACAATGGATAGTAAGGTGATACACGAGTAACTCAGAAATGATCACTGGAAACATGCTGTGTGTGAGACTCGTGGATATGGCTTGAGTTGTGTAGAGAAATGGTTCTCTCTTGCTAGATTCATAGAGGAATCTAAGTCCATTATGTTGGACCACAATTGGGAAAGACATACCCTAGGATAACCAAAGCACTTGTATGCTTATTGGTGTAGCGTAAAGCCATATCGATGATGGTGTGTCTCGACAAAAACACTATACCAATTGGACGAATGCTCTCTACGAGAATTATCGATGTTGACTACTTAAGGCCAATATGATAAGAGTTGTGATTCTTTGACAAAAGGATTGAATCGTTTCTTGACGAAGAAATTGAATCGAGAGTCAATTGAGAACTCATCGAAAGAAATATGACTAAGTCCAATAAATGGTGGGTTACGTACGTGGACACCCAACCTATGTGACTGGAGATCCCAAGATCTAGGTTCAAAGGGACAACTAAACTGCAAAGACCCATCGCGATCACTGTGGGGGGTTTTATACCTCATGTCTTATTCCTATGATGAAGAAACAGTGATGTGAATGAAGGTTAAGCATTAAATTGCTTTTAATGATTCAAGACATCGAGTGTGTAGTACTCCAAAGAGCGCAATAATTTATGGAACTGCTCTTACGCCAAGAATCACCTATATAAGCAAGAAGTGTGGCCGCTTTGAAAGGGAATTGTTGGGACGCAATTCTTTAGAAACCTTACAGAACTAGGCGCATGCCATGGCCTGATTAATTAACACAACCGAGGAAAGTGCAAGGGCGAGGAAAGATGTCTGTGGGAAGTGCATTGTCGTTCACACAAGCGGTAGGGGAAGTTCAAGGACATCACGTCTACTTCATAACCAGTGGACTAAGTGTACTCTCTCTAGGGAAAGTTCAAAGGGTGACACCTACTTATCCTATGCAGCATCTATGCCGTCGAAATGAATCTATCACCAAGTCAAATTCCGTGTCTGGCGTGATTGTTCTGATTCCTACATCAATATCTATTCATGAGGGGGGTTGTTGGAAAAATATGGTTAAAAGATTGAAATTCGTCAACTTTTGGGCATCGTTTTGAGTGGGACCTGAATGAATTTTGGGTCGGTGGATATCATTTTTGTGTTCTCCTCCATGAGTACTATAAAATCGACTATTTAAACTCTCAAAACGGATCAAGGGTGAATGATATATGGATGTTTGAAATGTCACTCTTGAAAGAGAAAAATTAGGCGAAAATTGGCCCAAATTAATTTTTCTCTAGACTGTCCAAAACACGTATGACCACGTGGAACTCTCTGAAAGGCCCAACCGCGTAGTAAATATGGAATTTCTTGTGTGTAATTCTTAAGAGATAAGAATGGAATATTTTCATATTTTGTGAGATATCTTGTTTTGAATTAATACGCGGCTTATCAGGTTTAATACGCTGAAGAATATTTGTGCAAATATTTCTTTCATTTCCAGCAGATTTGATTCGAGTATTCATGGATTGTCTCGGATTTGGTGAGTTGGTGATTGGAGAATATTCTTCTCTAATTACAGAAAATCAAAATATCACGTTTCCATGATTATGGTCTCTTAGAACAGTACAAATAGAGCCTCAAAGTCAGCCAGGAAACCCGCACCATTTCTCAAGTCCCTTCATATTCTAAACTTGAGTCTTCTTTCTGTCTTTCTCGAAGTTTCCATCTGTTTCTCTGTCGAGGTGATAGTCCCCCGGGCCTTGCTTGAGTCCAAGGTAACTCTTACGTGTTAATTGTTACCTTCGATGGTTTTACCCTAGGGAACGATTTTCACGACGGGACTCATCCGTTTCAAGGGCAGCGAGTTTACTTGTGACTCCATCAATTTGTTATTGATTGAAACGTGATTTATTTCTCCCATGTAATGCTTTAATTATTCGTAATTTAAGCTTTTTGTTTATATGCCTGAATAATTAATAAAGGTATATTATTCTTGCAAATGTAAATTGCTCGTTAAATTTTATTATTTGATTTTTCGCATGATATTATCAATATATGTCCAACATGAAATTTATACATTCAAATATTCCCTTGGACAAAATTGATATATTTAGGAATTAAAAACAAGAATCAAGTGTTTCAAATCAATGCTCAAGGTGAAATTTAGTTTTGGGAAACATTTCAATTAATGAAAATGTAGCACTTATAATGTATGATCAGTTTTGATGATGTTTCATTCACCCCATTAAGTTGTAATCGTGTAGTTATGATCATACAATAGTGAATTGCACTATAGAATTGCCAATTTTATGTTTTGACAATTCCAAAATTCTTGGAGGGACCTGAGTGCAAAAAGAAAAAACTTCACTCGGACCTCCAAATTGAATTATGCTCGGATGCAATCCTACATTGTTGGACCCAAAAGGGAATTCCTAGAACGATTTAGAAAAATATTCAATAGTTGGTGTCAATAAATAACAAAGAAAACTTCCCTTTAGGACTTCCTAACTTCTATAGTCAGATACTCTAGCACATATACCAACATTTTACCAAATTCTAATGAAACATGACATCCTTTTTTAAAACACATACTCCACCCGTCCCATATAAAATGACACATTTACTTTTTGCAAGTAAAATTTGGCGAACTTTGGCCCTAAATATAAATTAGTATATAAAAAATAAAAATATCATGTGATATATTATTAGATTTGTCTTAACATCTATTTTCTAAATATCAATTTTTTATGTGAAATTGTTGTATGTAGCTGGAGATATTGTTGGTCAAACATAATCATTGAAGACCGTAAAAAAGTAAATGTCCCATTTTCTATGGGACGGAAGGAGTATTAACCAAGGATTACACAATGTGGTGTTATTTGATAACCAATGAGGAGTTGAATTTATGTTTTGGGAAACAGTGTTATTTCAACAAAGCTCTGATCAGAGGGTTTGTGGGTATCCATTGGACACAATCTTGAAACACGAGATCTATTGAGTGTTGAATTGAATGCTTTTTATCCCAATTGGGTATTTCGAAATAGCTGTACAATGACTCAACACCGGTTATGAGTGTTGATTAACCGGTGCTAAGTTATTTCGAATGTACCACACAAAAAATATTGGTCAAATTTTGGGTGGGAAATTCAATATTCTGTATATTAATATTTAGCATTGGTTCGCCTATACTGTCAGGACCAATTACAAACTGCGATGTTAGAGTTCTACATCGTGTCGTGATTAAGAAGCATCAGAAAGCTGCTTTAAACCCATTTCAGCACCGGTTCTTAGTTGTAGCACCGGTTTGTCTACCGGTGTTCCATAGTTGGAAAAAAATTACATGTTTGCTCTTGGGTTGTAAAAAAAACACACGTAGTATTAAGCAACTGCTTTGACCATTTTTTAGCACCGGTTTACGGTTCATGCATCGGTTTGACAATCGGCGCTCTATAGTTAGACAAGAAATTTCATGTCTGCTCCCGGGTTGTAAAAAATTTAAATTGCAAGGCAGTGTCAGGCAACTGCATTAATCAATAGTTAGCACCGGTTCCCATAATATTCAGCACTGGTTCCTATCATTAATGAAGATCTTATCCAGGTTTAATCTGACTTTTGTATGTTGATTTCATCTGAACCCTTAAAAAATTGTATATATGCACATGAGCTTGAAACCCTAAAGCTACTTACTCCCTCATTTGCCTCTCATCCTCTTACTCCACCAACTCTCGCTTACCACTGCCACCTACTCCCTCATCCCTCCATAACCGCCTTCTTCATCTCCCCAACCCCCTGCCGCCTCCTCCTAATCATCCAACCAATACCGCCACCGCTTCGCCCCTCCTCCCTCCATAACCACCTTCTTCCTCCTGCCACCACTCCATTCATGTACCTATGATATTCATTTTTTTGTTGGTTGTGTTAGATTTTTTGTCTAGGACATTATTTTTTTTATATGTCATTCTTTTCTTTTTTCTATTTTGATGGATGTGTTGGATTTTCAATTATGTTGTCTTCCAAGGGGTGTGTGATATTTTTTCCATTTTCGTAATTTTTGGGTTGTGTGATGTTTTCTGCATTTTGTGATGAAATCGAAAGTGTATTACATATATGTATATAGTTCCTTGGGTATGGTTTATTTTTTGGTTTTTCTTGACTGTGAAATAATTTGTGGAGCACCTGTAGATTTGTACTCTGTGATATAAATTGTAGAATATGTACCATGTGGTATAAACTGTGATTTTCTATTTAACTATGTATGACTTTGAAGGTTTTTTCTGTAAGTAATGTGATATAGTTTATTGTGGGATGTTGATGGGTTTATGTTATAGTTTTAAATGCGTCGAACCAATACAATATTTTGAATGAATGACAAACTAGATTAAGGTTTACCGATTTTTTCTATGTTTTGATGGTTTCTAGTTGTAGTTTAAAATTTTGAGATGTTGCAGGCTAACATCGGCGAGGAAACTTGGAGTGTTTGACAGGGTTTGTTTAAACACTCCATGTTTCCTTAGTCATGTAAAACTGTTTCATTTCAACATTTTAAATGAATAAGCATTAGTTAAAGGGTAGTGCATTGGTTGCCTTCGATTCATGTGTTGCCCTCTACTTATGTAATGCTTCTTCCGTTACAAAAAGTGTTGTAACATTTTTACCCTTTGATATAAACTGTGATTTTCTATTTAGCTGTGTATGAATTTAAAGGTTTTTTCTGTGATTTGATGATTTATAGTTGATGTTTAAACTGTTGAGATATTGCAGCCTATTTGGCCACGGAAACTTGGAGTATTTGACATGGTATGTTTATACACTCCTTGCTTCTGTTGCCATAAAAAACTGCTTCATTTCAACATTTTAAATATCTAAATATGCATTAGTTAAAGGGCATGGAAGCTTGGTTACCTTCGATTAATCTATTTCTCTATAACTATGTAATGCTTCTTCCGTTACTAAAAGTGTTGCAACATTTGAAAAACTCCAAAATTTAAATTGTGGAGAATTCGTAATGTATGAGCACCGAGGATTTTGGTGTATTTATCTGTTTTCACAATAGGTATACACACCAAAAGCCTTGGTTCTTAAATGTTGCAACATTTTGACATTTTAAATCTTTTTCAAGCTTATGTTTAAACTATGGAGAATTTGTAGTGTATTAGTTAAGGTTAACATGTCATTTGACTTGTTTAAACTGTGGAGATGTTACGGTCTACCAGTTCCAGGGAAACATGACGTGTTTGACATGGTTTGTTTATACATGCCATGTTTCCTTGGTGCTGTAAAACTGCTTCATTTCGACATTTTAAATGGTTTTCAAATACTACTCATGTTGTGGACAAACTTAACGGAAGTTGCATCAACTCCAATTTACATGTTTATTTTTACTTATTTTGATGATTTTAATTTGATGTTTAAACTATGGAGATGTTGCATTCTATCAGCGCCAAGTAAACATCACGTGTTCCACATAATTTGTTTATAGATGTCATGTTTCGTTGGTGCTGTAAAACTGCTTCGTTTCGACATTATAAATTATATTCTATGCTAATTGTAATTGTCAACAAGCTTTACGGAAGAAGAATTAGTTAATGAGCACTGCATTGGTTGCTTTCTATTCATGTAGTGCCCTTTAACTAAGTAATGCTTCTTTAATTTTGAAACAGTGCTATAACATTTGTAGAACTCCACAATTTCAAATGTTGAGATTTCGTAGTGTATGAGCACCAATGAGACATGGTGTCTTTATCATTAACGGTTTAACATTGTGCGTTTAGCATTAAATCAGGGTTAATGTTAAATACATTGTTAAAACATAGTTATACACACCATATTTCCTTGTGCTTAAATGTTGTATCATTTCAACATTTAAAATTGTGTTCTTCAACAGATTGTAGTTATTTTGTACACAGTCGATATTTCCCTTGGAAAGAGGAGCGTACAATGAAAAGGAGATAAACGTCACAAACACAAGGTGTGAAGCTTGGGTGAATGTGTCTTCTTAACAAACCAAGACTTCAGTGGACCTAGTGTAACTTTAACGTATATTTTATTGGGACAGTTTCACCTTTTGTATGAAGTTATACCATTTTGATGGATTGATTTTTTTCCACTTAAGATTCTTACATTTTCAAATGTTCTTGCTTACAATCAATTGAACTTTTTCTGGGGTTCAATTCCGAGAGGGCCGGGAACTATTTAAAAAGGATATTGCAAATTTAAAAATAATAAGCACCCATTTTACCAATAATACGACCGGTGCTAAGACACCCATCACCAAATCAATAGCACCAGAAAATAAAATACAACCCGGTGCTGAATTTTGTAATCTATCGGGTTTAAGGCACCGATTTATGTTATGAACCGATGCTATAAAGGTACCGGTGATAAATATTGAGGACTTAGCATTCAACACCGGTATATCAAATACATGTGTTGTAATACCGGCCTTACAACACCAGTTTTTATAACCGGTGCCATAGTAACTACGTTTTAGCACCATCCTACTTAGGCATTGGTTGGGAAGAGGCATGGACAACCGGTGTCGTAGCCCCCAGCAACCGATGCCATGGGGGGCTGCCTGCAATAGTGTTAGTGAGAGAGAACTTGAAGGAGTTTGGGAGTGTGGGAGAAAAGGATTGTGGTCGTGAGTACAATTGAGAATTCAGGGTTGAAAGGGAAAATTGAGAATTTGTCACTTGAATATTATGTAGATTCACATTCTTTAACTAGTGCAAGAATTATCATTAATGGATTCATGGCACGACAGTTACAAATATTTTCTTTGGAATCGTCGTCTATCCTAGTTCCAAGATTGGAACATTTGTTATGGTAATCAGATTGATGATAGATGGCTCTGAAAGTCCATTAGACATCAGCTAGTGAATAATAGTCATTTAATGTATTGAATTGCCATTGAAAGTGTCGTACGCCAATGGTTTATAATAGTGCACTTCAACGACGGTTGACCAAACTTGAGGGAAGAACATGTGTTTTGAGTGCACTAAATTAGATAACAGTGGTTGAACCACCATTTAAGAAACCCTACGAAATATTTACTAAAAACTACTATTTTAAGGAAATTCTGAGGGCACTTCTGACGGAGAACATGGATCTACAATGCATTTTGAACGGCAGTTCTGACGTCGAAATTGGTGTCTAAAATGCACTAGAGTGAAAAAAACCCTAGAAAATAACACATTTATTATGTCCCTCCTTCTCACCATTAACCAATTTTCTTTCTTCGTATTTTTTTCCATCTTCCCTTTATTTCTTTCTTTCTTTCTTCCTTCTTCTTCCCATCCTTCCCTGAATCTAACACTTCCTCATTTTCCTTTTAAATTCAACTCTGCTGTGGCGACTTCACATTTGAAGAATGTATCGTGATAAACTTCAAATTATCATGATTTAATTTATTCAGTTTAAAATTTGTTATTAGTAAACCCATCAACAAATTTTGATGTATGTTATTGTTTAAGGTGGATTGATGATTGTTTATTGAATGTTTTTATTATGAGTTAGGTTGTATTTGGGTTTGATAGTAAGAGATGAGGATGTCGGTGGCTGTGTTGAGCTGAAAATGAATGTCGATCTGTGTTGATGTAAAGATTGAAACGATACGATCGATCTAGATATTTTGGTTTCGAGAACCAAAAAGCCCAAATAATTTTTTTATTAATTTTCGAGGTCGTTTCTGACGTTGCAAGTGGCATCAGAAGTATTATACCGATGTAGGAATTGCCATCATGCAACAACCATCATGTTGCACGACGGTGCTAGAGACACAATGTTGAATTTAACCATCGTTAACACATCATTCATGCGCTAGTGTTTAATAATTAATATTTTTGTGGGTAATATGTAAATATAACCCTATATGTTGGAGAAAGTGCAAATATAACCATGAGTTATTTTTAGTGCAAATATAACCCTAACTATTATACATATGTGCAAATATAACCCTAACTATTATACATATGTGCAAATATAACCCTAACTATTATACATATGTGCAAATATAACCCTAAAGCCATTATTCCGGCATTGACTTACCAGGGTTATATTTGCACTTTCAATTATCGCAGGGTTATATTTGCACTTTCATTATCGCATAGTTATATCTGCACTTTCATCAATTATATAGGATTATATATGCACTTTTCTCTATGTTTTGTAGTTGTGGACTGTTGGGACTTGAGAGTAGATACGTAGAAAAAATATTATGTAGTTTAGTACTGATTAAATTAATAGAAATTTTACTAGGTATACTGAATACCTTGAAAATAACATTTGTGTAGTTCGAATTGTATTCCCTCCGTCTCAAACAATTCTACTTTCTTTTTTTGTATGTCTCAACCAAAGGTTTCTATTTGGACTATCTTCTTATTTTGATGAAGAGTTGTTGCTGGAAGTTGGCTAGCACATTCCAATCTGCCACTTCTCCAACCACATCAGTATGCATGAATGTTCGTGCAAAATGTAATAGGAATCTTTAGTTAGGATGGAGGGAGTATAGTTTTCTGGAAAAAAAAATACCTAATGATTTTATTTCGGGTTGGCAAGCCAACGAACTAGGTGCTATGGGACGGTATTTTTGAACACCCATAGGCCGTAGTTTACGTTTGTGTATAACCATTGTTTTTTAACATTATTATTTGAATTTAAATAAAAAATTGAAAAAAATAATATATGATTTTTAAAAGTATGATTCGATTTTAGATTTATTAAAGGTCTACCTAACTAAATTGATTTCAGTTAGAGTCCATCTCTTGAAAGACGGTGTTTCAATAAGCCATGGAAAAATCAGCTTTAAAGTGCAAATTAGAAGAAATGAAGATAAAATTTTCGGGTTGCATAAATCGAGGTATAAACTTTATAACTGATACACGTTGCATAATAAATTTTCAATATTGCAAGTAAAACCTTTTACCTTTTATTATTTTAATTAAATACCGTCTTTCCATAAATATATGGAAAGACACCCTTTCACAAAACTTTGCTTTTCAATTAACCCATATATTTAAAAATCGAACTAATATCCATTCCTGTCTACTTTAATATCGTTCAAGACTGATCCAGGGAGAATGACCACAAAGGTCCGATGCTGTTTTGAGCATAACTTTTACGTCCGGAATCAAAATCAGGCGATTTCAGTGGCGTTGAAACCGTCTCGACGGGGACCCTATCAACGACCTGTACAGTCACTCTTTTTTCCGGTTTGAGGTCGTTTAAGGCCTCAAAATAATAATTTACTATTTTTGAGTGTTTTCTAATTTTCGTTTAATTTCAAAATTTAATAATTCCGAATTTCCTTTTTTATTTCTTCTTTTTTTTCTTCTGATCAGTTATTGATGAGCTCTTGTATTTTCAGATATTTCATCTTTCATAATAATATTTTTCGAGAATAATTTTCTTTATGATACATTTCAGAGCCAAAACCTAGAGTTTGTGCTTACAACCTTTTATTGTTCTGTAAGATAGTCGGATCATAAACTTTATAACTATTGCACGTTGCATAATAAATTTTTGATACTACAACTAAAACATTCCCTATGTTGTGCGGAGCTGAGCATCTTCTATTCACTGGGATAAAGCTTTTCCTCTGCAGGGGCCTTGTGCACAGTAAACCTCTGCGGGCGGTCGTCCGTCGTCATAAAGACTACAGAATGTTCTTGTAAATTATGGTCAATACGAGGTATATAAGCAGTGATTTCGAATCCAGAGGTTAATCGTACTCTGGCAACTTTACGTAAGGCAGAGTTTCATTTTTAGAGGACGGAACTACTTTTGTAACGCCTATCAGTATGAAAAATAGAATTTTAGATTCAATTCAAAAGAATGCCGATCTAGCTTCAATTGCTTCAGTTGGAGCTGCTGTCGGTATTGAAACACTTCCCGTGGGCCAAGGAAGAAGTTTTATAAAGCAAGCACCTTTTTCATCCCTAGTCAAATCAAATAAGGGGTAGGACGCAGTTCTTAAGCAGAAGAGTGACGAAAAATGGTAAACGAAATAAAGTAGAATTGGAAGTAAAGTAAGAAGGAAAGCGGCTAGTCCTCGAAAATGCCTCAAGGTGGGGTTTAAATATTGGGAAAGACCGTATTTTCATAGGCATATTGGGAATAACCGTCTTTCCATATGCCTTATAGAAAGATGGAGTTGAATTGAATTATAGAAAGGTAAAAATTTTTAGTTGCACTATTAAAAATTTATTGTGCAGCATATAGTAGTTATAAATTTATGATCTGATTAAAGCAACTCGAAAATTTTATCGTAATGTCTTCTAATTTGCAATTTAAACCTTGATTTTTTTTATAACTTATGGAAATAACATCTTTTAAGAGACGGACTCTTTACCTTTTTACTATTTTAATTAAAGCTCATCTTTCCATAAATATATGAAAATAATATTTTTCTCAAGACTTTGCTAGTATATATATGGGTAGGGTTCTATAACATCCTTATTTTTACACCTATTTTAACACCGAATACAGTCCCTTCATCTACTCTAATCTCACCCATTGATTAATCTAATTTTATCTAACTAATTAAAACTAGTAAAATGGAATTTACTGACCTCTCTTCGCGTCTGAAACTAAACCCTCGCCAATCTTATCACCTGTGTCTCCGGCGAACAGGTTAGAATACCTTCACGGAGCAGTAACGGAGCTCTTCTTGAATCAGTCACAGAGCTTTTCCTCGCATCTCCGACAAGAACACCGCCACCAACGGAGCTCTTCCAGTAGACGCACTGTATTTTTATCAAAAGGTATTCTTTGGAAATTGCTGATGTAGGATCATAGCCAATTTCTTGCTGCATATTTATGAAATGATTTGATTGAAATAATTTGTCAAGAAAACTTTACATATTCCCCGCAACAACATACAAACTATTTTCTTGCTGCATGTGTACACAATTATTGTGTGTGTTTCTATTTTATTTTATTTAGTTAAAACCGTCAATGATGGGGATGTTTGGGAATCCAACCCTTTATATTGATCAGATTGACCAAATAGCTTACATTCAAGTGATCTTTACATCAAGGTATGAGATGAACCCATTTACCCCAAGGCGCTAAAACAAATATTACAATTTTAATCGAAAGCTTCAGTGGCAATAAGAGATGTTACACATAGGCACTAAATAAATATTACAATAATAATAAAAATTCTAAGTGATAATAAAGAGGGCATACAAAGGATGGAGGTTCCACTGTGTAGTTGTTTAGTACGTCGATCCGTAGTCATCAAACAAAATTATCAACTTGACATAGTATTCCACCTTTAGTTGATCACAGTAATAATAATTAGATTAGGGCACCCGGAAAATGATCCATCCACACTTATGATCCATATGAAGACAATAAAAATGAAGCAAATTAACACTCCCCAACTAAAAATCAGGAGGGTCTCCATTTAACCCATTCAGAACCTTTCACTAAAACTAGGAGATCTCGACCTACCATTTTAATTGCCCAAATAGTTTTTCAATCAGTGTATAGGAAATCATTGACAAAGTGCTAAATTGCCCCTAACCCACACTCAAAAGGATATCGATATAAAACGGTCTAAAGCCTTGTTAAACCGAATAAACGATCTAATTAGCCAAAAACATCCTAATGAGTTGAAATCTACAAATCTCATTTGAAATCTCACGTATGGAATCGCCAAAAATCAGTTATTCAAACGATTATGACTCGGATTTCTCCTATCTATCTTTAGATAACAAAAATAGATCTGATTTCAATGAAGAACCATTCGTAAACAAAAGTGCTAATGCTACAACCAATCCATAAATTGTTAAAGCTTCCATAAAAGCTAGACTAAGCAATAGAGTGCCCCTTATTTTTCCCTCTGCCTCAGGCTGTCTCGCAATACCTTCTACAGCTTGACCTGCAGCAATTCCTGACCAACCCCGTTCCTATAGAAGCAAACCCTACGGCCAAACCAGCAGCAATAACGGAAGCGGAAGGAATCAGTGGATTCATGATAAGTCCCCTCGTACAAAAAAATGGTTAATGATACAATCATCCAATGAATTAGAACTTTCTTATTACATTGCTAGAATTTGTCCAATTGAAATAACTAAAAACTTTGGGTGCAGAGAATTGAAGTAATAATATTATTGAACTGTTGGAACTCTTTCAATATCTATATTCCTTTCTATCCACAAACTGATTGATTTCTTAGTTTCGAACTAGAAAGTAAATTAGTAAAATCATGAAATTAAGAAAAAACATCCAAACATATAAATAGTCAAAGTTCGAAAGGGGTGGGAGGGAACAGGCTTACCGTCGAATAACTTTCTAAATTCATAGAATTAGTGCGTAAATGAAATATATCTATATATATCTTTAGTTCATATATAAAGTGCATATATAATCAGGCAATATTGGCTATTCCACATAAATGTCTTTCTTTCATAATGAAAACTAACCACTCATCTTACATTCATATAGTATTTGAGAAGCAATTAATAAAACATATGTGGGAGTTGACTTAGTTATAGCCCATTCAGTTGCATATACCTACCCTTTCCTAACCAACCGATTTGTTTTGAATTCTACTTTTTTGAAAATTATTTCCCCTTCCTTTTTTTATCATTCTTACACTAGATTAAATCTAAATCGATAAATTGATTAGTCCAAATCATTAGATAGAAATAACATTATTTGATTGATCTAAATCTAAGTTCATGCATTTTGTTTTTTATTATATTACTATTTTGAGAAAAGTGCATATATAACCCTATATAATTGATGAAAGTGCAGATATAACCCTGCGATAATGAAAGTGCAGATATAACCCTGCGATAATTGAAAGTGCAAATATAACCCTGGTCAGTCAATGCCGGAATAATGGCTTTAGGGTTATATTTACACATATATATATATATATATATATTAGTTAGGGTTATATTTGCACATATGTATAATAGTTAGGGTTATATATGCACTAAAAAATAACTCATGGTTATATTTGCACTTTCTCCAACATATAGGGTTATATTTGCATATTACCCTACTATTTTCGTTTGGTCAATCGGTTGACCAAAATCAACCAAAATGGAGAATCTTTTCTTTCTCTTCACCCTTTGCTTTGTTATTTTATTCTATTTTTATTTTTTCTATTATTTTCATATTGTGATATATTGAATAATGAAATATAGATTGTGAGGTATGATATGGGACGAGGAGGAATTTTAGGAAAAATATCTTTTTGTTGATCTCTTTCCGTTTTTAGGCAACCTTATAATAAACT
Source organism: Rubia yunnanensis (assembly GCA_037428765.1). Taxonomy (NCBI): domain Eukaryota; kingdom Viridiplantae; phylum Streptophyta; class Magnoliopsida; order Gentianales; family Rubiaceae; genus Rubia; species Rubia yunnanensis. The sequence continues at coordinate 25,643,848 of CM075062.1, read as the reverse complement.
CATTTTTAGATTACTATATATTGTAGTCTATGGCATAATTGTATATTTCCTAACGAAATTAGCTTGAACCATACGTTAATGTATATATATATATATAAAGATTATTTTAATGATGGTCCTCCATGGATTTCCCCATATAAGCCGCAGCTAAAGTTGCAAAAATAAGAACTTGAATACCACTTGTAAATAATCCAAGGAACATAACAGGTATAGGAATCACTGAAGGTACTAAAGAAACAACAACAACAACAACTAATTCATCAGCTAAGATATTCCCGAAAAGTCGAAAACTAAGCGATAAAGGTTTTGTGAAATCTTCTAAAATATTAATGGGTAAAAGTATTGGAGTTGGTTGAATATATTTTTTGAAATAACTTAATTCCTTTTTGCTAAGACCCACATAGAAATAGGCCGCTGACGTGAGTAAAGCCAAAGCAACTGTAGTATTTATATCATTCGTGGGTGCAGTTAACTCCCCATGAGGTAGTTGTATAATTTTCCAAGGTAAAAGCGCTCCTGGCAATTAGAAACAAAAATAAATAAAAACATAATTCCAATAAAAGGAACCCAAAGGCCATATTTTTCTCCAATTTGGGTTTTACTGATATCACGAATAAATTCAAGAATATATTTGAAAAAATTCTGACCCCCAGTCGGAATGGTTTGTGGATTCCGAACAGCTAGAGCAACCGAACCTAATAAGATAGCAATTACAAACCAAGAAGTAATAAGGACTTGGTTGTGGACTTGAAATCCACCTATTTTCCAATAGAAATGTTGGCCTACTTCCACACCAGATACATCGTATAAACCTTTTAGTGTGTTTGTTAGAACATTCATATTGACCTCGGAAAAATCAAACTTTAAACAAAATAATTTTGATTCAACATTCAACCATCTCTTTGCCTACTTATATCGGATATTTTTGAATACCAACTAAGATTTTGAATACTAACTAATCATAAAAATATCCCCAGTTATTTTTATCTCTTTTTGAAATTTAAAAATCATAACCGATTATATAAATAGCATAAATCTATGTGGTTTAAGTTATTTATCTTATTATTAATCAAGAGTTCCTTATATAGCTAGAACGACCCTCACAAATCGCGAACACAAATTTGTTAAGAATTAATCGGATTGAAGTGATTACGTCATCATTAGAGGGAATCAAAATATCTGCCAAATCAGTGTCACAATTTGTATCGATTAAACAAATTGTCGGAATTCCTAAGGTAATACACTCATGCAGGGTCGTATATTCTTCGTGCTGATCAACGATGATTAGAATATCGGGTAACCGTGTCATATATTTAATGATAGAATTACTGAACCAAGTAAAATAAGAAAAAAATTGTTGGAATTCCTGAAGTAATACACTCACGCAGGGTCGTATATTACTGAACCAAGACAAGAAAAAATAAAGTAAAATAAAACCAAGTAAAAGACAGCAAGAAAAGAGAAAAAAAAAGAAAGAAGAAGAGTCAAACTCTGCTCCGGCGTGGAGTATTTCGAGCGGGGCATTGGTTGTAAATGATAGACCTTGCGGCGGCGCGTAGCCTAAAATGACCGCGCGTGGTCATCATCTTCAGTGATTTCTTTCTACACTAGGTCGAAAACTCCCATCTGAACAGTAAAGGCCGATATCATGAGTGGCCACCGGATCTGTGTTGTCGAGAACTTTGGATCTGAAAGCTTCCACCAAGGGTGCCGGTCGTGACTTGAAGAGCTCCGGTAAGGTGTCTCCTCATTAGCGGCCACTACGTGGCTGCCGTAGCTACAACCAACCGCTACCTTGGTGGTTTTCACCGCCCGGGAACGAAAGTGGATGCCGGATCGAAGCGAGATCGGAGAAGGTTTACATATTTGGTCGCCGGATAATTTCGAATCACCGGAGAGAGTTTTGTGGAAGAGAAGGAGAGGTAATATATTAAGCTAGTGTTGAAGGGGGGAGGTGGGGGGCTGCCGGAAAGAATGAGCAACGAAAGCCCCCTTGGTTGTGTTTAGGGTTTGAGGTTTTTTCTCGATAGAGAGAGTTTTGTGGAAGATTGGAAAAGTTGCTTTTGGTATTCAGCACCGATGCAATTATTGTGTGTGTTTCATGAAACAGTTTGTTTTCTTGTTGAATTTTAATTTGAACTTATTCTGTATAGTGGGTATAAACTAATTTTTCTGCCTTGATGATGTAGACAATTATACTCCCTCCGTCACAGGTTAAACTGCACACTTCACTTTATGTCACTATTCACTGTCCAACTTTGACCACATATTTAAATAGATGTATAAACAATAATATTATCATATGTTATATGGTTGGATTCGTAGTAATAAGTAATTTCTAAAAAGTAACTTTTTGTTTGCCGTTTTTATACGTAGTTAAACATATTAACGGTTAGACAAGTTTCTTGACGAGCGTGAAAAATATTCTGTGCTATTTAACTTAGGACAGAGGGAGTAAATATAATGGAAGACGTAGGAATTTTAGAATTGTCCATGTCCTCTGAAAGAGGTAGGTTGCATTTTTATAAATTTATATACAAAATTTCATTTGATATACTTTCGTTGAACTATCAATCGAGAATTCTTATTTAGAAATTATTGACACAATAGAATTGGAAGTGTTGGATGAGAGTAATGGGATGAACGGTATTATAACAACTCCCATTATTGGAACTTGAATGTAGAATTCCGACCAAAGTTATTGGAGACATTGAATAAAAATCTTTTGTTGGACAAAAAATTGAATCGATTATAACTGCTAGAGATTATTACGAAAAATATGGAGAAAGTAAAGGATTATCAATGGTCCAGAGATCTTCTAAAAGAACTCGGAATAGATGCGATGAAATCATATCAGTTCTTTTTGTTTGTTCTCACTATGGGTTGTATGATAGAAAAGTTAATGAGAGTCTGCCAGTACAAAATTGCCGTCTAAAAGCTTCAACGATGAGAGGAGGATGCATGGCTAAAATGGGGATTCTTCTTTGTGTTAAGACAAAATAGTGGTTGGTTCGACAATTTGAGAATGATCAAAATCATGCTCTTGTGCCAACTCCAAATAAAATGCTTTTGAAAACAAGTCGAACTAAATTCCCTGAAGGAGCAAAAGTTTTGGTTGAGTTGTTTAGTTGTTTAGTTGAGAGAATCTACCTATAAATAAAGTAAACTCTATTCTTGGAGGAGATGTACTGGGACTCATTGACCGAGCTTGTTGGAATCATCTTCGTGATGTTCGTCAGAAATTAGATATCGGAGATGCTCAATGGATGTATATTTACTTTCAAAGAAGACATGTACAGAACCCTTAGTTTTACCATGCCATTCAATGTGATTGAGAAATAAGAGCTGTTAATTTCTTTTGGGTTGATGTAAGGTTCAGGTTATCATATCAGCAATTTGGAGATGTTGTGACATTTGATACCACCTACAAAACTAACAAATATAGTTTGCCTTTTGCTCTTTTCACGGGTGTGAATCACCATTTCTATACTATACAATTTGGATGAGGAATATTGCAAGATGAGACCGAGGCAAGTTTCTGTGTGGTTGTTTGAGATTTTGAAAGAAGCAATGGAAATAGTTTCTCCAACATCTCTGATTACCGGCTCGGCTCCACAATGAGAGCAACAATTCCCAAAGTATTTTTGAATACACGTCCCAAACTATGTTCTTGGCATATTAAAATGAAGTTTGGAGAGAAACTGCGACATCTGTATTTTAAAAATCCAGCTTTCAAGAAGGAGATGAAACAATGTCTCAAGTATACGTACATAATTGCAGATTTTGAGACAAAGTGGAAGGAACTAATGGTCAAATATGAATTAGAGAACAATTCTTGGCTTATGGGACTTTATGAAGATCGAGAATTGTGGGTTCATGTGTATAATCACACTATATTCTTTGATGATATGTGTGCTATGGGAATGAGTGAATGAGTTAATTCTTTTTTTAAAGATTATGTTAATAGTAGAACTAGTTTGAGAGAATTTTTCGAGAAGCTTTATCAGGCTGTTACGAGGATAGAGATCAGGGAGAGAGTAGAGGATCTCAAATCCGAACAGAAGTTTCATCTTCTTACCGATAAAATCTTTAGATTGAAGCATGCTTGTGACATATACACAAGAAACTTATTTAAAAAGTTCAGTTTTATGTGGCGTGATGTTGAATTGCATAGGGCCGATGCTCTGAACCCGACAAATATATTGTGAAATTCAAGCATGGAACAACAACCAATCATTGGGTGGTGAAGTTAAATTCTACCAATTTTGAGGGAAATTATGAATGTCATTATTTTGAGTTCGAGGGACTTCCATGTGTACATCTTATGAATGTGTTCTCTAAAATTCACGTTGATGAAATTACTAATTACTTCATTAACAAAAGATGGTTGAAGGGGGCAAACAGGTTCAGGGTGGAAGACAGGGTGAAGAAAAGTTTTGAGAAGCAAACAAAACCATGAGGTTTAGTCATCTTTGTCGAGAAGCTACTCAATGGGCATGTGTTGCCTTACAAACCCAAGAAGACTATAATTTATTTTTAGATGGTATAAGGGAATTGGAAGAAAATATTTCTCAACTTTCACTAGCTAAAGAAAAGAGTGAAGAATCTTTACTCGTGTCTTCATTAGAAGAAATTTCTAATGAACCTAAGATTCTTTTAGATCCTTGGGTATATCAGACGAAAGGAAGATATAAATAGACGAGGGAGAGTGATAAAGTCAATACATATGCCATGTACAAACGGCCAATAGAAGTGGCACAAGAGAAGAGGGAAAGAAAATGTGCTACTTGTGGAACTGCTCAAAATCATGACAAACATAATTGTCCAAAGAAAATAAAAGTGGATGATCAAGGTAATTATTTATGTATCTCAGACGGACATAATTTTCCAAAGAATATATTATAGCCCTCTCGGTTTCCTCTCATATACTCCCTCAATCCCATAATTATTGGCATATTTATTTTTTCACGGTCTTCAATGATCATGTTTGACCGTTAATATCTCTAGCCACATATAATATTTTCACATATAAAATTGATATTTAGAAAATAGATGTTAAGATAAGTGTTGGTATGCCTTGAATTTGGGCCGAATTGTGTTTTGGCCCAGTTTGTTAGGGTTTAGTGGAGACAATACATAAAGTGTCTCTCTTCTCTCTGTAAACATTAATTCTGTTCTGCACTTAGATAGGTAGAAATCTGGCCAATTTCTTGGTGTCTGTAACCTGCTGCCTATTATAGTGAATCTGTCTCCCGTGGATGTAGCCAAATTGGTGAACCACGTAAATCTTGTGTCTTGTTATTTTCGTTCATATTTTCTGTTCTTTCTCCATTTCGCACAACAAACTGGTATCAGAGCGGTTTCTTTTTCCGGCGATATCCGTAGTGGGTATATCGGATTCTGGGCTCATCAGATCGGGGCTAATCGGGGAGAAAGATGTCTGGGTTGAACGTGAAGATCGACAAGTTTACTGGGAGAAACAGTTTCAGTTTATGGCAAATCAAGATGCGAGCTTTGCTGAAACAGCAAGGTTTGTGGACTCCGCTGACGAAGGATTTCGCGAGCAGTTCTGGCGATGTTGTGAGTCTGGAAGAAAAGGCACACTCGACGATTATGCTTTGTCTCGCGGACGAAATCATCACTGAGGTCTCAGATCAGGAGACTGCTGCACAACTGTGGCTGAAGTTGGAGAGTTTGTATATGACGAAATCTCTAACCAACAAGCTGCTTCTGAAACAACGCCTCTTCGGTCTCCGAATGCAGGAAGGTACACAACTCAGAGACCATCTAGAGCAATTGAATACTTTGTTATTAGAATTGCGAAATATAGATGTGAAAATTGAAGATGAAGATGCTGCTTTGATTTTGCTAGTTTCTTTACCACTTTCGTATGAGAATTTTGTTCAGTCATTTATTGTTGGTAAAGATTCTGTGTCTCTGGAGGAAGTAAGATCCTCTCTCCATAGTAGAGAGTTGCGACATAAGGCAAACAGTACAGGTACAGAAAGCCAGGCCACTGGCTTGTTTGCTAGTGACGGAAACACAAAAGGCAAGGAAACCAGTAATAAGAAGAAGGGCAAGAAGTCATCTTCAAAGGGTCCCAAGGCCAATGATGTTTGTAACTACTGTAAGGAGAAGGGGCATTGGAAAAAGGAGTGTCCGAAGAAGGCTAGTAAATCTGGAAGTACATCTGGTACTGCTGTTGTGGCTGAAGGGGATTTCAGTTCTGAAGATGATTTTGCTCTAGCTGTTACTGGGCAAAATAATCATTCTAATGCGTGGTTTCTTGATTCTGGGGCATCCTACCATATATGCCCAAGGAGAGATTATTTCTCAACTTATGAGCAAGCTGAGGGCATCATTACTACGGCAAATGGTGTTGCGTGCAAGGTAGTTGGGATTGGTTCAATCAAGATCAGGACGCATGATGGTAGTTTCTGTACTTTGAACGATGTCAGGCATGTTCCATCGATGACAAAGAATCTGATTTCTCTTCCTACGTTGGATAGAAAGGGTTTCGTCTACTCAGGGAGTGATGGAGTTCTGTGTGTCTGCAAAGGTTCTAGGCTGGTTCTGAAAGGTGTTCTGCATGGTACTTTGTATTTTCTACAAGGTTCCACGGTTATGGATTCTGTTAATGTTGCATCTTCGGAGGTTCACCAGGATGATATGACTAAGTTATGGCATATGAGGCTTGGTCACATGGGTGAAAGAGGGATGCAGATTCTGTCGAAGTATGATCTTCTTGGTGGCCACAAGGTCAAGAGCTTGGACTTCTGTGAGCATTGCGTCTTTGGGAAGCATCACCGCAGCAAGTTTCCTAAGGCGATTCATAGAACAAAGGGCACATTGGATTACATCCATTATGATTGTTGGGGACCTTCCCGAGTTGAGTCACTGGGAGGTCACAGGTACTTTGTTTCTCTGATTGATGATTACTCAAGGATGACTTGGGTTATCATGATGAAACATAAGAGTGAAGCTTTCTCGAAGTTCAAGGAGTGGAAAGCTTTGGTGGAGAATCAGATCGGGAAGAAGATCAAGAGGCTTCGAACTGATAATGGGCTGGAATTATGCTCGTCTGAGTTTGATCAGTTTTGTAGGGATGAAGGGATTGCTCGTCATCATACAGTCAGGAATACGCCACAGCAGAATGGCGTAGCTGAGCGGATGAATCAGACATTGCTGGTGAGAGCGAGGTGCATGCTCTCTAATGCTGGTTTGGAAACGAGATTCTGGGCAGAGGCGGTGAATACAGCTTGTTACTTGATCAACCGCGGGCCTCACACAGGCATAGAGTGCAAAATACCTATGGAGTTGTGGTCAGGTAAAGTTGTTGATTACTCCAAGTTAAAAGTTTTTGGTTGTATATCTTATTATCATGTTAGTGATGGTAAGTTGGAGCCCCGAGCCAAGAAGGGTGTCTTTGTGGGTTATGGAGATGGAGTTAAAGGCTCCAGGATATGGTCTCCATCTGAGAAGAAGGTTATTCTGAGCAGGGACGTTGTCTTTGATGAAAATTCTTTGCTTAGATCTATGGTGAAGCCCACAGTTGTGCCAGAAACTAGTGGAGTTGATAAACAGGTGGAGCTTGAAGTCACTCAAGGTGAAAATAGATTGGAACAATTTGAGGTGGATCAAGAGCCACAGACAGAATCTGAGATACCGGAATCTCCACCACCAGATCCTCAACCATCAGGAGCTACAGTCCGCAGTTTAGCTCAAGACCGACCCAGGAGGGTTGGAGTTGGGGCGCCAAAGAGATATGGGTTTGAGGATATGGTGGGTTATGCACTGTCAGTTGCCGAGGAAGTGGATACTCAAAAGCCATCAACCTTCAGAGAGGCTACTTCATGTACTGATGCTGATAAATGGCTTGCTGCAATGGGAGATGAGATGGAGTCTCTTCAGAAGAATCAGACATGGGATTTGGTTCAACAGCCTCAAGGGAGAAAGGTTATCACTTGCAAATGGGTTTTCAAGAAAAAGGAAGGGATATCACCTACAGAGGGAGTCAAGTACAAGGCTAGAGTTGTTGCTAGAGGTTTCAGTCAGAGAGAGGGAGTAGATTACAATGAGATTTTCTCACCAGTGGTCAGACACACTTCCATCAGGGTGTTGCTAGTTATAGTGACACATCAGGATTTGGAGCTTGAACAACTTGATGTGAAGACCGCTTTTCTACATGGAGAGTTGGAGGAAGAGATATATATGACTCAGCCAGATGGTTTCCAAGTTCCTGGCAAGGAAAAGTATGTTTGCAAGTTGAAGAAGTCTTTGTATGGACTTAAGCAGTCTCCGAGGCAGTGGTACAAGAAGTTTGACAGTTACATGCTTCGGCTGGGATATACGAGGTGTGCTTATGACTGTTGTGTCTACTACAGTAGGTTGAGAGATGGGTCATTCATCTATCTGGTGCTTTATGTAGATGACATGCTGGTAGCCGCAAAGAGTAAGCACGAGATTCAGAAGTTGAAAGGACTTCTTAGTGCTGAGTTTGAGATGAAGGATCTGGGTGTAGCTCGGAAGATACTAGGAATGGAGATTCTTAGGGATCGAAGTCAGCGGAAGCTTTTCTTGTCACAGAAAGGCTACATTCAGAAAGTGTTGGCTAGGTTTGGCATGTCTACAGCCAAGCCTATAGACACTCCTAGTGCTGCAAATATTCATCTCACCACTATGTTTGCTCCTCAGTCAGACGAGGAGAAGAAGTATATGTCTCGGGTTCCTTATGCCAGCGCGGTGGGGAGCTTGATGTATGCTATGGTTTGCACGAGGCCAGATTTAGCACAGGCAGTCAGTGTTGTGAGCAGGTTCATGGGGCAACCGGGAAAGGAACATTGGCAAGCTGTGAAGAGGATTTTCAGGTATCTTAGAGGTACGTCTGATGTGGGTCTCATTTATGGAGGTGATACCGAGTGCTTAGTTACAGGCTACTCTGATTCTGATTATGCTGGTGATGTTGACACGAGGAGATCGATGACTGGTTATGTATTCACTTTGGGAGGTTCTGTGGTTAGTTAGAAGGCGACTTTGCAACCTACAATGACATTGTCTACTACGGAAGCAGAGTACATGGCTCTGACAGAGGCTGCAAAGGAGGGAATATGGATGAAAGGGCTAGTTAGTGATCTTGGTCTACATCATGATCAGGCTACTGTGTACTGTGACAGTTTGAGTGCAATCTGCCTAGCCAAGGATCAGGTCCATCATGAGAGGACTAAGCATATTGATGTCAGATATCATTTCCTGAGGAGTGAGAGGAGAATCAGGGTGAAGAAAGTGGGAACTGCTGACAACCCCGCTGATATGTTCACCAAACCTGTTCCACATAGCAAGTTTCAACACTGTTTGGACTTGCTGAACATCAGAGCTGATTAGGTGCTCTATGGGCAGTCCCGGGAGTGGAGGGATAAGTCTGCTCATCTGGCACTGTAATGGTGCGTCTGGAGTTTCTGCTTTGAGGATTCAAGTCAATGTGGAGATTTGTTGGTATGCCTTGAATTTGGGCCGAATTGTGTTTTGGCCCAGTTTGTTAGGGTTTAGTGGAGACAATACATAAAGTGTCTCTCTTCTCTCTGTAAACATTAATTCTGTTCTGCACTTAGATAGGTAGAAATCTGGCCAATTTCTTGGCGTCTGTAACCTGCTACCTATTATAGTGAATCTGTCTCCCGTGGATGTAGCCAAATTGGTGAACCACGTAAATCTTGTGTCTTGTTATTTTCGTTCATATTTTCTGTTCTTTCTCCATTCCGCACAACAATAAGTCTAACAAAATCTCACATGATATTTTTATTATACATATATGAATTTATATTTAAGGTCAAAGTTTACCATGTTTAAATTTTAAAAAGTAAATAGGTCAATAATCTTAGAACAGAGGGAGTATATTTTAGGATAATTTTCATTCTCAAGTACCTTGGATGCATAGAAATTTTCTCAAAGATTGAATAAGATATTGGGTTCGCTGCTAGGTGATGATGGAGCCATATTAGTTGGTTCAGTGTAGTGTAATGGTTTTCTAAGAGATGGATGGTGAATAAGAAACATGATTTTAGTGGTATTATTTGTTCCAAGTTTTCTAAAAGAGCATTGCATGTGTTTCAAGTTTTCTGATTGTTGAGGAAGAAGGCTTCGTGGTGATTGTTGCATGCAGCGTATGCTTTTAATGCATATCATATTGTTTTTGTGTACGCATTGAAAGAGCTGCGGAGTAGAGTCTCTTTTATAGTCAGTTTGAAAGAGCTGCATGCAGCTGATGCTTTTATTTCATATCATGCTGTTTTTGTGTATGCAATTTGAAAGTTACACCTGAACCATGGGCGGAACCAGTGGTATGCGGGGTAGGGCTCCATCCCTACCTGAATCGTCGACCAAAGGTAGTTGTGGTGGAAGGATTAGGTTTCAGGTGACTTTGCCTGTCTTCCGGTGAGACTGCTCGGAGAAGAAGGCCGTGCTGCGGTCTAATTTTTTTGGCCCATGAACTACTAAAATGACATCATTTTCACGTAAGTGAAACGACATCGTTTCACCAGTACTAAAGGCAAAAAAATAAAAATAAAAATATTAGTTTTAAGGCTTAAAAAGATTGGGCCATTTTTCCAATCAAATTTCAGATTGGGAAAACGGGGAAGAGAAAGGGCAATGGCCAAACACAGCTCCACTCCACGCCTCCGCCTCCTGCCGCCGGACGTCGCCGTCGTCCCGCCGTCGCAGCCGACGCCGATGCCACGGCCCATCACCGTCCAGCCCTCCACCGTTCAGTCTCTCCTAACAAAATTTTCTGGTTCCGCCACTGACCTAAACCATCTTTGAACATGCAAGTTGCATATTCAATCTTCTTCTCTTTGCACTACATTAGTTGAATGAAAAAAATAACGCTGCTGCACTACGTGATCATATTTATTGAATTCAGTATCAGTACAGACGTGCTTATATTTATTGAATTCAGTATCAGTACAGACGTGATTATATTTATTGAATTCAGTATCAGTACATATTGCTGCTAACTATGACTTGTTTCCTAGATTCTGATATCCAGACTGAGCTGGTTGGTCCAAACTGAGGCAGACACGGGGACTTGATCCAATTGTTCATGGTCAAGCGAAATCAGATGTAATTGTGCATCATTTTTTATTTTTTTTCCTGCATGTTATTTAGAGGACACATTCCATGAATGCGTCCTCGTATTTTTTATTTCTTTTAACAAATTTATTAAGAGGACGCATTCCATGAATGTGTCCTCGGATTTTTTTAAAACAATTTTATTAAGATGATGCATTCATAGAATGCGTCCTCAATTTTTTTAAATTTTTTTGTAACGAATTGTTTAGAGAACGCATTACCCTCATGAATTTATTTTTTTAAATAAACAAATGTGTTTATTTTATATTTTTAAATTTTTTTAAATACTGTTTGAATTATACTTTTTTTAAATCAGTGTTATTAAAAACGGGTATTGAATTTGACATGTATATTATTACTGTACATAAATTTTTTTTAGTCCCACATTTTATTAGTAAAATATATAAATTGTAATTTTTATCAGTAAAATATATAATTTGTAAATTATTCTTTATATTTTTTTTGGGTGAATATAGTGTATTCGTAGACTCGTGTTTGTTTTATGTTATTCTAAAAATAACAGTAATATATAGTAGGAATGAATATAATTATACATAAATGCACAATATGTGGAGGAGACGTGTCAAACGTAAATAAATGAGTGCTAAATGTCATCGTGTAATCTACTAACGACGGCCTCTGCAAAGCTTTCCACCTGTTCCACATGGTGGAGGACGTATGGTGCGGGATGTGCGTCGTGGGACGACCATCTCAGGAGAAAAATGGATGGCGTCATCTGGCGCTCCCTCTGTAAAATCCTCCTGCATATCATCTTCCGTGTTCTGCCATGAACTATGCTGACATGTGCAACACCACCAGTATCTAATGGAGCAGCATGCGACATGTATTGATGACTCGCAGTGGGAGAACATATGCCGTGAAATCTGTTGTAGCCATGTCAAACTGTGAGGATCCACCATGTGACGGTCCGGCATGACTAGGAAGGGGTGTAAGATATGCATTGAAATCAGCCGTAGTAGTGTCATACTGTGATGGTCCACCGTGTGATGCTCCAGCGTCTGTCGGACACGCATTTGAAGTTCCAGCTTATGATGAACCAATGTGGTATGTATGGGCACGAGCACGCGGTCGCCGACCACCCTGTCGACCAGGTGGAGCTGGACGGTGGCTTCTAATGCTAGTGTAACTCACACCCGGTGGAGGTTCGTCACAGTGCACAAATGGCTGGTGAAACTGCAGTCTGGAGGGTTCATGTGCATACTGTAGAGTACGGGTGGCAACATCGCGTACCTTCCTGATCATGTTCGTGATACGTGGGGGACAGTCATCCAAATTCGTATCCAACATGATTCTCATCTGAGACATTGATTGCAACTACAACAATGAGGTGAATATGTTAGTTAAATAATATTGAGGAAACATATAGTATTAATTGTGAAAACTAGTAGACATTAAGGAAATACCGTATACTCCAGAGTAGCCCCATCTCCATGAAAACCCTCTGCAATTGTTTCGCCCCGGCCTGGCTGATCAACCAGGGTCACTATTCTCCGAAAATACCACTCCATGTATTCTCGACTGAGTGTGTACGGATCCGCTAGCCCTTGCACATAAACTTGTCGCTGTCCTCGATGTTCCCAAGCATCGATATATCTTCTCAGTTCCACACGCCAATCCAATCCTGACCTCCCTCGACGGTCTCTAGTATGAAGTAGTTTTTGTTCATCCTTACTGACCAACTGGATGTGTATTGGCTAGATGAGGCCAAACTGCCTGAGAACACGATGTACGTGATGGTACTCCACGACATGCCAGCTAATGAGGTCAACAGACAATAGCCAGTTGTTGCTACCAGTCGTACAATAATGTGGGAGTTGTTGCACGACATCCTCTGTGTACGGCTGCCAAATAAACTGCAATAATAGGTAGGTCTTGTGGTTAGCTCTGAGAAACCCTTATAACCATTAGCTGAAGTTCAGGAAATTCGAATTTCAATATACCTGTCTGTCATGAAGAAATGTTAGCTGATCGCGGTACACTTTAAGTACATGCATAGGTAATTGGGATAAATCGTTCTGCGCTCTCCACCTGTTAGGAACAAAGTGAATACTATAAGTCATTCCTAGTAATTGCCTTGCAGTTAAAAAATTGACTCCCGACGAATTCAATACGTACCTGGAACCAACAGCACTCATTGTGGCGATCACTGGTAGTCGTCCGGCCGGACGGATGGGATTCGCTCCCATGCCCACAGCTGAAAAAAAGTTAAATAAAATTTAATATAATATATGAGGTCACGATCGACAGTATGTACAACTGACAAGATTAACTAACAATGTTACCTGTAGGAAGACCAGTGGTCCAGATATGGATTTCACTTGTGGGATGGCAGCGTCACATAAACACATGTACAAGTGTGCCAAAATGGCACCACCCCAATTGTATTGATGTGCTGCACCGAGGTCCATCAGTAAAGACAAATACAGCAAAGGGATAAGGTGTCCGGATGTGTCTGACAATAGCATTCCATCAACCAGCAGTAGAATGAAAACCCTAGCCCGTTGTTGACAATCTACCTCAGTAGCATCAACAGGGAATGGACTGTGTAACAAGTCTCCCAACCAGCTGGCCTTTATGCGACCTCCTCTGATAACACTCGCGTTCGGTGTAGCCCCTAGGTAGTCTCTGCATATTGTCTACCAGTCCTCTATGCATCGGCTAGTGTCCACTCCAGTAATAGGCATGTCATCAATCGGTAGACCCCATAATATGCCCACATCATGCAAAGTTATCGTAGCCTCCCCAATTGGCAGGTGAAACGTGTGAGTCTCAGGTCTCCAACGCTCCACTAAGGCTGTGACTAGAGAATGATCAATGTGCATTGGTGCGAAATCCAAAAGTCCTTGGAATCCAGCTTCACGCACGTAGCGCATGACTGGATCAGGGATTTGACCAGCCCAACAAGCCCCATCGCACCGCCTCACCTGCAGTGCCTCATCCTCTAACTGACCATTGTATAGAGCACGTGCATGGTGCTCCTGGTGCAGGTACAGTAATTCATCGTCAATGGGACCCGGATGATACATGGTGTATCCCTGCTGATAATCAGAATCACCTGGCAAAAAACCACAATCAAGCTTTCCAAATAAGTAACAAAATTACAAGTGCACTGATATTCAAACCAAATCGCACAGTAGCTTCAATTTAGACAAGTACACATAACTGTAAATATTCAAAATAGTCGAACACACAAATACCAAATGCAAACAACTGACACTAATCATGCCCTCGCCTATGGCGGACTCTGGAATCACCCGGCACCCTCTCATCCATTTGATTCTTTCTCCTTCTCTCTGTATACTTCCACGCCTCCTGTTGCGGAACTTTTCAATATTGGGAATCAGTCTCCAACTAGCACATTGCCATAGTGATGGATCTCGTAGAGGCATGAAACCCTGACTATATTGCTGCAAGTAGGTGGTCGTGTGATATACCTTGTCACATAGAGTAGCTGGGTAGTCACGCATATGCCTACAGACGGCCAATGCATGTGAACATGGGAATCGAAAATTTTGCCATTCACGACAAGTACACAACTTTCTCCGGTATTTGACCATGTACTGGCTCTTACCAATGCTGCCATCAATGGTCCTTGTCACAACCCTATAAGTCTGTGATGCAATCCCAAAAGCAATGACAATATGTCCTTGTGCCAACGTGTCTTGCTTCTGAAATTTTTTTCCAAATCCTAGAAGGGAACACAGACCTAAACATTTGAACATCATTTTAGAGTCAAGAAACAGGGACATCAATCCATAAAGAACTGTAGTGAATCTAGAAAGTACCTCCAATTCGTGGCATCCATTACCCTTTTAGCAAACATTTCAACTGTTCGCTCGAAGGTTGCTTTGACACACGTAGTTATCGGGAGATGTCGTGCGCGCCTTAAATAGTTGTTGAAGCTCTCTGACAAATTGGTTGTTAGAATTCCCCAACGTCGATCACCCTCATTAAATGCAAGGCACCACTTACTTGTATCATGTTTTACCAACCATTCCCAAGCAGACGGTTCGATGCTCTCTAACTCCTCCTTGTACTCCCTCCATCTGCTCTCTCGTTTGGCACCACCAAGCTTCCAAACTAGAGTCTTCAGAAGCGCATTCTTGAACTTCCCACTGTCAGCACTAAGGAAGCTTGATTGAAAATGACGTAAACAAAATCGGTGGTATCCAGCTGGTTCCCTCCATTCGTCTGTCCGTCTCATTGCATTTAAAATTGCATCATGGCGATCAGATATAATATAGATTGGCCAATTATCACCACTTACCACGTGGATACGTAGTCTCCGCATGAACCAGTCCCAACTCTCATTTGTTTCACCGTCAACAATGGCATAAGCAATGGGGAGTATGTAGTCGTTCGAGTCATGTGTCATGGCAACTAGCATTGTGGCCTTGTATGCACCTCTCAAATGAGTGCCATCCACGCTAATCACTGGCCTGTAGTGGCGAAATGCATCGATAGCCTAACCAAATGCCCAGAAAATGAACTTGAATTTCTGGCACCCACGCCCATGTATTCTATCGGGTACATCTGCCCACTCAACAACGGTGCTTGGATTTGCCCTGACTAGATCATCCATATATGTCGGTAACTGTTCGAAGGATTCCTCCCAAGTTTCGAACACCAAATCAATAGCCTTCTGTCGAGCATACCACGCCTTCTTATAGGAAAGGGTCCCATTAAAATCCATCTTCACATGTACTTGTACATCTTTCACCGTGTAAGAAGGGTTAACGTCAATATGGTGGTGAATTGCACGGGCGATCATCAACGATGTCAGGTTAGTGTTACCCGTCGATCGACCAGCCCTAACACAAGCATGACTACTTGCCCATTTGGTGATCTCCCACAGGCCATGCGAAGCCTTTTAGCTGGCTCTAGCAACCCATTGACAATTTTCGGTTCCTTCAATCACATCCTTACATTTTGCATACCATGTGTGTGACCGGATCTCCATGACTCTGTGTTTCCTATTCATCATGGAACTCCACCTTGAAATAGCTTCTACCAATTCTGGCTTCGTCCGGAATCGCATACCCAATTCCACTTCGCCAATCGCTTGAACATAACGAGTAAATTCATCACCACAATTTGTCAGGTCATAGCCATACTCACCAGGGCCCCCATAATCCCTAAAGTAGCCCTCCGTATCAGGATTCGCCAAATTACGAAACGATGGGGGTACAATGTTCATGCACACCACTTCTTCATCTTTGCCCCCTGAATTCGAATCAGTTGATAAGGAATGATCATTTTCACTGCCTTGTCCAAGTTCCCCTTCCTCATCATCCCCATCGCTCCCAACATGACCGACAACATACTCGACAATTTCACCCACATAATCATCATCGAACTCATTCAGGTCCCCATCATGGCCACCATATATACCACCACTTGTGGACGGCTGGGCGCAATCGATGTGAACATACGCATTGGGTTGGCTGGACTCACCAACGACAAAACCTTGGCAATCAACAGGGGATGGTAAGGTTGGCAAAGGTGTACAGTTCTGCATGTTCCTCAACAACGACACGAAAGTGCCCGAACTAAGATCACTCGCATGGTCAGTAGTGCTTCTCACATTATTCAGAATGATGTACAACTCTGCTGAGGACAAGGACATTCGCTCAACAATGTTGAAGAATGTCGCGGTTGACTCGTCATTTTCCACATTGTAACACCGATAGTATATGGCCAAACCAATCAGCTCAGGACAACAGTAATATAATTTCAACTGAAACCCCCACTAGCAATACCAAGCCTTGTAAAAATTAAATGAACTAGCTCGGAGTAGCTTAACCTCCTTTCCAGAGTCACGTTCCACTCCGGTATGGGAGGGTCATAATACACACCCACAGTCAAATCAAACTTAATTTGACCCCCTCTATACAGGTGCACAAGCAAAAACATCGAACTACTGCATTATACAAATAAATAACATATAATTCGATATTTATAACGACAGTACACTATTATGCTTTTTTCATTTCCAAACAATAGTACCACACTAATTAAACTATTACTACACCTTTATTGCAAACAATAGTAAACAAATCACACATAATCAATTCACATATATTCACTCTCTTTCAACAATTTTGTAGAATCAAGATACATAATCACTCAAACAATGTACAATCTTTAAAAACATTATCATCAACAAGAACTTTACAAGTACTTCATAAATAATATTTTACGCCTAATTCGATCGAAAAAAATAAGAGACCAAATCGCACATAATCAATAAACACATTCATATGATAATGAATTCTTTAAATACCTTTACAAGATTACAAAAATTTGCAAAGGGGTCAATGTCGGTCAATGGCGGTCAACGTCAGTCAATGGCGGTCAACGGCGGATCGAGAATGCTCGGGTTACGAAGTTCGAAAACATTTCACGATAAATAAAAAAACATACAACCAAACAACAATAGGAAAGCTAGAAAAATTACCCAACAACTTTGGAAACGAAGGGCGGCGACGAAACTCTGCCAATGACGGAGCAAGATGAAGAAACGGGTTTGGATTGCAGATGAAGAAAAGGGTTTGGATTATAGATGAAGAAGGCTGGGCCGAATGAAGAAACGGATGACTAAATAGTTGAATAAAGAAACGGATGGGCTGTATTATATACAAACCGAGGACGCATTGCAAGAATGCGTCCTCAAGGCTCACGTGTCCACCCTTTTCTGAATGCATGCAAAGAGGTCAGCCTTTTCTGAATGCATGCAAAGAGGTCAGGAATCTCTGGAAATTTTTGCACATTTTGCCCAGGGAGGACGCATTAGGACAATACGTCCTCATGCCAAGTCGAAAACATCAGGCGATCAATGCATGCAAAGTCAGTGCATGCAAATTCAGGGCTGGAAAAAAGTTTTCAGGGAGGACGCATTAGCACAATGCGTCCTCATCCAACGTGGATTTTAAAAATGAAATTAAACCGAGGACGCATTCCGGCAATGCGTCCTCTTCTTCCCCTGACGAAAAAATATATTAATGCACTGAGGACGCATTTTCCAAATGCGTCCTCGGGCATTCAGAACCAAAAAAAATTGGAAAACATAGAGGACGCATTGTGCTAATGCGTCATACACACTTGTATCCATGGCTAGACACTGTAGCCATAGATATAGAATTATTCCAAGCAGACACAAACCATTTTGTTTCATCCTTTTTGTTTGGATGAAAATTAGAGTTTCATCTGTTTTGTTTGGAAAACTGGTAAACTGAGTGGGGTGTGATACTCGACACTTTCACATCTAAAGGTCTCATCCACCGGGACAACGTTAGCAGCCAATTATTGTTTCATAGTAACTCAGACAATAACAGGGCAGCAACCAACACAAATATTATTAGGTGGTTGGGTTGCATTGCATGTAAAAACCAAAAAAATGGCCCCTTACATGGTTGTGATCTTGTTGTCCCACATTTCTAAATTGTTCAGATATGAGCAAACAAAACTTTCTACATTAATACTTACCATCATAGTTGGACTTAGATAGCTCGACCAACTCAATGGCGAATTTATAGCTTCAAATCGCCCATTGCAAGGTCCGATAGGGTCGCGGGAACTAGGTCACTTTGATAAGATAGCTCAGCTCATCAAGTGATCTGAATACTCCATAGTCTGCCTTGATTTCTCGAGCGGCGCCATCCTCTATGGCGACTTCCTCCTTCTTGCCTTCGGAGCAACAACACAATCCTTGAATCTGAAACCGACGAGTTGGTCATTTGTTAAGCCGGCTACCTGCATGAATGAGTAGATGACCGCCGGCCCACCGCATCTGAAACCCCTTCTTACTAGATCCTTGCTTATAACATCTTCTTTCGGGGTCTAGATAGGTATCTGGCAAAGGTACCAGAATCTGCTAACTGTCGGTCATGAATCCCCAGATGTACTTGTTGAATGACCCAAACTTATCTATCAACTGACAACAAGGGAGTGCTTGATTTGTATGTACATGATTTTTCAAAATTGGATGCAAGTGTGCATGTTGTCTGATTTGGACATCAGGGTGGAGAATGCATTCGGAGAATGCGTCCTCAATGACATTTTCTTTTTCTTTTCCGGTGGTGGCAGAGGAATTGGAGTGAATTG
This sequence comes from Rubia yunnanensis, assembly GCA_037428765.1. Lineage (NCBI taxonomy): Eukaryota > Viridiplantae > Streptophyta > Magnoliopsida > Gentianales > Rubiaceae > Rubia > Rubia yunnanensis. The sequence goes on along the minus strand of CM075062.1, from coordinate 25,624,597 downwards.
GTGTTCAATGTTCATTTACTACAAGAAAGTTTGGTTGAATTAAGCCAAGCACAATACAAATATACCTAATGCTCCATTAGTAATCAATCCAAGGACTCATTTACGACCTAGTTCATGCAACATGAAAACATCACTACCCACACTCTTGTTCATCACCTTCTTCATTTTTTCCCCTGCTCTCAAGTTCATCATCGGGCATAATTGGATGCTGGCTTTTCTGTCAGAAACTAAGGGAGAAAAACCTAATGCACGAAGAGTGTAACATGATGGCGTAATTCCTGTTGGTTACCCAAAATAACGGCTGGGTTGGATACGGGAAGGTAACGAAAGTAGCCAAGTGCTGGAACATCGCCTTGCAGACTGTAGCATGGTTCTGGAAATCTGTGAGGGAGCAAGTAGCAGCTAGGGTTCTTGTAAACGTGGCCAACAAAAAACCAAAAAGTTAGACGAAGAAAAGTGTTAGATGAAGAGGTATTCAAGGCAATACCTTTACCATCGAGGTAGACGTCCCTAAAGGTAGCTGGTCAATGTAAAGTAAGCAAGAGCATATTTTATCGGCTCATAAAGAATGAGAAACTAAGAAAACACAATTGAAGGCAGGCATTTTAGCACAGTTAAATTCAAAAGCATGTACAATGTCATACATCACGATAAAAAATGGTATCGGAACAACCCGCAAACTACAAACTATTACCCGACAAAGACAACCCACCTAGAACATGTCAGCATAGGCAAATAATTGTTGGAAATTGAGGATAGTATATAGCATACGTGTTGTCTGTCATTGATGATTATACCAACTCATGCGTTTTTAAGACTTTTCATCTACGTAATCTTAGTTTAATGAGATATATACAAATATAACTGTGTATATGCTTGAGTAAGTGCCAGTATATCCTAACTAATTGATGAAAGTGCCAATATAACCATATGACACCATTTCCGGCGTTGACCGACGTTGAACGCACATATAATAACCAAACCCTTTGGCCTAAAACCTAAAAGTGTTGGGTGATCCGCCTCCACACAGGATCATTAATTGTAGCTAATTAACCCAAGCGGAGGCACCAACGTCAAAGGGTTTCAAATTTAATAATTATATTTTGCACCCATTCTCACTGCTACGCTACCGATAAGGTAGTTAGCGGTAAACCTTGGGTTTGTCCACAGAGATGCTAGGGCCTAAGAGTCAATGATAACACAACCTCGTACAGATCATCAATCCGTACGAGTGAAAGGAATAGCTAGTAAATGCAAACAAATAGGGGTTTTCAAAATTTCAAATTATCAACTACAAAGCATAATAGTAAAAAGACAAGTAATCTATATAGCTAAGCACTCGAGGAACCATTGTGAGACATGAATGATTTAATGCTTCGATCCTTGTTTCATTCACATATAAGATTTACTAAACAACCTAATAGAGTGTTCACAACATGTGGTGTTGCCGATGGCATACACTTCCCCATACAAGTCATGTTGGATGCGCTCGCAACCCTCCATCGACACTGCCATCTTAATTAAGGGAGTACAACAAGATCTGACCATTGTTGTAGGTCTATTTCTCCCCCGTGTGATTATATCCTGGACTTCCACCACGAATGTGCTACTTCCCAAATGGTCATATTAATTAGGCCAAGGGTCGTAGACACCTTACAAATGACACTATGGTTTCGTATAGCCCTAGCTTGCTACTATACATTATCTCTACCAGTAACCTCTCGGACTACTTTACGTAATCAGCTAAGACTAGTGCGATGGCAAGTAAGTCAAAGCAATACTCGGGTCTCCCGTACAAACACTCACGCAGACACATCGTACTCTCTTACCTATTCTAACATCCAGGTTTCTCTTCCCAATGGGGCATCAATATTTACACCATACATGAATATAGCCAAAGTGTGTGCTTAATATGGTGAACTATTCATGCAACCCAAACATTCAAGAACAATCACAATAATATTATGAACACAAATATTAGGATGAATCTAATGAATCTCACATAAGCATATTAATCAAAACATGCCTACAATTTATCCCCAAGCTATGGAAACAACTTCATAGATATGGAATTCAAATATGAATTTGAATTCCACATCATAGGATCAAAACAAAAATAAAAGGAAAGAAAAGAAAATGAGAGAGTGTTTCTCTCTCTAGAGTTGCTCTCTTAATACAAGATTAACTCTAAAAATGATCTAACCTCTACTCTAAATAGAAAAGAAAAGAAAAGAGAAGAGAAGGAAAAAAGGAGAAGAACTCTAGAGAGAAGGTTCTCATCTTCCTTCTATCTAACTAGAGAGGGGAAAATCTACATTATGCCTACTTAGGTTTTTTTCGAAGACTACGGCTCCTATATCTAGTAGTAGATGATAGGGTCTAAAGATAATCCCAAAATAGCCCAAAATCAGGTCAAAATCCTAGTCACGTTTCCCTTTTATGACTGAATATTTCTTGAATAAACTGCTCAAATCTGTGAACCTTCTACAGCTGATATTTAGTGTGTTGGATAGAGCTCGGAAAGATAAATATTTCTATTTATGGTAGAGGGAAATTGGATGAAAATTTAGAGAGTTATGGCTAAAACAGTAAGAAGTCACCGCCTGGCGGGGACTGTCGCAAATGGCACGGTCTGCACCAGGTACTTGTCCGCACTGGCTTGAGCCGCTAGATCTGGTGCGGGGCACTTTGTGTCCTCTGGCATAGGATGCTGCATCTGGCATGGCCCACTACTTCGTGCTGGTGCAGGATGCTATATCTGGTGCGGTCCGGGCCAACGCCTTTGGCACGGGGCGCAAAATTTGGCACGGGCCATTGTATAAAAGCCTTGCTTTGCTCAGTTACTCGGCACGGGCTGTCTGATTCTCTACACCCTGCTAGCTGGTCTCAACATTTTACACTTGGAATGGCGTGGGCCATTGTAAATTGGCCAGTCTGCGCCATACTTAGCCAATTTTGAGTGGAGGTTGAAACATGTGCGTGTGGCCCTTGGCATTTGGTGTGGTCTCTGCCATAGCCTCATGCTAAATCATTTGGCACAAACCTTTGCTTTGTGCCGAGTCACTTGGTGCAACCTGTGGCGTCTGGCGCAGGTCGTTGGTGCCATCCATCAGCGGTCCGCACCGAGCCGTTGTACCTTGGTTGACTGAACTTCTTTCCTTCGCTATGGATGAACCGTTGGTCCAATTGGGAGTTCTAGTAGTCTATTTTATAGTGCTCAAGAAGACAAATCCAATGAAATCAATCTTGAAGGCTAATTCTTTTCAAATTGTTCTCACAATTTGGCGCAACTCATCGGACCCCGATTCACCATTTCTCCCTTGGCCTTTTTGAACTCCAATGCCGCCTATCTTTGGCTTCATCCTTCTATTACCATGATTTGATGTTCATGGACTTCATTTACTACCAATCTAGAGGTGAATGGCATTCAATCTCTTCTACCATCCTTGCTAATGGCCTTCAATCTCTTCTACCGTCCTTGCTAATGGCCTTCAATATCTTCTACCGCCCTTACGAACGACATTCACATAGAATATAACCAAAAAATACCCACGCGCAACCTACTGAAGATGATCACATAGAAGATCTAGGAGCTCCTGGATACAAGATGTCCATTAGTACTAATTAAGTCTACAAAATGCGGGATTTTGACAAGAAAATCAAACATGGCCGTCTAAACCCCTTGTAACGTAAACTTAACTAATACTAGCAATCCACCAAACAAAACAAGCTAAAACAATGCCGAATGCAATAGTTACCGCATGTAAAATGAAGCAAATCATTGGGGTAGTTTTTCCCTCAAACCACCACCGGATCGCCACCAAGTTGCCGCCACCTTACCTCCACCCGGCCACCACCCCCACCCACTCGAGCTAACCTCGCCACCACTACCGTTCCAACCCTGTCACCACCACTCTTCCACCCCCACCATCACTCTTCCAGCCATTCCAGCCAACCCTGCCATTAGCGTTCCACCACTTCCCCGTCATCACCCTTCTAGCACCACCGCAGGTTCACTTTGCTTCGCCGTCGTGAAACCTTAGCCCACATATCGTCACCACTCTTACCGCTCGATGCTCAACCTTGATGCTCAGTCTCACCACCACTCCCACCCCTCTTCATTCCCCCGGCCACCCACCACGGAAACCCTAATGCCACCCCTCATCCCGGAAAATCTAATGCCACCCCTCGTCAAACCTAAGGCACCTCACCAGTCACCTCACCTCCACTGCGCCACCCACTAACCCACCTAAACCACCACTCGCCCCTCTCCCCTGTGACCACTGCCAGGTCACCAACAACCCATCATCCACACCACACCCACCACCACGACCTCGCCCTCACACCACTGCCCACCCAAACCCAAGCTACCTCATCACCACCAAATTGCATCACCACCACTTCGTCGCACATCGAATCTGAATTCAACAATGGCACTAGAGAAGATAGATATACATCGGGAGATAGTGGAGAACGATAAATCGGAGAAAAAAGCATAGAAGGCACTGGACCAAATTGGAGAAGGAGAAATAAACAACAGAGAAGAAATAAAAATTACAAGAGAAGAGAATGAGAAAGGAATAAGAGAAAAGGATTTAGGGCAAAATAGTAATTTCATAGAATTCTGACCAAAATTGCCAGAATGAGTAGTTTTGCACTTTCACTTATTATCGAGGGTTATATTTGCAATTTCAAACACTGGAAGGTTATATTGACACTTATATTAATTGCTAGGGTTATAACCCTACCTACTTGAGTAAGTACTAGTATAACCCTCAAATATTTTTTAGTGCAAAACAACCCTAATTATATAATGAAAGTGCTAATATAACCCTCAGGAGTATATTCCGACATTGATGTACCATTTCCATCCATTAACCGAACAAATATGACTAAAATGTCATTTGGGTCAAATAAAAAATTTTAAAGACTTTTGCCCCGCTGTTATTCCACCACCACCTCCATTGTCTCACCACAATCACTGCTTCTTCGCCGCCGCTTCGCCACCATTGCCATCGTTGGTCCACTTCATCGCCGGTGATCCAGCCCAGCCCCCTCCCCCACCACCACCACCAAAACCCTAGCACCAGCAGCCACCACCCCACCACCCCACCACCCCCACCCATCTGTGCCGCCTACACCAGGCCACCCCCCACCCCCTAGCCCATCTGCAACCAAGCTCCACCTAGCCCCAATCGCGCCCCACCAAGCCCTGACGATCCTAGCCCAGCCTTATACCGAAACCCTAGCGGCGATGATCCTAGCCCAGCCCATCTCCGCTGCTTCATTCATTCCAGCAACAGTCTTTGTCAGCACTCCCTCCCAATTGATGAAAACACACCCAATTCTCGACACTTCTATCCCCACCACCACCTACCACCCACATCACCACGATTGCCATCACCCACCACCCCCAGCCAAGCCCTTGCCACTTCCACTCCCACCCCGTCCCCACCCCCGCCCCCGCCACCACCTGCCAACCTAACCCTCACCACTCCCACCAGCCCAGCCCCCGCCACTCCCATCCTCGCCACTATCCACCAGCCCCATCACCACGATGCTGGGTAGGTTCACAAAGCCATATGGTTGGTTTGAAAAATTGGAGAAGGTGGATTGTAAGGGTCACAACAACTCCAGCATAAGAAGAAATCGAAGAAACTAGGATTGAGCGACGACCAAGAAGGAAGAAGAAACTAGGGTTGAGATTTAGGAGAAGGAGAATGAGGGGCATAGTAATTTTTTTTTTGTTTTTGGTTTTTATTAGAGGGGTAAAATAGACTTTTCCATCAAATCTGGCCTTCAACTGTCGGAATGGGTAAAATTGCGCCTGCATCAACTAGGTAGGGTTATATCTGCACTTTCAATTATCAAAAGCTTCTATTAACACTTATGTCAACTAGGTAGAGTTATAAAAATACTTTTTAAAGCATTTTTCTCTAGTTTAATTTACAAAAGACAAAAGATAACCAGACCATTTTCATAGTAGCAAACTTTTTGACTTCATCGTTATAGAATTCTTATTAAGTTTTATTTATCAATGACTAATCTTAACTTCTCTCTGTTATGAATAATGAAATGCTTATTAGTAATAAGCTAGATTTGTGATAATTAATTATATCACTATTTATTTACCATAGGGAATACTATGTCATTACCCCTAAATTTTTCTATAAATACCCCCTAAGAGGATGAAGAAAAACACACCTCTCATTCTCTCATTTCTCACTTCATCTCATCTTATCTTCTTCTCCATTCTCTCCTTATTATTCACAACACCAAGTTCCTTACTACTTTCTTAATTAATTAGTGTAAAGTTAGTGATTTTCACAACACGTTATCAACACGATCACTCTTCATCTTCATCAAGTAAGTTCATAACATGGGTATAATAAACCATGCACTAAAAATTATATGATTATTATAATGCACTAAAACTTTTATGATTGTTATTATACACTAAAACTTGAATGCTTGTTACTATTGTTTCATAACATCATATTTCTATATACATGAGGCTTTGCCACCTTATGGTAATGTGATGTAATTTATAATAATTAACGTTCTATCTTCATAACACTATTAACTTTCTAACTACATAACACCACTAAATTTCTTACTACATAACACCATATTACTATATATAGGAGGCTTTGCCACTTTGTGGTAATGTGATGTGATTTATTAACTTTCTAAATGCATAACACCCTATTTTCATACACAGGAGGCTCTGTCACCTTATAGTAAAATGGTGTGATCTACATCTAACTAATCTTTAACTACTTTATTTTAATATTTTTTATGATTAATTATGTCTCTAATATATTTTTCTATTTATTTGATGACGTTACATTGCTAATACACTCTTAATATTTTAACTACAATTAATTAATATAACAGTTATAAATGGCTATATTTCCAACGATAATATAGCGGTTATAAACGGCTATATTGTACACTAATAAATACAAAGACATCAAATGATACAAAACCACATCCTCTCTTCCACCTCATTTTTCCCATAAATTTGCTGATAAAATCTCTAGACTAAGATTTATCTTTGTTGCTGAAATTATTTTTGTATTATGTGTTACTATTCTCACCGTAGATGTTTCGCCGGAAGAATTCCATTCTTCTCCACTGATGGTCGGAATCATGTATTTCTCATTATTGTTTGCAATCATTGCAGAATTCTATATTTTGAATTAAATATAATGAATTATTTTATTTTTCCTATTAGTTATCATCATGTCAAACCTTGTGAAACTTGAATTCAGTCCACTTGAGATCAGTGGAAATAACTATATGCCTTAGACGATAGATATTGAAATGCACGTGGAGTCAATGAACCTCCTTGAGGAAATCCAAGAGAGGAATAACTCATCAAGGATGGACAAGGCAAGATCTTTAATCTTTCTTCGTCGACACCTTGATGAAAGTCTCAAAAATGAATATCTCACTATGAAAGATCCACTTGAGCTGTGGAAAATTTTGAAAGAAATATACGATCACACAAGAGATGTAATTCTCCCCAAGTACCGCAAACAATCTATAGTTCCAAGACTATAAGAAAGTCAGCGACTATAATTCTTCAGTGTTTACAACAGTAACCCGCTTGACATATTGTGGTGTTACAATAACTGATAATGAAATGTTGGAAAAGACTATTTCTAATTTCCACGCATCAAATGTGACCTTGCAACAACAATATTGTGTGCGGAGTTTTAAAAGATATTCTGAGCTAATTGCTTATCTCCTCATTGCGGAGAAGAATGATGATTGCTGATAAAGAATCATCAATCTCACCCGACTGGCTTAAAAGCATTTCCTAAAGCAAACGATATTAACTCCGACGAACCTGAATTCAAGAGTTATTTTCAGGGTCTAGAGAGAGGTCAAGGTCGTGGACGAGGTTAAGGTCATGGTCATGGTTATGGATGCGGTCGAGGTAGTTACAACTTATCATATAAGCCTGGTAACTACTACCACAAGAAGCAACAATACGAGAGGAACCATGAAAGTACCTATAAAAGGGGGAAAATGCCAGTTCATCAAAGAGATCTGGAACCTCTTGTTTCAGATGTGGCGATAAAGGACATTGGTGAAGAGTCTGCAGAGTCCCGAAGCACATATGCGAGCTCTACCAAGAGTCCATAAAGAAAAATGGGAAGGAGGTCAACTTCAATGAATCCACTCATCTCGAAGCATCTGATTTCAATGATAATTTCATGGACATAGTCGGTGATTTCGCTGAACAAGCAAATGGTGGAAACTAAAAGAAGGAGAATTGTATAACTATTATTGAGAATGAAGCTAGATGGTCCAATGTTTATTTGTATCTCTTATATATATATTGTGGTTTTATTTAAAAGTATAGTATTTTCAAATTTATTATCTTTCGAATCAAAATTTGTTTTGTGTTTAGTTAAAGTTGTGAAATGGATAAAGCTAATCATGAAGCAAACCAAGGATTAAAAATGAAGAAATTTGCATACTCGGTTGTGGAACAATGCACACTATATTAGAGGATAAAAGGTTCTTCTCAAAGGTAAAACCAACACAAGCCATTGTAATTACAATATTTGGTCATGTAGATCTAATTGAATGAGTTGGCGAGGCAAACTTTACATTTCCGAAGGACACAATATTTACAATAAATCATGCCTTATTTTCGGCAATGTCCAAAAGGAACTTATTGAGTTTCAATGATATATATTCCCATTGATTTGATACTCAGTCTGCAACTAAAGATACCTTGAAATATATGTTTCTCATTGTGTATGAATCTAGAAGGAAATACATACGTGAAAAACTACCAATGCTCCATACTGGATTGCATTACACACATATAAATGCAATTGAATCAAATACAATAGTGATCAAACCTTCAATATTTACCATATGGCAAGATCGACTGGGTCGTCCTGGTTCAACTATGATGCGAAGAATTATTGAAAATACACATGTGCATCCATTGAAGGACCAGGAGATCCCTCATGGAAAAATATTTCAATGTAAGGCATGTTCCCTTGGAAAGCTAATCATAAGGCCTTCACCAGGAAAGGTTGAGAAAAAATCACCTGCATTTCTTGAACGTATTCAAGGTGGTATATGTGGACCATTTCATCCACCATGTGGACTATTTCAATCCTTTATGGTATTGATAGATGCCTCTTGCAAATGGTCACAAGCATGCCTGTTATCTACTCAAAATATGACATTTACTAAATTACTCGTTGATATAATCAAATTGCGAGCTCAATTTTCTGATCATACGATCAAGAAAATCATACTTGATAATGCCAGTGTATTCACATCCCAGACGTTTGATGATTATTGTATATCAGTTGTGATTGTTGTTGAGCATCCTGTTGCTCATGTACATACATAAAATGGTCTGGCACTGATCAAACATCTCCAATTCATTGCTAGACTATTGATAATGAGAACAATGCTCCCTACTTCAGTATGAGATTATGCAATATTACATGCTACATCATTGATTTGCATTATGCCAAGTGCATATCATAAATACTCCCCACAACAACTTGCACCATGCCAAGAACCAAATATATCTCATCTAAGGATTTATGGTTGCATTGTTTCTGTTCCTGTTGCACCACCTCAAAGAACAAAGATGGGGCCACAGAGAAGTTTTAGCATTTATGTAGGCTTTGAAAGCCAAATGATTGTTAGATATCTTGAACCCCAAACTGGGAATAGTTGTACAGCTTGTTTTGCTGATTGCCATTTCGATGAAGAAAAATTTCCAACATTAGGGGGGAGAAAGAAGACAGCTAGAAAGGGAAATAACTTCGTCTGTACCTACATTATTGCATCTTGATCCTTATACAAAAGAATGTGATGGAAAAGTCGAAAGGATTTTGCATGTGCAAGATATAGCAAATCAACTTCCTAATGTATTTACAGACACAAAAAGAGTGACTAAGTCTCACATACCAGCCAAGAATGCTCCTTCTCAAATTGAAATCCCGAAAGGGAAAATTGAAAATAAAGTCACTCATGAAATCCAGCAAGCCTGAAGCATGGAAGACCACTCGGTTCCAAAGATAAAAATCCTCGAAAAAGAAAAGGACCAGAGAAACAAAATGCCCTCAAAATGGAGGAACGTATTCATGTAGAAATACGAAACGAGGAAAATTGAGAAATTTCAATTAATTATGCCAATATAAGTATAAGGTGGAACCAAAATAAGGAAATCGATGATGCATTCTCTTACAATTTGGCATCCGATATTATGGGCGAAGGTAATGGAGATCCCGATCCACGATCTGTTACCAAGTGAAAAAATATATACGATTGGACCGAATGGGAAAGGGCTATTGAAGCTGAATTAGACTCGCTTAACAAGCGCAAAGTCTTTGGACCTATAGTACTCATGCCTAAAGATGTGAGACCCGTTGGATCCAAATGGGTATGTGTACGAAAAAGAAATGAGATAAAAATTGTGAGGTACAAGGCTCGACTTGTTGCACAAGGTTTTTTTTCTCAAAGGCTCGGAATTGATTTTGAGGAAACTTATTCTCCTGTCATTGATGGAATTACGTTCAGATTCCTTTTCAGTCTTGGAGTTCATGAGAAATTTGATATGCACCTTATGGATGTTGTTACCGCGTACTTATACGGATCGCTTGATGCTGAAATTTACATGAAGATCCCTAAATGATTCAAAAGGCATGAAGCATTAAGTTCAAAAACTAGAGAAAGATACTCAATCAAATTACAAAGATCTTTATATGGGTTAAAGCAATCCGAACGTATGTGGTACAGCCGACTAAGTGAATGTTTGTTACAAAAGGGGTATATCAACGATCCTCTTTGACCTTGCACATTTTCATTAAGAAGACAACATCCGGGTGTGTAATTATCGTTGTCTATGTGGATGATTTGAATATCATTGGGACCAATGAAGAGATTCATGAAGCAATCTCTCACTTAAAGAAAGAGTTCAAAAAGGAAAGACCTTGGGAAACAAAATATTGCCTTGGTTTACAGATTGGGCACTTGCAAAATGGATACTTGTGCACCAATCAAATTATACGAAAAAAATATTAAAAATATTCAATATGGATAAATCAAATCCATTAAGTACCCCATTGGTTGTCAGATCCCTTGATTTGGAAAAGGATTAGTTTCATCCATGTGAGGAATCTGAACAGGTTCTTGGTCCGAAAATACCATATTTCAGTGCGATTGGAGCTCTTACGTATCTCACTAATTGTACTCGACCTGATATAGCTTTTGCTATTAATTTACTAGCGAGATTCAATTCATCTCTTACTAGAAGGCACTGGAATGGAATCAAGCATGTGCTCTGTTACCTTCAAGGGACAATTGATTTGGGATTATTTTACTCCAACATTACGAAACTAGTTTTGATTGGCTATGCAGATGCAGGTTACCAGTCAGATCCACACAAAGGGAAATCTCAAACTGGATATGTGTTTACCTGCGGAGGGACTGCAATTTCTTGGCATTCCCAGAAGCAAACGCTCACTGCAACATCGTCAAACCATGCTAAGGTTATCGCATTGCATGAAGCAAGTCGAGAGTGTGTGTGGTTGAGATCGATGATACAACATATCTAAACCACTAGTGGTCTCCTATCAGTTAATGATCCAATTACACTTTATGAAGATAATGCCGCATGTGTTAATCAAATGAAGGAAGAATAAATCAAAAGCGACAAAACAAAGAATATCCTTCCGAAGTTCTTTTTATTTACTCAGGAGCGGGAAGAGAATAATATTACCAAAATCCAGTATATTCGTTCATGTGGAAACTCAGCAGATTTCCTCACAAATGCTCTCCCTATTTCAGTGTTCAGAAAACATGTTCATGACATCGGAATGCGAAAACTATGAAGTTTATGAAGAAATCACCAATGTCAACACGAGGGGAGCTATACGTGCCTGTACTCTTTTTCCTTTACTGTGGTTTTTATACCACTGAGTTTTTCAAGTAAGGTTTTTAATATGGCAACATGAACACGTAATTATTGTAATGAACATTCCATGGAGAGTGTTATAAATAATGAAATGTTTATTAGCAATAAGCTAGATTTGTGATAATTAATTATATCACTATTTATTTTACCATAGGAAAATACTATGTCATTACCCCTAAATTCTTCTATAAATACCCCGTAAGAGGATGAAGAAAAACACACCTCTCATTTCATCTCATCTTATCTTCTTCTCCACTCTCTCCTTCTTATTCACAACACCAAGTTCTACTTTCCTAATTAATTAGTGTAGAGTTAATGATTTTCACAGCACACTCAAATTTATTTCTGCTTCGTCATTGGCTTAAGGTGTCAATTTGAGTCAGAAAATGTTCTTGCCTATTAGAAGAACTGGACGTACATGTATCATTTTAATTGTGATAAAAATACAAACATGAAAATACATTTTGTTATGAAGGGCCAACTATCATCTTGGAAGTTCAAAGAAAGGTTAAAATTATGTTCAATTAGTAGCAATTCCTCTCCCAGAACCATATGACTTGAGACTTCTTAAATTTGAACTACTTCAAATGCAATTGTTAACAAAATTGTAGAGGCCTATTCTTCATATGTGAAATCCATAAACAAGATCCAAAGGCGAGTCTCTGAGTGCATTATACACAGCAATAACAAAAATCAGAAAATAGGATTTCTCACCATAGCCATCTCAAAGTAAAGATTTCTGTAAGTTTCTATACTTTCTACTAAGTTGTGTACCTGCAACCAAACTCGAAAATCAACTCAGAAACTCTGCTTAGCAAGCTAAAATTGGACAACCCGAATGGGAAAAGGGAGGATGATAGAAAGGTAATACACGAATCAGTTAGCATTCTTGTCAGGATTTAACTTCACAGACTCGTCCCAGATGAGGTCCTTCACTTCTTCCTCACTCAAAGATGTCTTCTCAAAGTCGAATACAAAAGGAGATGAACAGATTGGCTCCTCATTGATCTCATGCAGACATGACAGAAATGGGTGGTTCAATGCTTCTTCAACTTCAGCAATGATCATACACAAACAGGTCAACATAAGTTGGGATGCACTGAATGTGAAACTATTTTAAGGACTGTGTAACGATAGTCATACCAGTTATTCGTTTAGCAGGATCAAATGCCAGCATTTTCTCAGCAAGATCAATGGCAACAGGGGATACATCTGGAAATTTCTCAGAAAATGGTTTCTTTGGGAAGACGGGAAGCTTCTTCACATACTTTTTGGCTGTCTCGCTGCGCAGAAATCCAAGGTCTGAATCATCTGGGGACCCTAACAGCTGAATATCCAACAAGCATTATTCAATAACCAATAAATTGTTAAACAACAACACGAACGATCAATAAAGCATTCATGATCATGAAAGGACTATTCGATATAGATACATGCCTATGATGTTATTATACAGATGGAATGCTGAGTTCATTTCCAATATTGCAGAATACTAGGGACTAATTAAGGATAAGTACCTCCATGATAAGCGCCATTTGTTGGACATAGTCTCTACCAGGAAAAATAGGCTCCCTTCTCAAAATCTCCATTAAAATGCACCCGACTGACCAGATATCAATCGCACTGGTGTACTCTGAGCAATTGAGCAGTAGCTCAGGAGCTCGATACCAACGAGTTACAACATATTCTGTCATATAGTCAGTCTCTGAGGTGGTTCTCGCAAGGCCAAAGTCGCATATCTTCAAGTCGCAATTTGAGTTCAGAAGCAAGTTGCTCGGTTTAATATCCCGGTGCAGTACATTGGCAGAATGAACGTACTTAAGCCCCCTTAACAGCTGGTACATAAAATACTGGCAATGTGCAATAAGAAGATCGATCAATACTCATCACTCATCAAACAACAGAGCAAAATAATCGTGGCACGAGAACTGACATAACAGCAGAGTCACCATTCACATATTGCCACACGTACATTAAAAAGTCATTCTAAACAACTCATCTACCCAATGGGTGCACAAACAACTCATATGATTGCTTCTGAACTAACATGGTTTGCAAAGATTGAAGTAGTCAAGGCCTTCTGCAGTCGTAAAAGTGCCCACAACTAGCATTGGACGTGGTACATATGATATGATCATTCAATAACGATACACGAATAAAGAAATGGGATTCAACAAAACTCACTTGGCAGTGATCTTCAGTGAGCGGTTGGGAGGAGCATATAATCTGATGGAGATCAGTATCCATTAGTTCATAAACAATGTACACCTCACTGAAACTTTCCTTTTCGGGTGGCGTTATAATGTCCTTGATTTTGATTACCTGCAAAACACAATCACAAACCAACGCCATCATCTCCACAACAGAAAGCCATCAAAACCCAATCATCATATAGTACTAAAACACACACAAACACAGTAATTACATTCTCATGATCCATATGGGTCAGAAGCTTAATTTCGCGAAGGGTCCGTTTGGCATCGATTGTATTATCGAATGCATTCGCAATTTTCTTAATAGCAACGGGTTCCTTGGTCTCTTGATTCGTCGCACAACTGCAGAAGCAACCGTTTCAAAAGCTCAAACAAGCTGAACAACAGCACAAGCAATCAAGTGAAACCCTAAGGATGAGAGAAATCACCAGACGACACCATAAGCGCCGCTCCCAACGGGTAAAATCGGGGGGACGTATTTTGAGGTGATCTCGAACCGGTTCCCCAGAACATTGTACTCCGTGTACTTTCCGCCACGCGTTGATACGCCCTTTGTCACCAATGGAGCGCTCCTCTGATTTTCCTTATCATTCTCCATCTCTTTTGGAATTTTGAGTGATTCTTGAGAGCAAAAAATTGAGAAGTTTCAAAGGAGGAACAGAATTTGAAAAGCATTGAAATGGGATTGTGGGATTTGTCGTCATTTGTGGTAGGACTGTGGGAGCCGTTTCGTTGACTGTTTTTATGAGTGCTTTCTTTCCGCTTTTTTGCCTTTGGGGGGTTTTTCCCGTACGCTATTTCAAATTTGAACTTTCCTTACTCTTGCTTTATTAATGTTTGATGTTTTTTTTTAAAATTCTATTTGCACAACCCTTATTATTATTTACACCATCTTTGATAGGTAGGTCACCTTTATACGCAGTGTAAATATAATAAGTGGTCTTTACACCCTCTCCATTAAGAGTCTGTCTCTTGTGAGACTGTCTCATAGTGAGACTAGGGACTAGAGGCAAAATAAGAGAAGGGCAAATCGAATTTGGGGTAGAATATGGAATACTTTGGACTCGGGGTTATCCATGTAAGGTGCAAAAAATGAGGGACTAAATTGAAAATTAACAAAAAAAATCACAAAACCCTCATCTTCTTCAACATTTCCCAGTGCCACCGGCTTTTCCAACCATTTTCGGTGCCGTCGCCATCGTTGTTGTGCTTCCCTATGCGTCTTCACCGTCGTTGTGCGTTGTCCGATCGCCGATGAATCTCCGACGAAAAAAGATGTCACTGAGGCCTGAAAGTCTTATCGCCGTCAAATACGAAGCCTCGACGGTGCCAGACAAGGATGCTTCGTTTCTGCAATTTCGATGTCGTCGGTTTCTGCAATTTCGATTTCAAAGATCTTCGCCTCTTTCCTCCTGATTTCGAAGATCTTCGCAGCGGAGCTCCTCGATTTTGTCAGGAAATTGAGACGACGATGCCGTGAAATTCAGACGGCGGCGTAGCCAAAATAATTAGGATTCACCGTCGGTGACCTGCGTTAGAAATGTTCGCCGTTAGTGGATATTCGTCGTCGATGGAGTTAGAACGGTTCGGGGCCGATGGATTCGTTACTGGCCATTTTCGGTGAGTTATTGACCTGCATTTGGATTCGTTACTGGCGATTTCGTCAAATAAATACCCTCTTGCTGGATTTCTTTGCTTTCCCGGTTGGTTTATATAGTTACTCTACTCCTGAGCAAACTAGTTACTGGAGTAACTAATAGTCTAATATGTCACATTTGCTCTACAACTAAGCAGAGTTGTTTGCAATGGCACATGCCTCGTTGAGCATGGGAATCAGTTCCCCTTTTGAGGCTTCCACGTTACACTATCACAACCACCAATGTGTTTGCCACCAATGAACACATTTGGGACAGTCCTTTGGCTAGACCACTCCAGCAGAGCTGCTTGGATTCCAACACCACATTTTCCTCATCAAGTTCAATCCATTTGATAGAAGCAAATCCATAGCGTCAAAAAATGTATTTTTGCCGGGTTTAGCCTGTTTTTCGGTGACAACGGGTTGATTCTGGGTCAACCTGATTTAAAGGGTGGATCCAATTTAATTATTTTGGTCTTGATCATTTTAGTTTTGGCCTAATTTCTAAAACATCACCTCCAAATAATAATTCATTCTACTAAAATATTAAAACATTAAGGTAAAAAATATTATAAAATTCACTAAATTAAAATAGATAAACATCACATAAAAATTATAAAATAGTTAAAGATGAAATAAAAACAATAAAAATACACTAGATTATAGTTAAACATCAAAATAAATTAAAATAGATTAATGTCGAGTATAAACTAAAATACACATCAAACATAATAATTAAACATCAAATAGAATTATTTAAACCTCCGAAACATTAATAAACTAACATCCAATACAAAATTAAATACACATAATGCTCAGTTCATCTAAAGTTAGCTTGTCGGGACTTGACTATTATCTACTGTCATACTGTGATGTTACACTGTAATTTTTTTTTTGTGATGTTACACTGTAATGCTGCAATGGTTTAATTTTTTTGTGTGATGTTACACTGTAATGCTGCGATGGTTCAATTTTTTTGTGTGATGTTACACTATAATGTTACGATGGTCCAATTTTTGTTTGTGATGTTTTACAAAAGTATCGATGAAGATGTTGATTTAAACAAAATAATTATATGTTCCACTGCACTTATACATTCCACTGTTATTGCATTTCAAATAACTTGTTAAAAATCATTCATTACAACAAATGTTCAAATACCATAAAACTTCGCTAACATAAAAACTGGAAAAAAATTCAAACAAAGCTAAAACATCAATAACTATCAAGCGCCTTAACACTAACAATCAACCATCATAACTGAAAAATCAATGACAAACAATACATCCCAAACAATCAAATTCTATTTCCCCCAACTTATTTCCCCTCGTTGCGCGCTCGGTCAAGAACTTGTCTTTTCTCTTGCTAGTTTTGAAGAGGATGACTCTTCTACACCACCAATGCCAAGATCAATGGTCGGCTCTGGTCCTCTGTCAAAGGAACATCTTCAAGAGCATGATTCCTCATAGCATATTTTTATTACCTCATCAATGGCAACGTAAAGCTCTACCTTGGAAAGTGTTCATGTGAAAAAACCATAAACCATCACATAAAGTAATAAAAACAATAATATATGAAATTAAAACATCACAATAGCACACATAACATGATTGACAACTACATTGTGAAACATCAAATACAGTATTTAAAACATCAATATTAAAATTTTAAAACATCAATCAGTACACACTAAAATATCAAAAGAAAGAAACTGAACATCAGTTGCATACTTAAATATGAAAACACCACGAGCATCAAATACTGAAATTAAAACATCACATCAACACATATAACAGTACTTAAAGCCTAAAGCATGAAACATGAAACATCACACAGAAAACCAGAAACATCAACAACGGTACTTAAAACACCACATCTGAAAAATAACAAAAAGTACAGATCCTACTTCCTTCTCGATTCCAACAACAGTGGGCAAGCATTTTTAGACATAAAAGAAACAACAACAACACCAAAATTTGCACAAATCATAAAAAAAACCCCCCTAAGATATCACACACAATCAAAACTTAACATCAATTGCACACTTAAACATGAAAACACCACAAGCATCAAGCGCTGAAAGTAAAACATCACACCAACACTAATAACAGTACTTAAAACCTGAAACATCACACTGAAAACGAGAAACATCATTACCCGTACCTGAAACATCACTGTTGAAAATTAAGATAAATCCTTCTTCCTTCTCGATTGCAGCAGTAGTGATGCAAATTTTCTTAGACATCTAACCAATAGCAGCATCAACACAAATATTAGCACAAATATTAGCACACAACAGAAGCATCCTAAACACACACAATCAAAACAACAAAACTGAACATCAATTGCACACTTAAAACACTACAAACATCAAATACTGAAATTAAATCATCACACCAGCAAAGATAACAGTACTTGAACCCTAAACATGAAACATCACACAGAAAACATGAAACATCAACAACAGTATTTAAAACATCACATTAGCAAAATAATAAAATTTACAGATCCTCTTTCCTTCTCGATTGCAGCAACAGTGGCAAAAGTATTCTTAGGCATCTAAGGAACATCAACAACAGCAACAAAATTAGCAAAAATCAAAACAAAGGTATCACACACAATCAAAAACTAAACATCAATTGCACACTTAAGCATGAAAACACCACAAGTATCAAGCGTTGAACCTGAAAAATCACAACAACACCGATTACAGTATTTAAAGCCTAAAACCTGAAACATCACACTGAAAGTGAGAAACATCATTAACCGTAACTGAAACATCACACTGAAAGCGAGAAACATCATTAACCGTAACTGAAACATCACAGCAAAAAATTTAGAAAACTTACAAACGATTCTTCCTTCTCGATTAAAGTAGCAGTGATGCAAATCTCCATGCAAATCTAACAAATAACAACAACACTAATATTAGCACAAATTCGTAAGAACAACTCACAAAACATAAAAAATAGAGAAATCCCCAAATATTAACACATTGAACAACATAAACGCTAGAAAATCACATAAACCAAAAAAAGCAAACAAAAATTGAAAAAAACAACAAAATATGCAAAAAAACACTGAGAAAAAACATTACCTCCAAAGATAAACACAAAACGAATCTCTATTATGTTCGTCCGCCGGAAATTTGTCGGAAAATTTGTCGAAAAACTCCAAAAATTGCGACGAATAACTGTGCACAAGAAAGAGGAAGAAAAACGAAGATGGTGAGCGGTTGAATCGAAGAAAATGAGCTAGAATTGAAGAAGATGGAAGAGAAATTGAGAGGATAGAGAAGAAGGTGATTTGAGTTGGAGAGAAAATAAGAAGGGGGAGGATACTCGGCCGAGAAGGAAGAGAAAGGAAAGGAGAGGAGAGAGAAAATTTTAGAAAATATGAGAGAATAATGAGGTTGGGTTGATATTTATACATGGAATTAAATGTAAAATAGTAAAATTTCACATCTAGTCCCTAGATTTTTATAGCTTTAATTAAAAATCTCATTTACAATTAAATCATTGGTCTCACCATGAGACAGTTTTATACAAGACTTTGTCCTCAATTAAAGTTGGACAATCTAGGTGAACACTAATTACTTTTGTTTATATTATTTGTTTGCTTATCTTTTATTTAATTTTACGAATGTGTTTAACTTTAGTTAATTAATTTTTTTGTTTCTATTTCAAATTGTGATAAATATAATATTCTTATCTATTATATATAATAATTTTGTATAGTATCTAATGATTACTACCGTTTAATAATCAAATTAATTCCATATTTATTTATATTTTTAATAGAGCTCATCTCTTGAAAGAAGGTTTTTCCATAAACCATGGAAATATCAATGTTTAAAGTGAAAATTAGAATAAAATGAAGATATAATTTTGGAGTTACATGAATCAGGTTATAAACTTTATAACTACTAAAAATTGCAAAATAAAATTTTGATATTGCAACCAAGACTTTTTACCTTTTATTATTTAAATTAAACTCCACCTTTCCAACGATTTATGGAAAGACGGTATTTCCCAAGACTTTGTCACTTTTATAAGTCTATCATATATAGAGTGTAGTCTTCTTTTTTACAGTATTTTCCCCAATTTCATCGTAGACACCCAAATTACTAATAGTTTAATCCTACAAATTTAAATTGGAATGATTATTGTAGCACTAGAATATATCGTAATAGTTAGTAAATTAGTTTTACATTTAGCAAAAAAAAGTAGTCAAATTTAATTAAGAGTTATTTAATGGTACATTTTAATTTTTAATTTATATTAATGTTGATTAACGTATAACGTTATTACTAAATTTGAGTGCATTTGAGTAAAAACTACTCTCTCCGTCCTAGGGGAATTTGCATGGAATCTTTTTCACGATATCCAAAAAATATGTTTGACTGTAAATATATATAACTACGGACAATAATAGCATCATAAGAATTAATTTTATAAACTACATGTTACGACGAATCTAACAATATCTCATAAAATAATATTATTGTTCATATATCTATCAAAATATGTGGTCAAAGTAAGACAACTTTGACTGTCATATTTTAAGTGTGCAGAATCGGCTGGGACAGAAGGAGTACATAAAATGTCAATTTGTGAAATATCTCAATCAATAGATAAATGTGCAACATATAAAATTGGTACATGGAATCTCATAATTACTTTTGACCAAGTGAGTGTAAATGGCAATAGTTTTTTTTCTATTTACACCACCTATGCATCTATTAAATATTTTATCCTTTTACATTTCCGATGTTCTTTTCACCTACATTCCACTAAAAGGTGGTGCAAATAGCAACACTTTTTTTCAAAGTCGGGGAAAATACCGGCTTTCCATAAATATATGGTATAATAGAATAATAAAAAGGTAAAATGTTTAAGTTGCAAGATTAAAAATTTATTATACAAACGTGCATTGGCTATAAATTTATGACCCGATTAATGCAACCCAAAAAATTTATCTTTATTTTTTCTAATTTAGAGTTTAAACCTTGGTCTTTCCATGACTTATGGAAAGATGTTCTTTCAAGAGACAGACTTGATAGAGGTTAAGCCCAAGAAGGCCATTGGGCCGAAGGTATGGCATCCCAGTTAGGGGAATATTTAATACTCTAACTTAATTACTGCATTCGTGGGTAATTAAGGGTGATAATTAAGGAGAACGTTATTTAGGACATGGAGTATAAATACAAGGTATGCATTTACTTATGATTTATTCTGTCTTAATCATTTTTGGAATGTTTGGACTAACTTAGGCTTCGGAGTGCTGACCCCTAGAACCCCATGGACAATTTAATTGCATGTTAGTTTGAGAAGAACCCATGCCCACAAAACGGCCGGTGATCGAAGACGCATCAAGTGGCGCCGTCTGTGGGGACGACTAAGCCGGATCAAGGGTTTTGAGAGTTTATGTCCACGGTAGTTTGAAGGAGTGAAAGGTTAAGGTTAATAGGTACGGGGGTTAAATCTCCACCAAGGTTAACATCGGAGAATCCAGGAGGAGAAAATGACACCCACATCGAGGACAACAAAATGGCTAACATTCAAAAGACAGGAACGGAGTTGCGAACGAATCCTAATACAGGTGTAGGCCACGATGGAGGGGGGGCAAACCTCAATGGCTGTTGGCGCAAATACCTTGGCGCCAATCCAGAATGATGTGATGGGGTCTCGAGGACGTTGGAAGTAACAGGAGAGCAAGAATAAAGAAACACTGATTCCCAGCTCGAAAGAGTGGCTGATCCGAGGGATGGAAGGTTTACAGAGGTTTCAGAAGATTCATATATGGAAGCCTATGGTCAACATGGGTAAGGAAATCAGTGAGGGGAGGGCAACCCCGAATCAAGATGTGGAACGAGCAGCTCAGGTCTTGGCTGCGGCCGGTTACAGAATCACTCCTCGTCTGAGGGATGATAGAGTCACGATGGGGGCATTGCTGCCCTCACCTTTGGGAATAACTACGAGGTGGGCTTCTCAACCCCCGATATCCCCTTAACAGGGATACACTGGAGAACTACTACAGGCTAGACCTCAGCCTTCTATTCCTTGTTATTCCCAAGGTCTCGTATATGCGCTACCTCCGCTAGCCCCATATGCTCCTACCCTCGACTTGGCCGGTACAAGAGCAGCATATGGAATAATGTCCTCTTCTGGCACTCAATGATACAGGAGTATGGGAATCAGTTAGGGGCCATACGATCCTTATGTCCAATCACTCCCACCACTAGCATACCGAACCTCGGACAACATTGGATGAACCCAGGATACGCAGGAACCCAAACTCCTTATATGCCACAATTAGGTGGTCACGATAGGGGGCTGAACCTGCCTGGGGAGGCAACATGAACCCCCCATCGGATGCAAGTGAATCGTTAAGAAAGGAATTGATAGGCTGATCGGCCCCTTGGGCCAGGCTGCAGGATTTTTTTTAGCTCGATGATCATCGGGGTTCGATGACCAATAGAAGTGAAGCCCCTGGAAGGACTTCCCACGGGCTGTGGTGAAACTGACCCTCGAGAGTTCATCCAGACATTCCTGGGCTTGATGAATTTGAGGGATTTTGATGAGAACATGGCATGCAAGCTGGTAGGTACCTACCTGCGGGGAAAGGCACATGAGCGATTTATATAAGTTGCCAAGGGGCTCACTTTGATCGTATCGGGATTTCAGCAGAGCACTGTTATGCCAGTACACACAGAATAAGAAGTTTACCAAATCTTTGTTAGAACTCTACCAGACAAAGTAAAAAGGCAGGGGAAAGCACAAATACCTTCTATCACCGGTATGTAGACAAGATTTTGGGGGTGATCAAAATGACAAAAAATGAGGTAATCCAGGGGCACCTGCTGGGAATGCAGGACTCGGAATTATACAAGAAGATGAGTACTAATACCCCCAAGACTTTTCAAAAACTTCAGGAGGTCGTAGAGCAGTATTCGAGGGTAGAGGAGGCAACTAGAAGGAAAAGAGATAGCCTCGCCAAAAAAGTAGGAAGAAATATAGAGGAAAAAGGCCGGTCGAACCCATAAGAACACCATTTGAGAGGTACAATCCATTTCCTCCAACGTTCGGGGGAAGAGCCCCTGCACAGATCTTAAGCACACATAAAGGGTTGTTCTAAGCACCCCCACCGTTGCAGAGTTTGCACAACTCGATTGCAGCTCGGAGGGCAACAAATTGATACTATGATCATCACAGAGATTACGGCCATGACACAAATGATTACATGCATTTAAGGATGGATATTGACAGGTGTGAGCGGGAAAGACGGTTCCGAGAACAATGACATTGGAATCAGGCTGCCCCTCGAGGCCCCGAATGAACCAATGGCAGCCTTATAGAAGAAATAATCAAAACAATGGGAGTAGAGGAGATAAAAGGCCTTGAGAAGAGTTGGTTCAAGACAGGGGGCAGGAAGGAAGACATGATAGACCCCAGGAGTAACACGGGGGAAATTAAGGAAACCAAAACGGAGAAAACACACCCGTGCAAAGGGTAATTAACATCATCAATGGCATGGTAGGAGAGAGATCTTTGAATGTCATCATAAGAGCTGAAGCTCGAAGGGTTCCTATGGAAGAGCCCAATCATAAGAGGTTTTGACCGGATGAGACGGTCACTTTCTCGGAAGAAGATGCTATGCCGGACCAAACGCCCCATGCAGATCCTATAGTAATTTTAGTCATTATTGGAATGTCCTTGATAAGAAGGGTGTTCGTTGATGATGGAAGTGGGGTAGAAGTGATGTTTCCTGAGTGTTTTGACCAGTTAGACATAGGGTGTGAAAACTTGAAAAAGTCTGCCTCCCCTTTGTCGTGATTCACGGGAAACCCGATATTCCCCATAGAAGAGATAACATTGTCGGTTCGAGTAGCAGATGGTGACAAGGGAGTGACCATCAGGTGTAATTTTGCTGTTGTGGATGCTCCTTCCTCTTATAATGTGATTTTAGGAAGGTCATGGATGTGCTAGGCTCGGGCGGTCTGGTCACCCTATCACTTGATGATGAAGTTCCTAACTGAGAAGAGGGTGGGATCCATTAGAGGAGATCAGAATGTGGCCTAAAAATGTAACCTCACGGTGGTACGACAAGCGAGGAAGAGAAGGGATGTAGCTACAGTACATACAGAAGTAGGATTAGCTTATACAATACAGATGCCTATTCGAGATAAAAGGTCAGTAGCTGTTGGGAAACTAATTCCCAAGGATGTGAAAGGAAGACTGGAAGACTTGTTGGGAGAGTACGAAGACGTGTTCTTGTGGGATACCTCTGAGCTGAAGGGGGTCCCTTCGAGTCTCGCAGTACATAAACTAAACATTAACCTCTCGATCAAGCCAGTGAAGCATAAGAGAAGGG
This sequence comes from Rubia yunnanensis, assembly GCA_037428765.1. Taxonomy (NCBI): domain Eukaryota; kingdom Viridiplantae; phylum Streptophyta; class Magnoliopsida; order Gentianales; family Rubiaceae; genus Rubia; species Rubia yunnanensis. The sequence goes on along the minus strand of CM075062.1, from coordinate 25,600,410 downwards.
TGTCCTCTCCCAAAAGAGATGACGCAGTTAAAGAAGAGGTTGAGAAGTTATTGATGGCGGACGTAATCAAGGAGGTATTCTATCCCATTTGGATTGTTAACCCAGTCATGGTTCCAAATCATGATGGAGCATGGAGGATGTGTATGGACTTTACTGACTTAAATAAGTACTGCCCCAAAGATAGTTACCAGTTGCCACCAATCGACAAGCTGGTGGAGGCCATCACTGGATATCGAATTTTGGCATTCTTTGATGCGCATAAGGGGTATCACCAAATCCTCATGGCGGAGGAAGACAAGGAAAAGACATGATTTATTATAGATATGGGCACGTACTGCTATAAGAAGATGCCATTTTGGTTAAAGAATGCTAGAGCTACTTACCAGAGGCTGGTGAATAGACTGTTCAGGGGACAGATAGGGAAGAATAAGGAAATATATGTGGATGACATGGTGGTCAAAAGCAAAAGTTATGAAGAATTCTTAAAATATCTGGAAGAAACATTTGGTAGGCTTCGAGAAGCTAATTTGAAGTTGAACCCATCTAAGTGTGTTATTGGTGTGGGGGGTAAGGAAGTTTCTCAGATTAATGGTCTCAGAGAGGGGGATCGATGTAAACCTGGAAAAGGTTGAAGCTCTGAGGATAATGAAAACCCCACAATCGATAAAGGATGTGCAGAAACTTACAGGGTTTTTAGCAGCATTAAGAATATTCTTATCAAAGAGGTGGAGAGGCACTTACCCTTCTTTGACATTCTTCGAAGGGAAAAGAAGTTTGAGTGGAATGGCAAGTGCGACGAGGTATTCGAGCAGTTGAAGGAACATTTCCAGATGTTACCTACTTTGATGAAACCAGACAAGGATGAGACGCTATACTTATATATTTCCACTTCACCGCTGGAAATCAGCGTGGCTCTGGTAAAAGAAAAGGAAAAGGTTCAACATTCGATTTATTTTGTTAGTCGTGCCTTGCAGGATCCGGAGACAAGGTATACAGTTCTCAAAAGGTTGATTCTAGCCCTTGTACATGCAGCTCGAAGGTTGATTCCTACTTCCAAGGACATAAGATAGTGGTGCTCACAAACTACCCCATTCGACAGATCCTGCTAAGGCCGGAGATTTCAGGAAGAATGATGAAGTGGGCAATAGAATTGGGAGAGCATGATATCTAATATCAATCTCGAGTTGAGATTAAGGGGCAGGTGCTGCAGACTTTACAGTGGAAACCACAGAGCCCCTGGAGGTATGTTTGGATCCCATTCAGGATGAGGAAACAAGGCAAAGAAAAATATGGAAGTTGTATGTGGATGGTTCGTCACATTCAAGAGGAAGTGGAGCCGGGGTTCTGCTAACTAGCCCCAATGGCAGAGATTATCCTTATGCATTGAAATTTGCATTTAAAACAACTAACAATGAAGCAGAGTATGAGGCACTAAACACTAGATTGCACCTCGCAAAGGAGCTACATGTGGAAGACCTGGAGGTTTTCAGCGACTCTCAAATAGTGGTTCAATAGGTGAATGGAGAGTATGAGGCCAGAGAGCGTAACCTACAGAGATACCTCGAGGTAGTGAAGAACTTGTTAAAAAAATTCAAATCTTATACTTTGATGCAGGTTCCAAGGGAAAGAAATCATAAAAACATACACTCTAAGTAAGCTCGCTTCTTCGTATTTGGGAGCCCAATCCCAGAAGCAACTCCTCGTGGAAACTTTAAGCAGGCAAAGTTTTGAAGAACCCGTGGTGATGTCAATTGAAGTGGAATACTCCTGGATGACACCGTTCGTGGCGTATCTTCGAGAGAGAGTCCTACCTAAAAATGAAGTGGATGCTAGAAAGATAAGGTTGAAGGCTCAAATGTATGTTTTGCAGGAAGAAGGGTTATATAGAAGGGGTCATTTGCAGCCATTACTTCGATGCGTTAACCCTCATAAACTAATTATCTTATAAAAAAGGTTCACTGTCGCGACTCGCGACGAGCCTCGCGAAGTCATCGCGACTCGCGGAAAGGTGAGTCCGAGAGCTCAAAATTTTCTGAGCTCGTCGCGACTCACGATGAAGTGTGCCGCGACTCGCGACGAGCCTCGCGAAGTCATCGCGACTCGTGGAAAGTTGGCGCTGGGAGTGATTTTTCTCCCCTGTTCGTCGCGACTCGCGACGGCAGGGTATCCCAGGCTTAAAATTTTTCTTTTGCTTACCAACTGTCCAAGCTTTCTTCCCTCGTTCATTGATCTCGTTCCTTCATCTCCTTCATTGCAATGCACTTCACTTTGCTACAAAATCCCAGAAAAACAAGCCATAAAAAGAACAAAACAAAACAACAAAAAACTAAGAAACAAAAACTAAAAGAAATGACGAATTTATTTAACGTCGTCGGCACGACGAAGCTCCGTATGTTTAAGGTCATCGGCACGACCCTAATGTTATCCGTATGGTGAAGGCTTGAAGCTCTTCACCATGAGCATCCAAAATAAGAGAGGTGGGGGCACAAAACTTTCAAGAGGAAAGTCTTGTGGAGGTGGAGATGGTTCAAAGGGAATTAAGTGGTTAGGGAGCTTGGGATAATCTTTCGGCTCCTCTCTCGTTTCCTTCAAAACTTCCGAAAATATTAGAGTTGGTTCACTAGGTGGGAGAAGGGGTGACAATGCTAATGGATGTAGCACTATCACCTCTTCCTCCATTTTTCTATCCTCTACAACCAACTCCTCATCCCTTTCAAACTCAAAATCATTTTTATTGGTGACCTCACTCACCGAATCATCGAGTTCAAGTTGGGATGGTGTGTTTTCGGAATCACGAGCTTCCATGCGGGCCAATACCTCTAATATGTTTCTCACATGCCCCTCAATGGCCTCAACACTAGAGGAGAGCTGGGTATCCGGCTCCTCACTAGTAAAGGAGTTCAAGTTTGCTATCCTATTTAAGACATCCTCACGTGTCAAACTTGAACTTCCTTGTTGGGCTTGGTTTTGGGGTATGGTATAGGGTGGTGATGGCCAACTAGGTTGCTCGTAATATTGGTTTTCCGGCTCATTCTCATACCACAAATCCGGACTACCACTCCATTCCGGATTGTAAGAGTTGTGGTATGGATAGCATTCATGAGCTTCTTGCCCTTGAAAACCAATATCTCCTACCTCTTGATAGCACTCTTCATAGTACCCATGGTTTTGGAAACCAAGGATTCTTTCTCGGTCATCGTGCTGTTCCCACAACAAAGGGCAAGATTCGGTAGGATGGTCGGAATGACACATCCTACAAAATATTGCTTGTTGAGCCTCTCTTCTCATCATGAGTTCCCTCAAGGTGAGACGCTCCATTAAAATTTTTTTTTTCAAAAGTTCGGAATCATAGTGCAAGGATTCTCGATAAAATAAATTACCAAGAACTCGAGCAATACCTACTCCGAACAAAAACAACTACCAAGTAGTGGAAAATAAAAACAACTAGCTAATACACAACCAAATACACCTAAATACTTAAAAATAAACGCCTCTTCCCCGGCAACGGCACCATTTTGACAGGCGGGCGGTCGTCGCGCCCGCCGTGCAAAAGATAATTTATAAGCCCTTTTTGCTTACTTTCTACAACTAGGTAGATAGCGGTAAATTGGGGTCGTCCAAAGAGAAGAGGGATCTTCCTAAGCGTCTAAGCACAAAATGGTTAATATTAGGCTAGGATAAAATATATACACACACATAAAAGCAAGTAAAATTGGGGGTCGGTTGGTTGGTTGTTCCTAAGTTACGAAAATAAAAAGACAAGATAACTAGCAAGGTCAAGTGACTATGCTAATCATCAAACAAAACTAAGAAAAGGGGTTTTAAACTACAAAGATAAAAAGCCTTGGGGGCAAGGGATATCCACTTCCAAATCTAATGTAGGTCATTGAATCATTCACTCATTCTATCATATAGCATTACATGACTCAACATCAACATACCCATCTAGCAAGAATCACAACACGTTATGCACAAGAAGTTCTAAGTTCACGCTCATAGATTTTCATGCAAAGGAGCTACGGAATTCGTCACGTTCCTAACACCTAACCAATTCAATCATACAAGCACTCCCTATGCTCAAACAACTCATGGCACAAGTGAAGTGAAACACACCATCAAGAATACACGAATGCTAAATAACAAATGCTTCAAGGATGAGTTAAAATCATCTATTCAATACTTCAACTACTTGTTGTGGAGACTAAACTCCTATCCTTCTTAGTTCGTAGTTTGCGAGAGTGAGTTCGACATCTCTCGTCAAACCTCACCAATGACTCCCGTTGTCGCGACCACGACTCAAGGTATCATTGGTGGCATTTAATCACGAAGAACCAACAAGCTTGGCAATGCTTATGACCACTACACCGTGACTAAGCATTTAACCAATTCATGCAATTACACGAGATTGGATGAACGTGCAACGCACATTCATCCAAGAGCATATAACTCTCTCGTTTGCTACACAAACAAACATGACGAAGAGTTCGACATCAATCACATTCGTCTAGCACATTATCAATCCATCAATACAATCAAAAGCCCTAAATCATACTCATACATTCCTAACAAGAAAAGGGGGGAAATTAACCCAAATCCCCCAAACCCTAGCTAGCAATTCATACAAGTATTTCATTCAAGCTTTCAACAACATCAATGGCATCAACAATTAACATTCAAGCACAATAAAAGCACAATAGCAAAAACACCAAATAGATAGATATAAATGCTCCTTACTACATAGAAATGGAAGCTTCAATCCTTGCTCCCAAGTACAATAACTACTCTAGAACAACAAAAGACATAGAAACTAAGAAAACAAGAAGAGAAAAGCTAGGGTTTTGGCCCAAAACAGGGGCCAAAAGCTGTGGAAAGAAGAGGGTGAAGAGGTATTTATAGTGGGAAGAAAAAGGGAGAAAAACGCTGTTGCAGGGCTGATTTTAAGCTGTCGTCGCGAGTCGCGACGAGCTTCGTCGCGAGTCGCGACCAAATCAGTAAATTGCAGCCCTGTTTTGTTTTGCTTCCTCCGGGTGAACCGTTGATCCGTTTCGGGAGTTCTTGTAGTCAATTTTATAGTGCTCGAGAAGAGGAATCCAATGGTGCCACTCTTGAAGGCTGATTCTTCTCGGAAAATTCTGAGAACCCCGGACCATCTTTCACCCGTTGCTTTGCTCTCCTTTCTTCATCTCTTCACTTCTTCAAATCTTCACAAAGCTCAAATGTAAAGGTCTTCAAATCTTCAAAGATAAATCTTCAAAGTCTTCAAATCTTCAAAGTCTTCAAACAAATCACCTTGTCACACAAAATCATCTAAAAAGTGATAAAAACGTCAAAGCCGCCTTTATCCCTCCTTAGATGATTTCAAGGCAAAATGCCACATGTAGAGCACAAAATTGTCCAAAACCTAATCCTAAAAACCCTAAAATAACCATCTAAAATGGACACATCATTCACCAAGGATGATGGTTGCTTCAGACGAGACGATCAATCAGCAGAACCGATGTCTCGATTTGGATATGGTAGAGGAGAAGAGAGAGTTGGCTTCTCTACATGAGGCTAAAGTCAAGGAACATGTCAGAAGATACCATAACAGAAGGCTAAATAAGGTGTTGTTTAACCCGAGAGACTTGGTAATGAGGAAAAACTAGAAAAGCAGAAAGGAACCCGAAGGGAAGTTAGCTGCAAATTGGGAAGGACCTTATAAAGTGATTGAATTGCACCCAGGAGGAAGTTATGTTCTCGAACAGATGAACAAGGTTTGAGTTCCAAGACGGTGGAACATTACCAACCTGAGAAAATTCTACCAGCTATGATGTTTGAGTGGTTTGCTCTAAAGTGGCACTTTAGATGATGCCCGAGTGGTTCTCTCTAAAGTGGCACTCTGGTGGATGTTTGAGTGGGTTACTTTAAAGCCTCTCTCTAGATGATATTTCCAGCAACGACTGACGTTTGAGTGGTTTGCTGTAAAGCGGCACTCTGGTTAATGTTCAAGCAGGTTGCTTTAAAGTGGCGCTCTAGATGATATTTCTAACTACAGCTGACATTTAAGTGGCTTGCTCTAAAGCAGCACTCTAGTTGATGTTCTATTGGTTTGCTCTAAAGCGGCACTCTAGTTGATGTTTGAGTGGTTTTCTCTAAAGCGGCACTCTGGTTGATGTTCGAGCGGGTTGCTTTAAAACGGCACTCCAGATGATATTTCCAACTACGAATAATGTTTGAGTGGTTTTCTCTAAAGCGGCACTCTAGTTGATGTTTGAGTGATTTGCTCTAAAGCGGCACTCTAGTTGATGTTTGAGTGGTTTGCTCTAAAGAGGCACTTGAAGGCTATTTTGTAATCTTGAAATAATAAACTTGTAGGCAAGATTAGCAGGATGTAGGTGGAAACACCGAACCTGGGTAAAATGCTTGTGTCTCTAAATTACTTAATTTCTACTTACCAAACATATCCGTACTTTGTTCCGCCTAAGGAAATTACACAGGGCGCTCATATTCGAGGGGTAAAGTATAAGAGATGGAAAGAATATTGGTTGTTTATTCAAACTTCAATGAATATATTAGGAATACAATACTGATACTAACAACTATCTAAGTTTATTTGTCTAAACGTATTTATCTAGTGGGAAGAAATCCCGCCTGGAACAATTCTTCAGTGGAGATAGGTTTTCCTAGCTTCTTCACGTTTGCCTCTATTTCTTCGAGTTCTTCAAGTTTTATATCGGATGCCCTTAGGATATCCTTCATTTATTCCTCTACAGGATTTTCTGAGGGATCAAGGCGAGTGACGACGATGGTCTTACACCACTTCTTTGTGGAAGATTCGAATGGGTCCTGGGTCCTTCAAGGATGACCCAACGCTTCTGTGACATTTTGAGGAAGATCATTGGGTAACTTTTCTCGAAGGGACAAGATGCCGATCAGCTTCCTTAGTGGCAGACTTCTGTGACCGAGGGGCAGATCGAAAGCTCGAGGGGGTGAATCCCTTTACCTTCAGCTCTGTCAGCCAATTGAGAATGAGGTCAAAAGCCTTTTTCTATCTAGGAGTCTTATTTTCACGAACGTTGACTTCTTCCATCAAGTACTGAGAAGCTTTAAGTAGAAACTTTGGAAGATGATCACTGTTGATTAAGTAGGAGGAAGGAATGCCGTGTGAAAGCATGTGAGCACGAAGGCTCACTTTGTGTGCGGCGATTTTTTCTTCAAAATCAGCGAAACACTTCTCCACTTGTGTGGCTTGTATCTTCCAGGCCTAGATCTCCCAAGCAAGTTTTGTGTTCTCTGATAAAAGAGATTCCACCAAAGAGCTATCTTCACCTGAGGGGCTCCCTCGATGGGCCGGAGGAGGTTCGCTTGAAGAATGGGGATCCTAGCTGGCTATCTTCCAAGAAAGCAAGTCCTCTTCAAGGCTAGCCACTCTGCGTTGAGCTAATAGATGTTGTTCGGAAAGTAATTCCATTTGGGCTACCAGTCTGCAATTTTTGCCCAAGCAACCAATTAAGCACCCTTCCACTACTGGAAGCCTATTCGCAGTGGCAAGGCAGGACTTCAGAGAACCAAACTTCAAATAAATTTGACGCATTAGGTCTTCTAGTTCTTCATCAGCGGGATTGCGACCCTTGACTACTTCTAAGGGATAAGTACCATAAAATTCTTTGCTAAATTCTTAACAAACCCCTTAAAAGTGGGATGGTCTTTAGATTGCCACAGTTTCATCTCAGCTTCGAGCTGGTGGAGCTTATCCTTCAAGGAGTCCTTCTATTGATTAGACTTAGAAAGATCTTGAAGAGCAATCAGTAGCTGTTTGTGTGTCTCATTTAGCTCTTTTTGGGCACTTGAAAGCTCCTTACATGCGCTTTCTAACATCATCTTCAACAAAGTATACTACGAAAAGAAAACAAAGGTAAAATCAATAAGTTGTGGCAAAAAAATGTATTTTTATTGATACTTAAAGTTAAAAAAAATGAAGGGGGATAAAATTAAGGGGCCCTAAGTAAAAAAACAAAAATAAAATCATGGACTTACCCTAGAATCATCTGCCTTTGATGTGGGAGCAATCATTTCCTCCACTCGGCCGGATGTGGAATTCTGCTCAGGAGAGGCGTCTGTAGCCTCTGGAAGGGGGATTGCTCAAATCCTCTCAGCATTGAAGAACTGCCATTTGGACTTGATGAAATCCAATAGGGCAAAATGAAGGCCGGTGTTCTTGATGGCCTCGTCCTATTTCGCGTCCAGAGTGGTTTCGAGCTCTGGATTAACTAGTTTGTCCACCTGCTTGGCCAATTCTTGAAATAGAGAGATGGACACTTGTGGCTTAAAAAAGTCCTCGGCTAATTCACTACAACCAATTTTCTTGGCCACACCCAGAAGATCCAGGAAAAGTTAAAGCAGCTCAGGGCTGTTTAATGGCTTGTGTTTGAAGGCCTCGAGCAGTTGAACTTGCGTGGTCGGATCCTCTACAGCTTGAACCCTCTTCGTTAGGGTGTCCTTCTTTAACGCCCATTGACGCCTTTCGGCATCAACACCTTGCCTCTCCCCTTCTAGAAGTTTTTGTTTTTCCTCAAGCGCCCTATCTTTTTCCTCGGGTGCCCTATCTTTTTCCTCGGGTGCCCTATCTTTTTCCTAGAGCGCCCTATCGTTCTCTTCGAGAACACTATCTTTCTCTTCGAGAGTCCGCTGGTGATCCTCCAGAGATTTCTTTAGCCACAAAATCTCAGCATCTTGTTTAATGAGCTCCTCGCAGAAGTTACCGCGGCCAGAGGCACAAATAGAAAAGAAGGCCAACATTCACTCGGTGGCCTCGTGAAAAGTTTGGGAGGCTTGGTAAAACAACTCAGCTCAGATTGATGATAAAAAAAAGAGATGCTAAATAAGTATAATAAACAAAGAATGGAGGAAAACCTTTGGGTCAGAGGCCATCTTCGAGAGGTGATGCTCGATCATGGATACGGACGTCGCATCATTCGAAGGGGGAGGAGGTTGTTGATGAACATCCTCACCACCATGCGGCCTATTGCAAGAGGGAAAGCTGGGTTTGAGGGGAGAGATGCCAAATTTTGGGGGTGGAAGCCTGATTCGAGGACTCAATAGTGCCCTTGGGAGGAGCTTGACCCTGCTTCAAGGGCTTTTTCTTCTTTAAGCCCTTAGCGAGACCCACTGAAAAAGGAAAAAAGAAAAGTTAGCAATAATAAACTCAATAACACAAAAAATAGGAGAGGTATTGCTCTATTAAGGCACCTTCGGAGGCTCCTGAATGCCTAACATCACTATCGATGGTCTCGAGGGGATGGCTGTCTCTAGGGCCCTTGAGTTCTCTTCTCCTCTTTCTGGTATCCCTCCAGAGTGTTTTATATACATATTCTTCGTAGATTCTGGGCGAGAATGCAAAGCCGCCAATCCGGGAATTGGGATTATTGAAGAAGCTGTAGTCGAGGGAACTGGATAATAGTTTTTTTATCCCTCTCGAGGGAATCTGGGCAGATATATTCCCTAGGTTTAGGAGATTCAACTCGCATGGCCTAATTTCACAGAGGAACTCGATACCTCTCGCTATCAAACGAGATACCTTTCTTCCAGCTTTTCCAGTCACCCAAATTGCTAGGAACCCCAAAAACCTTATGGTGTACCTCTCGCCTGACAAATGTGACAATCATATTGGTAGACCGCCCACTATAGGACACGAAATATAGCGAACGAAGCATCTTATAACTAGGCTTAATACCGAACTAGTCACATCTAGTCAAGAACATCATAATGATTACTGGGTGGACTTGTGCAGGGCTCACCTGGAATTGTCTAAGAAGTTTGGAAAAAAGGGGCGGAAAGGGAAATGTGAGCCTGCGGTGAAAATGTCTAAGGGAAATAGAAGATCTTCCTTTGGGGAGGTTAGAGGGGGTATCTCCCTCTCGGAAAGGTTGAACATCAGCATTCAGGGCTACTCGTTGTCCAGGAGGGATCAAGTCCAAAATTTTGGAAATAGCGGTTCCCACTACTGGAACTGGGGACTCCCTCCCTGAGTCCTTTAGCCTCAATCTTCGATACCTTTTTTTCTTCTTTTGAGAGGGTTTAGCTGGAAGATATACCTGAGGCGCTCTCGAGGGTGCTTCCTCCCCCTCGAGGATTGTCCTCTCCTCCTCTTCTCTAGCTTCGAGAGGTGCCTCCCTGTAAGCCAAAGATGTACTTGACACCCTTTCCGACTCAGGTTCTAGATTTGGAGGAGGGTATAAACCAATCTTGCCGCTCGTAGGGGACCTCCTTATGTAGGGCTTGCCCAAGCCTGGATGTAAAAGCACCTACCGAAATAGGGAATTAGAGAACTTGTAATAATTAAATCAAATATTTCCATATTTCCATTAATTTTCTGAAATATATATGTATATATATATATGTACATATGCATATATATAAATAAAATACATATATAAAATATAATATGAATATATACACAATAACAAGAATACCAATACCAATATGTAAATAAATAAATAAGTAAGTAATAAATAAATAAAATGAATAAGTAAATAAATAAGAAAAGAAAATTAACTTGAAGATGAAATGACGGTGGACGTAAACAGGAAGAAACGACGGACGTAAGAAATTCATTCAAAGTAATTTCTTGACAAATGGAACTGCTGGGAAGAAGAAATCCCAAGTAGGCAAATAGAATTGCTGAGAAGAGGAAATGGACGGCGGACGTGAGGAAGAATTATCCAAAGTAATTATTTGGGGCAAGTGGTAATATTGGGATGGAATATACGGCGGACGTGAGAAGAACATTTTGGGCAATAGGCTTGAGGTTACAGGATAAATTTGTAGGGTGAGTAGGTGTCAGAACCTAGGTTTCACCAAGTATAAATACTTGATCCCCAACTCTTACCCTTTCACACAGTAAACAAAATTCCTGCCAAAGAACAGTGGTGAATAGTAGTAAAGTAGGAAATGGAAGTGCCCAAGCCCAAGTTTAGCCAAGGTGAGTGTTGCATCGCCCTAGCACGAATTTGTGTAAATTTTGAGTTTATGTTTACACACACACACACACACACACACACACATATATATATATAATGCCATCAGAACTTGACTCTCTCGAGCTAAACTCTCTACCTCTCAAACCCCTGTTAAACCTTGGCCCCTCGAACCCCTGTCTTCGAACCCCTGCTAAAACCTTTACCTCTCGAACCCCTATCCTCGAACCCCTGCTGAAACTACAACTCGAACCCCTGTTAAACAGTAACCTCTCGAACCCCTGTCCTCGAACACCTACTGAAACTCCTACCCTCGAAACCCTACTAAACAGTACCTCTCAAACCCCTGCTAAACCTCTACCTCTCGAACCCCTGTCCTCGAACCCCTACTAAAACTACCCCTCGAACCCCTGCCCTCGAACCCCTTCTGAAAAATCACCTCTCGAACTCACTGAAAACCTTCACCTCTCGAACCACTAAAAATTTCACCTCTCGAATTACTGAAAATTTCACCCCTCGAACTATTGAAAGGCTTCACCCCTCGAATACACTGAACGACTTCACCACTCAAACTTTACCCCTCGAACTAGTATCACCGAAACCCTTACCTCTCGAATATGTACCCCTCGAACCTTACCCCTCGAACTAGTATCACTGAAACCTTTACCCCTCGAATATGTACCCCTCGAACCTTACCCCTCGAACTAGTATCACTGAAACCTCTACCCCTCGAATATGTACCTCTTGAACTAGTATCACTGAGATCTTTACCTCTCGAATCTGTACCCCTCGAACCTTACCCCTCCAACTAGTACTACTGAAACCTTTACCTCTCGAACCTTACCCCCTCGAACTAGTGCCACTAGAACCTTACCTCTCGAACCTCCTACCCAACTACTCGAACTGTAAGTACTCGAACCCCTATACTCGAAACCCCAATACTCGAACCTTTTTACTCGATACTCTAGCCATGAGAGAGAGATATGAAGGTTACACTCAAATGATGGTATTTACTGACTATTGAATTAAGTGTGTATTTTATCATACTAGATTATCATGAAACTAAAATCCTGAACTGCTCTGATATTTTTTGTGAAAGACCGGCTTGTACTTTATTGTGCCGTATCAAACTTGAATCATATACTGCTCTTATGACCGGCTTGTACTTTATCTTTCCGTGTCAAACTTGAATTACCTGCTACCTGATTACCAGTCTATGAATTTTGGGAGCCCCGATGCGATTGTAGTTTGGTCAAAGTTGGCGGAGAACGGTACAGACCAGATCATCTAATTAGTCTAGCTACACGTGGATTTTGGTATGCTAGCATAACCACCTGACTGATACGAGCTCATAATTGAACACCGGCGTGAATGGGAAAGTGAATTCTGAGCTGATAGCCTACGGGCATCACTGACTGGGTTATGTTGTGTATGTTAGTCACAGTTGCCATATAAGCACTTGGCAGCAACTCGGCATTAACCAACTGTATCCTTTTTACTATGTGCTAGGACATACATGGCTAATTGTTATTGTTAATTGTTAATTATTAATTATTATTCTGTGATCACTAAAACTCAACTGAGTAAATACTGGCGATGGAACCTCACTAAGCAAGGAGCTTTCCCTAGTTAAATAACCATTTTTCAGGTGAAGAAGAACAATAAAAGAAGAGTGCTTGTTGTCTTTACTACGTTTGAGAAAGATCCTGGCTACTTGAATTTTTTATATGAACTTAGATGTTATAATGGTTAAGAGAAACTTTTATTTGACATTTGTAATAAATCCGCTTCATTGTAATAGTAAAGTAGGTTTTTGAATTATTTAAATAGCTTCCGCATAAATTTTAATTGCTCATTAATATCATCCTTTTCGGTAGCACACTCAAACCCGACCTGATACTTGCGATGGGGTTTGGGGTGTTACAGATGTGGTATCATAGCATTCCTCAAATCAAGTAAAGGCAAATCAAAACTTAACTTAATAAAAGATTTCATAATTACTTAAAATTTAAAGATATTAGATTTGAGACATGGTTGAACCTGTCTATGGAAAAAAACTAACGATTTATTGATGTCGCTATAGGGGAGCTAGTTGTCAATAAATTGTGAAACTAATGAGTTTGTTATGACAATAGATGGACAATAACGTAGAAACTGCGAGCAATGTCTTTCAAGAAGTTATTGTGGTAAAAAAACATTTTGGAGCACTCCTAGAGACATTTCTCCCTTGGACGGAAGTAATAAACAATCCTCAATGGGTAGAAACTCATGCTTACCCAAATTGGATTGTCCATGCTTTAATCATGAAACAGGCAAAAGGGTAGGATCCTTAATCTCGAGACCCAAGAACAATTAACGAGAGATGCAATGTGGGAACAATATCTGCGTGCCAATGCAGAAGAGACAAGGGCGGATACGGTGGTCGTCGAAAACAATTGACTGAGAAATCAACGAAGTAGGGAGCTTGGACAACGGGATGCAGAGCGACATGAAGTCTTTCAACAAGTAAACTTAGCCCTTGTGAATGCCCAAGAACTACAGAGAGGTTTGATCGCCTATCGTCGACAACCAACCGATCACGTTGGAGGCATATAAGGGAGACTCGAGGCACGATGGAGCAAGCTCTTGCTACATTTTGGAAGGATTCAATGGACCGAGCGTACCCTGGGGTTGAGCAAGAAGAAGGAGGTGACTCCACCAAGGATTCGAGGGTCGATTAGAATTAGAAGCGGACTTTTGGAGGAAAACCTTACAACTAAGATACTAATTATTTGTAGAATAAACATTAGAACAAGAAATGAGTCCCAATTTTTTACGTCGGGAGACGACTCTAGAGGACTATAAAACTTATTGCAAATATCTTACAACAACTACTGTAAAATTTTTTGTGATGATATAAAAATATTTTGTGAATTATATTCTTTTGGTTAGGTAATCAAATAAGGATTAGTTCTATCCGTGGAACTAACTTATTGAGTGTAGGAAAATGGAAAGGGATCAAGGAGAAAGTTCAAACTCACCCACAGGACAGAATCCCCCAACCGCTGGGATGGAATTATTCGCAATTCAAGTCACTGAAATTTTGAGCTGCATGATAGAGAGGGACAATCGAGCTCGATCTCCAGTCAGGGATCGAAGTCTTAGACCAGAGACCGAGGACGCGGCCTTGGAACGATTCCAGAAGTTTCATCCACCCAGGTTCAACGGCGGCCCATATGAAGAAGTCATCGAAAATTGGATTGAAACAATGGCTCAAACCTTCCAAGACTTCGGATATACGGATGAGCGAAAGGTGAATTTTGCTATATTCCAATTAGAAGGCGCCGCACTAGATTGGTGGAACATAGTACAAAGGAAGTGGGACATGGAGGAGACTCCCAGGACCTGGGAGAATTTCGAAAGAGAGTTTAAGGAGAAGTTCATACCACCCTTATTTATCGAAAGGAAAGAAGTGGAGTTTATAAACTTGAAACAAGGACTGGTGAGCGTAACGGAGTATAAGGGAAAGTTTTCCCGCCTCTCTAAATTTGTAGAGAAGATGGTCTCGACGGACGAGGAACGCAAGAGGAGATTTATCCAAGGGTTAAGGCTGGAATTGAAAGATACCCTAGCCCCGACCTATCAGCACAGTTATGCTGTAGCCATCGAATCCGCTTGTAGAGTGGAGGAAACTAAGAATGCCTTATGAGTCATGCATCAATCGAGAAGGACAAATGCGAGGTCCCAATCAGTATACATTCCCGGTCCACGGGGAGTAATTTTGAGCAAAACAAAGTCCCTAGGGGAGACACATCCCGAACCTCAACCACGTCAAGGAGCTTGAGCTTTTTCTCGAGAGGAATGACTCAAGTACGTTGCACGTACTGTGGAAAGGGAAGCCATGATGAGAAGGATTGTTGGAAGAGGGAAAACAAGTGTCTACGGTGTGGAAGGATGAACATAGAATATATGAATGCTTACAAGCTCAGCCGAGTCGCTTGTCTCAACCCATGGGATCCCAGGCATCGGTCGCCAAACCTGCTCAGAAGGGATGAGCAAGCAGGAGCAGTCAACCAAAAGTGCAGGCCTGTATATACGCGATGGAAGATAGTGAAACCCGGTTTCGACCGAAGTCATTGAAGGTACCCTTCCTATCTTGGGTAAAATAGCTAAAGTTTTGATTGATCCTGGTGCTTCTCATTCTTTTGCTAGTTACTCCTTTCTTGAGAATATGGAAGAAAAATTAGAAGACTTGCCCTATAAATTGGAAGTTAGCACTTCCACAAATGATATTAAAATCCTAACTGGACATGTATGTAGAAACTGTGAGGTGAATGTGGGACGTCAGGAGTTGCCCATAGACTTAATTGCTTTACCTTTAAAGGGATATGAGGTGATACTTAGCATGGATTAGCTTGCTAAAAATCATGCACAGTTATCTTGTCATACGAAGGAAGTTAAGCTGTGTCGACCCAGGGAACTTCCGATTAAAGTAGATGTGGGAAGGAAGAAATCCTCCACCTTGCTTGTGGCGGGAGTCAAATAATAGAATTTACAGAGGTTCGTCACAAGCAATATCCAACCGTAGTTGATGGTTGATCTGTCTTCACCGGTCAATCCAACAGTTAAAACAATGCTGCTTGCTCATACTGAGACAGCTGAAGAAACCACCCATCCCGCTCCCAAGGTTGAAGGGAAAGCATCAACCGGGGGAGTACATAAAATAACTGATTTTTTCAACACAACGAGAATCCAACCCAACAATCTCAATATGCATGAGGGAGCACGTGGTTTTATGCAACTGCATATATCAATGCAGATACACCAATGGGTCACAGTACCATCGCACGTGACGATACCATAAAATTATTTGTCATGCACATCCTTCAGTATGGTGTTTTCCCTTAACCCAATGATCCCATCGATGCTAACAATGCTTGTGCCAGTTGATATGATCCTCACTAGAGCTCACCTATCTCAGTAGGCTCCCCAATGGTCAACTACACCTCATATGTGGACCATTTCACACTCTTACCCATTGTGGCACGTGTCCTTACTGCACTATCTATGTGTTAAATTTCAAGGTATTTTGGGCTTCCATCTTAAAATGAATTGGTACTAAGTGGAGGTGACCCAAGACCTTATATATAAGTCATTAACTTTGCAAGAAACCGATGTGGGATATATCTTTCAACACGCTCCCTCACGTGCAATGATGTGGCCATTTTATGCGGATATTTTAGGGTTTTTAGGATTAGGTTTTGGACAATTTTGTGCTCTGAATGTGGCATTTTGCCTTGAAATCATTTAAGGAGCGATAAAAGCGACTTTGGCGTTTTTATCACTTTTTAGATGCTTTTGTGTGACAAGGTGATTTGTTTGAAGACTTTGAAGATTTGAAGACTTTGGAAGATATCTTTGAAGATTTTAAGACTTACATTTGAGCTTTGTGAAGATTTGAAGAAGTGAAGAGGTGAAGAAAAGAGAGCAAAGCAACGGATGAATGATGATCCAGGGTTCTCAGAATTTTCCGAGAAGAATCAGCCTTCAGGAGTGGCACCATTGGATTCCTCTTCTCGAGCACTATAAAATCGACTACAAGAACTCCCGAAACGGATCAACGGTTCACCCGGAGGAAGCAAAACAAAACAGGGCTGGAGTTACTGATTTGGTCGCGACTCGCGATGAAGCTCGTCGCGACTCGCGACGACAGCGTCCAGTCAGCCCTGCAGCAGCGTTTTTCTCCCCTTTTTCTTCCCCTATAAATACCTCTTCACCCCCTTCTTTCCACAGCTTTTGGCCCCTGTTCTTAGGCCAAAACCCTAGTTTTTATCTTCTTCTTTTCTTAGTTTCTATGTCTTTTGTTATTCTAGAGTAGTTATTGTACTTGGGAGCAAGGATTGAAGCTTCCATATCTATGTAGCAAGAACTCATTTTATCTATCTATTTGGTGTTTTTGCTATTGTGCATTTAGTGTGCTTTGAATGTTAATTGTTGATTTCATTGATGTTGTTGAAAGCTTGAGCATATGAAATACTTGTATGAATTGCTAGCTAGGGTTTGGGGGATTTGGGTTGATTTCCCCCCTTTTCTTGTTAGGAATGTATGAGTATGATTTAGAACTTTTGATTGTGTTGATGGATTGATAATGTGCTAGATGAATGTGATTGATGTTGAACTCTTCGTCATGTTCGTTTGTGTAGCAAACGAGAGAGTTATATGCTCTTGGATGAATGTGCGTTGCACGTTCATCCAATCTCGTGTAATTGCATGAATTGGTTAAATTCTTAGTCACGGTGTAGTGGTCATAAGCATTGCCAAGCTTGTTGGTTCTTCGTGATTAAATGCCACCAATGGGATACCTTGAGTCGTGGTCGCGACAACGGGAGTCATTGGTGAGGCTTGACGAGAGATGTCGAACTCACTCTTGCAAACTACGAACTAAGAAGGATAGGAGTTTAGTCTCCACAACAAGTAGTTGAAGTATTGAATAGATGATTTTAATTCATCCTTGAAGCATTTGTTATTTAGCATTTGTGTATTCTTGATGGTGTGTTTCACTTCATTTGTGCCATGAGTTGCTTGAGCATAGGGAGTGCTTGTATGATTGAATTGGTTAGGTGTTAGGAACGTGACGAATTCCGTAACTCCTTTGCATGAAAATCTATGAGCGTGAACTTAGAACTTCTTGTGCATAACGTGTTGTGATTCTTGCTAGATGGGTATGTTGATGTTGAGTCATGTAATGCTATATGATAGAATGAGTGAATGATTCAATGACCTACATTAGATTTGGAAGTGGATATCCCTTTCCCCCAAGGCTTTTTATCTTTGTAGTTTTAAAACCCCTTTTCTTAGTTTTGTTTGATGATTAGCATAGTCACTTGACCTTGCTAGTTATCTTGTCTTTTTACTTTCGTAACTTAGGAAAACCAACCAACCAACCTCCCCCCCAATTTTACTTGCTTTTATGTGTGTGTATATATTTTATCCTAGCATAATATTAACCATTTGTGCTTAAGCGCTTAGGAAGATCCCTCTTCTCCTTGGACGACCCCGATTTGCCGCTATCTACCTAGTTGTAAAAAGTAAGCAAAAAGGGCTTATAAATTATCTTTGCATAGGGGTGCGACGACCGCCCGCTATCAAAATGGCGCCGCTGCCGGGGAAGAGGCATTTATTTTTAAAAATTTAGGTGTATTTGGTTGTGTATTGGCTAGTTGTTTTTATTTTCCACTACTTGGTGGTTGTTTTTGTTCGGAGTAGGTATTGCTTGAGTTCTTGGTAATTTATTTTATCGAGAATCCTTGCACTATGATTCCGAACTTTTGAAAAAAAAATTTTAATGGAGCGTCTCACCTTGAGGGAACTCATGATGAGAAGAGAGGCTCAACAAGCAAGGTTTTGTAGGATGTGTCGTTCCGACCATCCTACCGAATCTTGCCCTTTGTTGTGGGAAAAGCACGATGACCGAGAAAGAACCCTTGGTTTTCAAAACTATGGGTACTATGAAGAGTGCTATCAAGAGGTTGGAGATGTTGGTTTTCAAGGGCAAAATGTTCAAGAGTGTTTTCCATACCACAACTCTAACAATCCGGAATGGAGTGGTAGTTCGGATTGGTGGTATGAGAATGAGCCGGAAAACCAACATTACGAGCAACCTAGTTGGCTATCACCACCCTATACCATACCCCAAAACCAAGCCCAACAAGGAAGTTCAAGTTTGACACGTGCGGATGTCTTAAATACCATAGCAAACTTGAACTCCTTTACTAGTGAGGAGCCGGATACCCAGCTCTCCTCTAGTGTTGAGGCCATTGAGGGGCATGTGAGGAACATATTAGAGGTATTGGCCCGCATGGAAGCTCGTGATTCCGAAAATACAATATCCCAACTTGAACTCGATGACTCGGTGATTGAGGTCACCAATAAAAATGATTTTGAGTTTGAAAGGGATGAGGAGTTGGTTGTTGAGGATAGAAAAATGGAGGAAGAGGTGATAGTGCTACATCTATTAGCATCGTCACCCCTTCTCCCACCTAGTGAACCAACTCTAATATTTTCGAAAGTTTTGAGGGAAACAAGAGAGGAGCCGAAAGATTATCCCAAGCTCCCTAACCACTCAATTCCCTTTGAACCATTTCCACCTCCACAAGACTTTCCTCTTGAAAGTTTTGTGCCCCCACCTCTCTTATTTTGGATGCTCATGGTGAAGGGGTTCAAGACTTCACCATACGGATAACATTAGGGTCGTGCCGACGACCTTAAAAATACGGAGCTTCGTCGTGCCGATGACGTTAAATAAATTCGACTTTTCTTTTAGTTTTTGTTTCTTAGTTTTCGTTTCTTAGTCTTTGTTTCTTAGTTTTTGTTGTTTTGTTTTGTTCTTTTTATGGCATGTTTTTCTGTGATTTTGTAGCAGCATGAAGTGCATTGCAATGAAGGAGATGAAGGAACGAGATCAATGAACGAGGGAAGAAAGCTTGGACAGTTGGTAAGAAAACGAAAAAAAAATTTAAGCTTGGGATACCCTGCCGTCGCGAGTCGCGATGAGATTCGTCGCTAGTCGCGACGAACAGGGGAGAAAAATCCACTCCCAGCACCAACTTTCCGCGAGTCGCGATGACCTCGCAATGCTCGTCGCGAGTCGCTATGAGCTTCGTCGCGAGTCGCGACGTGCTCAGGAAATTTTTGAAATTTTTGGCCTTCCGGATTCAACTTCCTGCGACTCGCGATGCTCGTCGCGAGTCGCGATGAGCTTCATCGCGAGTCGCGACGCACTCAGGAATTTTGAAAAAAAAATCAATCTCAGATTTCACTTTCCGCGAGTTGCGATGACCTCGCGACACTCGTCGCGAGTCGCGATGAGCTTCGTCGCGAGTCGCGATGAGCTTCGGCGCGAGTCGCAATGAGCTTCGTCGCGAGTCGCGATGAGCTTCGTCGCGAGTCGCGACCGGTTTAATCGCGAGTCGCGATGAAAAATCCAAGTTTCCAACTGATCTTAAACATTGCATGATCCTTCCTTCTTCTCCACCCAACACTCCCAAGAACCATCACATACTTCTCATTCCTCCACCATCCTACATATATTGGCATATGAACATTCTTGCATCTTTATAGTACATTTATTGATTGTAGTATGCCGACTACATCATTGTGACCATAAGTGCATATCCTATAATGATACTTGTATACATGTCAATATATGTTGGATATTTTTAATGCATAATCTTATAGTGGTGTTTGAGGGTGGATTGGTTGTTGTTTGTGAATACTATGGTTATTAATTCTCTATGCTAAACCTAGTATTACAAATCCTTATGTACTTGTGAGTTTAATGTTGTTGTTTGTGGTGTTAGTCTTGATCAAACGGCGCCACGGAGACAATGCTTTTCTCGAGGGGTGAGTTCTTCTACGGCATCTTTGCTCCCTCTTCCGGTTCCGAAATCGATTTCGGGACCATACATTTACATTGGATTGCGCCATATCACCGGCGACTATGCGGAGAAACGGGTGTCACTCTACCCCCTTACCTTGATTTTTATTGTTCTTGCCTTACATGTTTACATTGAGGGCAATGTAATGTTTTAAGTGTGGGGAGGGGTTAGAGGACTCACATGCATGCTATATTGTTTTGGAATGCTTTTTTCTACTTTTCAATGGAAAAACATTAAAAAAATAGAAAAAGAAAAAAAAGAAAAAAAAAGAAAAAGAAAACCCGCTAAGTTGAAAACCCGAGAGGGCAACTTAGGCAACATTGGGGGCCCGGATAGGTCGAAAACCCGAAAGGGCGGCCTAGGCAAAAATGAGAGGCTAAAATGTGCAGAAAAAGGTGAGATGTGAGCTAAAGAAACATGATGTGTGGCTAGAATGAAAACTCGAAAGAGCTCCTAGGCAAAATGAGAGAAAAAGAAAAATTCTAAGATTTCACTCATTTGCCGGTGTTGGAGTCATAAGGTTGCGGTTGTCACATGGATGGATCAGGTAGCTCAACATCTATAGACCTCTTGGGATTGGGTAGCTTAGTGGGTTAGGAAACGAAGTGTGGTTATGAAATTCCTTATCTCTTTATACTTCGTTTTTGGTTGATATATTGGCATTCGGTGAAGCATGTGTTTGAACCTCTTATATGGCTTTAGCTTCATTTTATGTCATTGAATTTTGGGAATATCAATTCGGGGCTTTGAAATATTTTTATGGGTAGTGAATTGATAAGTGGTAGGTTTGGTTAGATTTAGGATTGGGGATGTGTGTGTGAAAAATTCTCATGTGAGTTTTTATTTTGGGATTTATGATATTGAGAGTTTTTGTGAGGCTTTGATTGGGGGATTAGTAATTAGGATAGGGCTATATCATTTCTTCCGTGTGCTTAGATCTTTTCTTACTCGAGGGCGAGTAAGGTTTAAGTGTGGGGAGGTTTGATGTGGCCATTTTATGCGGATATTTTAGGGTTTTTAGGATTAGGTTTTGGACAATTTTGTGCTCTGAATGTGGCATTTTGCCTTGAAATCATTTAAGGAGCGATAAAAGCGACTTTGGCGTTTTTATCACTTTTAGATGCTTTTGTGTGACAAGGTGATTTGTTTGAAGACTTTGAAGATTTGAAGACTTTGGAAGATATCTTTGAAGATTTGAAGACTTACATTTGAGCTTTGTGAAGATTTGAAGAAGTGAAGAGGTGAAGAAAGGAGAGCAAAGCAACGGATGAATGATGATCCAGGGTTCTCAGAATTTTCCAAGAAGAATCAGCCTTCAAGAGTGGCACCATTGGATTCCTCTTCTCGAGCACTATAAAATCGACTACAAGAACTCCCGAAACGGATCAACGGTTCACCCGGAGGAAGCAAAATAAAACAGGGCTGGAGTTACTGATTTGGTCGCGACTCGCGATGAAGCTCGTCGCGACTCGCGACGACAGCGTCCAGTCAGCCCTGCAGCAGCGTTTTTCTCCCCTTTTTCTTCCCCTATAAATACCTCTTCACCCCCTTCTTTCCACAGCTTTTGGCCCCTGTTCTTGGGCCAAAACCCTAGTTTTTCTCTTCTTCTTTTCTTAGTTTCTATGTCTTTTGTTATTCTAGAGTAGTTATTGTACTTGGGAGCAAGGATTGAAGCTTCCATATCTATGTAGCAAGAACTCATTTTATCTATCTATTTGGTGTTTTTGCTATTGTGCATTTAGTGTGCTTTGAATGTTAATTGTTGATTTCATTGATGTTGTTGAAAGCTTGAGCATATGAAATACTTGTATGAATTGCTAGCTAGGGTTTGGGGGATTTGGGTTGATTTCCCCCCTTTTCTTGTTAGGAATGTATGAGTATGATTTAGAGCTTTTGATTGTGTTGATGGATTGATAATGTGCTAGATGAATGTGATTGATGTTGAACTCTTCGTCATGTTCGTTTGTGTAGCAAACGAGAGAGTTATATGCTCTTGGATGAATGTGCGTTGCACGTTCATCCAATCTCGTGTAATTGCATGAATTGGTTAAATGCTTAGTCACGGTGTAGTGGTCATAAGCATTTCCAAGTGTTGGTTCTTCGTGATTAAATGCCACCAATGGGATACCTTGAGTCGTGGTCGCGACAACGGGAGTCATTGGTGAGGCTTGACGAGAGATGTCGAACTCACTCTTGCAAACTACGAACTAAGAAGGATAGGAGTTTAGTCTCCACAACAAGTAGTTGAAGTATTGAATAGATGATTTTAATTCATCCTTGAAGCATTTGTTATTTAGCATTTGTGTATTCTTGATGGTGTGTTTCACTTCATTTGTGCCATGAGTTGCTTGAGCATAGGGAGTGCTTGTATGATTGAATTGGTTAGGTGTTAGGAACGTGACGAATTCCGTAACTCCTTTGCATGAAAATCTATGAGCGTGAACTTAGAACTTCTTGTGCATAACGTGTTGTGATTCTTGCTAGATGGGTATGTTGATGTTGAGTCATGTAATGCTATATGATAGAATGAGTGAATGATTCAATGACCTACATTAGATTTGGAAGTGGATATCCCTTTCCCCCAAGGCTTTTTATCTTTGTAGTTTTAAAACCCCTTTTCTTAGTTTTGTTTGATGATTAGCATAGTCACTTGACCTTGCTAGTTATCTTGTCTTTTTACTTTCGTAACTTAGGAAAGCCAACCAACCAACCTCCCCCCCAATTTTACTTGCTTTTATGTGTGTGTATATATTTTATCCTAGCATAATATTAACCATTTGTGCTTAAGCGCTTAGGAAGATCCCTCTTCTCCTTGGACGACCCCGATTTGCCGCTATCTACCTAGTTGTAAAAAGTAAGCAAAAAGGGCTTATAAATTATCTTTGCATAGGGGTGCGACGACCGCCCGCTATCATGCAACGTGGAAACACTCCACGACCTACATCGGGCCAAATTAAAGGGGATCCACACATCGGCCCAGTAACCCAACCCGGGCTCTGATGCCATGTTAAATTTCGGGTATCTTGGGCTTTCACCTTAAAACCAATTGGTACTAAGTGGAGGTGACCCAAGACCTTATATATAAGTCATTAACTTTGTCAGAAACCGATGTGAGATATATCTTTCAACACCATGTCTAGATCCCTATGCTAGGTTGATGTTGCAACCTTCATCCTGGGAAAAATTACCTTCCCATGTAGCACTGCTTAAAATTCAGGTACCAATGAGTACAACTAATGTGTGTTAATTATGTTGTTTATTTTATTGGGATTAACTGTGATTTTACGGGATTAATGTGCACTTTAGGTGTTTTATTTGTAACAGATCACAGTTTTTGGGATCAAGAGGAATTTGGAGGAGAGTAAGGAGTATTGGACAATTATGGTAAATGAAGCAATCAAATGGAGAGCAGAACTGTAGCGAATATTTGGAGTTGATTTGGGTTGATTTAAGAAGATATTTGTGGAGATATCTGTGGAGATAATTTGGAGATTTAATTAGATCTTATCTCTTGTCATCAAAATTTAAATTTGGAAAGATTTATGTTTTATTTGGAAGAGTCCAATATGGACATGATTTGTAATTGTTGCGTATATATACACGCAAGACAGAGGTGAGTGTGCTTTTTGTTTCTTTTATTACGCCAGATTCGCAC
The DNA here is from genome assembly GCA_037428765.1 of Rubia yunnanensis. Taxonomy (NCBI): domain Eukaryota; kingdom Viridiplantae; phylum Streptophyta; class Magnoliopsida; order Gentianales; family Rubiaceae; genus Rubia; species Rubia yunnanensis. Next base: position 25,576,384 of record CM075062.1, on the reverse strand, counting down.
AGGTGAGTGTGCTTTTTGTTTCTTTTATTACGCCAGATTCGCACCAAGTTGCAGTGAAGACTTTTCTTTCTTTTGAGCTGTAATCATTGTCCACCAGAGATTTTTACCATTGGCCATTGAAATATTTTTGGTTGAATTCTTTACCTATCCTCGTTTTTCGTGTGCAACTTTTTCTAGTGGTGAATAATTATTTGCAAGTTCTTGTGATTAATTTAAAGCCAATTTTATTAAATATGCTAAATTAATATATGTAAATTTTATGCTCCCTCAATTTCATTATGTTTGGCATATTTTTCAATAAATTTATCAAGTCATATTTTATCATTAATAAGTTTGTTACACATGATAGTGACATTTTTAATATTGATATATGAAAAATACACGATAATAGAAATATGATTATATTTCACATGATGATATTATTATTTATATGACTACTATTTAAAATCTATGATCAGAAAAGTGAATTATATATAATAAAACAGGGGTAGTAATTCAAATTAGGTTTTGTCAAATAAAACTTTGAGTCCGTCTCTTGAAAGACGGTATTTTCCTAATCCATGGAAAGACTCATGTTTAAAGTGCAAATAAGAAGAAATAATGATAAAATTTTTGGGTTGCATGAATCGGGTTATAAGACCTATTACCTTTTATTATTCTAATTAAATCTCATATTTCTTTAAACCTCTGACGATTTTTTCCAATATTTTGCATAAAACTTTAAGCTTACCACCACACTCAAGAAATTCATGACAAGATCGGCTATTAGGCGGCCTAATTGGTTTCACAACACAAGTATAAGCTATTTTTATTTATTCCCACGATAAAATTTCAAACTGCAATTTACCTGTTGATAAAATCAAAACTTCTTAACTTTGACAATAAAATTGAATTGATATATAAGTATAAATACTATTGTGTGATACCTTGTTAGATTCGTCATAACATATATTTTCAAAATATCTACTTTTAACAAGTTTTAGTTATGTTCAATAAAAGATATTATGAATCAAATATTTTTTAAGTAAACTGTTGAAAGTAAAATTTTACAGCTTGAAATGGGACAGAGTGGGTAATTATATTTAAAAAATAAAATTATAATTTCACGTCCTGCACATTCTCCTCCAAATTACATGTTCATTCAAATATTTCCTTTTTGAGAAAGTTTCCGCTTAAATTGGACCAATTTTAGAAATCTCATTCAATCGTTTTAGAATTAAATTATAATTATTTATAAATTATGATGCATTTTAAACGAATTTCGTTGCAATAAATAAACACAAACATCAAATCACCTTATTAATTACATCTATTATAAAAATAACTTCATTTAATAATTAGTCGATTTAAAACAAAATTTGTGATTTATTACTTTTAGTTTCCAAGACAATATTAGTTTTTAAGAATAATACTTTTATATTTAATATGGAACCTCGAAATGACAGACACAACTCTACCCGTGATGTGCCGGTCAGGCGTAGAGAAGATAATTGATTGCCTGTTTGTCTACTTTTATTTTATAGCACATATCACATTTTTATTTTTATTTTGAAAAAAACTTTTGTATCATTAATTATGTGAAAGAGTTACAAAACTTGGAGTTGTGCTCCATGATACAAAGTCCGAAGGACTTGATTTAAGGAATTGTACCAGATTATGGGCCATCAGATTTTCCTATCTAGATATGCATTTTAGAATTGGATTTTGTACAATGGTTAGCTCTGATTTAATGTCCTCTATAAGTAAGCCAAAATCTGATATATCTGTCTCTATATTGTTGACAACGTGGATGACTACTTGTGCATCTCCCATGATTATATCTGGGGGTAGATTATGGGTATTACAACCCTTTAATGCAATAGTTAACGCCAGTGCTTCTGCAATTTTTCCAGAATAAGATTGTTTTAACCTTATAGACTCCCCATAGAGCCATTCTTTTCGTTCAGATTGAACATACCATCCCAGATATGTGAACTTTGAATCTGTAGCCGCATCAAAGTATAGTGCTCTTCCTGATGCATTTGTTTCCAGTGGTTGCCCCGCTTCATTTCTGCCGACCTCTATCATAGTAGCGGGATTGTTTGTTTTACCTCCCTTGAAGTCCTCTATATGTTTTAGCGCTAGGTGTACAGCTTGAGAAGGCACCAAGATATGACTTTTACCGTGAAGTAACTCATTTATTTGATACCATAATTGGTCGAGCAATGTGGCAATTAAAGACATTATGTCTTTGTCTACTTCCATAATTAGTCCATAGAATCCCGCTTTGTTACTGATATTTATAGACCTGGCCGTGTAAATCCGTAGCAAACCAAACTTGATGAGGTAGAGGGCAGTGGAAGAAAATGTGTTCAAATGATACATCATCCAAGTTACAAGTAAGGCATGCTACTCCACAGGGAATTTTTGTTGTATTAGTGTCGATGTTGTTGGTAGCTAGCTGGTCCTTGCATATTCGCCACAGAAAGTGTCTAATTCTTGTTGGTACTGTTAATTTCCATATTGTCTTTCAGTGTCCGGATGGCCCACTACTGCTGCTTGCCACATATCCTGCATCACTCAAAAAAGCCAAGTTAATAGATAATTGGTATCCTGATTCACCGAGTACTTACCGTCCACTGTTGGTTGCCATGTCCAACTGTTTTCATATTAATTTTGTGGTCTCGGCACTAAAAGAATTAATTCTGCTTCTTCTTTATTGAAAATACCTCTGATAAGGTCTGAGTTCCACCTCTTTCCATTTTCTTACATAAGGCTGTCAACTGTAGTATTGTTTGGGTAGTCTAGTGGAAGGGATGTTGGCTTTGTTTGGTTTTGTCTTGGTAGCCACCTATCAAATTTTACTCTTGTGGTTTTACCGTTGCTTATTCTCCACCTTATCCCTTTTAGCAATAGATTTTGGCCTGCTATGATTGATCGCCATGCATATAAGGGACGACAACCAAGCGTTGCTTCTGTCAATAATGTTCTTGGATAGTATTTAGCCTTCAACAACTTTGCTATAGAAGATGTCGAGTTTGTTAGTAACCTCCAAGCTTGTTTCCCTAGCATTGCCAGGTTAAAATGGTTTAAGTCTTTGAAGTTCAAGCCCCCCATTCCTTTTGGGGTACACATCTTAAGCCATGTTTCCAAGTGTATTTTTCTTTTGGAATCAGCACTTCCCCACCATATTTTGCATACAACTGATGAATACTCTTGGTAAGCGTCTTTGGTAGTTTGAAGCAGGACATTGTGTAAGTTGGCATTGCTTGTAAAACTGCTTTAACCATCCCTTCTTTTCCCCCTTTCGATAATTGCTTATGTTCCCAGCTTTGTACTTTTTTCCAGATCCTTGTCTTTATGCTTTCAAGAAATGATAATTTTGATCTTCCAAAAGTAGTCGGTAGTCCCAAATAATTATCTAGTCCCTCTGTTTCTATCATACCCATAATGATTAGAATGTTGTTTCTTGTATCTCTGTCCACGTTTGGGATGAAGGATATATATGATTTATCAAAGTTTATTCTTTGGCTAGATGCCTTTTCGTACTCTTCAAAGACCTATTTTGACTGTGCGGCTTCAGTTGATGTGGCTTCTCCAAATATTAGTGTGTCGTCAGCAAAAAGAAAATGAGAGAGAATAGGTGTTGATCGAGCTATCCTTAACCCTCAAATATGTTTTGTCCTTATTTTTTCCCCACAAATAATTAATAGATATGGTGATAGTGGATCTCCTTGCCTTATTCCCCTTGTCGGTTTGAGTTTTCCAAATATTTTTCTGTTTAGCATGAAGGAGAATTCAACTGAGGTAATGCATCTCTCAATGAAATTTATGAACTCCGGCTGGAAGTCCATAGTTTGTAGGATTTTTAGCAAGAATGGCCACTCAACTCTGTCAAACGCTTTACTCATCTCAAGCTTGATAAATATATGTCCCTTTTTCCCCGTTGTCTTTCCTTTAATGTAGCGGTGTGCTTCATGGGCCACTAATATATTGTCTAATATATTGCGACTCTTCTAATATATTGTCTGATATATTGCGACTCTGAAATGATATTTCCAATAATTTTCTTAGCTTATTAGAGATGCATTTGGAGATAATGCAATAGATAACATTACATAGGCTATTGGTCTGAACTGCGTTAATTCAGTAGGCTTTTCAACCTTTGGGATTAGAATCACCGTTGTATTATTTATTGAGTCCATCACTTTTCCATTATTTAGGAACTATAAAGCTGCGGAAGAGACCTTATTTCCCACTATGTTACAATATGTTTGGAAGAACGATGGTGGCATATCATTTGGCCCGGGTGCTTTATCCGGGGTCATTTGCTTCAGTGCTTGAAACACTTCTGTCGGCAAGTATCGCCTACATATAATTTCATTCATTTGAGCTGTAGACCTTGGTTGGATTCTGGAAATCGATTGATTGATATCCTCAGATTGTGGGTTATCCGATGTAAACAAAGTCTGGAAATGGTACATAATTATATTTTCCATTTCATTTCATTGTGTACATCATCTTCCTTGATTATCTGTTAGTCCATAGATAGTGTTCCGCCTCTTTCTTTTATTAGCGAAAGAATGGAAAAATTATGTATTCATATCTCCCTTTTGGAGCCAGTGTTGTTTTGCTCGTTGTTTCCACTTCATGTCCTCCATATTAAAGATTTTCTCCAATTCCCATTTTAGATTTGAGATCTTTATTTGAGTATCGACAGTAATTAAACTAGATTGAAGATTTTGAATTTCCTTGGATAAGCACTATGTTTTTTTCATGGTTGCGGAATTCCTTATCGACCCACAATTGAAATTCCGAAGCACACTTTTGAATAGTTTCGGGAGATCCATTTCTATGTCATTGTTCTTCCAGCTATTTCTAACCATTTGTTTACACGCCAGTGATGCATCCAAAAATTCTCAAAATGGAATTGACGTTTATATCTTGCACCCTGATTTGGAGGTGGGTTCGTTCATATTTCCAGAAAAATGGGTGTGTGATCAGAACGATGGCTGGACAAATGCTTAACTTGGGAGGCCGTGTAAAGATCAATCCATTTTAACATTGCAACTGCTTGATCAAGTCTTGCTCTAACCGTGTTTGGGTTCCTCCAATTACGACTCCAAGTAAATTTAGTTCCATTGTAGCCCAAATCTTTTAAATTGCATTTGTCAAGCGTATTTCTAAATGCCTCAATTTTCCATTCCGGCCTTTTGTTAATGGTTTCGAATTCGTGTTGATATACAATCTCGTTAAAATCACCCATACAGAGCCAAGGCAGTGTTGATGTTGCACCTAAGTTTGGAAAGAAAATTTTCCCAAAATTGTCTCCGTTTACTTGTATCTGGTTCCACGTAGGTACCTGTGCAATGCCAAATAAATAATGTGATCGGATCATTAACAGTAAAATCAATGAAGTTAAACGAATACGACAAAACCAAAACTTCGATCTCTTTATTCCAAAATAAAGCAAGACCTCCTGAATTTCCATTGGAATCCACAAAAATTCCATGAAAGTCAAATTGATCCTCTAATTTTGACATAACAAATGAAGAACATTTTGTCTCACAAAGAAAAATAAAATGGGGTTTAAACTTGCGAACAAAGCTCTTTAAATTTCTAACTACTTGAGGATTGGACATTCTCCGGCAGTTCCAACTAAGGCAATTCATTAGTTCCATTTGTGAACGATCCCATGCTGAAAGTCAGTCCCGAAGGAAAGAGGAAATCAGCCTGCATCTTTTTTTGGTTTTTTCGGTTCACCAGCTCAACTCTCCAATTTGATCACATCTTCTTTTTGCTTCCTGAGTAGCATCGGCGCCCACTTTTGTAGTAACTGGGCCTTCCTCCCCTTTTCGGCCCAATCTCTTGAATTGACCTTTCTTCATTTTCAGCCCGGCATCAGACAAAGAAATTTCGCCATTTTCTTTCTTTTTGTCTCCATCCTGCGTCGATTTCATCCTGATCTCTGCATCAACCTCGATTTCTTTTTCATCTCTACCTTTTGCCTCTGACACACTGTCCTTTGCCAAGGTAATTTTCAAATTCCCAAAAATTTTGTTTGGCAACATACTTGGCGTCTCCTCCGATGTGAACTGCTGCTACTCTGTGAAGTCCGACGGCGGACCACGTTGGGGAAATCCGTACGGTCTTAACACAAGCGGCGAAGAGGGGCTGCTTCCGACTGAGATGAAACTCACCGGTGAGTCACGTAGGCGCCTGATGGGATGGTTGGCCAATTCATTAACTATCTCTTCTTCGGCATTTAAGAAGTTTAAAGGCTTTGTCGGAGTCATCAGATTCGGTTGCAATAAAGAGTTCCACTCTTGAATGGCAGCGTTACTTGACATAGTTTTTGCCGAAAATAGATTGGATAGGTTTAATTCCTTGTCTGGCGTTAATCCAGGTTGGTTTATTGCGGATAAATTTGGTCCCGTTGGAGAGAAAATTAGGCCGCCAATCTTGCTGTTTGACCGCTGTAAGAGATCCTGGCGTTCCAACTGCTCGGAATATCGGACTGAATACAGGCTGTAAAACCACCGGGTTCAACGGTATTGTTACCGTATCCGATTCAGGCACCACCTTCTGCTTACCCTTGTCCACGCCGGCGCCGCCTTCTTTTCCGGTGATTTCCAAACCTTTTTTTCTGCTTATCGGTCTGCCCCCATGCAGGTACCTATTTTGTTTCTGATCACCTTGATGAAACCGCCCAAATCATCTCCGACAATCGTTGATGTGTTGACATTTGTGAGCGCTGGAGGAACAGAGTGGACATGAACCCAAAAAGGGCACTTGTGAAGTGGCTCAATTCCATCCGCCTCTTGGAGGCAGTGTTCGAGGACCATGGAGAGTATTCAATAACCTTATTCCGATCTTCCTTGCAGTAGAACTGAAAAATGGCTAGATTCCTTCCCATGCTGAAACCGTCAACTCCATTCTTACACCTTCACACCTTAGTCATCCTGGAGTCCACTCTTTTGGTTTTACAGGTTAGGATTTTTGCTGCTATATAGATCTTTTAACTAGTGATCAGAGCGCTTTGTTTGTTACTGCTCGGTGGTTTGTCACTGCCTGAGATGTTTAATTGGCGTATAGTTTAGCTAATTCCTCACCCATAGCCATGGTTGCAAGGTTGTCTAAACGGAGGAGGATGGTAATGGGTAGAATAGTGTTCTTGAACAAAAAGTGAGCAAGAGCAGGAGTGTGACGTAGATGATGATACAGTATAATTGCTACATATTGATGAACTTGGTATGAATTTTCAAACAAGAAAACTCCTTGATTCTTTCCAATCAAGAAATAATTTTCCTTGATTTTATACATAATTGTTAATGCATTCAAAATTTCAAAACAGAAGAAATATAAGCTCCAAAACTTTGGAATCTTCAGCATAGGAGTAATCCTAGAGAGAAGTCAGAGAACCGGGGATCCACATATTACGTTTCTAAATTTGGTTTCCAGAAGCATATTGTCCGTTTCGCCAAATGGTTGCTTACTCATTAAGCGACTGAGTGATTTTTTTTAATGATTACTTGCGAGGAATCAAATTTTATGTAAACATTCTTACTGCAAGGAACCATAAAAATAGTATTGAGTAATTTATATAAAGAATTTGCTCACAATTTTCTTATAGGGATGCGATTAGAACCCTAATGTTAGAATAAATCATGTAGAATATATTAGATAAAATTTTATTCTTGTTAACTATGTTAGAGTTATATTTGAATTAGTCTACTTTGTACACTAATTAATGTCCTCATCATTAATCGGAATCATTACTGAAAATATCTTCTATCATGGTATCAAAGCAAACATGGACCTAAACCCTACTTTTTTTTTCACGATCGGCGCCCTCCACTATCCTTTTTTGGCTGATCGTACTCCATCTCCATTTCCCCATCCTTCAATTTTTTCTTCTTTCGCCATGCTCCACATGATAACAATCAAACTGTCATCAAATTACTTGTTACGGAAGCGTTATATTGGCTATATTCTCGAGCCTCAGAAGCTGTTTGTCGTACTCCATCTCCATCTCCCTATTCTTCAATTTTTCTTCTTTCACCATGTTTGAAGAGAAATAATCCTACAATACCTTGCTCCACATGATGACAATCAAACTGTCATCAAATTACTTGTTACGGAAACGCTATATTGGCTATATTCTCAAGCCCCAGAAATTGTTTGTCGTATTCCATCTCCATCTCCCTATCCTTCAATTTTTTCTTCTTTCACCATGTTTGAAGAGAAATAATCCTACAATACCTTGCTCCACATGATAACAATCAAACTATCATCAAATTACTTGTTACGGAAGCGTTATATTGGCTATATTCTCAAGCCCTAGAAGCTGTTTGTCGTACTCCATCTCCATTTCCCTATCCTTCAATTTTTTCTTCTTTCACCATGTTTGAAGAGAAATAATCCTATAATACCTTGCTCCACATGATGACAATCAAATTGTCATCAAATTACTTGTTACGGAAGCGTTATATTGGCTATGTTCTCAAGCCCCAGAAGTTGTTCGGTTTTCTCGATGGCTCCAAGCCCTGCCCAACTCTCCCTCCTCCTTCTCGGGCCAACTGCTCTTTCCCCACCTATGCTCATGTCGGCGGCGGCTCTACTCCTAGTCCTGGTGGTATGAAAGTTGATCCTATGGAGGCCTATTTGAAGGCCAAAGCTGAGCATGGTCTCTGGGCGATGAAGATCAGCGTTTGTGCAGTCTTCTCTTCTCTTCTCTCACGCCGGAAGCATTGGCAATGATCCCTGACCACGCAACTTCAATGAGATTTGGGACAGTCTTCACGAAATTTATTATGACAATAGTTCCTCAACCATTCTCCGTCTTCGTGCTAATGCCCACGGTGTACGTAAGACTGGTACATTTCACGAACTTCACCTTATATTTAAGAAATTTTTTGAGCAATTTTCTATGATGGGTTCTCCTATGTCGAATGATGATCAGATTATTTGGTTTTTAACTTCTCTTGGAACTAAATTTAAAGACTTTTCTGCACCATTAATTAATTCTTCGCCAGCTCCATTATATGCCAATGTCTTTTCTCATGCCAAAAGACATGAAGCTTTTTTGAAGAATTTACAAGACCATTCAGCTCCAGCCAATGGCCCTGTCGCATTCACAACAAGAGAACACCCCTCGGCCGGCTGCTCGTGGGATCGTGCAGCAGCGAGGGACGGTGTCACGTACGATTCAGGCGCAGCCAGGGGTGGCGACACGTATGATTCAAGCGCAGCCAAGGGTGACCAATTTGCCAGTCGGTGCGGTGGTAGGTCCGGTGGTAGGTCCAGTGGTCAGTTCTTGGACGGGGCTGGTCATGGTCACAGTGCACTTGGTGTGGTCGCCCCGGTCACTATGTTGCGACTTGTTACAGGATGCTTGCTCAGATTGGCTCTCAGGGTCATGGTCATCATAGAGATTCCACTCATTTTGCTGAAAATTTTCAGTCTTCTCTGTAGTTAGAGCTCACTACACGTGCTTCTAATTGTTACATTGACTCTGGTGCTACCAGTCATATAGAATCCTCAGCTTATGGTTTGGAGTATGTCACTCCATATTCTGGTAATTCTTATGTCTCTGTTGGTAATGGTGCGTCTATGCCTATTTGATGTTTTGGTTATTCCTGATATTACTAAGAACCTGCTGTCTATTAGTAAACTAACCAGAGATTTAAATGCTTTTGTCACTTTTGATTATCAAAACTTTGTCATTCAGAACAAAGTTTCTAAGGGAGTCATGGGCAGGGGCCACCGTGAAGGTAGTCTCTATGTTTTGGATAGAGGCAAGGCAACACTTTTTTCCCATTTGCAATAGAATAAAGGACGAGCATCTTACGAGCTTTGGCACACTCCCTTGGGTCATGCACCAACAGCAGTTATTTCCAATTTGCAGAAGTTTGGTCTACTTTCAATGTCTTCTTTTGCCTAAACCGGTAACCTGCACCCCATGTGTTCTAGCGAAAGGTCAACGTTTGGCTTTTGTTGAGAACCATAAACGTGTTGCGCACGTGCTTGATTTACATTGTGACTTGTAGGGACCTTCCCACGTTCTATCGTCGAATGGTTTTTTGTACTATGCCTTATTTTTGGATGATTTTTTCACGTTTCACTTGGCTTTATAAACTTCGTTGCATGTCAGATTTTATTTATGCTTATTTATAGTTTTAGGCATTCGTAGAAAATCAGTTTTCATCCAAAATTAAGGTTTTTCAGAGTGATGGTAGTACGAAGTTTCTGAACACTCGCCCGAGGTCCCATTTTGCTACTAAGGGTATTCACCATCAGATATCGTGCCCTTACACTCTGGAGCAGAATGGGCGTGCAGAGCGCAAACATAGGCATGTCACAAAAATGGGCCTCACGATGTTATTCCACTTGCATTTGCCTCTCTCTTACTAGGATGATGTTTTTTCCACGACTGCCTACACGATCAACTGATTACCTACTCATGTCCATCATGGTGCTTCTCCTTATGTGTTTCTCTAGGGTCGCGACCCTGTCTACTCAAACTTTCATCCATTTGGTGCCAGGTTTTTCCCTTTGTTTGACTGTATGCCGATCACAAGTTATCTCCCTGCAGCATTCCTTCTGTCTTCCTCGGCTATAGCTCACAGTATAAAGGTTTTTGGTGTCTTGATCCGCTTACAGGCAGAGTCTACATCACTCGCCATGCTCGTTTTGATGAGGTGAACTTTCCATTTGCCTCCACGCCGACTTCAGGCTCCCCTGCATCCACACTTGATGTCTCGCCATGTCTCACCATTTATAACCCTGATGGCGAGTCTACTGCGCCTGTACATCCCAGTCATGTCTCCTTCCCTTCCCTACCGCATCTGTACCTCAGATTCAGATCTGGAACCTCGACCACCGGTCCATGCATCTCTGCCAGCCTTGGCCATTCACTCCCCGACTAGCTCTGTCGGCCAGTCACCAGTCAGCTTGGCTCGATCTTCTCCAGCGTCATCAGCTTCCTCTACTCCTCCATCTTTGCCACCTCGGCCTCGTACTTATAGGATGGCAACTAGGCTGGTCATTGGTGCTATACAGTGTAGGGATTATTCGAATATTATTGCTCATGGTCTTACTGTTGCTCTACTCTCCTAGACGGAACCCACTGATTATCGCTCTGCTCTTCAGGATCCAGCTTGGGTTTCTACCATGAATGACGAGATGACTGCTCTTCGTGGCCAGCACACTTGGCACTTGGTGCCTCGACCTACGGATGCAAAAATTGTTGGCTCCAAATGGGTTTATAAACTCAAGTATCGATCGGATGTCACTATTGATCACCACAAAGATAGACTTGTGATGCAGGGTTTCTCACAAATTCTGGGTTTTGACTTTGACCACACTTTCAGTCTTGTGGTCAAAGCCTCTACTGTTCGGACGGTTCTTGCCAATGCCACCATGTGCTCTTGGCCGCTTCATCAACTGCATGTCAAGAACATCTTTCTTAATGGCGTTCTCGATGCTCCAGTCTACATGAAGAAAACCGTCGGATATCAGGACCCTGTTCATCCGGACTATGTTTGTCGCTTGCGAAAGGCTTATGGTTTTAAGCAGGCTCCACGGGCATGGTTCCAGCGCTTCAACAGTTATTTAACTCAGCTTGAATTTTAGTACAGCTCAGTCGGTACTTATTTATATGTTCTCTCGAGAGGATCACGTTACTGTATCTCCTTCTGTATGTGGACGACATCATCCTTACAGGAAACGACTCGACTCTTCTTCGACAATTCATTTATCGGACACGCAGAGAGTTTACGATTAAGGATCTTGGTGCTCTTCATTACTTTCTTGGCCTTGAAGTTTTGCCTACCTCCTTAGGGCTACTTCTCGGTCAAGAAAAGTACGCTCTGGATAAATTGACTAAAGCCGGTATGTCTGATGTTGCACTAGTCTCTACACCATTTGTACCCGGTTCTCAGCTGCACAGTTCGACCAGCCCTCCATTCAGGAATCTAACTCTGTATCATTTGCTTGTTGGGAAACTTCAGTATCTCACCATCACTCGTCCAGATTTGGCTTTTTCAGTCAACACGGTCAGTCTGTATCTTCAGGATCCCATAGATGACCATTTCACTGGAGTCACACGATTTTATGTTATGTTCGTGCTACCCTTCATTTTGGACTTAGTTTCTGTTCTGCCAGTTCTCCTGATGATATGGGGTATTCCGATATTGACTGGGTTCGCTGTTTGGAGACTCATCGGTCTACTTATGGTTATGCTATTTTCCTACTTATGGTTATGCTTTATATTGGCACTTTCATTAACTAGTTAGGGTTATATTTGCACTAAAAATTATCATAGGGTTATATTGGCACTTACTCAAGTAGATAGGGTTATATTGGGACTTATCCCTTTTTATTTTATGGGAAGTTAACTTTGTAATTAAAATTTTAAGATATACATAAAATGTGTTTGATTGCACATGAAAGAATTTGTATTTACTAGAATTTAATTACCTACATGTTGTTTGGTTTACGGAGAGAAGTGAAAAAAGTTACGCGTAACAGAGGGAAATGGAAAAATTTATGTACATTTTATGGGATAAAAAGGTAATTGCACGTTAAAAGCATGGAGGAATTTCATTTGATCGGGGGATCTCGGTAAGAAATTTTCCACATTGTGTGGGAAGTTAAATTTCTGCAAAATTACAAATTTCTACATTTTCAGTATTTTATGTCAACCAAACAACTCTACCTATTAAAAAATCTTGAGATTTTATATTTACCACATATTCTATCCCATACCAAAAAACTCATTAGATATATTGTATTGTCAGAGGATTTTTTTTTTGAAACAAATATCTGGACTCCTTCTCATTAATAAATCTAAGTTGCTACACACAAAGGGGGTGAGGCTCCCCTATGTCTCACACAAATGTGGGGTGACACTCCCACACAACACACACGAAATGAGACTCCTACCCCTATCACAATATAATTGAAGACTGAACTCCAAAAAATTGCCCCAGACCGAATTCGAATCTGGGGTGCTCCTTGGGCGGGCGTACGCCCTGCCACTGGCTATTCCCAGTTGGTTCCATCAAAGACAAATATGCCCTTTATCCCCTACCACCGCCACTCATTCACCACTGCCAACGCGCCAAAAAATAAATTAAAATCACCACCAATTAAAGCCTCTGCCACCACAGTCATTTCCACCCACCTTTCCACTTCCTTCTCCACCACAAAATACACCCCAGAGTTGCCTTCTTCCTCCTCTGCCTCTAGCTCAGCCTTCCCTCTATTCTTTCTTCGCCATGATTCTCAACCGTTCTTCTCCAAACAGATTCGAATGGTCAACAAGGGTGGGGTTCAACAAAGACCAAATTATGCACTTAGAAAGATGAAACTGAGTCCAAGATTGCAGTTTGAATTTTATTTGGACGAATCCCAAAAACTATAAGAATTCCAAAATGGTGGAAAGAAGAGGTTCAGATTATTTGGCAATTATTGGGCATTAGATTCGGATTTAGGATTGAAGGGAGAGGAAGAAATTGTTGTCGGAGGAGCGGTTTGATGGGGCTTTTGTCGGAAAATCAGGGTTGCCAATGGTGTAGTGGCGGGTGGTGGTTGAGGTAGGGGGGTTTGAAGGTGGTGGTGGGCAGAAGAAAGGGCAGTGGTTACGATCTCTTCCGGCCCGGTCGATACCGGAGCCCCCTCCTCCCCCCGTGAGCCCTCCCTCCGCCGTCCTCCACCAACACGCAGAGGGTCAAGTTCAGCCTCCTCCGACACGACAGATGGAGTAGGTTTTGAACAGAAAAATGGGTTGAGCTGAAAACACACAGTTGCTCTATCCTATCACCACTAGCGAGTCCAAACTGACGGGAAGAAGGGCGTTCGTGGCGATTTGCTTCCATTGCCAATCAAATCGATGCCTTCGTCATGACCTCCATCTCCGATTCCAGCTGGCGGATTTGCTTCATCAACCACACCTTCGATTCCAGCTCCGGCGAGGCCGCCTCCGTCGCCGACCAAATCGATGCCTCCGTCGCCGACCTCCATCTCCGATTTCATACACGGGATAATGAAGATGAAATTTTAGATAAAACCGTGGGAAGGTAATTTGAAGATGAAGGATTTAGGGTTTCAGGGGTATGCATGTCATTTCAGTGTTTTTTACAGAGGGTAAATTTGTCTTTTTAACACAATCCGACCTCCAAATGCCGGAAAAGGTTATATTTTCACATAACCTAAATACCTAGGGTTATATTTGCACTTTTGTCAATTATGTAGGGTTATATTTGCACTTTGCTCTTTATAATTAATTAAGCATTAATATGGCGTGGATATGAGTTTTATTGTAAAGCTTTTTAAAATTTTGCACTCCAAGAGTCAATTAGCTTCCCTTTAATATGTAAAAAAATTATTTCTACCAAAATTATTCTATAATAATCTATATACTATACTCATAAATTATATGGTACGTGCAATGTATCTCCTGCATTATAATTGTATGTACAATTAGTGATTAGTTAGTTCCCATAAAATGTGGGATGTGTATTATCTGAATATTTTAAATTCAACTTGCATACGAACAGTGCTAGGTGAACAGTGCTAGGTATACCGTCTGCATCGTATCCCAGGGATATGGTATACTAACTGTATTGTACTATATTTAATTTCATTCATCTTAAATAAAATTCAAACCGAATAATTAGAAACTCTAATTTCACTTACAATTTAACTGAACTTTTTATATATAAATTATATTGAAATATTAAATATATTTTAAATTAAAATTAAGAAATTATAATTCACACTAATTAAATTTAATGCAAATTAAATTTTACTTTTATGTTTCTGTAATATTATTGATTTTTAGCTTATAATTTTAAATATTTTAAATCAATATAACATAAATTAATTAATAATTTTTTTAAATTGTGAATCTAAATAATACATTCAAATTGGGATCCAAATATTACATTTAAATTTGAAATCGTAAAATAATTAAAAGTTAAAATTCTAAATTTGGTAATTTGAAAATTGACGGCTTCAATTCAGAAGGTGTAATGGAGGCCCTCACTCCATGAGTTATCCACATCAGGTTGACCCTACTTAATTGACTATTTCATTGGAGATCAATTTTAACTTTCAAACCCGTCAATCCTATGTGCCTGTTAACTTTCTCTATTGTGATGTTTGCATTGGAGATGCTCTTAATTGTGTTTTGTTACTCTCTCTGTTTCGTTGGATGTGACACATTTCTCTTTTTGGCTGTTTTTGTGAATTTAGCACATTTTCCTTTTATGGCAAGATTCCTTCAATTTTATCCACTCATTCAACTTTTCTCTTTCTAAATTCAATTTCATCCACTCATTTCATTTACCTAAATCTAAGCATCTAAAGCTAATGTGTTACATCCAACGAAATAGAGGTAGTATGTCTGAAAAGTTAGTTTTTTAAAAAAGATTAAATTCTTTTTTGTCCCTAGCATATGAGCTTACACTATTTTTTGGTCTCCGAGACCAATACCGCTACCTTGCAGTACCCAACAAATTCAAAATGATTTGTTTGACCCCCAAACCAGATTCCGGGTGATTTTCTAGTAAACTAAATTATTATTTTTGGTTCATAACATATGATCTTATGCCATCTTTTGGTCCTCAAAACCACCTTGGGGACCATACAAATCATTTTGAATTTGTTGGGTACCGAAAGGAAGTGACATTGATCTCGGGGACCAAAAGATGGTATGAGATCATAACAACATGTTTGGACGAAAAAACAATTTCATCTTTTTTTTAAAAATGAAAAATAAATAAATTTTAGTTGATTGTTGGTTTTTTGATTTTTTTTAATTATTACATTGTGTATTAAAAAGTCAACAATCACTTGCATATTTAAACACAATCTTCAAAATAAAACGCATAAAATAAAAAGTTTAGAAAAGTTTGGGTGAGAAGGTCTCAATCTTATGGTGAGGCACAATGTTTGAGTACAATTATTTAAATATGAGAGATTGCGTGGAGTATTTCCTGTAATTGTAAAAACTTAACTTAGTTCATTGTCTCACAATAAGTTATGGTGAGACAGTCTCACATTAGTCTTTCTCTGAAAAGTTACTCCCCTTGTCTCATTTAGAGTTGCAATTCAACTATTTATTTAGTCAAAACTTTTTAATGTTGTCCATAAAGTTATATTGATTTATAACTATAAATGACATTATGCAATACCTTGTTAGATTCATTCTAACATATAATTTTAAAATATCAATATTTCATAAGTTTTAATTATTTTTATTAAAAAATATTTAAAATCAAACATTTTTAATACAATTAGTGAGAAAGTTACAGTGTGCAAATTAAAATGAAATGAAGATAGTAGTAAAACAATTGTAATTAAACCATTTAAATGAAATAGTTGATAAACTAATAATTAACATGATTTTGATAAACAGGGCCTTATAATTCACCTCCAAAATAACATCAATTCAAATGGTTGACTAAATTTGTTTTTTTTCCCTAAAGTAATTGACTCAATTCTGAATGAACGCAGGTCCGGTGCCGTTCGTAGTGTTGGAAAAATTAATCCCATTTTGTGGAGAATTAAGATAATAAAAAGAAAATAGAAAAGGGAAGAAACGCATATTTAACATAATTCACAGATATGGCTAAATCCACGAACAAACTTAATTTTATTTCTAGAATACAGACTCAGATGGGTGAATTTAGACAAAAAACAGATGTCTTACAACTCACACATATCAACTCCAACTATCACTCTATTTATAGAATTCAAGTGCAACTCTAAAATATTCTTAATCATCCCAAGAGTCTTCACCTCTTATTAACTTTTGAAGACCCCCTCTTTACTCACCAATTAGGTGAGGCTCTTGAGCTTTTGGAATTTGAAGAGAAAAGAACCCAACAATTCCCCTCTCGATTCAAAATTCAAAACTAAGTAAAAGTCAGATACCGACAGAAGAATATTACAGATGCACAACAATTGTGCCAGTTGTACCAAATGCACGGTGGTCGTGCCAGATGTACCAGACAGCTACAGATGCACGAGAGAAGTGCCGGACAATCGTACTAGAAGTACCTAAATACCACTAACCAGAATAAATCCAACCAGGAATGGATTCATTGAACAGAACAAGCTCAATCCAAAAAGAACTTGTTAGCATAACAGACTTGCAAAGCTGAACAGATGCAACAACTACATAACCTCTACTACATTATCCTCTTCAGAATTTGTACTAGATTCTAGTACAGCAGCAGAGCCCGATTTTCCAGAGTACATCTTCTTTAGACATTCATCTTTCCAATGCCTTATCTGTTTGCAGTAATTACAGATATCATTAGGTTTGGGGCCCCAGAAATTCTGCTTCCTGTTACCAGAGTTTCTGCACCCCTTACCCCCGTTAACAACTAATGCAGAAGCATTACTATCTGCATCAGTACCAGCCGCCTTATGGCGCAACTCTCTAGTATGAAGAGAGGACATAACCTCTTCCAGAGTCAGAATCTCTTTACCAACCACAATTGACTGACAAAATTCTCATATGACAATGGTAAAGAAACTAACATAATTTAAGCAGCATCCTCATCATCAATTTTAACCTCAAGATTACGCAACTCCAATAAAATTGAGTTTAACTGATCAAGATGATCCCTGAGAGGTGTACCTTCCCGCATATGCAGACTGAACAGACGTTGCTTCAGAAGCAACTTGTTGGTCAAAAACTTCTTCAGATACAGGCTTTCAAGCTTTGCCCACATACCAGCAACAGTTGTTTCACTTGCAACCTCGACGATAACATCATCCACCGGATACAACAGAATCGTTGAATGAGCCTTCTCTTCCAGATCCTCCGTCTGAAAATCCTCAATCAGTTTCTTGAATGTCTCACCCGTCTCCGATTTCTTGAATTCCGACAGCCAATGGCACTCACAAACCCTACTGCTTTAGTAAAACACACATCTTTATTTGCCACAAACTAAAATTATTTCTCCCAAAAAACTTTTCAATTTTCATATTAGTTGAAGGCATTTTATTTCTTGCACCAGCCGGAAAACCAAAAAAAAAAAAAAAACCTCACAGTAATAATAAAATTATTACCGAAAGACAGAAGCAATAAATCACCAAGCAAGCCACACAGTTAATTCACACGCCCAGAACATTAATGCATTGTTTCAATGTTTCAAAGAAAAGAAATATTGCCACATAGACTAACTAAAGTCCTTCTCCAAACAGCCAGAATTGCAAAATTTTCATCCACAAAACAAAAAAGGGAAGACAAGGAATTTGTAAAAACCAAAAGGCTTTAAGAACAAAAATTCTCTCTAGGTTTTTTGAGAGCTCAAAAGTTTCTTTGTTTAGTTTCATCAGCTCCAAACAAGGAGCTCTAACGACAAATCAGCACCAAATCTTCCTTTCTTTGTGCCAAGCCTTCCAATCAACCTGATTCCAACCACATTCAGCTTTCCCTTTTTTGACCTATCAAATTCATCCAAAAACAAACATCCGTGAAAATCATATATTCCACATAACCACACAACATACTTATTTTCAGTTGGTTCAATAAAGGAGAACAAAGTAATAGCAGTTCAAGAGAAGAATGGTGAACAGAGTTCCTAAGGAACATTGGTCTGAAGGGTCAAGAGAAGGATCTGAAAACTCAGAGGAAAGGAGGGATGTCCTCTTTGGGGACGAACTTACCAGAGAGGTACATTTACCACCATGGAGGGGTGTCGTCTTCAGGCCGGAGGAGGCCGAATACCTCTGAGGATGGGGGCTACTAGAAGATTGCATTTTGGGTTACTTTCTCGACTACCGTCACTTTGTACTTACAAGAATGCAACTCCTTATTTCAAATTATTGCGGAGAAGGGGTTTATGTCATAGCAAAAAATGGGAAATTCTACGCCATTCAGTTTGATCAGAGATCCAAATTACTTGCAGTGCTGCACAATGGCCTTGTAAACATAGCTGGAGGTCTAATGGCCCTGCATAAAATAATCCCAGAGATGGTTCTATCACACATGCTAGTTACCAAGGTTCTCATATGGGTACGCATCTATGGTCTACCATTGGAATACTTTGGAAGGAACACAATCCGAAAATTCGCTTAAGTGGTAGGGGAAGCAAAATAGGTGGATTTTGGAGGACGGTTACCGCAACATGCAGAGTATGTAGGTGTGCGAGTTTGGACACCGGTCCAAAAATCTCTGGTTTCTGGTTTCTGGCTCAAGCTAAGGCGAGGTGGAATGGTCTGGATTTCAATCGGATACGAACGAGTTCACAAAATGTGTAGACGTTGTGGTGCACTAGGCCATACCTATCCACAATGTCAGTGGCAGAATATCCACGCACTGGAGTAACACATTCATGAGAGATTTACAATCCTCGGGGAAGATTTGCAAATTGATATCTATAGAGATTTATCGAAGGATCTCTATCCCCTAAATGTCAGGGTACACAGGAATATGCCGATGAGGAGGTTCACAAGGTTCCCCCAACACTATTTTCATACCAATGAACACAGGTTCTTACATATGCCGGAGGAGGCTTTCACTGATGGTTTTAAGTTTGTTGAGGAGATTTACCCCACCCCAGAGGAACTGAGAGAGGCAGAACATGAGTACAATCCTGAGAGTCCTCAACAAAGAAATCAACTACATGAAGAACAAGATGAGCCAACAGAAGTTGTGGCAGAAATGGTGCGTCAAAATGAGATTAATCTAATCTATATCCAGGGGCTAGCAGAAGCCCGAGAAAGACTGTTGAGCCTCCCAGATGTCCCAGACTTCTGGGAAGAATATCAGGAGGAAGAAGAAATCAACTCACCCACTAGACACTCGGATACAGAAATGCAGAATCTCAATCTGCCATCTCCCCCACAACATTCTCAACAGCAATCGGAAACACATAACCAAGAAAGTGGCGCTATCAGAGCAAGACATGTAGAAGGTGATGGTGGTGACATAGTCACGGAGAAATACATGGTCAATGGTGGGAGAAGGTACATTTTTACCGAGGAAGAAGCTCCGGGATGATACATCACCAATATGGTGCAACTCAAACAATTCAAATTGGCTGACGAAACAGTAACTCAACCATTCCTCACCAACGGGGTATTTTCGAAAGATCTAGCCTGTTTTGTTGACTTTGACCATAAGGATGGGCTCAATTTTGACATGGCCATCACCATTAATTTTGGTGATGTTGGTGATGAGACTGATCTCATCACGAGCATAAAGAGTGCCGTAAATGATAGCTTACTGACGGACGGCAAGGTGAAGGAGAAAGACAAAACAGAGGAGTGTGGAAAAGGCAAGAGCAAGCTTGTCAAATCACCTTACATACTAAGCAAGTCAGAGAGGAGCAAAGCACGCATTCGGCGATGCCAAAGTGGAATACATATTAATGAGCCTAGCTACAATTCTCCACAACAGTACTCAAGCTCGGATTCCGAGCCTGATGATCTTGGCACAAAGAATGCTCCAACAAGACAGAAGCGAGTGTCAAGTGGCTCACAGCAGGTTCAAAGGTTAGACAACAATGATGAATGGGATGAGATATCTGGCGAGAAAAGATGGGGTGAACCTAGCATTTATGCTGGAAAGAAGAGGAAGGAATTCAAAGCTAATGTGACAGATAGTGAATGCGGGAGGGAGTTAGTTGAGGCCAAAAGTGATGAGTTCAAGCTGACTACAAGGGTGATACCTTTCGATAGCCACGAAAACACTGGTGACTCTAATAACCTTCAACTGTTTTCTAATGGGCCAACAAATTCAAAGTGTGTACAGAATAACCCAAACCACATCAATAAAAATACACAGTCTGACTTTTCAAGCCCACATCAATCAACCTTCCCAAGCCTACACTACCTAGTCCTGAATAAACACATACTGCCCCCTCCATTACCTAAGCCCATACTAGACTTTACCAACTCAGAACCTGAAACTCACAACCAATTCCTAATATCCCTAACCACACTATACTCCCCAAGTCAGCCTTTGCATAATCATAGCAACAAAGAAAAAGGAATCAATGAAGGGAAAGGAGATGGTACCGTTCTTCCTGATCAGCTTTGGGACAACAGCGACCAAGTTCTTCTTCCAGGGGTAGCAGTCCAGGGAGGAAATGAAGCGGGAGTAAGTGGAAATCTGCAAATGGGAGGCACCAATAATCGATCAATCACAGGTTTTGCACCTCCGGACGATTCTTTGCTGCCTGTAGTCCCCAATTTCAGCGGAGTGGAGTTTCAAACCCATTTAAACTAACTTGTCCCAACGCCCGATTTGGCCACGAATGGAGGAAAAATTCCAAGCTCAGAGTCATCATCGCAACTACAAAGGTAATAGGGAGGACTTCCGACAATGTGGATCTAGAATGATTTCGGTTGCTAGGAGAAACTTTAGAGGAAGAGGTGGAGATGATAAAAAATCGAGAGGGAAAAGGGACACACATAGAGTTTGAATAGTTTGCGGGAGACAAGAAGTTTTCGGAGGTAGCACACCGCCTGGAAATAAGGGGCGACCGTACTGACACAACTTTGGAGGTTTCAGTGGACAATCGTCAGCCCATTCTGCTCGAAGAAGAAATGAAGCTTGAGGAAAAGGGGAAAGGGTTTTATCTCATTTCAATGAATAAGAATGAGTGTGGGTTTTTGGTTATGGGCCAACTAATGTGCCAGGAATCTATTTTGGATCTATTGTCACAAAGCCAAACCAAGAACACCTCACCAGTTCACGTGCAAGAAGATTTAAGGATTATCACTCGTATCATTGGAAGGAGAGAGAACATCAAACTTGCTCCTAGAAAATCAACAATTGCTACTAGAATCCTAATTGAGAAGAACATGGAAAGAGTAAGGAGTTTGAATATTGCTGATAGCATACAACAGGTTTTGGTGGGGAATGGCAGAGGAACAACAATCTGGCCAAAATCTACATTTACACAGGCCTGTACGGATCAACCACATATGGATAATTTGACTCAAATGGACACAAGGAAAAAGGCTATCAATTGGGCAATGGGGGAATACATGCCATTGGCGGAAGGCCTCCGAGTTGAGAGAAAGAGACAACTACAAGAAGAGATAGGAGGAATTGTCTTCCACAAGAGAAGATGCATAGGGGAACAAAGGAGGAGGAGTAGCACCAGATGCTTTTAATGTTCCCAGAAATTGACCAATGCATTTGGGAAGGAACATGGGGAGATGGTCATAATTACAGCCAGAACTTTTGAGGTGGTGGTACAAACAGTGTTGCAAGGAGTTGAAGGAAACTGCTGCGGTACTTCGGTGGTTGGTCCAAAAAAACCACCCAGAGGTATATGAATCTACTCTCTTGGAACTACAGAGGACTGGCGCATCCTCTAACAGTAAAGTTCTTAAATCGCAACATCAATCATTATAACCCCAATATTGTTTTTTTTAATGGAAACAAAGGGTGGCTATAGTAAGGTTAGTAAGTGGCTAGGAACAACCTATTTTACTACCTGGGAAATAGTGGATTCAATAGGTGCAAGTGGTGGGCTCTGTGTAGCCTGGTCGTAAGACATTTTAGTATCTGTAGTTAAACGTTTCCAAAATTTTGTATGCTGCAATATTACAACCGCCCATGGTGATGAATGGATGTTGATCCTTGTGTATGGGAAACCAGTGTGGGATTCTCTGTATGAGGTTTTACAGAATACAAACCTCCCAGTCCTCTTCACGGTTGACTTCAATCAGGTTTTACATCAGGAAGACAAATTTGGTGGAAGGACAGTTCACTCACAAGACACGAAGGATCTCAAAGGATTGCTAGGAGAGGAAAATTTAAGTGAACTTAGACACAAGGGACAATGGTTCACCTGGTCTAATGGAAGAGGAGACGGGGAGCTGATCATGGAACATCTAGACCGAGATTTTGCTAACACTAAATGGTTTCGGATGTTCCAGAGGCACAGCCTGACTAATCATACCATAATGAGATCAGACCATGGACTCCTCACCATCAACACACACCCTAGAAGTGGGCCTAGGAATGACTCTTCAACAAGAAGTTTTGAATCCTTTTGGGCTTGATATCGTCAAACCACAGAATTGGTCAATCGAGTCTGGAGACCAGTCCAACATACATCACCTCAAATACAAGGATTATCATCTACAGTAATAGCGGAGAATAACAGTGCATCCGGCTTTAGCAAGAAGCTAAAGGAGACCACAAAAAGGCTACACAATTGGGCCAAGGAAAATGTGGGCAAGCTGGAATACAGAGTAAGAAGGGTCAAAGAACAATTAGGAGCAAAGAAAAAATAGAAAGATGCTAATGGCATGCGCTGGAAAACAAAAGAGATGGAGGAACTTCTAACCATGCAGGATGATTACTAGAGACAAAGAGCAAAGGCAATGTGGCGATTAGAGGGTGATAAAAATACGAAATTATTCCACCAATGGTTGCAAAAAAGAAAAGTAAGAAACTACATATCACAGCCCAAGAATGACATGGGGGAATGGATCTCCAAGCCAGAAGAATTACAACAATTAGTCTACAACCATGTAAGCTCTGTTTTTGTCGTTGAATCTGTTATGCCCCAAGATGCATTTGGAGATTCAAATGTGCAGGAGTATCCAGTAAGTCCACGGGAGATTAAAACAACAATCTTCTAGATGGAGTAATGGAAGGCTCCGGGACCTGATGGTTTACCTCCGGGTTTCTATCAACATTACTGGTCAGAGGTGGGGAATGAAGTCACAACAGTGGTACATAGGTTTTTTGATACCTCAATCATGCCGAGTGAGTAGAATCATACAAACCTTGTTCTAATACCAAAGAACAAATGTCCGATAGAGCCAACGGACCTGAGACCAATAAGCCTGTGTAATGTTACTTACAAGATTATCGCAAAGATCATTGCCAACATAAGTAAAGAGTTCTGGGGTTTCTCATATCAGGACATCAATCAACTTTTGTGCAAGGAAGATCCATCATAAAAAATTCACTAATAGCGCATGAACTCATCGAATACATTCGTAAGAACAAAACAAGAAAGCAGGCGGTGACAGCTATGAAAATTGATATGAGTAAGGCTTATGATCGGGTATCATAGGAGTTCCTGGAGAAGATAATGATAAACATGGGGTTCCCCAGCAAATGGATAGGCTGGGTCATGGAATGTGTCACAAGCGTTTCATATTCTATAAAGCTAAACGGGTTAGCTTCAACATCCTTCCAGCCTAAACAAGGAATCAGACAAGGATGCCCACTTTCACCATTCATATTCATTCTATGCCAGGAAGCTCCCTCATCGATGATAGCCTCTAAAGCCTTTCAAGCAGTCTGCCCAGGTGTCAGGATAGGACGCTCTGTACAATCTGTCTCACATCTTATGTTTGCATATGATTGCATCCTATTCTTCAACATATCAGAGGAAGGATTGACAAAATTGCCACAGACAATTAATCTTTTTGCTACATATTCCAGACAAAGAATAAACTTTCAAAAGTCTGCACTACTAGTCAGCCCAAACACAGGGCAGAGAACTAAGGAACACCTAAGCCAGACTTTCAGAGTCTTTGGGGACTTACTCAATGGAAAGTTCTTAGATCACGACATGAATTTTGCTGGGCCAAAAGTCAGAATGTTCAACAAGCTCATCCAAAGAGTTAAAGCCAAGACATCGATATAGAAGATAGGGGACTTGTCCGTAATAGGAAGAGTCACTCTCAGTAAACATGTATTAGCATCAATAACCCAATACACACTTAGTACATTCTTAATACCATTAATTGTCGCAAAGAAAATTGATAGCCACCTAGCCAGAGTCATCTGGACAGGGGACATTGATGGGAAGGGGATACATTGGAAGTTGTGGGAATCAATCTTCCATTCAAAATTGCAAGGAGGACCGGGGATGCGATCCACAGAACAAATGAACCAAACTCTACTAGGAAAGCTAGCGTGGAAGCTAGTTAGTGAGAAAATAATCCTTTTTCTCTAAGTTATTTCTAAATAAGTACTGCAGGAACGAAGACTTCCAGACGGTCAAACTCAAGCAAGGCGCAGCGTGGGGATGGATGGGAATCATTTGGGGTAGAGACCTACTTAAGACAGGTCTCAAATGACAGGTGATCAATGGACACAACATAAATATCCAGGACAAGTGGATCCCAAACCACAATAATCCTATAAGGTATGACAGGCAACGACTACCACAACTCGGATTCAAGGTGAGCGATCTCATTGATAATGCCAAACAATGGCGTTTGCCATTACTTAGACTATTCTTCAGCCAAGAAATAGTTAACGAGATTGCAGGGATTCATTTATCTGTCCAACCTTTCGGGCAAAAGGATTTCCAATATTGGGATAAAGAGTGGCTTGGAAAATATACAGCAAAAGTGGTTATCATGAGTCATGGAACTCAAGAGACAGACATAAACCTTCGGTTTCAACATCTGTTGGAAATAAGGAACCAGATCAACATCTTTAGAAGAGGCTGTGGAACTCTACAGTCCCAGAGAAAGTAAAGTTTCTAGTTTGGAGACTCGCCCAAAATACAGGACCTGCCCTGAGAAAAAGGAGTATGGAGGTCTCATCTATCTGCCAAATGTGTCACTCTGGAAGGGAAACACCAATACATATGATACTCGAGTGTGAATTCTCAAGAAGAATCTGGCGAGTGTCAAGATTGGGTTTTGATTTTTAGCAGGGGAAACCAATTCAACTTAGAGCCTGGCTTATAGCTTGGTTCAAGATAGCACCAGAGGTCGAAGATATCAACCTCACATGCATAATTATATGGGCAATCTGGTGCGTCAGAAACAAAGCAACAATTGGACAACAAGAAGTAAGTGTTGATACGGTCCAAGCTATTATCAATGCTATGCAGGCAGAAGGAATAAACAAGAATACAAGGCCTGTGAAGGATCCCAACTCCAATCAATTACTCTTGGAACAAGCGACATTTTCATTACAAGCCAGTCAGCCAAAAAAGGCTATAGTTGGTGAGATTCAGTTATGGTTCTCACAAGGAAATCACCTAGACCCGATTTATACCAGTTGGACGTGCACTGACACAGATGCAGCATTCAGAGCTCAGGACGGGAAGGCAGCAGCTGCTTGGTGGGCAACTCGGCAGGAAAGGGGAAACTTGTGGCATGGAGCGAGGAACATCCAAGTTCTATCTGGAGTCCAAGTTGAACTCATATCAATCCACGAAGCAATGACAGATGCAAGGAACCGAGGAACAACACACATCTGTCTACGGACAAACTGTGAGATGGCTCTGAAACACATTAACAACTTCCCAAACGTACCACTAGGATTACAGAGACTAACTAGAAATATTATAATGTTAGCAATGGTATTCACTAAAATCCATATAATGAAGGTCCCAAGATCGGTTATAATGAATGCTCACAATCTAGCTCGTCATGTAATAGGTGAAGGTTATGTACACCAAAATGTGATGATGATAATATAAACACCGACTGTTTGGTTAAAAAGAAGGTACCACTGCCACGTAGACAAATTAATGACTGATTCCAAAGGCAAAACAAGCAGATCCAAATTAGAACTCCAGATTTTTTTTACATTCGTTAAAGAGTCTGTCTCTTGAAAGACGGTCTTTCCATAAGTCATGGAAAGACCAAGGTTTAAAGTGTAAATTAGAAGAAATGAAGATAAAATTTTCGGGTTGCATGAACTGGGTTATAAATTTTATAACTTCTATATGTTGCATACTAAAACTTTAATATTTCAACTAAGACCTTTTACCTTTTATTATTCTAATTAAACTTCGTCTTTTTATAAGCCTATGGAAAGACCGTCTTTCCATAAGCCTATGGAAAGACCGTCTTTCCCAAGACTTTGTCTTGTTGGATTCAACATAACATATATTTTTTAAATATTATTTTTTATGCAGATTTGGTATATGTAACTAGAGATATTGACAGTCAAACATGATCATTGAACACGTTAAAAAAATAAATATGTTATTACTGGTAGGACAAATGGGTTATAACATTAGCATAAATCCTTGTCATCATTTTTTTCAACAGTCACAAACTCACATTCATTACAGAGACTTTATACTGTTTTTCAAATTTAGACAGTTTTCAGATATAGGAATGATTTCCATTTTTAGGTGAAAATAAAAATAAAATTGCAAAAGCTCATATGGTTGACTGATTCTGTACTACACACCTTGCCCTTGACTTCTGTAGTCCTCCGATAAATCTTGGTGAGCAAGGAATATGAGTCACCAGTCACTGGCTAAAGACCAAAAGATCCCCACATTATTGTGCTATAAATAATCCCATTCTGGCTGCACTCTCACACCACAACTTAACTCGCAAGCAATCATTACCTTCTCTTCTCATTTTCTCTCTACAGTTTCTCGATTTCTTTGACCAATTTTCCGAATTTCAGAAACATGTCGAACACAAATCTTCCTCCGAAGCGGGGCCAAATCATGAACGGAATCCTCAAATCGATGGCCAGATCGGCGGTCGAGGTTCTGTTCCGGCCCAAACAATCCAGAGAGAGAAGGAAGGGGAAAGGAGAGGCCATTCACTCCGGTTCGACCACCCCGGTCGGAACTCCGGCGGGTTACAATTCCGATGGCGATGAACTCCCACTTCCTTACTAGCATATAGCATCTGTTCTTTTGGGTTGTGATCGTCTATAGTTATTAGTCGAAAACAGATTGGTCATGTGACCATAGGGTATTTCTTTGTTCTTTCTTTTCTGGAATTAAGCAGATTTGGAGGAGTTAAGGGGTTCTTTCTCTCTGTGAGAAGCTGTAAATATAAGTAGCTTTCATTTTTGGAAGTTAATTAAGCTGATTTTGTATCTGATATGTGTAATTAACGTCTTATTTATATAGATCTGGTTCACCTAAGGTTTTCAAAGGAAGTTCTTGTTGGATTATACCATCTATCTCTCAAGTTGTTTCGGTATCTTTCAATTTTTGCACAATTATAAAGCAGCCAATTGCAAAGCTAGAACCGTACAAACCAATAGAAGTAAAAAAATACAAGGGGGAAATATTAGTATGGAGCTGAATGTTCAATGAAACAATACAAGGTGAAAATCTATCCAATACAAGCGTTGCCATATGCAGAACCTAGTCATCTTCTTCACTATCCCCATACACCTGACATAGCGACTGCAAACTGCTTGCTGCAACTTGTTTGCCCTCTGTTTTCTTGGCTTCCGAAGCAACTTTACCCGCTGCCTTTATCAGTACATCTGTCGGATTTCCTTGATCCAGTCTCTGCCTCTTCCTGAGAGAACGATTAAAAAAGAAATCGTCATCATCATCTTCAAAGTCTTCATCATCGATCCTTCGAATAAACCCATCTTTCGGTTTCTTAAAGATGGATCTCACAAGAGCCTCATCTTCTTCACCCATCTTCCTCTCCTTCTCCTTCTCCTTCTTCGACCTCTGCAAAACTTCGAGCATGGCATCCACACTCACACTCGCTTGTCTCGACTTCAGCGATTTCATCTCATCCAAAGCAGCAATTATATCCGTCTCCCGCTTCGACTCCAAGGTTCGATTCTCCAATGATTTCATAGCATCCTCCCCTAACTCTTCTTCACCTTTGTCCTTATGATCACCAGTGGTTTCATAACTCCTTTTTGCACCCCTTTCAACTTTATAAACTGAATTCTTGGGATCCGTCTTTATCGTTATCTCTGATGCATTTGAAGTAGAACCGGAATATTTGAATCCCTAAGTACGTCTCTATCATCTTACTGTTTATGTAAATTGTGATCAATTTTCTAGTATGCATTCTAGAATTTTGGGCCTTGATGAATTCCATAATCTTTCAGCATTTGATTCATCCATAATAATTGTGCACAACAACTTTCTGCTGCAAGATACTCTGCTTCTGCAGTAGATAGAGAGATCGAGTTCTGTTTCTTGCTATACCAGGACACCAAATTCGGTCCAATAAAGAAGCATCCGCCAGTGGTACTTTTTCGATCATCAGCATTTCCAGCCCAATCAAAATCACTGTATCCTATCACCTCTGAATCTTGATTCTTTGAATACCAAACACCATATTCTGACGTCCCACTCACATATCTGATAATTCTTTTGACTGCAGTAAGATGAGCTCCTTAGGATCAGCTTGAAATCTAGCACATATTCCAACACTGAGACATATATCTGGTCTACTGGCAGTGAGGTATAATAAACTTCCAATCATTCCTCTATATAACTTCTGATCGACTGAAACTCCTTTTTCATCTTTCACCAGTTTATCAGAAACTCCCATAGGGGTTCGAACTGCACGAGCATTACTAAGTCCAAATTTCTGAATCAAGTTCAAGGCATACTTACTTTGATTTATGAACAAACCATCCCGTCCTTGCTTGACTTGTAATCCCAGAAAGTAAGTCAGTTCTCCAACCATGCTCATCTCGAATTCAGATTGCATCGTGGTGACAAACTCATGTACCATAGATGGTGAAGTAGAGCCAAAAACTATGTCATCAACATATATTTGAGCAATTAGAAACTTTGAGGACTTGTCAAGCACAAATAAAGTGCGATCTACTCCCCCTTGACGATAACCTTTCTGAAGTAGAAAGGTAGTAAGTCGCTCATACCACGCTCGAGGTGCCTGCTTTAATCCGTATAAGGCCTTCTTGAGACGATATACATTATGCGGATAGTGGGGATCTTCAAAACCTTTAGGTTGTTCCACATAAACTTCCACATTCACCACTCCATTTAAAAATGCACTCTTAACATCCATTTGATACAAAGTAAAGTTCAAAGAGCAGGCAATAGCTAGTAGAATACGGATAGATTCTAACCTGGCAACAGGTGCAAAGGTTTCATCAAAGTCAACACCTTCCACTTGTGTATATCCTTGAGCAACAAGTCTGGATTTGTTCATGGTGACTAAGCCATCTGCATCGGACTTGTTCTTGAAAATCCATTTTGTACCAATTACATTAGTGCCTTTGGGACGAGGTGTAAGGTACCAAACATCATTCCTGGTAAACTGGCCGAGTTCATCTTGCATTGCAGCAATCCAATACTCATCAAGTAAAGCTTCCTTATAGTTCTTCGGTTCAATTAGGGACACAAAACAGTATAGACCAGCCAGTCGTCGATAATCAACTCGAGGTACTGATCGAGTGCTTCTCAAGGTGGAGCCAGATCGGTCGAGTGTTGGAACATGGTCATCCGTAGGAAGGGACTGTGTTGGAACATGGTCGTCTTCAGTAAAATTCGGGTTCTGGTGCTTATTTGATTCAGTAGGATCAACTGAGGATTTTGCTTTGTCAGAAGATTGAGACTGTGTTGGAACCTGAAAGTTGGCCGATTCTTCCTCCACAGCTTCTGGTAGTTGTTCCTTTTCTGAATCATCCACAATAACGTTTATGGATTCCATGAGAGTTTTGGTTCGATGATTAAAAACTCTGTAAGCACGGCTGTTGATGGAATACCCGAGAAAAATTCCTGGATCACTCCGATTATCAAATTTAGTCAACTGTTCTCTATCTCTGAGAATATAGCAAGTACTTCCGAATACATGAAAATACAAAACGTTTGGTTTCCTGCCCTTCCAGATCTCATAGGCTGTCTTTTCAGTGAATGGTCGAAGATACACCCTGTTGATTGTATAGCACGCTGTATTGATCGCCTCTGCCCACCATTTCTTATGGATATCCTTTTCTGCCAACATAACTCTAGCCATCTCCTGTAGAGTTCTGTTCTTTCTTTCGACAATACCATTCTGTTGAGGAGTGATAGGAGCCAAAAACTCATGTTGGATCCCTAGCTCATTGCAGAAGGAACTGAATTGTTCATTCTCAAATTCTCTTCCATGATCACTTCGAATTCAGATTATCTTTCCTACAGGACTTCCCTTTTCAGTTTGTAACTTTACTACAAGGCTTCGAAATACCTCAATCGTATCAGATTTCTCTTTCAAGAAGGCTACCCATGTAAATCTGGAGAAGTCATCAACACATACAAAAATATATTTCTTTCCTCCTATACTAGGTGTATTAACTGGCCCCATTAAGTCCATATGCAGTAATTCCAGATTTCTAGAAGTAGTAATAAACTGAACTGAAGAATGAGGAGCACGAGTTTGTTTACCTTGTTGACATGGTCCGCACACAATTTCATCCTTGCTAGTCAAGATTGGCATTTCTCGTACAGCTTTCATGTTAGCAATTTTCATCAGTGTTTTATAGTTGATGTGCTCGAGCTTCCTGTGCCAAAGAATTCCTTCATTCTGCTTTGAAAGCATGCATCGAACTTCTTGTTTCAACAAATAGCAATTGTCTGAAGATCGTAGACCAGAAAGCACCTTGTTTTCTCCATACTTTACTACGCACTTGTCCTTCTGAAATTCCACTATCATGTTGTCATCACACAACTGGCTTATACTTAGCAAGTTTGCTTTTAGATCTTCAACCAATAATACACTTGTGAGAACTGGAAACTCTTCAATCTTTAATTCGCCCTTGCCAATCACTCTGCTCCTTTTTCCATCACCAAAAGCTACGTATCCGCCATCATATGGAGCAAGGTTTGTAAGGTAGTTTGGAGTGCCAGTCATGTGACGAGAACAACCACTGTCAAAATACCATGAGTCACTGGAATAGGCTGATAAAGAAGTGTGTGCCACCATACAAGTACTGGACCTTTTAATAACCCATATCTTCCTGATTCTTGTATGAGTATCGACTGTGTTGGAACACAGTTGTCTTCCTGTCATTTGATCTCTGATCAGTTTTTTACACTGACGTTTAGCATGTCCTTGGTACGTACAGTATTCGCAGATTAGAGGCTTTCTTTGATAAGGTTTCCCACACTTCCGTTTTACTTCTCGAATCCTTGCTTTGAGAGTTACTGGGCTTTCGAGCACTTCAACCTCGGGTTCTTTCCTGTATCCAATCCCGTGTCTATCACCAAAGTTCTTTCCCATGTCCAGAATATCATCAAGCTTTGCTTTCCCGGAATTCAATTTAGAAATAGTTGCTTCAGACATCTCGGCTCTCTTGACTGCTGCTATCAATTTCTGACTCAGTTCTTCATTTTGTTTTCCAAGTTCTGCAACTGTGGATCGTAATTCCTTTTCACTTTCAATTAGCTTCCTTTTTTCTTCAATCAGCTCTTTGTTCTTGTTAGCTACTTGAACCCACATGGCATACATTTGTTCGTATGTACTATAAATCTCTTCATCATTTACAGACAAATCATCTTCATCACTGTGAGCATCGTCCAGATTCATGTTGGAATGTACAACTTTCTCTTTGTTCAGTGTGTTGGAACACTGACCTTCTGGTGTATCATGGACCTTTGCTCCAAAGGCTACATAATTATTTGTGAGTTCTTCTTCACCTTTTTCATTATCTTCATCATCACTCCAAGAGGTGACATATGATCTTCCTTGCTTCTTGCGGGTGTTAGCACATTCGACCTGAATATGACCAAATCCTTCACATTCTCTGCATTGAATTCGTCCAGCATGTTTTGATTCCTTGTTCTGATTTTTCATATTTCCTTGTTCAAATCTCAATCCACGATTGTTTTTCGAATCTTGTTGCTTTTGTCTGTTTCCGCCAAACCTCTCCTGGGATTTCTTGTTAACTACCTTCTTTAGCATCTTTGAGAAATTATTTGTAATAAGTGCCAGTTTTTCAAACTCATCATCACTGTCAGACTCGTGACTTGCCTTGTCTGGAGAAACTTTGAACGCTAAATCCTTGGAGATTCTCTTGGTAGATTGCTGGAATGTCATCTCATAAGTTTGTAACGAACCCATCAGTTCATCTAGGCTCATGGTGGCTACGTCTCTTGCTTCCTCTATTGCCGCTACTTTCATTGCAAATCTTTTGGGGAGAGATCGCAATGTCTTTTTTACTAACTTAGTTTCTTTGTACACCTTTCCAAGTTGGTAAGCCATGTTGGAGACATTTCCATTGAATATGGCAATGGTGTCATCCTCCTCCATTTTGAGTTCTTCAAACTTGGTAGCCAGCATCTGTAGTTTGGATTCCCGCACTCGACTGGTTCCTTCATGAACGGTCTGTAAAATATCCCATGCTTTCTTTGCTTGGTAGCATGTAGATATAAGCTTAAACTGGTTTTCATCAACGACAGTGAAGATTGCATTCAGTGCCTTCGAATTTGCCAGTGATTCTTTAAGATCATCTGGAGTCCATTTAGACTTGTCTTTGAGTTGTTGACTTGACTCCCCTTCCACAGCCTTAGAACTTGTAGCATCTTCTGTAGGATGACTCCATTCATTCTCAATATAAAACCACGCCAGTTCGTCCAGTGAATTGATAAATACCCTCATACGTGCCTTCCAATAGTTGTAGTTTTTTCCTTCTAACAGTGGTGGTCGAGAGACTGAAGCTCCTTCTCTTGTCGTCATGGTAAAACTGGATCTCACTTTCCTTGAAAACAACCAAGGGAATGATAAGTGACTCAGCTCTGATACCAAATGAAATTTTGTTTTACCACTTTTTCTAGTTTTTACTAGTGTGTTCCAACATGCCTAGTTTAACCAAGTGTAAAAAACGTGAAACGTAAAAGACACACAACTTGGTTACGCAGTTCGGTGTAAACCACCTACATCTGCGAGGCCTGGCCCAGTTCAGAATGAATCCACTAATTCGAAAGATAACGTACAGAGTACAGTTTACAAAATACTTATCTTTACTAACTATGACGTGTGGACTCTGCTAGCTCCCCTAGCTACCGATCCACCTTGATCAGACTCCCTCTGACCTCGAACTCCGTCGACGCAGGATCTCCTCCTCCCGAGGAATTAAGGTATACGATTTTGAACTTAGTGCGGCAGGACAGTGTTGGAACACAGTTTATTGGCTCTTGCAAATTTCGTAAGATCTCCAAAATCTGGGTGCAGATTTTGATCTGTAAAACCGTAAGTATGCAGCCGTGTTTGTCCCCAATTTATATCCACGAATCAGACTTGAATATTCCTTGATTATCTCCACAATATTCCTATTCCAAATCTAATTCTTGAAGCATATCCAAATCCCATAAATAAAGGGATTTACCTTATCTCAATCTATCCCATATATTCGAATAAATCTTCTCCATATAAGTAGGGATTTTCCATAAAACCAATTATGCTTCACACGCCTAATATATAGCCAAATATACAATTACCATAAATTCCAAAATACTTCAATATTTCGGCTTGAATTCCGTTAAAACCTTTGGCGTAAAACCTATTCCAGTTCTGCTCCAGCACCATGTTCCAACATGGTCTGTATATCAGTTCACAAATACTTCACACAAAATTTCCAATTAAATAATTCCTTGACTTTACAATCACCAATGGTTTCATAATTCCTTTTTGCACCCCTTTCAACTTTATAAACAGAATTCTTGGGATCCGTCTTTATCATTATCTCTGATGAGCAGTTTGTGCATTTGAAGTAGAACCAGAATATTTGAATCCCTAAGTATGTCTCTCCGACAACGTCTTCCTTCCTCGAATTGAACTTCGTGCCCTGGGACATGTAATTCCGGCATTTTTCGCAGCGAATGCTCATCGGAAGCATCATCCGCACTTTCATCTGCTGATTCTCGGGCTGCCTGCACCGGGGAATCTTTGCCGGATCGAAGTCCGGTGGATAATACTTGTTCAGAACTTTCCGTTCTCCCATCTTTTATCTTTCTTTTTTTTTCTCTCAAACCGGGAAGGGCGATGCGTAGAGAAATATTTCGATTGTATTATGGTTAAAACATAGAGGATTCGATCCAATATATAGGTTACGATCTATGACCTGGAAACCAAAACCTATAAGTAATCTAACATCTGTGACCTTTTCCTATTTAGAAAAGGAGTTCTATTATAAAACGATTTCCTATGAGATAATGTTTATATGATCATCGGAAAAATATGTACTAGTACTATAAAAATTACTATTTTCGTTCTTCTATTATTGTAGAAAATAGGGGCGCAACATATCCCGGTGGAGGTCGCATGAAAACCTCTTCATGCAGATCACCATGCAAGAAAACATTATACACATCCATTTCATGCAGTTCCCAACCACAAATCACTGCAACATATAAGAATAGGCGAACTGAACTCATCTTCACAACCGGGGCAAATGTCTCAGTATAGTCAATCCCTTCAACCTAGCAATTCTCGAGAACCACAAGGAACGCCTTATGACACTCAATGGTACCATCTGACTTAAACCTCGTCCGGTAAACCATTTGCAACCAATTGCCTTCTTATCCAGAGGTAAACCATAGTCCAAGTGTGATTGCGCTCAAGCGCAGTGAATTCTTCAGTAATAGCATCCTGCCAATGAGCATGTTGTGACGCCTCAGAATAAGTAGTGGGATCTGCACTAGAAGTTACTGCACCCAAAATTCTAGAATGCATACTAGAAAATTGATCACAATTTACATAAACAGTAAGAGGATAGAGAACACATGAGGATAGTGATGGTGCATGAGTGATCGTAGCAGTAAAGGGGTCTTCAGTAGTAAGAGCACAGACATAATCATCACATTCATAGTCTTCCAAATATGGAGGAGGCCGGCGAGCGCAAACACTCTGCCTGATATGAGGCAACCCCGCGGCAAGAGGAGACGTCGGAACAACTGGCGAAACAGGCGGTGGAGCTGACAGAAGTAGACGACGTGTGGAATTATTCGAGGTCTGAGACACCACATCAGGCGGTAGAGCAGAAAGAGTCACCGGAGATGGTGGCACGTGAGGCATGTGATCGCCGTTCGCCGGTGGCACATGAAATGCGTGAGGCAACGGCGTCTCGGGCAGTTCATCATCAGGCTAAACCAACAAGGGTTGTCGGTGATCTGGGTCGGTCACCAGACACGGAGAAGCGGCCAGCGGTATAGGCACGGTGGCATCTGGCGGTAAGAGTATGGCAGGGACCAGCGGGATAGGAGCGGTGGTGACCGGCGACAAAGGGGTGGCGGCGGCCAACGGGATCGGTGGTGCCGCGATCTGGTCATATGACTCTGGTGGCAGTGGAAGTGATGCCGGCGGTGAGGTGGTGGCGCCGTCGGGATCTACTGAAGAGGCCAATGTTAGAGTTACTGCATACGGGAACTAGTCTTCAAAAAAATTGCCATGCCGGATGTTAAAGATGATGCGGGATTCCAGGTCGAAAAGATAATAGCCTCTCTTTCCGGCATGATAACCAAGAAACAAACATCGCCGATTTCTTGGTGCAAACTTATCACGGTATCTGGGAACATGAGTAACAAAACACAAGCATCCTAATACCTTTAAAGATGAGTAATTTGGAGCTCATCCATATAGCATCTCAAAGGGAGTATAACCATTGAGATGTTTCATCGGTGTCCGGTTAATCAGACAAGCAGCAGTAAGAACACATTCTCCCCAAAAATCAACTAGAAGACTCGCTTGAAACTGTAAAGCACGTGCCACGATGCGTAAATGGCGATGCTTTCGTTCAACTCGACCATTCTGTTATGGTGTATAAACCATAAATGTCTCAAAAATGATCCCAGATGCAGCAAAATGAGATCTCAAAGGCAAAAATCCAGTCCCGTTGTCATACCGGACACGCAGTATAGTTCAACCCCATTGATTCTCGACCAGAGCACAAATTTCCAAAAATATAGAAGCTACTTCTGACTTAGCCACTAATAAATAAATCCAAACAGCTCTGGAATAATCAACAACTATTGTTAAAAATAAAATGCACCACTAAAAGATGATGTTCTATAAGGACTCCAAACATCACAATGTATTAATTCAAATAATGCAATAGCATTTGTAGAACTCAATGGAAAACTATGTCTAGTCTGTTTTGCTCTATAACATACAGAGCAAGGTATAGTAGTATTATTTGTGCCAAAATCAAGAGTAGGAGCAGAAGATAACACCGTAGATGATGAATGACCAAAACGTTGATGCCATAAATCAGATGAAGTAACTGAAGCAGCTGCCGGAATAGACTGCAAGATATGAGGACTAACGCGAGTATCCAACTGACGAAGCCAATAACCCCCCCCCCCCTTCTGTTCACCCACGCCAATCACAATCCTCGTACTGATTTTATGTAAAAAAAATGCAACAATTTTCAGTAAACAAAGCTAGACATTTTAAGGCAGATAACAATCTAGATCATGATAATAAATTGCATCGCAAAGTAGGTATGTAGAGCAAATGAGTAAGGTTGACATCACCAAATGAAATAGAACCATATTGTGTGGCAGATGACATAGATTCATCTGGCAGTATAACATTCATATAATTGGTAGCAGTAGTAATATCAGTAAGAGAACCCTTGTCACCAGTCATGTGATGAGGCTCCTGAATCAAGAATCCAGGGTAAAGTAGACTTACCTAACCCATGGTCAGATAAAGAATTAAATTGATTAAATAAATGTATGATCGTACTCCATTGGTTGTCAGATAGAACATGACCAAAATCAGTTCGTGTAGGGATGCCAGAGGAGGCGGCTGCCGCAAACCCTTTTGGCGATGTCACTGCACCGGCAAGAAGAGTCATAACACAAATGGCAACCAACGGTAGATGTACAA
Source organism: Rubia yunnanensis (assembly GCA_037428765.1). Taxonomy (NCBI): domain Eukaryota; kingdom Viridiplantae; phylum Streptophyta; class Magnoliopsida; order Gentianales; family Rubiaceae; genus Rubia; species Rubia yunnanensis. The sequence goes on along the minus strand of CM075062.1, from coordinate 25,538,872 downwards.
TCAAAATAAAATAATATAAAAAATTCTTTACAACCAAAAGACAACCAAAAGGCAACCAAACGAGTATAAATGGTAGATGCTGAAGAAAGGCAACCAAAAGGCAAAAGAGGCGCACATCTCTACAATGGCGCATGAAGACACATGCGATGGAGGGAATGGGCACGTCCAGCACAACCGCGCGTGAATACACGCGCTGCAGGTATGTCGCGCACGTGAATTTCACGCACACCTCTGTCGTTCTGAGCTGGTGACCGGATGGAGTAGACTGCCGGATTGAAGCACACGTCGGACTGAAGCAACCAAGCTAGTAAAAGGACTTTGGTCGGCGGTGGCGGTGGAAACTAAGGGCTGGCAGCAGTAAATTTAACGCGATGAGTAAGATACGGACCAACGGCGAGCCGAGAATAGGACCGGCGACGAGCAAGTCTGATCCGGCCACTGGCGGCGAGCAACTGAAGCAAAGTACGGTGACGAGCAGAAGCAATGATATGTTCCAGCGGCGTGCGAAGCTGGAGAACTTTTATTTTTAATAACATCGGAAAGGCAGTTTGGATCGGCGGCACGTGGAGATCACGCGCGGACGTCGACAGAAAATTTAATGGAATTTTAAGGTTTTAGGTTTAGGCTCTGATATCATGTAGAAAATAAGGGTAATAATCTGTGTCTGTATTCATGACCTCAGAGTACATTATATAGTAGTACAAAATACCTATATAAACTAGGAAAATGAAATAGAATCTAATTACAACTGCAAGTAATATTTATATTCCTTAACAATTATTAATACACATTTCAGATATAATTTATGAGTCCGTCTCTTGAAAGACAGTCTTTCCATAAGTTATGGAAATACCGATGTTTAAAGTGTAAATTATAAAAAATTAAGATAACAATTTTGGATTGCATGAATCGGGTTATAAACTTTATAACTACTACACATTGCATAATATATTTTTTATAATTGCAACTAAGATATTTTACCTTTTATTATTTCAATTAAATTCCGTCTTTCTATAGGGTTAGGGAACAAATCTATAATCATTGATCCCAAGACTTTGCTATTTTTATATTGGCATTTTCTACTTATGAAAAATCTATAATCATTGGTCCACTCGTTATACTTTTTTTTCCTATCAATTCAGTTCCAACCACTCACTTTACATTTTTAAAAATATTTTAACACCCAAAAGTAATGTGTCACTAATAGAGAAACAAATCGAGTACTATCATTGTAAATATAAACACAATTATGGATAATAGATTAACAGTAAATTTTATTTTCCAAGCACACAAATTCCTAATTAATTAATTAATCAATTAATAAAAGATGGTAGTCCCTCCATTTTTTTTATTATTGGTATTTTTTTATTATTATTTTTTATATTGACACACTTTTTATTTTTTATAAGATTATTTCAATTTCATCTAATTATTCTATTTTTTTTTATTTTTTACATTAAATTTTATTTATTCATTTTCTTCACCTAAATTCAAACAGTTAAACCGCAGAAACGGACGGAGTGCAATAAACATTATATTCGCTGTGTATCATGCAAAAATTTCCCATGAAGTTTTGGTCAAGTTGCTCTAGTCATTCAAGAGAACGTTGAAAATTCAAACCTGCCAGCTCCCATTCCTTTTTTAATTCATTTAGGCTCTCTTCTATTATAATAAAAATGGATTACAAATTCTTATATTAAACCGACTAATATTTATAATGAATTATTTTATAGCTGACATAATTATAATTTAATCTTAAATATTATTAAAATGAATTTTTTTATAATTTATCCAAAAATTAGTTGGATAATAAGAGATTCTCAAATGAATTAATTTTAATTGTTTAATTGTGAAATTGTGTTAACATATAAATATAAATATTTTATAAAATATATTTTTAAAGTTATTATAACACATATCTTCATGATTAACAATATATTAGTACGATGAAAAATATTTTTTTAAAGATCGTAAATGAAGAGTGGCATTTAAAATAAGAGAAATGTACTTCATCTTATTTGGCTTCTTTTGAGTCATAGTGTCCTTTGGATAAAAAAGAAGTCATATGTCCTAAATAATGGTGGTTCATGCTATCACTAGTTCTCGACTCAAGTCACATTAAAATTTGACAGTGCTAGTAGTAAACATCTGGTAGTATGAAATTTCTAGCTAAGAAAATATTAGTTCATAAAAAAAAAACCATTAAGGCAAATTTTACTCCGAATTTTATCATCACAAATAAATATGCTATTAGGTAGTATTTAATTACATTAACAATATTACTCCCTCAATCCCAATTCAACTTGCACATTTTCCTTTTTTATCTGTCCCAATCAAAGCTGCACTGAAAATATCGAAGTTCATGATATAATTTCGTATCACGGGATGGGAGTGTATGTGTTAGACTAAATCAGACTCTTGATTAGATTATGATTTATTCTGATTAGCACTCTTTCCTTATTACACCTCTATTGTACTCTCTATTTATTCAGATATCAATAATACAATTTATTACGGCAAATCATTCTGTCATGGTATCAGAGCAAGTTCTGATCCCAAATCATAAATCATAAATTTATTTTTATTTCTTTTTCCGGCCGATCAAAGCAACTGTTTCCGGCAAATTTCCGATCAATTTCCGGCAATTTCGAACGGCTCCCGACAACCTATTTCGTCATCCTCTTCGCCGGTGTCTCTTGCTTTCCGAAGAATCAAACTCCTCATCCCCCGCATCCGTATCCAGCATCGTCGGCGTTCAAACCCTCTGGCGGCGAACTTCACCGGCGTTCAAACCTTCAAGTCATCTCCAGCGGCACCGGCTTCATTTCCGGATATCAAATTTCAGCCTCCTGTCGTCTCGACGTGCTCGTCACCATGCTCGTCGTTGTGCTCATCGTCGTGCCCGTCGTGCTCGACTTTGTCTCCGGCGTGCTCATCGAGTCTCGGCCGAACCAGCAACAGCCAGATCCACGGGCCCGGTTCTTCCAGAAGCGCGTGCGTCCACGCGCTCGTGTGTGCAGACGTGCGCACACCCTTCTGCGCGTGAAGTCACGCGCCTGGCGGTTCAATAGCATTTTCTGAGCGTGAAGTCACGCGCCTGGCGATTCAATAGCATTTTTTGGCATTTTTTGCACGCGCCCGGTCATTTTGCGCATATTTTCTGGGCATCTTCTTGCTATAGTTTATTTGGCGCCTTTTTCTCTGGCAGATGGTTCCGCTAATTGGATTGCGGACAAAGCTTTGTTTCAGGCCAGTGTGAATGGTCTCAATTGTCATCCTTCGTCAAATCAGTGGATTGTTGATTCGGGTGCTATATCTCACATCACTGCTCGCACCAGTCATCTTGATAAGGTACAATATTATCGTGGTTCTGATTCTATTCTTGTTGGAAATGGTGAATAATTATCTATTTCTCACATCGGTCAGTATCATTTCTCTGGTTTCTCTGTTAATAATGTTCAGGTAGTTCCTAAGATTACTAGAAGCTTATTATCCATCAGTAAGCTTACTCGTGATTTACCTGTCCGTATTATATTTGATGCCGATGCATTTTCCATTGAGCATAAGCATACAAGGACGATAATTGGTCAAGGCCGTCATAGTTCAGGTCTTTATTTTCTTGAGACAGGTGATTCCAGCTTTTTAGGCGAACTACGTTCTACAAAGCTTCATGCTTCTTTTGAGCAGTGGCACTCTCGCCTCGGTCATGTGTCGCATGATACTGTTCAGTTATTGAATCGACGGGGACTTATTTCTGTCACTTCTGTTATGCCTGCACCCGTCAGTTGCTCTCCTTGTCAGATGGCCAAGAGTAGCCGTTTGCCCTTTTCCACTAGTGCAAACGCGCTACTGGTTTATTGGATAAAGTACATTGTGATTTGTGGGGACCAGCTCCTGTTTTATCTGTCGGTGGTTTCTCTTATTATGCCATTTTCATTGATGATTTTTCGCGATTCACATTTCTTCCGATGCGGCATAAGTTGGATTTCTATGGCATTTTTATCCAGTTTCAGAAATTCGTTGAGAATCAGTTTTCTGCTAGGGTTAAAAATTTTCAGACCGATGGTGGCACCGAGTTTACTAATCACCGACTTCATGCTCATCTCATATCTTGTGGCATTCATCATTAAATGTCCTCGCCCTATACACCTGCTCAGAATGGAGGGCTGAGTGGAAGCATCGTCACATTACAGAGACTGGTCTTGCCATGCTTTTTCACTCTTCTGTGCCGCACTGTTATTGGGTGGAAGCTTTCTTCTTTGCGGTTTACATTATTAACCATCTTCCTAGTTCACTTCTGAGTGGCAAATCACCTTTTGAGGTTGTTTTTGGTCATGTGCCTGACTATACCCTCTTTCACCCGTTTGGTTGCCGTGCATTTCCATGTCTGCGTGCCACTGCTACTGATAAGTTTGCACCCCGATCCATTCCCTATGTTTTATTGGCTATAGCCCTCGTCACAAGGGCTTCTAGTGTCTCGACCAGACTCCTGGGCGCATCTATATCTCTCGCCACGTTCATTTTGATGAAACTTTCTTCCCTTATGTCTCATCTTCCACAGACAGCCATTCGATTTCAGATCTGGAGATTTCATCATTTTTTGATGGAACTGTTACTTAATCGATTGGGGCCACCACACCTGTGTCTGTGCCTGTTCCAGCTGCCCCTCCTTCACCACCATCTTCCATCTGGACGGTCGACCTGGACCTGGCTCCTCGGCCAACGCCCACCATACCTCAGCCACTGGCCATCACTCCTCAGCCACCATCTCAGCCACCGGCCACCACGTCTCAGCTTTTATCGGCTATTATTTCTCCGGCGACTTCCGACGGCCACTCTCCGGTTAGCGCAGCTCGATCTTCCTCGGTGTCATCAGCTGGTTCGACTCCTCCAGCTTCGCTGCCCCAGCTTCGTATTCATTGGATGGCCACTCGGTCTTCTACTAGTGCCATTCAGCGCCGGGATTATTCGGATATTATTTCTCATGGTCTCACTGCCGCACTCCTCTCTCAGATAGAGCCCACTGATTATCGCTCTACCCTTCAGGATCCAGCCTGGGTTTCAGCCATGGATGATAAGATGGCCGCTCTTCGTGGTCAACACACTTGGGATTTGGTGCCTCGACCTTCGAATGTCAACATTGTTAGCTCCAAATGGGTCTATAGGCTCAAGTATCTACCAGATGGCACTCTTGAGCGCCACAAAGCTAGACTTGTGGCGCAGGGTTTCTCGCAGATTCCAGGTTTTGATTTTGACCACACTTTTAATCCCGTGGTCAAAGCCTCCACTGTTAGGACGGTTCTCGCCATAGCCACCATGCGTTCCTGGCCACTTCATCAGTTGGGTGTCAATAACGCTTTCCTTAATGGTGTTCTTGATGTTCCAGTCTAGATGAAGCAGCCCATTGGTTATCAGGATTCTGTCCATCCAGACTATGTTTGTCGTTTGCGAAAGACCATTTATGGTCTTAAGAAGGCTCCCCGGGCTTGGTTCCAGCGTTTCAGCAGTTATTTGACACAGCTTGGTTTTCGGTGCAGCTCAGCTGATACTTCTTTGTTTGTTCTTTCGAGAGGGTTGTCGTTACTGTACCTACTTGTGTATGTGGACGATATCATTCTTACAGGCAATGACTCGACTCTTCTTCGCCAGTTCATTGATCGGACACACCGAGAGTTTGCGATCAAGGATCTCGATACTCTTCATTACTTTCTTGGTCTTGAAGTTTCGCCTACCTCTTCAGGATTACTGCTTGGCCAAGCAAAGTATGCTCAAGATATTTTGAATCGGGCCGGTATGTCTGACGCGGCACCTGTTTCTACTCCATTTTTTGCTGGTTCTCATCTTCACAGCTCTACTAGTCCTCCATTTTGGGATCCTACACTTTATTTTTCTCTTGTTGGTGCTCTCCAGTATCTCACCATCTCTCGCCCGGATTTGGCATTCTCGATCAACACGGTGAGTCAGTATCTTCAGGATCCCAGAGATGACCATTTTGCTGCTGTGACTCGGATTTTGCGGTATGTTCGTGGAACTCTTCATTTTGGTCTCCGGTTTTGTTCTGCTAGTACTCCTGATGTGTTAGGATACTCTGATGCTGATTGAGCTCGCTCTCTGGAGACTCGTCAGTCCACTTATGGTTATGCAGTTTTTCTTGGTGGGAATCTGGTTTCTTGGAGTGCCAAGAAACAACCCACTGTTTCTCGCTCTAGCACTGAGTCTGAATACCGTGCTCTCGCCAACACTGACTCAGAAGTGGTTTGGCTCACTCATTTGCTTCGTGATCTTCGGGTTCCACTTTCTGGTTCTCCATTGTTGTTATGTGACAATAGTAGTGCTATCTTCTTGGCTCAGAATCCAGTGGCGCACAAGCGGGCGAAGCACATCGACATCGACTACCATTTTGTTCGTGAGTTGGTGACATCCGGAAAGTTGCGCGTTGCTCATGTTCCGACTTCTCTTCAGGTTGCGGACATTTTCACCAAGGGGCTCTCTCGTCCGCTGTTCAAGTTCTTCAGGTCCAAGCTGTGCGTCGGCGAGCATCCGACGCTTCGCTTGGGGGGAGTGTTAGACTAAATCAGACTCCTGATTAGATTATGATTTATTCTGATTAGAGTTCTTTCCTTATTACACCTCTATTGTACTCTCTCTATATTCAGATATTAATAATACAATTTATTACGGTAAATCATTCTGTCAGTATGCCTACGTGCCAGGTTCTTTTCTCTTCAAATTCCAAAAGCTCAAGAGTCTCATCTAATGGTGAGTAAAGAGGGGGTCTTCAAAAGTTAATTAGAGATGAAAACTCTTGGGATGATTAAGAATATTTTAGAGCTGTACTTGGATTCTATAAATAGAGAGATAGTCGAAGTTGATATGTGTGAGCTGTAAGACATCTATTTTTGGTCTAAATTGACTCATATGTATTCTGGAAATAAAATCAGAGTCTGTTCGTGGATGTTGTCATATTAGTAAATCACGTTAAATGTGTGTTTCTTCCATTTTCTATTTTCTTGTTATTATCTTAATTCTGCATAAAAGAATTAATTTTTTCAACAAGTGATATCAGAGTTAATATTTTTTTTAGCTTCTTTTCAAGATAATGAGGAGTTCTGTTATTATATACTTTCGGGCAAGCACTGCTGTGTTTGAATCTGTTATGTTCCAGATTTGGTTTTGTGCGTGACTTGCTTGTTTAGAAATTTTGGTTTTCGTGCTCTGCTCGCCAATTTGCACATTCTCTCTCCATCCGTCTCAATTTAATTTAAAATGCACATTTTAATTAATGTTATTATTTGTTGTCTAACTGTAATAATATATTTCTATAGATATATAAGTAATAATATTATCATATATTATATAATTGGATTCATCGTAACAAGTAATTATCTAAAAGTAATTTTTTGCTTATCGCTATTATATATAGTTAAATATATAAACGATGAGACACGTGTTTTAACGAAGGCAAAGTCTTGGGAAAGACGATCTTTCCATAACCTTATGAAAAGACGGAGTATAATTAAAATTATAAAAGGTAAAAGGTCTTACTTGTAATATTAAAATTTAATATGCAACATGTTGTAGTTATAAATTTATAACTCGGTTCATGCAACCCAAAAATTTGATCTTTCATTACTTCTATTTTACATTTTAAACCTTGGTCTTTCCATAACTTATGAAAAAGACCGTCTTTCAAGAGACGGACTCAAAAAGTGAAAGGTGAATTACTATATTAATAATATTACTAAGGATACAGTAAGTATTATACCCAGTATACCTTATACGAACTGATGCAGCTTATACTATTTCACATATTTGATTATAAGATCCATGAATTTGTGAAAATGAATAAAATTAAGAAAATAAAATAACAACAACAACTGCAATAATAATAATGGAGCTAAACTAAATCAAATTTAAGTCAACCTCTTGAAAGACGGTATTTCCATAAACCATGAAAAGACCAAGGTTTGAACGGAAAATTACGAGAAATGAAGATAAAAATTTTGCATTGCATTATCAGGTCATAAAATTTATAATTACTACACTTTGCATAATAAATTTAATATTGTAACTAAAATATTTTACCTTTTTATTATTCTAATTAAACCCCGTCTTTTCCCATAAACCTATGGAAGGACAATTTTCTTAAACCTTTGATATTAAATTTATCAAATTAACTAAATTAAATTTTATCAAATTAAACTAAATTGAATTGAAATCAATTTAAGTTGAATAGTTATAAGATAAAACGGGGACATATGTATTACTTCAGGGGAATTTTGCTATTGCCTGTGGAATGAATAGAGTATGTGATTGATAAAAATATAAAAATCAGTGTGAATTTAGCCTTGCGGGTCGTTGCCTTAGTTGGAATAATCGAAAAAATTCTCAAGCATGAATCTTAGTACCCGAGTAATGTAATTCAAAATTTTTATTTTTATTTCTTCTAATTTGACATATAAACCTTGATCTTTTAATAATTTATGGAAAGACCATATTTAAAGGGATAGACTCATATATATATATATATATATATATATATATATATATATATATAATATTATGTGAAATATTGATAAATTTATCTTAATATCTAGGCAAAGTCTTGGGAAAGACGGTCTTTCCATAGGCTTATGGAAAGACGGGGTTTAATTCGAATAATAAAAGGTAAAAGGTCTTAGTTGCAACATTAAAAATTTAGTATGCAACATGTAGTAGTTATAAAATTTATAACCCGGTTCATGCAACCCGAAATTTTTATCTTTATTTCTTCTGATTTACACTTTAAACCTTGGTCTTTCCATGACTTATGGAAAGACCGTCTTTCAAGAGACGCACTCTATCTAACTTCTTAATATTAATTTTTTATTTAAAGTTATTATACGTAGTTTGAGAAAAGTAATTAGGTTTAGAAAAAAAAGTAAATAAGCAAGTTTTAGTTGGCCGGAGAGGGTATACCAAAGTAATTAAGGATACCGGAGTAATTTTTTTCAAAGGGCAAAAAGACCTGGGTATTCTTTTTCTAGCTACCATTCATCGAGAGTCCGTCCGAGACATAAACCACAGGAAAAGGAAAGGAAAAATATTTGAATTTCAAAGTGATGAGTTCATTGCTTCAATTCATTTTAAAAAAAGAGCGTCGAGCTTTTAACAACGTAGTTGGTAATGGCGCTAAAGCTTTGTCGATTCCGCTGCGGAACGCCCTCCGCTGCCGCCGCCTTCTCCACTCTTCGACATCACCGCCACCGTGAGTTTCAAAATCACCCCTGTAATTACGCAGTGTACTAATTAGGTTTAAACTATTCCTTTGATTTTTCCGTTCAATTCATTCAGATCGTTCGGCATTGCTTTCGACATCGACGGCGTGCTTCTCCGCGGCGAGACTCCGATCGGCGGCTCTCCTCAAGCTCTGAGACGCCTGTATGAAGACTCGGCCGCCTCCACAATCAGTTGAGAAATTCATACATTCTGTCTTTTTTTTATTAATTACTTTAAATATGATATTTGGAATTACTGCTTAGAGCTAGGTTTTAAAATATTGTTCATGCTCATTAACAGTTTGACTGAGGATAATTTGATGAACATTTGCTAGGTGCGTTGAAGATCCCTTATGTTTTCCTCACAAATGGTGAGTCGTGAGTGTGCACTATGAGAATTTTGTCTTTTAGAGTAAAAGATCAAGGTGCTATAAAGTTGGTAATTTTTCAGATTCGGTCATCACTTTCTGGTTTTATTTCTATGATTGATTGATAATATAAACACTGTAATAGGAGGTGGAGTTCCTGAATCTAAGAGAGCCAAGGACTTGGCCGGACAGTTTGGTGTCAACATCTCGCCCTTGCAGGTAACTGACTGAATCTTCTCATCTTTATTTAATTTGCTTGTGTAGAGAACAGGGTTTTGTCGTCATTAATGAGAAGAATTACTGGTTTTGTAACTGTTCTATGGAAAGATTAAGTTTATGTGTCAAGTAAGTGATCGCAACCTGATTGTTGCTGCAGGTTATACAGGGCCATACACCTTTCAAGCAACTTGTGAAAAGGTGCATATCATATCAGACGAGCTAGGAATTCGAGCGTTAGCCTAGTAAAATACTAATTGTTGCTTGAGTTTTGATATTAGGTTCCATCTATAGTTCTCTCTGTGTATAGAAAATTTTATAGATCAGTTAGGACCGGCTTTATCTGGGTGGGCTTATGAATGAGACTTGTTCTAAGTGTAAAGATCCCATAGAGTGCCTTTCTCCAAATTGCAGTGGCTTTGATCTCGTATTTAGCTATGCTGTGGTAGATATGGTGTGCTAAACTCATGATTTTACAGCCTTTGTTCCATTCTTGCACAAATGTTTATGTACATTATCATATGATAACATCTTGCATATGCCCTTTATCTCTTTGCCTATTTCCTGCAGATTTGAGAATGATCTCATTGTTGCTGTAGGAAAAGGAGAGCCTGCAGTTGTCATGTCTGAGTATGGATTTAAGTAAGACTACAGCTTCATTGCCTTTTGTGCGTGTAAAATTTTGGTATTTTTATAAGGTTCTTCTGTAAAAGTCTTAATTTAACATTATTTCTTGACATCTTCGCTTTTTTATATCTATTTCTTTGTTAGAAATGTTCTTTCGATAGATGAGTATGCATCATTCTTTGACAACATTGATCCTTTGGCTCATTATAAGAACTGGAAAGAGTTGCAGCCAGTTAATCGTCAAAAGAATATTGATCCTGTATCTCAGAGAGTGCATGCTGTCTTTGTTGTTAGTGATTCAGTTGACTGGAGCAGGGATATCCAGGTTGGTTCTCTTTTTTGTTAAACTGTAACTATGATGGCAGTTTGGTATGATGTATAGCTTAAGTATATTAGTATGTTAGTGAAGGATCTAATAAACGTTGTAAAAGAAATTGATAGCTTGCTTTTTCTTGCGAAGCTGAAAGAAAATTACAAAACTCTAGTTTTATTCACCTTTATGCCCATTGTATAAGTTGCAGTTTTGTTATTGGAATGTTGCTCTTGAACTTTTGTTCTGTCTCGTGAGTGATAGGGGGCAACTGAGATAAAAGACTTTATAAACATTATTTTCCTGAGCTTTTTTAAAGTAAAAAAAAAGTAGAAGAGAACTATTTAAGAGGATATGATTGCTAAATGTACTCATTTCAAAACTTATATCGTCTGCTTTAGTTGTTACCTGTTGTTTGGCCCGTTGCATATATTGGATAGTGATTCCAATAATACATTCTATAATATACCATTTGGGATTGCAAGGGCTTCTAGAAAGCCATAGATTCGTTGGGGATACCTTCAATTTAATGTATCAAAGTTAGCTTCTAAGTATAAGAATTTGATGTCTAGAAATAACAAGCCATCCAAGTATTAGAATTTGATTGCAAGGGTTTTAGAAATATTTTTACGCTTTGAGGAATCAGGATAGCTTCAATTTAACATAGCAAAGTATTAGAAATCTATTTACTCTTTCAGGTTTTATGCGACATACTGAGAACCGGTGGTCATCCTGGAAGAGAAGTTGCACACCAACCACCACTATTCTTTGCCAGTGATGATCTTGCATATCAGGTTTTACTTCTTCTCAGGAGTTTACATAGTCTGTTGTTAGTTGAATACCATGTGAGGCATTTGCTGATAATTTGCCTATGCGACAGGCACTATTTCCTGCTGAACGGCTTGGAATGGGTGCATTCAGGATTGCTTTGGAATCTGTATTCAACAAGTAAGGCTTTAGTGAGTGTAATGAGAACTTCTTGGCCTTAACATTTGTTTACTTAATTTTTATTTGTAATGTGTGGCTCTAAAAGTCTCAGTAGTATGAAGTTTTTATTGTAGTGAGAGGTCGATTTGAAAATGTTTGTTGACAGAAGGGATCTGATTAAAGTTCCATAATATGCTAACACATGCTTTCATATGTAGAATTCACCCTACATATATGGAGTACACGTCATATGGAAAACCAAATCCATTTGTGTTTAAAAACGCTGAAAAAATATTGACCCAAGTACTGCAATCTATGTACAAAAACATTGAAGCAGGTAGTGACATGCCATGTTTCAAAACCTTGTACATGGTAGGGGATAATCCATCAGTTGACATCAGAGGAGCACGGCAGGTTGGCTTTCTTTTCCTCTGATTCACACAAAGTTGCAAAAATTTGTGTCAATTGAGGATGCATATTAATTTTACTGGTCTTTGCAGGCTGGTCATCCCTGGTTTTCGATTTTAACTAGGACGGGGGTATTCAAAGGGGAGGGAAATGGTGCTGAACATCCTGCAGATTTGGTAGGTTATAAAGTATCTTCTGATGCAAATTTCTGCTTCACAAAACTGAATTTATGAAGCATGTTTTGAATTTTTATTGATAGTCATACGGGCAGAACTGCCCCCCAAGAGAAAGATTTGAAACTCTTTTGAGCAGATTGATATCAGAACTGACGAGAATAGTGTACCATTTTTCTGAGCAGGTGGTCGATAGCGTGGAAGAGGCAGTGGATTATATAATGAAGAAAGAGCGTGTCTATTAGCAATGCACTCTAGTGCATTCATTTTTTACGGCTTCATTCTAACTCGCGTCAGAGGAACTTAGATAGGATTTTGAAATTTAAAATGCTTAGTAGTATTCTTTTCTAATATTTTAGCGTTGGTCCTATAGAAGCAGAACAATAAGAATGATGTTTGCAAAATTGTGTACAATATATTTCAAATAAGACTTTCTATTGGGTTGAGAATTACTCTCGCTGTACTAACTCAAAGTATACACTTTTTTTTTTTTTTGGAATACACACCACTTTATTACTATCACCCAGTTGCTTCACACAAAGGGGGTGAGGCTCCCCTGCGTCTCACACGAAGGTGGGGTGAGACTCCCACCTAACTCACACTAAGTGAGGCTCCTACACATGCACGGTGCAATTGGAGGTTTAAACTCCAGAAACTGTCCCAGGCCAGAATTAAACCTGGGATGCCTCTGGGACGGGCATACGCCCTGGCCACTGGGCTACTCCCAGTGGTTCACTTTTCTTATTGATTTGTCAAGTTTCAGGAACAAAAATTTCTCTCACATTCATTCTCTTTTCTATTCATTTACGTTATTTTCTCCCAATTCATTTTTAATAATTACCATTATCAACTCAGTCATTCATACCACCTGCGTAGTCATTATTTTTGAGACTTTTCTCTTTATGAAGTTTGAAGTGTGACGAAGTAGTACTCTACTGCTTCTACCATCAAGACGAGTTTACCACCATAAGCATGGTTACTTGGCATAATAACGGTGAAAGCTTGTTGCTGATTGATAACAAAATTGACAATTTGTAGGTAAAAGAGGATTTCCTATTGAACCCTTACTCCATAGCTGTGTCAAACATTCATGTTTTTGGTTATGATAATTAAAGAACTTCAACATAACTAGACTTTATCAGATGCAATAATCATCAAACCAACGTAAGGGCCATCTATATGCGCCCATCGCAATTGCCTTACCGCTACAAAACCATAAAGCTCCGATAAACTAAATCTAAACACTCTTGTTGGATAAATTGAGCAACACTGACAAAATTCCATTTAATATAGTGTTAATGTACAAAGATTGTCAAGAAACGACCTCTCCTCAGTTGAGCTTAAAATTTGATCACCTGTTTGGGCTGACTTCCGAGCTTTCCAAGTGCCTTGTCCAGGGCTGTATGGAATTGGTCAAAAGGAACAAGCTCCATACTGCAAACAACAAACCAGGCACGAACGTAATCAAAAGTGTTGTAACAACGAAACAAATACAGATGAATGAGATACTGAGAGTATTATACTCGTATGACAGTTTCCCCTCTCGACTTAGGGCCAATAGGTAATCAATCATCATTCTGCACTCTTCAGCTTTATCCGAACTCAACCATTTCTGCAACCAGAATCCCCGCAAAGAAATGTCCTAAAAGCACAGCATCCAACAAAACATTACAAAGGAAGCATCAGACAAGAAGCATTTCAACAAGATTCTCTATAGAACACCAAAAATAAAAAGCTTTAGACCGTAAGCAAAATTTAGCCTAAATTTTATTCACAGGGGCATGCACACTCTTATGTAATAGAACTCCATCAAAGTTCTAATTTTACTTGTGAACAAGGATGAGTAAACATCAAGTGACAGCAACATTTCCACAGCCCACCTTAAATATGAAAGATGCAGTTGATACAGTGATAGGTTTCTTTGACATTCCACCATATGTAACCATAGTCCCACCCTGCCTGAAGCAGGAAATACAGAGGTAAGTTGTACAGTACAAAAACTTAGCAGACAAATGAAAGAAAATTCAAAGTCACCTCAAGAACTTGAGAACTAGTGAAGCAGCATTTCCACCAACACAGTTGAATCCCAGAACAGGTTCAGGTACATTGACCTAAAGCAATTATGTAAATTCTTCAGCAAAGAAATAAGCAGTTCTATAATCAGTGTATGACAACAAATCATTTTTTCCTTTTGATAGTCAATGCAAGCAGAGCAGCCTAGCACAAATGCAAGTGGGAAAAGGGGAGGTAGCGAGAACCTTTTTGAAGGAGCAGAAGAAGTACTTATTCCAATATCAATCACTAAACTTAGTCAACATTTCACATACCAGGAGGCCTTTAATATCTTTCACTTCTAGTTGTTTCTCAGTATATACTTCATCGGCACCAAGTTTCTTGAGTTTTTCTTTTACTTCATCTGATCCGGCCCTGTGAGATGTTATTCAAAGCAGAACACATAAGTGCCCACAAAGTGCATGTTCAACTAACAGCAAGTTGTACTGCAACTGACAAACGTGTAAATTACAAAACTGAGCAGTGACTTCTCCAGCCACCAAAATATTGAAAACACTACATAGAGTGATACCTCCATTGTATAATAACACTGCAGAAAACTGAAAAGTAATAGCCATAGTATGTCATCCATGACATTTTAACCTTGCATGCAAATATCTTCGTAATCTTTCACAAACTTCATCACTTGAGTTCATTATACTCCCACACCCATACAAATTTAAATTTTTTTAAAAGGATTTAAAAATTCAGGAAGTTATTATCCACACTTTAAAAATCAAACTTGAACTTTCCATTCATTCCAAACTGATGCTTCTCATTCACCTACACAGCATGGACAACCTATGGATCGACATCACTTCAAGTAACGGCTGGTAACAATACCATCAGACAGAGAATGGATCGATATAATAACAACAATAACATGAGGTATCACATCTACTGCTGGAGTATCAGATTCCATGTGAAAACATAGCTACAAAATAGTGAGCACGGAAGATAAAACCAACTAAGTTCCTAACTATAGACAAATATCTTCACGAAGGAGAAGATAGCATAACTCCACCACCAAAGGGTTGAAGAAATAGAGACTATCAATCTTCAGAGTACCTGTCTCTTATTATGTTGATAGTATGGATGCCTTGATCACGAGCAAGTTGGATGATGCACTGCCCTACAATGCTAGTAGCCCCATTTTGAACAATTGAATCTCCTATCACCGTAACCCACTGGTTAGCGGTGATAAGCAACACATACTAAGATAATATGGAGGAAACAGTACCAGACTTCAAATCAACAAAATCCTCGAGCATTCTAAGGGCTGTCAAAGGATTCACAGTAACAGTCGCAGCATATTCCATTGGAGTTCTTTTATCAATCTTGTGCCAAATGTTCTCCTCCTTCACAACATATGTCTGCCATGTTCCTTTAAACAGAAAAATTTTGATGCAAAACTAATTATACACACAAAATAATTGAATATAAAATCATAATCCCTCAGTTCCAGAGTATTTTTGCGATTTTACTTTATTAATTCTCTTGACTCATTTAATTACTATATTCTTTTCTTTTCGTTAACTGGACTGATTGTCCTCAGCTTAATTACTTTCAGAAGTGAAAATACACCTGAAGAAGGAGGGGAGGGGATGACCCAATCACCCGGCGAAAAACCCTTTACTCCAGAACCCACAGCATGCACCTCTCCGACTCCCTCGTAACCACCAACCGCCGGAACCGGCGGCCGGACCGGGTATACCCCTGCCGGAATACAAACAGAATGACGCATTACTATTGCCACTTCAAACAATTTCTCACACTAATCTTCATAGAAAACTACAGACAGAGTGAAATGAAGACCTTCAATTCGATTTATATCGGAAGGATTGATGGGAGCCGCGAGCATCCTGACGCAAACATCGTTTTCCTTAATTTCCGACGGAGGGAGCTCGGCGATTCTTGTGACGATATCGGGAGGCCCTTGCTGATCGTAGACCACCGCGGTGGACGGCGGGGAAAAGACCGGCGCTGAAAAGGCTCGGCGGGAAAAAAACGCCGGAGCGCGTGGACGAATGAAGCGCGGGGAATAAGAAGAAGGGAACGACGTCGTAGCGGCGATGAGGGCTTTCTCTATCAGTAGCTTAGCCGTCGCCATTATCAGTACCAGATACAAGTACAGTAGCAGTAGGTTTCTCTTTCCGGTGATCACAGACTGGAAGTGGAAATGGGTTTCGGGTACCAACTCAAATGTTGATTTTGTTTCAAAAGTGGTCAAATTAGAAGGAAAAACGTAAAAAGGAAAAGAGGTATGACTAAGTAGCAATTCAAAAAGTGACACATCTTCAATTTTGATTAAAAAGAGGTAAGAACCAACTGTCAATAATGAAAATCACTTCTTTTTCATTTTAAATTATAACTAATTAAAATAAAGTGTCACTCATTGGTTGATTGACATTGCATCAATAAAGAGGTACTCATTCCTAGTGGCGGAACCAGAAAATTTTATTTGGGGAGACTGAACGGTGAAGGGCTGGACGGTGATGGGTCGTGGCATCGGCGTCGGATGCGACGGCGGGACGACGGCGACGTCCGGCAGCGAGAGGCAGGGGCGTGGAGTGGAGCTGAGTTTGGCCATTGCCCTTTCTCTTACCCGTTTTCCCAATCTGAAATTTGATTGGGAAAATGGCCCAATCTTTTTAAGCCTTAAAACTAATTTTTATTCTTATTTTTTGCCTTTAGTACTAGTGAAACGATGTCGTATCACTAGCGTGAAAATGATGTCGTTTTAGTAGTTCATGGGCCAAAAAAATTAGGCTGCGACACAGCCTTCTTCTCCGAGCAGTCTCACTGGAAGACACTCAAAGTCGCCTGAAACCTAATCCTTCCACCACAACTATCTTTGATCGGCGATTCAGGTAGGGCTGGAGTCCTACCCCGCATACCACTGGTTCCGCCCATGCCGCTGCTTAAATAACGAGCAGCTCCTTATTATGGAATGATTATTAAAACTCCACAATGACCCTCCTTAAATAAAGAATACTCCTTGTTAAGAAAAGTGGAGGTAAAGAGTTACCATTGTAGATGCTCTACGTGCTAAAATAATCGCGACTTTGTGTTGAAAGTGTCAATATAACCCTACAATCTCAGTGCGAATATAACCGTTGATTTCGCTGACTTTTGAGTCAATGTTCATTTGGCCGAATTCATGTAAAAAGATTGTTTTGCCCGTAACTTAAAAAATAAAAGAAAATAAAAAAAGAGGCTGTCGGCTTCTTCTCCCTTTCTTCTTCGATTTGGTCAACCAGAAGTGAACCCTTTTATATCATTCATGTCTCATTTAGCCCTGCCCATTTAATACATACTCCTTCACCCTCCTAACGCAGCACTCGTCGTCGGCGACGCCTTTACTCCTCTGAGCGCCTTTGCCCATCTCCATCTGAGCCACTATAGAGTGCCCTCGTTACCTAATAGACAGCCTCGATGGCCCCAAAATTAGAGCCCCAATTGCATCGAGAACACTGCGCTGGAGCCCGATTGCTTCTCCAGTGGCGGGTTGGGGACTTGGGGTACTTGCGGGCTGGAAGTTGGCGGGGGGAGGTGGTGGAGGGCTGGAGTGGGTGGTGGTGGGTTGGTAGCTAGAGGTGGGCGGCGGTGGTGTGGTTTCTGGGTTGGTTGTGGTGGTGGTTGTCGGTGGTAACTGGCGGAGGAAGGCAGTGTTGTGGTGGCGGAGGTGGTGGCTGGTGATGGCAAATGTGACAGCGACAGCGGCTGAGCAAAGTGGTGGTAACCCCCGTATACGAAAGCAACAGATAATAAAGGATGAGGTAGGAAGAAATCCCGCCACTTGGTCCAATTCAAAGGCTGCATTTTGCCTCAACTCTCCCTTTGGGAGTTCATATAGTTCTCAAATTTGTACGTACGTTAAGAACAAAGGATTACTCCAACTTGGTTTCTGATTCTGTAATGTCGACAATGATTGATGACCATTAACACATCCATCTGTGTAGCTTGACACACAAATAATTAAGCCCGCGAAGGGTATGACAAAATATTAACGCACGTTAGTAAATGTATTGAGTTGAATTCATGACCCATCAATTTTCGTTCGCAATGCCCAACCTGGACTCTCTCTCTAGAAAACCTTCTCTCTCAGCGAGCCCAAAATAAAACCCTAACCTCTTTCATTTATGTTATTTTACCTTTCTATTTGGTTCTCTTTTGTGTGAAAACACTCTATCGAGTGGGACGTACAATAAGTCGCACAATCGAAAGTTTGAAGAATCCTGCGCTGATGGTTTCAGATCCAGCAGACGCATATCTGTCGCTTGTTTTTCTCAGCCAGCGTTTGCTTTGTAAAACCTGGATCCGACAAATGCAGATCTGGCAACGGACCTTTCAGAACCTAGTTAGCGTTCTTATCCAGCAAACAAAGAATCTAGCGGGTTCAAAATCCGGTGGACTTGCAGAAGGCAATGAGTTTGGCAGAATTGTTTTTCTTTGCAGACTCGGAGGGCGTTGGCGTGGCTGATTGCAGAATGCAGCAAAACCAGAACAGGCACAAGATTTTTTGTAGCCCGACAGAAGTACAGGGACGAGCTGAAATGCCGACGAGTGTCTAAAAACTCCCCTTAAACCATAATAACTCAATGGGTTTTCAGACAACCCATGAATTTCGGTGAGTTCTCTTTATAATTTGGTGACCGAAAGAAATGTCGCCAACAACGTTAAAATTATTGGTCATATCCGCCTCTTTTGAGGTGGTGGTGGGTTTGGTCAGACCGGAGAATGGCCAAATATGGTCACCAAAACTGAGCTAATACTTTCGACTGGAATTTTGTGTTGGACAATGCTGGTTCTTGGTTATACCTATTGAAGTCATCCAATGATGGGAATAATTTTAGTTTAACTGTTTTTACATTTCAGTCTAAAAATTGCTTATCTCCGGTGATAGAGAAATCTTGTTGTAACCTCCTTTTTAGTGGCTCTACGGTAGAGCTTCTACCCCTATTCCCTTCCTCCTTTTGAAAGTTTCTTAGAAGAAAAACACGAACTTGGAAGCACCCAAAGCAGCATGATCTGCAAGTCACGCGATGACCCGAAGGAAAAAACTCTGATTGATATCTTTAGGAATGCAAGGCAGTTAAGGACTAGTTGTATATAACACAATGACCGGAAGACTAGATTCGGCCTTTTGATTTTGGTGGGGAGTGCTCTAGTTCATGATACACATTTTTTGAGCTCAGAAGTTGCGGCCACGGTGATTCAGCAAAGGAAGGACGAAAATGGTTTATTACTGCTAGATTACTATTATTTCTTATTGGATGATTTATTATGCTACATAAAATGCTCAATCCTAGAGTAGCCCTCAAATCAGCACAGTAGCTCTAGATTTGGAATTTCTCTTATGAAGTGCTTCTGTGTAAAGGGTTCTTCCCCATCTCTGTTGTAATAGGATCATTATAATTGTAAAAGGTTTTGGCCTATCCGATCATTGATATGAAGGGTTGGGTACCCAAAAGAAACCCCCGCCTGTTAGACGGTTTTAATAAAAAGAATTGAGCTCTCGACGAAAATCGATTAGCTCACAAAATTCAGAAGATTGAGCTTATATATAACTTTCTTTGATGATCTGTTAGAAATTATATTATCTGCATCAAAGTTATGATAGATATGCCATCCTAATCGCCAGTGGTGGTGGAAGAAAGATAGGTTTTGAAGAAGAATATAGGTTTTTCATGGGTTATTTTGGTCATTTCAATTATTGGTTATGGCTTAATTCATTTGGTCAATGCCGGAATTAGAGAGTTGGGCTATATCAACACAAATTTTTTGAAAGTTAGGGTTAGATTGGCACATACAATAATTAGGTATGGCTAAATTGACACTTTTTGAGATTGCAGAGTTATATTGGCACTTTCAACCTAAGTTAGGATTATAAATGTATTTATCCCAAAGGAAAAAAGAATAGCAAACCATAGCTCTGGTTCTATCTCTTAAGGGTAGATTCGGTACGGTTACCGTCATTTTTTACTAATACCATGTACTATACCAACAATGTAGGTATATTATTTTTAAAAACCAATAACATACTAAATTCTTAGTATATCAACACATCGGTATACCAAAAGGTCGGTTGGTATCGATATAGTATGGTAGAATACCACCAAATTTAAAATATAATGAATTAATTTTTTTATTCATAAAAAACTACAGATAATTAAAATTTCTATTTCATAAGCATAATTTTAGAAATTAAATATTCTCTCGCCATAATAATAAAGTAAGATAACATCACATTAAAAACTATAGTAGTAATTACATTATAAAAATAAAAGAAAATTGTGATTTTAATTTATTTTTGTTAGACTTAATATAAAAATATCAGTTTCGAAGAAATATTATTTAAGAAAAAAAATTAAACTCTTTCCAATATCCAACATATTTGAACCAAAACATAGACGACATATTTCAGATTATTGCTATTGGTTTTAATATTAATGAATGACTAAATCATAACTGAATAAAATCTCAAATTATACATAATATTAGTTATATTTTATTATATAGTTGTGTGGTACGGTAGGGTAGTACCATGATAATATTTTCTCAATACCATTACTGTCCCATCTTAAGTGTATGGTACGGTACTACCGCACCACGTCATCGGTTACCAACATATTCGGTACACATGGTACGTGGTTCGGTTGGTAAGTTGGTTGGTATAGTATTTTGGCTCAAAATGTCAGCCATACTCTCTCTATTACATTCAAACAACAATAATAAGAAACAAAACCCTATTCCTCCTTGTATTTAGAATGGGTTGTGGCGGTATATAAAACTCAAAGCTTCTATTCCAGACCAAGAATTATAATAGGCATGAGACATTTTACAGATCTGTTAGACGACATTGTTGATAAGATCATCAACGATCACTTATTTCACGATCTCATTGTCTCCAACAAAACAGCAGTTCCATTTAGCCTCGTATCTAAGGAGTTTTTTAGCGCAGTAAAAAGGTGTTACTGTTTGGCTTTTGTATGGAATCACTGTTCCATAAATAGAAACAGGCAATTGCAAGAACTCGGCTAACTGCTCTCCACTCTAATCAGGTACGACAAGGAAGACATCCATCTGGACACCTTCCAAACTAGTGAAGTCTCGTGTCTTGGGTTGTGTAAAGTCCATATTTATATAGTTGGCAATTTGTGACAAATTATACAAATATCGTATTATTGTGTTGTAACATCAAAGAAGGAATTTCAGTGGTATAAGGAATGATTGAAAATGGAATCCGAGAATTATATATCTTGACCAGTTGTATTTGATTCAGAGAATATATCAATTCCTACATTTGTGAGATTGGATTAAAGTTATGAAATTGGAATATTCTGTTATGATTAAGATTTGGACGAGATAATCTAAATCCTTAATGGGATTAGATTTGGTAATATCCATTTCCAAGGGATTTGATTGTAATCTATATATTATTTGAAGAAGGAATTATATCCGCACAAGACTTCATGAGTACATAATTTTCCATGTTTAAACATATGGAAAGATGGGATTTAGAAATGCTATCCGCATGAAGAATATTGCGTGAATACTATGGAACTTTGGAAATTTTACAATGTATGATTGTGTATGTGATTGAATCATATTGGTTTTATGGAAAATCCATATAATTATGGAATTGGATTTATGGAATATTATGGAATAATTGAGATACGGAAAATTCCTTTATTTATGAGATTTAAATATGCTTCAGAAGCAGATTTGGAAACAGAATCTTTTGAAGACATGGTATATATATTGATGAACATCACAACTGTGGAACTTACAGGTTTAATTGAAGAAAATCTGCATTCAGATTTTCATATCTTTTGAGAAGTTCTCTAGAGTCATTCGTCTGTGTTCCAATATGAACTTAAATTGTTGATCAAGTTTAGAATCGTATACCTTTTATCCTCGGGAGGAGGAGATCCAGCGTCGATGAGTTTCAAGGTTATATGGAGTCTGATCAATGCGAATCAGTAGCTATGGGAGCTAGCAAAATTCACGTGTTATAATTAGTTAAGATAAGTATATCGTATGGTGTAATTTTTACTGTATCTTTCTGATTAGTGGATTCATTCTGAACTGGGTCAGACCACACATATGTAAGGGGATTTCACCGAAATGCGTAACCAGGTCTCGTGTGTTCATGTTTTACTTTATTGCATACTTGATTAGATATGCTATGTTGGAACACTGTAGTAATTATTGAACTAATTAGGTACAACCATATTTCAATAGGAATCAGAGCTAAGTCACTTGTTTTACCATGGTTTTTACAAGGAAAGTGTGATTCGATTTTACCAATGGCGACCGAAGAAGGAGCTTCTGTGTCTCGGCCACCACTGTTCGAAGGAACGGATTACAACTACTGGAAGGCTCGCATGCGGGTGTTCACAAATTCATTGGATGAATTGGCTGGACACTATGTTGAAATGGAATGGAAACCCCTAATTATTGGAAGTTCTGAAGGAGGAGAATCTAGTCTAAAGAGCCAGCAGTTAAGCCTAAAGAGTCGTGGACACCAATTGAAAAAATGGGTGGTTTGGAAAACTCCAGAGTATTAAATGCCATATTTACTACAGTAGATGAAAATCAGTTCAAACTCATCTCTAATTTCCATCAAGCAAAGAAAGCATGGGATATCATACACACAGTACATTAGGAGACAAGTCGTGTACGTGAGCCAAAGCTACAAATGCTGGTCACAAAATTTGAAGAGCTGAAAATGGAAAAAAGATGAGAATATTGCAGTATTTAATGGAAGATTCAGAGACATCACAAATATGGTGCATCAGTT
The DNA here is from genome assembly GCA_037428765.1 of Rubia yunnanensis. Taxonomy (NCBI): domain Eukaryota; kingdom Viridiplantae; phylum Streptophyta; class Magnoliopsida; order Gentianales; family Rubiaceae; genus Rubia; species Rubia yunnanensis. Next base: position 25,515,728 of record CM075062.1, on the reverse strand, counting down.
GGCAACATTTTACAAAGAGTCTAAGCTAGTGAAGAAGACGTTGAGATCACTTCTACAAATATTTTCCTTTAAAGTAACAGCAGTAGAAGAAACAAGGGACATGGTCACAATGACTTTGGATAAGTTGATGGGGTCACTACAAACCTATGAAATGACGTTGAAACATCCAACAAAGGAGTTGGCATTCAATACATCGTCATTAAAAAACAATCATGAAGAGGATATCGATGATGTAAATGAATAACTTGCTTTCATCACATAAAAGTTCTCCAGGATGTTGAAGAAAGTAGTAAATAATAATTCTCAAGAAAGGTTTGATGGGAACATATTACGTTTCAAGGCTTTGGCAACAACCATGAACCAGGGATGGTGCAAACCACTCAGCAATTCTTAAGAAATCAGAATGGCAAATCAAGGCGGTCGGGAATGATTCAATGCAGAGAATGTGAAGGGTATGGACATATCCATGCTGACTGTGCCAACAATCGGAAGAAGCTAGGAAAATGATACGTTAATCCATGGAATGAAGATGATGAAGAGGAACTTATCGGTAATTATATGGCTTTTGGAGCAAAAATTTATAGAGATTTAGAAATTGTTACTGGATGTTCCAACATTGGAAAAGAAGAAGTGGATCGACGTTCCAACATGGTTCAAGTTGCTGAAGTCCGATTTTTCAACATAGAGAATGTACGTGAGGAATGCTCCTTGAGTGATGATGAAGACAAGATTGTAAGTGATGAGGATGTTTATGTTTCACATGAAAAGATGTATGAAATACGGGTGAAAGTTGTTGATGCTAACAAACTCTTAAAGAGGGAGAAAAATATTTTAGCTGAAGAAAGAAGATAGATGATATCCCTAGTGGAACGACTCCGAAGGGAAATTGAGTTGGTGGAATTAAATCTGAGTTCAATGACAAAGAAAATTGAATTTGCTGAGATGGCTATTAAAAGATTGAAATATGAAAAAGCAAAGTTGGATGACATTCTCACCATGGGCCAGAGTTCTGGAAATCAACAAAGGAATAGGCTACGAAAAACCATCTACCAACACTGAGGTATTCAAAATAGAGATTCAAGTTATGAGGAGAAAAATGATCAAAACACGCCCATGAAAATCTTTAATGTGTGCTTAGTGTACCTATCAAGGTCATACATATGATAATTGCTTTAAGCTTCTTAGAGATATTATGAATGGATGTCAGCCCGCAACATGTTCCAACGTGGATCAACAAGTACAACGGTCAAGGATGGTCAGAAAGGTATGGATCTCTAAAACCCATAAATTGTGCTTTGTTGCTCACACTTCTCTATTGCACACCTTGGAGATTCTTGGTACCTTGATGCGAATGTTCTCAACATATGACTGGATTTTAAGAGAATCTAAAGAATATCAAAACCTATGATGTTGGATTTTTACATTTGGCGATGGAAAGAAAAACAGGGTAGTTGGAAAAGGTGAGATGTCGATAAAGGGATTTTCAACCTTTACTAGTGTTCTGTTGGTGGAAGATCTAAAGGCCAATCTCCTAAGTACCAGCTAGCCATGTGATGATAATATAACCATGGAATTTCATAAGGAGAAGTGCATAGTGAAACATGGCAGCAGCAAAGTGCTTACTGGTATTCAGTCATTAGAAAAATGTTACTTGTTGGAAAAAGAAGTGAACTGCTTGAGTGTTGAATATGATAAGGTCGATCTTAAGGGTGACCATGTTGCTATATCAGATGATTTCTCATATCAGGAACGTAATGATGTTGGAACATCAGATGAGGTAGATCTTATAGATGAAATTGATGACTTTTATAACTTCATCGATGTTGGAACATCGTCCTCCCCAGAATTCTCCCATGTTCCAACATTATTACAGGCTGAATCAAGAAGAAGAAGGACTTGATTGATCCCTTGGGTACTATAGAGAACTTGTTGGTATATAATATTTTCTCTCTCTCATTGAACCCAAGAATCACAAGGAGCCTATACTTGATGAGTATTGGATTGCAGCAATGCAAAAAGAACTTGGGAAATTTCAATGCAATGATAATAAAGCAAAGTTAGTTGCTCAAGACTACACTCAGGTTGAAGGATTTGAATTTGATGAGACATTCGCATAAGTTTCCATGTTAGAATCTATTCCTATTACTTGCACTATGAATTTTACGATGCACCAAATAGTTGTCAAGAGTGTTATTCTAAATGGTGTGATTAATGAGAAAGTATATCATCAACACAAGAAGGTTTTTTATGGATCAAAACAAGCACCAAGGGAATGATATGAACAACTCACTACCTTTCCTATTCAGAAAGGCTATCGCCGAGAGGAGTAGATCATACCTTGCTTGTTTTTTGTGAATCATCAAATATACTGATTGCTCAAATATATGTTGATGATATGGACTTCGGGTCTACTTCACCATCCTTAGTACAAGATTTTGTGACTTTGATGCAACTCGAATTTGAGATGAGTATGGTGGGAGTGTTTGTCAGATTTCAGGTTGATCCTAAGGAAGCTCACTTGACTACACTCAAAAGAATAATTTGATATATTGGTGGGACTTCTAAGTATGGAATATGACATTCTAAGAATCAAGTCTCTAATCTTGACTGGTATAGTGAGTCTGATTGGGCAGAAAATATGAATGATAGCAAAGACATTACTAGTCGATGTTTTGCTATTGGGTCAAATCTAGTGTCGTGGTATAGCAAGAAAAAGAATTCTATTTCTTTATCAATTGTTGAGGCAGAGTATCTTGCAGCTGGAAGTTGTTGCGCACAACTGTTATGAATGAAACAAATGTTGAATGATTATGGAATTCAAGGAGAACCTCTTAAGGTGTTGTATGACAACAAAAGTGAAATTGATACATCTAAAAATCCAGTCCATCATTCTCAGACAAAGCTCATTGATACAAGGCATCGGTTTATTCGAGAACATGTTGAGAGAAAAGAAGTGGTGGTTAACGATGTTCCAACATAAAAAATATTTACGGATATTTTCACAAAGCCTTTGGACTCTGCAACTTTTAAGCACATCGGACAACACTTAGGTGTGTGTTGAATTTGAGGTATTTATTATCTTCTCAAGATTTATGTGATTTTATGTATCTATACATAATTTAGAAAAATACAAAAAAAATTGAAAAGAAAAATATAGACGTGTAGTTACATGTTGGAAGATGGTGTTGAAGACATTTTGGTGATTGATGTTATTGACATGCTAGTGAGGATGATTTTGAAATGGTCGAACAGATCAGAGAGATGACTACACCTGGTATTCTGGTTTAGGATGATGAGGAGTTGGAATGTAGTAATGCTGGTCATGTTCCAACACAGAGTATGGAGATAGGTAGAGAAGATGTGTGATTAGAGATTTTGATGCTCAAACATTAGTAAATGTGGCTGGAGAAGATCATGATCTGGGTGGAAATCAAGCCTATGTTCCAACATTAGATATGGAGATAGGGGGAACTACGGCTACAGTAGCCGGCGGTTGATGCAAAGGTGGATAACACATTCAGTGAATGTGTTCTCTGGATTTTACATTTTTTTGCATGAAAACTGGAGGACGCATTTACGAAATGCATCCTCATGCTTTAATATTTTTTTAATAGGATAATGGAGGACGCATTTTGTGAATGCTTCCTCACAGGTCAGGATTTTTTTTAAAAAAAACATTGATTTTCAGGGGACGCATTCGGTGAATGCATCCTCATCATCTGGTTTTTATCACCATCTTCCTCACTTCCTCTGCCATTTTCCTTGTTTTGAAACCATTCTCGGTTTCTTTCCTCTGCCATTTTCTTCAGGCCACCTCCGTCTCCTCCGTTGCTCAGGCCACCACCGTAGCTCAGCTCACCGACGTCCTCCTCCCTCGGTTGGTTCCCCGTGAAGCTCTTGTTATTTTTTTTGGCTTTGTTTAGATCTTCTATGTTTGTTGTTGTTTTGGGCATAATTGTTCTTCCCTTTGTAGTTCTAACATCCAGCTGCTTGTTTGTACTTAGAAGAGCTAAAATTTGATCGTCGTTGACCGACATTAACCGCCATTAACCTCCGTTGAGCGTACGCGCCACCACCTTCTCCGTGAGTTTGAGGGAATTTTTGAATTTCCTAAAGGTATTTGAATAATTCATGATTATACGAATGTGTCGAATGCTTATGAAGTACCTGGAAAAATATAATGTGTGATTTATATGAATGTGTGATTTATCCTGAAAAAATCTAATAGTGTATGATGTGGTTGACCGACTATAATAGAATCATGTACGGTTTAGGGTTAGAGGAGTTGAATATAAGTTGCTGAATAATACCGTCTTTTCGAATATGGAATTATATGTTATGTATTTGTATAACACGTTGTACGATATTTTTGACGGTGTACCTGTACAAAGGGGGTCAGATTAAGTTTGATTTGAATGTGGGTGTGTATTATGATCATCCCATACTGAAGAGAAACGTGACTCTCGTAAGGAGGTTAAGCCACTCCGATTTAGTTGATTTAATTTTCATAAGGCTTGGTATTGCAAGTGAGTGGGTTTTGTTGAAAATATATTATCGTTGTCATGAGCTGATTGGTTCGGCCGTATACTATCAGTGTTATAATGTGGAAAATGATGAGTCTACCGCAACCTTCTTTGACATTGTTGATCGAATGTCATTTTCCTTAGCAGATTTGTACATTATTATGGAGAAGATGTCAAGCACTACTGACCGTGCGGGTGATCTTAGTTCGGACACGTTCATGTCGTTGTTGAGCAACATCTAGAACTGTACACCTTTTCCAACCTTACCACCCCCATACATTGCCAAGGTTTTTTTATTGGTGAGTCTAGCCAACCCAATGCATATTTTCACGTCGATTGCGCTCAGCCAGCCACAAGTGGTGGTATATACGGTGGGCATTATGAAGAGCTGAATGTATTCGATGATGATTGTGTTAGTGAAATTGGCAAGCATGTTGTTGGTCATATTGGTAGCGATGATGACGGTGAGGAAGGGGAACTTGATGAAGAAAGTGAAGATGATCGTTCCTTATCAATTAATTCGAATCTAGAGGACGATGATGAACTAGTGGTGTGCACGAACAATGTAGCCACGTCGTTCCATCTTTTGGCGAATCCTGATACGGAGGCCCACTTAAGGGATTATGGGGGCCCTGATGAGGATGGCTATGACCCAACTAATTGTGGTGACGGACTTCCTACTTATGTTCAAGTGACTGGTGAAGTGGCATTGGGTATGCAATTCTGAACGAAGCCATAATTGGTAGAAGCTATTTTCAGGTTGAGTTCCATGATGAATAGGGAACACATGGCTGTGGAGAGCGGGTCACACCCATGGTATGCGAAATGCAAGGACGTTGTTGAAGGAACTGGTAATTGTCATTGGGTTGCTAGAGCCAGCAAAAAGGCTTCACATGACATGCAGGAGATCACCAAATGGGCAAGTAGTCATGCTTATGCTGGTGTGGGTCGATCCACGGGTAACACTAACCTGACATCGTAGATGATCGTCCATTCTATTTTCCACCACATTGACGTAAACCCTTCTTACATGGTGAAAGATGTCCAAGCGCATGTGAAGACGCAGTTAAATGTGACCTTTTCCTACAAGAAAGCGGGGTATGCTCGACAGAAGGCTATTGACTTGATATTCGGAAATTGGGAGGAATCCTTTGAACAGTTGCCAACATATATAGATGAGCAAGTCAGGGCCAATCCGAGCACGGTTGTTGATTGGGCAGACATACCTGATAGAATACACGGGTTTGGGTGTAGGAAATTTAAGTTCATTTTCTGGCCATTTGGTCAGGCTATCGATGCATTTCGCCAGTGCATGCCGGTGATTAGTGTGGATGAAATTCATTTGAGAGGTGCATACAAGGCCACAATACTAGTTGCTGTGACGCACGATGCGAGCGACTACATACTCCCCATTACTTGTGCAATTGATGATGCTGAAACTAATGAGAGTTGGAACGGGTTCATGTAGAGACTGTGACTCCACTTGGTTGGTGGTGATAGTAGGCCAATCTGTATTATATCAGATCGCCATGATGAAATTTTAAATGCAATGAGACATATAGAGGAATGGATGGAGCCAGATGGATACCACCAATTTTGCTTGTGTCATTTTCAATCCAACTTCCTTAGTGCTGACAGTGGGAAGTTCAAGAATGCTCTTATAAAAACTCTGGTTTGGCAGCTTGGTGGTCCGAGATAAGAGAGCAGGTGGAGGGAGTACAAGGAAGAGTTGGTGAGTATCGAGCCATCTGCTTTGGATTGGTTGAAACAAAATGTTAGCAATAAGTGGTGCCTTGCCTTTGATGAGGGTGATCAATGTTAGGGAATTCTTACAACCAATTTTTCAGAGAGTTACAACAACTGTTTAAGGCACGCATGACATCTCCTGATAACTGCATGTGTCAAAGCGAATTTTGAGCGAACAGTTGAAATGTTCGCACGAAGGGTAATAGATGCCACAAATCGGAGGTAGTTTCCTGATTCATTAAAGTTCTTTGTTTGTTCATCGACTAATTTCTTTGTTCTAAATTAATGTTGAATTGTGTAGGTCCGAGTTCCCTAGTATGATTTTGAAAAAAATTCAGGCGCAAGATACTTGGGCACAGGGACATATTGTCACCGTGTTTGGTCATGCATCATAGACTTATAGGGTTGTGACAAAGACCATTGATGGCAGCATTGGTGAGAGCTAGTACACAGTCAAATACAGGAAAAAGGAGTGTACTTATCGTAAATGACAAATTTTCCATTTCCCTTGTTCCCATGCATTGGTCGTCTGTAGATATGGGCGTGGCAATCCATCTACTATATGTGACATGGTATATCACACGACCACCTATGTGCAACAATATAGTCAGGGTTTCATGCCTGTACGAGATCCATCACTATGACATTGTGCTAGTTGGAGGTTGATTCCCAACATTTAAAAGTTTCGCAATAGGAGGCGTGGTCAGCTTGCGGAGAGAAGGATAAGGAATCAAATGGATGAGAGGGTGTCGGGTGATTGCAGAGGCGTACGTAGGTGATGTGGCCATTTTATGTGGATATTTTAGGGTTTTTAGGATTAGGTTTTGGACAAATTTGTGCTCTGAATGTGGCATTTTGCCTTGAAATCATTTAAGGAGCGATAAAAGCGACTTTGGCGTTTTTATCACTTTTTAGATGATTTTGTGTGACAAGGTGATTTGTTTGAAGACTTTGAAGATTTGAAGACTTTGAAAGATATCTTTGAATATTTGAAGACTTACATTTGAGCTTTGTGAAGATTTGAAGAAGTGAAGAGGTGAAGAAAGGAGAGCAAAGCAACAGATGAATGATGATCCAGGGTTCTCAGAATTTTCCGAGAAGAATCAGCCTTCAAGAGTGGCACCATTGGATTCCTCTTCTCGAGCACTATAAAATCGATTACAAGAACTCCCGAAACGGATCAATGGTTCACCCGGAGGAAGCAAAACAAAACAGGGCTGGAGTTACTGATTTGGTCGCGACTCGCGACGATAGCGTCCAGTCAGCCCTGCAGCAGCATTTTTCTCCCCTTTTTCTTCCCCTATAAATACCTCTTCACCCCCTTCTTTCCACAGCTTTTGGCCCCTGTTCTTGGGCCAAAACCCTAGTTTTTCTCTTCTTCTTTTCTTAGTTTCTATGTCTTTTGTTATTCTAGAGTAGTTATTGTACTTGGGAGCAAGGATTGAAGCTTCCATATCTATGTAGCAAGAACTCATTTTATCTATCTATTTGGTGTTTTTGCTATTGTGCATTTAGTGTGCTTTGAATGTTAATTGTTGATTTCGTTGATGTTGTTGAAAGCTTGAGCATATGAAATACTTGTATGAATTGCTAGCTAGGGTTTGGGGGATTTGGGTTGATTTCCCCCCTTTTCTTGTTAGGAATGTATGAGTATGATTTAGAGCTTTTGATTGTGTTGATGGATTGATAATGTGCTAGATGAATGTGATTGATGTTGAACTCTTCGTCATGTTCGTTTGTGTAGCAAACGAGAGAGTTATATGCTCTTGGATGAATGTGCGTTGCACGTTCATCCAATCTCGTGTAATTGCATGACTTGGTTAAATTCTTAGTCACGGTGTAGTGGTCATAAGCATTGCCAAGCTTGTTGGTTCTTCGTGATTAAATGCCACCAATGGGATACCTTGAGTCGTGGTCGCGACAACGGGAGTCATTGGTGAGGTTTGACGAGAGATGTCGAACTCACTCTTGCAAACTACGAACTAAGAAGGATAGGAGTTTAGTCTCCACAACAAGTAGTTGAAGTATTGAATAGATGATTTTAATTCATCCTTGAAGCATTTGTTATTTAGCATTTGTGTATTCTTGATGGTGTGTTTCACTTCATTTGTGCCATGAGTTACTTGAGCATAGGGAGTGCTTGTATGATTGAATTGGTTAGGTGTTAGGAACGTGACGAATTCCGTAGCTCCCTTTCATGAAAATCTATGAGCGTGAACTTAGAACTTCTTGTGCATAACGTGTTGTGATTCTTGCTAGATGGGTATGTTGATGTTTAGTCATGTAATGCTATATGATAGAATGAGTGAATGATTCAATGACCTACATTAGATTTGGAAGTGGATATCCCTTGCCCCCAAGGCTTTTTATCTTTGTAGTTTTAAAACCCCTTTTCTTAGTTTTGTTTGATGATTAGCATAGTCACTTGACCTTGCTAGTTATCTTGTCTTTTTACTTTCGTAACTTAGGAAAACCAACCAACCACCCCCCCCATTTTACTTGCTTTTATGTGTGTGTATATATTTTATCCTAGCATAATATTAACCATTTGTGCTTAAGCGCTTAGGAAGATCTCTCTTCTCCTTGGACGACCCTGATTTGCCGCTATCTACCTAGTTGTAGAAAGTAAGCAAAAAGGGCTTACAAATTATCTTTTGCATAGGGGTGCGACGACCGCCCGCTATCAGTAGGCGAGGGCATTCTTAGGGTTGTGTTTATAATATGGAGTTTGTAAATTTTTTTGTTTTCGGGTGCAATTGATTATCTGCATTCGTATTACGTGTATTTGTTTAAATTGAAGCTACTATATGATTTGGTTCAAATATTTATCACATGAAAGTTGTATATTTTTATGCCACATGTTGTAGTATTACATGTATTTGTGGAATATTTATCACATGTTGTAGTATTATGTGTATTTGTGGAAATCTGAACTAATTCATTTTGCAATGTGATTCTGATTGTCAGCAGGGACACTCTATGTATCATCCAAGACCCATTGACGAGGATTTATCGTACCTTCACCAGGAGCATTGTGCACGTGCTTTGTACAATGGTCATTTAGTTGATGAGGCACTGCAAGTGAGGTGGTGCAATGGGGCTTGCTGGATTGGTCGGATGCTTGATTGAGTTATGCGCTATGTGCGTGAAGCTGGATTCCAGGGACTTTTGGATTCCACACCAATTCACATTAACCATTCCCTTATCACTGCTTTAGTGGAGCGTTGGAGACCGAAGATGAACACATTTCACCTGCCAATAGGGGAGGCTACCATCACTTTGCAGGATGTGGGCATCCGACCAATGGAATGCCAATCACTGGTGTAGACACTAGCAGACGTACAGATGACTGACAGAGACTGTGCACAGACTACCTGGGGGCTACACCAGACCCGAGTACTATCAGAGGGGGTTGCATTAGGGCCAGCTGGTTGGGAAACTTGTTGCACAGTCCGTTGCCTATTGATACTACTGAGGTACATTGTATCCAGCGGGCTAGGGTTTTCATTCTACTGCTGGTCGGTGGAATGCTCATGTAAGATACATCCGGGCACCTTATCCCTTTGCTCTACTTATCGGTACTGATGAACCAAGGTGCAGCACATCAGTACAGCTGTGGGAGTGCCATTTTGGCACACTTGTACAGGTGCTTACGTGACGCTGCAATCCCACAAGTTAAATCCATATCTGGGCCACTTGTCTTGCTACAGGTAACATTGTTGGTTAATCTTGCCAGTTGAACATACTGTCCATAATGACCTCTTATATTATATTAAATTTCATTTTATTTTATTTATTATCAGTTGTGGGCATGGGAACGAATACCATCCATCGACCAGCCGGATGACTACCAGTGACTGTCACGATGAGTGCTCTTGGGTCTACGTATGTATTGAATTAGTCAGGAGACAATTGTTAAACCATTGACAATTCCAAGAAATGGCTAATATCATTCATTATGTTCCTTATAGGTGGAGAGCCCGGTACGATTTATCACAATCACCAATGCATGTATTGAAAGTGTACCGCGATCAGTTGACATCTCTCCATAACAGTCAGGTATATTGCAATTCGGATTTCCTTTCATTGACCTAATGGAAAAAAATGTTTTTCTGTCATAACCGCAACACCTACATGTTATGTCAATTTATTTGGAAGCCATACACTGAGGATGTTGTGCAACAACTCCCATAGTACTGTACAACCGGTAGCAACAACTAGCTACTTTGTGTTGACCTCATTTGATGGCATGTCGTGGAGTACCATCATGTTCATTATGTTCTCAGGTAGTTTGGCCTTATCCGGCCAATATCCACCCAGTTGGTCACTAGGGATGAACATAAACTGCTTCATACTAGAGACGGTCGAGGGAAGTTGGGTATGGATTGGCGTGTTGAACTGAGAAGATATCTCGATGCTTGGGAACATCGATCGGAGCAAGAAGTTAATGCACTTGGGGTCAGCGGATCCATACATTACGAGGGGTTTTCATGGAGACGGAGCTACTATGGAGTATATGGTATTTCCTAAATTTCTAATACTGTTAACAAATAATACTTTAGATTTCCTCAATATTAAATATCTAACATATTTTCCTGATTTATGTAATTGTAGGAAATGTCCGAGATGCACATCATGTCAGATATTAATTTGGATGAATATCCCCTTGTTTCGCGGACGTTATCAGGGGAATGCATGGTGTTGCCACACGTACTCTGCAATATGCGCATGAGCCCTCCAGACTGCAGTTTTATCAACCATATGTGCACTGTGAGGAACCTTCCCCTGGTGTGAGATATAATGACATCAGAAGCCACCGTCCTGCTTCACCTGGTCGACAGGGTGATCGACGACCGCGTGCTTGGGGCTATATAGACCACATTGGTTCATTACAAGCCAGACCCTCATATGCGAGTCCAACGAACCCTGGACCATCACATGGTGAACCCTCACAGTATGACACGACTACAGTTGATTTCACTGCATATCTTACTCCCACTGCTAGTCATGCCGGACTATCACATTGGGAACCCTCACAGTATGACACGACTACAGCTGATTTCACTGCATATGTTACTCCCACTTCTAATCATGCATACATGTCGCCTACCGCTCAATTAGATACAGGTAGTGTTCCACATGTCCAGTATGATTCGAATGAGGACGCATTAGATGATATGGAGGAGGATTTAAAAAAGGGAGCTCCGCATGAGGATGTACATGTGTCTACTGAGTTGGTTGTTCCACGACGCACATCCCGCACCATACGTCCTCCCCCATGTGGAACGGGTGTAAATCTTTGCAGAGGCCGTCATTAGTACATTACATGCCATTGAGCACTCATTTCATTACATGCCATTGAGCACTCATTTCATTACGTTTGTACCTATGTGTTTGACATTTCTATTGTACATTTCTATTTATTTATATTCGTTAACAGTGGAAAAAGGGCACAATTAAAAAAAATAATAAATAAGAAGCTCCCAAATTACAATTCACCCCCACAATTGTTAAAATAATAAAAGTGCACAATTTTTACAATATCACAAAACAAACCCAAGTCTACTTATGCGCTATATAATAGACTGATTAAAATGTTGATTTTATATTGAGGACGCATTCATAAAATGCTGGATAAAAAAATATTATTTATTAAATTCAGGATGCATTTTTAATAACCGCATGTCAAAATTTATTTAATAAAATCAAGAGAAATTTTTAAGCCAATATTGAGGATGCATTCTCACAAAAATTTAAAATTTTACCTTGTGAATGCATTCTTCAATAAAATTTTAAATAAAATTTCAGACACTGAGGACGCATTCACAGAATGCGTCTTCTTAAAAAACAATCAATTTTTTTGACAGTGAGAGCGAATGCGTCCTCTACACAATAATTTTAAAAAATTAAACACTGAGGACACATTCAACGAATGCATCCTCTGAAAATTCTGCTAAATTTTTTTAATGCCCATGAGGACGCATTCGGAGGATGCATCCTCCACCACGGTATCCGAATTTTAGAAGATGCACAATTGAATCCAAAATCATGAGATCATGCACCCTAAAATCAAGAACTCGAAAGTATTGAATGAGTGAAAGAAGCTGAGCATGGTGATGTTCCAACACCAATACAGACTGAGGGTGTTGATTTTGAAGCAATGAAAGGGTTTGATGTTCCAACATCAGAGAATGTGGGTGAAGATGAGAGGTTCCATGTTCTAACATCAGAGAAAACGAGTGAAGCTGAGAGCTGCTATGTTAACATCAGGGGCTGATGTTCCAACACAAGTTGAGCAGATTGTTGAATGCACTACTGATCAGACTGCAGAATCAGTAAACGAAGAAGTACAACCACCAAGAAGAAGATTAAAGCAGAATGTGGACATCGTTCAAGGGTAGCTCCCTCAGTCGGGATGCACTCAATTCTTTATTCTTTGTTGTAGACTGCCATGAGAGACATGATATTATATGTCAGTAGAGGATTTTAGATGAGAGGACAACCGATCTAGGTGCATATGAGGAGTGTGTATTTATAGCCTGCTTGAACTATTTTGGGTCCAAGACTGCTGCCTTAATCTACAAGGAGTACAACTGGGAGATTGTACAAGAATTTTATGGGAGGCAATATTGATCTAGATTCTGAGTGGTACAACAGAGTTTACATTAAAGGCAAGAAACTACTAGAGGATTTCAATCTCAGTGGCTACTCAAGGGAACGCTACTTCATCTAGCTTGACTACCAGGTATTTTTGTCTATTCCAGATTGATGTAAGCTGTTAGATTCCTTTTTGAAACATTACAGCTCTTACTCGAGAATCGACCAAACAAAATGGCATTTTATCAAAGACATACGCATGATCTGCCATGGAATCCTAAGGCTACAACTTCTGATGTTGAGGAGAAGACCAAGCTCGTGGCCAAATAAAATGAGGAGAAGGCACACTTTGAGGCACATATAGATACTCCTAAAGAGGTTTGAAGGTTCTGTTGTGGCTATGTTCCAACATAGGCCAGATATTTATTTCAGGAGGAGCTACGTATATTGGTTATCTGTGTCTATTGTCTTTGACATGTTTATGGTTCTAAGGGGAAGATATTTTGGATTTCTTGGGTTTCTTTTGGATGACTTCATTGGCTGTTGGGTTGATATTCCAACATGCTTATTTCTGGATGTTGAGGAAGTTCTGGAATTCAGGGGGAGATATTATGTTTCTATGTCCCAACATCCAGAGTAGTTTTTCAAAAATTGATGTTCATATTTACATAAGCTCTTGTGATGAAATCCCAAAAGGTGATTGGTTCACAAAATGCCAAATGGAGAGATTGTAAAGTCCATATTTATCTAGTTGGCAATTTGTGAAAAATTATGTAAATATGGTATTATTGTATTGTAACATAAAAGAAGGAATTTTGGTGACATAAGGAATGGTTGAAGATGGAATCCAAGAAGTATGTATCTTGTCCAGTTGTATTTGATTAAGAGAATATATCAATTTCTATATCTGTAGGATTGGATTAAAGTTATGGAATTGGAATATTCAATTATGGTTAGGGTTTGGACGAGATAATCTAATTCCTTACTTAAAGGGATTAGATTTGGTAATTCTTATCTCCAAGGGATTCGATTGTAATCAGAATATTATGTAGAGAATGAGTTATATTCGCACAAGACTTCATACGAATAAAACTTTCCATGTTGAAGCATATGGAAAATTAGGATTTAGATTTGTTATCCGCATGAAGAATATTGTGTGTATATTATGGAAGTTCAGAGATTTCGCAATATATGGTTGTGCGTGTGATTGGAGCATATTGGTTTTATAGAAAATTGTTATAGTTATGGATCTTGATTTATGAAATATTATGAGATAATTGAGATGTGGAACATCCATTTATTTATGAGATTTGGATATGTTTCAGAAGCAAATTTGAAAACGGAATCTTTTGAAGACAAATTTGGAGAATTCCAATCTGCTCATGGTATATATATTGATTGACATCACGACTGTAAAACTTACAGATTTAATTGAAGAAAATATGCATTCAGATTTTCATGTCTTTTGAGAAGTTCTCTAGAGTCATTTGTCTGTGTTCCAATATGAACTTAAATTGCTGATCGTGAGGAGGAAATCCAGTGTCGACGATTTTCGAGGCCTGAGAGAGTCTGATCAAGGTGGATCGGTAGCTAGGGGAGCTAGCAGAATTCACGTGTTACAATTAGTTAAGATAAGTATATTGTATGATGTATTTTTTTACTATATCTTTCTAATTGATGGATTCATTCTGAACTGAGCCAGACCCTGCACATGCAGGTGGATTTCACGGAACTGCGTAACCAAGTCTTGTGTGTGTATGGTTAACTTTATTGCATACTTGGTTAGATAGACTATGTTGGAACACGGTATTGATTATTGAACTAATTAGCTAAAACCAAATTTAGGTTGGAACCAATTTCAGAGGATTATTTGAGTTTGGTTCGATGCATCCAACTGGCCGCCTCTGAAAACACGGGTCTCAAAAACCTTACCATGGTGATCCGCGGTCTGCAACATGTTTTGCCCCAAACCGTTTTTGAAGTTGAAAGACCGGTGCCGCGGTGCGGGTAGTTTTTTTGGGTTGTCGCTTGCAGCCAGCTGAGAGCATAATAGCGTGGCCTAATCTCAAACGACTATGTCTGTCGCATAGATATGGTACAAGGGGTGTTTGAGAGTATAATCAGAGGTTGCCCTTTGATTGAAATTCTGGGTATTAGGAAATGCGACTGCCTCCAAATCTCCAACTTTAATTTTAAGGTTTCCGACCTTGGTTACCTCAAGAGGCATAATTTATTGTTGTACAGTAATCAAACTTTTGAATTGGGTGGGGAAGCAGCATCAAATTTGGAATATTTAGCATATTTTTATCTTGATTTCTATCGGGTTGATTTGGGTACATATGAATTCCAGAAGCTCTAGACTTTATTGCTGGATCAGCTAAGAGCTTTCGATGCTGGTTTTCTCATAAACTTGACACATCAATCTCATAAACTTGACACATCAATTTCCAGTGCTCGAAGAGTTACATATACGTTATATAAATCAAGATGTCAAAAGAATCAGTATATGAAGCCCGACGCTCAAGAAAATAAAGATTGGGAACATCGAGGGATTGCATGAGGCTGAGTTCTGAGTTTTGATATTCCTAACATTGTTATCTTTGAGTTCTCGTGCTGTTATATTTCACTTCAAAATGGTGAAAATATTAGATTCTGAATGGGAGCTCCTCCAATATGGTTGCTGTTGATTTAACTAATGGTTTGAGAATGACCATTTTTAAATGGTCTATATTTAAGAAGAAGCTAATTTGAGGGTCCTTTGTTTTGCCAATAGAAATCATACAATTCACTGCTTGAATTCCTTCAAAATACTCATAAGCCTCACTGCAAATTTGCAAGACATCTTAGGAAGTGGAGCAATAAATACAGAATGAACCTGAAGAAGTTCAAGCCATTACAAAACAATTGGTTCCCATTGACCATTAAGCTTCGCTTTCTACCCTAATTCTGCTAAAACTACTCTACCTACGATAAGCCAGCAGAACACAGCAGAAAAATGAAACAACAGCAGCTGCCACAGCAGAATAACAATACATGGGAACTTTGCCCAATGCTCTCGAGCTATCACGATCAACCACGAACCCCATATCTTCAAACTCTCGTAACTGCTGGCGAAAACCAGCATTAGGGTACACACAATCACGTCTCTGCCTCAACGATTCAAGCGCATTTCGCGCAGATAGTTGCTCGCTTCTCATCAGGTACGCGGTGATCACAGTTGCACTCCTTGATACACCCGCGAAGCAGTGCACCAAAACACTACCGCCCTCTTTTCTACCCCCTTCGATGAAATCCAAGCAAACACCAAAGTAGTCCAACAAATTCTCGCTTTCGATATCACCTAAGGCTACTGCCATTCTTACAAACTTGAAATCCTTCCCTGCATTCTCCAACAGGTACTCCACGTTCCCTGAGCCCTGGCCACTCGCGCACACCTTTCGAGTGTCCTTGGAGGGGATCACCACATCGCTTCGCCATTCTGTGAAAGCTGAAATCGACGAGGAGCTGAGAATCGATAGCACATGCGTGATTTCATCGCTGCCGTGCTGGAGAATATCAGCAGCATCCTTAATGTTGCCGAGATACAGACGCTCGCGCACAAGGTCCGGCATTTCGATACAATTGCAATGACAATGCTGCTTGTAAAGTTGCAAAGATAATGTTCATCAATTCATATAGAGGAAAACGTAATTATGAAACAACGTGACGAGAATTGAATCAATCAAATTGATTGAACGAGAGCTGTGGGAAACAATGAGCAGAACCTAATTAATTGCCTTCCCAATTCGATAGGGGAAATTCAAGATCCAAACTAATCTAACGGAATAATAAGTAAGCATTGTGGATATGTAATCGATCATAGATGGAAAGAGGCTTTACCGAGGACTGCGCGCAATCCCGTTGTGGAGGTGGTGGATTCCGGCAGAACTGGAATTCACGTTTCCAGTTCTACTGCATTGGGTTTTTAGAAGATGGGTTTAGATAATTATTAGGAATAATTACTCCAGTAACCCCCCAGTTTCTTACTATAGCACAATATTACCCCAAACTTTTTCAATGTGTCAAAATAATCTTAACTTGGCATGAAATTGCAGTTAATGCTGATTGATGCTGACTAATGGTAGAATTACAAAATAATCCTCGAATTTAATCCGGTAAAAAAGAAAAGGGAAAAGTGTACAAATGACTCTATTAAATTGAGAAAGTGCAGATATAACCTGTAAAATTTGAAAGTGCAAAACTAACCACGACTTTTGTAAAATTGTGCATTTATACCCATTTTTCTCAACTCCGACGTTGACTCAAAAAGTCAGCCATTAACCAAACATGAAAGGACATAAATACCCCTATGTTTAAAACTGAAAATTGAAAGACCATTTTACCCCTACACTTCTTCTTCGAACACACATCCGTCGCTACTCCACCGCTGGACCTCCGCTGCTACGCCACCGAACCTTCACCCACCACCTGCCATTGATCCGCCGCCATGCCACTGCTTGCACCCACCACCACCACCTTCGTTGCCTAGACCACCAGCTCCACCAAGAAACCCTAGCCCCGTCACAAAAAACCCAGCCCTACCACCTACCACCTCAACCCAAAAGCCCTAAGCCATTCGCCCAGCATTCAGTCAGTGGCTCATTCAACCGGTCACCATCATGAAAATCAACTCTTAACCCTAGCTTCACATCCCCCCACCATCACCTCTCCCCTGGCCCTACCACAACCTAGCCCCGAGCGCCACCACAGCCTCTACTGCTCTTCTCCTGCTTCTCGCCACCACAGTTGTGCCACGCGCCACCATATCCACCACCGCCCCATCATAGTTCTCGCCACCATAGCCCCACCATAGCCGCCAGAATAACCCCCCACCATCATCAACTGAACACACCACCACTGAAACCTTCGCTTGCTCGCCTGCTTGCGCTTGCTCGCCGTTCGCATCACCCTCACGTTTGTCCACCATTCGCAGCGGGTGGAGATGGGAAGAGAGGCTGAGTGGTGGGTTTACAACGGGGGATTAGGGAGGGGAGAGAGGAGATGAGATGAGAGGAGATGGGGGCGAAGGAGATGAGGACAGGAGGATGGGGGGTAGGTTCCCGACGGTGGCAAAGATGAGGGTGGGGAGATGGCGAAGATAAGGGCGGAATAGGATGAGTGAAAAGAGGAGAAATAGAGAGAGGAGAGGTCATTGTTGTCTTTTCAATTTTTTAAATTTTTTTTATTATGGTCATTCACCGATTCTGGCCAATTTGGATGTTGACATTTTGGTCAACGAAGTTCAAGGTTAGATTTGCACTTTCGAATTTACAATGTTATATTTGCACTTCAGAACAAAACAAAGGGTTTAAAACAAACTTTTCTCAAAAGAAAAAGGAATGCTCATTGGGAGGCGGTCGTCGCACCTCTCAAAGTTAATATTGATAAGCCCTTTTTGCTTACTTTCTACAACTAGGTAGATAGCGGCAAATCGGGGTCGTCCACGGGAAGAGAGATTTTCTCTAGCGTTTAAGCACAAATGGTCGATATTATGCTAGGAGTAAATATACACACACACATAAAAGCGAGTAAATGGGGGGGGGGAGTTTGGTTGGTTTTGGTTTTCCTAAGTTACGAAAGTAAAAAGACAAGATAACTAGCAAAGTCAAGTGACTATGCTAATCATCAAACAAAACTAAGAAAAAGGGGTTTAAAACTATAAAGATAAAAAAAGCCTTGGGGGCAAGAGATATCCACTTCCAAACCTAATGTAGATCATTGAACCATTCACTCATTCTATCACATTCATTACATGACTTAACATTAACATACCCATCTAGCAAGAATCACAACACGTTATGCACAAGAAGTTCTAAGTTCATGCTCATAGATTTTCATGCAAAGGAGCTACGGAATTCGTCACGTTCCTAACACCTAACCAATTCAATCATACAAACACTTCCTATTCTCAAACAACTCATGGCATAAATGAAGTGAAACACACCATCAAGAATACACAAATGCTAAATAACAAAATGCTTCAAGGATGAGTAAAACCATCTATTCACTACTTCAACTACTTGTTGTGAAGATAAATCTTCTATCCTTCTTAGGTAGTAGTTTGCAAGAGTGAATTCGACATCTCTTGTCAAACCTCACCAATGACTCCCTTATTGCTAAGAGTATCCCATTGATGGCATTTAGCACGAAGAATCAACAAGCTTAGCAACACTTATGAACACTACACCATGCCTAAGCATTTAACCAATTCATGCATTTACACAAGATTAGTCAAGAACGATCAATGCTCATAGACCTCTCTCAGTTGCTACCTAAAACAAACATGACGAAGAGTTTGACATCATCACATTCATCTAGCAATCATCAATCCATCAACACAATCAAAAGCTCTAAATCATACTCATAGATTCCTAACAAGAAAAAGGGGAAAATTAACCCAAATCCCCCAAACCCTAGCAAGCAATTCATATAAGTATTTCATATGCTCAAGCTTTCAACAACATTAATGATATCAACAAACACATTCAATACCCATAAATGCATAATAGCAAAAGCACCAAATAGATAGATAAAAATGGTTCTTACTACATAGAAATGGAAGCTTCAATCCTTTGCTCCCAAGTACAAAACTAAGCTAGATAATCAAAACCCATACCATAGAACAAAAATCTACAAAGGAAGAAGAAGAAATGGAAGAAAATGGTGAAAAACTAGGGTTTTGGAGCCCCAAGTCGGGCTTAGAGCTTTTGAGAAGAAGGGGTGAAGAGGTATTTATAGTGGAGGAAAAAGGGGAGAAAAAGCGCTGCTGCAGGGCTGAATTCGCGCTGTCGTCGCGATTCGCGACCAGATCAGTAAAATCCAGCCCTGTTTTGTTTTGCTTCCTCCGGGTGAACCGTTGATCCGTTTTGGGAGTTCTTGTAGTCGATTTCATAGTGCTCGAGAAGAGGAATCCAATGGTACCACTCTTGAAGGCTGATTCATCTCGGAAAATTCTGAAAACCCTGGACCATCCTTCACCCGTTGCTTGCCTCTCCTTTCATCACTTTATCTTCTACCACTTTGTGAGTGGCCTTCAATCTTCTACCATCTTTTCGAATGGCCTTCATTAAACCACTTCTAAATGCTCATGAGCAATCTACAAATTAAGCTCACAAAATGAAATCTAGATGCTCATGAGGACCAAAAATCCCTTAGACTCAACATAGGTTACAAAAATGAAGGATTTAGATATAAAAACCGAAAATGGTCATCTAAACCCCTTATTACCAAAAATATAACAAAAGTGATCCTAAATACTACTAAATAATGCATATAAAATGGACACATCAAACCTCCCCGCACTTAAACCTTACTCGCCCTCGAGTAAGAAAAGATCCAAGCACACGATGGAAATGATATATCCACATCCTAACTACTAATCCCCTAATCAAAGCCTCACACAAACTCTCAATATCATAAATCCCAAAATAAATGCTCACATGAGAATTTTTCACACACACATCCCCGATCCTAAATCTAACCAAACCTACCACTTATCAATTCACTACCCATAAAAATATTTTAAAGCCCCGAATTGATATTCCCAAAGTCCAATGACACAAGATGAAGTTAAAACCATTTAAGAGGTTTAAGCACATACTTCACCTAATGCCAATATATCAACCAAAATCCAATGACATAAAATGAAGCTAAAATCATATAGGAAGTTTAAACACATGTTTCACATATATCAACCAAAAACAAAGTAGAAAGAGATCAAGAATTTCATAACCATACTTCGTTTCCTAACCCACTAAGTTACCCAATCCCAAGAGGTCTCTAGATGTTGAGCTACCCGATCCATCCATGTGACAACCGCAACCTTATGACTCCAACGCCCGCAAATGAGTGAAATCATAGCATTTTCCTTTTTCTCTCTTTTTCTCTCATTTTGCCTAGGAGCTCTTTCGAGTTTTCATTCTAACCACACATTATGTTTCTTTGGCTCACATCTCACCTTTTTCCGCACATTTTAGCCTCTCATTTTTGCCTAGGCCGCCCTTTTGGGGTTTCAACCTATCCGGGCCCCCAATGTTGCCTAAGTTGCCCTCTCGGGTTTTCAACTTAGCGGGTTTTCTCTTCTTTTTTTTTCAATATATATATATATTTTCATTTTCTCATGTTTTTCCAATCAAAAGTAGCAAAAAGAATTTCAAAACAAGCTAGCATGCATTGAGTCCTCTAACCCCTCCCCGCACTTAAAACATTACATTGCCCTCAATGTAAACATGTAAGGCAAGAACAATAAAACTCAAAGCAAGGGGTAGAGTGACACCCATTTCTCCGCATAGTCGCCGGTGATATGGCACAATCTAATGTAATTGTATGGTCCTAAAATCGGTTTCGGAACCGGAAGGGGAGCAAAGATGTCGTAGAAGAACTCACCCATCGAGAAAAGCATTTTCTCTGTGGCGCCGTTTGATCAAGACTAACACCACAAAGAACAACATTAAACTCACAAGTACATAAGGATTTGTAATACTAGGCTTAGCATCTAGAGTTAATAACCATAATATTTTCAAAGAACAACCAATCCACCCTCAACCACCACTATAAGATTATGCATTAAAAATATCCAATATATCGACATATATACAAGCATCATTATAGGATATGCACTCACGGTCACAATGATGTAGTCGGCATACTACAATCAACAAAGGTACTATAAAGATGCAAGAATGTTCATATGCCAATATATGTAGGATGGTGGAGGAATGAGCGGGTATGTGATGGTTCTTGGGAGTGTTGGGTGGAGAAGAAGGAAGGATCATGCAATGTTTAAGAACAAATGAAAACTTGTATTTTCCATCGTGACTCGCGACTGAACTGGTCGCGACTCGCAATTCTTCTTCGCGACTCGCGACGGTACCGTCGCGACTCACGCAAAGTTGAGGCCGGGAGCAGAATTTTAGCAAAAATTTTCTGATCACGTCGCGACTCGTGACCTCTATGTCGCGACTCGCGATGGCCCATCGCGACTCGCAAAAAGTTGGTGCTGGGAGTGGATTTTTCTCCCCTGTTCGTCGCGACTTGCGACGAGGCCATCGCGACTCGCGACAGCAGGGTATCCCAGGGTCAAAATTTTTTCTTTTGCTTACCAACTGTCCAAGCTTTCTTCCCTTGTTCGTTGATCTCGTTCCTTCATCTCCTCCATTGCAATGCACTTCACCTTGCTACAAAAACACAGAAAAATATGCCATAAAAAGAATAAAACAAAACAACAAAAAAAACTAAGAAACAAAAACTAAAAGAAATGCCGAATTTATTTTACGTCGTCAGCACGACGAAGCTCCGTATTTTTAAGGTCATTGGCACGACCCTAATGTTATCCATATGGTGAAGGCTTGAACCCCTTCACCATGAGCATCCAAAAGTAGAGAGGTGGGGGTACAAAACTTTCAAGAGGAAAGTTTTGTTGAGGTGGAGATAGTGTAAAGGGAGTTGAGTGGTTAGGAGGCTTGGGATAGTCTTTTGGCTCCTCTCTTGTCTCCCTCACAACTTCCGAAAATGGTGGAGTTGGTTCACTAGGTGGGAGAAAGGGTGACAATGCTAATGAATGTAGCACTATCACCTCTTCCTCCATTTTTCTATGCTTAACAACCAACTCCCCACCCCCTTCGAACTCAAAATCATTTCCATTGGTGACCTCACTCACCGAATCCTCGAGTTCAATTTGGGATGGTGTATTTTTGGAATCACGAGCTTCCATTCGGGCCAACGCTTCCATTATACTCCTCACATGCCCCTCAATAGCCTCAACACTAGAGGAGAGCTGGGTATCCGACTCCTCACTAGTAGAGGAGTTCAAGTTTGCTATTGTATTCAAGACTTCCTCACGTGTCAAACTTGAACTTCCTTGTTGGGCTTGGTTTTAGGGTATGGTATAAGGTGGTGATGGCCAAATAGGTTGCTCGTATTGTTGGTTTTTTGGCTCATTCTCATACCACCAATCCGGACTACCACTCCATTCTGGATTGTGGTACGGATACCATTCTTGAGCTTCTTGCCCTTGAAAACCAACATCTCCTACCTCTTGGTAGCACTCTTCATAGTACCCAAGGTTTTGGAAACCAAGGGTTCTTTCTTGGTCATAGTGCTCTTCCCACAATAAAGGGCAAGATTCGGTAGGATGATCGGAATGACACATCCTACAAAACCTTGCTTGTTGAGCCTCTCTTCTCATCATGAGTTCCCTCAAGGTGAGACACTCCATTTTAAAAAAAACAAATTTCGAAAGTTTGAAATCATATTGCAAGGATTCTCGATAAATGCTCACCAAGAACTCAAGCAATACCTACTCCGAACAAAAACAACCACCAAGTAGTGGAAAATAAAAACAACTAGCTAATACACAACCAAATACACCTAAATACTTAAGAATAAACGCCTCTTCCCCGACAGCGGCGCCATTTTTGGGAGGCGGTCGTCACACCTCTCAAAGTTAATATTTATAAGCCCTCTTTGCTTACTTTCTACAACTAGGTAGATAGCGGTAAATCGGGGTCGTCCACGGGAAGAGGGATTTTCTCTAGCGTTTAAGCACAAATGGTTGATATTATGCTAGGAGTAAATATATACACACACATAAAAGCGAGTAAATGGGGGGGGGGTTTGGTTGGTTGTGGTTTTCCTAAGTTACGAAAGTAAAAAGACAAGATAACTAGCAAAGTCAAGTGACTATGCTAATCATCAAACAAAACTAAGAAAAAGGGGTTTAAAACTATAAAGATAAAAAAAGCCTTGGGGGCAAGGGATATCCACTTCCAAACCTAATGTAGATCATTGAACCATTCACTCATTCTATCACATTCATTACATGACTTAACATTAACATACCCATCTAGCAAGAATCACAACACGTTATGCACAAGAAGTTCTAAGTTCATGCTCATAGATTTTCATGCAAAGGAGCTACGGAATTCGTCACGTTCCTAACACCTAACCAATTCAATCATACAAACACTTCCTATTCTCAAACAACTCATGGCATAAATGAAGTGAAACACACCATCAAGAATACACAAATTCTAAATAACAAATGCTTCAAGGATGAGTAAAACCATCTATTCACTACTTCAACTACTTGTTGTGAAGATAAATCTTCTATCCTTCTTAGGTAGTAGTTTGCAAGAGTGAATTCGACATCTCTTGTCAAACCTCACCAATGACTCCCTTATTGCTAAGAGTATCCCATTGATGGCATTTAGCACGAAGAATCAACAAGCTTAGCAACACTTATGAACACTACACCATTCCTAAGCATTTAACCAATTCATGCATTTACACAAGATTAGTCAAGAACGATCAATGCTCATAGACCTCTCTCGGTTGCTACCTAAAACAAACATGACGAAGAGTTCGACATCATCACATTCATCTAGCAATCATCAATCCATCAACACAATCAAAAGCTCTAAATCATACTCATAG
Source organism: Rubia yunnanensis (assembly GCA_037428765.1). Taxonomy (NCBI): domain Eukaryota; kingdom Viridiplantae; phylum Streptophyta; class Magnoliopsida; order Gentianales; family Rubiaceae; genus Rubia; species Rubia yunnanensis. Next base: position 25,491,390 of record CM075062.1, on the reverse strand, counting down.
ATTCCTAACAAGAAAAAGGGGGGAAATTAACCCAAATCCCCCAAACCCTAGCAAGCAATTCATATAAGTATTTCATATGCTCAAGCTTTCAACAACATTAATGATATCAACAAACACATTCAATACCCATAAATGCATAATAGCAAAAGCACCAATTAGATAGATACAAAATGGTTCTTACTACATAAAAATGGAAGCTTTAATCCTTTGCTCCCAAGTACAAAACTAAGCTAGATAATCAAAACCCATACCATAGAACAAAAATCTACAAAGGAAGAAGAAGAAATGGAAGAAAATGGTGAAAAACTAGGGTTTTGGAGCCCCAAGTCGGGCTTAGGGATTTTGAGAAGAAGGGGTGAAGAGGTATTTATAGTGGAGAAAAAAGGGGAGAAAAAGCACTGCTGCAGGGCTGAATTCGCGCTGTCGTCGCGAGTCGCGGCCAGATCAGTAAAATCCAGCCCTGTTTTGTTTTGCTTCCTCCGGGTGAACCGTTGATCCGTTTTGGGAGTTCTTGTAGTCGATTTCATAGTTCTCGAGAAGAGGAATCCAATGGTACCACTATTGAAGGCTGATTCTTCTCGGAAAATTCTGAAAAACCTGAACCATCCTTCACCCGTTGCTTTGCTCTCCTTTCTTCACTTTATCTTCTACCACTTTGTGAGTGGCCTTCAATCTTCTACCATCTTTTCGAATGGCCTTCACTAAACCACTTCTAAATGCTTATGAGCAATCTACAAATTAAGCTCACAAAAAGGAATCTAGATGCTCATGAGGACCAAAAATCCCTTAGACTCAACATAGGTTACAAAAATGAAGGATTTAGATATAAAAACCGAAAATGGTCATCTAAACCCCTTATTATGTAAACCTACGTAAATCTAGCAATCTTACACCAAAAATATAACAAAAGTGATCCTAAATACTACTAAATAATGCATATAAAATGGACACATCACTCATATAACCCTCAATCATTTAATTTGTAATTATATAATTTTGAGTTTTCTTTTTTAAAAAAATTGAAATGCACCCAAGTTGGTCATATCTCACATTTAACACCGGTAAATGTCACAATCTTACAATGACCTAAACGTTGTCAAATTTAATAAGTTGAGAAATTATATAAAAAAGGATCATCATATCTCTTGTGAATATTTTTGTTGGAGTAGTCACCGCTTTCATTTCCATACAATTGAGCTCAGCTTGCCATCAATTTTATAAAAAAAAATTAGAGAGAGCTTAGCAAGATGAGATATGATTTTGGAAAAAAATGTAGGCCCAAACTCGATTGGCGGAACACAAACTATGACACCTACTATGAGGCATTAGAATCGCCATCCACGTAATCTCCTTTTGAGAATTCAAAGTTATTGTCGCATTGCCGACTGCTCTATCTCTGGAGAAGTTATCTTGCATGACCAGTTTAAGAGTTGAAGGTAATGATAGGGAATTTGACTTAATTTACTGACTGTTAGGGCTTTCTGATCAGGGAACTTCTTGATTCCTCTTGCGACATGAAAAATGAGAAAAGTATTGTCTTCACAATGATGATGGTGACTAAATCATTTAGTAAAAATAGTAAATAATTGTGATTTGAGGTGGTTCTAATTGTACAAGCAATCCAATTACGATGTCTCTAATACCATTTTTATGTTGACTTTGATTATACAAGACGTAAGTCATGACTGTAATACTACTTGTCAAGAATGAAAAATAGTAAGACCCTTTATGCCCATATAGACTAATTATATATATAGAGTATATGCCCTTCTAAATAAGGTTTTGGATTGACACATTAACAATTGCATATAATTTTTAAAAATAGATTTATTTCTAAAATAGGCAGATTAGAAAGAGGAAAAAATGCACACAATTTGCTCTAAACCTAATGATGGTATAGCAGAGCTGAAACCTAATTGGGCCAATGCTCTCATCTCCAAAACATGAGCCCAATACTCAAGATACATACTTGTGGGCCTAATAATCGGCCATTCACTAGAGGACAAAAAGAGCCTGGTCACAGACCTAGGAGATGAGAGTTTAGGAATAGTATAAATAGAGAAGTATGTCTTCTATTTTTGGTAACATAATATTTGCCTACTTTTATTCTCTATAAGATTGCTGACTAGACCGTAGGAGAATTCCCCCCCTCCCGAACTCACGGGGTCTGTTTCTTTCTTGTAGATCAAAGGCAGCGCTGGATCAGATCCGGGTTGGGTTATGAACGAAGGTCACCACATGCATCAAGTGGCACACCCAGTGGGACTGAGTTTCGAATAGATCTGAATCTTATAGCGTATATCTTTGTCGACCACTTCAACTCGTTAGAGTGAAAGGTTGAAGAGCAAAGGGACAGGTGTGGGAATTGAGGTTGGATCTTCATGTAAATCGAGGGTATGGGAAGAAATGGTCCCTCCCATCATAGACCAAGATACGTCCACAATGCCAGTCGAAGCTTCAGCAGAACCTGGCCCAATGGCCCTTATGAACGAAGGGTCAAGGGTCGTGACCCTACCCAAAGCTTCACCAAGAGCGGAGTGTACTATTGAACCCACCATAGGATTTATGCGGCAATGCCGCTGACCGGGTGTGAGGTGTAAACAGACATCTCACAGAGTGTTCAAGTGACTTGTAGATCGAGGCCTACGAAAGAACACTCAAGGAAAATTGCATGGTTGCAGAAGCTCAAGCTTCTCCACAAAGCTTCGATCACACCACATAGATGCTAGTAGCCATAGGATAACAGGCTATTCCCCCATCGAAAGCCCCTTACCCTTTGACAGCTATGGTGTGTCCGGTAACTCATCCCACTTCGATATCTGGAAGCTCAGATTAGATCATTGCCCCTAGCCAGCCGAGCGTGCAGGGTTCCGTACATGGGATATACAAGAAAGGCCGCACAGTCGAGACCTCAGCCTTCCTTCCCAGAGTACATACAGGTAAGCTACCCTATGTCGGTGCCAGGTTACCCCCCCAAGGTTTTGAACAGGGTCAGGGAGCCATGCCTTGGATAAGGATCCCAGACCTTATGGGAAGCCCAGGGCCCATACCCTTTGTCAACCCAGTGGACCCTCAAAGACCCTACCCTAGAGACCTTTTAGAGCCACCTCAAAATGAAGGAGACCAGTATGGTGGAGCTGAGATGACACTAGGCAGGGAATTGGATAAATTGATTGGCCCGAAGGGGAAAACAGTAGGATCCCCGTTTGGACCAGTGGTGACGAGTGTTCGTTAGCCCTAGGATCTGAAGGCACCTGAGAGACTGCCTACTTACTCGGGGGACTCAGATTCGCGAGAATTTATCCAAACTTTCCTTAGTTTGATGAATTCTTTAGACTTCGATGAGAAACTGACGTGTGACCTGGTGGGAAGTTACCTCTGAGGAAATGCCTAGGAGTGGTTCAAAAGGCCGCCGAGGAGTTTGTTGCATTCATATTAAGACTTTAGTGGGGCTCTTCTAAGTCATCATCGCCAAAAAAAAGAAATTCACCAAGACTTTGACAGAGTTGTACCAAACGAAGCAGAAGCCGGAGAAATTCACTGCCATATTCTACCACAGGTATGTCAATAACAGTCTTGGGGTAGTCAAGGGTGCGTAGAATGAAATTATACAAGGATAGTTTTTGGGAATGACGGAGTTGGAATTGTACAGAAAATTGACAGCAAACACCCTGGAAATACTTTGACAGCTCTATGAAATGGTGGAATAGTATTCGAAGTTAGAAGAAGCAATTTGAAGGAAAAAGGAAGGCTAAGTAGCTAAGCAGTCCAACCCTAATAACCCTCGAGGTAAGAGAGCAATCGAAAGGCCAAATTTTGAGAAGTACACCCCTATGCGCCAATCCCCAGCTAAAATATGGAGCATCCACGGAGGAATTTTTAAGCCACCACCCCCATGAGTGACAGCCAACGAGCCTTTGCAAGCAAGAAGGCCACCAATAAGTTATGCGATCACCATAAAGACTATGGACACACCACAAATGAATGTGCCCACCTTCGAGCGGAAATTGATCGATGTGAGGGGGAAGACCTCTTAAAGGAGCCAAGCTCATGCAGTATGGTCACCGTACCATTTGATGATGAAGTTTCCAATGGAGAATGGAGTAGCGCCCATTCGTGGGGATCATCCTACTGCTCAAAGTTGTAACTACGAAGCAGTAAAGGGAGCAGGAAAAGCAAGGAGTGTTTCTTCACTAAACATTGAAGCTGGACCGGCCAACACATAGCCACTCTCCATTCGAGATGTGGGATCCATAGCAGTAGGGAGTATGATTCCCAACATGGTAAGGCAAGAACTAAAAACTTTGTTAGATCATTACTATGATGTGTTTTCTTGGGATGTTTAAGACTTGACAGGGGTACCTGCAGAGTTAGCAGTCCACATGTTGAATGTTGACCCTTCGATAAAGCATGTTAAGCAGAAGTGTCAGATGTTTTCCCTTGAGAGGGCGGAGGTGATCAAATATGAGGTTGGCAAACTTCTCGCAGTAGATGTTATCGAAGACGTGTTGTATCCTCAATGGCTGGCTAACCCTATCCTGGTCCCAAAGACAGATGGGACGTAACGCATGTGCATAGACTTCACGGATCTACCTTCAATGGATCAGTTGGTGGAAGAAATATCAGGTTACCATATCCTTGCCTTTTTGGATGCGCACAAAGGTTATCACCAGATACTCATGGCAGAAGAGGACAAGAGAAGACTTTGTTCTTCAGGGGTGTGGGCACCTTCTGCTATAAGAAAATTTTGTTTGAGGTTAAAGAATGCTGGGGAAACTTACCAACGATTGGTGGATGAAATTTTCAGAAAGAAGATTGGTAAAATTTTGGAAATCTATGTTGATGACATGGTGATAATAGTGTGACCTACGATCAGTTTTTGCAAGACTTGGGTGAACTGATAAAAGGTTTACAAAGGTTAAATTTGAAGTTGAACCCTTCGAAGTGTGTAATAAGAGTCGGTGCTGGTAAGTTTTTGGGATTCATGGTTTCATAAAAGAGTATTAATGTTAACCTGGAGAAGGTAGAAGCCTTGATGAATATAAGGAGCCCTCGCAATGTAAAAGAAGTTCAAAGATCAACAAGGTGTTTGGCAGCATTGAGCAGATTCTTATCGAAGGGGGCAGAGAAACATCTCCTTTCTTTGATGTACTTCATAAAGCTAAAAAGTTTGAATGGATCAAAGTATGTGAGAAAGCCTTCATGACCTTAAAGGAGCACTTGAAAATGTTGCCTACATTGATGAAGCAGGAAAAAATGGAGGTTTTGTACCTTTACATCTCAGCCTCAGCCCTAGCCATTAGTGTCGTACTCGTGAAGGAGAAGTAAAGACAGCAACACCCTATACATTTTGTTAGCAGAGCCCTGCAAGGCCCGTAAATGAGGTACACCACCATGGAAAGACTGATCTTAGCCTTAGTTCATGCTGCTCGAATATTGAGGCCCTACTTCCTAGGTCATCCTATATTTGTGCTCACCAACTGTCCAAGCATGCAAGTACTTCTAAAGCATGAGACCTCAGGAAGAATGATTAAGTGGTCCGTAGAGTTAGGAAAACATGATACACACTACCATCCCAGAACTGCAATCAAAGGCCAAGCCTTGGAGGATTTCATCGTTGAAACCACCGACCCCATCGAAGATAGTTGCAACACTGATGAACATGGAGTATGGAAGTTGTTTGTAGATGGATATTCTCATGCAGGTGGAAGCGGAGCATGTATGTTGCTCCTCAGTCCCGATGATACAGATTATCCTTATGCCTTGCACTTCAAGTTCAAATTTACAAACAATGAAGCAGAATATGAAGCCTTGATCACATGACTTCGATTGGCCAAGGAACTGAAAGTAGAAGAGGTGGAAATATTCAGTGACTCGCATATTGTGATAAATCAGGTGAATGAGGAGTACGAAGTTTCAGAAGCAAGCTTGCAACACTACTTAGAGGTAGTCAAACCTTTGTTAAAATTATTTTGATCATATACATTTTCTCAGGGATCCGGGGAGAAAAGTCACAAGGCCGATGTCTTGAGTAAGTTAGCTTCATCTGATTTGGGTGAATTGTCGCAGAAGCAAGTAAAATTCAAAACCCTTTATTAACGAAGCTTCGAGGAGATCATTGTGATGGCCATTTTTGAAGGGGGTAAATGGATTACCCCAATTGTTTGATACCTCCAAGATGGACTGCATCTATAAGATCCCACCGAAGCACTAAAAATTTGACTCAAGGCGCCCAAATGTGTTATACATGAGGGAACCCTGTATCGAAGGGGGTACCTGCAACCCTTGCTTCGATGTGTTACCCCCATCGATGCACACTACTTCATGCAGGAAACCCACAAATGAATCTGTGGTAGCCATCAAGGAGCATGGCCTGTGGCAAGAAGGATGCTTCGAGCAGGGTATTATTAGCCATCCATGTTAGAAGATACCAACAAATATATCCAAGCCTATCATCAATGCTAAAAGCATGCACCTATGACCCACATCCCTAAAGCGGAAATGATAAACATATTCAGCTCCTGGCCATTCGATAAGTGAGGTATAGACCTAGTGGGGCCCTTCCCAGAAGCACCGGGGAGATTAAAGTATCTGATAGATAGTCGACTATTTCACTAAATGGGTCGAACCAGAACATCTTGCAAACATTAAGGGGAAAACTATCATCTCGTCTGGTTGAAGGAATATTTTTTGCCACTTTGGCATACCAAAAGCGTTCATCATGGACAATGGAACCCAGTTTGTGAATGACCCTTTAAAAAATTGGTGTGAGGTGTTCAAGATTGAGCTGAGAGTCACATCGGTATACCATCCGCAGGCGAATGGTCAGGTTGAAGTCACTAAGTGAACCCTTGTCAACGGAATACAGAAAAGGCTGGAGGGAGCAAAAGGAAACTGGGTCAACGAACTACCCAGTGTATCATGGTCTTATCGAACAGTGGAGTCTTTGACCACATGAGATACGCCATATGGACTTTTGTATGGCTCGGAGGCTGTGATAACTGTGGAATTTGTCATGCCTAACCCAAGAATAATGGTAGCCAATGGTGTCAGCAATGACGAAAAACGTTTCCTCAACTTGAATTTAATAGAAGAAAGAGGTGCCATAGCATCCATCTGTGAAGCCAAAGTCAAGGAAAGAGTGAAACATTATCATGATCGAAGGGTGAAAGGAGTGCAGTTTGTTGTGGGCGATCTCATCATGAGGGATAATGAGAAGAGTGAGCAGGAACCAGAAGGGTAGTTGGGCCCTAATTGGGAAGGACCTTATAGAGTGCTCGAATCTCACCCAGGAGGAAGTTATACCTTGGGTTCGATGAATGGCGACCGCAACCCCAAGCGGTGGAATATAGTTAATCTTCGACAGTATCACTAGTTGTGAGGACCTCATCACAAAAGTGTTACTTGTTTTGCTATGTACCTACTAGCATATTTTTATGCTTCGCGCAGCAACTGGTTGACTTAATGGAAGTTTTGATTTTTCAAAGTTAAGAGTGCAAATTTATTATTCTCAAGTGATCGTGGATACCCTATTGGGAAATCCAATCATTTCTTGCTATTGCGCGATAGAAATTTATTCTCGCCCTCACACGATAGAATTAAATTCTAGCCCTTGCGCGATAGAATCCAATTCTAGCATTCGCACAATAGAAATTTATTCTTTCCCTCGAGCGATAGAATTCAATTCTCGCCCTTCGTGCGATAGAAATTTATTCTCGCCTTCGTACGACAGAAATTTATTCTCGCCCCCGTGCGATAGAATTCAATTCTCACCCCCATGCGATAGAATCCAATTCTCGCCTTCGTGCAATAGAATTCAATTCTTGCCCTCATGTGATAGAATCCAATTCTTGCCTTCGCGCGATAGAAATATATTCTCACCCTCGCACGATAGAATTCAAATTTCTCCCTTGTGCGATAGAATCCAATTCTCGCCTTCGTGTGATAGAAGTTTATTCTTTCCCTCGTGTGATAGAATTCAATTCTCGTTCTTGTGCGATAGAATCTAATTCTCACCTTCGCAAGATAGAAATTTATATCTCCCTTGCGCGATGGAATTTAATTCTCGCCCTTGCGCGATAGAATCTAATTCTCACCTTTGTACGATAGAAATTCATTCTCATCCTCGCGCGATAGAATTCAATTCTCACCCTCATGCGATAGAATCCAATCCTTGCCTTCACGCGATAGAAATTTATTCTTGCCCTCGTGCGATGGAATCTAAGTCTCGCCATCGAGTGATAAAATTCAATCCCCGCACCTCAAGCAATTGATTCTTGCCACTAAAGAGATCAAAGGATGTTCATATATATTAAATCAGTCCTCGAGCGCTTACCCGCTAACACATAAAACCATGACTTAGTGGTAAATAAAATTTTCCCAAATGATCAAAGGCGCATTCAAAATGTAAAGAGATGTATGCTCGTTTTAAGTAAAATTGCATCCGAACGTATGGTTAGTGCAAGCGAAATTTTTATTAGAGTATAACATACAACATAAATTTTAAAAATAAAACATAAAACACACACGATCATTTAGACCGTTGAATGTTCTCTGGCTTCACCCCAGTGGCAATTGTAAATAGGCGATCAATCTCACTCTCCAAGGCCTCGGGATGGGATTAACACAGCACCTTCGATGAGGTATCAAATTCCACGAAGGCGATGGTTCTCCCTCCTCATCATCTTTGAAGATTATCGGTGCCCCTTCTTCGACATTACGAACGCCAGCAGAAACTTCTTCCACAGGTTCGATTGATAACACTCGATGAGAAGGTTCGATAGGAGGTGTGGCCCCAAAGAGGGGATATGCCTGGGGATGTCTGCTTTGACTGACTATTTCCCTTCGGTTGCTTTATTTTCTTCGAACCCTTTGGGAATGTTTTCCCTTCGGAGGAATCCCAGACAGGGGACCCCTACTCGAAAGACCTGCTCCTTGAAGGTGGGGATTGTTCTCTAATTGGAGAAGTTTTTTCCACTCGTATATGTCTTCAAAGGCTACACGATAGTCCGAATCCCTATCTTGATCCTGTCGAAGAAGAGCCATCATAGTCTCGTACAAAAACCGAAACATATCGCCAATATGACCCATGTCGAGAACCCCATATGATAACCCATGTGCTCAAAGACTATCAGCGTAAAGTTTTATTGTAGTAGAATAAGCTAACACTTGATTCAAAAGCTGGGAATTTTGATTTACAAGTTCGCTGTAGAATCGTTGGTTACCCTCGATGACCCTTGTAGTCTAGAAACCTCTTTGACAAGGAAGTTTTGTTGTTTATCCATTTCGCTAACTTGTGTTTCAAGCTCTTTTACCTTATCCTAATAGCGCCTACTATCACCCCACTGACTTAAACTTCGATACAACCTAGCATCAGTAAGACACTTATATAAACTTGAATACTCCATCATCATCTCACGTAAAGTAGCCTGATGACTAAGCTCGTCAGCACTACACGCTTCGTCCACTATAACAAGGACAACATTAGATTGACCAGTCGCATGCTTACCCTTTGATTTGTTAAAAAGTTCCATTCCCGAATGATGGCTGCCATCTTGCCACAATGACAACTCATTATTAGCTTTGGAGCTTTCTGTAAAATATAAAAGAATTATAGTCAAATACTTAAAAAGGAGGGGGTTTTCAAATTATCCTGAAAAAATTTCATCCTTCGACTAATAATGTTTCAGAATATTACAAGGAATGCCATCACAGATAAGGAGGAAGTGGGGTATTAGGGTTCATACATTTCTAGCCTGATGCCCTACGCTAGGCTCATCCTCGTCCTGCTCAGTCTTGCCTTGATCAGTACCAGCTCCTCCTTGGTTACCTTTGATGTTCGCTCACTAAACTTGGAGCCTTCCCCCAGAATGACCAACGTCTGAAGGTCCGAAGATGACAGAAATCTTTTCCTTTTCTTGATAACATCAAGCAGTCGAAGCTTCAGATTGCCAGGACTAGACAGCTGGCCCCACCACACCTTCATCTACTCCTTCGTGTCAGGGTCAGTGCGAGCCTCAAGCTCTTTGACCTGCTCAAGGGTAAGACATTAAACCTCCCAGATGTAATTGTCGGTCCGCTCCCATGCTTTTGCAATACCAAGAAGGTGAACGAAAGAATCCTTCATATCCTTAGAACCCATCATCTTGTTAGCGAAGGTTGTCAACAGGGTATGTTGAGCTTTAGGAGAACACTTTTTGGCAAGGCGTTTCTCTTTCACCTTCAGCTTCTTCAAATCCCCCTCCAAATCATATATCTTCTTCTGCAGCTTGGCACGCTCCTCTTGCCGAACAGCTTCAGTGACCGCCTCGATTGGTCCTTGTAGGAGGGGAAGGACTTGTGGGGCAAAGACGCCGGTCGACTGCAAGGTCGATCAAATAACTGCCACAACCTAAACCAAAGGGGATGAAGGAATTAGATAGAAGAATGAAGAAATTAGCAAAGCCCAAAACAACAAGTAAAATAAAAGAGTAAAAATAGCATACCAAAGACTCGTTGCCCAAGTCCCCGAGATAATCTAGGGATATACTATCATTCTCAGCATCATAAAAGAGGTTGTTGGAACCACCCTCATCACCATCAGTCTCGTGAAAATGCCAAGTGCCTTCGAATATTGGCCTCTTTGGTGGTTGCTCTTGAACAAGAGACCTCTCCTGAAGGCTTGTCGGGGGGGGATGAGGTAGGCTGCCTAGCCGACACTCTTGTCTAGAAGTTACCCTCCTGCTCAAGGGCGTCAACGAAGTCTTGCGCACTGTTCACTACACAAAAGAAACAGAAGGGTTACGAACAGTAGCAAAAGAGACATAAATTTCCACAGGTAGAGGCCTAAAGACCTTCGGAAGAGCCGAAGAAGGTATTTCCCTAGTGATCACCCCTTGTAGCAGATTTAGGGATTGAAGGGGCCTTGGGCAAGGAAATCTACAATCCTCACTTTTCCTTTTATTAGCATTTGCTGAATAGTTCCCCTCGAACACTCGATGACTAGCCGAAGCATAGATACTTTCGTAAATCCACTCTAGCTATACAAATGGTTTCATTCCCTTAGCCATCTCAGGACGGAAAATATTTGTGTCTAAGGGTCTGGGTGAGCGAAGACGTTTTATTTCATCACGAATACCCTCAAGAATTGAATATTTCCTCTTTCTAATCTCAGCCACGACCTCAGGATTCCATTGAGGGTTTGATAGTCTCCTAAGCAATCAAAAGACAATGCTTTATTCTGCCAACCCAAACTATTAGTAGAGGGGATTATGAACTTCCGGCCATAAAGTTTATTACTCAAAGTGAAAGTTATGTATATGTCTCGACAACTAATCAAGAGATAAATAGCCCTAAAAACTTCATAACGAGGCTCTATGTTCACTTCTCTACATCGAACCATTATTATTACTATCACATTCGGATGGAGTTGGGACATGCTTACATCAACCTCTCCCATTAGGCCCAATAGCAAAGGGGGAAAAGGGAAAAAAAGTGTGGACCTAATATGCCTACTGTAGGTCATTGCCTTCCTAAGGGTAGGGAATCTCGATAATTTATACCTAGAGGCCTAAGATCAGCGTCAGGAAGAATGCGCTGATAAGAGGGAATCCCGTAAATCAGTTTTTGAATATCTTCGGGAAAAGTATATCCCACCGAACCATCATCCTTCAACGATGATTTGGCATCCATATGCTTAAATTTCCTCTTCGAGGGTTCGTATACGATCTCTCGTGCGATTTTCTCACCCCTGGAATTTCCTACATATTCATCTACCCCTTCCATCACTAACCCATGAGACTCGCTTATTCTAACCCTCTCAGAGTTAACCTTTTTTCCAGAAGGGACACCTCACTTAAGCTGTGAACGAAGCTCGCAGCCCCAATCCGCTCAAAATCAGCCAAAATTTCTACAGAATGAAGAAACTCTTCATCCAAAAACCCTACTTGCGATAAACTTACCCTCTCGCTACTTCTCTTAGGATGTATGAGAGAGGAGGGAGAAGGAAAAACATGGACATGGTTGGAATCCATAAGAACTTACTTGTTAAAAGCAAGGGAATAAGAAAGCTAGAGCTCGGGAGGCTGAAGAAGATGACACGTTAGAGGCGATCGAAGGAAAAGAACCTGCAAACAAGATAGCAAATGTGAAGAATGAATGAATGAAATGATTTTTGTGGGATATATATATATAGGGAATAGAGAGAAACCTAGATAGAAATTATTGCCTAAAAAGGCGGGAGACATGAAAAGGCGTAAAAGGCTAAAAAGCTGTCAACACACACCGTGTTCTAATGCATCGTTTCACACATCTCTTCTCAAAAATCCCAAAGAACAATATCTAGAAAAATCTAAGTGATCTTCCGGGTGCCCACGGTTAAAATACCTTCGAGGATCCTCTCACCTCATAATCATATAAGATTAGTAGAGATATTAAAATATTTTTTAAGTGAAACCCAAAAGATGAACCCCAGACAAGGAAGAACCAAGAATGCTTTCGAACACAGATGGATCAAAGACAATTGATCAAAGGTTATCCTCGGCTCAGCAGAAATAACCTTCAAACACAATGCCTCACAAAATAGGTCCATTGATATAGAATACCAATTGAAAAACACATCTCGATAATAGACAACAAACCTTCAATGAAAGAAACACCGGGGACCAGAAGATCACTTAAATTTCTCTAGGGGCTCTGGTTGTATAGTAGAGCTGAAACTTAATTGTGCCAATGCTCTCACAAAAAGAGCCTGGTCACAGACCCATGAGATGAGAGTTTAGAAATAGTATAAATAGAGATGTGTGCCTACTATTTTTGGTAACGTAACATTTGCCTACTTTTACCCTCTATAAGATTGCTGACTAGACCGTCGGATAATTTCTCCTTGGAACTCCTGGTGTCTGTTTCTTTCTTGTAGATCACAGGCAGCGCTAATTAGATCCGAGTCGGATTGTGAACGAATGTCACCACACCCATCTCCTAAACGTAACAAACTCAACATTTATGTTTCTTCTTAAAAAGAGATGTTAATTTCAGGTTGTATGTGCTTCCTCAAAAGAAAAAAAAAAGATTGTATGTGCAGAAATTTTGAAGAAAATTATAAAAATGACGTATCATGGGTGTTCCCTCGTACGTGCCTAGCTCGTGCGACATTTCCCGCCATAACTAACTAACCGTCCAGCTGAAAACACACTAACACACAGTGACACTTATAAGTTATAACCAACAAAGATTTCTTCCTCTCTCCGCTCCCTCAGAAAACACACACTCACACACACACACACTTAATTGCATATGCATAGGCTCAAATCTGCAAAAATGGCGAGAAGAAACAGGAGCAGCTATGGCGGTTTCCTTCCTCTCTGTCGCAGGGTCGGCGATGGCAGCCAGAAGAACTTCTCGAAGCGCTGGATTCACCTCATTCCGGTCACTGTCGTGCTCTGCTTCTTCATTCTCTGGCTCTTCTCTTATGCCGGTATGCATGATTTATCTCTAAGATCCAGAGAACACGTACAGCTTCGTTTTCTGAATTTAAGTATTTCGTTGTTCATGATTGTTCAAGGCCAGTTGGTGAAATCTGCTTGATTGATTCTGATTTTTTGTTTGTACAATGGGTGTGAAATATAGCCGGGAATTTCAATGAGATCTTCATGGAAATTATGTTGTAATTTTCCTCGTCCTTGTTGTGAATTTGCAATTCATAATTTCCCTCCCGTGTCTATGTTTTTGATCACTGAATTCATAATAATGTGTTCTGCATTTTTATACTTCGTGACCTTGGTTGATTTATTTTTGCTAAGATCAGTAGGGTTTTGACTATCGAATTGAAACAAAAAAACTCACAGAACTGTGAGAATTTGGTGTTTGAGTTAACAGGGATTTGAATATCATTTCCTATAGAATATTAGTGAGTGTTATTGATCTGAGAACCATTAATTGTTCAGTGGATCTGGAGGTCAAGGATGGAAGAATCACAGATGTCCCTAAGATCGAGGATCCTATAACAGATGTCCCCAAGATGGAGAAGCCTATTTCTCTGAGCGAGACTCATGTCGACATTGCCTTCTTGTTGACTGCAGCTGCTCCACCATATGCCTCAGCCTTGAGCATGCAGGCAGGGAAGGGACCAAGTGCATCAGAGCCACCAACCGGGGCTGATTGAAACAAGTTTTCTGCATAAATATGAGATTTCGCTTAGTCAAAACAGCTGTATGTAGTTTCTGTGGTTTCAGGATAACATATAGTTCTATTATAAACCTTTCCAAATTGATACAAAAGTTTGTTTTCTCAGATTTACAATGAATATATTATTATGCTATCTCTAGAATCTATAGCCTAATCTTCTAGTGCACGGGTTTCTTCTCTTTCGAATGTTGCTGCTGCAGCATAACTTCTAGTGCTTGGATGAAAGTTCATCTCAGTTAGAGAAGAAATCATTGGATTTGGAGCTGATTCATTGCTCCATCCAGTAGATGAAACATACAGTTGTTGCGTTCACCTGCCCTTGATGCTACAATTCACTTATTTCACCTGCTCTGCAATTGTCCACCCAGATGTACATGTTCGTACCCTTTCTAGATGGCAAAATTCTGCAACAATCTCTTTTTGGTGACTGCAAAAGCAAATAACTATGCCTGTTAGTTATAAATTAAGCCAATTCTGAACCCTATAGTACACTGTAGTTTTGCTTCTCAGCTATACAAATAACTTGTGATAGTTTGATGCAGAAATTTCCTCTCCTATAACATCTTTTGATTCTGAACCCTTACAGCAGAAAAGGATCTATTCTAAACTCTGTGCTCAGAAGGTAGAATAAGCAAAACTCGCCTAGTGTCCAGAGTATAGCCTTTAAGCTCAATCATTAAAACAAGAACTAGACATATATCCCATTAGGTGAAATCGACTAGTATATGAATCATATCTTGATAAACAAAAAAAATCAGATATTGCAAGAAAGGAACTGAAAGAATGGGAAGTTTACCCTTTGCCAACGACTGCTGTCTGGCCTTTTCAAGACAACGATAGAATTGATGTTTTCAGGCGATTCCATTTTCCACCTACAGTATGGATGTGACTCCCTATGCCTAGTGTATATACCAATGATTTGTCTTCTTGATGTATCATATTTTGTTGAGCTTAAGTAAAACAAGAATGGCTTCTGACATGGATGCTTGGTGACCGGTCTAGTGTTGAATGCGTATGCTGTGTAATCCGCCTTTTTATACCAGTTCAGAAATGTTCGGGTTGGCATCTCCAATTCCCTGGGAGAGATGTTTCCTCGGATGATCTGAACGACATAGCCCCATGACAGAGAAATGGACCAATACCTCTTCTTATCATAGCAGATGGACTGCTGGATAATGCTGGCCGAATCCTGTTTCACCGATTCGAAGAGGCGTTTGAGGCCATTAACTCTGGTTAAATCTGGGAAAATTGGATCCACTAAATCAAGGTGATGAAGTGAAACCAGTGGAGCCACTGGATGTGCTCCAAGAAGTCCTAGCAAGTTCCCATATACATCATACTGAAATATCACAAACGCAAAACAATTTAGATAGTTATTATATAATCCAATCCTAATCATTTTTATCATCAATTATACTCCTCCCGCCTATAATAACAGGCTTGTTTCTAATGCTGAAAACAGTATCAAAATCGGCAATTAGCTAATGGTTTATCATCTTTATACTCCTCCCGTCCCAAAACAATGGCCTTATACTTCAAACGACATGATATGGTACGATCAAACGAATGGTAATGCCATCATTTTACGCGGTCCGTCCCAAAATAGCAATGTTGTTCCTAATGCTAAACACAATGAAGTATAATAAACTGCTGAAATTGATATGATCCAAACCCGATGACTTACCATCATTTATAGTCCTTCCATCCCAATTTGACGTTCTTTTCTTCTATACTAAAACAAGATAATTTAACATGATTGCCTAATGGCTTTAAAAACATTATAAACTAAAAACCACATAATTCGACATGAACAATTAGGCCTAACCTACCTGATGAAAACCAGGTTCTTTGGTGAGTGGAACTCCAAGCTCAGCCATACAAGCCTGAATCCGATCATCACTTCCGTACAGCCCCGGATACCGCTGAATACACCGATCCTGAATCTTCTCCAGTTCCTTTGCCAACGGATAGCTTATCGCGAACCCACCGCCACCATAAGCCATAGCATAAGAAAAGAAAATGTTCTGAATATGGCTTTCAGAAGAACTCCCAATGTAATAGTATTCATTGTGATCGTACTTAGACAGCACCCTGAGCACATTCTCCACCATGAAAACGGTGTCGTCGTCCCCCATTACAAACCACCGCACATCCTCCAACCCCAACCTGAACGTCTCCGAAACCACCCTGGAAATCCTCAGCGCCGACCTCGACCCCTGCCGGTTCGTGTACGGGAATGTCGTAGTGTTCCCGGAGATTCTAATCTCCGGGAGCTCTTCCGAATGCCGGGATCTCACCGGCTTATCCAGCCAAACAACCCCCCTGGTTTCCCCGGGGCGCCACCACACCTTTATGTACTCCTTCCGCTTCTCCCACAGCTTGGAGGAGGCGGCGATGCCGAACACGACGTGCTTGAGCTGGGTCGATCGGTTCCCGGCGAGGGAATCGGTGGCGTTGAGAAAAGGAGCGTCGACGTGGAGACTCTCCTTGGCG
Organism: Rubia yunnanensis; assembly: GCA_037428765.1. NCBI lineage: Eukaryota > Viridiplantae > Streptophyta > Magnoliopsida > Gentianales > Rubiaceae > Rubia > Rubia yunnanensis. The sequence goes on along the minus strand of CM075062.1, from coordinate 25,474,734 downwards.
GAGATTCCGAGGCAGCGGTAGCGGGTGTTGAAGATGACGTTGGAGGAGTAGAGGATGTAGGCGGTGAGGACTACGACGGAGGACCAGGTGAGGAGGCGGCGGAGTAGGGAGGAGGAGCGCTTAGCGGAGGTCATCTGGCCGGAAAGAATGGCGGCGGCGGCGGGGGTGGTGGAGGGAGGGGGAAGGGGGGATTATGGTGGTGGTTGATGAGTTGCTCAACATTATGGAGGTGAGGGATGTTCGGATCATGGGGAATTTTGAAGTTGGTTGGATGGGGGAGGGAACGAATTTGGAGGCGTGTGTCACTCTTTGCGTTGAACCTCCGACTTCGAAGTTGGAACTAACTCTAAACAAGATCAAACTCTAACATTCCAACCTAATGATTCATGGTTTGCGTGTTATAAATCTCCCACGACTTAGTTCCATGTCAAATTGCACTATCCTTTAGGTAACTATTCACTTTTCAACTTTAATCACGTATTTAAATAAATATATAAAAAAATGTTATCGTATGTTATGTAGTTGAATTCATCGTAACAAATAGTCTCCCAAAAATAACTTTTTGTTTGTCGTTATTATACGTAGTTAAACATATTAACGGTTAGACAAGTTCCTTAATGGGTGTGAAGAATTTTTGTGCAATTTGAGCTGGGACAGAAGGAGTATAGAGTTTGTTGTGTGAGCGGTTAGAAAAATGATACACAATTTCGGCTCTCCCACACTTATAACTTCGAATGCGGACTATAAAATAATTGAAATCAAAAGAGATGTAGTAAAAATGTGTCTTTTAACTTTGGTTCAAAGTAATCGCGATCATAAATTTTGACCGAAATTGAAACCAAAACTGAAACCCCAGCCAACGTCGGCCGTATTAGGTGGGTCAATAGGAGAACACAACCAGCATCGTTTTCATAGAAATCGAAACCACGGCCGATTTAGTTATGTAACCACTGTTGTAAAATCTGACCAAAATTAAAACGAGGTCAAAACCATAATCGTTGGTGATGTCGACCAGCTTGCCACATGGAAGTTGATAAGATGACATCTTTTTGGCATAAGACATTGCATCTTTAATAACCGATATGGATTCATGCAAAACTGTACATGTGACGATGTTTAAAGTCGGTCCAATGGCAGTGACCGTGCAGTGCACTCTACACAGAACGACGTCATTTAAGTTGACCAATATCGAACATGTGGACACCATGTCGGTTGTAAGCATGTAGGGTGGTCGAGGTGGATTACCGCGAAGTTGACATCGCTCGGTGATTTCAACCACTTATATCAATCCCGTAGGACGTGCTAGATGGAACACTAATCACAACTACCATTCAATGCCCACTACCATAACATTGGGGTGAAATGACAAGTGTTCGCATTGTATATTTGTGTGTGTGTATATATAATATATATATAAACATTAAATGACTTCAAACTCACATTTCGCAGTAAGGGGCAATGTACATCATTTTTTTATTAAGCATCAACCGACTGCTAATGTGGGTTAAACCGTGTCTCGCTCGAATTACCAATTCCTTGAATTCACAAGTGGCAAAGGAACCATGTCCAATGTTTTTATTTGTTCACGAATAACACGTGCAAATACTTAAAATAGAATAAACTAAAAAAATAAGTATTATGTGTTATGAACCACTTAATTAAGTAAATGAATGTCCATTAAAGGGAAAGTATTTATAATCTATTAGTTCATGTATCCAAAACTCCTTTTATAAATGTGTTTATGTAATGTAACTTATATATTAGTAAATGAGCCTTCATAAAAGTCATTCTTATACGAGACTATGAAGCAATATAAATAGTGCTTGTATTTGTGAAGAAACAAGACATCTAAATTAATAAGAAAGATACATAAACTTCTTGCCTTCTTATTATATGCTTTCACCTTTCATGTTATGCACAATATTGTTCATATTTTTCTTCCTGAACATTCGATTGCTCAGGTGGTTCTGCCATGGGATGATCGGGTGGTAAAAGAAGGAAACCCAGAGGGTAACTACTAGGGAGAAGAAAGAGTTGGGGAGAAATTTGTTGATGGGAAAACAAAAAAAAATGGAGCAACTGATGGAAGTGATGGAGATTTGACATGAGATCGAAGTGAGACAGGAGGTACAGAAGAATGAGGAGAAAAAGATTAAGATCAAGGTTACTCCAACAAATTAGGATGATAACAGGCAGGAGGTTCTGCAATTGAGGGAAGGAAGTATAGAGGTAAAGGGGACAACGGCGAATAGAAAGCTGAGCTGGGCAGACAAAACGAAGGAAGAATCAAACCCTAGACCCGGGAAGGAGCTTTTTGAGGACAACAATGATGAGGTAAAATTCTTTTTACCGTCTGAATTTGATGGGGTGAAAATGGGGAAAATGTCTATAGAAGAAGTGAATGAAAGTTCTAACAACAGGGAGACAACAAATATATGTAGGTTTTTGGGTATTTTACCCCCGTATATAGTAGTTGAAGGATTCTTTGGTAGGTTGTGGGGGAACAAAATACAAAGAATTTGGAGGGTAAGGAATGGAGTGTTTATGGTTAAATTTAAAACCATAGAACAGAAGGATGATATAATAGAGAGGGGAATGGTGTTATTTGATGGAAAACTAGTTCAAGTCATAGACTGGACTCTAAACTTTGAAGTGGTTAATCTAGTGACTGTCCCAGTATGGATAAGCTTGCCAGGACTGCCTGTTGTCTATTGGAAGCCTTCTTCTTTGAGTAAGATTGTATCTGTTTTGGGAGTTCCATTAAAGATAGATAGATCAACAAAAGATTTGGAAAGATAAGCAATGCCAGGATTCAGGTGGAGGTCAAAATTGGTAAAGAAGTGCCTAAATCTATTGCCTATGTAGATGAGAAAGATGTCATACAAAGCAAGAAGTAGTGTTTAACTGGCAACCAGTTTGTTGTGAAGAATGCACACTATTAGGACATGGAGGAGATTAGTGTTGAAAGGGGGAAGATAAACCTAAACAAAAAGTTTTGGTGCACATTAAAGTATATTTACCAAAAGCTGGGTGAAAAGAAGAACATGTAAAGAAGGATGCTCAGGGTTTAAGAAAATGGAACAAGGAAGAAAGAAACTTGAGGTGGGAAAGGAGAAAGATGAGGAAGGATTCATAGAAGTACAAAGAAAATGGAAAGGGGTTGCTATTGTATGGAAGGAAAAAATAGGGGAAGTTGAAGCACATGGTGAGAGCAGTTCCAGGTATTATCATTCCCTTAAACCACCTGATGATAAAGAATGATATTTTGGTATGGAATGTTAGCAGAGCAAATAATAAGGAAAAAAAAATAGAGAGTTGGTGTTTAGAAATTAAGTAGGGTTACTGGGATTTTGGGAAACAAAAATACAAGTTGAAAATGAAAAAGAATGTTGGAGAAACTTTGGTCGGGATTGGGAGTTTGTTTCAAATTGAGAGTTGATAAAAGGGGGAAGAATATGGGTGGGATGGAGAGTAGATGTTTTCAAAGTCCCTGAAGTCACTAAACATGCTCAAAGGATTGATATGGAAGTGGAGTTTCAGGGTGCTAAAATAAAAATATGGGTTACTATGGTATATGGTCAGAGTAGTGCTGAGGAGGGGGGGGGGGGGGGGGGGGGGTCCAAGTATTGGATCACAGAGTTTCTCCTTGGTTAGTTATTGGGGATTTCAATGCCCTCTAACTTTGGAGGACAGGATAGGGGGGAATTGTGTAATACCAGATGAGACAAAATATTTTCAAGAAACAACCATGAAATTGGGATTAATGGAGCTGAAAACCATTATATCTACCTATACCTGGGACAATAGGAGGAAAGCAGGTGACAAAATCCTTAGCAGAATAGATAGGGCCATGGAGAACTAGGACTGGATTGATGAATTTAGAGCTTTAATTTATAATGTGCTAACAAGTAGAATATCACACCATTTCCTACTAAGGGTTAAAGTCATGGGGAGTGGAAGGAGACAACAGAAGCCTTTCAAAGTTTTCAATATGTGGATTCAGCCAGAAAGATTTTTGGAAATTGTTAAGGCAGTGTGGTTGGTTGGAAAAGGGAACACTTTGAAAGGGTTGTATCAGTATCTACTAAGATTGCAGGAGGCATTACAAAAACTGGATAGAAAGGAGTTTGCAGATGTGGAGAAGTGGCTAAAGCAGCAAGAAATGATTAGACAATAGCTATACTTATCTACATGGGGATCATCTGTGTAAGGAAAAACAAGAGATTGAGTGGAGGAAAAGGAGGAATGCAGAGGAAATGAAGCGGCTTGAATACAGATACTTGAAGCAATTGGCAAAGATCCAATGGAAAAAAGATGGAGATAGGCCGAAACAGTTGTTTTATGCTAAGATAAGAGAAAGACAATATAGAAATCACATATTGTGTGTGGATAGAGAAAACCAGAGGTTGGAAGGTAAATACCTGGAACTGCACTTGATTTACTTCTTTAAATAACAATTGGGAAGATGGCATGGAAATACAAGAGGATTGGAGGAAATGGTGGTGTTAGAGGGAAAAGTGTTGACTATGAAGCAACAGGTTGACTTGATCAGGCAGGTTAAAGATGAAGAAATAGAAAAAGCTCCAAAGGGAATCAAGTCATCAAAAAGCCCTGGATATGATGGGTATAACAACAAGTTCTACAAGGAGGCTTGGAAGATAATTGGAGAAGACTTTAAGGGGGGCCATCAGAAACTTCTTTGTTGGAGAGGATTGGCCACAGGAGTTAAGAAGAGCAGTCTTAACTTTGATTCCAAAGGTAAGTACCCCTCAAACTGCAACTGATTTAAGACCTATCTCCTGTTGCTCTATACCCTATAAAAATGTGACTAAGATCTTGTGTGAAAGAATAAGTAGAGTATTTCCTGATGTGATAAGCGTGAATAAATGAGCATTTGTGAAGGGTGGACATTTAGGGCATAATATTTTACTTGCTCAGGAATTGGTGCAGAAATATAAGTTGAAAAGTATGAAATCCAACTGTGTGATAAAAGTAGATATAAGGAAAGCTTTTGATAAATTGAGCTGGGATTTCTTATTTAGTTGGTTGAATGAGCTAAAGTTTCCAGTTGTGTTTAGTACTTGGATTGGAGACTGTGAGAAATCCTCCAATTTCTGTTTATCTGTAAATGGAGAATATACAAAGGCATTTTTAGGGAGAACTGGGGTAAAGCAAGGGGATCCTTTGTCCCCTTTGCTATTTGTGATTTGTATGGAATATCTTACAAGGTTGTTGACCAGGAGACTTAAAGAGGGGAAAATTGGGTATCATCAAAGATGTAGAAAGGTTGGGATAAGTAGTTTATTATTTGCAGATGACCTCTTAATTTTTTGTGAAGCAAGTGAGAAATCTTTAAAAGGGGGTAAGAGAGACTTTGGCTAACTTTCAAAGAGCATCAGGACTGACAGTGAATGAACATAAGTCTGTAATGTATTTCTCAGTTATAGATGATTTGGAGCAGAATGTGCTGGCAGAAATCATGGGGATTCGAAAGGGGAAGTTTTCAATGAAGTACTTAGGTCAACCTCTTTCAACATTTAGATGGGATAGGGACTCTTGTGATGTATTGTTGGAGAAAATTAGTAAAAGACTGAACACCTAGGATTAAGAAAGTTATCTTATGCAGGAAGAACTCAACTTATAAACACAGTGTTTCTAAGTATTTCAGGTTTCTAGGCTGGGGTTTTCAAAATACTCGAGAGCATTCATGAGGAAATAACCAAGAAGTGTAGGAGATTTATCTAGAACAAGAATCAAGAGGAAAGGTACTTTGCACCTGCTTCTTGGGATGCAATATGTAGGGGAAAACAGTTAGGAGGCATTGGACTTAGAGATGCCTCATTATGGAACCAAGCTTCTATGTGTAAACACTTATGGAGTATCCAAGAAAAGAAGGATGTGTTATGGATAAAGTGGGTGCAGGCTTATTACTTTAAGGGGAAATCATTGAGAGAGCATAAAACACAAAATGCTCACAGTTGGATATGGAAATTCTTGTTGAAGTTATATGAAGAAATTGAGGGGAAATTGGACATATGTATTACTAAGACGGGGAGGTTTGGTATTAATGTTGCATGCACAATTTTGAATGGAGAAGAAGCAACTGATTCCAATGCAAGGCTGGTTTGGAACTCAAAACTACTACCGAGTTATAGCTTCTTTCTGTGGATGCTCCTAAAGGGAAAGCTAGCAACTGTTGACAGACTGCAAGCTTTTCGCATAATTATAACTCAGCAGATGTGCAACATATGCGGGAATGACAAGGAATCACCTAATCATGTGTTTGCTGAATGTGTTTTATGTGAGGAGGATAATTGCAGGTTTAAATATTTCAGGTTATGATGATTTGAGAACCTTGAAAAAGAGACTAAAGACATTGATAGTCATAAGAGAATGGAGTGAACTGGTGTTGATAGTGATTGTTTTGTGCTAGGTTTGGGAGGAAAGAAACCTGAGAATTTTTCAGAACAAAAGCAGAAATGCAGAAGAGCTGATGAAGCTGATTGACAAGGAACACATGTTATGGGCAGGAAAGGTTACTGATGTATTGGTGGTGAAGCAGTTTTGATATTCAAACGTTAGTACTAAGGCAAAGAATTGGACCGTTAATATGGAGACGTTTGGGCTTATAAAATCTCTAAGACCATCTGCCGAGGGATGTTTTTTCAACAAGAAAATGGCCCGAAAAAAGTGGACTATGGTCTTAAAGTTAGCCTAACTATGGCATATTAAATGAGTTCAATATCATTTTTTCTTAGTAGGGGATTGTAATAGGCCTAGAGTGAAGGGCTATATTGTGAATATATATTATGATTGATCTTAATGCAAATTAATTTACATAAAAAAATAAATAAATTGAAGAATTCTCATTTGGTAAGAACAATCAATATTTTTATTATTATTGCTACTATATCTAATATTGCAAAACTATAATTTACCACTCTTTATTTCACCATATAAATTTACTTATCATGAGTACTAGAGGGTGAAATACACCTAGAGGTAAATGGCATTGGTGATGCAATCAAAGAAGGAATCAAAGTCACATGCCAAGATAATGTGAAAGCCATGGTTTTTTTCCGTTACCATCTCGGTGAAAGACTCTAAACAGAGTACCGACGGTAAAATATTCATATGTCATTTGGAAGAATTTATAGAAAGATACGATCACTAGATTACATTCATCCTTCCAAAATCTCACTATGATTGGATGCACTTGTGCTTATCAAATATGCTAGTGAATATAATTATGCCACCTTTAGGATTAGTTCACAACTGAAATTATTAACAGCTACTACTATTAGATAAAACATTCTCTAGTATTCACGCCTCAAATGTGCTGTTGCAGTAGCAATACCGTAAAAAGGGTTTAAAGGATTATTCTAATTTTATTTGCTGTATTTTGGTGGCTGGACGGGACAATGAGCTCTTGTTGGAAAACCACGAGAGCCACCCCAATTTTATTGCTCTATTTCCCGAAGCAAATGTGATTGCAGCAAATCCAAACAGGGGATATAACAGTTTGGATTTGCTGAAGCAAATATGATAGTAAACACTTTAAAGGCCGCAAAGCGCAAAGCGTGGTGGTTCTTCAAAAGGCCCTACTCTCCTTCAGAAGAGGGAGAGAAACGAAGAAAATGATAACGGAAAAGCTGAAGATAGAAAATATTATTGTTGTGTCATGAAGGGTCACTGCGTACATACTTTCCATACACAAAGGCATATGGCCAATCTTTATCAAGAACCATTGAATAATAAACATAAAAAGATAGAGACCAATTTTATAAGTGAAGATGCTGGATGTGACCTTGAAAATAACTTTGTAGATTGTATTTCTTTGGATGTTGCAGATATTTTTGTCAACCACCCTGAAGGTGGCCCGAACAAGAATGTTCAGATTTATATTTCTTCATTAATAATATATGAAATAAAGACTATAAACCATTTTTATTTTTTTCAATTTCTATTTCACGCAACATTATACATATAATTTAAAGTTTTTTGTTTTATGAATAAAATGGACATTTTTGTGTTCGACGAGAAGGGGTTTTGTATGGCAGAAACTGGAGCAATGCACTCCATACTCAAGAATAAGAATTTTTTTTTCAAACAGACACTGAAAGAAGCGAACGTGAGTACTATCTCTGGTATTGCCAAAATAATAATAATCGAAGGCTTCAGGAAAGCAACAATTTTATTGCCGGGAGGAACAAATTTTTGCATTACTGATGCTTTATTTTCTCAAAATTTGTTATGTTTAAAAGATATTCATATAAATAGATATCTTATCAAAGACAATGAGTTCCTTCACCAATGTTAACCTCTAGGTCATTAGGTAGCAAACAAATACATACTAGGGCTTCTTTCCTTGAATGGGACATGGGAACAGTGTATTTTCCTTTAAACATCATAACTTCCACCATCACATCTTGTAAAGATATAAAAAACGTGTTTAGTGTCTCCGACTTTAACTTCTCATATGCCTTTTCCACTGCATTAACCAGGTCAACGATTGTTTTTCAAGCCCTTTCTTATTGTAAACTTTGAATAGCACGGTAAAAATATAAATCTAAATGTTGAAGTCGGGGGAACCTAAGTTCTCTGTACACTCGAAGTCTAAGTCACCATTATTGATAATGGGTTTCACATCATCTTGTTGTAGATAAATGATCTTTGATACATAATGTAGAACATTTTTCATTAATTGCTGGAATGACTTGCTTGATTAGGAAGGCACTCTCTCTAATTTCTATGCTACCAACTTTTACTTTCGCCTTTGTCTCAATGGTTCATTTCGATTTATTCTTACTGCATTTTACTGTTGGAACCTTTTAAATTAGAGGAAAATTGCCTATCTTGCCATGAAAATAACATCACCATTATCTTATATTATTGGACTAGCTACAATACAAACAAACAGGTCTTTAGGAATGCAGCCTTTATGTTGACATGTTCTATGTGGGTTATCTTCTTCGGGCAGTAAAATGTAGTTTGTGAACTCTTCCGAAAGGTAAAACCATTTTTCATCCTAGTGAACCACGTTCTACATAATTTCAAAATTTTCATCCAAGTGATCCATATTCCACATTATATTCCACACTGTATGCCTGTCTCAAACTACATTGTATGTGTGTCTCAAACCTAATGTCTGCAGATGATTGTTTCATCCACCATAAACCTATTTTCTGCGTCTATGGCCAAGGACTAACCTCCGAGAAGTCATCCTTCCTCAACAATCCAACCATGAATACTTATGAAACAAACCTCATTAAACTCATCTTCAATATAAAGCCAGACCTCCTCAAGGGAAGATATCTAGGCCATAACATTAATTTTGAAGGATCAATAGTTAAAGTTTTCAAGGGCTTAAAAAGGAAGATAATGTCAAAGATAGACATCTGGAGGAAAAGTGATTTGTCAATCATGGGAAGGATTATGCTCTGTAAATATGTTCTAGAAACACTGGAACAATATACCTTTCGGACATTCATGATGCTGAAAAAAACTGCAAAGGAGATAGACAAGCATATGGCAATATTCGTATGGGTGGTACTTAAGGTAGGGGAATTCATTGGAAAGCATGTCCTAAGCTAAACACGTCAAAATGGTGAAGGGGACTTGGGATGAGGTCCACATTGGAGATTAACCAAGCAATGCTAGGAATAACATGGTCGCTCCTACAAAACAAAGAGTCATTCTTCTCAAGGTTATTCTGGGCATAGTACTGCAGAAAAAAGCTTCCTAAACACCACACCAAAACAAGGTGATTCATGGGGATGGAGAGGACTACTCTAGGGAATGGAGCTCATCAAACCACACCTGAAGTGGAAATTTATGGTAGGTAATATTGTCGACATCCAGGAAAATCATATTCCAAACCAACAGAACCCAATTTGGTTTAACAATAATACCATCCTCCAAAGCCTGGGCTTTGAAGTTAGTGATCTCATTGATAGAAACAAGCAATAAAGTATGCCACTACTGGGAATGTTATTCCCAACCTGGACAATCAAAGAGATAGTCAAAATTTATATACCACAACATAGTTTTGGTTCGGTGGATTATCAAGCATAAGACTAGGAACTGTTGGGGAAATACACTATCAAATCAGGATACCACACCGCATGGGAGAACAGACAACAAGTGAAGCCATGAACATCAACATTCCCAAGTAATCACAAAGATGACACACATATGTGGAAACTCGTCTAGTGGTGGCAACCTCCTTGAACACATTAAATTCCTCACCTAGAGAATGACAAGGGGCATGCCCAACTAGCCCGAACCTTCAGAAGAGAGGGATGAACATATCAATGATTTGCTAAATGTGCAAAGAGGTGGAGGAATCGGTGGAGCACATACTCTTCGAATGCAACTTCACGAAGAGATTATGGAGACACGGTAGACTGGGCCTAGACTTCAACAAAGAGAAGTTGGAATTGCTGTGATAGTGGCTAAAAATATAGTTTACAGTATCATTGGAATAGGTTGACAAGGAACATGCATGCATAGTCATCTGGGCTATCTGGTGTGCTTGAAACACGGCCACGCTAAACCAAACAATGACGTCTATTGACAGGACGACAAAAAGGATACAAATTGTGGTAACAACCGCCACTAAAACAGGGAGACACGATGAAGTGATCTACCTGGATTCAACCACGAGTATGAAATAGTCATCTCATCTAAAAATATAGACTCAGACCGATCAAGGAAACTAGCATTGCATGGGACTAACTTGTATAGCTAAAGAAGGACATGAATGTAGATAGCCTATTCCAGGATTTTACGATAATAACAACAAACACATCACTCAGTGGAAGATCGAGGAATCAGGTTACAACATGGTGTATGGACCAGGGAAGCAAGAATGAGGCCTGGCTTGGATCGATAGTCATCAAAGCATTATCAATATTACAAGAAGAACTAACGACAATCATCAACACCATGAAATAGGCAACCAACTTATGTGTCTGCAGGCTACTCATCAAAATCAGTTGTAAAGTAGCGCTATGGTACATCAGTAAATACCCAGACCCTCCGGATATAAGGTTGATAACGAGGAAAATACTAATTCTAGGTATGATGTTCACTAGTTTATCAATTGTAAATGTAGATAGACTAGTAGTATCCAATGCGCACAACTTAGCAAAAATGGTTATGCTTTGTAACACTAATCCGTTATATCAATGAGAATGAGCTCACTATTTCTTCAAAACAAAAATAAATAGTAAAATAATGAGACAAGTAAAAAAATGACCTTGAATTACTTAATAAGTATCAAAAAAATCTTGAGTTTTTAGAAAAGGCTAAAACACTAGTGGAGAAATGCATATTAAAGGTGGTTATATCAAACTAGAGAAGGAATTTTTCTATTGCCTTCTTTGGTCCTGACTTTGATCGCAATCAATCAAAAGCAGTTAAAAACCCACCTTTAATTAGGGTATGAAACAATTTCCAAATGTGGAACTTGAATCTAATCTCCTAAAGAGAGCTGTCAGAAACTAGAGGTTTCCGGTATCCTTAGCACAAGATAAACCAGAGAGAAACAGAGGCAACACCAGCTATGTTATCACCTTCAACAATAAACAAAAGCAACAATAGAATAATAACAATTATTCTAAAAGACAAGTATACATAAGTAGAATCAGAAAAAAAAAAACTAAGGCCACAAATAATTAAGACGTTCAGCCACCGGCGCACGAAAAAAACCATAGTGGCAAACAGACCACAACAAATATTGAAGGCCACGACACAATGGTGAGCGAGTAGCTCGACAGGGTAGAGCAGGTTGGCGGCGAGAGAGAAGCGTAACAACAAACGTTGAAGGCCACAAAAGCGGATGTTGAAGGCCATAGTGGCAGATGTTGAAAGCCACAGTGGCGGAAGCTAAATCTAGAAGCAGTATGCAACCAGCACAGAGGGGACGGCCCTCCGGTGAAAGGGTGATGGAGCTCTGGAGGCAAAGATGAAATAAACTCTGGAGGGGTGGCAGATTGAGGGAAGCGGAGATGGATTGAGGGATACGGTAGCAGAGTGACTGAGGCGGTGGTGAAGTGAGGAGTTTTAGGGTTTGAGGGAGGTGAGTAAGATGGAGGTGGATGATAGTAAGGGATGAGGAAGGGTTGATACCAGAAAAGGAGAGGGAAGCATTAGAGTTAGGAAAAAATAATTATAAGGCATTAGCTTTAGGGTTTTGATTAATATAGTGGCTCATAAAAGGCACTCTATTAAAGGCGGTTCTATAATTGATTTTTACAAAGGCGGAAGTGTCTTTGATCAATTTCAAACCGCCTTTCAAATAAAATTTGGAACTTGAGATGGAGTTCCGAGTTTGGAGCTCAATTTGGATCCTAATTAAAGGCGGTTTCTGAAGGAACCGCCTTTAATTGCATGCCTTTAATAAACACTTTTCCACTAGTGAAATGACCATTGATTTTTGAAAAGTGCCAAAATAATTCCAAAATTTTCAACGCCAGTCTTGGGTAAGGTGAGAATAATGGTTACATTGGACAAGTGCTTAGGATGGTTTCAACACAAAAATAAGTTTAGGTTGTTTCAGCATAAAAAATAAAATTGTTTTAACACTTTCCAAAGGATTGAGATTATTTTTATATTTAATTAACAGTAAATAATTAAATGTACGTCTGATGCATCTGAAGACTAGATAAGGAAAACCTTCGAGCTCCTCGATCACAACCCGCATGAGAATAAACCCTGGGAAGTCCCAAAGGAAAAAGCTTTTATGCTTAAGTTAGTCGAAACTATCTCAATACCGTATTTGTTCCATTTTTATGCGTATACGAATCTGGTATTTATACTTGTACTTGTCATTGAGTACTTGGATTAGGTTAAACACACTAAATCCTCTAATTGGGCTAAGACAGGCCCAGTGGATTATTCCCAAAGAATTATTTTAAGCTTATGGAGCTAAACCATTACTAGGCCCAATAAGATATTGGGTTGTTAGGCTTTGCTGGTCTATCATTATGAGCCCCCAAAAAACAAAAAAAAACTCCTCGAGGCTAGGAAGATTCAAGGCAGAGTCTCGAGGATATGAGGATTCAAACCCATGTTTGCTCGTGAGCTAAATGAGGGAATTATGTTGATACTTTTGCAATAGAAGAATTATCTATGAGCATCTAGGTGGTATTTAGTTTTATAATTTCTAATTTTTTGTGGAATTTAAAGAGACGTGCATTTTTGCTAATTGCACCGAGGGCGCGTGGTGACGGTTTTTTTAGAAAAGGTGTGGGGAGCCCCCACTCTTTTTCAAAATTTTCAATCTTCCTAAGGTAATCATTATTTTAGCCACCAGTTAGGGCTACTTAACTGTTCACTTGTCCCATTTTCCCTTTATTTCATTTCCAGGTCATCCGAAGAAGATAACCAACGCTCCATTTCCTCTCTTCTTTCCATCATCTCAATCGTCTTTTTCTCTTCACAAAGTAACTCTTATTACCTTCTTCATTTTCTTTTCCCCAATATTGTTGTAATGGCTACCAATACTCTTGCATCTAATGAGGGATCTGCTGAACGGGGATTTACCGATGGATCTAGGTTAGGAGGAGAGGAAATCGATTCGTATGAGCAATTAAACCCCAGCTCTGAATCGGGTGAGTCAGGAAATTTCAATACAGAATCAGATGATATTGGTTGTACCAATTACACCCTTGGTGGAATTTCGATCACCGATATGCCTCTTAAGGGATTTTCAGATACTTGGCCTGCCGGTAAAGGAAAACCCTTTATACAGAAAGCACCATTTACCGAAAAAATAAAGCTTTGCCTTCCAGCGTGTAAGGAAGGAAATTCTTTGAAATATTATTTGAGAGAATAAAAGGTTGTTCGAGAACAAGGGTCTTCGAAAGTATCTATTCCTGCAGCCGAGGAGGTGGAAACATCTTCCAGTAGGCTTCTTCCCTTTAAGGGACAGATAATGTTTAAAAATTTCTAGCCACCATTCCCTTAGTTCAAAGAATACCTCCTAATTCAACCTCTAGGACCTGAATAATCTCCCAAAACCTACCAGGTCAGTTGTCCACAACAAGCACCTTCGAGTGGGACTTTGTTTCCCCTTTCCTCCATTATTCTCGAAGCTCCTGAGCGACTTCAAAGTTTGTCATGACCAAGTTCATCCAAATGTGATAGTGGAAAATATGATGTATATGACAAGGTACGATGAACTTGATAGCAAGCCTAAGTACATATTACTCTGCTCACTGTATAGTGTGATGCACAGCGATAAAGTGACAGATAATATCATCACGCTGGCTACTAAGCAGAGGAAGCAGAAATCCTTCAACCTTCCTTCCAATTCAGGTTTCTCTTTCAATTGTATGATGTACAAGGTTCCCCAATGGAACCCGAAGGCGACGGTTGAAGTTTTGAAGAAGAAAAAATATGTTTGCCCTAGTGATCTTGAAGATAACAAGAGACATCTATTAGAAACATCAATTAATTACAATATCTTCCTCAATTATGATGAAAAGGTTGGTGGTTTCGTCTGGCGTCCAAAATTTATGACAAGTTTATCTATCAAAAGATAAAAAAAGAAAAGGTTGTTTCAACTACAACGGGCAACCTTCTCGAAGAGGGCCTCGAAAAAAGCAAGAAACAGATCTTCATAGAGAGCCCTAAAGGGAGTTAAAAACAGAGAAGGCTTGTTAAGAAAGGTGATAAACCTCAAAAATTTCATACCTGCCTATTCGGGAACTCCTTGTCGAGATACCTCTAGAGAACCCTCAACCCTCAGAGACCTCCGAAGGTGTTTTAATAATTAAATTTCTACCTGTCATGTCGATAACATTGATTTAGTAATATTTTCTTGTTCATGTCTTTAACTCATTATTTTCTTCATTTTTAGTGGGTGTTAGTGGAACTTTGATGAAGGGTCGCTCTTAGAAGATCAACACCCCTAATCATCCTCTATCTCATAAATACACTCCCATTATTTTGAAACCCCCCCTCGCAAGATAGAAATGTTTGAGAGGTTGGAGCCCCCAAGGAAAAACATAAGCTCAAGAGAACTAGAGAGCCTCTTTTAGATGAGCCATCAAAAAAGGGAAAGAATGACCAAATAACCCCCAACACCCATCATTATCCCTCAAGCACCTTCAACTGATCTAGCATTTAAGATGGCAACTGTGAGCGACTTGATTAAAGCCTGAAGTTTGTTCATTTCCTCAACATTTTAATTTTTTGCCTATACTTCTCATTGCATATATCTCATTATTATCATTTTATATATCAGGTGTCCCAGTCTTTGACTTCTCTCTTGTCATTAATAAGTACTAAACAAGGGGAAATTCGAAACAAAGAGGTCTGGCGGATTCAAGAGGAAGTTCGGTAGCAGAAAGTTGAAATAACTGGAATAAAACAAGAGGTTTATGGGGCCAATGAAAAGGGAAAAGAACTATCTCGAGAGTTGATAGAGGCCCAAAGAATCATCGAGTCCTTTGAGGCTGAAACGAGGAAGTTTGTCCTCCAACAAGGAGATCCAGACAAAGCTCGAGATAATTTGAGTAAAGCTCAAGAAGATCTGGCGAAGGCTCAAAATCTTGAAGCTCAGGTACCTTTGCTCGAGGCCTTCAAAGACAAGCTCCTCAAGACTCCAGATTTCTCTGGCTTCTTTGTTGATCTCCTCGATACAACTCAAGAATTGGGTTGTCATTTCCTGATTAAGGATATAATACTACTTTTGGTCTCCGAGCATCTTCCAACCGACAAGGTCAAATATCTAAAGTATCTCTTGAAGCCCAAGGCTGGATATATGGGGGACAAGAAATGGGAGGAAGGTTTCAAGGAGGGAAGCCTCCAAACTACCTTTCTAAATTCTATGAAGTCTTTAAAACAGTTTCTTACCATTGAAGATATTCTTGCTTTCTCCCTCGAAGGTTTAGCCCGCGAGGAAGCTACTAAGACACATGAGTCCCAAGCAACAAAGGCTAAAGTAACTGAAGGTGAGACAAACAAGGATGGAGCAGCCAGAACTCCACCGAGAAGAACAAGACTGAAAAAACTAGGGTAGGATAAAATGTGAATTTCGCCATTATGGCACAAACACAAAAATTTCTAAAAGATTTTTTTTGACACAAACACAGAATTAAACTTTTGGGAAAATGGGGCACATCCTACCTTTCAAGACTTATTAAGAGATTTGGAAGCAAAAAAGCATAACGGGGTTGTCCCCCTCGAAGTTGTTGATAACTGCAATCCAGTTGAGAGGAGTTATCAAGAAATAGTCAACTATATAACACAAAATTTTGGATCACTCTCTCCATGTCCTATTGATGCCGAAAGACTTCCAATTATTGAAGCTCATCTTAACCTCAGCCAGACTGAAGCTTAAAAATTCCAGTCTCAAGTTAAAGAGGTATCGTAACCGTAGGAGATTATTTTTAACTAGAATAGTCGTTTAAATGAGGCTTTGGAGGAAAAGGTTAATATCGCGAATGGGGATTCCTCACTAGCTGAATCTTTAGTT
This sequence comes from Rubia yunnanensis, assembly GCA_037428765.1. Taxonomy (NCBI): domain Eukaryota; kingdom Viridiplantae; phylum Streptophyta; class Magnoliopsida; order Gentianales; family Rubiaceae; genus Rubia; species Rubia yunnanensis. Next base: position 25,458,248 of record CM075062.1, on the reverse strand, counting down.
GTTGAGAATTCTCACCTTGAGGCAGTGAAGAAGCATCTTCATGCTACTCCCAAGGTTTATGTTGAAATTCTTTGAGCCCATGGATTGTATCATGGCGTCATTAAGTCAAAACTGATTACAGACATTTCTTCAACAATCAGTTGGCATCTAGATTAACAATTGTAAAGTATATGTTCAAGGGGCCTGCTGCCAAAAAGCATCTGTTGAAGCTATAATGGACTAGTTAAGAGAATTTCCCCAAGTTCACTATCAACTAGGTCAATCGGGAGCTTCAAAAAAGCCAGTCTCCACTACTTCGAGGTCTACAGAGAAGACTCAATCCTCTAGTTCCAACATGGGAAAGAGGAAAACTCCTAGTAACAAAAGAAAATATCCTAGGACTGAAGAACTTTAACTAGAAAGCTTAGAAGATAACAACCAATCAAGTTAAAGATCTAAACGCTCTCGTTCAAGGTATGCAATTGACCCTTACGATTATCCCGAAAAGGACCAAGAGCGTGATTTCCATCGTGCAACTAGGATTAAGCTAGAGAAAGTTGAACTATTAGAGGAGAAATTAGGAAAACTAGTTCCCTAGGAATTCTAGCATTACTTAGAGTCATTTTTATAGATTTGGTGGATTTCATATATGACATTTGTGATATTTAGTATTTTTAGGTACGATTTATTAATTCGTATTTTTAGTAGATGTTGCAGCTCCACATGCATCGTATATCTTCTTATGATACATCGTTTCAACATACAGTGTATACTTTGAAAAGATGCAACATTTCAACATACATCATATATCTTCAAAAGATGCAGCGTTTCAACATACATCATATATTTTCAAAAAATATAGCATTTCAACATACATCATAAATGTTTGATCTATGGTGCAGCGTTTCAACATACACCATCTACATTTCTTCATTTCAAAGCTAATGATATCTTCGTAGGTTAACAACATTCCATTGCCTTAGGATCCGATCCCCATTCAAGACTTCCAGAGTATAACTACCTTTTAAATACGCTTCAGTTACCTTGTATCATCCATTGTGAAGAAATTATAACTTTTCCAAAAAGTTTAGATGGGAATTTTTTCTAAAAAAGAACAATAAAATTAGGTAAAAGAACATTTGGCATGGTGCTTCAATTACCTATATGGCCCTCCCAATTTGCTGCAAACTTTCCATTAGGCTCTCGTCGACTCTTTTCATTTTTTTTTCTCATAACAAGAACTCCTGGATTAAATCGTACCTTTCAAACCCTTCGGTCATAGAGATGCTTCATTTTCTCTTTCACCCGGGCTTCACGTAGTGATGAAAACTCTTGCTTCTCCCCCACCAAGTCAAGATCCACTCAAAGATTTCTTTCATTTTCTTCCTTAGAAACCACTACTATCCTTGGACTTGATATTCCAATTTCTGTAGGAATTACAGCTTCAAACCCATAAACCAAACTATATGGTGTTTCCTCATTAGTTGATGATTCAGCTGTTTAATATGCCCATAAAACACTTGGAAATTCATTTGTCAAATTCCCCTCAGCACCTTCAAGTCTTTCCCACATAACATTGACAATAATACAATTAGAAACTTCCACCTGACCACTTGCTTAGGAGTGATATACCGATGTAACTTTCTGTTGTATCTTATACTCCTCACACCACCTTTTGAATGGATAATGATTAAATTGCACCCCATTATTTGCTATTATGGTCTTGGGAATACCAAAGCAAAAGATAATGTTTTTCCAACAAAAGGTTATCACTAATTTCCCCTTTGTATTTGTCAAAGGCTCAGCTTCCACCCATTTGGTGAAGTAATCAATGGCCACAATGAGATATCTGAATCGTCCTGGTGCTTCTGGGAATGGCCCTACAAGATCAATCTCCCATTTTTCAAATGGCCACGAATAATGAATACTCATCATCTCTTCCCAGGGAGCATGGGTAATAGGTGCCTATTTCTGACATTGATGACAAGCTTGGATATGCCTATTTGCATCATCAAACATCATGGGCTAATAATCCTACTCTCATAAGCCTCCTAGCAACATATATTGCTTCCTGGTGACTTCCACATATACCTTTGTGCAACTCCCTGATTAAGTAATCTGCCTCAAAAGGAGTAACACAACGAAGAAGTGACTGAAGATAACCTTGAAGATGTAAAACACATATCGTCGAGCTCTCATTCTATTTTTTATTGTTTCAATAGGCCCTCCAGGTAGAACTCTATCTCGAAGATACTGGATAATGGGAGTCATCCACGAATCTCCTTCCTTAAGGTCATTACCTCCTTTATCTTGAAACCCTATTTCCACACTATTTCCATCATCAATTGTTTTTGTGGTCGTACTTGATAAGATAAATTTTCCGTAATGAATTATTGTATTGCTGACAAGAATATATAGAGTACAGTAAGGAAACATAATATGAGTAGAACTCTGACTTAGTCAACATGACTTATCCATAATAAATCAATATCTAATCAGAATATGATTTACTCTAACACCTTCCTCAAGCGAAGCGTCGGATGTTCAACAATGCAAAGCTTGGACCGAAAGAACTCAAACAGTAGACAAGAAAGTCCTTTGGTGAAGATGTCAGCAATCTAAAGACCAATGGAGACATGGGCAACACGTAGCTTGCCAGAAGCCACCAACTCACGTAAAAAAGTGACAGTCGATGTCAATATGCTTGGCCCGCTTTTGAGCAACCAGATTCTGAGCTAAGAAAATAACACTATTGTTTTCACATAACAGCAATGGGGAGCTCGAGAATGGAACACAAATTTCTCGAAGCAAATGAGTCATCCAGACCATCTCCAAGGCTGTGTTGGCAAGAACTCGATATTTTGACTCAGTGCTGGAACGAGAGATGGTAGGCTGCTTCTTAGCACTCCTGGAAATAATATTTCCACCAAGAAAGACTGCATATCCATATGTAGAACAACGATTCTCGAGACAACGAGCCCAATCGACATCTGAATACCCAAGACGTCAGGAGTACTGGCCGAGCGATAGGTGAGGCTAAAATGGAGAGCGTCTATGATGTAATAAAGAATTCGAGTGACTGCAGCATAATGGTTATCACGAGGATTTTAAAGAAACTGACTGATGGTGTTAACCGCAAATGCCGGATCAGGTCTGGTAATCGTCAGATACTATAGAGCACCAACAAGGGATCAATACAGTGTCAAGATTCTGAAATGGCAAATTGGTGGAGCTGTGTAGCTGCGAACCAGGAACAAAGAGGGTAGAGACCGGGGCTGCATCAGACATACTGGCACGAGCGAGAATATCCGAAGCATACTTAGCTTGACCGAGAAGTAGACTTGAAGAAGTGGGTGATACTTCAAAGCCAAGAAAGTAGTGAAGGGAACCCAAATCCCCAATAGAAAACTCGCGATGTTTTCGATCAATAAACTATCGAAGGAGCCCGAGTTATTTCCTATGAGGATGATATCATTGACAAAGACCAGGAGATAGAGCAATGATGAGCCTCGAGAGAGAACAAAAAGGGAAGTGTCGGTAGAACTACACCGAAACCCGAGCTGAGATAGATAGGTGCTGAACCACTGAACCCATGCTCGAGGTGCTTGCTTAAAACCATAGATGGCCTTTCGCAAGTAGAAAACATAATCGGGATGAAGAGAGTTCTTGTAACCAGTTGGTTGTGCCATATAGACCGGAGTATCAAATACCGATTAGAAAGGCATTCTTGACATCCAACTGATGAAGAGGCAAGTAGCGCATAGTGGCAATGGCAAGAACAGTCTAGACAGTGGAGGCCTTGACCACCGGACTAAAAGTATGATCGAAATCAATGCACGGAATCTGAGAGAATCCCTGTGCAACAAGGTGAGCTTTGTGACGATCAACTGTACCATCATGATGATACTTCAGTCGATAAACCCATTTAGAACCAACAATGTTGACACCAGAAAGGCGTGGAACAAGATCCCAAGTGTGCTGGCTCTGTAAAGAAGCAATCTGCTCATTCATAGCAGCAACCCAAGATGGGTCCTTCAACGCCGAACGATAATCTCTGGGCTCCAACTGGGTGAGAAGGGAAGCAAGAAAACCATGAGCCACAAGAACAGAATAGTCTTGATGCTGAATAGCTCTAGTGGATGATCTAGTGGCCATGCGATGCGTACGACGCTGCGATGAAGAGGCAAGAGAAGAAAGAGCTTGAGAGGACATCGGAGAATGAATGATCGATGTGGCTGGAGATGATGCCACAGGGGGAGTAGGAATAGTCACCGATGACTGTGTGGGGTTAACAAGTCAATAAACGGTGGAACAGAGTCCGACGAGCAAATAGTGCAGAGCATTAGGTGACGGTTGATCAAGAGTCGAGAGTGGCAGGCCAGAACTACTGTCAGTGTCTAGAAAAGAAGAAACATCTAAGGTTGAGAGAACAGAACCAGTGGCTGAGGCCGAAGACGAGGTAAAAGGAAAGCAATCTTCGTCGAAACGAGCATGGCGGGTGACATAAATCTTGCCAGTGGAAGGATCAAGGCAGCAAAAACCCTTATAATGGCAGGTGTAACCGATGAAAAAACAAGGAATTCTCCAAGGAGATAACTTATAAGGTGACGAACATAAGAAAATACTCGACAACCAAAAGGATGAAAGTTTGAGTAGATCGGATCACGGTGATAAATAAGGCCATAAGGAGAAGTCCCTTGTAACACCGGAGTGGGAAGCCAATTAATAGTGTAAACTGCAGTGGCAAAAGCATCATCCCATCTTGACAAGGGTAGATGCGAATGAAAAAGCATAGTGAGGCCCATTTCTATAACATGTCTGTGTTTGCGCTCGGCCCAGCCATTTTGCTCCGGGGTGTATGGGCACGAAACTTGATGATGAATGCCTTTGGAGGAAAAATGGGATCATAGGCGCATATTTAAGAACTCAGTGCCACCGTCACTTTAAAAAACTTTTATTTTGGACGTAAATTGATTCTCAAGTAAGGCCTCAAACTGCAAGTGTCAACAAACTCGAATTTTCGACGTAGTGGAAAAAACCAGGTAAAATGAGAGTAATCATCCACAAACAAGGCATAATAAGAAAAACTATTTGCAGACAAAACTGGGGAAGGCTCCCACAAATCACAATGTATCAAGTCTAGGACATGTGCAGCACACTTATGATTCTCAACAAAAGCTAAAATGTTGCCCATTTGCCGTAACACAAGGAGCGCAAGTGTGCGGTTTAGGTAGTAAAGAGGAAACTGACAGAAGACCGGACCTCTGTAAACCAGAGATGACAGTCCCTGGCACATGCCCCAGTCAAGCATGCCAAAGCTTAAATGATGCCCGCCCTTTATTCTGCTGCAAGAAGGAAACTAGTGCTGCGTCACCCTTGTCTAACACGTACAGTCTTCCATCACTGTGGCCCCTGCCCACGACTTCCTTGGAAACTTTATTCTGAATCACAAAGTTTTGATCATCAAAAGTAACACATACATTTAAATCCATGGTCAGTTTACTAATAGACAATAAATTTTTAGTGATGGAAGGAACGACCAAAACATCAGACAGTGTCAAGGTATGAGAAATCCGAGAATCACCAATGTGAGAAATTGGAATAGTAGCACCATTACCAACAGAAACACAGGAATTACCAGAATAAGGTTCGACACTGTCAAGGCTAGAGGCTGAAGATGCCATATGAATGGTACCACCAGAACAACATACCAGTCGGATGCGTGAGAAGTTGGCTCTATCTGCAAGGAAGTGTGAGTTTTTAGCCAAGTGTGTGGAGTCTGAACGAAGAGTGCACTAACATCTTGTAACAGGTAGCAGCATAATGGCCTGAACGACCACACCAAGTACAATGAGGACGGTAACGTCTAGAACTATCCCCAACTGTCACCTGAACAAAACCGACCGCCTCTGTGGCCACCAGTTTGGCCGCCTCTGGTGGCACGTGAACCCCATGCGCTGCTGCCCCTGGCAGGCGCGTGATCCCATGAACCCCAAGCTGGAGGCTGCTCACTAGTTGAAAATGATACTGGGCCAGACGCAGGTACAGAATTTCCTTGGAGATTTTTCAAAAATGCCTCATGATTCTTAGCATGTGACAAAACATCAGCATAAAGCGGTGTAGGGGAAAAATTAATCAGGGGGATGGAAAAATCTTTGAACTCAAACCCGAGAGCAGTTAAAAACCAAATTATTTGATCATCATTAGAAATTGGAGAACCCATAAGGGATAACTTCTCAAAAATATCTTTGAATTGTAAATGGAGTTCATGAACGGTAACGCTCTTACGTATGCCGTGGGCATCTGCATGAAGGTGGAGAACGGTGGATGTGTTACTGTTATGAAAAGTGGCGCAAAAATTGTCCCAGATGTTCTTGGCAGTCACACATGAGGTCGGGAGTTTGGAAAGGGCCTCAAGAGAAAGAATGAGAGAAAAATAGACTACAGACCCTCTGATCTTCATCAATCCAGAGGTTATAGATGTCCTTGGCCAATTTGTAAGCCGCTTAAGCCGCCGCACAATCGTGGGAGGAGTTCGGAGGGCGGCGGAAAAAGTGGGAGATGATGAGCCAGCTATCGGCAGAGTGGGGAGAGGTGGGCATGGAGTCGACCCATCGAGATATCCAAAAAGCTTCTGAGGTCTAAGGACGTATTCAATCTGACGTTTCCAGAGAAAAAAAGTTGGACTTATTGAGCTTAATTTGCATCATTTGGAGAAGGGTATTGAACAATATTTTTTCACTGGCCATGATAAGAATGGAGGAGAGGTTCGGCTGATAGAGGAAGAAGAAGGATGGCGGCCGAAAAAAAAATCTAGGTTTTGGAAGGTGAATCCGAACACTGCTCTGATACCATGATAAGATGTATTTTCTATAATGAATTATTGTATTGCTGACAAGAATATATAGAGTACAATAAGGAAACATAATATGAGTAGAACTCTGGCTTAGTCAACATGACTTATCCAGAATCAATCAATATCTAATCAGAAACGTGATTTACTCTAACAGTACTCCTAAGTCAGAGGAAGCAAGTTTACTTAAAGCATCTGCCTTATGATTCTCCTCCATTCACACCTGTGTTAGGGTATAATTTTGAAAATCCTTCAACAAAGGCTTTACCACCTCCAAATACTTCTGCAAGTTGCATTCTCTCGCCTCGTACTCACCTTTAACTTGTTGAACCACAACTTGCAAATCACTGAATATCTCTGAATTTTCCCCCTTTAGTTCTTTAGCCAGGCGAAGATCGGTGATCAAGGCCTCATACTAGGCCTCATTGTTCGTGGCTTTGAATTTGAAGTGTAGAGCATACGGATAATCCACACCCTCGGGACTAATAAGCAATATCTCTGGTCCACTACCCCCAAATGATAAGAACCATCGACATACAACTTCCAAACCTTCTCGTTACTTTGCATTTCTCCCAAGTTTATAGGCTTCATAGTTTCTACAAGAAAATATACAAGTGCTTGACCTTTACTTGTAGTTCTGGACTGAAAACGTATATCATGTTCCCCCAATTCTACTACCCATTTCATCATTATGCCTGAAACTTCTGGCTTCAAGAGTATCTATCGAATTGGATGGTAAATAAGCAGCACTATGGTGTGCCCTTGAAAGTAAGGTCGCAACCTTCGTGATGCGTGTACCAACGCCATAATTAACCTTTTGAGATCAATATATCTTATTTTTGGTCTTGTAAAGCCCTGCTCACAAAATATACTGGGTTCATGTTGCCATCCTTTTTCCCTTTACCAACAATGCGCTAATGGTCAGTAGAGATACAGCTATTTAGGGATATAATACCTCACCCCTTTAAGGTTTTATAAGTGCCGACAGGCTTCTTTAAGTTCCACAAAGCCTTTCTTGCATTTCTTAGTCCACTCAAAATTCTTTTTCTTTTTCAACACATTAAAGAAAGGCAAATGTTTCTCAGCTTCTTTTGACAAAAATTGACCTAGGGCTGCCAGAGACCCTGTCAAATTTTAAACATCCTTCAATGTTTGTAGAGATCTCATGTTTATCGGAGCTTTAACCTTCTGGGGTTAACATCGATACCCCTTTATGACACCATAAACCCCAAGAGCTTTCCTGCCTCTACTCCAATCACACACTTAGTTGGGTTAAGCTTCAGATTCGATAGCCGGAGCTCATCTAATGTCTCTTTCAGTTCCTCCAAAAGTTACTCATAGATCCTGCTTTTCACAACCATATCATCTACGTATACCTCCATATTCATGCAAAAAAAATTAAATATTTTATCCATTAACCTTTTATATGTCACACCTACATTTTAAAGCCCAAATGACATCATTTTATAACAGAATGTCCCCAGATCTGTGATGAATGAAGTTTTCTCCTTGTCTTCTTCAGTAATCAATATTTGATGATACCCCTTATGGGCATCGAAGAAAGCCAACACCTGAAACCCAGCTATAACTTCTACCAACTTGTCGATGAATGGCAGCGGATAACTGTCCTTCGGGCAATAATTATTCAAATCAGTAAAATTAACACACACAATCCATATTCCATCATGTCCTGGAACCATCACCGGGTTAGCCAACTATTATGGATAATTAGTGTGCACCGTATTGCATGCGTCAACCAATGCAATTGGCATAATAATTGGCATGTTTTACTTGTTGGATTGCTAGTGTTAGTTAGATTTACACGACAAAGAATTTAGACATATTGCTTGGCTTTCTTGTCTAAATCCAGAGTTATGTAAACTTAATTGATACTAATTGACACCTTGTATCCACGGGCACCTAGATCTTCCTTTGTGATCTCATTAGTTGGTTGCTCGTGGGTACTTTTCATCATCTTTGTATAGAAGGCCCTTTGTAAGAACGATAAAAGATATGAAAGGTCATTCGCAAGAATGATAGTAGATTGAAGGCTACAGACTCTTACGCGTGGTAATAGATGGATTGAGCCCAAGAAAGGCAGATTCAAAGTTCAAAGAGGCCTAGGAAGAAAGTGAGGAATCTTTTTCCGAGAGTTGCACAAAGTTCTGGGACGATCCGAGAAGAATAAGCTCTTAAGGGTGGCACCATCAGATCCATCTTCTTAAGCGCTATAAAACGACTATAAGAACTCTCAAATCAGACCAACAGTTCATCCATAGCAGAGCAAACAAGTCAGTCAGCTGAACCAATCACATCGTTCAGCACGGGCCGTGCAGACGCTACCCCTCGTGCCATTTGTGGCTGCTAGGATTTTGGGCCTATTTTTCGGCCCAATCCCCTATTGCTAAATATATGGACCTTTGTCTACTAGGGTTGAGGGTTGAATTACCCCGCCACCTAAGAATAGGTGAAGAATTGCGTGTCGATTTGTCACGACACATAACACGCATTAAAATCAGAAAGTTGATGTGGGTATTGGAAGAAAGAGGATGAATGATTATGAAAGACTAGAACTTTATCCATTTTACACACATAAGAATACACATAATTTAGTGTAATAATATAATACAATTATTATATAATAAGAGAAAAGTTTTAATTTTTTTTAGTATGCAATAATACCACATTATATTATATAAAATAATTATAGAACAATAATATATATAATAAGAATATCTAGAATACAATCACAATGTTATATATAATTAATAAGAAGAACGCAATATTTTACATATATAATACTATATTATAGATGATAGGGTGATGATATATGATATGTGCCTGCTTGAATTATGTACAAGTACTCAGTGGATTGACTTACCTTTTGAAGTTGGAATTTTGTTGCTTATATTTTGAATGCACTAAAGGCTTTAATTTTAAGTTTGGATTTTGTTGACTTATATTTTAGAGTTTGGAATCTTTCTTAGTGAATTGAACATATAAGCATTTAGGAAGATTGCTTATTTTATCATTTAACTTTTATTATTAGGATTAAATTTTTAATTATATTGTTGCTTTCATTTATCAACTTATTTTATTTTATAAGTTAATTTAATTTATTATTATTTATAAAAGAATAAAATATTAACGTGTCAAAAATATATTTTACGACACTTTATATGGTCAACATGTCAAAAAAATAGTCAAGACACTCAGTTGACTGAATCACCGTGTCGATCAAAATAGAAAATTTGAGTGCCGCCATATCCGAGCCCTACTTGGATACAACACTTAATCCGAGTTAGGGTAACATAGGTTGAGGGACTAGATCGGATTTTAGATTTCAAGAGTAGTCTAGAGAAAGAAAACACTCTTCCTTCTCTCTAGGTTCTTTTCCTTTCATCTCTTTATTTTGCTTTTGCCCAAAGATGTGGAATCAATGCAATACTTGGATGCCATATTCAGGAAGTAGTTTAATAGCTCGGGTTGTATTTGTACTCGTGATTTGAACTTGGCTTTTTCAGATTTAGATTTTTCCTATCTTTATATCCTACAAATATTTGTGCTTGAACTTGTGCTTTCTAATATTGTGAAATCTATGCTATGTCATTATGATGATGCACCTATGCATGTGTGGTAGTGTAAAATCATGCTAGGCTTCATTTCTATCTTGAGAGTGTTAGAATTGTGGAGTAGGTTAAGAACATCGGGAAGATGAGTGCATTCATTTCCTTTGAGAGAATATACTTACATGTGTTATACAGTGATTCTAACTGGCTAGTTGTGTGCGAAATCACATGTTGAGCGGTCGATTTGGAAAATGCAACAAGGAGAATTCCTTGGCTTACCCCCGATAGATTAGCGTGATTGTTTGTATCGACTAGAGTTGTGCCGACTCTAGAGTCATCACAAGGTGTCTTTTCCTTTGCCTCTCTAGGCCTAGGGATTGAGATCCACAATGGAGTGTCCGGGATGTAATGCACTCGCTACATATCTAAAGGTTGCGACCTACAGAAGGCATTGCCCTTTTAGGCGAGCTTTGTATTCCTGTAAGTGGGGGCGCGTTAGCATTGGGAGTGAAGAGATGGGGAATGGTCTGCGGCATCATTGGACTATAGTGTATTCTTAAATTACAGAGACGGTGAGATACAACATAGTGGAAAGTACCATGTGTGATAGACGGGGGGAAATACATGGCTATCTTCATACTGTGTGACATAGGTATATGTCAATGAATAGGGGATAGAAGCCATTTATCAATCATGTTATGCAAATACCCCTAAGTGCTTGTCTATACAGTTTAATGTCGTGATATCTTTTATGTTCGTAGTTGTTAATTGAAAAACCCCAAAAAAACCCCACTTTACAATATTAGCTATTCCTAGCACACAAACAAATTGACAACCTGTACGGGATTGTGTTTAAATGGCTATTAGACCCTAGCATCTCTGTGGATAAACCCGACCTTGCCACTAACTACCTCATAGATACCTTAGTCATGAGTTTGAGAGTGGAATCTAAATTTTATCTTTAACCTACCTCTCATTTTTTTTAGAACACCTTTGCTCAGGTTAGCTATGCTCATTTAACGACCCCGAGTGGAGGCAGGTCAATAATATACTTCTTCAAAAACCTCTGCTTTAAGAAGCTTGTTAACTTCCACTCTAATTGCCTCCACTCTTTCCGGAGCAAACACTTTTCTTTCTTGCTTCATTGGCCTTATTAAGGGATCAATATTCAGCCTATGCACTTCCAACTCTGGCGGTACTCCCTTAAGGTCGAATATGCTCCATGAGAGCACATCACTATATCCATCGAGCAGCATTTTCAAATTCTTCCTTATATCTTGTGGCATCTACTTCCCAACAGATACGTTGCCCAAATCTTGAATAGCCATACATATTGTGTTAGCCGGATCAACCTCCACATGTATAGATGCCAATTCCTTTCCTCTGTTACTGCTATAAAGTTAAAAATAATTTCAACTACTTGATCTCCTCGAATAATCGCTATCCCTTTTTTCAGTTGGGAACTTCATCATGAAGTGATACGGAGACCGTACAGCTCGAGCCTGACACATCCATGGGTGACCAGGAATCACAATATAAGGGGAATAAGCATCAAAGATAGCAAATGTACAACTTATTATCACTTTTTTTTCTCCATCTGCTATTCGTACGGGCAAAGTAACTTCCCCCCAATGGAAACATAGCTTTACCTGCGAATCCTGATAACGATGAAGCGGGTTTTTTGATATTATTACAGCCTATATCCAATTGATCAAAACAGTGTGCAAACATCACTTCCACACCGCTTCCATCATCTACAAACACCCTTTTATTCAGGGAATTCCCAACAATGGCTGAAATAACCATAGGATATGAATGTGAGGTCTGGTTAGGAACTACATCTGCTTCTGGAAATATTATAGTCTCGTCTACTCGTAATCGTTTATATCGAGGCTCTCCTGTGGGTACATGGTGGGAATTAGCCTTTGGGATTGTATTCGAAGATCTTTCACAAATTATACCATTAATAACATTGATCCCCCTATGAGTCACTGGATTCTCCCCCTTCCCTACATCATGATTCTCCCCAGATGGACCATGAGGTCTTTCATCCTGTCTTCTATGACCCATGTCTCGAGGCCCTCTGTTATTCCTAACTTCCCTATTCTGCTGGACCCTTCGATAGGGTTTCCCCAACTGTCTATCATTCCTAGGCCTCAAAAGTGGTTTCTTATCTCCACATCGAGGTCCCGAGCCTTGAAATAGACCTTCCCAGGTACACCTCTCAATCTCCATCTTCAAATGATTAAAATAATTTGCATCATTCCCGTAATATTTATGATGTTCACAATATCTGTTCGAGGCTCTCCTATCTTCCATAACCCTCTTCTTATCTCTCATAGACGGAGGTGGCCTCAACGAACCTCGATGTATACTCAAATTTTACGCGGGAGTCCTAGCCATAGGCGTAGACTTCTCAAATTTAGCTTACTCATATTAGCATGTATCTTTCCTCGAATATCGTTACTCCTTTCATGCTTATTAATCAAACTTTCTTTCTTCCTTTTAGCAATTTCTTCAACCTTCGAGTACTGTTCCGCTATCTCCTGAAGCTTTTGTAAAGTTTGAGAGGTGTTGGTACTTAACCTCTTTTACAACTCCAAATCATGCATTCCAAATAGATATCCTTGAATCACCTCGTTTACAGTGGTCTCTACCACTCCCAAACTCTCATCCACATATCGATGATAGAAAGCCTCCGTAGTTTCTCCTGACCTTTTGCTTAGTCAGGTACTACTCCAACAAGGTCTTAGTATATTTCTTTTTCAAGGAATAATAGCTTAACAGGGCATATCTGAAATCTTGATAAGAATGCAAAGAACCCTTTGGAAATTTATTGAACCACCAATGGGCTTTTCCCTGCAGATAACTACCTACTAACTTCCATGTCAATCTTTCCTGAAAATATCTCAAATTCATAGACTTGAGAATTTTTTTAATGAACTCTCGTGGATCAGAGTCCCCATTATAGGTAGGAAGTCCCTTAGGAGGTTTTACATCCACAGGCCATCAAACTGCAGTTATCACTGGGCCAAAGGAGGAACCTATTGCCTGTCACATTGGCCTAATTAATTTATCCAATTCCCTTCATAAAGAATCTCCAGCATCTCCTGTTAACCCTTGTGTGACCCTTAATGGGTTCACATTCCAATAAACTTCTCCATATATTTCCTGATACATGGGTGGCTAATCCATGTAACCAAAATGAGCCCTTGACCCCAGGGCCCCTGGATGCAGAGGAACTTGTTTAAAAACGTCATGAGACCCTTGGCTAACCACAGGGTAGATAGTCGTTGAAATTGTTGGTACCATCGGCATCAAATGGGGCATTGTACACACCATCTCCTAAAAATGATCTGGGAATGAAGGTTGAGTTCAAGGTTGAGTTCGTGGTTAAGATACTCCTACTACATATCTAGGATGAGGAAATACCACCATAGGTTGAGACATTATCCCCACTAATGTATCTATATCCGTGGAAAAGGCCATACTCACTGGCCTTGCTGGCCTATTCATAGCCATCAAAGATATCTCACCCCTCGAAATACCCATAGGCATCGAAGGTAACTCACCCCTCAAAATACTTATGGGCATCAAAGTTTGGGTTACCTTATACCATGCTACCACCAACATTTGCGCTATATACGCCAAATCTAGCTGCGAATCAACCACATTCATGCCTTGATTTGCTTTGACAATTTGATTATAAGATTCAACAGAGGAATTACCAGAAACCTCCATATAGTGTCCATCTCGCCCATCGTGTGAATCAATGGGCATATTTTTCACCAGACTTATGTTTCCACCACCAAGATCTGAGTCACCTTCCAAGAATCTCAACGACATTGCCATATTAGCTTGAGGGGACTTAGAGGGTCCTGAATGAACTCCACCCGAGTTTTGCTCCATCTCTTGTCGAACATTCGGGGCTCGCACTATTATCACCTCAGCTGTTGAGGCTTATAACAATTGCCATTCACCATCTTGTTCATCCCTTATACAAAGACAACACCTCATCACCAGCCCCTACTCCCTTCAACTTCAATCTTTCACTCTTTCGAGCAATTGTGGAATTGGACATGAACAAAGCAACTTGAATCCATTTTATGGGTCCCACCAGGCATGCCAATTGATGCGTCTGAATACCACCTAACCTAAAATTTCGAGCTCCTCGATCACAACCTGTATGAGAATAAACCATAGGGAAGTCTCGGGGGAAAAAGCTATGATGCTTAAGTTAGTCGAAACTGTCTAAACCATATTTTATTCCTTATTTTATACGTATACGTACCTGGTATTTATACTTGTACTCATCGTGGAGTACTTAGATTAGAGTTAACATACTTAATCTTGTTATTGGGCTAAGATAGGCCCAGTAGATTAATTCCCAAAGTTTTTTTTTAAATTCATGTCGTGAGCAGCCCAATACAACAAAGGTAGAAAAGAGATTTATGATGCTAACTGTTGGAAGTTATAACTGACTATGGTTGGTTTATTTCAGTTTGTTTGGAACAGTTAAAGAATGGAATAGTTGTTCAGTTTTATAGTGGAGAAGAGGAACTGGATATAAGAAGAAGAAGAACACATAGTTAGGGCATCCTTGATCTTTTGTGTAATTCATAGAATGAAGAACTCCCAAATCCCTTCTTCCCCTTGTTCTTTCTAGCTCTTAATCCCTCTCGATCTGGTTTAGTATTTCCCCCTCTCGTTTATGCCCTTTCTTTCTCAAATTTTGTACAAATTTCTTCCAAAAATTAATACAAATCTATCTTTTATCCTTTGGTGAAGTTGAGCTCGTGATAATTGGTATCAGAGCTGACGTTTCTTGGCTTGAATATTTTTTCATGATTGTCAAAGTTCTTGGAGATTTCAGCGATGGTTTTTCCATCATTTTTTGGACGCAATCCGAGGCAGTGGTTAGAGCAATGTTATGAAGTTTTCTTAATATTTCCAGATGAAGTGAAGATTATGTTTTTCCAGCCATACCTTGAAGGAGATGCTCGGGATTGGTTCCAGTGGCTACAAGAAAGGTTTGTAAAGGTTTCTCGAAATGATTTCTCGTACTAGCTCTTTGAAGTGTTTGGAAATTGGTGGGATCAATTATCGAATAAGCCTCCTAAACAAGTAATCCCATATCCTGTGGCTGAAGATTATATATTTTTCGAGATTTGGACAACACTAGAACATACAGAAGCAGTCGTAATTCAATCAGACAAAAGTACGAAACAAATTAATGAAATAGACGAGCTTATGATCCAAATGGAGGTAGAGGCTTTGGAATTTGGAATGGAATAAAATGAGAATTTGGATTTGGTCATAATTGATGAAGGTCCATCCTTGGATATAATCATGGCAGAGAGCAACAAATTCAATTTTGATTGGAATGTAGAGAAATTGAAGACCGATTGGGATGTTGAGTTTGATCGAATATGGAATAAACACCTCCCGGGAATTAAAGAGGCTATGCTCATATAGATTAGCGAGGAACTGGATGATCCAAATGAAAAAATAGAAGCAGTTGAGGGTTCTTGTGCCATTGAGCCGAAACAAGAGGAACAAAAAAATTCCTATACAAATAGAGTATGAAGAAACTGATGAATTTGTTATGGAGACATCATAAATTGATAACAAATTTCAAAACATTAATATTCTCGGAGAAAGACCGAATGAGTTCAGTTCCATCAAGATTGCTCGGGTACACAATTCTCTTAATTTCACTGATTATCTTGACTTATGTGGTTGTGTGATTGGCGTATGCAATGGAAAATACATGATCAACTCTCATATGATGTATGTTTGGATGATTCTTTAGGTTTCTTTGGAAGAATTGTTTTGAAATATTGTGATAGAAAAAGTGTCCATGAACCTGCTATTCTTCTTAATGATACCTTAGAAGGTGCTGGAGTAGTTGGTGAAGATTACATGATTTTGTTTGGTGGGAATGAGGGATGCGTCAATTGCGATAGTGTTAATGTTCGTAGTTACAAGGACTATGACATTAGAAATGATTTCTTTAATGGTTCAACACTATTTTCATTGGGTGGATCAACTAGTATGGCATGTGTGGGCTTACAAACCAATTCATACGTATTGAGATTCGGGGCAATCATAAAATAAGCTAACACTAATTGGTGTTCTGTCCTGGTATTATTGTGACTTTTATTGGAAGTTTCGAAGGTGCTCTTGGCCTTAAATTAATGGGAACTAGTGAGAGCTGTAGCAGAAAAGTAATTTCTGGTAATATGATTGGTTTAGGATTGTTGGGGGATGGTTGTGGATGTGGTGATTTTTAATTATGGGAGAAGCAATGTGGGTTTGGAATTCACTAGTAGCTTTCTGGACTTGGTTTTGAATTTAGTTGAAGTCGAAAATTTTGATCCAGGTATTTGGGAGTATTCGATTGAAATATTGGAATGTGGTTTGAGTTGGAAGTGGTGAAAGTTAGTAGCAATGAGGCTGGAGAAATATTTTTTGATACAAAAATTTCTTTGGAATGGTTAATGAACGAGTTGCATGTATTCATGAGGTTGCAAATGGTAAAGATATACTGTGAGTGTGTTGAAACTGTACAGATTAAAGAGCAGAGGTTTCAGAAAAGAAAAGTGTATCATGTCTTCTCCCTCCCACTCTAATGCAAATTATACCTTTAGAATATAATGATCTAGTGATGCTGGAGTCTCAATCAGTGAAGGTTATTTTACTGTGTGATGGATTTAGTATGCAAAAGCAGGTGATATTGTGTGATGGAGTTTAGAGAATATTTCTTTCCTGCATCAAGTCTGGACAGTCTAGAAGTGTGGATAGCTAAGAAGTGTCTAAGCATAAATGTAGAGAAATTATATGCATTCCATGGCCAGAAGATTCATAGAAAAATAATAGTAGACTTGGGGGCTTGTAAGATATCAGATCTACCATTATATGGGGAGACTTTTGAAAGTTTGGATTCAATGCTTTACAGACTTTCTTCTTGGAAGGATACAAAAGGATTTGTTGGTATCTCTTTGGGTTACTTTAGGGAATATGTTGCAGAAGAGAATTTCGTAGATGGTATTTACCATTTGACATTTGGACATGCAATGTATTCTTCATGCAACATGGTTCACATTAATGGAAAGTAATTGTGTCAAATGCATAATGGGGTGAATTGTATTGTTAGGCTGGATAGCTTACAACTTTTTCACTATGGATGAGAATTCCAGCTTTCCAGAAGCTCAAGATAAGCACAATAGCTTATCATCACTCAAGTTTTGTTGACATTAACTCCACTGCTCAGTGCGTCCACAAGGTACCATCAGTTCGATTTTGGAGTTCAAATTTTCTTTACTTCAAAGAGCATAAGACAAGTGCGGTTTTCTAAATTCTTGATGCTTGAGTACAAGCATAATTTAAGGATGGGGGTTTGTCATGAGTAGCCCAATACAACAAGGGTAGAAAGGAGATTTTTTATGCTAATTGTTGGGAGTTATAACTGACCATGGCTGGGTTATTTCAGCTGCTTTGGAACGGTTAAAGAACGGAATAATCGTTCAGTTTTACAGTGGAGAAGAGGACCTAGATATAAGAAGAAGAAGAACTCATAGTTAGGGCATCTTTGATCTTTTGTGTAATTCATAGAATAAAGAACTCCCAAATCCCTTCTTCCCCTTGTTCTTTCTAGCTCTTAATCCCTCTCGATCTAATCTAATCTTTCCCCCACTCGTTTCTGCCATTTCTTTCTCAAATTCTGTACAAATTTATTCCGATAATTAATACAAATCTCTCTTTTATCCTTTCGTGAAGTTAAACTCATGACAATTTACCAAATTAAACCATTACTAGGCCCAATAAGATATTGGGCTGTTATGCTATGTTGAACTATCATCAACGTCATTTTTAATTTTCTCATTTCAATCATTTTTCCATATTTAAAACTTATTAGTTTCTAATGTTTATCAAATTTTTAATATTGGGAAAGTCTCAGGAAATGCGGCCTTTCCATAAGCTTATGGACAGTCCTCAGGAGCATTTGCCTTAAATGTTGTGATTTTTTATAAAATTTAAATATTGCATTTTATAAGCTAAAACAAGTAATAATATGTATTTGAAACTAAAACAAGTAATATGTATTTGAAGGTGAAAATATAAAAATATAACATATAAAAAATATTTTTAAAATTTTTAAATTTTGTATGTAATTTAAGAAATGCAATGTATAAAGTGAGAAATAAGTGGCATGTCCATAAGCTTATTGACATGCCGCCTATCGGGAGATCCACTCTTTAATATTTACCTCATCCATCTCCCATCGCCATTAGTGAATTATTATTTTTCCTTTTATAAATAGCCTATTATAATTCATTTTGGACAGACTCAACTGAAGAAAGAGTTGTCCTTTTACAAAAGTTTCCCCTTCGGCACGGGTACGTTGATAGCTGATACCAGAGTCCAAAAGTAGTACCGATGATCTTGAACTGAGAACGATAGTTTTGGCTGCATATCTTGTTCTCCCCTGCTGTGACTATTTTCTTGCATTTCGTATCGATTAGTTGGTAAAGCTAATAATTTATATGCATGGGTATGTGTAGCATTTAAATGAGTTCATATCATTTCTCATTGATATTATAAAATTTCTACCGAACTACATATAACAAATAGCAGAGGGGATGCCGTAATGACTAAATTATTATTTATAATCCTAACATGTTTTGTGTAGTTGTTTTCGGCTCCTAAAAAAAAGTTTAGGATAGGATTTTTGTTCTAATTTTTTTTCGGAACCTCATTTTCAGGGTCATTTTAATTTTCAGTAAAAGTTTTATCTCATTTTTGCAAGGGTGCACAAGTCCCACCCCTTGTTTTTCTCTCTCTTTTCTTCCCCCGAGAGAAAAGAAAAAGAAGAGAAAAGAACGTGGACAAAAGGAAGAAGGGGAAAGGAGAATAGACAAAAACATCCTTACAAAAATGATATAGACTAGGTTGGTAGCACCGCGCATTGCGCGGTGAGCTTGATAATAAATTTTAGAAATATTGTAGGAATGTTGCTACAATATAGGAATGTAAAAAGAGCTGTAAATTGAAGTTACAAATGTACCAATTTTACATGTAATTGAAGCTCATAATTAACTCGAGCTATCAAGTAAAGCAACGTACCATTCGAACCTCCACTCGAACTCTCACCTCTCGAACCAGTACCTCTCGAACCCTAATCTCAAACCAGGTCTCCAATCAGGTACTGATTTGAGAGGTGAAGGTTCAGGTGGAGAGGGTTCAATTGTAGGGGATTCCAGTGGAGGGGTTCGAGAATAACTGATTCGAGAGGTGAAGGTTCAGTTGGGGGGGGGGGGTAGTGATTCGAGAGGTGAAGGTCCAGGTGCAAAGGTTGAAGTGGAGGGGTTCGTGAGTTACTGATTCGAGAGGTGAAAGTTCAGGTGGAGAGGGTTAAAGTGTAAGGGTTCGAGAGGTACCGATTAGAGAGGCAAATGATCAGGTGGAGATGCTTCAAGTAGAAGGGTTCCAGTGGAGGGGTTTGAGAGGAACTGATTCTAGAGGTGAAGTTTAGGTGGAGAGGGTTAAAGTGGAGGGGTTCGAGAGGTACTGATTCGAGAGGTGAAGGTTCCTTTGAACGATTCGAGAGGTGAAGGTTCCAGTAGAAGCTGGGACAGGTGAGAGTTTGAGAGGAGGTTCTAGAGGTACGGATTCGAGAGGTAAAGTTTCCATTGGAGGGTTCAAGGGGTGAGTGTTCCAGTTGAACCCTCTTCACCTCTTGAATCGATACCTCTCGAACCCCTCCAATGGAAGCCCTCCACTTGAACCCTCTGTACCTCAACCTTCACGTCTGGAATCGGTACCTCTCAAACTCCTCCAATGGAACCCTTAACCTTCACCTCTCAAATTTTCCAATGGAACTTTCACCTCTCGAACCCCCATTCGAACTCTCACCTTTCAAATCTGCACTAGAACCTTCACCTCTCGAACCTCCAATGGAACCTTCACCACTCGAATTCGTACTTCTCGAACCCTCCACTGGAACCTTCACCTCTCGAACCTCCAACAGAACCTTCACCTCCCGAACCCCTCCAATGGAACTCCTCCACTTGAACCCTCTCCACCTGAAACGTCACCTCTTGAATCGGTACCTCTCGAACCCCTCCAATAGAACCCCTAACATTCACCTCTCGAGCTCGTACCACTCAAACCTTTCACCTCTCAAACCCTTACCTCTCCAACCAGTACCACTCCAACCCACTACCTCTCGAATTGTCCAATGGAACCTTCACCACTCGAACCCGTACCTCTCGAACCAGTACCACTCGAACCCACTACCTCTCGAATTGTCCAATGGAACCTCCACTTGAACCCACCACCTCTCAAATTAGTACCTCTCAGAACCTTCACCTCTCGAACCTCCAATAGAACCTTCGCCTCTCGAACCCCTCTAATGGAACTCCTCCACTTGAACCCTCTCCAACTGAACCTTCACCTCTCGAATCAGTACCCCTCCACTGGAACCCCTTTACTTGAATCCTCTTCACCTGAACCATCACCTTTCGAATGGGTACCTCTCGAACCCCTCCAATGGACCCCGACACTTGAACCCTATGTACCTCAACCTTCACCTCTCGAATCAGTACCTCTTAAACCCCTCCAATGGAACCCCTAACCTTCACCTCTAGAATTGTCCAATGGAACTTTAACCTCTTGAACCATTACCTCTCGAGCCAACTACCTCTCGAATTGTCCAATGGAACCTTCACCTCTTGAACCATTACCTCTCGAACTCTCACTTCTTGAATCTCCACTGAACCTTCACCTCTAGAACCTCCAATGGAACCTTCACCCCTCGAATCCGTACCTCTCGAACCCCTCCACCGAAACCCCTCCAATTGAACCCTCTGTACCTCAACCTTCACTTCTCGAACCCCTCCAATGGAACCCGTAACCTTCACCTCTCGAATTGTCCAATGGAACTTTCACCTTTCAAACCATTACCTCTCGACCCCCCTCCCCACTCAAACTCTCCAATCGATACCTATCGAACCAGTACCACTGGAACCCCTCCACTTGAACCCTCTTCACCTGGACCATCACCTCTCGAACCCCTCCAATGGACCCCGCCACTTGAACCCTCTGTCCCTCAACCTTCACCTTTTGAATTGGTACCTCTCAAACCTCCAAGGAAACCCCTCCACTTGAACCCTCTGCACCTCAACCCTCAGCTCTCGAATGGGTACCTCTCAAACCTCTCCAATGGAACCTCTAACCTTCACTTCTCGAATTGTCCAATGGAACCTTCACCTCTCGAACCCTACCTCTCGAACCAGTACAACTCGAACCCACTACCTCTCAAATTGTCCAATGGAACCTTCACCTCTCGAACCATTACCTCTCGAACCCCCTGCTCGAACTCTCACCTCTCGAAACTCCACTGGAACCTCCACCTCTCGAACCTCCAATGGAACCTTCACCACTCGAATCCGTACCTCCACTGGATCCCCTTCACTTGAACCCTCTGTACCTCAACCTTCACCTCTCAAATTGGTACCTCTTGAACCCCTCCAATGGGACCTCTCCACATGAACCTTCACCTCTCGAATGGGTACCTCTCGAACCCCTCCAATGGAACCCCTAACCTTCATCTCTCGAATTGTCCAATGGAACCTTCACCTTTTGAACCAGTACCTCTCGAACCAGTACCACTCGAACCCACAACCTCTCGAACCATCCAATGGTATATTATTATTATTTTTAAAATGTAAAAAACGACGTCGTTTTGGGCAGCCACTTGACAACACCTGTAGATACACATGGTTAGGCAGACTTTTTTTTAAATGTCCAAAATGACGTTGTTTTGGGCATCCACAAGACAGGACCTACATGGTTAGGCAGCCATTTGTGTGAATAGGTGTATGGGAATTTACCATTCTACCTCTGACGACGGTTTGTGTTAACCATGTGGTTGGCAGGATTTCTTTTAATAAGTACCCTAAGATAAATGAAGTTACTATTTAACTTTGTACGGAATTTATCTTACAACCCAAATGTTTCAAAAAAGTTAGTACAAATACTGCTAATTTTTTGATAGAATCCAAAAATAACTTTTCGAACTATGTTAGAGATCCATCCTTTTCAATTTACCTATTATCTCTATGGAGTATGTCACATTTATGGTTATCTATATTTTTGAATCACGTTTTGTAGTTTACAGCCTTACACTGTAGTATATTCATATTACAATTTCAAAAATAAATAGAGAAAAGTGTATTTATAACCCTACATAATTTACGTAATTGTCAATATAAATTTTTAGTGTTTGAATGTGCCAATATAATCCTACCTAAGTGACATAAGTGCAAAACTACCCATTCCAATCAATTTTAGCCGGAATTATGTGAAATTACTATTTTACCCCTTTGAGAAAATTTAATTTTTTTAAAAAATTGTGAAATAACATTGATGCCCTTAACCCTAAGTTTCTCCATTTCTCCTCTTTTCCCCACTTTCCTCCGCCAATGCTAGTTTTCATCCTTTCTTCTGCCTCAACTTCTCCCATTTCATCTCCGTCGACTTCTCCCCTTTCCATCGCGCCTCTGCGACCTCTGCTCCGCCATGCATCTGCTTCCACCGCGCCTCTGCTTTTACCATGTATCACTAGAAGCACTCTCATTTTCTCTGATTTGCTGTGGAGAAATGGAATCAGAGCTCCAATCAATGATCCACTTCGGCTTGCCTCTGCTTCACCGGAGGCAGGACACCCGACGGAGGGAGATTGTGGTGTTGATTCTAGGGAGGAGAGGTGGGTGGTGTCATTCAATCAATGAGGGGTGATCGTCGTTCAATCACAAAAGGGTGGCTGGAGGATGGTAGTGGGGACTGAAGGGAGTGGTGGCGATGGCTGGGTGGAGGCAGGTAGTGGTGGTGGCCCATCGGTGGTGGTTATGGTGGTGGTGGCGGTGGCGGTAGCCCGGTGGTGGAGGTCGTGGCAGCCTGGCAGTAGAGTTGGTGGTATAAGGGAAATATTGTCCCAACACTTATAGGTTTTAGGTTAAAGGGCATTTTAGTCATTTTATCTACAGTCAATGCCGGTCAACAACAGAAATAGTGTCTTAGGGTTATATTGGCATTTTCATTAACTAGTTAGGGTTATTTCTGCCCTAAAATTATTATAGGGTTATATTGGTATTCAGTCAAGTAGGTAGGGTTATATTGGTAAATATCCCAAAAAGTTATATGGTAATATGCAGATATAATCCTATATGTTGAGAAAAGTGCAAATATAACCCTCAATTATTTTTTAGTGCAAATATAACCCTATCTATTACACATAAGTGCAAATATAACCCTAAAGCCATTATTCCAGCATTGATTGGCTATTTCCGCCCATTGACTGACCGAAAATGACCAAATTGCCTTTTTAACCTAATACAAAATTAAAAAGACAAAATTGCCCCCAATCACCACCACCAGCAACCACCTGGCTCACCACCAGCAGCCACTACCGGAGTTCCTTTGTCTTCCCTGCTATCACCTCACCTTCACCCTTCCACCACCACCAACCGTTCCCACCACCACCAATCACCAGCAGCTAGCACTGCCGCCACCACCTGGTTCACCATCACCAGCAACTACCGGAGCTCCTCTGCCTCTCCTGCCATCACCTCACCTTCACCCTGCCACCACCACCAACCATTCCCACCACCACCAATCCCTCCAACCATCACATCACCACCTCTTGCCACCCATTAGACCAACCACCACACCACATCAGACCCTCCCCCCCCCCCGCCACTCATCAGACCCGCCACCACACCACATCAAGGCACAAACCCAGAAAAGCAAAATAGGATGAAATCAAAGCTTCGAACATACCTCAGATGAACATACCTCGGAAGAAATAAGACCTTGGGCTGAGCAGAACAAACAACACCACCTCGATCACCACCGGCCCCCAATTCGCCTTATTCGTCGTCTTCTTCTTCCGCTTCAAATTTTAAAATTTTGGAAACCTAATTTGATAAAGTGGGGGAAATTGAGGGTGTATTTATAGCAGTTATGGAAGAGTTGAAGAACAAAAGGGATAACGACAGAGGGAGTGATTGTGGTGGTTGCAGTGGAAGAAAGAAAAGGTGTGCGGCAGGAAGAAGAATGGAGCAATGGCGGAGTAAGTGGAAGGAGAGAATAATGGCAGAGTTGGAAAGAAATGAAGGGCAATATGGTCATTACATCATTTGGAATTTTCAATTTTTTTAAACATAAACCGACCAGGGTACATTTATCTTTTTACCTAATTCTGGCATCAAATTGCTGGAAAAGGTTATATTTGCACATAACCTGAATAGATAGGGTTATATTTGCACTTTCAATTAGCGCAAGGTTATATATGCACTTTCGTCAATTATATAGGGTTATATCTGTACTTTTCTCAAATTATTATAGGGTTATATTGGTATTCAGCCAAGTAGGTAGGGTTATATTGGTAAATATCCCAAAAATTATAATAATATCCTAGTTGAACCCATCGGTGAACTTCTTAAACTCATTTACAATCAAAGGAACTTGCCACAGATTCGTACACCATGGTGTTTATAGAAGGCCGACAGATAGCATGTCTCTAAAATGTCGGGTGGTTAGGTGTCTCAAATGCACCGACGGGGTGAGTGTCTCTAAGGGATCGGGTGAAATGAATGTCTCTAGAAGGATCGTGGGATGGGGTATCTCTAAAAGGCTAGCGAGTTGGAGATCTCTAGATGGATAAAGGGGATGGGAGTCTTTAGGCCAGTCAGCATTGACTGGCTAGCGATTGGCTAGTAATGAGCCAAGGTAGAGAAGGTCGGAGTTGGGCTTGCTAGAGGGGCGGGGTGGTGAGGGTCGCCTAGTGGGTAGCCAATTTTCATTTTGCCAAAATTATTCATCAAAAATTCAAATAACTACCCCCTCCATCCCATATAAACTAGCATATTTGGCTTTTGGAAGTCAACTAAAAAATATTAATTTAAAAATATATGTTAGGACAAATCCAACAGCATATAACATGATAATAGTCTTACATATAGTAGAATTTAATGGTCAAAAGTGGCTCAATTTGACTTTCAAAAGTCAAAATGTACCAATTTATTTGGGGCAAAGGGAGTATACAAAAAAATTATCGAAAAATATATAGAACATTGTTTTTTGAAAAATCACCATAATCAAACAATAGTAGATAATGTGTGTGGTGACCTTCGTTGACAACTTGACCTGAATCTGATCCAGAACTACCTGTGATGTACAAGAAAGAAACAGACCTCGGGAACTCTGGGGGGAGATTCTCCAATGGCCTAGTCAGCAATCTTATAGAGAGTAAAAGTAGGCAAATATTATATTACCAAAAATAGAAGGCATGTCTCTCTATTTATATTATTCCTAAATCCTAATCTCTTAGGTCTGTGACCAGCCTCTTTTTGTCCTCTAGTAAATGGCCCATTATTAGGCCCACCAATATGTATCTTGAGTATTGGGCTCCTGTGTAGGAGATTAGAGCATTAGCCCAATTAGGTTTCAGTTCTATTATACCATTAGAGCCCCCGGGGAAATTTAAGTGATTTTCAGGTGTATTGAGGTTTCTCTCATCGAAGGTTCATTGTTTGTTATCGAGATACATTTTTCAATTGGTATTCTAAGTTAATGGAAATAGTCTTCGAGGTATGGTGTTCGAAGGTTATTTGTGTTGAGCCGAGGCTAGCCTTCGATCCATTATTATCAAAATTCCTAGTTCGGCCTTGCCTGAGGTTCAGCTTTTGGATTTCATTTTAAAACAGTTTTAATCTCTCTGGTATTCTTAGATAATTATGAGGTTAGATGATCCTCGAAAGTATTTCAATCGTTGGGCACCTGGAAGATCACTTGGATTTTTCTAGATATTGTTCTTTGGGATTTTTGAGAAGAAACTCGTGAAACGAGGCATTAAAAGACGGTGTGTGCGAACATCTTTTCAACCAACTTTTTAGCCTTTTACGCCTTTTCATGTCTCCCACCTTTTAGGAAATGGTTGCTCCCCGGGTTTCTCTCTCTTCTATCTAATATATATATATATATATATATATCTCGGAAAAATGATTTCATTCCTTCCTTCTTCTCATTTTCTATCTTGTTTGTAGGTTCTTTTTCTTCGATCATCTCTATCGTGTCACCTTCTTTAGCCCCCCCCCCCTAAGCTCTAGCTTTCTTCTTCCCTTGCTTTTAACAAGTAATTTTTTATGGATTCTAATCCTGTCCAAGTTTTTCCTTCTCTCTCCTCTCATATACATCCTGATAGAAGTAACGAGAGGGTAAGTTTATCGAGTGTGGGGTTTTCGGATGAGGAGTCTCTTCAATCTGTAGAAACTTTGGCTAATTTTGAGTGTACTGGGAAAATTGCACATGAAATCGTATACGAACCCTCGAAGGGAAAATTTAAGTATTCAAACGTCGAATCATCATCGAAGGGTGATGGTTGGGTGGGATATACCTTTCCCGAAGATATTCAAAAACTTATCGATGAGATTCCCTCTTATTAAGTGCATTCATCCTGATGCTGATCAGAGGCCTTTAGATATAAGTGATCGAGATTCCCTACCCTTAGGAAGGGCAATGACCTACAGTAAGCATATTAGGTCTGAACTTTGTTTTCCTTTTCCCCCCATTGTTATCGAACCTAGTGGAAAATTTTTATGTAAGCCTGTCCCAACTCCATCCGAACATGATAGTAATAATAATAGCTTTCTTAGTTCAATGTAGAGAAGTGAACGTAGAGCCCCGTCACGAAGTTTTTTGGGCTATCTATCTCTTGATTAGTTGTCAAGACATAACCGGAACTTTCACTTTGAGTAATAAACCTTCTGGCTGGAAGTTCATAATTCCCCTACTAATAGTTCTGGTTGGCAGAATAAAGCGTTGTCTTTCGATTGCTCATGAGTTTCCCCTCGATGGAATCATGAGGTTGTGTCCGAGACTAGAAAGGGGAAATATTCTATTCCTGAGGGTGTTCGTGATGATATAGAACGTCTTTGTGCACCCAGACCCTTACACACAAGCATTTTCCATCCCGAGACTGTTAAGGGCACAAAACCATTCGTATGGCCAGAGGGGATTTATGAAAGTATCTATGCTTCGGTTATTCGTCAACTGCTTGAGGGGAACTATTATGTAAATGCTAATAAGAGGAAGAGAATGGATTGTAGACCGCCTTGCCCAAGTCCCCTTCGATCCTTTGATCTGAAACGAGGGGTGATCGTTGAAGAAATAGTTTCTTAAGACTCTTCCGAAGGTCTTTGGGCCTCTAATTTTAGAAATTTATTTTCTTCTCTTGCTACTATTCGTAACCTTTCTATTTCTTTTGTGCAGTGAACAGTGCGCAATACTTCATTGACACCCTTGAGCATGAGGGTAACTTCCAGACGAGGGTATCAGCTAGGCAGCCTACCCCATCCTTTACCCAAGAAGGTCTTCAGGAGAGGTCTTCTGTTCAAGAGCCACTACTAAAGAAGCCAAGATTCGAAGATTCGAAGGCATAGGGCCTTCTCACAAGACTGGTGGTGACAAGATTGTGCCAATAACCTCTTTTATGTTGCTGAGAATGGTGGTTTATCCCTGGATTATCTCACGGACTTGGGCACCGAGCCTTCAGTATGCTATTTTTACTGTCTTTTGTTTCACTTGTTGTATTGGGCTTAGCTAATTTCTTCGTTATTCTTTTTAATTCCTTCGTCCTCTTTGGTTTAGGTTGTGATGGTTGTTCGATCGACCTTGCAGTCAACTGGCGTCTTCGCCTCTCAGGTTCTTCCCTTCCTGCAAGGACCAATCGAGGCTGTCGTTGAGGCTGTCCGGCAAGAGTAGCGTGCTAAGCTGTAGAAGAAGATAGAAGATTAGGCGGGAGATTTGAAGAATTCTAAGGATAAAGAGAAACGTCTTTTCAAAAAGTGTTCTACAAACGCTCAACATGCCCTGCAGACGACCTTCACTGACTGGATAATGGGGTCTAGGGATATGAAGGATGCCTTCATTCACCTTTTTGTAATTGCACGTTTACAACTGGGTGGTCAAATGTCTTACCCCCGAGCAAGGAGAAATGCTTAAGGCTCGCATTGATCCTGAAGAAAAGATAAAAGTGGGGTGGGGATAGCTACCCAATCACGGCGGTCTGAAGCTTCGACTGCTTGATGTTATCAAGAATGGGAAGAAATTTTTGTCATCTTTGGACCTTCAGGCATTGGCTATTCCAGGGAGAGCTCTAAGTCTAGTGAGCGAACATCAAAGGATAACCAAGGAGGAGCCGATGCTGACCAAAGTAAAATTAGGCATGACGAGGATGAGCGTAGCGTAAGGCCTGAGGCTAGAAATGTATGAACCTTAATCCCCCATTTCCTCCTAATCTGTTGGGGCATTCCTTGTAATGTTTTAAAAAATTCTTAATCGAAGGAAGCTAGTTTTTTGGGATAATTTGAACCTTTTTGGTGGAATTATTATTATTATTATTATTTATTTAAGTATTTGACTATAATCCTTTATTTTTTATAGAAAGGTCCAATGCACGATGAATTGGAAAAAGCTGACTCGAGAGCTTTCTACGGTTAGGTAGAGCTCTCAAATTCTCAAATTAAGTTGGTGCAGTTGAGCGAGAATCTATCTAAAGCTAATAAGGAGCTGTCATTGTGGCAATATGGCAGCCATCTTTCGATAATAGAACTTCTTAGAAAATCAAAGGGTAAGCCTGGGACTGGTCAATCAGCTGACACCCTTACCATAGTGGACAAAACATGTAGTGCTGATGAGCTTAGTTTCAGGCTACTTTACGAGAGATGGTGGAGGAGTATTTTAGTTTACATAAGTGTCTTACTGATGCTAGGGTGTATCGAAGTTTAAGTCAGTGGGGTGACAATAGGCGCTATCAGGATAAGGTAAAATGTTATAGGCTAAGAAGAATAGCGAGATGGATAAGAAGAATAGCTTCCTTGTCGAAGAGGTTATAGGCTACAGAAGGTCATCATGGGGTAGCAAACAATTTTGCAGCGAACTTGTACGTCAGAAATCCCAGCTCTCGAATCAAGTGTTAGATCATTCTTCTACAATACAACTTTACTCTGAAAGCCTTAAAGCGCATAGGTTATCGTATGGGGTCCTCGATATGGTTCCTATTGGCAATATGTTTCATTTTTTGTACGAGACCGAGATGACTTTTCTTGGACAGGATCTAGATAGGGATCCAGACTATCGTCCAGCCTTTAACGCCAAATGCGAGTGGAAAGAACGTCTCCGAATAGAGAACCATATCCACCCTCAAGGAGCAGGTCCTTCGAGTAGGGGGTCCTTCGTCCGGGATTCCTTTGAAGGGTAAACATTCCCATAGGACTTCAAAGAAAAAAAACAATCAAAGGTAAATACTCGATCAAAGCAAATAGCCCCAAGCATATCCCACCTTCAGGGCACCAAACCTCCTATTAGACCTTCTCATCAAGTGTTATCAGTCGAACCTGTGGAAGAATTTTTTGCTGGCGTTCGTGAGGTCAAAGAAGGGGCACCGATAATTGTCAAACATGATGAGGAGGGAGAACCGTCGCCTTTGGGGAATCTGATACCTCGTCGAAGGTGCCGTGTCAATCCCACCCTAAAGCCTCAGAAAGTGAGATTGATCACCTATTTAAAATTGCCACTAGGGTGAAGCCAGAGAATATTCAGTGGTCTGAATGATTGCGTGTGTTGTATGTTATACTTTAAAGCTTATGTTGTATGTCATACCTTAATAAAATTTTCACTTGCACCAACCATTTGTTCAGATGAAATTTTACTTATAAAATGAGTATACCTTCCTTTACGTTTTGAGTGTGCCTCCGATCACTGGGGAAACGTTTATTTAACACTAAGTTGGGGTTTTATATACTAGCGAGTAAGCGCTCGAGGATTACTTTAATATTTATGGACAACTTTCGGTCTTTTAGTGGCGAGAATCAATTGCTCGAGGGCGGGGATCGAATTCTATCGCTCGAGGGTGAGAATTGAATTCTATCGTACAAGGGCAAGAATTGATTTCCATCACGCGAAGGCGAGAATTGGATTCTATCGTGCAAGGGCGAGAATAAATTTCTATCGCGTGACGGCGAGAATTAGATTCTATTGAGCGAGGGAAAGAATGAATTTCTATCGCTCGAGGGTGAGAATCAGATTCTATTGCGTGAGGGCAAGAATAAATTTCTATCGCTCGAGGGCAAGAATTGATTTCTATCGCGCGAAGGCAATAATTGGTTGGACTTCCCAATAGGGTATCTTTGATCACTTGAGAATAATAATTTTTCACTTTAACTTAGGGAGAAATAAAAAATTCCATTAACTCACCCAGTTGTTGCGCGAAGCATACAAATATGGTAATAGATACATAGAAAAACAAGCAAAACTTTCATGCCTCAAGTCCCTATATTTCTTACAACTGGAGATACTGTCGAAGGTTAACTATGTTCCACCGCTTATGGATGTGGTTGCCATTCATCGAACCCAAGGTATAACTCCCTCCTGGGTGATACTCGAGCAATCTGTAAAGTCCTTCCCAATTGGGGCCCAGCTTCCCTTCTAGTTCCTACTTACTATTCTCATTGTCCCTCATGACGAGGTCACCCACAGCAAACTGCGCTCCTTTCACCCTTCGATCATGATACCGTTTCACTCTTTCCTTGGCTTTGGCTTCACGGATGGATGTTATGGCACATCTTTCTTCTATTAGATCTACATCGAGGCAAGAGATTTTGCCATTGCTGGCATCACTGGCTACCATCATTCTTGGGCTAGGAATGCCAATTTCCACAGGTATCACAGCCTCTGAGCAATACACTAGTCCATATGGTGTATCTCCTATTGTCGAAGACTCCACTGTTCGATAAGACCACAGTACAGTGGGTAGTTCGTTGACCCAGTTGCCTTTTGCTCCCTCCAGCCTTTTCCGTATTCTGTTAACAAGGGTTCAGTTAGTGACTTCAACCTGATCATTCACCTACGAATGGTATACCAATGTGACCCTTAGCTCCTCACACCAGCTATTAAAAGGGTCATTCGTGAATTGGGTTCCATTGTCCGTGATGAACACTTTTGGTATGCCAAAGCGACAAACAATATTCCTCCAACAAAACAAGATGGTAGATTTCCCCTTAATGTTTGCTAGTGGTTCTGCTTCGACCCATTTAGTGAATATTTGACTATCAGATACTTGAATCTCCCTGGTGCTTCTGGGAAGGGCCCCACTAGGTCTATACCCCACTTATCAAATGACCAGGAGCTGAATATGTTGATCATTTCCACTTTAGAGACATGGGTCATAGGTGCATGCTTTTGGCATTGGTGATAGGCTAGGATATATTTGTTGGTATCTTTGAACATGGTTGGCCAATAATACCCTGTGCAAAGCATAGTTCTTGCTACGGATCGTGCTCCTTGATGGATACTACAGATTCCTTCCTGCATTAAGTATTGTGCATTGGTGGGGGTGACACATCGAAGCAATAGTTGCAAAACCCCCCTTCGATACAAGTTTTCCTCCTGTATAACATACTTCGGTGCCTTGAATCGAATTTCCCGTGCTTTGATGGGATCTTATAGAAGTAGCCCATCTTGGAGGTATCGAACAATTGGGGTCATCCATCTATCCCCTTCAAATACGGTCATCACAATTATCTCCTCAAAGCTTTGTTGATAAAGGGTTTCGAATTTTACTTGCTTCTGCGACAATTTACCCAAATCGGATAAAGCTAACTTACTCAAGGCATCGACCTTGTGATTTTTCTCCCTGGGTACCTGAGAAAGAGTATATAATCGAAAGCATTTTAACAAAGGTTTGACTACCTCCAAGTAGCGTTGCAAGCTTACTTCTCGAACTTCGTACTCCTCATTCACCTGATTTACCACAATCTGCAAGTTACTGAATATTTCCACCTATCATACTTTTAGTTCCTTGGCCAATCAAAGTCATGTGATCAAGGCTTCATATTCTACTTCATTTTTTGTAGATTTGAACTTTAAATGCAAGGCGTAAGGATAATCGGTACCATTCAGACTGGTGAGCAACACACCTACTCCGCTTCCACCTGTATGAGAAGATCCATCTACGAACAACTTCCATACTTCATGTTCATCAGTCTTGCAGATATCTTTGATGGGGTCGGTGATCTGCATGATGAAATCCAAGGCTTGGCCTTTGATCGCAGTCCTGAGATGGTAGTGTATATCATGTTATCCCAACTCTACGGCCCACTTCATCATTCTCCCCGAGGCCTCAGGCTTTAGAAGTACTTGCCTGATTGGACAGTTAGTGAGCACAAATATGGGATTACCCTGGAAGAAAGGCCTCAATCTTCGAGTGGCATGAACTAAAGCTAAGATCAGTCTTTCAATAGTGGTGTACCTCATTTTCGGGCCTTGCAGGGCTCTGCTAACAAAATATATAGTGTGTTGTCTTTCCTTCTCCTTCACGAGTATGACACTAATGGCTAGGGCTGAGCCTGAGATGTAAAGGTACAAGACATCCCCCTTTTTCAGTTCATTAACATAGGCAGAATTTTCAGGTGCTCCTTTAAGGCCATGAAGGCTTTCTTACATGCTTCGGTCCATTCAAACTTTTTAGCTTTACGAAGTACATCAAAGAAAGGGAGATGCTTCTCTGCCCCCTTGAATAAGAATCTTCTCAACGCTGCCAAACACCCTATTAATCTTTGAACTTATTTTTACATTGCGAGGGCTCCTCACATTCATCAAGGCTTCAACCTTCTCCAGGTTAACATCAATACCCCTTTCCGAGACCATGAATCCCAGAAACTTACCAGCACCGACTCCTATTACACAGTTCGACGGGTTCAACTTCAAATTTGGTCTTAGTAAAACTTCGAACAGTTCACCCAGGTCTTGAAAAAACTGATCGTAGGTCACACTTTATACCACCATGTCATCGACATAGATTTCAAAACTTTCACCAATCTGCTTTTTGAAAATTTTATCCATCAACCGTTGGTAACTTGCCCCAACATTCTTTAACCCAAATAGCATTTTCTTATAGCAGAGGGTGCCCATATCCGTGATGAATGAAGTCTTCTCTTTGACCTCTTCTGCCATGAGTATATGGTGACAACCTTTGTGCGCATTGAAAAAGGCAAGGATATGGTAACCTGTTATTGCTTCCACAAACTGATCCATCGAGGGAAAAAGGTAATTATCTTTAGGGAAAAAGGTAATTATCTTTTGGGAAACACTTGTTCAAATCCATGAAGTCTATACTCATACTCCACATCTCATCTGGTTTTAGGACCAGGATAGGGTTAGCCAGTCATTGAGGACACAACACTTCTTCGAGAACATCTGTTGTGAGGAGTTTGCCTACCTCAGATTTGATCGCCTCCGCTCTCTTAGGGGCAAACATTAATCGCTTTTGCTTAACAGGCTTTATCAAAAGATCAACGTTCAACATGTACACTGCTAGTTCTGCAGGTACCCCTGTCAAGTCTGAAACATCCTAAAAAAATACATCATAGTAATGATCTAACAGAGCCTTTAGTTCCTATCTTACCATGGGATCATATTCCCTACCGCCACGGATCCCACATCTTGAATGGAAAGTAGCTGTGTGTCGGCCGGTCCAGCTTCACCATGTACTAAAGAAACACTCATTTTTCCTGCCCCATTTACTCCTTCGTAGTTACAACTTCAAGCAGTACTCTGATCCCCACGGATGGACGCTACTCTGTTCTCTATTGGAAAATTCATCATCAAATGGTAAGGCGACTATACTGCACAAGCTTGGCACATCCAAGGTCTCCCTAAGATCACATTGCAGGGAGAGAAAGCATCAATAACTGTAAAGCTACACTGCACTGTGACCCCCCTTATTTCAATCTGTGACCCTCACCGACGGGGTTATCTCCCCGATGAGGTATACCTTTTTCCTGTGTACCCTGATAAGGGCGAAGTGGATTTTTAAAGGTTCGATCTCCCAATCCACAACTGATCAAAACAGGTTACAAACATGATTTCCACGCCATTTCTATCATCAATGAACACCCTTTTTACCAATGCAGTTCCAATCACAGCCGTAATGACCTTAGGATCACTATGGGGGGGTTTGGTTCGGAACTGCATCCGCTTCAGAGAACGTGATCATTTTGTCAGATCAAAGCTCTTTCCCCATTGGTTCTCCTACTGGGATCCTTTGCGACTGTGCTTTCATAACTACATTCGAAGACCTTTCATATACAACTCCACTAATAACATTGACTACCATATGAATGGTAGGATTCCCTTCATTCATGTTCTCCATTGGGGGGTTTCGTTGGTGCTCGTCATGGCGCTCATATCGCTGCCCCTGGGGACCTCGATCTCCTCTATTTTTAGCATTGAAGTTTTTCTTAGGTGGCCACCTATTTCATCTATTATTCTTGTACCTTGGATTCTCATCTCGAAGGGTTGACGAAATGGCTCCTTTAAGAGGCCCTACCTGTCACATAAGTTAATTTTTGCTCGAAGGTGAGCACATTTATTCGGGGGTGTGTCCGTAGTCTTTGTGGTGATCGCAGAACTTGTTGGTTTCCCTCCTTCTTGCGAAGGCTCGTTGATTGTCACTCGTGGGGGGTGGTGGCTAAAAAATTCCTCTATGGATGCTCCATATTTCAGCTGGGGGATTGGCGCATAGGGTTGTACTTCTCCAAATTTGGCCTTTTGATTGGTCTCTTACCCCGAGGGTCATTAGGTTTGGACTGCTTAGCCACTTGGCCCTCCCTTTTCCTTCAAATTGCTTATTCTACCTTCGAATGTTGTTCCACCATTTCTTGGAGATGTTGAAGTGTTTTTGGGATGTTCACCATCAATTTTCTGTACAATTCCAGGTCCTTCATTCCCAACAAATATCCTTGGATAATTTCATTCTCCTTACCCTCGACTACCCCAAGACCGTCATCGACATACCGGTGGCAGAAGGTGGCAGTAGATCCTACTGGCTTCTGCTTTGTTTGGTACAACTCTGTCAAGGACTTGGTGAATTTCTTTTTCTGGAAAAACTGACTCTGAAGAGCCTCACTAAAGTCTTGATATGAATGCAACTAACTCCTAGGCAACTTGTTGAACCACTCCTGGACCTTTCCTCGAAGGTAACTGCCCACCAGCTTACACGTCAGTTTCTCATCGAAGTCTCAAGAATTCATCAAACAAAGGAAAGTTTGGATAAATTCTCATGGATCTGAGTCCCCCGAGTAAGTAGGCGGTCTCTCAGGTGGCTTCATATCCTGGGGCCAATGAACATTCGCCACCACTGGTCCGAACGAGGATCCTGTTGTTTGCCTCATTGGGCCTATCAATCTATCCAATTCCCTGTCTGGGGCCATCTCAGCTCCACCATACTGGTTCCTCTGTTCTGAGGTGGTTTTTGAAGGTCTCTAGGGTAGGGTCTTCGAGGGACCACTAGGTTGATAAAGGGTATGGTCCCTGGGCTTTTCGTAAGGTCTGGGATCCTCATCTTAGGCATGACTCCCCGACCTTGTTGCAAATTGGGGGGTGGAATAACCCGGCACTGGCATGGGGTAGCTTACCTGCATGTATTCTGGGAAGGAAGGTTGTGGTCTTGATTGTGCGGCCTCTCTTGCATACGCCATGTATAGAACCCTGCACACTCGGCTGGCTAGGGGTAGTGATCTAATATAGGCTTCCAGGATTATTGAAGAAGGATGAGTTACTGGAGGTATCATAGTCGTCGAATGATGAGAGGTCTGGGGAACGACTTGATATCCTATTGCTACCAGCATCTATGTAATGTGATCAAAGCTTTGTGGAGAAGCTCGAGCTTCGACGACCACGCAATTTTCCTGGAGTCTTCTT
Organism: Rubia yunnanensis; assembly: GCA_037428765.1. Classification (NCBI taxonomy): domain Eukaryota; kingdom Viridiplantae; phylum Streptophyta; class Magnoliopsida; order Gentianales; family Rubiaceae; genus Rubia; species Rubia yunnanensis. Next base: position 25,422,023 of record CM075062.1, on the reverse strand, counting down.
TCGTAAGCCTCGATCTGTGAGTCATCAGAATCTTCTTTTGTAAGCCTCGATCTCCATTCTGAGATGATTCACAACCTGACCTAAATCTGATCCAGCGTTGCCTGTGATCTACAAGAAAGAAATAAACATCGGGATCACCGGGGGGAGATTCTTTGACGGTCTAGTCAGCAATCTTATCGAGAATAGAACATGTAAGTGCAAATATAACCCTGAAGCCATTATTCCGGCATTGACTAGCCATTTCCAGCTATTGACCAACTGGAAATGACCAAAATTCCCTTCTAACCTAATACAAAATTTTAAAAGACAAAAATTCCCTTTGCCACATCACTATTCTGCCACTACCGCCACTGCTCTACCACCTTCGCCGTCAAGGCACCACCACCCCTCCAACCTGCCCTGGCACCACCAACTATCGGCAACCTTTTGAAACCCATTTTTGGTGGCCCATATTGAAACACGGTGAAAAATTAAGCCCCAAAACCCAAAATCATAATCAACCAACACTGAATCTTCAGTAAGTTCAAGAATTCAAAGCCAAAAATAAGAGATCAAAACTAAAAATAATAGATTTAAATAACAAGTGGCCTCATCACAAAATCAATTTTTGCTCCAAATTCAAATAAACTTACATCAGACCTTGGTAAATCTCCACCGCGGGCATCCAAAATCATTGCTCTCATCCAAATCCAAAATCATTCACACACCTAATTTTCCCAAGCTTAATTTTTGGTGCTCACCCCACGTCCTTGTCAGAGCGAGCCACTACGAGCGGTGGTCAGAGAAGATCTGGGGTGGGGAATTTAAGGTTTGAGGTGGTCGGAAGAAAGAAATGCCTTTTGTTATGATGGTCCACTATGTTCAGAACAAGGCTGGAGCAGTCCACCACTGGAGTCGGCGCCGTCTGGTGGGATCCGGTTGACTGTGCTGCTGTGGAGGACATTGCCACCATTGCTAGAAGGCAGATTCCAACGAAGGTGGTTTATAAAGAGGAAAGGTGATTCTGTTGCTTTTGGGGCTTTTGCTTTTCGGTGATTTTTATCATCGTAAAAGAAAATCATAGCAGCAAAGAAATAAGTAGAACATTACGGCTGATGAAGAAAATATTTACCAAAGATCTAGGGTTTAGGGAATTATAGTAATTTAATATTTAATATTTTTCTTTTTCAGAGGGGTAAAATAGTCTTTTTATCATAATCTGGTCTCAAATTGCTGGAAAAGGTTATATTTGCACATAACCTAAATATCTAGGGTTATATTTGTACTTTCAATTATCGCAGGGTTATATCTGCACTTTCATCAATTATGTAGGGTATATATGCACTTTGCTCTAAAAAAACTAAGTGTGCAATTTGAACTGTGACAATAACCACATCTAAATTTAATATATATTTAATAAAATAATAAATAATAAGTATAAAAGTAAATATGTAAGGAATTGTTAAGTATAAGTAAAATACATTGCGTGAGTTTGCACTTGAAATAGGAAAATAAACAAATATAACCCTAGAGAAAGTGCAAATATAACCCTAAGATAATTTTTAGTGCAAAAGCAACCCTAACTACTTTACATAAGTGCAAATATAACGCTAAAGACTATATTCCGGCGTTTACTTGCCATTTCCAGCCATTGACAAATTGACCATAAGCTTATCTTCTTCTCCACACCACCACTTGCCCCTTGCTAATATCTCTGTCATCACCCAGCCTAATCAACGACACCTCAATCTAGCCCTAGTCTCCACCACCCAGCCCACCACCAGTACCGCCACCCAGCTCCACCCATCCCTAATAGATTCAATCTAACCCCTCCACCACCAAGCCCCGCCTCAGTCGCCATCCCCTAGAACGAAAAGAATAAAAAAAGAAATTGTCGTCGACTGGTTCTGCGAAGAAATCGATGGTGAAGGAATCATCCACTTTCGAATCCCCCAGAAACAGAAGAATCATCCAAAATCTTGGGCCTAACAAAGCTGAAATCTACCGGAGGCAAATCCTTGAACTGGTCATGATTCCCCGCAAAAAATGGCAACCTCGCCGGAAGACCGGAGTTGTTTTCAAAGTATATATTGAGCTTTTACAACCCTTGGAAATACTCTTTATGAAGGAATTAGAATACTACTTGTAATTGTATTTATATTCTATTACATTTTCCTAGCTTGTATAGATATTATGTACCACTATATAATGTATCATGAGATCATGAATACATACACACAATTATTACCCTTATTTTCAACATGGTATCAGAGCCTAAAATCCTGAAACCTTAAAGAAATTTTCCTGCCATTACCGAGCTCCTGCCACCGTGGTCAGCAGCACGTTTACCTTCACGTGCCGCCGTCTCCACAGCCATTATCGCTTGCCATTTCCTCTGCTTGCTGATCGCCGCCACCACCATCTAGTTGTGGTAATCCCAAAGTTTGATTGGTTCATACGTTACTTCCACGCGCCGATCCCAAAGTCTCACGCGTCATCGCCATCAACACCACTCGCCGTCGCATCTTGCCTAACTGATCCGTAGTTGGTTATTGTACTCACTACTGATCTGTACCTGATTTTGCACTATGTCTGCCTCTGAAAATAATCCCAAAAAATAGGCCTGTATTGATGCTGCACCTGAGGTTTCGAAGCTTTGGGATATGAGTGGTTATGATGTGATTGCAACTTTATTGAAGCAGTTGCAGTTGCAATCTGGTCCCACGGCATGTTGTACCTATTGGTTGTCTATCGACTGATCCTTACTCTATTGGCTCTAGCGACGGTCTAGGTTTACAAATTTTACTGAACATGCTGAAAGGTCAAGAAAATTACATTGAATGGTCTGATGCGATGTGCCACGCATTCCTTGCTAAGAACAAGATTGGGTTCATTGATGGATCCATTACTAAACCCTAGGGTGGTTATCCTAATGCTGTCGATTGGTATGGGGTTAATACAACTCTTTTCTTCTGGATCATGCAAACCCTGGATCCGGTGTTGAGAACTTTTACAAGCTTGTTTGCCACAGTTAAGGAACTGTGGGATGACCCAAAGGCACGATTTATTCTAGGCGATGGTATGAAGGTTTTACAAATGCAAGAGAATATTCAGAGTTGCAGGCAGAACGGTCAGCCCATCGACATTTACTTTGGCAAACTAAAGAAGTTGTTTGCATGCTGCCACTTCATACAGCCTCATCTAGTTTGTGACTGTGAAGAGAGCATGGCACTGTGCCATTGCAATATTTCTGTGAGAGTCTTCTGAGAGAGAGGGAGAGAGAAGGATTTGATCTACCAATTCATCTCTGGCCTCGATGAAGGCTTTCATACCTTGCGATCACATATCATGAGCATTGATCTGATACCACCCATCATTAAAGTATATGCCCTTGTTGCCCAGGAGGAGAATCATCGAGCTGTCATCCAAGCTCGTGAGCCTTCTCTAACTCTATGGCATATGTTGCATGATGCCCACCGCCTAAAAGTTCTTCGCTAGTTGTTTTTTCTGCATCTGACCGTAAGAATCTTATTTGTACACATAGTCATCGCAAGGGCCACGATAAGGATTACTACTTCCAAATCATTGGTGTACCAGAATAGTTCAAGGAGTTGAATGAGGAAACAAGTGCCACCAGGAGGATGGTGCCAGCCTCTCAGTCGACCGCTGCCACCGTGAACGGAGGATCTGCCACGACCCTTCCATTCCCACCGCCATTTGCTGACGCTGGCATGTCGCTGCCTAGTCTAGTGGTAGCGGCTTCCTCTGGCCGCGTCCCTACTCGGTCCAATTTTAGCCCTGCTCTATCTGATGACCACTGGAGCACAAACATGCATTTATTTAATTAGTTTAATTCCCTTACTGACAGTGGGTCAAGTAAGTCTATTTTACCATGGATACTTGATTCGGGAGCCTCATATCACATGACTGTTGACAAGGGTTCTCTTACTGATCTTACTACTGCTATTGACACTGTGAATGTTGTTCTTCCTGATGGCTCTACGTCATCTACTACCCAATATGGTTCCATTTTCTTTGGTGTTGTCACTCTAACTCATGTGCTATATATACCTACTTTGCGGTGCAAGTTATTATCATGTTCTAGATTGTTATCTGTCTTAAAATGTCTAGCTTTGTTTACTGAAAACTATTGCATTTTACAGAAAATCAGTACGAGGAAAGTAATTAGTGTGGGTGAATAGAAGGGGGGGTATTTTGGCTTCATCTGCAGGATACTCATGATCATCCTCCTATCCCGCGGTCTCTTCCAATAGTTGCTTCTGTGTCTTCTTCTAATTTATGGCATCAGCGTCATGGACATCCTTCCTCTACGGTATTGTCTTCTGTTTCTTGTATTAATTTTAGCACTAATAAGACTTTTGTTCCTTGCTCTATATGTTATAGAGCAAAACATACTAGATATAGTTTTTCATTGAGTTCTACAAATGCTACTGCACTATTTCAATTAATCCATTGTGATGTTTGGGGTCCTTATAGGACACCATCTTCTAGTGGTGCATTTTATTTTTTTAACTATAGTTGATAATTATTTCCGAGCTGTTTGGGTCTATCTATTAGTGGATAAATCAGAAGTAGCTTCTAGATTTTTGGAATTTTATGCCTTGGTGAAGAACCATTGGGGCTGAACCATACTCCGTGTTTGGACTGATAACGGGACTAAAATTATTCCTTTGAGATCTCATTTTGCTGCATCTGGGATCATCTTTGAGACATATATGGTTGATACACCACAGCAGAATGGTCGAGTTAAGAGAAAGCATCGTCATTTACTCAATGTGAAGTGTGCCATACTGTTTCAAGCCAGTCTTCTAATTGATTTATGGGTAGAATGTGTTCTTACTGCTGTTTATCTGATTAACCAGACACCGACGAAGCATCTCAATGGTCGTACTCCCTTTGAGTTGCTCTATGGGCAACCTCCAAATTACTCATCCTTGAGAGTTTTTGGATGCTTGTGTTTTGCTTCTCATGTTGCCAGATATCATGACAAGTTTGCACCAAGAAGTCGGCGTTGTTTGTTTCTTGGTTATCCTGCAGGAAAGAAAGGCTATTGCCCTTTTGACTTGGAATCCCGCATAATCTTTACCAGTCGAGATGCTAATTTTTTAGAAGACAAGTTCCCATATTTTGCAACTCTGACATCGGCCTCATCAGAAGAACCCGGCGGTGCCACCACCTCACCGCTGGCCTACTCATCACCGGTCCCGGAGTCGCACGGCTTACTGCCACAGGCCTCTAGCGATTCTACAACGCCGATCACAGCAATCACTCATCGTCGGCTGATGACGGATCTTTGATGTCGATCACTCGCCACCAGCCACTGACAATTTTCTGACATCGGTCCTCAAGCGCCGACTGGTCTCTTGTCGTCGGTCGCTGGCTCATCTACACCAACCGTTGCCGGAACTGACCCACCGGCGCACACCGGTCCATCCCTAGCGGACGAGGTTCCATCGCCGGATCCTGCCAAGCTCGGCCAGACATTGCATTGCCAAGGAACCCTCCACCTCACGCGCCTCACGCGCCGCCGACTACGAATTCCCACACGTTTCACACGCCGCCTGCCCAACCTCCTTCTGCGGCATCTCCAACTTTGGATAGTTCCGCCGGCGAGTTTCCACTTATCAGACAGAGTATTCGTGCTCGCCGACCTCCTCCTTATTTGGAAGATTATGATTGTGATGATTATGCATGTGCTCTTACTACTGAAGACCCCCTCCCCCCTTACGTCTATGTTCACTCATGCGCTGTCACTATCCTCAGATATTCTCTATCCTCTTACTGATTATGTAAACTGTGAAAATTTTTCTAGTATGCATTCTAGAATCAAATTCATTTTTTAGTCATGAAATTATTCAAATATAATTAAGGGAATGGGAAATGGTTATCTTGGCGTTGCTCTCGGCCTGCCACTTCACCGGTCAATGCACCGTCGTTCGCAGGTCGCTGGAGAAGAGAAGTGGAAATTTTACCCAGGCGAAGACCCATCTCTTTTCAGCCGAAGGAGACGGGGGCATTAAAATGTGGAAATGAGTAAATATAGTTTAGGGTTTAGGGGCATTGTAGATATTTTAAAATATATATATATAGAAGGGTAAAATAGTGTTTTTATCATAATCCGATCTCAAACTGTCGAAAAAAATTATATTTACTCATAAATTAACTATCTACAATTATATTTACAATTTCAAATATCACTATGAAAAATTTTTAAAATTATTTAGGATTATATACGCCTTTCGTTCCTTGAGATAAGTATTGGTTATTTATTCTGACAATGGAGAAGAGGAAAACGCTGTTGGATGCTAGTTGGCCCTCTCCGAAGGAACCCCTGAAGGTGGGAAGGTCGAAGAAGTTTGGGAGTAAGGAAAATACACAACACATACATCAAAAAACACTTCTTAAACAGATCACCTCCCTCAGTCAACAATGACATCTTACCTAGCAACCTATCACAAGGAATATTGTCATGTTTATCCGCCCCTAAATCCATCTTCCACTTAAGCCTCAGCTCCATATCTCTATTATGCCCCTTACCCGAGTTATTAATCTCTACAACCTCAACATCACTTATAGGTAGACACATGGAATCCTAAACATCATCCCTAGTTATATAATACTTATCACTACCTATTCGATACATGCGACTAATTGGGTTAAAGTTAGATACCAGATACTGTATCACATTTTTGGGAAAAACACCAAAATTTATCTTCAATAATCCTTCAAATCTTATATCAATAACTGACATGATCAGTCCATCAGTCAATAATTTCACAAGCTTTACAATCTTACCAGGGCTACACTTCGTAGAGTAGTCCCTCTTCGAGCTGTAAACAAATAAAAATAGATAAGAACCACTGAAATATGAAACATATCATAAAACTATAAGTCATTAATGCATAACTTGATGGATCATTGACACCCTTCGGATTTTTCAACTTCACAACTCCTCCACTCTCCTCTCTAACCCTCTTCCTCACAACAGATTTCCCTTTACCAACAGAAGTTTTTTTACATACAGCAACAATTTTTCCACCTTCCTCATCTGAATCATCTGACTCTCTACCAGCATCATCAAACTTTTCATCAAAATCATCAGAGTCATCCTCCTCACCAGATCTAACTTCATAATCATCATCCTTCACATCAGGCCTATCTTCATCATCATCTTCATTTTCATCAGAATCATCATACTTCTCCCCACTCACTAATTTATTCTCATCATCATTATCTGAATTCTCCTCATTGTCAGACTTACTACCAATATCATCACCAACTTGTTGTAAAACATCAGCAACATTTTCTGAATCCTTTCCCTAGTCAAATTCTTCACCTTCATCAGAATTGTCTTCACTTTCATCGCCTCCCTCCTTCTCATATTCCTCTTCAGCCTCCCCATCTTCCTCAATATCATTTGTCTACTCACCTTCGCTGTCAGAACTGTTATCAGATTCTGAACCATCAACATCTTCGGACCCCTCATCACTTGTCTCAATTTTATCATCATTACCACCAGTCTGATCATCATGACCATTTTCATCAATGGTAGCATCAAGTGTTTAAGATTGAGAAGGAGCAATACTAAAGATCTCCTCTGCAAACAAAAACATTAAACACACAGTCAAATAATGGGGTAACACAAAAATATAATAAGGATTGAAAATTTAAAACAACAGGGTTAAAACATATAGATTACCAGATAGAAGATCAGTAACTTCAGTATCAGTCAACATATCTTGGTAACGAAGTTTTGACTGGAGAATTTTCAAAGCTAAAGAAACATTTTTGACAGAAACACCTATAAATATATTAAAACAAAAATGTAAAAGAATAATATTACAGCAAAAATAACATCAAATCAAAAGAAGAAAGTATAAAAAGAGGGAGAAAAAACAACCTGGTTTGGGAGATTTCTTAATTTGAATAGAAAATTTTTCAACACCGTTAGCTACATTTTAAAAAATATCATAGCATATTAAAAAGCGGGAGGCAAAAAATAATAAAACATCATATCACATAACTAAGTATTTCAAAATAAATAAATAAAAATTGTTCCCTTTTTGGGCAGATTTTCCAACAAGTAAAGCTGGAACTGGCTAACCACCTTATCTGAATGAAATAAAAAATAAAGATCAAATTACTGAACAAGAATAGGCAAAAAGTAAGACATCAAATATCAAAAAAGAAGTTTTAAAAGGGAAAACTATTTTTATCATTTTTAGCAGATTTTATAGGTTGTACAAAATCTAAACTTACAGCATCACCTGAAACATATAAAACATCAAGCCATAGTAATAAAAGGTAAAAAGTAATTAGTGAAACATAAAAAATCAGAAAAAAATATATTTAAAAGAAGAAATTATTGTACCTTTTGTAGCACATTTTTTTCCAGACAAATCAGAAGTTTGAACTTTGCAACATAGTGCTATTTGGTAAAGAATAATAAATTTAAAAAATAAAAAGTATGAAAAAGAAGTATTGGAAAGAAAAACTAATTTTACCCTTTTACCAGATTTTTTTACCAGGCTCAGAAGATATTTGGCTGACACCCTCGCCTGAAAAATATGAAACATCAAACCGTAGTAGTAAATGGTTAAAAGTACATCAAAAATCAAAAATAAAAAAAATAAATATTGTAAAGGAAAACTATTTTTATCCTTTTTAGCAGATTTTTTCCAAGCTCAGAAGAAGAAACATGACTGATATCCTCACCTGAATAATGTGAAAAATAAAACCATAGTGATAAATTGTATAGAGTAATTAATAAAAAATTCAAAATTAGAAAAAGAAGAATTTAAAAAGGAAAACTATCTTTACCTTTTTTTAGCAGATTTTTTTCCAACTAGAGCAGAAGCTTGACTGATCCCATCACCTAAATACATTTAAAGTAAATCAAATTATAGTGGTAAAACGTAAAGAGTAATAAATCAAAAATCATAAAATGTTGAATTTTAAAGGAAAACTATCTTTTACCATTTTTAGCAGATTTTTTCTAGCCACGGCAGAAGCTAGACTGACACCATCACCTGAATTACATAAAACATCAAACCATATTGGTAAAGGGTAAATATTAATAAATCAAAAATAAAAAATTAGAAAAGAAGTATTAAAAAAAACAATGTTTGCCTTTTTTAGCAAAAACAATTTCAGCCACAGCAGAAGCTAAACTGACACCATCACCTGAATTACATAAAACATCAAACCATAGAGGTAAAAGGTAAAGAGTAATAAATAAAATATTTTTAAAAAATAAGTATTAAAATAAAAAGTATCATTACCCTTTTTAGCATATTTTTTTCTGCCACAGCAGAAGCTAGACTGACATCATCACCTGAATTACATAAAACATCAAACCATAGTAGTAAAAGATAAAGAGTAATAAATAAGAAATAAAAAATTAGAAAAGAAGTATTAGAAAAAAAAACAATGTTTATCTTTTTTAGTAGACTTTTTTCAGACTCAGAATTAGCTTAGCTGACACCCTCACCTGAATTATATCAAACATCAAACCATATTATTAAATGGTAGAGAGTACTTAATAAAACAGAAAATAAAAATGAATCAAAATTATAAATATTACCAATTGCATTGTCAGCTAAAGCAGGGGCAATTTGACTGGAATGAATATTACTAGCGTCATCCTCTAAAAAACATAAAACATCATAAAAGATTTAAAATAGGTATAATCAAATCACATAATAAAACACAATATTAAAATTTGAATAGTACATACGCCATCAAAATCGCTCTCACGCTCAACAAGAACCTTACCCTTACCGCTAATCACTTTGACTCGTTTAACAGTAGCTTGTTTTACACACCTCTTTCTGATATTTTATTTAGGGATGGAAGAATCAGGAACTGGAGATGATGGGATAGACACCTCAATCACTTTCTTCTTTTTCGCATTTCTTGGATTCTGAGCTGAATGACACCAAAACATTAATAAAAATTAAAAACATACAACAGAATTATACAGATAAACATAAACCTCCAGTAAATGTAAGAGTCGTCAGACCACGAATCCTATCAGATTTTCTGACAGGAACACCACAATCTAAAACAAAATAAAACATTATTTATAGCATAAATAACATTACCACCCATACATGTATATAAATATCCACAAAAAGTCTAAAACATCAATCAGAAAGAAAGTTTATAACTAGAATTCAACAAATCAAATTAACAAAACAGATGATCATTAAAGGAATATAAGATATCAATGAAGAACCTAGCGACATCATTTTGGAAAAAAAGAACAAAAAAATATATGAACACACAAAAAACTGTAAAACCAGCACACATAAAACATCATATAGAAATAGTTTATACAAACTAGTAAACACTAGCACCATCATCACACATAAAACCAAACAGTACAAAGAAACATCAGTACAAGAACAGTAAAATCAAATGGAATACTTGTATCATAAAATCATAACTGTAAGCATCAAATAAAAACATATACAATGAAAACATCAACTGAAATACTTAAATCATCACTCTTACTGAAAATTACGATAGAATCACTGTAATTTAAAAATCATACAATAATGACAATAAAAAACACATAAAATAATAACTACATACATAACACAGTTCCAATAGAAACATTAATTACAGCATCTCATAAATAGGAAATGAAGTCAAATGAAAACCGTGAAACATCATATTCAAACATTAAAACATCATGTAAAATCCTGGACGACAAAAAATGACAAATATAGTAATAAATTCAAATATACCCACCAACCAAATAAAAAAGCATCAAACCTTGGGAAGAAGTCTTCCTCTTCTGCTTTACAACCTTCAACGAAATGGAAGGCTGGGAGTATGATTTTGCAATTTTCAACACCGCGTCATCTATACAACTAGAATCAACAAGATCTCCTTCCTTTGACATCTACAAAACGATAAATATGAGAAATAATACAGTTAAAAATGATCGACATCAATGAAAACCTAATAAACAACATGTATGCGAAAACCTTCAGCTTTGCAATTACCTCTTGAAATATGATAACAACCTCCAAATTGAAGAGAGTAATAACTGCAAAAAAATGGGCAGAAAGCTCAGAGTTCACCAACAAAAAAGCTTACTACACAATAAAATTGCTAAAAGCAAAGATTATCGGCCGGAGAAACAAATCTAGGTCGTCGCAGTTACCTGATGAAGAACCAAACCGATTATCAAGCAAAAATGGAAGAAACTCCAAAAATTAGACCAGAACGTCCAATTACACTCACATGAAACACGATATGATGCATATTAAGCAACAAGAATGAATGAAAGTACAGAAATCGCGGTGGGAGTAGCAAACCTAGGTCGCCAGAAAGGGGGAAAAGAGATGAAGAGAACAAATATGTTTTTTTAGAGAAAACAAAAAGGTTTTGGAGAGAGAGAGAGAGAGAAATTGAGAGGTAAAAATGAGGAGAAAAGGAAGAGATAATGTAGTAAATGTATGCTCAGATTTATTTTAATAACAATTCAGTCCCTAAAAAATATGAAAACTATAATTAATACCCCATCCCAAATTAAGTATGTGTGATTTATAATTTAATCAATGGTCTTACTGCGAGACTGTCTCGCACAAGGCTTTGTCTAATTTATATCATTTTATATTTATAAATAAATATTAAAGGCAAAGCCTTGGGAAAGACCGTTTTTCCATAGGCATATGGAAAGACGGGGTTGAATTAGAATTATAGAAAGGTAAAAGGTTTTAGTTGCAATATAAAAATTTTATCATGCAACATGTAGCAGTTACAAGTTTATAACCCGATTAATGCAACATGAACATTTTATCTTAATTTCTTTAAATTTGTAATTTAAACCTTTGTCTTTCCATAACTCATGGGAAGACCGTCTTTCAAGAGACGGACTCAATATTAAAATATATCTTAATTTACTATTTGTTTATAATTAACAAAATATTTTCATGTTTATGAAAATAATATATAGTATATATTTGTAAAGATAAAAAAATAATTTTGTTTAATAATAGAATTACTATCAATTATGAGCCATATATTGACAAAAATGAAATATATATTCATAATTAATCAATAACTATAGTAATAAAATTTGGTTTAATTATTGTTATTTTAAAGAAATAGTAAAAGTATTCTTAGTTTTTTTTTTCACCTGAAAGTATTCTCAGTTAGGAATAGAATGGAAGTAATTGTAATTTTTACCAATTGAATATTATTATAACTACATAAAATATAATTCTAATTTTTGAATTAAATGAAAATGAGTTGTAATTTTATCTACTATATAATACTCCCTCCGGTTTTTTTTCAATGGCACCTACATGAGGGCTCTTGGATAATTGCTACACATAGGAATAGACATAAAGTTGCTAGGTGTTGATTGTTTGGTCTCTAGTCCCACTACTAATCACTGTACATAAACCCACCAAAATGTTTCTTAATGCTTCCCTCCAAAATCAGAAAAGAGTGGGACGATGCACACTTTAATTCAAAATGAAACCACTCACGGCCCAATGACCAAGGAACACAGGAAATGATGTGAGAGGGTGTGGTACAAATTGTCAAAAACCAGTAACAGCTTTCACCCCTTTCTCTTTCACTCTTCATCTTCTCCTCTCTTCATCTTCTCCTCTCTTCATCTGCTGCCATCAGTAACCTGATACCTACTTAGCAGCAATAACGTCATGGCGGAACGGGTTCGATTGACTGATTTCCAACGCTATCAAATTGGGGAGTTCATCCTCCAGAATTTAGATGAAGGCAAGATTGCACCCCATCGTCGGAAGGAGGCTGCTCAACGATGGAATACTTCGGTACGCACCATTAGTCGTCTTGCAAACCTGCACAAAAAACAAGGGCAGCAAGGGTTATGTACAGACTGGAGGAGGAAGGAGAAAGGAAAACAGGGAAGGAATAAAGTTGAGATGAATAAAGAGCTAGCCAAGGCTATCCCCCTCCCATTGCGCACAACACAAAGGGGATATGCAGCAGCAGTTGGGGTTAGCACTTCCACCATGCATCGTTGGATGAAGGAGGGACAAATTCGAAGCCATTCAAATGCAATAAAACCACAACTTTCAGCAACTAATCAGCTACACAGGTTATACTACTCAATATCTCACTTGAAGCATGATACAAATTCAGGAAAAACTTCTTTCATGGATATGCATCACATTATTCATATAGACGAGAAATGGTTTTATATAACTAGAGCTGCGGAGAAGTACTATCTACTCCCGGATGAGGAAGAGCTTCACCGGACTGTTCATAACAAGAAGTACATACAGAAGATAATGTTCCTTTGTGCCGTATGTCGACCTATCATCAACAATGAGGGGGAGGTCTTGTTCGATGGGAAAATTGGGATTTGGCCATTCACACATGAAGAGCCAACAAAGAAGACAAGCAAGAACAGGCCAGCGGGTACTCTAGAAACCAAACCAATTCCATCAATCGACCGGGATGTTAATAAAGCATTCATGTTGACAAAGTTGGTCCCATCAATCAAAAGGAAATGGCCTTTACTAGCTAGCACAAATATAACAATTCGACAAGACAATGCAAGACCTTATATATGTGATGACGATGCTGAATTTAGAATGGCTGCAAGTTTGGACGGGTTCAACATTAAATTAGGTTTTCAGCCGCCGAGAAGCCCGGATCTGAATGTTTTGGATTTGGGGTTCTTCAATTCAATTCAAAGTTTGTAGCACAAGACAAAATCACAGAATTTGGATCAACTCATTTCAGCAACAGAAGCTGCTTTTGAAAAATTACAACCAGAAAAACTCAACAAAGTGTTTCTGACACTCCAATGTGTCATGGTGGAGATAATCAAATGCAAGGGGTCCAACGGTTACAAACTACCACATATGAAGAAAGATGCACTCAAATTACAAGGTATGCTACCAACTGACATAGAGGTTGACACAGATGTAGTTAGGGAGGGTTTACAATGCTTGATGTCGGCCGACAAAGCTACGGGTCTTGAGTACATTATTCAGCAACTTCTGTGAAACCAAAGATGTTTCATGTGCCATGTGGTTTTACTTAGTGGTTGGATAGGGTTGCCTAAGATGCAAACACAATGCTAGGTTTTGATGCTGTGTTTGCAATCCAACCACCGTTGTAACTAGTTAAATTTGCATGGGAAGATTATAAAATATGTGAATTTGTAGTTTCTTTCGAGGACAAAGTGGAGCACCTAAACACAGCAAGATTTCACACAACTCTTACAGCCAGATTTCACACAACTCTTACAGCCAGATTTCACACAACTCGTACAGCCAGATTTCACACAACTCTTACAGCCAGATTTCACACAACTCTTACAGCAAAATTTCACACAACTCTTACAGCAAGATTTCACACAACTCTTTCTGCAAGATTTCAAACAACTCTTACAATAAGATTTGATTTCACACAACTCTGACTGTAAGATTTCACACAACTCTGACAGTCAGATTTCACCACTTGTAAAACACTAAAGGGACACAAATTATCCCTTCAAAACCCAATTAGGAGAACTAGCGCACAGTAAGATTTCACACGGTAATGTTCCTACATTTCAGTTTTCAAGAACGTACCTACACAGGGAACCAATCCTTCCACATCTCCATTAAATCTTTGGGAGGCAATTTTCCAGACTCGTCACTCCAGAATTGGGACAATAACAGTTTGTGAACCCAAGGATGTACCTGACATGGTACCGAAACCAAAAATTTGACAGAGTTACTTACTACGTATTACCCAGTGAATATTATAGCAACAGTCAGTAATTCAAGAAGGATTATTTGTCATGGACCAGTACCAGAAATTCCTCAAACGTACAAATAATGGTGAAAGTTGTTACCTTCGACAAGTCGACGGGCACTCCATTTAGATCGTACACGTACTTCTCAGGTTTGGATGTTTCCGGCTCTGTCCCTGCCGTATTTTCCGGAGTGGCAAAGGTAGCATCATCCACCAGCAAGTCGGAGTCAGTCGCTTCGTCGGATTCGTATGTGTCAGCAACGCCGGGCCATCCATCAGCATCAATGAAATCACGGCAGGTCAACCTAACCCGTCTTTTTGCGAACGAGCTCGACCTCGCGAAGCAAGGGACTGTTGACCAGCGTGTCGACGGCGTGGCTAACTGTGCCACCACCGCAGAGCATTCCGATGTTTCAAACGTCGTCGACCGGAGATGAACACTACCATTGTCGGCAGGAGAATTAGACGGACCGACCTTCGTCGGTAGGTTACTGTCGTCGGTAGGAGACCGTCGTCGGCAGGAGACCTCCGTTGGTAGGATACCGTCGTCGACCTGGGACCTTCGTAGGAAGGAGACCGTCGCCGGATGTAGACCTTCGTCGACCGGGGACCTTCGTCGGTAGGAGACCGTCGCTGGATGTAGACCTTCGTTGGCCGGGGACCTTCGTCGTCAGGAGAGCGTCGTCGGAAGGGGACCTCCATCGGCAGTGGACCTCCATCGGCAGTGGACTTTCCTCGGCAGCGGACCTTCGTCGGCAGGAGACCGTCGTCGGCAGGAGAACTTCGTCGACAGGGAAGCTTGGTCGGTAGGAGACCTTCGTCGGGCCATTCCGTCTCCGCGACGACGGTGTCATCGAGCTGGGACTCAAACTCGATCTGGGCTTCAGATTCGCCGGGAACAGGATGGCTATATTCGGATCCGGAGGATATTAACCTGATCATTCGTTGCTACTGGGATGAAGGGGAACCGGAATTTGTTAAATGGGTATAGGATGCCAAGGGTCAAGGTTTCATCTGGCAAGATGTGAAGGCAGTGGCTGAAAGGAGGATTTTTGTCAATAGACAAACTAGATCTAGGGTTCCAGCTCTCCCTTCCTTTTATATGGTGGCAGCAACAAAGTGTGAAGTGTTCAAATTTGGGCCAACAATTGGGCTCCGTCTGTGGATTAAAATCTCATGTTCCGAAAATGTGGAGGGAAAGGTTAGGCATATTGTTGGGTTAGTTCATTAGATAATTGGGTATAGGTGGTAAATGGGAAGTTAATTATGGTAAATTCTGAAATGCCAAGAGGATAAGATAGTAAACAAAAAAATTTGTCCTTTCCTTTTTGGGCCATTTCTGCAGGGCTGCCAACCAAAAAAACACCACTTTTGGCAAGTGTGCCATTGAAAAAAAAACGGAGGGAGTATCTAATTTTATTATTTTATTAATAAGAATGGGTGAGGTTGTCGAGACGGTATGAGTCAATGGAAGTTCAATTGTATTTTTTTTCACCTAAAATTTTTTTTTGTATACTTTTCAAATTTCTTATTGCAGTGTAAATTGTACACTGAGTGAAAGATATTAGTTTATAATAGTATTTAGTTGTAATGAGCTAGCTATATCTAGCATAGTGATAATTTTTATGTTTTTTTTTTTGAAAAATCAATTATTCTAAGATGGTGGGAAAATGCCTACCGACGATTACAATGAGTGTAATTGACATCCAACCTAACTAGCCTCTAGCAATAACTAGCATATTGCATGGATATCTAAATTACATATCAATCAGACTGATTGTCTGTACTATTATAGATCGGAGATCCAATAAAAACTGTAACATCGCCCTCGGGGATATAACTTGCTTCCCGCAAAAATCATGATCACTTGCCAAAGAGGAGCATATCATGCATCAATATCACTGCGCCAAATAGGGATCGTCTACAATTGTAACACCACTTGATCCAACTACAATCTATGTTGTCCAAACTGTAAACATCTTGAAAAAACACAGATCCGACGAATCCAAATTAATGGATACCCAAAAATAAAATCACAAACAAAATTACAAACACATGATCTGAACAAGCAGATCGAGAAAAATACATCAACGTGAACAACTAAATCGAGTTATCGTCATGAACACAACGATCTAATCGATCAGGTCAAAGAAAAATATTAATATGTGGAGACAAATCTCGCACTTATTGAATAATAAAACATTAATCAAAATAAATTGTTGTTCCCCATCTCCCTTAATGGGTATATGGGAAAAAATTTGAAGAATAAAAGTGCAACAAGAATGAAGAGAGGGGAGTTGCGGCCAACGTAGGGTTTAAGAAGAAGATAATGACAAGAAATTTGAAGAATGACAAGAATATGAGATAATGATTTTTATTAATTGTGCAATTGGTTGTTTTACATAAAATGCAGCTTGAAGTTACGTACATCATCAAAGTGCCATATATTTACAACTTAATAGGTTAGAAATAATTTACAGAATCGTGTAATTTTGACATAAAAAAATAATCATATACCGTATAATATATTTGTCTTGCAAGTTCAACATGGAAGGATGATATGGTAAAGGGAGGCCATGACACTTGGTAACGGTTATCTCCAAATATTTAGTATGCATAGTATTATAGATGGTTAGATTTTGAGAAGTATCCAGACCGATTAGCGGTTAGATCAATGATTAAAAATCTAATTTGAATAACGTTTAAGGTTATATAATAAGACGATATCTCCTGATAGGTGACCTATCGTTAAGTTATGGACAGTTCATTATATTTTTTCACTTATATAATGCATTTGTTAAATTACACGCTAGATTTTAAAAATAAAAAGATAAATATTGTACCTTTCATATTTTTATTTATTTATGTTTTATCACTCAAGTACACATTATTACTTGTTTTAACTTATAAAATACGATATTTAAACTTTTTTATTAAAAAAATTACAGCTTTAAGGTACACTACCATAGAGACCCCCATCTAGCATCGTTTTTAGCATCAATTTTTAAAATCAGTGCCCAAATTGTAATAGCACCAATTTTTTTTTATTTTAACACCAGTTTTTAAAATCAGTGTTAATTTAACATCGATTTTTAAAATTTTAACACCAATTTTTAAAAATTGGTGCCAAAATCGATGTTGGAAAAAAATACCACCGGTCAAAAACTGGCGCTACAAAATTCAAAAATTCAATTTTCCCGCAAAAAAAATTGCTAGAAATTTTAAAAATTCAATCTTCCTGCCAAAAATTTCAAAAAAATTTCCAAAGATTTCAAAAAATGTTGCAAGAAATTTCATGGGTTGGGCGCAGCTACTCTCGGCCTCTCTAAGCTAAAAATCGTTCACTTCTTTTGTTGACTTTAACTAATAACTAAGTTGACTTAAACTAATCAACGATCAACCTTTATTGACTAATCAATGTTCGCCTCTTACTTAACTTAGTATGTATAAATAAGAATATAAATGTTTTACTTGAACTAATCCACGGTCAACTCTTACTTGACTATATATATATAAACATTAATAACTAAGTTAACTTTAACTAATCACGGTCAATCCTTATTTGAATTAGTATATATAAATACGAATAAAAATGTTTGACTTTAACTAATCAATGCTCAGCCTTACTTGACTTTCTATGTACAAATAGTAATAACAAAGTTGACTTTATAAACTATCAATTCTTACTTTATTTAGTAAATATATGAACACTAATAACTAGGTTGACTTTCACTAATTAATGTTCAACCCTTACTCGACTTTCTATATATAAACACTAAGAACTAGATTGACTTTCACTAATCAACGATCAACCCTTACATGACTTTCTATATGTAAAACTAAAAACTAAGATGACTTTTATTAATCAACGATCAACTCTTACTTGACATTCTACGTATAAACACCAATAATTAAGCTTAGTTTAATTAACAATCAGTCAACCCTGCATTAACTTTTTATATGTAAGTGTATCTTAATTTGTCTTAATTGTTCTTTTTCGTACGCATACTGTGGTGGTGATATGTTTTTTTAATTATTTGAACAGCTAAAGTTTGTTCTACTTCCTTTGTTTTAACTTTAGTTAGCATGAATTCCTCTTATTGATTTCTCTATTTATTTTTCTTGCAGAAAAGGCGGGGTTTGGGAATCACGGGTGCTTTGTGGAAGAAGAATCCCATCTACCATGTATGTGTTTCACCAAGGATTTGATCATCCTATTTTCTTGTCTTTGATCTTCATATGATTCTGATGTGATTTTGAATGCTTTGAATTTGAGTTGTACTTTTTCTGTTTAGTTCATTCTCTGGTTAAAAGTAGGCTCAATTTAGGGTATGGAGTAAAAAACAGATTGAGTAGTTCATTTCTGCCAGTTTTTCGATGTAACTGTGGTTCCATGTTTGGTACTGTCAACCTAAATTCTGATCTTACCATTCATGCACATAGAAGAGTTTGTTCTGCTTCCTTGTTTTAATCCACTGTTGAATTTGTGTCAGTTTTCTTCTCTGAAGTTTCATGTAGTTACCAGATTACTATGAATCCCAATAATATATGTAGTTCATTGTGTTTTGTTAGTTGTACTTCTGTTATGTTCTATCTTGTTCTGGTATTCTTAAGTTTTCGATAACTGATAGAATGATTTGCCGTAATAAATTGTATTATTGATATCTGAATATATAGAGAGTACAATAGAGGTATAATAAGGAAAGAACTCTAATCAGAATAAATCATAATCTAATCAGGAGTCTGATTTAGTCTAACACCCCCTCCCCTCAAGCGAAGCGTCGGATGCTCGCCGACGCACAGCTTGGACCTGAAGAACTAGAACAGCGGACGCCTTGGTGAAAATGTCGGCAATCTGAAGAGAAGTCGGAACATGAGCAACGCGCAGCTTTCCGGATGTCACCAACTCACGAACAAAATGGTAGTCGATGTCGATGTGCTTCGCCCGCTTGTGAGCCACTGGATTCTGAGCCAAGAAGATAGCACTACTATTGTCACATAACAACAGTGGAGAACCAGAAAGTGGAACCCGAAGATCACAAAGCAAATGAGTGAGTCAAACCACGTCTGAGGCAGTGTTGGCGAGAGCACGGTATTCATATTCAGTGCTAGAGCGAGAAACAATGGGCTGTTTCTTGGCACTCCAAGAAACCAGATTCCCACCAAGAAAAACCGCATAACCATAAATGGACCGATGAGTCTCCAAACAGCGAGCCCAATCAGCATCAGAGTATCCTAACACATCAGGAGTACTAGCAGAACAAAACCGGAGACCAAAATGAAGAGTGCCACGAACATACCGCAAAATCCGAGTCACAGCAGCAAAATGGTCATCTCTGGGATCCTGAAGATACTGACTCACCGTGTTGACCAAGAATGCCAAATCCGGGCGAGAGATGGTGAGATACTGGAGAGCACCAACAAGAGAACAATAAAGGGTAGGATCCCGAAATGGAGGACTGGTAGAGCTGTGAAGCTGAGAACCAACAACAAATGGAGTAGAAACAGGTGCCGCGTCAGACATACCGGCCCGATTCAAAATATCCCGAGCATACTTTGCTTGGCCAAGCAGTAATCCTGAGGAGGTAGGCGAAACTTCAAGACCAAGAAAGTAATGAAGAGCACCGAGATCCTTGATCGCAAACTCTCTGTGTGTCCGATCAATGAACTGGCGAAGAAGAGTCGAGTCATTGCCTGTAAGAATGATATCGTCCACATACACAAGTAGGTACAGTAACGACGACCCTCTCGAAAGGACAAACAAAGAAGTATCAGCTGAGCTACACCGAAAACCAAGCTGTGTCAGATAACTGCTGAAACGCTGAAACTAAGCCCGGGGAGCCTGCTTAAGACCATAAATGGCCTTTCGCAAACGACAAACATAGTCTGGATGGACAGAATCCTGATAACCAACGGGCTGCTTCATGTAGACTGGAACATCAAGAACACCATTAAGGAGAGCGTTCTTGACATCCAACTGATGAAGTGGCCAGGAACGCATGGTGGCTATGGCAAGAACAGTCCTAACAGTGGAGGCTTTGACCACAGGACTGAAAGTGTAGTCAAAATCAAAACCCGGAATCTGCGAGAAACCTTGCGCCACAAGTCTAGGTTTGTGACGCTCAAGAGTTCTATCTGGTAGATACTTGAGCCTATAGACCCATTTGGAGCCAACAATGTTGACATTCGAAGGTCGAGGCACCAAATCCCAAGTGTGCTGACCACGAAGAGCGGCCATCTCATCATCCATGGCTAAACCCAGGCTGGATCCTAAAGGGCAGAGCGATAATCAGTGGGTTCTGTCTGAGAGAGGAGTGCGGTAGTGAGACCATGAGCAATAATATCTGAATAATCCCAGCGCTGAATGGCACCAGTAGAAGATTGAGTACCCATCCAATGAGTACGAAGCGGGGGCGGTGAAGATGGAGGAGTCGAACCAGCTAATGACACCGAGGAAGATCGAGATGCGCTGACCGGAGAGTGGCCGTCGGAAGTCGCCGGAGAAATAATAGCCGATAAAAGTTGAGACGTGGTGGCCGGTGGCGGAGACGGTGGCTGGTGGCAGAGACGGTGGCTGAGGAGTGATGGCCAGCGGCTGAGGTATGGTGGGTGTTGGCCGAGGAGCCAGGTCCAGGTCAACCGTCCAGATGGAAGATGGTGGTGAAGGAGGGGCAGCTGGAACAGGCACAGACACAGGTGTGGTGGCCCCAATCGATGAAGTAACAATCCATCAAAAAATGATGAAATCTCCAGATCTGAAATCGAACGACTGTCCGTGGAAGATGAGACATAAGCGAAGAAAGTTTCATCAAAACGAACGTGGCGAGAGATATATATGCGCCCAGAAGTCTGGTCGAGACACTGGAAGCCCTTGTGACGAGGGCTATAGCCAATCAAAACACAGGGAATGGATCGGGGTGCAAACTTATCAGTAGCAGTGGCACGCAGACATGGAATTGCACGACAACCAAATGGGTGAATGAGAGTATAGTCAGGCACATGACCAAAAACAACCTCAAAAGGTGATTTTCCACTCAGAACTGAACTAGGCAGACGGTTAATAATGTAAACCGCAGAGGAGAAAGCTTCCACCCAATAACAGTGCGGCACAGAAGAGTGAAAAAGCATGGCAAGACCAGTCTCTGTGATGTGACGATGCTTCCGCTCAGCCCAGCCATTCTGAGCAGGTGTATAGGGTGAGGACATCTGATGATTAATGCAACATGATATGAGATGAGCCTGAAGTCGGTGATAAGTAAACTCGGTGCGACCATCGGTCTGAAAATTTTTAACCCTAGCAGAAAACTGATTCTCAACGAATTTCTGAAACTGGATAAAAGTGTTATAGAAATCCGACTTATGCTGCATCGGAAGAAACCATGTGAATCACAAAAAATATCAATGAAAACAACATAATAAGAGAAACCACCGACAGATAAAACAGGAGTTGGTCCCCACAAATCACAATGTACTCTATCCAATAAACCAGTAGCACATTTGTCACTAGTGGAAAAGGGCAAACGGCTACTCTTGGCCATCTGACAAGTAGAGCAACTGACAGGTGCAGGCATAGCAGAAGTGACAGAAATAAGGCCCCGTCAATTCAATAACTGAACAGTATCATGAGACACATGACCGAGGCGAGAGTACCACTGCTCAAAAGAAGCATGAAGCTTTGTAGAGCGTAGTTTGCCTAAAAAGCTGGAATCACCAGTCTCAAGAAAATAAAGACCTGAACTATGACGGCCTTTACCAATTATCGTTCCTGTATGCTTGTGCTCAATGGAAAATGCATCGGCATCAAGTATAATACGGACAGGTAAATCACGAGTAAGCTTACTGATGGATAATAAGCTTCTAGTAATCTTAGGAACTACCAGAACATCATTAACAGAGAAACCAGAGAAATGACATTGGCCGATGTGAGAAATAGATAATGATTCACCATTTCCAACAAGAATAGAATCAGAACCACGATAAGATTGTACCTTATCAAGATGACTGGTGTGAGCAGTGATGTGAGATGTAGCACCCGAATCAACAATCCACTGATTTGACGAAGGATGACGATTGAGACCATTCACACTGGCCTGAAACAAAGCTTTGTCCGCAATCCAATTAGCGGAACCATCAGCTTGAGAAAAAGGCGCCAAATAAACCATAGCAAAAGCCCAAGAATTGCACAGAAATTGACTGCGTGCTGATTAGAATATGAAAAACTCGTGATAAAGGACCTTAACTCGCGATAAGCAGCATCAACTCGCAATAAACAGCATTAACCCGCGATAAGCAGCATTAACCCGCGATAGCAGCATTAACTCGCGATAAAATGAATGACGCGAGAAATCCAAAAGTTTCGCGAGTTGAATCGCGCATGACTTCACGCGCTGGAATGACGAAACGCGCTGGAATCTCCTTCGCGCGTGACCTTCACGCAGGAGCGTGGATCTCGCCGCCGGAAAAATGGGGATAATCACCACCGAAAACTCGCTGCTGGAAGCATGAAACTCGTCACTGAAGATGGGTTCCGACGCCGTTGGAGAGAAGAGCTTCGCCGATCGCCGTGAATAATGGCTTTGCCGATCGCCGTGAAGAATGGCTTCGCCGCTCGACTCTGGAAGAAGCCTCTGGACGACGACGGCGCCTCTGGACGACGACGGCGCCTCTGGACGACGACGCCTCTGGAAGAACTCCGATGCCGATGAACCAGTTGGTACTCCAGTGGGCAAAAAAAATATGCCGGAATTTGACCGGAAACTTCCGCCGGAATTTGACCGGGAACTTCCGCCGGGATTTGACAGGAAACTTCCGCCGGATAAAAAAAAGGAGGTGCTGAACAGTAAATTAAAATTTAGGGCGTAGGATCAGAACTTGCTCTGATACCATGATAGAATGATTTGCCGTAATAAATTGTATTATTGATATTTGAATATATAGAGAGTACAATAGATGCATAATAAAGAAAGAACTCTAATCAGAATAAATCATAATCTAATCAGGAGTCTGATTTATTCTAACAATAACACCTGTTCCTATTCTGTAAAATCCCAAAGAAGGCATCTGTGGTCCAATCTACGGCTGGTTCTTTTCCCAGCTGTTTTATTCTTGTTGCTTGGAGTTCTTCGATATTACCAACGAAAGCATTCTAATCCATCGTCAAAGCCAGAAATACTGCCCACGGAGGCGAGTCTTTTGCTTCAAATTCCGGGTTCTAATTTCTGAGCTGTGGAAACAGGACTAATGCCATTTAGCGATTTGCAGGACCAATCTTGCAGAATAAATGGTTCTTGTCCTGTGACAGTACTTGTTACTGGGAAGAACAGAACTTTTGAAGAAGGTATAACATAGCATTCATTTTGATAAATGAATAAAAAGAGTGCTGAAATTTAGTTTTACCAATTTTCCTAGTTCTTACTAGTGTGTTCCAACATACCTAGTTTAACCAAGTGTAAAAATAACGTAAAACGTAAAAGACACACAACTTGGTTACGCAGTTCGGTGTAAATCACCTACATCTGCGGGGCCTGGCCCAGTTCAGAATGAATCCACTAATTAGAAAGATAGTACAGAGTACAGCATACAAAATACTTATCTTTAACTAACTATGACGTGTGGACTCTGCTAGCTCCCCTAGCTACCGATCAGCCTTGATCAGACTCCCTCTGACCTCGAACTCCGTCGACGCTGGATCTCCTCATCCCGAGGAATGAAGGTATTTGATTCTGAACTTAGTGCAACAGGACAGTGTTGGAACACAGTGTATAGGCTCTTGCAATTTCGTAAGATCGCAAATCTGGATGCAGACTTTGCTCAATAAGATCGTTAGTTTTGCAGCCATATTTATCCCATATTTATATCCACGAATCAGATCTGAATATCCATGATTATCTCCACAATATTCCTATTCCAAATCTGATTATAGAAGCATATCCAAATCCCATTAATCAAGGGATTTTCCTTATCTCAAACTCTCTCATATATTCGAATGAATCTCCTCCTTATAAGTAGGGATTTTTCCATAAATCAAATATGCTTTTTACGCCCAATATATAGCCAAATATACAGTTACCATAAATTCTAAAACACTTCAATATTTCGGCTTGAATTCCATCGAAATCTTTGGAGTGAATTCTGCAACAGCACCATGTTCCAACATGGTCTGTAGATCAGTTCAAAAACAATTCACACAAAATTGCCAATAAAATAATTAATTGCAAATCCTTGACTTTACAATCTCCCCCTTTGGCATTTTTGTGGACCCATAATATTTTGGACTGCAACCACATACTCAACAACAGTCAACGAGTAGAATACCGATCATAATACCAGAATTCAAATAATGAAAACCGAAATCCCAGAATTCCAGAAAATCCAACAATTAGACAACCAAATCGAAAAACAAAACCAAATATCAAGAATGAAAACCAGAAATCCAAAATCCAAATTTCTCCCCCTGGGCCACACATAGGCCAAAGGAACACCAAAATTAAAATCAGTCTTTTAAAAACTCCCCCTGAATCAACCTTCCAGCTTTGATTTTTCTTCTTCCAACCTTTCTTGTTCTGCTTGTAAGACAGCAATCTGAATTCCTACGGCTCCCAGTCTAGCATTAACAGCCATCAAACGAGTCGTCTTGGCTGCAGTGGTTGATGAGGAAGTTGAGCTCGAAGCCTTCGACGGGAGATCATGCATATGTCTGAGTCCGAATGTCTTCTTGTTCGGCCGCAAGAACTCTGTGTCAACTATCACATCCGTGGCCTTTCCCTTCACCTTGGCACTTTTGGCTAGTGCTGAGATCAGACATGGGTATATCACTGCGTCATTCACCTTAGGGGCTGTGGCCTGTTGAACCAAATGCTGCTGAATTAATAACCCGAGGTTGAGTTCCTGCTGTGTTCCAACACAGTAGAGCAGCTTGGCCATTTCTCTGGTTAATGCCGTGGTGTTACTGGATGGCAACCAGCAATGAACTGCAATTTGATATAATCCGAAAAACTTGGATGTCAAGCATGATGCTTGAGAATATCCTACTGCCGGCCACTTCTCCTTATATCCTCCCGAAATCACAGCCAAAATTTCATCATCAGTCAATTCCAAATCATCCGGGAACACTCCCCCTATGTCCGGTGTCTTTATTCCAAACAGCATATTTATCTTTGTAGCAGACAATTCTATAACCTTCCCCCGAACACAAACTCTTCCGAACCACTGAGAGGAAATATCTAAATTTTCAGGCATGAGATTAGCATATACCTCGAGAACCACCTGTCGATTGAATTGCCTCTGAATTGTGGCTGCCTTCGTCATTCCCATTGCCTTTAGGAAAGTTGTAAACCCACTCTCCTGATAAGCCTTCAAGTCCAAGGGTCTCTCAGCAATAAACTTCTTCTCAGAGAAGAAATCTTCCATCTCTGCTCCTTTCTTGTCAAAATATACCGCAGAAAAGGCCTGAGTGACAGATGGGGGTGGCAGAGCCTTCCTCGGCTTGCTATCCTGTCTCTTCTTGTTTCTTTTTGCTGCACTAGTCTCCATAGCAGGGCCAACCTTTCTTTTCCCTTTTTCCTTTTGGAAAAATTCATTCAGGACCTCGTCACTGGAGTATGTCAGATCTGGTGCACCCTGTGTTGGAACACTGTCAGCTCTTCCAACCTGTTCTTCTTCTGAATCAACACCCTGAACCGGCAGATCTTCATCAGCCACTTCATTCTTCTGAGTCCCTTCATGGTCAGACTGATCAGGACCTTCATCATTCAAATCAACTTGGACTTCATCACCCTGTATACCCCCTAGGTCTGCATCTGAATCTACCTCCATATACACAGAATCTTCCTCCTGTGTTGAAACACTGTCATCATCATCAGACAGTTCAATAAACACGGGTTCCTTCAATTCCTCCATCCTCTTTGCATTCTCTCCATCAAAAAATCCAACCTGTAACTTGTCTCCATACCTAACTGTCTCCATCCCAACAGCCTGTTCCTCATTAATCTCTCTTATCCACGCATAACTATGAGGAGTCATACGACAAAAAAGATGAAATTTGTCTTTCCCTCTACCATGCAGCTGACCATACATCCCTCTCATGTACTTCACAGTTTTATACTCAATATCCCAGACATCAGAAAAATGCCCAGACACAATTTCCTTAACCTTCACATTCAAAACTTCCAATTCTTCATCTATGCTTCTGATTTTACTTAGATCAATATAGAATCTATTTGCTTGCAACCACTCGAAAATATCATCAAAAGATCTGAATTTCATACCATTAATCTTTATCAGAGGAGGATCAGGACCGGATACCTTCCCAAACGGACCTTTGTTCTCAGATTCATGAATTTCTTCATGGACATTGCTGCCAGATTCTACTTTCTCTGTGCTTTCTACACCATTGTCTGGCGCTGGTGCTTCAAAACTGGGAGTGCTTGAGGTTGCCATTCTTTCTTCGGTGGCAGGGGAGAGAGAGAGAACAAAAGAAAAATTTTCGGCAAGGTTTTTGGAAGAGCAAGAGGGTTGTAGAGTTTGAATCAATTTTCAACTCTTCATAAACTTGCCTCTTTTCCCGCGAAGAACCTTTTTAGATTTCCAAAAATTGTCATGATATCCCTTCCTCTTCTTGTCACATCAACGAGTTATTCCTCTTTTAACTTCCAACACTCCTTTCTTAACTACTCCTATTGTGGTAAGTCTTTACTTTCTTCCAAAATTTTGTTTTTCTAATTTTTGAAGTAAATAACAGAAACATAAATTATTTACACGAAAAACTGATCAGGGG
Source organism: Rubia yunnanensis (assembly GCA_037428765.1). NCBI lineage: Eukaryota > Viridiplantae > Streptophyta > Magnoliopsida > Gentianales > Rubiaceae > Rubia > Rubia yunnanensis. The sequence continues at coordinate 25,394,497 of CM075062.1, read as the reverse complement.
TAAAAATTACCTCAGATTTGACAAACACCTAAGTGTTGTCGAAGGCTCTCGAAAGTGGTGGCATCAAGTGGCTTTGTAAATATATCAGCAAACTGCTCGTGTGTTGGAACATAGACCACTTCCACTTCTTTTCTTTCCACCAAATCTCGAATAAAATGATGCCTTATGTCAATATATTTGGTTCTTGAGTGTTGAACTGGATTCTTTGAAATATCAATGGCACTTGTATTGTCACATAAAATCTTCAAAGGTTCTTGATGAATTCCATAATCCTTCAACATTTGTTTCATCCATAGCAGTTGTGCACAACAACTCCCTGCTGCAAGATACTCTGCTTCTGCAGTAGATAGAGAGATCGAGTTCTGTTTCTTGCTATACCAAGACACCAAATTTGTTCCAATAAAGAAACATCCGCCAGTGGTACTTTTTCGATCATCTGCATTACCAGCCCAATCAGAATCACTGTATCCTATCAACTCTGAATCTTGATTCTTTGAATACCAAACACCATATTCTGACGTTCCACTCACATATCTAATAATTCTCTTGACTGCAGTAAGATGAGATTCCTTAGGATCAGCCTGAAATCTAGCACATATTCCAACACTGAAACATATATCAGGTCTGCTTGCAGTGAGATATAATAGACTTCCAATCATTCCTCTATATAATTTCTGATCGACCGAAACTCCCTTTTCATCTTTTACCAGTTTATCAGAAACTCCCATAGGGGTTCGAACTGCACGAGCACTACTAAGTCCGAATTTCTTAATCAAGCTCAAGGCATACTTACTTTGATTGATGAATAGACCATTCCATCCTTGTTTGACTTGTAACCCCAGAAAATAAGTCAATTCTCCAACCATGCTCATTTCGAATTCAGACTGCATCGTGGTGACGAAATCCTGTACCATAGATGGTGAAGTATAGCCAAACACTATGTCATCAACATATATTTGAGCAATTAGAAACTTTGATGCCTTGTCAAGCACAAATAAAGTACGATCTACTCCCCCTCGATGATAACCTTTCTGAAGCAAAAAGTTAGTAAGTCGTTCATACCATGCCCGAGGTGCCTGCTTTAAACCGTATAAGGCCTTCTTGAGACGATATACATGATGCGGATAATGTGGATCTTCAAAGCCTTTAGGTTGTTCCACATAAACTTCCTGGCCACTGGTGCAAAGGTTTCATCAAAATCAACACCTTCCACTTGCGTATATCCTTGAGCAACAAGTCTGGCTTTATTTCTGGTGACTAAGCCATCTGCATCGGACTTGTTCTTGAAGATCCATTTGGTGCCAATGACATTTATGCCTTCGGGGCGAGGAGTGAGATACCACACATCATTCCTGGTGAACTGGTCGAGTTCATCTTGCATTGCAGCAATCCAGTATTCATCAAGTAAGGCTTCTTTATAATTCTTGGGCTCTATAAGAGATACAAAACAGTGTAAACTAGCCAGTCATCGATAATCAACTCGAGGTACTGATCGAGTACTTCTCAAATTTGAGCCAGGTTGAATGTGTGTTGCAACACGGTCATCAGTAGGAGGTAGCAGTGTTGGAACATGGTCCTGTGTTGGAACATGGTCCTATGTTGGAACATGGTCCGCTTCAGCAGAGTGAGGATTCTGGTGCTCATTCGGTTCTGACGGCTTTTCTCTGCCTGGAGTTTGAGACTGTGTTGGAACATGAGTGTTGGCGGATTCTTCCTCTACTGCTTCTGGAGGTTGCTCCTTTCCTGAATCATCCACAATGACATTTATGGATTCCATGAGAGTGTTAGTTCGATGATTGAAGACTCGGTAGGCACGACTGTTGATAGAATACCCTAGAAAAATTCCTGTATCACTCCGATTATCAAATTTTGCCAACGGTTCTCTGTCTCTGAGGATATAGCAAGTGCTTCCGAACACATGAAAATACGAAACATTTGGCTTCCTGCCTTTCCAGATCTCATAGGCTGTCTTATCAGTGAACGGTCGAAGATACACTCGATTGATTGTATAACACGCTGTATTGATCGCCTCTGCCCACCATTTCTTATGAACATCCTTCTCTGCCAACATAACTCGCGCCATCTCCTAGAGAGTTCTATTCTTTCTTTCGACAATACCATTCTGTTGAGGAGTGATAGGAGCCGAAAACTCATGTTGAATCCCCAGTTCATTGCAGAAGGAACTGAATTGTTCATTTTCAAACTCTCTGCCATGATCACTTCGAATTTGGATTATCTTTCCTACAGGACTTCCCTTTTCAGTTTGTAGCTTTACTACAAGGCTACGAAATACCTCAATCGTATCAGATTTCTCTTTCAAGAAGGCTACCCATGTAAACCTGGAGAAGTCATCAACACATACAAAAATATATTTCTTTCCTCCTATGCTAGGTGTGTGCACTGGCCCCATTAAATCCATATGTAATAATTCCAGATTTCTAGAAGTAGTAATAAACTGAACTGAAGAATGAGGAGCACGAGTTTGTTTACCTTGCTGACATGGTCCGCACATGATTTCATCATTCCCAGTCAAGGTCGGCATTCCACGTACAACTTTCATGTTAGCAATTTTCACCAGTGTTTTATAGTTGATGTGTCCGAGTTTCCTGTGCCATAGAATTCCCTCGTACTGCTTTGAAAGCATGCATCGAACTTCTTGTTCCAAAAGGTAACAATTGTCTGAAGATCGTATTCCAGAAAGAACCCTGTTTTCTCCATGCTTCACTACACATTTGTCCTTCTGAAATTCAACTATCATGTTGTCATCGCACAGCTGGCTTATACTTAGCAAGTTTGCTTTTAGATCTTCAACAAATAATACACTTGTGAAGACAGAAAACCCTTCAATCTTTAATTCGCCCTTGCCAATTACTCTGCTTCTTTTTCCATCTCCAAAAGTTACATACCCGCCATCATATGGAGTAAGATTTGTAAGGTATTTTGAACTGCCAGTCATGTGGCGAGAGCAACCACTGTCAAAGTACCATGAGTCACTGGAATATGCTGATAAAGAAGTGTGTGCGACCATACACGTACTGGACCTTTTAATGACCCATATCTTCCTGATTCTTGTATGAGTATCGACTATGTTGGAACACAGTTGTCTTCCTGTCATTTGATCTCTGATCAGCTTTTTACACTGATGTTCAGCATGTCCCTGATACATGCAGTATCCGCAGATTAGAGGCTTTCTTTGAAACGGTTTCCCATACTTCCGTTTTACTTCTCGAATCCTTGCTTTGAGAGTTACTGGTTTTTCAAGCAATTCAACCTCTGGTTCTTTCCTGTATCCAATTCCGTGTCTATCACCAAAGTTCTTTCCCATATCCAGAATGTCATCAAGTTTCGCTTTCCCGGAATTCAATTTTGAGATAGTTGCTTCAGACATCTCAGCCCTCTTGACTGCTGCTATCAATTTCTGACTCAGTTCTTCATTTTGTTTTCCAAGTTCTGTAACCGTGGACCGTAACTCCTTTTCGCTGTCAATCAGCTTCCTTTTTTCTTCAATCAGTTCTTTGTTTTTGTCTGTTACTTGAACCCACATGGCATACATTTGTTCGTATGTGCTATATATCTCTTCATCACTTACAGAAAGATCATCTTCATCACTGCGAGCCTCGTCCAGATTCATATCGGAACTTACACCTTTCCCTTTGTTCAGTGTGTTGGAACACTGACTTTCTGAAGTATCATGGACATTTGCTCCAAAGGCTACATAATTACTGGCTAGTTCTTCCTCATCTTTTTCATTCTCTTCATCATCACTCCAAGAGGTAACATATGATCTTCCTTGTTTCTTTCGGGTGTTAGCACATTCGGCCTGAATATGACCAAATCCTTCACATTCTCTGCATTGAATTCTTCCAGCCTGTTTTGGTTCATTGTACTGATTTCTCCCAAACTACATATTTCCTTGTTCAAACCTCAATCCACGATTGTTGTTCGAATCTTGTTGCTTTTGTCTGTTTCCGCCAAACCTCTCCTGAGATTTCTTATTGACCACCTTTTTTAGCATCTTCGAAAAATTCTTTGTAATAAGTGCCAGTTTTTCAAACTCATCATCGCTGTCAGACTCGTTACTTCCTTTGGCTGAAGAAACTTTAAACGCCAAATCCTTGGAGACCCTTTTTATAGGTTGCTGGAATGTCATCTCATATGTTTGCAGCGACCCCATTAGTTCATCTAAGCTCATGGTGGATACATCTCTTGCCTCCTCTATTGCTGCTACTTTCATTGCAAACCTTTTAGGTAGAGATCGCAAGGTCTTTTTCACCAGCTTGGTTTCTTTGTACATTTTTCCAAGTTGATAAGCCATGTTGGAGATATCTCTAAGCTTTCCATTGAATGTGGCAATGGTGTCGTCCTCCTCCATTTTGAGTTCTTCAAACTTGGTAGCCAACATCTGTAGTTTGGATTCCCTCACTCGACTGGTTCCTTCATGAACCGTTTGTAGGATGTCCCATGCTCTCTTCGCTTGGTGGCATGTAGATATAAGCTTGAACTGGTTTTCATCAACTGCCGTGAATATTGCATTAAGTGCCTTTGAATTTGCTAGAGATTCTCTAAGATCACCTGGAGTCCATTTAGACTTGTCTTTGAGTTTTTGACTTGACTCCCCTTCCACATCCTTAGAGCTGGTAGCATCTTCTGTAGGATGATTCCATTTCTCAACATAAAACCACACCAGTTCGTCCAGGGAATTAATAAACACCTTCATACGAACCTTCCAATAGTTGTAGTTGTTTCCTTCTAACAGTGGTGGTCGAGAGATTGAAGCTCCTTCTCTTGTCGTCATGGTAAAACCGGATCTCACTTTCCTTGAAACAACCAAGGGAACAATAAGTGACTCAGCTTTGATACCAATTGAAATTTAGTTTTACCAATTTTCCTAGTTCTTACTAGTGTGTTCCAACATACCTAGTTTAACCAAGTGTAAAAATAACGTAAAACGTAAAAGACACACAACTTGGTTACGCAGTTCGGTGTAAATCACCTACATCTGCGGGGCCTGGCCCAGTTCAGAATGAATCCACTAATTAGAAAGATAGTACAGAGTACAGCATACAAAATACTTATCTTTAACTAACTATGACGTGTGGACTCTGCTAGCTCCCCTAGCTACCGATCAGCCTTGATCAGACTCCCTCTGACCTCGAACTCCGTCGACGCTGGATCTCCTCCTCCCGAGGAATTAAGGTATTTGATTCTGAACTTAGTGCAACATGACAGTGTTGGAACACAGTGTATAGGCTCTTGCAATTTCGTAAGATCGCAAATCTGGATGCAGACTTTGCTCAATAAGATCGTTAGTTTTGCAGTCGTGTTTGTCCCATATTTATATCCACGAATTAGATCTGAATATCCATGATTATCTCCACAATATTCCTATTCCAAATCTGATTATAGAAGCATATCCAAATCCCATTAATCAAGGGATTTTCCTTATCTCAAACTCTCCCATATATTCGAATGAATCTCCTCCTTATAAGTAGGGATTTTTCCATAAATCAAATATACTTCTTACGCCCAATATATAGCCAAATATACAGTTACCATAAATTCTAAAACACTTCAATATTTCGGCTTGAATTCCATCAAAATCTTTGGCGTGAATTCTGCAGCAGCACCATGTTCCAACATGGTCTGTAGATCAGTTCAAAAACAATTCACACAAAATTGCCAATAAAATAATTAATTGCAAATCCTTGACTTTACAAGTGCGACTTAAGTTTGATTCTTCATCGTGGATAGGTGTGGCCAGAAACATGTTCCCTAATTTCTCTTCCAGCTCCGTTGCTGAAGCCTATGGCGCTTTTGTAAGTTTCTCACACATCTGGCAGTCTTGACCGATTTCATGTTAAACTAGTAATCCATTTTGATTATTTTTCGCTTTATAAAAGTGTATTATTTACGCTGACTGTCTTATTGCTTCCATGCGTAAGAAAACCTGATGAAACTATTGATCTATGCATTTTGCTCCTTCAAATATGGAACTCATAATTTTACAATTTGCATTCCAGCCTCTGCTTTGGGAAATGGCACACATCCGCCTTTTGATTTTACAGGCTCTATTAAGCTAAAGGCAGGACGGAATGATATCGCTATATTGGGCCTAACAGTAGGCTTATCAGTAAGTTGATCAGTTTTTGGTCTACCAAATCAGCTGCTTGAATCAATGTCCGGGTAAGCAACATGCTAATAAGTTTGATTAAAAACATATATGCCTTGGAATTTTTCATGCCTCGGGGTATCTTGTTTAGACGTCCGATTTTCTTTCCAAAATGCGGGAATGTCCTATGATTTTATTCCAGCTGACCTAACCGATGTGAAGATCCTGGGTCTTAAAAATGGAACTCTAGATTTATCCTCTTACAGCTTTTATTCTCCAAGAGGATGTTACTTGACTTGATATCTCTGTGTAAGATAGGAGGATCGCATGATTGGTGCAAGTAAACCAGCCCCCTAGCTGCTCCAAGAGCAATGCGAAGCCTGCTATGCCAATCTAACGAGGAAAATGTCTGAGAAAACAGGATTGCTTGCAAGTTGGTGGTGAACCAATTCTAGGAGGGAGAGATCAGTGTTTAAGATCATGTTTCTCTATTATAGTTTCTCTATTACTTCAATTTTTGCTCATTCGTTAATAGTGTCCAATATATAAAATTTTTCAGAATGAGTTTATGTTGTTAAATTGCTTTCAATGTAAGTGAAATAGTTGTTGAAACTTTTGAATGTATGGATTTTGTTGCTATGAACATGTAAAAAATATGTGGTAAATATTTGAAAAATAAATTAAATGCTGCTGGAATTTTTTGTATATACTATGCACATGTTACCTTACAATATGTATCGTTTGTATTAAAACATGCATTTGTTTTAAAAGCTCTGAATATGAATTATGAAACTTTTCCAGGAAATCATGCATAAGTTAAGTTACGAATCGTGTCTGTTTTGTTAAAACATGCATATGTTGGTCTACAACTAGTATATGTTATATTTTACACAGATAGTGGAGACTAAAATTTGACAATTTAAAATTGTTATATTAACTCTACATTAATTACTTTACAACATGTATTGTCTAAATAAAAACACGCTTATGATTTTAAATTATCAATTCCTTTTATGAATAGTAAAACTTTGTCATGAGGCAGTGCATAAGTTACCTTATGAACCGTCTATGTTTTGTTAAAACATACATATGTTAGCCTACAACTAGTATTCTCTTATAGTATACATAACAGATGTCACATAATTTTGTAGTTTTTCAAAATTTTCACATGTACTGCATTTAATACCTTACAATATATACTCGTCACATTAAAAGATGTGTTTGTTTTAGAAAAGATATGAGTATGTTTCCCTAATTTAAAATAAAAAAGAGGTCACAGAAAGTATTGCTGGCGTGAAAGCAACACGTGTAAAGCATTCTATAATTTGTGTAAAAAATATGCAAATTTTGTCAATTTCAAACATGAGAGGGGCTCTCAACATCTTTAAAAAATGGATGATAAAGTGCCCATGACAGAAATCTTCCATTAGGGAACTTACAACAATATTCCTATCTAAACCAACTTACAGTTTCTAATACAATGAATAATCAATTATTAATCTTTGAAAGGGAGTCATATTTGAATCTTCAAAATTCAGTGTTATCTTCGTCTGAATCCTCCTCGTGTTGGGATATCTTGTGTAGTCCAATATTCAGTGTTATCCAATTCCTTAAAAGTTAAAAACAAAAAAATTATTGATCCAATTCCTGGAAAAGGCATACACACTGGATATTAACATTTGCAACATATAAGCATACATGTACAATTTCTAATTCAAAACGAACAATAATCAACAGTGAAAGTAAAAGTAAAAAAAAAACTAACAAGTACATATTGAATTCTAACAGATGCAATATATAAGTAAATATATGCAGTTCTTAATTCAAAATGAACAACCAACAACCTTTTTAATAAAAAAAAATAGTCATACACAACACAACTAACAAGTACAGACGAGATACTAACAGAAGCAACATATGAATAAACAAATACAACCTGTTATTCAAAACGTACAACTAACAAAAAATAAAAATAAAAGGTTATAGACAGTACAGCTAACAAGTACACACTAATACTAACAGATGCAACATATAAGTAAACAGATGCAGTTCGTAATTCAAAACTAACAATCAACAGCAAATGGAAAAAAGGTCATTCACAATACAACTAATAGATACATATTGGATAATAACAGGTGCAACATATAAGTAAACGAATGCACCTCGTACTCAAGAGGAATAATGAATTGGCAAAAGAAGAAAAAAAATAAGGCAATACAATTCAGTATAACAGCTGAAAGATCAAAATGTCGTATTGGTCGGATAAGTAATAGTAAGCAAACCTTTTAATCTATGCTACACGGATTACTAACAAAACCTTAAATAATAAGGTAAAGTGACTGCTATATGTCGGTCAGGATAAGTGATGACACAACTACAACATAAGCTAGAAAGATGAAAATCACTATCTGAATGAAGAACTTCGGGTTGTCTCTCACGTTTGGAGTTGTTACGGCCTTGCAAGAAGAGGCCATTCTGTGTTTCTATGTCTGTGTTTCTATGATAGATGAAAAAACGTAACATGCAGGTGGAAATGCCTAGAATTTATCATACCGAGCGATTCGGTGGGAGAGTCGGTGGAATGGCATCTTTGAATAAAATCTATCCCGGGTACTGTGAGAACTGCAGTGATTAGATTGTCACCCTGCACAGGCAAAATGTTTAGTTGGTTCATACTAACCAGAAACCCGATTTATATCACAGTTCACAATCAACGGGCAGTGTGTGAAGAATCACTTTCAAAATTAAGAAAGGTAACAGAAATGGTCTTCGTGGAGAATCTCTTTCAAAATGAAGAATCACTAATATGTTCTTCACTTTCAAAATGAAGAATCACTAATATATTCTTCGTGGAGAAATGGTTTGTGGCAGATCGAAGCTCCTTGAGTGTACAGCGCCTCAAATGACCTAAACAAACTTCTGGATCATATTGATCTGCCAAGCAAAATGGCACTAGGAAAGAGTTATTACAAGATACTTAGACAATATTTTCCTAACTTGAACACATCAATATTAATTGAAAGGATAGTTGAAATCAGAAGATAACAAAAAAGACTGCTCTATGCATTCATCACAACGATTTCTGACATGATAGAGCATTAAAATGTAGCGAGTGTGAGGTTGAACTAACCAATGCAGTTCAACGAGTTCGAAGGTACGATGCCGCCGCAGCTGTTCGACAAGCCGTTGGATGCCATCTTCATCAACAACAACCGGTTCCACTTTGAGTTGCCGGAGAATTTTGGCATTTCGCCAGTGTCCGTATTGTTCTGGCCAACAAGAAGTTCCATGGATGCGTTCTCGTGAGCCTCGGCAACATGAGCAATCTCAACGAGGTGATTTTCACCACCAACGGGTTCCGATCGTGCGTGTCGAAGGAGATTGGGCTACTGAAGAACCTGACGGTGCTCGATCTCTGCGACAACCAGCGTTAATTAAATGGGCCCGGCCGTGAAGATTAATCAAATTTATGTTAATTGCAAACAGATCTCTGGCTTATCCACAAGTTTAAATAGTCTCTGTTTTTGCTCTGTTTTGACAGAATGATTTGCCATAATAAATTGTATTATTGATATCTGAATATATAGAGAGTACAATAGAGGTATAATAAGGAAAGAACTCTAATCAGAATAAATCATAATCTAATCAGGAGTCTGATTTAGTCTAACAGCCCCCCCTTAAGCGAAGCGTCGGATGCTCGCCGACGCACAGCTTGGACCTGAAGAACTCGAACAGTGGACGAGAGAGCCCCTTGGTGAAAATGTCTGCAATATGAAGAGAAGTCGGAACATGAGCAACGCGCAGCTTTCCAGATATCACCAACTCACGAACAAAATGGTAGTCGATGTCGATTTGCTTCGCCCATTTGTGCGCCACTGGATTCTGAGCCAAGAAGATAGCACTACTATTGTCACATAACAACAGTGGAGAACCAGAAAGTGGAACCCGAACACGAAGCAAATGAGTGAGCCAAACCACTTCTGAGGCAGTGTTGGCGAGAGCACGGTATTCAGACTCAGTGCTAGAGCGAGAAACAGTGGATTGTTTCTTAGCACTCCAAGAAACCAGATTCCCACCAAGAAAAACTGCATAACCATAAGTGGACCGACGAGTCTCCAGACAGCGAGCCCAATTAGCATCAGAGTATCCTAACACATCAGGAGTACTAGTAGAACAAAATCGGAGACCAAAATGAAGAGTGCCACGAACATACCGCAAAATTCGAGTCACAGCAGCAAAATGGTCATCTCTGGGATCCTGAAGATACTGACTCACCGTGTTGACCGAGAATGCCAAATCCGGGCGAGAGATGGTGAGATACTGGAGAGCACCAACAAGAGAACGATAAAGAGTAGGGTCCCAAAATGGAGGACTGGTAGAGCTGTGAAGCTGAGAACCAGCAACAAATGGAGTAGAAACAGGTGCCACGTCAGACATACCGGCCCGATTCAAAATATCCCAAGCATACTTTGCTTGGCCAATCAGTAATCCTGAGGAGGTAGGCAAAATTTCAAGACCAAGAAAGTAATAAAGAGCACCGAGATCCTTGATCGCAAACTCTCTGTGTGTCCGATCAATGAACTGGCAGAGAAGAGTCGAGTCATTTCCTGTAAGAATGATATCGTCCACATACACAAGTAGGTACAGTAATGATGACCCTCTCGAAAGGACAAACAAAGAAGTATCAGTTGAGCTACACCGAAAACCAAGCTGTGTCAGATAACTGCTGAAATGCTAGAACCAAGCCCGGGGAGCCTGCCTAAGACCATAAATGGCCTTTCGTAAACAACAAACATAGTCTGGATGGACAGAATCCTGATAACCAACGGGCTGCTTCATGTAGATTGGAACATCAAGAACACCATTAAGGAAAGCATTCTTGACATCCAACTGATGAAGTGGCCAGGAACGCATGGTGGCTATGGCGAGAACCGTCCTAACAGTGAAGGCTTTGACTACAGGACTGAAAGTGTGGTCAAAATTAAAACTCGGAATCTGCGAGAAGCCCTGCGCAAGAAGTCTAGTTTTGTGACGCTCAAGAGTGCCAACTGGTAGATACTTGAGCCTATAGACCCATTTGGAGCCAACAATGTTGACATTCGAAGGTCGAGGCACCAAATCCCAAGTGTGCTGACCACGAAGAGCGGCCATCTCATCATCCATGGCTGAAACCCAGGCTGGATCCTGAAGGGCAGAGCGATAATCAATGGGCTCTGTCTGAGAGAGGAGTGCGGCAGTGAGACCATGAGCAATAATATCCGAATAATCCTGGCGCTGAATGGCACCGGTAGAAGACCGAGTGGCCATCCAATGAGTACGAAGCGGGGGCGGCGAAGATGGAGGAGTCGAACCAGCTGATGACACCGATGAAGATCGAGATGCGCTGACCGGAGAGTGGCCGTCGGAAGTCGCCAGAAAAATAATAGCCAAAAGGCTGAGATGTGGTGGTCGGTGGCTGAGACGGTGGCTGAGGAGTGATGGCCAGCGGCTGAGGTATGGTGGGCGTTGGCCGAGGAGCCGGGTCCAGGTCAACCGTCCAGATGGAAGATGGTGGTGAAGGAGAGGCAGCTGGAACAGGCACAGACACAGGTGTGGTGGCCCCAATCGATGAAGTAATAGTTCCATAAAAAAATGATGAAATCTCCAGATCTGAAATTGAATGACTGTCCGTGGAAGATGAGACATAAGGGAAGAAAGTTTCATCAAAACGAATATGGCGAGAGATATATATGCGCCCAGAAGTCTGGTCGAGACACTGGAAGCCCTTGTGACGAGGGCTATAGCCAATCAAAACACAGGGAATGGATCGGGGTGCAAACTTATCAGTAGCAGTGGCACGCAGACATGGAATTGCACGGCAACCAAACGGGTGAAAGAGGGTATAGTCAGGCACATGACTAAAAACAATCTCAATAGGTGATTTTCCACTCAGAACTGAACTAGGCAGACAGTTGATAATGTAAACCGCAGAGGAGAAAGCTTCCACCCAATAACAGTGCGGCACAAAAGAGTGAAAAAGCATAGCAAGACCAGTCTTTGTGATGTGACGATGCTTCCGCTCAGCTCGGCCATTCTGAGCAGGTGTATAGGGCGAGGACATCTAATGATTAATGCCACATGATATGAGATGAGCCTGAAGTCGGTGATTAGTAAACTCGGTGCCACCATCGGTCTGAAAATTTTTAACCCTAGCAGAAAACTGATTCTCAACAAATTTCTGAAACTAAATAAAAGTGTCATAGAAATCCGACTTATGCTGCATCGGAAGAAATCATGTGAATAGCAAAAAATCATCAATGAAAACGGCATAATAAGAGAAACCACCGACAGATAAAACAGGAGCTGGTCCCCACAAATCACAATGTACTTTATCCAATAAACCAGTAGCGCGTTTGTCACTAGTGGAAAAGGGCAAACGGCTACTCTTAGCCATCTGACAAGGAGAGCAACTGACAGGTGCAGGCATAGCAGAAGTGATAGAAATAAGGCCCCGTCGATTCAATGACTGAACAGTATCATGAGACACATGACCGAGGCGAGAGTGTCACTGCTCAAAAGAAGCATGAAGCTTTGTAGAGCGTAGTTCACCTAAAAAGCTGGAATCACCAGTCTCAATAAAATAAAGACCTGAACTATGATGGCCTTTACCAATTATCGTCCCTGTATGCTTATGCTCAATGGAAAATGCATCGACATCAAATATAATACAGACAGGTAAATCACGAGTAAGCTTACTGATGGATAATAAGCTTCTAGTAATCTTAGGAACTACCAGAACATCATTAACAGAGAAATGACATTGGCCGATGTGAGAAATAGATAATGATTCACCATTTCCAACAAGAATAGAATCAGAACCACGATAAGTTTGTACCTTATCAAGATGACTGGTGTGAGCAGTGATGTGAGATGTAGCACTCGAATCAACAATCCACTGGTGTGAGCACTGATTTGACGAAGGATGACGATTGAGACCATTCACACTGGCCTGAAACAAAGCTTTGTCCGCAATCCAATTAGCGGAACCATTTGCCCGAGAAAAAGGCACCAAATAAACCATAGCAAGAATATGGCCAGAAAATATGCGCAAAATGACCGAAAAATGCCAGAAAATGCTATTAAACCGCCAGGCGTGTGACTTCATGCGCAGAAAATGCTATTGAACCGCCAGGCGCGTGACTTCATGCGCAGAAGATGTTATTGGCTCGTCAGGCGCATGACTTTACGCGCGGAAGGGTGTACGCGCGTCTGCACACACGAGCGCGTGGACGCACGCGCTTCTGGAAGAAACTGGCGCGTGGATCTGGCTGTTGCTGGTTCTGTCGAGACTCGATGAGCACGCCGAAGACGAAGCCGAGCACGACGGGCACGACGATGAGCACGGCGACGAGCACGGTGAGACGAGAGGAGGCTGAAATTTGATATCCGGGAACGAAGCCGCTGCCGCCGGAGATGACTTGAAGGTTTGAACGCCGACGACGCCGGATACGAACGCGGGGGATGAGGAGTTTGATTCTTCGGAAAGCAAGAGACACCGGCGAAGAGGATGACGAAATAGGCTGTCGGGAGCCGTCCGAAATTGCCGGAAATTGATCGGAAATTCGCCAAAAACAGTTGCTTTTATCGGCCGGAAAAAGAAATAAAAATAAATTTATGATTTGGGATCAGAACTTGCTCTGATACCATGACAGAATGATTTGCCGTAATAAATTGTATTATTGATATCTGAATATATAGAGAGTACAATAGAGGTATAATAAGGAAAAAACTCTAATCAAAATAAATCATAATCTAATCAGGAGTATGATTTAGTCTAACATGTTTTCTTAAGACTCGTTGGTTCTTCTCACTGGTTTTGGTGATGTGAGAGCATTTAGAGCTGATTTTTTGTCCTTCTTTTTGTAATTTCAAGACATTAGTGGAGGCCTTAGCTTTTGGGACATTGGTAATTTGTTGTGTGAAAGTCTGAAGGAAAAGAGGCATCAGTTGGCATCAGCGATGCTTATTCTTATCTTGAGGCTTTTTGTGTTTTCCTTTTTGTCCTTTTGACATCAATATTCGAGCTAGGTTTAGTAACTTGATAGTACACTGTGTTTTGAACTTTTGATCAGGGAGAGAGAGCATTCCCCTACCTCAAGTAAGACCTTTAATTATCCCAGGCAAGTAAGACCTTCTTGGTTTCTGTTTCCGGGATCTTTTTGCGTAAAATGCCGCATTATGCATCCTGATTTTGGTTCCAATATTGGAGCTTTACTGTTGTATTTCGTGTATGCTGTATCGAATTGCTTGAGAAAAGTTGTTTGTCGGATGATATGATGATGGTGAAGGTTTGTATCTTTATCGAGTGTATGTGCTCGGTAGACTTGAAAATAGCAGGTCCTTAGGTTATCGATGGTGGCATAGTTTGTTTTCTTGCAGAAAAAGATTTCTTTGTGATTTTTGCAACTAGTTTGATTATTGATTGAATTTGAATAGTCTCTGACAATTCCTTGCAAGATTAGTTTTTTATGTCTGATTCATCAGTTTAGCACCTTTTGTTCTGTTTCGAGATGTGGAAAAGTGGATGCATATGTGCTTGGGTTGTTCCCTTGTGTAAAACGTAAAGGCCTTGATGTGTATGTGTTCATTTCACGGGGTTCGGTGCATGTGATAGGATACCGTTGATCCTTGAATGGCTTTGCTATTGCGTAAACAGAAATAGTTCAAATTGTACCATTTGTTTTTCCTTCTCATTCCAGTTTGCAATAGGGTTTATTAATGGCAGGTCCTGATGGATAATCACCTCTTATGTACTCCATTTATTTCAGAATTTCAATGTCCCTTCTGGTTAGCACTTTGCACTTAGTTCCACATTTTTCTCGTAAAACCCTTAAGAGTAGCCTTATTGAATCATCACTTTGGTTTGTTCATACACAGAGGAAGGGGATTTTTTGTAATCCCCATAAAAATTTTTGCACCGGTTTTTTTAAAATCGGTACCAAATAAAGTCGGTGCTAATGGGTCACACAATTTGCGTTTATTTTTTTAAAACTGGTGCTAATGGGGTATATATTAACACCAATTTTTTAAATCGATGCTAAAAAAGTTTTGTGCTAAATTAACACCAATTTTTTGAAAATCGGTGAAACCGTTTCCCCGCCTACTTAGACACCGTTATTCAAACGAAAAAATTGGTGCTAGAACAAGAAAAAATCGGTGCTAAAGGGGGGTTTATGTGATAGTGGTAAAATGTAATGTGGCCTATTTATAAGCTTATAGATAGATCACATTTCCTGAAACTTCCCTGAATTATAATTGTTTATATATTGTTATACTCCCTCCGTTTTTTTTCATTGGCACACTTACTAAAAGTGGTGTTTTCTTTTAATTGGCACTTGCTATTTTGGGCAAGTTTAAGGTTTTTACATCCACTCATTTTACTTTCTCTTCTTTCAATTCAATTTCATCCACTCATTTAGCATCTCCTCAATTCTAACACCAAAAGAGAGGTGCCAATGAAAAAAAAACGGAGGGGTACATTTTTTAAAAAAAATCAAAGTTTTAGGAATTTTGTTTTAATAAATATAAACAACCATCAAATCACCTCCGTTAGCTACATCAATTATAAAAATGACCCCATCGAACGGTTAATCAATATAAAACAAGACTTTACGTCTGATTTTTTGAATAATTAAAAATGAATGTTTTGGAAATATGATGTGGTAGAGGGAGATGGTGACAAATTCAAACCGATATTATTCATATATTTTATTTTATCTTCATATAATATAATAAACCCATCTATTAAAAGACGGTATTCTCATAAATCATGGAAAGACCAGAGTTTAAGTGCAAATTAGAAGAAATAAAGATATATTTCTAGGTTGCATAAATCAGGTTATAAACTTTATAACTACTACATGTTGCGCAATAAAATTTTAATATTGCAACTAAGACATTTTACCTTTTATTATTCTAATTAAACTCTGTCTTTCCATAAACTTATGTAAAGACGATCTTTTCCAAGACTTTGCCCAATATAATATTCTCAACTTCTATAATATCTTGATGTTTTTAAAAATAGAATTTTATAACTTTTTAATATTATTTTTGCAAGAGGAGTACTCCTATTTTAAACATATAATTTGCAAAAATAAAATAAAATAAATAGTGTAGGTTGAATTAGAAAAATAAAAATATATTTAATAAATGGAAATCATTGATCTACTTTTAAAATAAAGGAATAAATCATTAGAAAAATTATCCAAAAATAAAAAGGGGAAATAGAAAATAATTATCAAATAATAAAAATATAAAATTTAATATATATTATTTAGTACTCTCAATTTCACCTGTTATCACATATTGCTTTTATTGTTGATTTATTAATATAAATTTCTCTAATCTCATCAATTATTTAATTATTTTTCTGAAATTTAATGTTACCAAGTGCCAATATAATTATATCTACTTGAGTAAGTGTCAATATAACCCTATGATAATTTTTAGTGCAAATATAACCCTAACTAGTTATTGAAAGTGCCAATATAACCCTCATACCCCATTTCCGGCATTGCTGTCAATTTTCCGGCATTGACTCTATATAAATTGACCAAAATACCCTTTGGGCTAACTATGAAATTAGGTGGACAATTTTACCCTCATAGTTCACCGGACCACCGTCAGACCGCCACTGGAACAGGTAGGGTTATATCAACACATTATAAAATATTATTGGGTTATATCAGCACATTCCTAGTGTTTTTAGAGCTATATCAACACAATTCTAATGTTTGTAGGGTTATATCAGCACATTCTTAAAAACTTATAGGGTTATATTAGCACAAGTGTGTGGTACTCGATTGGCCTTAACGGGCGACCACATCATTATATACACCATTATAACATCATAACAATATCTTATACAACATAAAATTTGACATTATGACACCATCATTAACATTAAACACCATTATCACATATCATAGCCTCATTTCAAAACTTATCAACATTAAAAACCCTAGGCCGAAGAGCACATCAAAATGACAATCACACACAACACCAAAGGTCATCCAATCATCAATCCGGACTAATCATAACATAATAAAAAATATCATTAAACCCCTATATTCTATAGTATGTGCTAATATGACCCTACATTTTTTACTAATGTGCTGATATAACCCTATAAATCTCAGGAATGTACTGATTTAACCCTACCAGTTTTCATAATGTGTTGATATAACCCTACCTAATCTGGCGGCGGTCCAGCATTTCCTATATTTTATTTTATTTTTTAGAAGGGCAAACATGTAATTTTATAAAATTTCGGCTAAAAGTTGCCAGAGAGGGTTATATTGGCACTTTCACTAACTAAATATGGTTATATTGGCAGTTTTGAATATTGTAAGGTTATATTGTCACTTATGTCAACTATGTAGGGTTATAAAAGCACTGTTTTCCAGTAATTTTATATATATCGCAGTGTCTTTTAATTAGTATATATATTCTAGAGTAATTTCAAAGATTTTCTCAATCTTTCAGTTATTACAAGTCTACAATAGTTTTTACAATTGACATGGTATTACGGGGTGGGGTTTATCACCCAACCTCAACGCAACCCCATGCCCGCATGCACGTGAAAATGGTGATGCGGTTCGGTGCCGCTCAACGCATACTTGCGAACCAATCTCCCTTGACTTCATCGCACACGCCTTTGGGTCATCCAGTGTCGATCGCCTAACTACTCACGGCTCGTGATGTTCCCATCTACGCCCGCGACGCACTGTGTACAACGCCCGAGCCGTTTGTGCCCAACGCCCTTGTGCGCAGCGCCCGCTCACCCGCCAGGCCAGCACACTAAGTGTTGGGTCCCGGCCTGAGAAGACATGTCCCAAGATCCTTATCCCAGAAGTCTTCTCTTTTTTCTTGTAATAGCTTAGATAATAGCGTAGCTTAGTTTCCTTACTAAGGTCTAGGCCTACGTGTCATTTTCCCCTTTGACCTTTTTTTGCCTATGTACCTAGCACTTGTGATAACATTTGCACAACATATATGTGGAGTACTGAGCTACCCACATCCGGTTACCATTTTGCAATATATTGAACTTGAGTGTTCGCTCCCTATTTGTCGGGCTTTGTATTGCATTGTTGGCTTGTGTGTGTGAATCCATGCTCCTAATCTAAACTCGTACGTGTATTTTCGCTACATACTTGACCACGTCTCTCTAAAGACCTGGTGTGCTGTGAGCAACCAAGCTAAGTGCGACGCAAATAGGAAATCGGGCGTCAATCGTGACACTCTAGCACGGCTAGGACGTATGGTTAGCTCCCTCAGAGGGCGACCTATGACAGTTGGTATCAGAGCTTAAGCAGTCCTTGAGAGCATAGTGAAAGGTCATCACTATGTCTAAGAACACGGATCGGTTGGAGAACATTGAGAGGGTTCTCTTTGGTAAGGCACGAGGGTCCAGGAGCCTAGCTAACCGAGTGGATCAGACAAAACGGATGTTTCCATTATCAGTAGAGACATTGAAGTGGCCAACACGAAGGTTTCACATCAGGATGAGGAGATCGCTGAGCTGAGGGAAGCTTTGGCATCTTGCGAGTCGTACATTATTGAGTTGAGGGGCATCATCGACAAGCTTGGTGGAGACGTGTGCATTTTCATGCAGGCTATGGCCAACCTGTCCCAAGGTGGGGGCGGTGGCAGTGGTGTTCGTGTTGTGCATAAACGGAAAGTCCCTGAACCTAAGAAATACAGTGGGGCACGTGACGCTAGAGAGCTTGATAACTTCTTGTATGAGTTGGATCAATACTTTAAGGCGACCGAAACAGATTTGAAGTTGAGAAAGTCACTATTTCCACGATGTACCTGGAGGGCTCTACTACGGTGTGGTGGCAATCCCAAGATGCAGAGATAAAGGCAGGACGCCTGGCATTGACACATGGGATGAATTGAAACTCTAGGTGAGGCAACAATTCATGCCCACTAACGTGAAGGAACATGCATTGTTTAGACTAAGAACCTTGGTGCAAACCGGAAATATTATGGGGTACGTGTTGGTTTTCTAAGCTTGTATGCTTGACTTTCCTGACCATCCGGAGAAATACAAACTCATTGACTTCAGACAGGGATTGAAGCCGTGGGCTAGACTTGAGCTAAGGAGAGCTTGTTGCAATGACTATAACTCAGCGATGGTGTTCGTCGAAATTCTGGAGGACTGTAATGGTGGAAGATCGCAAAGGGTTGATAGATAGGTGAATGGTTCTACTGTTTCCAAGGTGGGTAATGGTGCGGGTGCAAGTTCTTACAAGGTAGGGGGTAACTTTAGACCCAGTTCGAGCGTGGAGGTAGCTACAGGCCCAATTTGGGTGTCGGAAAGAATGGGGGAAGCCCCAGTGCAAGTGCGGCCAATTCAGTTGGGTCCAAACCAAGGTGGGATGGGCAAACCAGGTAGGCGTGACTTGTGTGTGGAACGTGCAAAAGGAATCATTCCCTTCTTGGTTGTCCAACTGAGCAGATGATCACTGCTATGTTGCTCAAGGACTCGAGATAAATCAGGGAGGCACTAAGCAAGGTAGTTCAGGAGTAGTCGACTGAGGAGTCTGGACCCGAAGAGGTAGAACCTTGCTCCATTGGGGGATTGAATCTTCGGTGTAATTACATGGTGGGATTAATATAGCCAGGGCGGTTGAATCCATTCACGGAGCCTGTGATCGACTGGGTGGTTGCTGCAGTACGATCAAAGAGAGCCACAAATTGGTCAAGCAAAGCGGGGAAGGCTGCACTGAAGCTTGACGAACCTGAGATTGTCCGTGTGAAACCAGTGCAACAAACGAATAGAGCATTGATGCATAAGGACTTGCGCGTGAATGGAAAACCCATCCAAGCGATGGTCGATACGGGAGTTAGCCATGTGTATGTCTCCAAAAAAGAGGCATTAAGAATGGGGCTCACGTTGGAGAAAGATGTGGGTAGAATGAAGATCGTTAATATTATTGCTCAACTGGTACTAGGTGTTGCAAGGTGATGCTCAGTCCAGGTTGGAACCATGAAAGCCACAGTGGAAGAAATATCGTTAAAATAGATGACTTCGGTTCAGTCCTCGACATGGATTTCCTGAGAGGTGCATGGATTGTCGTATGCCCATATGGCAACTGCCTTTACGTTTTAGGTACCAATTCGCGCATGGTCAGAACGAATGCAAAGAGATCACCTGGGGATAAACTCTCAGCTTTGCAGCTCGTCATGTGTATAAGACAAGATGAGGACCACGATTCAGTGGATCCCGGTGGGGAGAACAGAAATGAAGGGTCAAAAGGGTCTACAGCAGCAATAGGTTTTCCCGATGGATCCGAGGAGCTTTGTGAAGCAATTCTGAAGACTGAGCATGTTGTGGGTTGCTCCCCAGCTTTAAGGGACAAATATTTGTTGAACAAGGAGGATAGGAAGCATTCGTCGGTTGCCAAGAAGATCTGGATTCCAAAGATATATCTACCAACTGGAACGCCCCATCAAACAAGAAGGTTCAAGTCGTTCAAGAAAGCTAAACCTTGTAAACCTCGACGAGGAAATACGAATCATCATTCACATCAGCAACCCCTTGTTGTTCCATAAGGCAAGAGGCAGAAACGTGAACGGATGATGATGTGTACCGGACAGCATCCAGAGTTGGACATTCCTTTGGTCATCGATCAAGGAGTGGGTGTTGTAAAATCAAGCCAGCTCAAACCGAAACTGAAGAGAAGACGAGGACCACGGCTAAACCAGAGTAAACCAGCGCTAGCAATTGAATCAACCCCTTTCTTAAGGCTGAAGTGTACGAGAAAAATGTGGGTAGTGAAGCACCTTGGAGAATTAATGGCTCCGGAGACGTTCACCGAATTGAGTGGGGGGGGGGAATGTTATGGGGTGGGGATTATCACACAACCTCAACGCAACCCTATGCCCGCATGTAAGCCAAAACAGTGATGTGGTCCTGTGCCACTCAACACGTGCCTGCAAACCGGTCTCCCTCGACTACGCCGCACATGCCTTTGGGTCATCCAGTGCTGATCACCTAACCGTTCAGGGCTCGGGATGTCCCCTTCTGCCCCTGCGTGCACTATGCACAATGCTGAAGGCGTCTGTGCCCAACACCAATGCACGCAGTGCCCGGTCGCCCGCCAGGCCATCACCCTAAGTGTTGAGTCACGGCCCGTGAAGACATGTCCCATGCTCCTTGTCCCAGAAGTCTTCTCTTTTTGCTTTTAATAGCTTAGCTAATAGTGTATCTTAGTTTCTTTACTAAGTTCCAGGCCTACGTGTCATTTTCCCCTTTGACCTTCTTTTGCCTATGTATCTGGCACTCGTGTTAGCGTTTGCACAGCATATAGACTGAGCTACCCACATCCGGTCACTATTTTACAATATATTGAATACGAGTGTTCGCTCCCCAGTTGTCAGGTTTTGTATTGCATTGTTGGCTTATGTGTGTGAAGCCATGCTCCTAATCTAAACTCGTGTGTGTATTTTTACTGCATACTCGACCACGTCCCTTTAAAGGCTTGGTGTGCTACGAGCAACCAAACTGAGTGCGACGCACGGGGGAAATTAGGCGGTAGTCGTGACACTCTAGCACGGCTAGGCCGCACGGTTAGCTCCCTCAGAGGGCAGCCCGTGACACACTGTGTGTTTTATTTAACGGTTCACTTTATATTTTTATTTAACGGGAATAATATTTCATATTTCTTATAAATCTTAATTTCATTACTTTTCCAATATTTTATTATATTGCAAAATCATCAAAACTATATGTTTACCTCAAGTATTTTATTTAATGAAAAATTAAAAATAACTGAGTAATAAAACTACAATTAAAAATTACAAAATGTATTTGCATCTTGTTATACAGATCAATTAAATAAATAAAATAATGTTTCATAATTCAAAATTGAAAAAAATACTAACAATCACCATAAAGGAAAACACATATGTTACTTCAAATCTTTTGCCTCGACCATTTGGTATGTGGCAAATAACCGAGGTAAAAATTTTATTTACCTCAGTTATGTCTTGGTTATTATATTTCTATGATAATAGAGGTAAAAAATTTACCATATTGAAGTAAACTTTGATCGATGTGTGTACGTTGTCGGTCATGTAAGTGTGAACATGCATTATGAAGCACTTAGGAATAATAAGCTTTGAAAAATGTGAGATTCATTAAGTGAAAGACACTAACCAAATAATTAGAAATGTCGCTAGGCTATATAGGAGTAATCGATTATAGAAAGTAACTCGGATGAAAGCTCACCCTAAAGGCCTTTTCTCATTTTATTTGGAGAATAACCCCTTATGGCACGACTTAACTTTTTTTTGCTTGGAGCCTGGAGGCATCTTTCCGGTGTGCAGCATCCACAATGAGGATGTAGCCGATGCTACAAGTGATGTCGGTTAGATCAATAACAACTTAAAACAATGATTGACGTTGGATTCATCAGCAACTTAAAAGAGTAACTCAAAAGACCGAGTAGTTTTATTTGAATTCAAAGGAAAACTATTCCTAGATTGTTTAGAGCAGGGAACAATGTTATTAAAATTGAAATGATTGTCTTTCATAAGAGAAACAGATGAAAATATTGAAGTCGAAGGATGACTAAATCGTTGTTGCCAAAGGCTTGCAGAAACAAATGATTTAGAGACGGCGTAGACAACCTGTAACACCCCCAAACCTAACACAATATTGGGTCGGTCTGAGCGTGCTACTAAAAATGCTAGCAATAATGAGCAGATAAATTTTATGCGGAAGCAAACTTGGATAATTCAAATCCTAGCTTACTATTACATTGAAAAGATTAGTACAAGTGTTAACTGAAAGTTTCACTTAACCGTTACAGATTCAAAGTTCACGTTAAGATTTTAACTGTCCACCCAGGATCTTTTCTCAAAAGAAGTAAAAGTACCATTGCACTTTTTTCTCACTGTTCTTCTTCACCTGAAAAGGGTTGTTTAACTAGGGTAAGCTCCTTGCTTAGTGAGGTTCCATCACCAATATTTACCCAGCTGAGTTTTAGTGATCACAGAATATCAAATAACAAATAGCCACATAAGTCCTAGCACACAGTAAAAGGATACCGGTGGTTAATGCCGAGTTGTTGCCAAGTTCCTGTATGGCAACTCTGACTAACATACAAGAAATAACCTTCAAGAAATAACCTTTTCAGTAGTGCCCGAAGGCAATCTGTCAGTCCAGAATTCATTCTCGCCAACCACGCCCAATCAGATGTTCAGTTACGAGCTTGTATCAGATACAGATGGTTATGCTAGCATACCAGAAACTCCACGTGTAGCCGGTCTAATCAGACGATCTAGTCTGTATCGTTCCCCGCTGACTTTGACCAAACTACAATCGCATCGGGGACCCCAAAATCAGAGATAGGTAATCAGGTAGTAGATAATTCAAGTTTGACACGGCAAGATAAAGTACAAGCTGGTCATCCACATAGCATATCAGAGCAGTATATGATTCAAGTTTGACACAGCAAGACAAAGTACAAGCCGGTCATTCACAGATAAATATCTGAGCAGTTCATAAATTCAGTTTCATGATAATTGAGCATAGTATAATAAAACACACGCTTAATTTAACAGTCAATATATACTATCATTTTTAGTTTAACAAGTGTATCCCTCTCTAATGGGGTTCGAGTACTCATGGTTTGAGTAAAGGGTAGAGAGATTCGAGTATAAGGTTTGGCACAGGGTTTCAAGTAGATGGGTTCGAGTACAGAGTTTGAGTATATGGTTCGAGTACAAGGGTTTGAGTAGTTGGGTTCGAGTACAGGGGGTTCGAGTAAAGAACTCGAGTGGAGAAGGTTCTAGTGGTACGGGTATCAGGTTGCACTGGTTCGAGTGTTCAGTGGTACTAGTTCGAGTGGTGAGGTGCGAGGGGTGAGGTTCAATTGGTTAGGCTCGAGAGGTAAGGGTTCAGTTGGTGAGGTTAGAGAGGTACTGGTTCAGTTTGTGAGGTTCTAGAGGTACGGCTAAGTTGATGAGTTCAAGAGGTAAGGTTCAGTTGAAGAGATTCGAGAGGTAAAGGTTTCAGTAGTACTAGTTCGAGACCTAGGGTCCGAGAGGTACAGTTCGAGGGGTAAAGGTTTCAGTAGTACCAGTTCGAGAGGTAAAGGTTTCAGTGGTACTAGTTCGAGAGGTAAGGTTCGAGTGGTATTCTCTAGTTGGAGGGGTGAAGGTTTCGGTGAAGGTTCGAGAGGTATTCTCTGGTTCAAGAGGTGAAGGTTTCAGTGAAGGGTTCGAGAGGTGAAGTTTTCAGTAGGGGTTCGAGAGGTGAAGTTTTCAGTAGGGGTTCGAGAGGTGAAGTTTTTAGTAGGGGTTTGAGAGGTGAAGTTTTCAGTAGGGGTTCGAGAGGTGAAGTTTTTAGTTGGGGTTCGAGAAGTAAAATTTTCAGTGTGGGTTTGAGAGATGAAGTTTTCAGTAGGGGTTCGAGAGGTGAAGTTTTCAGTAGGGGTTCGACAGGTGAAGCTTTCAGTAGGGGTTCGACAGATGAAGTTTTCAGTAGGGATTCGACAGGTGAAGTTTTCAGTAGGGGTTCGAGAGGTCAAAATTTTCAGTGTGGGTTCGAGAGATGAAGTTTTCAGTAGGGGTTCGAGAGGTGAAGTTTTTAGTAGGGTTCCGAGAGGTGAAGGGTTCAAGAGGTGGGGATTCGAGAGGTAAAGCTCTCTGGTGGCATCATATACATATATATATGTATGCATAAATATATATATATATATATACACTCATTTTAATTTTGTTCTTTCTAAGGCGATGAAAACACTCACCTTAGTTAGACTTGGCTTGGGTAACCTCCATTTTCTACGTTACCACCACTCAACCGTTGTTCTTTGGTAAGAAATATTTTAAGGCTGTAACTTTTTAGAAAGCAGTAACCGGTATTTAGACTAGATGAGAACATAGGGTTCTGACACCTAAACCTATAATTTTATCCATTTAACCCTCATTTGGATAAGTTCCTATGTCCACTTGCCGAATTCACTTTTGGATAAATTTTCACGTCTGTTTGCCTGACTCTCTCTTTCCGGTATTTTTTATTTATTTTTTAAAATTTTGGGGAAATTAGATGAGAGATTTAAATAATTGATTAAAATCTAACTATTACATGCACCCTAACTCCATCACGGTCGGGGTTTTCACACCACCGGCGCATGATTGAGAAATAAAATCTTTGAACGTGCGAAACCAATAAACCCCACCCAGCTATTCACCCATGCTAATTACTAGCCATGAGTTGATTCCAGTAATGTGCATTTGTTTTCATTAAGCACAGCTGGACAATTAAAGGTAGCATGTAATTTAGTACAAGATAATAAATTACAACGTAATTTAAGGATGAGTAAAACATGTAGCAGAACAATATTCCCAAGACACAAAGTGCCTTGGCGTACAACAGTGGATATGGTTCTAGCATGCATAATAACATTAACGAATTCAACAGGGATAATATCATGTAGAAGATCATTGTCATCAGTCATATGATAAGAAGCTCTAGAATAAAAAATTCAAGGTAAAGAAGACCTGTCTATGTTATTATCAGGCAGATTTTGTAACTTGGAAATCAAATATAAAACTGAATTCCAATGCGCATCAGACACTATGGGCCTCACCATCGATCAATCCAGGGTGATCAACGAGGGGGGCGCTAGAGTAGCGGCGACGATGACACCTCACAGGGGACGGATGGTGGCGGCGGTCCGGATGTCGGGCTAATGTTGTTGCTCTTTCCCTGATCCACGACATTCTGTGTACCAATCCAGAAAATCATGTATCTTAAAACAAGTTGTATTGTCATGTTCTCTGCGTCCAAAATGAGGGGAAAATAGATTCTTATAATCGACTTGATTTTGGGAGGTATTGACACATGAGGGACCGCATCATGTTGGAGCAACAAATGTCATTTAGTCGATTTGAGAATCACATGATCGTACAATGTTCTTGTGTTGCTCCTCCTAATCTGCAAGGGAGACGTGAGTCAAAGGCGGTAATGGTTCTTGATATATTATGTTTGAATGGAGAATGTTGTAGCCGTTATCCAATGTACTGAGAAATTGATGGATGATTTCATTCCCTCGATCAGTAACAGAATTAGCAGCCCACTGGCAGCGCTGGGAGGAACAAGTCTTGCAAGCACAAGGACAGGGTGATAAATGAGTGCTTAACTCATCCCACAATTTTTTTTCATCTCCCATAATAAGTAGCAATCTTCTTTCCGTTCTGGAGATAGTTTGCAAGATCTGAACGAATCTGCATAAGTCTCAGACCATCCCCAATCGAAAAACAATGAGCAAGATCATCCCAAATCTCCTTAGCAATATCATGGTAATGGATAACCAAAGGGATGGCTCAATGGTCTGGAGTATCCATCCAACAAGAGTTTTGTTTTTTTTAAATGGCTTTGTAATCTTGAGAATCATCATTTGGGCAAGTAATGGATCCATCTAAAAGCCCCGCCTTTTGCCTTCCACAAAAAGTGTTACGAATATATGGAGCTCATTCACGGTAATTTTCACCTTTCAGAATCACTGGAGAAATTGTTAGTGTAGTATGATCTGAAGCATGAAGGAAAAACGTAGAGGTGTGCAACATCGAGCAGGTGTTGGACGCGACGATAGCTTTGGCGTAGAATAGGTTAGCGTAGCCTCGACCCTGGCTTAAGTGACAACGACATCATTAGCTGCAGAGGCAACTTTTTCCCGTGTGGCCGCGAGATGGTTGGTGGAGACAGACGTGTCTTTAATATCGTGACCGGATTTTTCGTTGGTCATGCTAGTTGTTTCATTGTTGGCCACTGGTCGACAAAAGTGGAAGCGAAAGTGATTTTTATGATTTTTAGAATTTTTATGGGTTTTAGGACTTTAGTTTTGGTACCATGTAAGATATAATCGATTGAGTTTATTCATCATAAAAGTCCCCTATATATAAGGCACTGTACAAGAGACCAAATGTCGAAAGGAAAAGGATTCTAATCTAATTGTATTACCATAAGAGTTATAATCTAATACTAAGGCTCTATCTAGTTGGGTTTCATTTCAGCACCAATAAACTGAACTCGGCATTAATAAACTAAATTTAGCACCAAAATAAATTAAATTCGACATCAATAAACTAAATTCAGTACCAATAAATTAAATTCAGCACCAATAAACTAAATTCAGCACCGATAAACTCAACACTGAAAAAAATTAAAATTAATAAACAAATATTCATTTGGGTTCTTAGCTATCATTGGTTGAATAATAATCCGTAGTTAAAATTTATAATGATTACAATATCATTTTGGGAATGAAATACAAACATTAGTCACCAATTCTATCAATCACTCTCATTGATAGAATTATTTTTCTCATCGTCACCTGCACTTCATCATTTCTTCCTGTGAAGCTCCAAATTTGTAGGGCTTAAATTATTATTTTTATAATATTTGACAATTAATATTATTGACATAACATTTTAAAATATACTCTCTTCCTCTCATAGAAATTGGTACAATTACTTTTGGATCGATATTTTATGCAAGATAAGGTGGAAGTGTTGTTGGGAAATAAATGGAGGATATTTTTGTAATAAAAGAGTTGACTAGTAGAATTAATCAACATCTTGAGGGATAATATAGTAAATGTATAAGCTTATTTTTTTTGCCACTTTAGGTAAAATTGAACTGTGCCAATTTCGGTGGTATGGACGAATATAGAAATTGGCATGGGACGGAGGGAGTATATTATTAGTATTATATTAGAGCCAATTTGAGTAATTAAGAGGTTGAATTTCAATTTGACCCTCTGAAAGTAAAGCTCACTTTGACAG
This sequence comes from Rubia yunnanensis, assembly GCA_037428765.1. NCBI lineage: Eukaryota > Viridiplantae > Streptophyta > Magnoliopsida > Gentianales > Rubiaceae > Rubia > Rubia yunnanensis. The sequence goes on along the minus strand of CM075062.1, from coordinate 25,366,548 downwards.
TGCATGTCGCTCTAATTTTCATTCACGTCACTACTATCTTCAATTCGCCCCTCTCAAAACAGAAGCTAACTTTGTCAATTTCGCTCTAATTTTCATCCATGTCACTACGACTTCCTTGTTTGACCCTTAGACTGGAGTGTTAAAGGTTGCATTGGAGATGATGTAAACCCAACTGTTAGTCATATTCGTTTATGTTTATCTATTTTAACTTTATTCTTTCTACTTTTAATTCATATCCAATATTAGAATTACTAAATATTGAACTCAATTTTTTCTTGAAACATCATAGTTTCCACTTGCGTGATGAGTGAGTTTTTTTTTATTTGACTTCTTTTAGTACAAATTCATTTAGTTTGATTTAGTCACGTTCAGTTTGGTCAAACATACTTTATTTTAGTTGCATCTGGTTCGAGTATATTCCATCTAATTCAAATTAATGAGTTTCGTTCAATTTCATGCCTCTCCTGCCTATTTTTTTTATTAAAAAAAATTAAAAACGAAAACTACTAATAAATTGGATTCACCATCCATTAAACTCAATTCAGCAACACTATATAAGATCGTTGGACATAACCTAAATCTAAAAAAAACATTACATAATATAATATCTATTCAGAATATTCACAAAATATCCTTAATACATATGTTCAGAATTTATTGCAACATTACTCTTGCTGCGTACTACATCTTTGATGGTTATTTGACTATATTCTATTTGAAAGTCATTGGTGGGAAATTCTGGAGTGCATTGAGAATCATTGTATGGAAAAAGATGAAACCACTATGTTTTTTGTTTCTTAATTGTTGTTTTTTTTTTTTTTTTTGAATTCAAACCATCATAAGATGGGGGGACTTTATTTGGCTCCCCAAACCTCCAAATTGGGCTTAAAACCCGTAGAATTTATCAGACAGTTAGATACATGAGAGAATTGGACAAAAGATAGACAATTTCATCGGCATAGGTATATGCCATAAACAAAAGAAGAAGCCTATACAAAAGCGAAAGGAAAGTGGAGAGTGGCTCTCCCTTCATGTGTTCGAACCGGGAACAGGAGGAGCTCTTCTGTTTGTGTAAGACTCCACACCCCAAGTGTCGACTTACACTCCAGCCTAGCCTAGACAAAACCTGTGTTATGCCCTGATTCTTCTCCAAGAGTGGAGATTATCCATCAAAAGCTTCTCTCTCAGTTGTGGAAAATGTCTGAGATCAGTGAGATACCGTGATTCCCTCCTTTGCTGTCCGTACTTTGCTAAAAAATCAGCAGGGCCATTAATTTCTCTGTAGATGTGGGAAGCTCGGATGTTGTTCTGCTTCATCAGGTCTGCAACTTGTCTGGCCAATTGAAGACAGATCCACGGAGGCTCCAAGTTGCCATTAATGATGTTCACTGCCGGTTGACTGTCCATCTCCAGTGAGATATTGTAATAGCCGTGTTCCATTGCTAATTGGATGCCTTGAAGGGCTGCTTGGAGCTCCACCTGCAAAGGAGAAACCCCGTGTATTAGATTGTAAAATGCCAGCCTGAATCTTCCCCCAGTGTCTCTTATTAGACCCCCAACAGACGAGGAGTTTTGTTTAAAAGATGCATCAACATTCAGCTTGAATCCGACATCAGGGGGTTCCCATTTGATGGGGATAAGTCTTGTTAGTGGGGGTGGATTCAGGACAGAGATTAGTCCTCTTTGGATCCATTTGCAATCAGAGGGATTGCCAGAAGCATGTGTCCTTACTATGGAGATTAGTCTACTGTTTGCCTTTACTTGATTCCAGGTTTGTAAAGGGGTTTTTTTAACACCCTGGTAAAGTATCTGGCCCCTAGCTTTCCACAATTCCCATAAAATTAGACATGGTAGAGAGCAGCACAGGAAAACATGGAGTTTTGGCAGATGTGATATACTCCAGTATGATGTTAATCTGTCCCATAAATTAACAAAGTGAATCTGTGGTAGGTCTAGGATAGCATGCATTTGTTTCCATATTAGAGAGACATAAGGGCATGTGTTAAAAAAATGCTGCAATGTATCCTCATGCTGACAGAAAGGACATTTTGATACATTAGTAATCCCAAAATCTTTAAGCATATCATCCATTGGCATCAAATTATTAAGGATTCTCCAAGTAAGGAAGGTAATCTTCACAGGTAAGTTTAGAGATTGTACCTTCGTCAGTGATGCAGATTCTCTATGCCTGTGTCTCAAGCTTTTATATGCACTTTGAATCGAAAACTTACCTTGCGGGTTTGGTGTCCATACCATAATGTCCTTGTCCTCAGTAAAAATGTGCTCCCTTTGCATCTTCTGTATCATATCTGCAGAAATGTATGGTGCCAAGAAAGCTAATATTGATACCTTGTTAGTGTAAAATTCTCTAACTGTCAGGTTAGGATGCAAGGGTCTGATTCCATCTAACTTATCTATCAGCATTCCATCACCCAGCCAGTTTGAATTCCAGAAACTGCATGTACCATTTCCTAGAATGATTCTAGTGTGGGATTCTGCAAATTCAGAAACTGACTTCACTCTCTTCCATACATCAGAAGTTCTTCTGTGGTTTGGAAGAGACCAAAGGAATTTGGTCCAGGGTGCATTGCCCTGCTGCATTTTCCACCAAAGCTTAAGGGAGTATGCATCTATAATGGAGTCTAAGTTTTTAAAACCTATCCCATTCTCTTGTTCTGGAAATGCCATTCTTTCCCAAGATCTCCAGTGCTTATGCTTCTTTCCCTCTGTTTCCCCCCATAGAAAATCTGAGCATAGCATTTCAATTTTTCTAAGAATGAAACTTGTTGGTTGCATCACAGCAAATACATGTTGGGGTATGGAGGAGAGTACATACTTGATAAGTATTATCCTTCCCCCTTTAGAAATCCATTTAGAGTTCCATGTATTTATTCTAGCACTTATAGATTCTAAAGTTCCAAGAGAATGTGCATTAAGTTTTCTACCCTTATATATGGTACAGCCTAGATACTTAAAGGGAAAACTACCCTCCTGCATTCCCAAGATTCTCTTAATTTTACTTTTATGTGCTCTACTGCTTTTTTCACCTGTGTAGAAGTTGGATTTTTGCATATTTACTTTTTGCCCAGTAGCCATTTCAAATGAGGTGATAAATGCAGCAAAATTTTTAAGAGACTTATCAGTTGCTTTAAGGAATATACATGTGTCATCAGCATAGATTAGATGTGTAAGTGGTGTAGTGTGCTGTGGCACATGAAACCTTGCTAATGTACCAGATTCAAATAAGGTATGGAGCTTCCTGGACATGAGTTCAGTTAATATGTTGAACAAAAAGGGGGACAGAGGGTCACCCTGTTTGAGACCTCTTGATGGTTTAAAAAAACCATAAGAAACTCCATTAATGATAACAGAGAACCATGCAGATGCTATGTTAGACATAAGTATTCTGACTAAAGTGCCATGGAATCCCAGTTTGAGCAGAAGTGAATTAAGAGCAGGCCAGGAAACCCTATCAAATGCTTTGGTCATGTCTAATTTGAGGATAAGGTTGAGACATTCTTTATCTTTCTGCAAGAATCTAGTAGACTCTTGCATCAGGATAACATTATCTGCTATTTCCCTCCCTTGAAGGAATGCTGATTGTTCACTTGATATAAGTGAGGGCATCAGAATTTTTATCCTTTCCATCAGTATCTTGGAGCAAACTTTATTGCTAAAGTTTGAGAGGCTGATTGGTCTAAACTCACTAAAGGTTGATGGTTGTTGGTTTTTGGGGATAAGGACTATATTTGTGGAGGCCATTGCCCTTGGGATTGGTGTACCAGCTTGAAAATCCCTTACTGCTTCAGTAAGGTCCTGGGCTATGATGTCCCAACTGTTTCTATAAAACAGCCCATGGAAACCATCAGGTCCACTTGCACTATTTTCTCCAAGACTAAAGACAGCAGCTTTGACCTCATCAGTTGTGACTGGTTTCAATAGCTCAGAGTTAGTCTGGGAGTAATCAAGGAGGGAATATCTGTGAGAAAAAAGGCTAGGTTTTCTCCATGCATGTCTGTATTCTCATCCTGCAGGAGATTTTTAAAAAAACTTTCCCCTGCAATTCCAATAGCATCCTGATCAGTTAACCAGTTCTGATGCTCATCCTTAATTTTTTGTATGGACAATCTAGAGTGCTTCTGTTTTACAGACTTGTGAAAGAACTGACTGTTGCAGTCCCCATCTTTCATCCATCTAACTCTACTCTTTTGTTTCCAGAAAATGTCCCTCTCCTTAATTTTGAGTAGGAGGTTGGTTCTAGCAGTGTTGAGAGCTTCTAGGGTAGAAGGGTTATCTAGATCATCATTCTCAGCTTCCAATCTATCTACCTCCTGTTCTGCTTCTTTTATGTTTTGGAAAACATCTTTGAAAACTTCCCTATTCCACTGTTTAAGAAAGATTTTGAGCCTTTTGAGTTTGTTACAGAATTTTAACATGCCATAACATTCTATAGGCTGCTCCCAATTATTTCTTATAACCTGTTGGAATCCTTCTCTCATGTACCACATATTTTGGAACCTAAATGGCTTTGGGTAGATTTTAGCCTGATTATTGAAGCTTGCTAAGAGGGGGGAATGGTCTGATGTGGTCCTATTCAGTACTTGGATTGAGGTACTTGGGTAGATTTGCCTAAGTTTCAGGTTGGTTAAACCTCTATCTAGCTTTTTAGAGACTTTTTCTTTAACCTTAATTCCTTTCCCTTTTAATCTGTACCCAGTCCATGTGTAAATGTTCCCAACTGTGTGAGGTTCCTCTAGTTCCATAGCATTTATAAAGATATCAAAATCTATTATACTATCAATACTTGGACTAGAAGAACCATTATATTCAGAAAGAGTTCTAATGACATTGAAATCTCCAACCAGGAAATATGGCAAGGAAGGTAAGTTAAGGATTCTACCATACATCTCTTGTCTTCCTAGCCTTGAGTGTTCAGCATAAACAACAATTAGATACCAGTCATTTCCTGGGTTCTGGTTTTCAATCTTAAGAACAGTAAAATTTTGGTCATCATGGATTAGTTGGGTGTGTATATTAGTGTTCCACAAAATCCATATCTTCCCTGATTTAGATGCTAAGCTGGAGTGAAAATGTAATTTCTTAGTAAAGCCATCCAGGGTGTTAATTTTCTGTTTAGGCTCAATAATAGCAAATATATCAGGCTTATGAACTAGACTTAATTCTTTTATTCTTTCCACAGAGGTGGTTAGTCCATTTACATTCCATGTTAAGATTTTACAATTCATGGGAAATGTTTTGTTTGGCAGCTAGTCTAGAACTGATTCTGTTCGGTTGAGAGAAGAAAGTAGGTTTCTTCTTATCAACCTTGCCAGTATGTGTCTGCTGATCTACATTGGGTGTAATGGGTATAGCATATTCAGATGGCACAGAGAGAGCAACAGAAATTGAAGCAGGAACTTGTAAAGAAGTGACAATTGGTGTGGCCACATTATTCATGGGCTCCACATCCTCAATGTGCACCACATTAACATCCTGAGCATCTATATTATCAGTTACATTCTCAAGCTCTATGTCAGGTTTATTGACTACAGTGATTGAGTTTGATACATTGTCTCTCAAATGCGAATCTTTTTCTGTTATCTTCACAACATTCCTTATATGCTCTAACACTGTCACATTCACACTATCACTAGCGATCATGTTATCATCCTCATTCATATCAAGTGATGCTTTGAAAGAAGAATTGTCTGTGTTTCTTTTTAAAGAAGAAGGTGTAGGCGAAACCTGGTTAATGAGGTTCTTTTCTGCATTGACCAGAGTGACCTCATTCTGGATGCTCACTTCCATAAGATCCATTTCAAGATCTTCAGCTGGCTCCTCTGCTTGTTCCACGTTATCCTGATCCTCATCCAAAAGTTGAAATCGATTAGTAGTTTGAAATATAATTTGACCAGAGTTACCTGTTGTCAATGGTGGTGTGCAGTCTTCCACAGAGACTCCAATCTTTGATGGACCCGATTTGGCTGGTGACTGAAAGGGGGGCTCATGACTGATCTTTCCCTTTCCTTTATCTAAAGTTGTTTCCTCCATGGTGATGGCATCCAGGAAGATATCTTCCTCCTCCTCCTGGATAGTGTGAGGGTCTATATCTTCTTTCTTTTTCCAGACCTCCAAAGGTTTCTTCCTGATTTCTTGGTGTGGTTGAGGTTTCTTAGGGGCACCACTGATTATGACTTGGCCTCTTGATACTTGCCCCTTTGCTGTGTTCTTAATAGCACCAGAGTTTGGTTGTGAAGCTGCTTGTATTGTAGCCGAAGTCGTCCCATTCCTCAATCTGCAGTTTGACCCATTATGACCCAATTTCTTGCAATCCTTGCAGTAAAGGGGGGGATCCTCATAGGTGATATTGTAATACTTATGTTTTCTCAAGGTCCCAAGTCTAACCTTGGCCGGAAGTGGGTTCCTAAGATCAAACTCTACGCTCATTCTGACTGTGGAAGGTCTCGATAAATTTTCTGTTGGGGTATCAGCATAAAGAAACTTTCCTAGAGACTCACCAATACCTTCTATGGCGTCAGGGTGGAAAAAGTGCGTCGGCGGTAGCTCAACATTGATCCAAATGGGTGCGAATGGGGGCTCCTCGTCGATGTCAAAATCTTTGGTCCACTTTAAGATCCTCATTACAGACCCTCCAAGATTCCATGTGTATCTGCTCCAGCAACGATGCAGATCTTCATCTAGGTCGAAGGTGATTCTCACATGCCTCGCATCCAGAGTGGTGATTTTGAATTCTCCTTTGAATCCGATTGTCTGGAAATGGTGCCGGAGAAATGGCAATGTTGGCCGGCCTCTGGTAAATTTTCCAACTAGGGCGTCATTGAATGGTTCAGCGATGAGGTCGATTTCTTCCTCCGTGAAGAAGCAGCATGGTTCCCCTTTGTAAGATAGCTGAGGTTTGAGATTCAACTTCTGGAGCTTGGGGTATGGTTTGCCATCGGGGTTCCTCTTTGGTTTGAGGCAGTCAGCATAGGCCGATTGCGAGCTGCCTCCAGGTGGAGGAGCCGCCATGGAAGCAATAATCGGGGACAAATCGATCTAATTCAGACTGATGATGATCAGAGGTGAGGGTTGGGGAAGAAGAAAAATGGGGAAGAAGAAGAACAGTGAGTGTTGTTGTTTAAGCCAACATTCAGAAAGTAGGCATTACTAAATAGCCAAGATTCAAAGCTTTCACCCTGTTTGAGTTTAAGCCAAAAATTAAATTAATTAAACTTCTCCAAAGACAAAATTATTGAAAAGGAAAAAAATCATAATTTACATCTAGTTCAGTATAGCATGCAGTACAAACTTAAACAAATAATTATCTAAATATAAACCCACTTAGTCCCACGTGACCGATATATATCACTTGCATGGGCGCCTTTCCAAACGTTAAAGAAACATAACACCAAATTCCCAAATTCAAATGCGACAACACCGAATCTTATCCTAATTATATGCACAGAGAATATAATTTAATACATTCAAATTCAAGTTCATACTTTGTGAATTTTAGCTTTACCATTTTTTCTAATAGTTACTAGTGTGTTCCAACATGACTAGTCTAACCAAGTGCATAATAACGTAAAACTTAAAGAACACGTGACTTGGTTACGCAGTTCGGTGTAATCCACCTACATCTACGGGGTCTGGCCCAGTTCATAATGAATCCACTAATTAGAAAGATACAGTACAGTTTACAAAATACTTATCTTTGCTAACTATATAGTGTCAATTCTGCTAGCTCCCCTAGCTACCGATCCGTCTTGATCAGACTCCCTCTGACCTCGAACTCCGTCGACGCTGGATCTCCTCCTCCCGAGGAATTAAGGTTTCTGATTCTGAACTTTGTGTGTCAGGTCAGGTGTGTTGGAACACAGTAGTCTGACTCTTTGCAATTCTCGAAAGTCTAAAAAATCTGTATGCAGATTTTTGCTCAATTAAATCCGTGAGTATGCAGCTGTGTTTGTCCCAATTTATATCCACGAACAGATTGGAATACTCCTTGATTATCTCCACAATATTCCTATTCCAAATCTGCTTCTTGAAGCATATCCAAATCCCATAAACAAAGGGATTTACCTTATATCAATCTATCTCATATATTCGAATATATCATCTCCTTATAAGTGGGGATTTTCCATAAATCAATTATGCTTCACACGCCTGATACACATAGCCAAATATACGACTTCCATAAGTTATAAAATACTCCAATATTTTGGCTTTTGATTTCCATAAAACTTTGGCGTGAATGCGTGAATATTCCGCAGCAGCATGTTCCAACATAGAATGTTTTCTTGTTCACAAAATTGCCAATCAAATATTCACTTGCAAATCCCTTGACTTTACAATCTCCCCCTTTGGCATTTTTGTGGACCCATAATATTTTGGACATGTAATTTCCAGCAAAAACTTCCATCAATATTATAAGCTTGTATCAGAATAGCAGAATACTAATCAACATAATACCAGAATTCTCTTAAGCATGAAAGCCGAAATCCAAAAATCCAAAATTACAGCCATATTGAATAAAACATTCAAATTTAAAACCAACATCCAAAATCACTCCCCCTGGGACCACACATAAGGCCAAAGCCAACATCAAAATTATAAAAAAAAAATAACAGCAACCAGCAGCACTCAGTAATGCTCCCCCTGCATTAGTCATAAGACTCAATCTTCCAATCGGGACTTCTCGACCTCCAGACTTGTTTTCTCCGCCTCCAAAGAAGCTATTTGAATACCTATAGCACCAAGTCGGGCATTCATAACCATCAGCCTAGCCTCCTTTTCTGCTGCTGATGAAGAAGTCGATCCAGATGGTTTCCACAGAAGATCCTGCACATGCCTTAGCCCGAACGTCTTCTTGTTGGGCCTCAGAAACTCTGTATCGATCACAACATCTGAGGCCTTCCCTTTTATTTATGCACTCTTGGCTAGTGCAGAGACCAGAGCACGGTAAATGATGGCATCATTGACTTTGGGAGCAGTAACTTGTCTGACTAAATGCTGCTGAATAAGTAGTCCAAGGTTAACCTCCTTCTGTGTTCCCACACAGTACAGCAGTTTAGCCATTTCCCTTGTCAAGGCTGTGGTATTAGTTGAGGGCAACCAACAATGCACAGCCACCTGATATAAACCAAAAAATCTTGAAGACAAGCAGGATGCTTGTGAATACCCAGTTGCTGGCCATTCAACCTTATAACCACCAGATATAACACCTAATATTTCATTGTCAGACAATCCCAGATTTTCAAGAAAGACTCCCCTTGTTTCAGGTGTCGTCAGACCCAGCAATGTGTTGATTCTAGAAGCAGAGACATCTATGATCTTCCCTGTACATATACCCTACCATACCATGGGGAACTTATTTCTAAATTCCCAGTCATGAGGTTAGAATATACCTCAAGTACAACCTGCCTGTTGTACTGTAACTGGATAGTTGCTGCAGTAGCCATGCCAATCAGCTTTAGAAAATCTATGAAGCCGCTCTCCTTATAGGCTTTTAAATCCAAAGGCCTTTCTGCTATGAAATTCTTCTCTGAGAAAAAATCTCCCATCTCTGCACCTTTTTCGTCAAAATAAACAGCAGAGAATGCCTTACTAACAGAGGGTAGAGGTAAAACCTTCTTTTCCTTGCTGTCATGTCTTCTCTTGCTCCTCTTCGCTTGAGCAGAATCCTTGACTTTGTCAGCTTTTCTCTTGCCTTTTGCCATCTGATAGTACTCATCCAGTACCTCATCACTTGAATATTCCAGATCAGGAATATCCTGTGTTGGAACACTCCCTGGTCTTTCAGCATCCTTCTCAATTTCTTCCTCGCTCTCAGAACCATCTTTCTGGTTAGACAGGCTCCCTTCAGGTACTTCATCCTTCTGACCTTCATGAAAATCACCACCTCCCAGATCATTATCAGAATCTAACTCCATATAGTCAGGTTCATCTCTCTGTGTTGGAACACTGTCATCACTGTCCGACAGAACAATGATGATAGGCTTCCTCAATTCTTCCATCCTCTTTGCTGAATTCGTATCATAGAATCCCACCTGAAGTTTATCTCCGTTCCTAACCACTTCTAATCCAGCCACTTCACTTTCACTAATCTCTCTCAAAGAAACACAACTTGGTACTGGAATATAGCAATGCACGTAGAATTTATCTTTTTCCCTAAACTCGGCATATCTCCCCATCACAAATTTCACCGTATAATTCTCAAATCTCCTAATTTCACCTATGTTTCCAGTCACCAACTCCTTAACTTTAACCATCAAATATTCTCCTCTAATTTTCTTGATCTTTCTTAAATCTACGGCAACTCTATTAGCCTCAAGCCATTCAAAGATTTCATCCATACTTATACATTCAATACCCATGAATTTTAATGGTCGAGGGTCAGGGCCAGTTACCGTGGGTTTCTTCTTCTTCTTCTTGGTTCCAAAAGATTGTTCCCGTGCATCAGTTTCAACTTCGGCTATCTCTTTAACCTCTGCATTCTTCATGCTTCCTCCGATCTGAGCTTGATATTCTTCTTCATCTCTAAAAAGCTTGATAGTCATATTTTCTTTGCTCAGTAACCAGCACCAATTCCAAATCAGTTGAAACTCGATCTTCCTTCATGATTCCTGACACCTCTGCTTCATGTGCAGGAGAATTTGGAGTTGACATTCTTTAATCCAATATCGTGACTGAGGAGAGTTGTTGAAGCAAAAATTTTTGGCAGGGTTTTTTGGAGAGACAAATTTTGGCCGAGAATAGAGGAATGCGAGGGGATTTTTGACAAGTTTGAATCCCACTTTAACTCTTCATCTATTCACCTCTTTTCCCGCAAAGTCCTTTTTTAGATTTCCTAAACTTGTAATGATGGCACTTTCTCCTCTTAGTCACCCGAAACAAAGCTAGACTTGTTGCTCAAGGATATACACAAGTGGAAGGTGTTAATTTTGATGAAACCTTTGCGCCAGTTTCCAGGTTAGAATCTATCTGAATTCTACTAGCTATTACCTGCTCGTTGAACTTTACTTTGTATCAAATGGATGTCAAGAGTGCCTTTTTAAATGGAGTGATGAATGAAGAAGTATATGTGGAACAACCTAAAGGCTTTGAAGATCCTCATTATCCACATCATGTATATCGTCTCAAGAAGGCTTTATATGGACTAAAGCAAGCACCCAGGGCATGGTATGAACGACTTAATACCTTTCTTCTTCAGAAAGGTTATCGTCGAGGGGGAGTAGATCGCACTTTATTCGTGCTGGACAAGGCTTCAATGTTTCTGATTGCTCAAATTTATGTTGATAACATAGTTTTTGGTTCTACTTCACCTTCTATGGTACATGATTTTGTCACCATTATGCAATCTGAATTTGAAATGAGCATGGTTGGAGAGTTGACTTACTTTCTGGGATTGCAAGTCAACCAAGGACGGAATGGTCTATTCATAAATCAAAGTAAGTATGCCTTGAATTTGATTAAAAAATTTGGACTCAGTAGTGCTCGAGCAGTTCAAACTCCTATGGGAGTTTCTGATAAACTGGTAAAGGATGAAAAAGGAGTTTCGGTCGATCAGAAGTTATATAGAGGCATGATTGGAAGCTTATTGTATTTAACCGCAAGCAGACCAGATATATGTTTCAGTGTTGGGATATATGCGAGGTTTCAAGCTGATCCTAAGGAATCTCATCTCACTGCAGTTAAAAGAGTTATTCGATATGTAAGTGGGACTTCTGAGTATGGTGTTTGGTATTCTAAGAGTCAAGATTCTGAGCTATTTGGGTATAGTGATTCGGATTGGGCTAGTAATGCTGATGATCGAAAAAGTACCACAGGTGGATGTTTCTTTATTGGAACAAATTTGGTGTCTTGGTATAGCAAGAAACAGAATTCGATCTCACTATCTACTGCAGAAGCAGAGTATCTTGCAGCAGGGAGTTGTTGTGCACAATTATTATGGATGAAACAAATGCTGAAAGATTATGGAATTCATCAAGGCCCCATGAAGATTCTATGTGACAACACAAGTGCTATTGATATTTCGAAGAATCCAGTTCAACACTCGAGGACCAAACATATTGACATACGGCATCATTTTATTAGAGATCTGGTTGAAAGAAAGGAAGTGGAAGTAGTCTATGTTCCAACACACGAGCAATTTACTGATATATTTACAAAGCCGTTGGATGCCACCTCTTTTGAGAGCCTTCGACAACGTTTAGGTGTTTGTCAAATTTGAGGTAATTTTTACCAAAAGTATTTTCCTTGTAAATATTTCTTTTGGTTATTTTTGTTTTTTCAAATATCAAGAAAAGAACAAAAAATGGAAGGAAGCAAAGGTGTACAAAAATAGGAGATGGTTAGTATGGTGTGTTGGTCATTCCTTGTAAACTGACCAAGTTCATCTTGCATTGCAGCAATCCAATACTCATCAAGTAAGGCTTCTTTATAGTTCTTGGATTCAATTAGAGACACAAAACAGTGTAGGACAGCCAGTCGTCGGTAATCAACTCGAGGCACTGATCGAGTACTTCTCATGGTGGAACCGGGTTGGTCATGTGTTGGAACATGGACGTGAGTAGCGGGGGACTGTGTTCCAACATGGTCAGCTTCGGCAGAGTTAGGATTCTTTTGCTCAGTTGTTCCAGCACGTTGGTGAAGGTCAGAGTCAACTGATGGATTTTCTGTCTGAGCTTTGAGACTGTGTTGGAACATGAGTGTTGCTAGGTTCTTCCTCTACACCTTCTGGTTGTTGTTCCTTCTCTGAATCATCCACAATAAATTTATGGATTCCATGAGAGTGTTGGTTCGATGATTAAAAACTCTATAGGCACAGCTGTTGATTGAATACCCGAGAAACATTCATGTATCACTCCGATTATCAAATTTTGCCAACTGTTCTCTATCTCTGAGAATATAGCATGTGCTCCCGAACACATGAAAATATGAGACATTTGGTTTCCTGCCTTTCCAAATCTCATAGGATGTCTTGCTAGTGAATGGTCGAAGATACACTCTATTGATTGTATAACATGCTGTATTGATCACTTCTGCCCACAATTTCTTGTGAACATCTTTCTCTGCCAACATAAATCGAGCCATCTCTTGTAGAGTTCTGTTCTTTCGTTCTACGATACCATTCTGTTGAGGGGTGATAGGAGCCGAGAACTCATGTTGGATTCCAAGCTCATCGCTGAAGGAACTGAATTGTTCATTCTCCAATTCTCTACCATGACCACTTCGAATTCGATTTATCTTCCCTACTGGACTCCCCTTTTCAGTTTGTAACTTCACTACAAGGCTTCTAAATACTTCTATCGTATCAGATTTTTCTTTCAAAAAAGCTACCCATGTAAATCTGGAGAAGTCATCAACACATACAAAGATATATTTCTTTCCACCTATACTAGATGTATTAATCGGACCCATTAAATCCATATGCAATAATTCCAGATTTCTAGATGTAGTAATATACTGAACTGAAGAGTGAGGAGATCGAATTTGTTTACCTTGTTGACATGGTCCACATACAACTCCATCCTTGCCTTTTAAGGTAGGCATTCCTCGTACAGCTTTCACATTACCGATCTTCACCAATGTTTTATAATTGATGTGGCCGAGCTTCCTGTGCCAAAGAGTTCCTTCATCTTGCTTTGAAATCATACACCAAACTCCTTGTTCTAGCAGATAACAATTGTCTGATGATCTTATTCCTGAAAGAACCTTGTTTTCTCCATGTTTCACTATACATTTGTCCTTCTGGAGCTCCACTACCATATTGTCGTCACACAGCTGGCTTATACTTAGCAAGTTTGCCTTTAGATCTTCAAAAAATAATACACTTGTGAACACTAGAAACCCTTCAATTTTCAATTCGCCCTTGCCAATTACTTTGCTTCTCTTTCCATCACCAAAGTTACATATCCACCATCATATGGAGTAATGTTCGTGAGATATTCTGGAGTGCCAGTCATGTGGCGAGAACAACCACTATCAAAGTACCACGAATCACTGGAATAAGCTATTAGAGAAGTGTGTGCCACCAGACACGTACTATATTTTTTAACAATCCATACCTTTCTGATCGATTTTACTGTATGAATATTGCCTGTGTTGGAATACAGCAGAAGTTGCCTTCCTGTCATTTGATCTCTGATCAGTCTTCTGCACTGCTTTTCAGTATGCCCTTGATACGTACAGTATTTACATATGAGTGGCTTTCTCTGATATGGCATCCCATGTTTTCGCTTTACTTCTCGGATCTTAACCTTGAGGGTTACTGTTTTTTCATGTGATTCAGTCTTGGGTTCTTTCTCGTATCCAATCCCGTGTCGATCACCAAAGTTTCTTCCCATATCCAGAATATCATCAAGCTTTGCCTTTCCGAAATTTAATTTAACAATAGTTGCTTCAGACATCTCGGCCCTCTTGACTGCTGCTATCAGTTTTCCATTCAGTTCTTCATTACTCTTTTCAAGTTTTGCGATCATGAACCGTAATTCTCTTTCACTTTCCATTAACTTCTTTTTTTCTTCGTTCAGATCTTTGTTTGCGTCAGCTACTTGGACCCACATAACATACATTTTTTCATAGGTGCTGTAGATTTCTTCATCACTTACAGACAAATCATCATCTTCATTGTTGTGTGAGTCATCCAGAGCTATGTTGGAACATACGGCTTTACCTTTGTGCAGTGTGTTGGAACATTGGTCCTCTGGTGTATCATGAACCTTTGCTCTAAAAGCTACGTAGTTACTGGTGAATTCCTCTTTGTCCTTCTTATTATCTTCATCTTCACTCCAAGAGGTGGCATATGATTTTCCTTGTTTCTTGCGAGTGTTAGCACATTCAGCCTGAATATGACCGTATCCTTCACATTCTCTGCACTGAATTCGCCCAGCCTGTTTAGTTCGTTGTTCTAATTTCTCCCGAACTGCGGATTCCCTGGTTCAAATCTCATTCCACGATTATTACCTGAGTCTTGTTGTCTTTGTCTATTTCCGCCAAACCTTTCCTGAGATTTCTTGTTGACCACCTTCTTTAACATTCTTGAGAAATTCTTCGTGATCAGTGCAAGTTTTTCAATCTCATCGTCGCTGTCAGACTCGTGATTATCCTTAGGTGGAGACACTTTGAACGCTAATTCCTTAGAGACCCTTTTTGTAGCTTGTTGGAATATCATCTCATATGTCTGTAATGAACCCATTAGTTCATCTAGGCTCATGGTGGCAACGTCTCTTGCTTCCTCTATTGCTGCTACTTTCATTGCAAATCTTTTGGGAAGTGATCTCAGGGTCTTTTTCACCAGTTTTGTTTCTTTGTACACCTTTCCAAGTTAATAAGCCATGTTGGAGATGTCCCTGAGTTTTCCATTGAATGTAGCAATGGTGTCATCTTCATCCATTTTGAGTTCCTCAAACTTTGTAACCAGTATCTGTAATTTGGATTCACGAACTCGACTGGTTCCTTCATGAACAGTCTGTAAAATGTCCCATGCTTTCTTTGCTTGGTGACAGGTAGAGATAAGCTTGAACTGATTTTCATTGACTGCAGTGAAGATTGCATTAAGTGCCTTCGAATTCGCCAGAGATTCTTTGAGGTCATCTGGAGTCCATCTAGCCTTGTCTTTGGGTTTAAGCTTCCTTTGGCTTGACTCTCCTTCTACCGCCTTAGAACTTGTATCAGCATCTTCTGTAGGATGATTCCATTCATTCTCAACATAAAACCATGCAAGTTCATCCAGTGAATTGATGAAAACCCTCATGCGTGCCTTCCAATAGTTATAGTTGTTGCCTTCTAGCAGGGGTGGTCGAGAGACTGAAGCTCCTTCTCTTGTCGTTATGGTAAAACTGAATCTCACTTTCCTTGAAACAACCAAGGGAATAATAAGTGACGAGCTCTGATACCAATTGAATTTTAGCTTTACCACTTTTTCTAGTAGTTATTAGTGTGTTCCAACATGACTAGTCTAACCAAGTGCATAGTAACGTAAGACTTAAAGAACACATGACTTGGTTACGCAGTTCGGTGTAATCCACCTATATCTGCGGGGCCTGGCCCAGTTCAGAATGAATCCACTAATTAGAAAGATACAGTACAGTTTACAAAATACTTATCTTTGCTAACTATATAGTGTCAATTCTGCTAGCTCCCCTAGCTACCGATCCACCTTGATCAGACTCCCTCTGACCTCGAACTCCGTCGACGCTGGATCTCCTCCTCCCGAGGAATTAAGGTTTCCGATTCTGAACTTTGTGTGTCAGGTCAGGTGTGTTGGAACACAGTAGTCTGACTCTTTGCAATTCTCGAAAGTCTCAAAAATTTGTATGCAGATTTTTGCTCAATTAAATCCGTGAGTATGCAGCTGTATTTGTCCCAATTTATATCCACGAACAGATTGGAATACTCCTTGATTATCTCCACAATATTCCTATTCCAAATCTGCTTCTTGAAGCATATCCAAATCCCATAAATAAAGGGATTTACCTTATATCAATCTATCACATATATTCGAATATATCATCTCCTTATAAGTAGGGATTTTCCATAAATCAATTATACTTCACACGCCTGATATGCATAGCCAAATATACGACTTCCATAAGTTATAAAATACTCCAATATTTCGGCTTTTGATTTTCATAAAACCTTGGCGTGAATGCGTGAATATTCTGCAGCAGCATGTTCCAACATGGAATATTTTCTTATTCACAAAATTGCCAATCAAATATTCACTTGCAAATCCCTTGACTTTACACTTTGTATTTCAAAGACCAAAATTAATTTGTAGGGTAAAATTTGCATTTTTCTGATTTTTGAAGTTGTGAGAAAAGGGAGAGATCCGACTAGAAAACATGTGGCACTTGGGCAAACGTATAGTTTAGCCAAAATTCGGTCCTGGGGTGCCGGAGAATAAAGCCTAATTTGGATGCAACAAGAGCTGGCTGCCGCAGGTATCCCATAATGTTTTCCCGCCATAAGGTCATGTTGCACGTTGAGTTCGTATGTTACTTTTCTGTCATCAACCTATTTCTAGACTGTTATGAATCTCACCTCAAGGGAAATCAAAACTACAGAACATTAGGTTAATTTGATGGGATGGAAGCAACTTTTCCACAACAGAATATAAGGTGATCATGGATTTGTAAGATCTAAAGTCGATTTCATTAATACGAGATTTTTTATGATATGTTTAAAAATAAATACGTGCCCAACATATTATAGGCTATAGAGAAAAACACTTCAAGAGTACTTCCTCCGATTTTTTTGGGTTGCTTTTAACGTTGGACAAAACCTATCGTGCATGGTTAAGCCGTGCATCAGTGTGACAATGTATGTCGGGGTTTTTACCCGTCGGAGAGACCACATACGATGTCGGGACTGGTGGTGGGTTCTACCAAATAAATTTAAAATCCGGTCATTTTGATTGCCGAATGGCTCTTTAAATAACATCAACGAATTAAATTCTATCTTGTTAGAGTAAATCAAGATTTTATGAAATGTGCTGATCTAACTCATGATTTAAATAAAAGTGCGGATCTAATCCTATAAAATAATTAAAAGGGTGATCTAACCATATAACGTAATTTAAAGTGCTAATTTAGCAAGGGGTGGAATGGTCATGAAACTTTCAATTTTAAGGTTAGGGATATTTTGTGTTTTTAGATTAGATCAACGTCTGAATTCCTTGATTCAACGCTAATTTGATTATATCAGCACAATTGTCAAAATGTTAAAGTTCGTTCCACACATTTAGATTTTAGATTTTTGGCCAAATAAAATTGTTTGGATAGGTAATGAAGTTGAGCATGATTGGTTGCGAAGACAGAGAAGTAAGGAGGGCAGGGCCAGAGCCATAGGGGTTTAGGCATGTGAAATATAGGTGCATCGGCATGGAAGCAGGGCCCGAGCCATAGGGGTTTAGACATGTGAAATATAGGTGTATCGGCATGGGAAGCCTACCTTTTTACGACAATCATTCTTTCTCCTGCCATCATTTTGTATTGCAATTAATTTCCCCAGTCCCATTTATAAGCCTTGATCACATACTCTCAGCTCTCACCTGCAGACTTGGATCGCAATTTGTGGCCACATCTCCATTTCAGGTAATTAAACCATCATAATATGCT
This sequence comes from Rubia yunnanensis, assembly GCA_037428765.1. Taxonomy (NCBI): domain Eukaryota; kingdom Viridiplantae; phylum Streptophyta; class Magnoliopsida; order Gentianales; family Rubiaceae; genus Rubia; species Rubia yunnanensis. The sequence goes on along the minus strand of CM075062.1, from coordinate 25,348,426 downwards.
CATGCATTTCCATCTTTAGTCCCTCACACTTCTTCTTCAACCCTTTCATGTGACCAAATCTGCTTTCCAGATGTCCTCAAAAGCTCCACTTATTAAACAATGTTTATGGGCTCTAATTTAATATTTCCTCCCATTTCATATTGCGTGAGTTTGGTGCTCAGTTAAGCCAACGGGGATTTTTCAGTTTTGGCCTCTATTTCTGAACTGAATCTCTACATTATTCTATCACCAATGGTATGAAAGCCTCCACGTCGATCTTAATCCTTGGTGACTGGCCCATGTGCATGTAAGCCTTGTGCTATCACCATGTTTGACGGAGCCGTATTTATGAAAGAAATTTGTTTTTTTAAAAGAGAAAATACCATACTTTAAAATAATTTACTTATAAACTATATATAAAATTATTTAAGCTATAAGCCTTGTCAAAAACCCTAAAAGCTCATGTGGTATATGTTTGTAGTATGTTTCATTTATCCATTATTTTCCCTTCTTCTCTCTCGGGAAGATTCGAACTAACATTACTGTGAATATCATTATAGTTTTTTTGTTGGGACTTTGTTAGGGTTGTGCTTATAAGCAAAACTAGCTTATTTTAAAAGTGGGGAAGGTCAAATATGTCTTTCCCTAAAAATGTCTTCTCCTTTTAAAATAAGCAATTTAAGTGAGTAATTATAAACTCTACCAAAGACAAGTTACTAGTACAAGACTTCTCTCTTTTTAGTAGGATCATATTCTATCAAATAAATGTTGTTTGAGTGAGGGACTTGGTGTGTCGTTCTTGTCTATAGACAAGAAGGGAAGGGTCTACATGTTAATGTGCTTTAGTATTCATGCAGGCATAGATACTCCAATTGTCCCATGGCAAACTATCCAGAATATTGTTTTATGATCTTTGAAAAATATATTTAATCGTTAACACGTTTAACTACGTATGATAACAATAAATAAATAAATAGTATTTGAAAACTACTTGTTTTGACGGATTTCAAAATATCACGTATATTAATATTATTGTTTATATATCGATTTAGATCTGTGGTCTAATTTTAAATGTATTTACTTGTCAAATAGTTACGTAGTGTGGGACAAGAGAGATCAGTAAACTATCACGAGAGTACATAAGAACACAATGAAGTTGTTTTTTGGTGTGTAAAAAATTGGAATCCAATTGGGAATGGAGAAGATCAGATTCACATCCAACTCACACATGGATGTATCGCTCAAACTTGGACTAACTGTACTATCTTATCTGAACCAAATTTCTATTATTTCCTCTGTCTACGGTACTGTTTTTTAGAATTTTCAGAGTTTGAGATGAGCTGCTCAATCCGTCCAAACCAATTTTATAGACTTTCACCAGTGACTCATAAAAAATAGATCATTGATATCTTTAATTATATGTAAATACAATTTATGAATAATTAATATTTTAAAAATATGTGTTATTACGAATCTAATAAAATCACATACGACAATATCCTAACTAATTTGTCAATAAGTAAATAGTTAAATTGCTGATTTGACTGGGAGAGAGGGAGTAGTACATTTTACCAATTTTAACTAAGTGAATAGTTAAATTACATACGACAATATCCTTGAATGGATTGATTTATTTTAAAATATTATAAAATTATTCATTTATATTTAGAATTTCTTTTAGAATGTAGTACTCCCTCCATCCCAGTTTAAATTATAGCCTAATTATTGCACACTTTTCGAGAAACATGTTTGGCCGTTAATATATTTAGTTACGTATAATAACGGCAATAAAAAGTTACTTTCTAGAAACAACCTGCTACGACGAATTCAACAATATCACATACGATAATATTATGTCTCGTAGATGTATTTAAATAAGCGACCAAATTTTAATAAAGAATAGTATCATAAAATAAGTGGGTAATTTAAGTTGGGAGAGAGGGAGTGCTAAAACTTTGATTGTTATTATAAATCTGACTTTTATTTTGAGGCCATATAGTTTGAAAAAAAATTAAGTGAAGTTGAATTTTTGTCCTCTTGGCAAAGCTAGCCTTTGGAAATGTGAGGTTGGCATGAATCCATTGAATGGAGAAGATACTAGAATAGTCATACAATTGATAGTTCATAGTTTTTGGATCTTCCTACACTCCTTTCACTCTCAAATATTTCCCACAAGATTAATCCCCTTCAACACTATCTTTAGAAATAATAACGCACAATTTCACATTCAACAATTAAACTGAAAGCTTTAATTCTATTTATATTGGCACCTTTTCGATGATCTGACACTTTTCTCTTTTGATAAATTTTATATTATTTTATTCACATAATTTACTTTTTAACCTCTCAATTCATCCCACGCCACTTATTTCATATTTTTGAAAAAAAATGTGCCATTTAGAAGAGGGCCAATATATTATGATCAGAGGGAGTATATCTAGCAGTCCCAGCCAAATTTACACATAATTCTTTTCAGTTAAAGTTGTAAAATGTTGATCACATATTTAAATACATATATAAATAAATATTTTATCATATAAGATATTATTAGATTCGTCAAGTGTAGTTTTTAAATATCAAATTTTGTATGGGCTGTCATTGTCCACTCCTATACTGGTTTATGATCAAACGAAAAAAAATTTGTACAAAATTTGACCGACGAACATAGTAATAATAATAATAGTGCATTAATTTCAGTTTTCACATCACGGATGACTTTCCTTACATGATCAAAACAGAGAGATAACATTGACTCAGGCACACGAACTGGGAAAATCTTGAACAGTAAATTCCCAATCATTTCTCCAACATGAAAACCAATGCTCACATGGAGCAGCTTACAAACAGTTAAAAACATCTCTCTCCGGTCTCCACTCCATTAGATGCACAGCTTCTTGCTCTCCAAAAACACCACCCCCACCATGCAAGTCTTATCAACGTCGACAACGACAACTTCACCCACACAAAAATGACCATAACTCCCAGTCCCACCCTACAAATTTACACACTCATCAAATTTCAGTTCCACTGATTCCCAAATCTCATCTTCATGCAGATCATACACTTTTAGGCACACATAATGGAGCCTTCACCCAACCATGGCGCCTCCAATAAGGCCTCTCCGGCAGCCGCGCCCCTCGTGCCGCCGCTGCCCCGCGACTCCCGCGGCTCTCTCGAGGTGTTCAATCCATCCACTTATTCCACCCGGAACAACGGCAACACCGCCTCCGCCGCAAGCCCCGTGTTCCGGTCACCGGCGTCGTGGCAGAGCAGAGTAGAGCCGCCGGAGGCAGATATTTCGAGCAGGCTCGATTCCAACTCCAAGTCCGGGAGGGCCAATCCCGGCGAGATCACTACGTGGATGGCTCTCAAGGATCCTGTGATTCCCAAGCCGTCGTCGTCGCCGTCTCCGGCTAGTTCCCAGCTGAAGCCTGCTGCTCCGGCGAAGAGTACGATATCCTCTCTTCTTATCGGTAGGAATGAACACGAAGGGAGAAACTCGCCGGCCAAGTCTCCGGCTACCGGCGAACTTGGCAACGCGGCTCAGAGGGCCGCGGAGTGGGGCCTGGTGCTGAAGACCGACAGTGAAACCGGTAAACCACAAGGTGTTAAGGTGAGGACTTCCGCAGAGGATAAGTCATCGAGACGTGATTCCGGCAACTCCGTCCGGAGCTCCGGCGAATTATCCGATGATGGTACTCCCTGATTCTCCTTCACCCTTGATATGCATGGATTTTTATTATTACTCTTTCCCTCCCGGCTAGTTTTGCATTCTTTACTCAATAGTACCAACTATTTTTTCATGATCACTTTATTTTATCTTGAACCATTTTTTATTCGTATTTTGTGTCGGGTTGGTCTAATTTATTCGATGCCCTCTCCACAAATTAGATTGGAAAAAAAAAGAAAAGGAAAATAAATTTATGAAAATTCACCAAGAAAGCATATAATAATACACTCTTAAAAATACTTCACATTTCTCTCTTTGCGAAAATAGCTGGGACGGAGGAAGTACTAATTGTGATACACAATAAATTAATCCAGCAGTAAAAAAAAAATCCTACACTTTTCATTTTTATATGCATTTTAATCATTGTTACCTGAGAATTGAATGTTAACCTAGCGGTTAAAATCTAGTGCTACTACCATAAGGTCATGGGTTCAATTCTCACCAAGGGGAGGGGAGGGGAGGGATTTTATTGGGGGCTCATTTGAGTTATTACCCATTTAAAAAAAAATCATTGTCACCTTGCAAAAAAGTAAATTATTTTCAACCTCGTTAAACTTTTTATGCTCTTTATTCAATTTTCTTCACATATTTTAATTTGTGAAAAAAAAACACTTAAACGTGTAATGTCAAATATAATGAACAGGAGAAAATACAAGTATTTTATATGGTTAATGAATTTTATGTTGTATACAGGTAAGGATAAAAATTTTCCAAGGGTATCGGAGGACCTAAAGGATGCTTTATCAACGTTTCAGCAAACATTTGTGGTGTCGGATGCAACCAAACCCGATTACCCGATTATGTATGCAAGTGCCGGGTTCTTCAAGATGACTGGATACATGTCTAAAGAGGTCATAGGAAGAAACTGGTACGGACCAATTTTTGATGTTTTTGACAATTTATTTGAGTTGTATCAAACATTCATGGTAAAAGTGGGCGTTTTGGATCGGGTTCAGCCGGTTCTTACAGGGTTCGGATACGGATCCGGAAGACGTGGCGAAGATCCGAGAAGCATTACAGAAAGGAGATAGTTACTGCGGTAGATTACTGAATTACAAGAAGGATGGGACCCCTTTCTGGAATTTACTCACCATTTCTCCCATCAAAGACGAAAGTGGAAAGGTCCTCAAATTTATCGGGTCAGTCTAACTCTTCAATTCTTTTACTTTTACGAAGAATTCTGATCAGTTAATCCAATAGTTACACTGATGATCTAAAATTTTACTTTATATTTCACTGTTTTGTTACTTTATTTGACATAAACATCTAATCTCTAAAAATGACTTTGGATATTAAGATGCTTTCTTTTTTGTAAGACTTTTCAATCTTTATACTAGTGCTTCGTTTGTGGTCTCAGGGAATAATAGATTTATTGGAACGAATTCTTCTGAGAGTTGAGAGTCCGTCTCTTGAAAGATGATATTTTTTTAAGCCGTGGAAAGAACAACACTTAAACTATAAATTAGAAGAAATTAAAATAAAATTTTTATATTGCATTAATCAGATCATAAATTTTATAACTATTACATATAATATAATAAAATTTGAATATTACAATTAAATGTTTTTAATATTTTATTATTCTAATTACACCCCACATTTTCATTAGATTATGAAATGAAATGACGATGTTTCCTAATACTTTACCTTCTTCTTTCGAAATTACATAACCAACAAAATATATTTTGACATGCAACACGCCATACTTATCAGACAAGTATTAAGAAAAAATATTAAATCTAAAAAAATAGATTGTAATTTGTAACATAAGTTAATACTCCCTGTGTTTCATTATGTTTGATAGCATATATTATGTGTTATTTTTTTATAAGTTGAAATATGTGGAGAAAATTGAGTGATAAGAGTAAAAAATTTAATAATTAATTAAAAATGTTGTACTTTTTTCCTTAAAAGAAAATGTGACAAACTTAAAATATATATATAAATATAGTAAATATGTAAAACTTAGGAAAACAAAGATACTCCCTCCGTTTCTTTAATAGTGACACACTTTCTAATTTGAGATGTTTCTTTTATATTGACACTTTCTATTTATGGCAAGTTCAAGGTTATTACATCTACTCATTTTATTTTTTCTTCTTTCAATTCAATTTCATCCACTCATTTAGCATCTCCTAAATTCTAACACAAAAAATGATGTGCCCTATTAGAGAAACAGAGGGAGTATATGAATTTTGGAAAGTTAATATTTTTTTTTTTTTGGAATACACACCCCACTCTATTACTATAATCCAGTTGCCTCACACAAATGGGATGAGTCTCCCCTTGCATCTCACACGAAGGTGGGTGAGAATCCAACATAACTTACACAAAGTAAAACTTCTATAGTGCAATCGAAGGATTAATCCCCAGAAACTGGATGAGGCTAAAATTAAACCTGGCTACTCCCAGTGGTTGGAAAGTAATTATTGGATCCCAAGGACTGGTCAGGACTCAAGACTACCTGTTTTAGAACATATGCTACCAAAATGATAGTCTATATTTCGATCTCCCTGTCCTAGTGGTCCCTTATCTTGGTAAATGTTAACTTACAGTGTCAATTTGGGGCTTCTGTTTTGTTACTCTCTGATCAAGTTGCATAGAACTTTTTTTTTTACAATCTTTAAAAAATACATTTTATCATTAATATATTTAATTAAGTATAATAATAATAAATAAAAGTTAATATTTAAAATTATGTATTATAATAAATTCAATAATACTATATATAATAATATTATTGATTATACATTTATTTAAATGTATGGTAAAAATTTGACAGTATTAATTTATCAAATAGTAAAATTGCAGTTTGATGTGGGACAGAAGGAGTATCATACTAATGACCTACTTTTTACCTTTTCAATTTGCTTTAATTGATGGTTGTGTAGTATTAAAGGATTTTAAATAATAACTATGAAATTATATTAAATAATGTAAGACCTCTATCTTGTTCCCAGTAAGAATTTTACTTGTTTCCATTAATTTTTCATGTTATCTACTACTATACTATATAGGGAATTGTTTTTTTAATCTAAAATACTTTTATAAAATTCAATTTTAAAAAACTCCTATCTAGCATCCGTGATCCGTGTACTTGCATTGTGTCACACAATTTTATTTATTTCGTATATGTTGATAATATTTTCAACACAAGCGACTACACTTTTATACACACCGGATTTCCATTTCCTCTACTGTAAAGTAAAAATTATTTTACCATTTTAAAAATTACATAATTATATTTGATAGAGTAGCAGACTAGTAGTAGGAATTTATGGGTGTTGCTATATCACACCCTGTATTTTACTAGGTTACGCCCTAATATGTATATACGTGTATAATATATATATATATGCCCGACCTTCGTCCCCAGCCACTTTCATCCCTATCTCAACCTTAGCCTGCCATCCCCGTCCCCACCCACCCACCCTAGCCCGCCGTTCCTATCCCCGACCACCCACCGTCGATGCTCCACCTTCGTCCCCCGTCGAGAAACCCAGCCTAAGAAACCTCTGGCCCGACGAGAACAGGGGCATGGAAACGAGAACGAGAACCGGAGAGGAGAAGGAGAACCAGGGCAGGTAGGGCGGAGGAGAACCGGGATGGGTAAGGCGAAGGAGAACATGACGGGAGAATCGGGTGAGGAGGGTGAGGAGAATTGGGCGGCGAGGACCGGAGAGGAGGAGTAACAGGACTAGAGAAAGAGAGCGGAGAGAGGAGGAGGAGATCGGGACAGGAGAAGGAGAGCAGGGAGAGGAGATTGGGGCGACGAGAACCGAGCCGGGTCGAGGAAAAGAGAACGAGTCAGTTGCTGAATTCGCCGGAGAAGACGAACCAGCGCCTACGGCCATCTCCGTCGCGGGCGAAGCACCGCCGGCCGTCGTCCTCCACCTCCGGTGAAATCACAGATGGCCGCCGTCCTCCATCTCTGGCAAAATCACTGCAAGCCGTCGTGCACCACCACCGGTAAACACCTCCGGTGTTGGTGATAATGCGTTTAAATTACAATTTTATCTAATAATATCATTTATTTAATAGTATAAATATATGGAATAATCAAGTAAAATACATTGCGTGAATTGAATTCCTTTCTATTGAGTGAGTTTTCCTGTTATAGTCAATTGAATGATTAATATAGGGGTTCACTTTACTGATTGGGAAATAGTAATGGTGATTAGAGTTTAGGTAGGTATGTCACCTATGAATTCCTTTCTAGGCCCATGTGTCATGTTGTACATCAAATTCCATGTTCATAAATGGGAGACGTTGATCACAACCATTCCTTTTTAATGATGTAATTATTTCTGGGCCCAAATGTTGTTGTAGTTTGGATTATGTTCTTGTCATGCAAATTTAATGGCTTAAATACACCTATGTATCAAATCATACTTGTGTATTGACAAAAACAAATAGTTTACATCAAGAATCAATTCATGTATTTAAATCCACCATGATCCTAATAAATTCATACTTCCTCCGTCATTTTATTCAGTTCACATTTGTATATGACATAAGATAAATAATGGAAAAAAAGAAATAATGAAAGCAATATAATTAATTGGATGAGAATAGCTGAAGTCTGTCCAAAAGAAAAATGAGATAAAGTGTACAGAAAATTTTAAAAAAACACATTCTTTAAAGTAAATTGTGAAGATAATGGTGGCATCCATTGAGAAATTTTATTAAGATATTATTTTCAAATTTTTGGTTGAACATTAATCAGTATATTTTTCTATGTTGATATTAATGCTCTTTGATGATAAACATGTATGGACCTAATTTAACGTTGATGTTATAATTACTTCTACAATGATATTAAGCTGACGTGCAATGTGTGTAGATGGCCATACATGTATAAGATATTGCTAAGATGGCTAACAGATAAAGCCCAATTTTCTACTTATTGACATTTTAGCACTGAATTTTCCCCCAAGGATTGGACTGTTTATCACCTTTTTAAAAACGTGCAGAATGCTAGTTGAAGTAAGCAAGCACACTGAAGGGATCAAGGAAAACTCGCTCCGGCCCAATGGGCTTCCGGAATCATTGATCCGCTACGACGGTATGTGCACGTCTTTAGCTAAATACTTCTTGAACTCAAATTGCACAAAGAAAGTGTGGAAATTTCAGGCCGCTTTCTTAAAAATCAATTGACTTTACGTGGTACCAATTAATTTTAAAATAAAAGGTCAAAATAGCTTGCATGGTATGAGAGTTTAGGTAAAGTTATTGAACAGATATGGTATGAGAGTTTAGGTTAAGTTATTGAACAGATGTTGGGATTCTCGTTAATTAGGCCCTGTATTGGGTCGGAGTGATTCCATATTTGCCCTATATTGAATTATCTTTCGTCAAGCAAAAACACTATTTGCTAAATTAAAATTTTGAAAGTTGGAGTACAACTGTTGTTGCCTTTATTGTTGTGAATAAAATTTGAAAATATATACAGCAAGGCAGAAGGAAATGGCAAGCAGCTCGGTGAAGGAGTTGCTGGAAGCGGTGAAGAAACCGCAGCGTCCGAGATCGGTGAGCGAATCCACCAACAGCAACCGCCCCTTCACCCGGAAGTCATCGGAAGGATCCTCCACCGACGGGCAGTCGTCCGACAACTCCGCCGCCAACTTCAACCTCAACTCCAAAGCTCCCGCCAGGCGCCATTCCCACGCCGGCACCAGAACCGCTTCCATGGAGCGCATCAGCGAGCTCCCCGAATCCGCCAAGCCCAAAAAATCCAGGCGCCTTTCACTAATGGGGTAAGAAAACCGGTTATCTATTTATGTTATTCGATTTGGGGACACAAATTCTTGATATTGGATTTGTGCATGTGTTTATAGGATGATGAAGAAAGGGCGTCGCGGAAGCACTGCGACAGAGGAGGATGACGAGGAATTTGAGGCCAGAGTGACGATGGGGGAGAACGAGGTGGACGATGACGATCGTGATATGAGTGACATTGATGATGCGCGGCCGGAAAGCCTGGACGATAAAGTACGGAAGAAGGAGATGAGAAAGGGTATCGATTTGGCTACTACGCTCGAACGTATTGAGAAGAATTTTGTTATTACTGATCCCAGGCTGCCCGATAATCCCATTGTAAGTATCACCAATTACCTTAATTTTACCTAATCCACTGCCTTGATTACACCTTCTTGCTTTGTTTTTGTTTAGATTTTTGCTTCGGACAGTTTCTTGGAGCTCACTGAGTACAGCAGAGAGGAGATTTTGGGACGGAACTGCAGGTATCATTATTTACACATTTTCGTAATGAAGGGTTCAGTTGTGGAGGAAAAAGACATCGCACGCCCGGTGGGACTCGAACCCACAATCGTTTGATTAGAAGTCAAACGCCTTATCCATTAGGCCACGGGCGCTTCTTGATGTCACGTCGATATGTACATAATCTATACATAAATATAACCTTCTTTTAAATTAGGCCCAAAACTTCTGGGCTGAATATTGGGCCCACTTCACGAATAACTCAACCAACCATTTTTACATGTGATGCAATTTACAAGCACAACGCTACAAAATTTGATTAAGTTTTTATTATTGAAGCACAATGATGTAAACTAGATTTCATTTTAGTTTTCATAATAGAAGCCATTGTTGGTACTGATGAATGAACTGCTGATGGGATGCTGTAGATTCCTTCAAGGTCCCGAAACCGATCCGGCTACGGTGAGGAAGATTAGACATGCAATTGACACCCAAACTGAAGTCACAGTGCAGCTCATTAACTACACCAAAACTGGTATTTTATCACTGATGCAACAATACTCAGCTCCAAATTAATCCTACTTTTAAATGATTGTAACATTGGTTTTTGTTCTTTTCACCTAATCCTTCAGGCAAGAAGTTCTGGAACTTGTTCCATCTTCAACCTATGCGTGATCAGAAGGTTAATGCTCGTGTAGTTACAAGAATACATTCTTGATTTCATGTAATATACAGTTTGATTCAGCTCATTTGTTTTTTTTCCATTCATATGAACAGGGAGAAGTCCAGTACTTCATTGGAGTCCAGTTGGACGGGAGCGAGCATGTTGAGCCTCTTCACAATTGCATCCCTGAGGACACGGCCAATGAGGGCGCTAAGCTGGTATTGCACCTTATGCAGTTATGCTGATTAGTTTTTGCATGATTTAGACATGGTTTATAGTTTGACTTGATGTTGCACCTTACAGGTGAAAGAAACTGCGGTAAATGTTGATGAAGCAGTCAGGGAACTTCCTGATGCAAACACGGTATAAAGTTTTGATAACATGAGTTGTACAATGTGAGGAGGAGTTTTATGTTGTCTGGATCATAGTATTTATTATTAGGCTAATGTGATTTCAGAAACCAGAAGATTTGTGGGCAAACCACTCGAAGAAGGTTCATCCTAAGCCACACAGGAGGGATTCCGCGGCTTGGCAAGCCATTAAAAAGGTTCCGAACACTTATACCATTCATTTTTTTTCCATTACATGCACGTGTACAAGTTGAACTTACATTTTATTTTCTGTTTTTGATCGATAATGCAGGTTCTTGAAAATGGTGAACCAATAGGCTTGAAACACTTTAAGCCATTAAAGCCGCTGGGATCTGGTGACACTGGCAGGTCTGCAGTGTGTTTATAACATATATTTCTTCCGATTTCTCCATATAATCAGCATCTTCTTTCATATGGGATGCCAAAACTAGCCGGATCGTTTGACCACTGTGAATTGTTTTGTGAATGCAGTGTGCATTTAGTGGAACTTTGTGGAACCGACCAGCAATTTGCTATGAAAGCAATGGATAAGGGGATGATGCTCAACAGAAACAAGGCACAATAACTGAATCGTCCGATTTTTTTAAGCTATCTCATTGATTAGTCCATGCTAATTCCCTGTTCTCGAATGATTGCAGGTTCATAGGGCTTGTGCAGAAAGAGAGATTTTAGACATGTTGGACCACCCCTTCCTTCCTGCCCTCTATGCTTCTTTTCAGGTAGAGAAAAAAAAACTTCAAAAAAGAACAAGTGTACATTTCCTTATGCATTCTAAGAATTTAATAATTGATCTACTTTTTCAGACAAAAACTCATATCTGTCTGATAACTGATTACTGCCCTGGTGGTGAGCTCTTCATGGTGTTGGACAGACAACCACTCAAGGTGTTAAAGGAAGATGCTGTGAAGTAAGAAAACTTCATTTAAAAGGAGCCGATTAATATTTGATTCAATGTCGGGGAGTTCTGACTCATCTGTTGAATCTTTGCAGATTCTATGCTGCAGAAGTAATAGTGGCATTGGAGTATCTTCACTGTCAAGGTAGGCCCCAGTTTCCTGATCCCATAACCATCAGATTGTAAATTTTTTATTCAGTTTGCGAATAAATCAAGTTTATATTTCTGTGGCAGGTATAATATACAGAGATCTGAAGCCCGAAAACGTTCTACTGCAGAACAATGGGCATGTGGCCTTAACTGATTTTGATTTATCCTGTTTGACATCCTGCAAGCCACAGGTTGGTTTGATTACCTCCTCATTTTTTCTAAACTTGAACATTTCATTTCACCTGAATTTGTCAAACATGTTCTGATGTTCCATTTCTACCATTGCTTTGCTCAGCTCTTAGTTTCAGAGGTAAATGAAAAGAAAAGGACTCACAAAGGTCAACAAGTCCCTATATTCTGGGCTGAACCAATGCGTGCATCAAATTCCTTTGTTGGAACCGAAGAATACATTGCTCCGGTTGGTATTGAGAACTTGGTTTTTCTTGAAGATTCTGAGTTCAAAACAATTGAACTAATGAAACCTTTTCTTTTATAAAATGTACAGGAAATCATTTCAGGAGCAGGCCATACTAGCGCAGTTGATTGGTGGGCTCTTGGTAATTTTCATCCCCAGACCATAATTAGTGAATGATTTATACAACAAATTACTAATTCTTTAATGTTTTATACGACAGGGGTTCTTCTCTATGAAATGCTCTATGGATACACACCTTTTCGGGGAAAGACTAGGCAAAAGACATTTGCAAATATCTTGCACAAAGATTTGAAGTTTCCTGGAAGCATATCGGTGAGTTTGCTCTATGCATCAGTAGCATCCATCGTTAAATGACGCCATGCATGAAAAAGTTCTGACAAATGTAGCATTGCTGCCTTAAGGCCTTTATCAGGACGATTCTGACAAATATATTTGTATTTCTCAAAAATGCAGGCAAGTCTTCAAGCGAAGCAGCTGATGTACCGTTTGTTGCACAGAGATCCCAAAAGCCGGTTGGGATCAAGGGAAGGAGCGAGTGAAATCAAGAAGCATCCATTCTTCAAGGGCATCAATTGGGCTTTGGTGAGATGCATGGTAAGTCATGAAAGCCAAGTCCAAATGAACCGCTTTATTTTCTTTGAAAACTTCATTTTTTACCCGTTTAATCAATTGAATAACATCAGATGTATAACTTTTATCTATATAGCCTCCTCCCGAGCTGGAAACACCTTTATTTGGAGCAACTCATGAAGCCGAACAAGATCTTAAAGCCGATCCCGGGTTGAATGATTTGCAGACAAACATTTTCTAGATAGAAAGGCTTGAAAGCCACAGTGACAAGTTCATTTGAACTGTTGTTTTCCCCCTTATAGTCTTTCTTTCATCTTTCAAGTTCTACGTTAATCAAGTAGTGTTGTCAATTGTTTTTTTTCCTTTGTAAAGAAAACATTTGAAGTTCTTGTGTTACAATATTCTTTTGCTTTGTAATGCAGTTTTGGCTGGTTTGTGAACCTTGTGACATTTCTTGAAGTATATCAAGTTGTGATTCTTAAATCCTCCTCTTTTTATTGCTATTTTACTAGTATGTTTTTCATAGAGGTTAAGTCTAAGAAGGCCATTGGGCTGAAGATGTGTCGGTCCAGTTAGGAGTATATTTAATACCCTAACATAATTATCGCATTTGTGGGTAATTAAGGGCGATAATTAAAGAAAACGTTATTTAGGACACGGAGTATAAATACGAGTTACGCATTTACTTATCATTAATTCTGTCTTAATCATATTGGACTCTTGGACTAACTTAGGCATCAGAGTGCTGACCCCTGTAACCTTAGGGACAGTTTTATTGCTGGTTAGTTCGAGAAAACTCAAGCCCACAAACCGGTTGGTTGTTTGAGACGCATCAAGTGGCGCCATCTGTGGGGACGACTAAGCCGATCAAGGGTTTTAAGAGTTTGTGTCGGTTGTTCAAAGGAGTGAAAGGTTGAGGATGATAGGTACGAGGGCTGGATCTCCACCAATGTTAAGAACAGAGAATTCAGGAGTAGGAAGCTGACGCCCATGTCGAGGACATCAGAATGGCTAACTTTCAAATGACAGGAACAAAGTTGTGTGCGTAGCTTGTTACAGTCGCAAACCACGAAGGGGGGCAAACCTCAGTGGCATTTGTTACAAATACCTTCGCACCAATCTAGAATGATGCGCCAGGGCCCTCGAGGACATTGGAAATGACGGGAGAGCAAGAAAAAAGAAACCTCGACTCCTTGCTCGAAGGGGTAGCCGATCCAATGGATGGAAGGTTTACGGATGTTTCGGGAGATTCATATATGGAAGCCTATAGCCAGCACGGGCAAGGAAGTCAAAATGCGGGGAGGGCGACCCCGAATCAAGATGTAGAACGAGCAGCTCAGGTCTTGGCTCCGACTGGCTATCGAGTTACCCCTCCTCCAAGGGATGACAGGGTCACGCACAGAGTATTGCCACCCTCACCTGTAGGAATAATTGTAGAGTGAGCCCCTCAACCTGCAATAGCCTATCCTTATCACACGTATCCCGGAGAGCCATTGCAAGCTAAGACTTAGCCTTCTATTCCTGGTTACTCACAAGGCCCAGTATATTCGTTACCTCCGCTAGCCCCATCTGCTCCTACCCTTGACTTTGCCGGTCTAGGGGCAGCATATGGGATAATGACCTCTTCTGCCATGTAAGGATACAGAAGTATGAGAGTTAGTCAAGGGCTTCACAATCCCTATGTCCAACCACCACCACCACCAGCATACCCAAGTTTTGGATAGCTTTGGATGAACCCCGGATACAGAGTAACTCAACCTCCTTATCTGGCACAGCTGGGCGGTCACGACAGGGAGCTGAACCTGTCAGGGGGCAACAAGAACCCTCCTTGGATGCAAGTGAATCATTAAGAAGGGAATTGGACAAGTTGATTGGACCCTTGGGCCAAGTTGCAGGGTTTCCTTTCAGCTCGATGATTACCGGGGTCGATGAGTTAAAGGGATTTCGATAAGAAATTGGCATGCAAGATGGTAGGAAGCTACATGCAGGGAAAAACACAGGAGTGGTTCAATAAGTTGCCAAGAGGCTAGCTCCGCTAGTACCGAGACTTCAGCAGAGTATTGTTCAGCCAGTACGCACAAAAGAAGAAGTTTACCAAAACTTTGTTAGAACTCTACCAGAAGAAGTAAAAGACAGGGGAAAGCACGGAAACCTTCTATCATCAGTATGCGGACGAGAGCTTGAGAGTGATAGAAACAACAGAGAACGAGGTAATCCAGGGGTACTTGCTGGGGATGCAAAACTTAGAATTATACAAGACGCTGAGTACTAATACCCCCAAGACCTTGCAAAAAACTTCAGGAGGTTGTAAAACAGTACTCAAGAGTAGAGGAGGCAACTAGAAGGAAAAGAGATAGCCTTACAGAAAAAATATGAAGAAATGCAGAGCATAGAGGAAAAAGGCTGGTCAAACCCATAAGAGTACCATTCGAGAGATACACTCCATTGCCAGCGACACTCGGAGGGAGAACTCCTGCATAGATTTTAAGTATATATAGAGGGTTGTTCGAGTACCCCCACCCTTGCAGAGTTTGTACAACTCGGTAGTGGCCTGGAGGGAAACAAATTGGTATTGTGATCATCACAGGAATTATGGCCATGACACAAACGATTGCATGCAGTTGAGGATGGAGATAGATACGTGTGAGCGGGAAGGACAATTTTGAGGGCAAGGACACAGGAACCATGCTGCCTCCTCGAGGCTTCGAGTGAACCAATGACAGCATTATAGAAGGTACAATAAAAACAATGGGGGGGGGGTAGAGGAGATAGAAGGCCTCAAGAACAGGTTGTTCGAGACAGGGGGGCAGGAAGGAAGGCAAGATAGACCCCAGGAACAACATGGGGGAAATTAGGATAACCAAAACAAGGAAAACCCACCCGTGCAAAGGGTAATTAATGTCATCAATGGCATGGTGGGAGCGAGATCTTTGAATGCTGTGGTAAGAGCAGAAGCTCGAGAGGTTTTGACTGGACGAGATAGTTACTTTCTCGGAAGCGGATGCCGTACCAGACCAAACACCTCATGCGGATCCTATGGTAATTTCACCCATTATTGGAACATCTTTGATAAGAAGGGTATTTGTTGATAACAGAAGCGAGGTAGAGGTGATGTTTACTGAGTGTTTTGACCAGTTCGATATAGGGCGCGACAACTTGAAAAAATTAGCTTCCCCTTTATCCAGATTCACAGGAAACCCGATATTCCCCATAAGAGAGATAACCCCTCCTGTTCGCATAGCGGATGGCGACAAAGGGGTTACTATCTGGTGTAATTTTGCTGTCGTGGATGCCCCTTCCCCTTATAACGTGATTTTAGGACGGCCATGGATGTGCCAGGCTCGGGCGATCTGGTCACCCTATCACCTGATGATGAAGTTTTGTGGCTAAAAAATGTAACCTTGTGGCAGTTTGAGAAGCGAGAAGGCAAAGAGATGTAGCAACGGTACACGCAGATGTGGGATTGGCTGATGTAATACAGATACCTATTCGGGATATGGGATCAGTATTTGTGGGGAAGCTGATTCCGGAAGATGTCAAGGAGAGACTGAGAGACTTATTGGGAGAGTATAGAGACATGTTCTCATGGGATACTTCTGACCTAACGGGAGTACCTTCGAGTCTCGCACTGCATAGGCTGAACATTGACCCCTCGATTAAGCCCGTCAAGCAGAAGAGAAGGGTGATTGCTCCCAAAAGAGCTGAAGCAATTAAAGAAGAGATAGAGAAGTTGTTGAGGGCAGACGTCATCGAGGAGGTGTTCTAACCTTAGTGGATTTCTAATCCATTCATGGTTTCAAATCATGATAGGGCCTGGAGAATGTGTATAGACTATACCAATTTAAATAAATGCTGCCCCAAAGATAGTTACCTGTTACCACCAATCGACAAATTAGTGGAAGTTATCACTGGATATCAGATTCTGGCATTCTTTGACGCGTATAAGGGGGATCACCAAATACTCATGGCGGAGGAAGAAAAGGAAAAAACATAATTTATTACGGATGTAGGTACGTACTGCTATAAGAAGATGCCCTTTGGCTTAAAAATGCTGGGGATACTTACCAAAGGCTAGTTGATAAACTGTTCAGGGGGCAGATAGGGAAGAACATGGAAATATATATGGATGACATGGTTGTCAAAAGAAAAAGTCGTGAAGAATTCTTAAAGGACTTGGAGGAAATATTCAGTAGGCTTTGAGGGGCTAATTTGAAATTGAACCAGTCTAAGTGTGTTATTGATGTAGGGGCGGGGAAGTCCCTCAGATTCATGGTCTCATAGAGGGGTATTGATGTAAACCCCGAAAAGATTGAAGCTTTGAATACAATGAAAACATCACAATCAATAAAGGATGTACAAAATCTTACAAGGTCTCTAGCAGCATTAAGAAGGTTCTTATCGAAGGGGGTGGAAAAGCACCTACCCTTCTTTGATGTCCTTCGAAGAGCAAAGAAGTGGAATGGAAAATGCAACGAGACATTCAAGCAGTTGAAGGAACACTTGGGGACACTACCTACCTTGATGAAACCAAATAAGGATGAGACGCCATACTTATACATTTCCGCGTCGTCATTGGCAATCAGTGCAGGGGGCCGAAGAAGAGGTATACTGTCCTTAAGAGGATGATTCTAGCCTTTGTACACGCAGCCAGAATATTGAGACCCTACTTCCAGGGACACAAAATAGTGGTGCTCATGAACCATCCTATTCGACAGATTCTGCTGAAGCTAGAGATTTAAGGAAGAATGATGAAGTGGGCAGTGGAATTAGGAGAGCATGATATCCAATATCAACCTCGAGTTGCAATTAAGGGTCAGGCGCTAGAAGACTTCATAGTGGAAACTACAGACCCTCTCAAGGTGTGTTTGGATCCTATTTGAAATGTGGGAGTGAGCCAAAAGAAGGTATGGAAGTTGTATATGGATGGTTCATCACATTCAGGAGGAAGTGGAGCCAGGGCTCTGTTAACCAGCCCCAATGGTAGAGATTACCCTTATGTGTTGAACTTTATATTCAAAGCAACTAACAACGAGGCTAAGTATGAAGCACTGATAATTGGATTGTGCCTCGCAAGGGAGCTGCAGGTGGAGGAACTGGAGGTTTTCAGTGACTCTCAAATTGTGGTTCAACAGTGAATGAGGAATACGAGGCCAGCGAGCGTAACCTGCAAAGATACCTCGAGGTAGTGAAGAACCTATTAAAAAAATTTAAATCTTACACTTTAACGATGGTTCTGAGGGAAAGTAGTCATAAAGCAGATGCACTAAGCAAGCTCGCTTCTTCGAATTTGGGAACCCAATCCTAGAAGAAACTACTCATGGAAACTTTGAGCAAACGAAGTTTCGAAGAACCTGTGGTTATGGTGGTGGAAGCGGAAGACTCCTGGATGACATCATCTGTGGCATATTTTCGAGAGGGCGTCCTGCCAAAAAATGAAGCGGGTGCTAGAAAGATAAGGTTGAAAGCTCCAATGTATGTGTTGTTGGAAGAAGTGTTGTACAGAAGGGGTCATTTGCAGCCATTTCTTCGATGCATTAACACTTATAAGGCTGATTATCTCATGAGGGAAGTTCATGAGGGGGTATGCGGCAACCATTAGGGAGCCAAATATGTGGCGAGGAGGCTTATTTGAGTGGGATTTTACTGGCTAAAAATGTTTGAGGATGCGAATCAATACATCCAGGCTTGCCACCAGTGTAAGAGATATGCCCCTATAACACATGAGAAACATCTATAGTTTGTGGCCATTTGATAAGTGTGGGGATCGATCTGTGGGCCATTTTCCAGAAGCGCCAGGAAAATTCAGATACCTAATAGTGACCGTTGATTATTTCATGAAGTGGGTAGATGCTGAACCCCTGTTGAACATAAGAGGAAAAACAGTCATTTCCTTCTGCTGGAAGAATATTGTGTGCCATTTTAGAATCCCAAGGATGATCATTACAGATAGTGGAACACAATTTTCTCAAGATCCCTTCAAGAAGTGGTGCGAGGAATATCAGATTAAGCAAAAGGTGACATCAGTTTACCACCCCAAGCCAATTGACAAGTGGAAGTGACCAACAGAACAATAGTAAATTAAATACGGGCACACCTCAAGAGGAAAAAAGGTAATTGGATATGGGAACTACTAAATGTGTTGTGGGCGTATCGGACAACTGAGTCTTCCACTACTGGTGAAATGCCTTATAGCCTAGTATATGGCTCGAAGGCAGTAATCCCCGCAGAAATAGGTGTTCCTAGCCCAAGGATGATGGCTGTTGCAGATGAGACAAGCAATCAGCAGAACCAATGTCTGGATTTGGATATGGTGGAGGAAAAGAGAGAGTTATCTTCTTTACATGAGGCTAAAGTCAAAGAAAGGGTCAGAAGATACCATGACAGAAGGGTAAAGAAGGTGTTGTTTAATCTGGGGGACTTGGTAATGAGGAAAAATGAGAAAAGCAGAAAGAAACCTGAAGGGAAGTTAGCTAAAAATTGGGAAGGACCCTATAGGGTGATCGAATCGCACTCGGGTGGAAGCTATGTTCTCAAAGAGATGAATGGGGTTCTAGTGCCAAGGAGGTGGAACATCACCAACCTGAGAAAGTATTACTAGCTATGATGAGTAGGTTGTTTTTAATTGGCACTCTAGCTGATGTTAGAGCAGGTTGTTTTTAAGCAGCGCTCTAAATGATATTTCCAGCTATGGCTGATGTTTGAGCGGGTTGCTCTGAACCGGCGCTCTAGATGGTATTTCCAGCTACGACTGATGGTTGAGTGGTTTTCTCTTAAGCGAAACTCTAGTTGATGTTCGAGTGGTTTTCTCTTAAGCGGCACTCTAGATGATGTTTGAGTGGTTTGCTCTTCAGTGGCACTCTAGTTGATGTTCGGGCGGGTTTCTTTTAAGCGGCACTCTAGATGATATTTCTGGCTATGTCTGAGGTTCGGGTGGTATGCTTTTAAGCGGCACTTGTGGGCTAATTTTTTAATCTTGGGATGATGAACTAGTGGACAAAATTGACAGGATGTAAGTGGAAACACCGAACCTGGGTAAAATGCTTATGTCTCTGAACTTTTTAATTCCTACTTATCGAAGATATTCATACTATATTTGCCTAAGGAAATTCCACGTGGCACTCATATTCGAGGGGTAAAATGTTTGAGGAAGTTTAGGCACGAGCAATGTGAATCCTATTACAATCTCTTAACCCCACTGATGCTAATAACAAGGGTTTGAGAAACCTGATCTGCATTGAAGAATTGTTTCGGGCAGGGTTTCCTCCATCGAAGTACAATTTTGATACTAAAAAGTAAATGAACTTATTTGTCTAAATGTATTCATCTAAATGGAGGAAACCCTGCCCGAAACAATTCTTCGATGGAAGGAGCTAACCCCTTCACCCGTGCTTCTATCTCTTCAAGCTCTTTAAGATTTATACCAGCGGCTCTTTAACTATCCTTCATATGTTCTTCCACAGGATATTCGGAAGGATCCAGGGGAGCAATGGTCTTACACTGCTTCTTTGTGGAAGGTTTGAATGGGCCTTTTGAGGAGGAGCTAACGCTTTTATGGCATTTTGTGGAGGATCCCTTGATAGCTTTGCTCGAGGGGGCAAGATGCTTATCAACTTCTTTAATGACAGATCTTTGTGACCGAGGAGCAGAACGATAACTCGAGGGGGTGAATCTTTTTACCTTTAGTTCCGTCAACCAATCAAGAATAAAGTCAAAGACCTTTTTTCTGCTGAGGAGTTCCATTCTCATGGACATTAACTTCCTCCATCCGGTATTGAGCAACTTTGAGTAGAAATTTTGGAAGCTAGTCATTTCTAATTAAATATGATAAAGGAATGCCATGAGACAGCATGTGGGCGCTGAGGTTTACTTCGTGTGCAACAATGTTTTCTTCAAAATCGGTGATACGCTCCTCAACTTCTTTGGCATGTACCTTCCAGGCCTGGATCTCCCTTACGAGTCGTGAGTTCTCGGACAAGAGGGATTCTGCAAAAGAACTATCCTCAATCGGGGGGCTCCTTTGAGGGGGTGTATGGGGTTCGCTTGAAGAAAGGGGGTCCTCGCTAGCTATCTTCCAAGCGAGCAATTCCCTTTCAAGGCTACTTATTTTGCACTGAGCCACTAGATGTTGCTCGGCAAGTAACTCCGTTTGGGCCACTAGCCTGCGGTATTCAGTCATGCAACCAATTAAGCACCCTTCCACTATTGGAAGCCTAGTCGCAGTAGCAATGCATGACTTCAAAGAACCAAAATTTAAATATATTTGTCGCATAAGCTCTTCGAAGTCTTTATCTGTGGGATCATGACCTTCAACCACCTCTAAGGATATGCACCATTAAATTCTTTGCTTAGGAAATCCCTAACAAACCCCTTAAAGGTTGGATGGTCTTTAGACTGCCACAGCTTCATCTCAGCTTCGAGCTGGTGGTGCTTGTCCTTTAAATATTCCTTCTCTCGATTACAATTAGTAAATCCCATGTGGCTTTTAATAGCTATTTTTGTGTCTCACTCAACTCTTTTTTAGCACTCAAAAGCTCCTCACAAGCGCCTTCTAACATTCTCTTCAACGAGTTAAACTACGAAAAGAGAACAAAGGCAAAATCAATAAATAAGTCATATAAATGGTAAAAGATATTCTTATATTAAAGTTTCAAAAAGAAAGTTACAACCGGCTGCTGAGTTCTGCTCAGGAGAGGTGTCCGTGGCCTTGGAAGGGGGATTGCTCAAATTCCCTTAGCAGTGAAGAACTGCCCTTTCGACTTAATGAAATCCATCAGGGCAAAGCAAAGGCCGTCATTCTTAATTTTGTCATCCCATTTCGTAACCAAAGTGGTTTCGAGCTCTGGGTTGACCAGGTCATCCACCTGCTTAGCGAGTTCTTCACACAGGGAGGCGGGCACTTGAGGCTTCAGGAATTCCTCGGCTTCTCTACAGCTAAGGTGCTTGGCCCACCCCAAGAGATCCACAAACAGTTGAAGCAGCTCAGAGCGGTTCTAAAGTTTGCTTTTAAATGCCTCAAGCAGCTGAGCCTACAAAGCTGGATCCTTAGCAGCCTGAACCCTCTTCTCGAGGGTATCCTTCTCCAGCATCCATTGATGCCTCTTGGCATCAACATTCCACCTCTTCTCTTCCAGAATTTTTTGTTTTTCCTCGAGTGCCCTATTCTTCTCCTCGAGCACTCTCTTCAACTCCAAAATTTTAGCATCCTTTTTGCTGAGCTTTTCTTCGAGAGAAGGCAAAAGTGAAAGCTTCTATCTTCTCAGTGGCCTCGTGGAAAAGTCGAGAGACCTAGAAAAATGGTTAAACTTGGATCAATTCTAGGAAAAATGACACTAAAATAAATTTTGCAAAGAAACAGATGAAAACCTCAGGGTTAGGGACCATCCTCGAGAGATGATTCTCAATGCGGGACATGGACACCGCATCACTCGAAGGGGGTGCCAACTGTTGATGGGTATTCTCACCGCCACATGATCCTATTAACGGTGTTGGGGAGGCGTTACCAACATTGGTGCCATCTGCCCTTGTCTTTTGGCGAACATTCCTAGTGTGAGGAGGTTGGTCATCAGAAATGGTCGAAGTAGGCCTTCCACTACCTATCATGGGAGGGGAGGCTTAATTCGAGGGAATGGAGGCCTGATTTGAAGGAGTAACAGTCCCTTTAGTAGGACCTGGACCCTGCTTTGTGGGCTTCTATTTCCATAAGCCACTAGCGAGACCCACTGAAAAAAATAAAAAGAGAGACCATCAGTAAAAGTAAACTCAACGATACAATAGAAAGGAGGAGTAAAATTCTATTAAGGAACCTTCAAAGGGTTCCGAGTGCTTAAAATCACTGACAAGGGTCCCAAGGGGAGGGCTTTCTTTGGGGCCCTCAAGTTCTCTTCTCTCTCTTCCTGATATTCTTCTGGAGTATTTTATACACATACTCCTCGTACATCTCAAGAGGGAATGCAAAGCCGCTAATCTAGGAATTAGGATTGTTGAAGCTGTTGTAGTCAAGGGAGTTGGACAACAACTTTTGCCTATCCCTCTTGAGGGCATCTGAACATATATACTCCCCAGGTTTGGGAGACTCGACTCGTACGTCCCAATTCCATTATTTTTATTTGTATAGGTTGAAAAAAATTGGATTGGGCATGTTTCATTTAAATGTAGGCCAATTTTTACCTTTCTTATTTTATTTTATTTTAAAATATTGAGAAAATAATTCCTTTTCTATTATTTACATTTGAGTCTTTTCTTGCCTTTTGGGCCATTTTAATCAACAAAATGTATTGCTGATGGATCACTTTTAAATTATCATTTCTTTCCTGATTTGGCCCATATCTAAACCAATCAAAATCAAAATTTAATTCTTTCTCTTTTGTGCTAGAGTCGTAATCACCGATTGCCTGTTGTCTGCTCTGCTTTATCAATTGCTCCACTGCGGAATTGATTTTCAAGGTGTGCTCCAATGTAACACTGCTCCTAAACATCTTTGTGTTTCACGTGTTATTTAAATTTAATTTGGTATGAACAAATAACCTAATTTCTTGAATTCTAAATTTTGAGTGTTAAGATTGTTATATGATAGCATGTGATCGATGTTTTTAAATTATAGCGATAGATGATGATTCAAATAGTGTAATATATTTTAGGGTATTGGTTCATGTCCCTATATTTTTACTTTTATTTTAAATTTTTAATAAATATAAAATGAGCGTAGGATGAGCCTTTTAGCATTGCACTTGTCTATGTTCCAATCCCCGACAAATACTATTCTGTATTTCAAATTATTACCGATTGTTTTCATAAGGGGCCAAAAATTAAAATTCCACACAAAACCTCAATATCCATTGAACCGCCCTTGCCTCCAGGGCCACTTAACCGGTGCAACACTTTACCATGAAGCATTTACCATGGCATATTTATTAGTATTGCCTAACAATCATGATTTTGGGCACTAGGCAGCATCTGTGCATTAATGGAGACTCGCAGTTAGACCACAAAAGTAATTGATGTTTATAAAAGAAATTTTTTTGAAACTGAAAGAATTATTCAAGGCGCAAAATTGGCTTCTTCCTCATTTGGAAGAGGATAATTTTCCCAATATATAAAATACAAAGAGGCTGTTAAATTTTTTCAGCAAAGAATATGTAGTCCAATTTAAACTTTTGATTCGCTAGCCTAAATCACACTTTATATTTTACTATCTTATTGTTGAATTTTTTCCTTCTATGTAAGAAAATTAGCTAGTAGATTTTGGTCCAAAGTAAAAGGAAGCATTCTGGTCTTTTTAACACACCATGGAGGAGGGTTCCTTGGGTGTGACTGAGGCTCTGTTTGGCAGAGCTTATTAGCCACTTTACTTATAAGTAAAATACTTTTTAGTGTTTGATAAAGTGCTGAAAATAGGTTATTTTAAAAGCAGAAGCTATTTTAAGGGAAAAAGCACAAGCGGATCTCCCTCTACTTTCAAAATAAGCCAACTTTGCCAAACACACCCTGAGTTGAGTTCAGTTGTGGTGGAACTAAATAAGAAAAACAATGGAGGGAGATAAAAAAGACACAAGTGGATGAAAGGGGATTTTTTGCACTTTCATACGAAGCTTCATTATTCAACGGTTGGATTCAGCTGTAACTTTGGAAGGATGTTTCTAGGCCGTGTGGATAAGTTCTGAATGGTGGAGATTGGTTTTGGTGGTCTGGAAGGAATTCATTTGTCCACGGGTATAAGCTCTGCTGGTTGGTGATTTTTTCTCTCCTATTATTGATTAATCTTCATTGTTGTATGGGTTGTTTATCTTTTCTTTGTTCAAAGAAACTTGTGCTAGTATTAGCGGTTGTTGAGGGTCTTGTAACACTCTTGGTTGATTAAATAAGATGGTTGAGGTGGGTCGATTGACACCATGGTTTTTTCCATTCGTATTGGAGGGGTTTTTCACGTAAATACTTGTGTCTTATGTATTCTTGATTTATTTTTGTTGCTCCTCATAGATTCAAGCAAATAGGGAAGAATAGTCTTGCTCATCTTCCCATCACTTACGTCATAGCACGTAATATATTGTGAACAAGATTTTGAGAGTTTGTCGAGTGAAGAAGCAGAAGACCGTAATGTTTATGGCTCTGGCAACGATGGGGAAGAAAGGATGAGTATTTTGGCGGTTAGAATTGGCGAAGATGATTGTTACTTACTCATGCACTAGCATCCCGAGAGCTGCCCATCAAAGTTGCTCTAGCTCTTCTCATGTTTTCAGCATGAAATATCCTTAACAACCCTAGAAAACTCCTTCGTCATTTTTCCATCGAATTTATTCACTGCCAAATACCTCGCAACAATGGTCCGCTACGAACCACTCTGATTTCTGAGCTCAAATAGCAACTCTGCAATGTTAAGAGCAAATGATGTTAGAATCTCGGGCTGAATGTCACATTGGTTTAGAACTAATGAAGAGAATGAATTGGGTAAAATAAAGGGGTTTGTATAAAGATGAGGGTTTGACTAAAGATGACTGTTTCGAACTCAGATCGACAGTGGGGTACACGTTTTAAATTTGGAACTTCAAGCGATTAAAGTAGCTGCAACTCAATCACCTTCAAAATGATTGAATTTTGGTGGGTCTTCAATAATCGTCTTTAATTTATTTTGAAATGTCTTTAATTTCAAGAGCTAGTTGAAATACATTGGTTCCGAATTTGGAACCTTCAACAAAGACGGTTCCTCAAAAATTACACTGAACCACCTTCTAACACTACCTTCAAATGAGGGTTCTCTACTAGTGTCAGGTACAATTACGGTATATTGAATTTACGAAAACTCTATTATGGTAAGACAACTATTCTTACAACAAAAGTGAATATTCATTCTAGCATGATTTGATAATCTCTCTATGATCGACCCCCTATAAATACCAAGGTATTATGTCATTCTATGCATTCAATTCTCATTATATAGATTAAACACTTTGATCTGACTTTACCATCAGAGTTTCTCGCCCTCGGGGGAGTTTGTTTGCAGGATAGGCACAACGAAGCAAGGTCTGTCCATCACATTTGCGATTCGAAATGCATCACTATACATTTTTAAAAAAGTTCTTTAATCAAGTCAATGTATACTCGATGTCCATATTCTTGGTTTGCAAAATTTTACTCACCACTTATTAACTCGATACAACAACTTGTGCCAAATAACCAATCCAAGTGAGAACTCAAAATTGTCCATTTTCTTGGTTACAAGTGACTCGACTTCACTTTTCAAATTTGGATCATCACTACTATTGGCCAAGCAAATCAGTGCACTAGAAGTTAGAAACCTTACGGCTCTCAAGATGGTACTCCCAACGAGTTTGTGATAATGATTTAAATGTAAGACATTTAAATACTTCCTTAAAAAATACTCCACCACTTGGTTGAAGATGAAAACAACGTATAAATATATTGTACAACTCCAAAGAAATAATTGTGGGAGTACCACAATGATCCATATCACAAAAGGTAAGGTTAAGAGGATGACAAGCACAAGGGGTGTAAAGGGTTCTATGATTTATGTAAATCAATCTTCTTTGCATACCTTTAATTCCCCCCCCCCCTTCATATTTGAACTATTGTCATATTTTTGGCCTCTTAGATTATCAATATCAAGGTCAAATTTAGCTAGAGTATTTGCAAGAGTCTCGAAAAATCCCATTCCCCCATGTATCATCTACCACATAAATTCAATATAACAATTCATCAACCTTATGTAAAGTTGTTGAGACATTTACACATCGTATCACAAGTGACATTTGCTCTCAGCGGCTTAGATCCGGAGTACAATAAAAAAATGATTGAATAATACTTTGCTTTCTTAATTTTCTTAAAAATCACACTTTTCACCTTCATATGCTAACAAATTAATCATTACATTTGAATGTTGTTACTAAGATAATGCTTCGTTATTTCTTTCTCCCGGATGCAACAAAGGTGCTTCCTCATGATTGGATCAAATTTGGCACTCATTTCAAAAAAACTCAACAAGTTTCCATTGCTCTTTTCATCAATCTTTCCACTATTTCCATGGAAGGCCAAGTTACATTTTGGAAGCATTTTAACAATTGCCAATATTTTTCTTAACAATTTGCTCAATCTCTCTTTCCCTTTGATGATTTTCTTTTGTAAACTACGTTTAATGGTTGTATTTGTTCTAAGCCTTTTCTCCAGTTCAATCTAACTTATCATGCACGTTATGTTAACATCACCACTTTTATAAAGTTTGAGTGACCTTCCTACATTTTTCAATCTTTAAATCCTTCATTAGCCAATTAAATATGGATGTCCCTTTTCTTGAACAGTCTATAATAAATTCAAACCATCACATCCTATTTTATCAAATAAACTAGCTATCTCCTCTCTTGGATTTCCCCTTTACTAAAAACAAGCTAACAGTTTTAACAAAGAAGGCCAAATTAGGACGAGTGATGATCAGGTACTGGAATGCCCAACTAGAGAACAATACAACGTCTAATTCTGAAACGGTGGACTGGTCAAACTTTGCAATTGAGAACCTAGCACAAGTGGTATAAAAATTGGAAAAACATCAGAAATCCCTGCACGAGTGAGAATGTCTGGAGCATTCTTTGCTTGGCCAAGAAGTAAACCCAATGAAGTAGGCAAAACTTCCAAACCAAGAAAATAGCGAAGTGTGCTTAGGTCCTTGATTGTGAACTCCCAATGTGTCCGATAAATGAATTGTCAAAGAAGATTCAAATCATTACCTGTAAGAATGATGTCATCGACATACACCAAAAGGTACAATAGCGATGATCCCCGTGAAAGAACGAATAGAGAAGTGTCGGATGAGTTGCACCGAAAACCAAGCTGAGTCAAATAGGTACTGAAATGCTGAAACCATAGTCGAAAGGTTTTCTTAAGACCATATACAGCCTTCCGCAAATGACAAAAATAATCCCAATGAAAAGGGTCCTTGTATTCAACATGTTGCTTCATATAAACTGGAGCATTAAGGACACCATTGAGGAAGGCATTCTTGACATCCAGCTGATGAAGCATCCAATAATTCATCGTGGCAGTGGCAAAAAACTATCCGAATAGTGGAGGCTTTGACTATATGACTTTGATCACATTTTAAGTCATATAGTCAAAGCCTCCACTATTCGGATAGTTTTTTGCCACTGCCACGATGAATTATTGGATGCTTCATCAGCTGGATGTCAAGAATGCCTTCCTCAATGGTCAACCGTTCCATCAGGATGATGCTTCAGCTGATAGACTCATTTGGAGCCAACAATGTTAACATCTGATGGGCGAGGAACTAAGACCCATGTGTGCTATCTGCGAAGAGCTGCTATCTCTTTATCCAGAGCAGAAACTCAAGATAGATACTGAATAGCGGAGCGATAATCAGAAGGCCATAAGTCCATAAGAGACAATATTTGAATAATCCATGTGTTGAATAGCTCTAGTCGTCGATCAAGTGGCTATACAATGAGTGCAAGTCCGAGGAGGAGAGGTCGCAGTAGTGAAACTGACTGAGAAGGCTGGCGATGAAGCAGCCGAGCTTGAGGGATACTGAGATGGTGGACTGACCGGTGGAGAGGTAGGAGGCACCTTCTGGGGTGTTGGTGGCGGATCAGTAGCACAAACGGAGCAAGGGAAGAGAAGATGTAGTCAACACAAGAGAAACTGTAGGTAAAAGAGGTGCTGAATAAGAATCAGGATCAAGAAAGAGAGATATATCTAACACTAACGGTGGAGAACCATTCGCCAAAGGAATGGATGGTGGTGAATGGAAAGCATGTTTATCAAAATGAGCATGTCGAGTGACATAGATTATGCTAGTAGTACGATCGAGACACCGAAAACCTTTATTCAGCAAACTGTTTCCAATAAAAACACAAGGAATACTGTGGGGAGACAGCTTGTGATCAGTAAAGGGGCAAACAAAGGGGAAGACCCGACAACCAAAGTATAAAAATCGGTGTATATGGGAACCCGACCATTAATAACTCCATACGGTGATCGTCTGGCAAGAACGGGAGTTAGCAACCGATTTATGGTATAAGTGGCTGCAACAAAAGCGTCAGACATTGGGAGAGAGGGACATGAGAGTGATATAACATAGACAACCCCATCTCAGCAATGTGGCAGTGCCTGCGCTCAGCCCGACCATTCTACTCAGAAGTTTATGGGCAAGAAATATGATGATGAATGCCCTTTGTCTGAAAGTGAGCGTAAACGATCATTTACGAATTTAGTCCCTCCATCACTCTGAAACACCTTAATGGTTGAAGAGAACTGGTTCTCTATAAAAGCCTCAAACTTGCAATAAACATCCCAAAAAATAGATTTGCGGCGCAGTGGATAAAACCACAAGAGCCGAGAATGATCATCAAGGAAAATAACACAGTAGTAGAAACCATCAACAGATAAAATATGAGTGGGACCCCATAAATCACAATGAACTAGATCAAGCACCTTAGCAGCACAACTATCATTTGTATGAAAATTTAATTGTTTCCCTTTACTTTTTTCACACACTTCACAAAGGGTGGGTTTAGGCAGAACCAATGAGACAGCTAAGGATCCATAAGCACGCAAACAAAAAATAACAGAATGTGGAACATGAACAAGTATAGCATGCCAAGTTTCAAAGACGCACGCGACTTATTTGATTCAACGGTAGATAACAAAGCAGATGCACCATAGTCTAAACATAAAGCCTATCTTCAATATGACTATGACCCAAGGTTTCCCTAGCGACTTTATGTCGAATAAAAAATGAATGATCATAAAAAAGATAACAACATTTAGATCCCGAGTTAATTTGTTAATCGAAAGCATATTTTTAGTGATGTTAGGAAAAATAAGTACATCATAAAAAGGCAAAGCTTTGAAATCCAAGAATCACCAACATGAGTTATGGGGAGTTGAGAACCATTACCAACATAGACGTGGGAAGAACCATTATATGGTGTCACATGATCAATGACAGCGGGAGACGATACCATGTATTTTGTGGCACCAGAATCCAAAATTCACTTGGATCCAGAATGAGCCATAATGCGCACAAAGAGAGAATGGGAACAAAAATGCGCAGAGAGCCTATGGGCGCGTGTAACCATGCGCTGTATACCTGCAAGTGCATGTAATCACACGGTGGAACACGTGCGGGTGCGTGTAACCGTGTGCTGGACACCTGCGGCATGTGAATCTGATGCGCTGGAAGACTCACTAGTTTGAAGCTTCTGCAAACTAAATAGTGAGAACGTTGGGAATGAACGCCTTCTTAGATGTAGTAACGCCGGGAATAAATGCCGGGAATAAACGGTGAGTAGTTTCTGAAGACTCGCTTGTTTGTACCTGATTCACGTCAGAGAAGATGACCTGGAGGAGAATACCTAGGGTGGAAGAACTCCACCAGAGATGATGCAATGGAGGTCGATGACTGGTCATCATATATAAAACTTGGAGATGGCGTCAGGGGATGATGCCGGGAACACTGGGAGCACCGTGGGTCTGGAGAACCGCTGGAGAATAATCTGGGATGCTAGAAATTGAATAGGAAATAGTGGCTGGAAAGTGGAGACAGTGCCCGAAATTTGGCTGGAAGTTGGCTTGAAATTGGTGGTGGTTTGGTCGGAAAAAAGAGATAGAGGGAGGCGGCCAAACAAAAAATGAAAATTAGAGTTTAGGATTTAGGATCCGAACTTCCTCAAATTCCATGAGAGAATAATTTCCCGTGAAGAATACTGTATTGCTGACAATAATAATTAGAGTGCAAAAGGAAGGCTAGTACTAGTATAACTCTAGTCCAGTCATCAACTCTATCTCAAATCAAATTAAATCAATCAGATACTTGACTTATGCTAACAAAAATACACGTG
Source organism: Rubia yunnanensis (assembly GCA_037428765.1). NCBI lineage: Eukaryota > Viridiplantae > Streptophyta > Magnoliopsida > Gentianales > Rubiaceae > Rubia > Rubia yunnanensis. Next base: position 25,317,551 of record CM075062.1, on the reverse strand, counting down.
TAATAAGAACACGCAAAATGACTAAACAACATATTGAAAACTTGAATTTAACTTCATTTCGTGTAAGTTATCTAGGAGACTCGCTCTACTTTATACTAGATGTATGATAGCATATTGAGACAAAAAAGAAAAAAACATGATAACATATTCATACTCCCTTTGTTCTATCATAAACTATGTAAGAGCCTATATTTCCAATAAACTAAACAATATGTATGAAAGTAAATAACAACATTAAGCAAGTAAAAATTTGAAAGTTACCAAATCCAAAAAATGGATAGATTGATGCAGAGTCGCGATGAAAATCTATATCCTTAATTCTAAAAATGTCTCGTAGTGTGTGATGGTCTGATAGCGTTCTGACTCTAAGGATACAACTGTGAATAGATTTTGTTGTGCACAACTCAAAAACAGAAACTGGCAAACTAACGAAATGTGGCTTACTTTCAGACTCGATGAACAAGAAGGCTATGAATGAAGAGCATGGCAAGCGAAGGAACTCTGCATGAACAGAGAAGGAAGAGATGAGAGGGGAGGATTTTTTGTGTTTTAGAATGAGGTTAAAGGCACCCTTTTATAGGCAAGAGGGCACTAACGGCTAGGAGCCATTCATGGAGTAATCCTCGCCTCTTCGATTAGGATGACACTAACTACTAGAAGCCATTCGTGGAGTGACCACGGCTAGGAGGGATTTACGCATGCAATTAAGAGGGTTGGCCGATTCAAAAATAAAAGCAGGGCCATAGTCCAAAAAGACCTACCCAAACAAAACATTCCCAAGCTAGTCTCAATCTGATCCGATCTGAACCAAACCGTGCACATGTGGTTTTAAGTCGAGGTGTCCCAAATAGATTGTAATTTTTAACATAAGTTAATACTCCCCCCGTTTCACTATGTTTGACACCATAGGTTTATATTTTTTTTATAAGTTGAAATATGTGGAGTAAATTGAGTGAGGAGAGTAAAAAGTTTAATGAGTGGTTGAGAATGATGTACTTTTTTCCATAAAATAAAATGAAACAAATTTAGAAAAATATACAAACATGATAAGTGTTTAAAACTTAAGAAACCAAAGGGAGTACTCCCTCTGTCCCAAAATAAGTTGCAGGGAAGAGAAAGTTGGCTGCAAAATTCAACTTAAGAAACCAAAGGGAGTACTCCCTCCGTCCCCCTGCCGTCGCGAGTCGCGATGGGCTTCGTCGCGAGTCGCGACGTGCTCAGGGGAGAAAAATCACTCCCAGCGCCAACTTTCCGCGAGTCGCGATGACCTCGCGACGCTCGTCGCGAGTCACGATGAGCTTCGTCGCGAGTCGCGACGTGCTCAGAAAATTTTGAGCTTCCGGACTACACTTTCCGCGAGTCGCGATGACTTCGCGAGGCTCGTCGCGAGTCGCGACACCCTTCGTCGCGAGTCGCGACGAACTCAGAAAATTTTGAGTTCCCGGACTCACCTTTCCGCGAGTCGCGATGACTTCGCGAGGCTCGTCGCGAGTCGCGACCAACCCCGTCGCGAGTCGCGACGTGCTCAGTAACTTTTGAAAATTTTTTGAGCCCGGATTTCAAGTTTCCAAGCTTCCAAGTTTCCAAATGATTTTAAACATTGCATTATCCTTCCTTTTTCTCCAACCAACACTCCCAAGAACATCACATACCTCTCATTTCTTCCACCATCCTACATATATTGGCATATGAACATTCTTGCATCTTTATAGTACATTTGTTGATTGTAGTATGCCGACTACATCATTGTGACCGTAAGTTCTTATCCTATAATGATGCTTGTGTACATGTCAATATATGTTGGATATTTTTCATGCATAATCTTATAGTGGTGATTGAGGGTTGATTAGTTGTTCTTTGACAATACTATGGTTATTAACTCTTGATGCTAAACCTAGTATTACATATCCTTATGTACTTGTGAGTTTAATGTGTTCTTCGTGGTGTAGTCTTGATCAAACGGCGCCATGGAGACAATGCTTTTCTCGAGAGGTGAGTTCTTCTACGGCATCTTTGCTCACCCTTCCGGTTCCGAAACCTATCTCGGGACCATCCAAGTACTTGGATATCGCCATATCACCGGCGAATTTGCGGAGAAATGGGTGTCACTCTAACTCCCTTACCTTGATTTTTATTGTTCTTGCCTTACGTGTTTACATTGAGGGCAATGTAATGTTTTAAGTGTGGGGAGGGGTTAGAGGACTCATATGCATGCTAGATTGTTTTGGATTGCTTTTTGCTGCTTTTCATTGGAAAAACATGAGAAAAAGGAAAATAAAAATATAAAAAAAAAGAAAAAAAAAGAAAAAAAAAAGAGAGAAAAAGAAAATCCGCTAAGTTGAAAACCCGAGAGGGCAACTTAGGCAACATTAGGGGCCCGGATAGGTCGAAAACTCTTAAAGGGCGGCCTAGGCAAAAATGAGAGGCTAACATGTGCGGAAAAAGGTGAGATGTGAGCTAAAGAAACATGATGTGTGGCTAGGATGAAAACTCGAAAGAGCTCCTAGGCAAAATGAGAGAAATTGAGAGAAATTGAAAAAATACTATGATTTCACTCACTTGCCGGCGTTGGAGTCATAAGGTTGCGGTTGTCACATGGATGGATCGGGTAGCTCAATATCTTTAGACCTCTTGGGATTGGGTAGCTTAGTGGGTTAGGAAACGAAGTGTGGTTATGAAATTTCTTGATCTCTTTATACTTCGTTTTTGGTTGATATATTGGCATTAGGTGAAGCATGTGTTTAAAACTTCCTCTATGGTTTTAGCTTCATTTTGTGTCATTGGACTTTGGGAATATCAATTCGGGGCTTTGAAATATTTTTTATGGGTAGTGAATTGATAAGTGGTAGGTTTGGTTAGATTTAGGATTGGGGATGTGTGTGTGAGAAAATTCTCATGTGAGCTTTTATTTTGGGATTTTTGATATTGAGAGTTTTGTGAGGCTTCGATTGGGGGATTAGTTTAGGTTTTGGATATATCATTTACTCCGTATGCTTAAATCTTTTCTTACTCGAGGGCGAGTAAGGTTTAAGTGTGGGGAGGTTTGATATGTCCATTTTGTGTGGTTATTTTAGGGGTTTTAGGATGTGGATATGCCATTTCCTCCGTATGCTTAAATCTTTTCTTACTCGAGGGCGAGTAAGGTTTAAGTGTGGGGAGGTTTGATGTGTCCATTTTAGACGCATTATTTAGTAGTATTTAGGATCACTTTTGTGCTCTTTTATTATCGAGAGCTTGTGTTTTACCTTGAAATTCACTTAGGAGAGGCAAAAGCAACTTTGTACTCTTTTACCTCTTTTAAGTGGATTTTGTGTGACAAGGGAAGAACACGGAAGCAACGAAGACCGGAAGACATTGAAGACTATACTTTCGAAGACTTTTGGATACTCACTTCGAAGACATGAAGACCGGAGGCCGTTGAAGACCATTTTGGAGCTGTTGAAGACTTGAAGATTGAGAGGGATGGCTATGAAGAAGACAAAGAAACAATGCAAAACTCTGGCTGCCGTCGCGACCCCGTCGCGACACCATCGCGAGTCGCGACCAACACCGTCGCGAGTCGCGACGAACTCGTCGCGAGTCGCGACCAACGGGCGGCCAGAAATCAACTTTATCTTCTTTGCACTATAAATACTACTCTCTTTCCTCCTCTTCTCCAGTTTTGTGCAGCCCGTTTTCTCTGGGTTTTAGGGCTTCAAAGCCATAGATTTTCTTCTTCTTTCTTTGTAGTTTTTAGTTCTTTGTTATGGGTTTTGTTTATCTTGGTTAGTCTTGTTCTTGGGAGCAAAGGATTGAAGCTTCCATTATCTATGTAGCAAGAACTCATTTCTATCTATCTATTTGATGTTTTTGCTATTGTGCTTTTATTGTGCTTTGAATGTTAATTGTTGATTCTATTAATGTTGTTGAGAGCTTGATGATATGAATGCTTGTATGAATTGCTAGCTAGGGTTTGGGGGATTTGGGTTAATTTCCCCCCTGTTCTTGTTAGGAATGTATGAGTGTGAATTAGAGCTTTTGATTGTGTTAGTGGATTGACAATGTGCTAGACGAATGTGATTGATGTCGAACTCTTCGTCATGTTCGTTTGTGTAGCAAACGAGAGAGTCATATGTTCGTGGATGAATGTGCGTTGCACGTTCATCCAATCTCGTGTAATTGCATGAATTGGTTTAATGCTTAGTCACGGTGTAGTGGTCATAAGCATTGCCAAGCTTGTTGGTCCTTCGTGATTAAATGCCACCAATGACACCTTGAGTCGTGGTCGCGACTCGGGAGTCATTGGTGAGGTTTGACGAGAGATGTCGAACTCACTCTCGCAAACTACGAACTAAGAAGGACAGGAGTTTAGTCTCCACGACAAGTAGTTGAAGTATTGAATAGATGATTTAAACTCATTCTTGAAGCATTTGTTATTTGGCGTTTATGTACTCTTGACGGTGTGTTTCACTGCATGTGTGCCATGAGCGGTTTGAGCATAGGTAGTGCTTGTGTGGTTGAATTGTTTAGGTGTAGGAATGTGACGAATTCCGTAACGCCTTTGCATGAAGATCTATGAGCATGAACTTAGAACTCCTTGTGATGTGTGTGTTGTGGTATTTGCTAGATGGGTGTGTGAGCGTTGGGTCATGAATGCTATATGATGGAATGTGTGAATGATTCGATGAACTACATTAGATGTGGAAGTGGATATCCGTTGCCCCCAAGGCATTTTATCTTTGTAGTTTAAAACCCCTTTTCTTTAGTTTTGTTTGATGATTAGCATAGTCACTTGACGTTGCTAGTTATCTTGTCTTTTTACTTTCGTAACTTAGGAACCAACCAACCAACCAACCCCCCCATTTACTTGCTTTTAAGTGTGTGTATATATAGTTACTCCTAGCCTAGTATCAACCATTTGTGCTTGATTGCTTAGGAAGATCCCTCTTCTCATTGGACGACCCCGATTTGCCACTATCTACCTAGTTGTAGAAAGTAAGCATTTAGGGCTTATAAATTATCTTTTGCACGGCGGGCGCGACGACCGCCCGCCCGTCAAAATGGCGCCGTTGCCGGGGGAGAGGCGTTTATTCTTAAGTATTTAGGTGTATTTGGTTATGTATTGGCTAGTTGTTTTTATTTTCCACTACTTGGTGGTTGTTTTTGTTCGGAGTAGGTATTTCTTGAGTTCTTGGTAATTTATTTTATTGAGAATCCTTGCACTATGATTCCGAACTTTTGAAAAAAAAAATAAAAAAAAATTTAATGGAGCGTCTCACCTTGAGGGAACTCATGATGAGAAGAGAGGCTCAACAAGCAAGGTTTTGTAGGATGTGTCATTCCGATCATCCTACCCAATCTTGCCCTTTGTTGTGGGAAGAGCACTATGACCGAGAAAGAACCTTTGGTTTCCAAAACCATGGGTACTATGAAGAGTGCTATCAAGAGGTAGGAGATATTGGTTTTCAAGGGCAAGATGCTCATGAATGCTATCCATACCACAACTCTTACAATCCGGAATGGAGTGGTAGTCCGGATTTGTGGTATGAGAATGAGCCAGAAAACCAATATTACGAGCAACCTAGTTGGCCATCACCACCCTATACCATACCTCAAAACCAAGCCCAACAAGGAAGTTCAAGTTTGACACGTGAGGATGTCTTAAATGCCATAGCAAACTTGAACTCCTTTACTAGTGAGGAGCCGGATACCCAGCTCTCCTCTAGTGTTGAGGCCATTGAGGGGCATGTGAGGAACATATTAGAGGTATTGGCCCGCATGGAAGCTCGTGATTCTGAAAACACACCATCCCAACTTGAACTCGATGACTCGGTGAGTGAGGTCACCAATAAAAATGATTTTGAGTTTGAAAGGGATGAGGAGTTGGTTGTAGAGGATAGAAAAATGGAGGAAGAGGTGACAGTGCTACATCCATTAGCATCGTCACCCCTTCTCCTACCTAGTGAACCAACTCTAATATTTTCGGAAGTTTTGAGGGAAACGAGAGAGGAGCCAAAAGACTATCCCAAGCTCCCTAACCACTTAATTCCCTTTGAACCATCTCCACCTCCACAAGACTTTCCTCTTGGAAGTTTTGTGCCCCCACCTCTCTTATTTTGGATGCTCATGGTGAAGAGCTTCAAGCCTTCACCATAAGGATAACATTAGGGTCGTGCCGACGACCTTAAAAATACGGAGCTTCATCGTGCCGACGACGTTAAATAAATTCGGCATTTCTTTTAGTTTTTGTTTCTTAGTTTGTTTTTGTTGTTGTTTTGTTTTGTTCTTTTTATGGCTTGTTTTTCTGTGATTTTGTAGCAAAGTGAAGTGCATTGCAATGAAGGAGATGAAGGAACGAGATCAATGAACGAGGGAAGAAAGCTTGGACAGTTGGTAAGCAAAAGAAAAAAATTTTAAGCCTGGGATACCCTGCCGTCGCGAGTCGCGATGGGCTTCGTCGCGAGTCGCGATGTGCTCAGGGGAGAAAAATCACTCCCAGCGCCAACTTTCCGCGAGTCGCGATGACCTCGCGACGCTCGTCGCGAGTCACGATGAGCTTCGTCGCGAGTCGCGACGTGCTCAGAAAATTTTGAGCTTCTGGACTACACTTTCCGTGAGTCGCGATGACTTCGCGAGGCTCGTCGCGAGTCGCGACACCCTTCGTCGCGAGTCGCGACAAGCTCAGAAAATTTTGAGTTCCCGGACTCACCTTTCCGCGAGTCACGATGACTTCGCGAGGCTCGTCGCGAGTCGCGACCAACCCCGTCGCGAGTCGCGACGTGCTCAGTAACTTTTGAAAATTTTTTGAGCCCGGATTTCAAGTTTCCAAGCTTCCAAGTTTCCAAATGATTTTAAACATTGCATTATCCTTCCTTTTTCTCCAACCAACACTCCCAAGAACATCACATACCTCTCATTTCTTCCACCATCCTACATATATTGGCATATGAACATTCTTGCATCTTTATAGTACATTTGTTGATTGTAGTATGCCGACTACATCATTGTGACCGTAAGTTCTTATCCTATAATGATGCTTGTATACATGTCAATATATGTTGGATATTTTTCATGCATAATCTTATAGTGGTGATTGAGGGTTGATTAGTTGTTCTTTGACAATACTATGGTTATTAACTCTTGATGCTAAATCTAGTATTACATATCCTTATGTACTTGTGAGTTTAATGTGTTCTTCGTGGTGTAGTCTTGATCAAACGGCGCCATGGAGACAATGCTTTTCTCGAGGGGTGAGTTCTTCTACGGCATCTTTGCTCACCCTTCCGGTTCCGAAACCTATCTCGGGACCATCCAAGTACTTGGATATCGCCATATCACCGACGAATTTGCGGAGAAATGGGTGTCACTCTAACTCCCTGATGTGTCCATTTTAGGCGCATTATTTAGTAGTATTTAGGATCACTTTTGTGCTCTTTTATTATCGAGAGCTTGTGTTTTACCTTGAAATTCACTTAGGAGAGGTAAAAGCAACTTTGTACTCTTTTACCTCTTTTAAGTGGATTTTGTGTGACAAGGGAAGAACACGGAACCAACGAAGACCGGAAGACATTGAAAACTATACTTTCGAAGACTTTTGGATACTCACTTCGAAGACATGAAGACCGGAGGCCGTTGAAGACCATTTTGGAGCTGTTGAAGACTTGAAGATTGAGAGGGATGGCTATGAAGAAGACAAAGAAACAATGCAAAACTATGGCTGCCGTCGCGACCTCGCGACCATCGGGCGGCCAGAAATCTCTCTTATTTTCTTTGCACTATAAATACCATCTCTTTTCCCTCTTCTTCTCCAGTTCTTCCAGCGCGCTCCTCTCTGGTTTTGGGCGCCATTTTTAGGTTTTTCTTCTTCTTTCTTTTCTTAGCTTTCTCTTAGTTTGATTATGTCTTTTCTTGTTGTTCTAGAGTAGTTCTTGTTCTTGGGAGCAAAGGATTGAAGCTTCCACTATCTATGTAGCAAGAACTCATTTATATCTATCTATTTGGTATTTTTGCTATTGTGCAATTATTGTGTTTTGAATGTTAATTGTTGATTGCATTGATGTTGTTGAGAGCTTGATGATATGAAATGCTTGGATTAATTGCTAGCTAGGGTTTGGGGGATTTGGGTTAATTTCCCCCCTGTTCTTGTTAGCAATGTGAGAGTATGAATTAGAGCTTTCGATTGTGTTAGTGTGTTGACAATGTGCTAGACGAATGTGATTGATGTCGAACTCTTCGTCATGTTCGTTTGTGTAGCAAACGAGAGAGTCATATGCTCGCGGATGAATGTGCGTTGCACGTTCATCCAATCTCGTGTAATTGCATGAATTGGTTCAATGCCTAGTCACGGTGTAGTGGTCATAGGCATTGCCAAGCTTGTTGGTCCTTCGTGCTAAATGCCACCAATGACACCTTGAGTCGTGGTCGCGACTCGGGAGCCATTGGTGAGGTTTGACGAGAGATGTCGAACTCACTCTCGCGAACTACGAACTAAGAAGGATAGGAGTTTAGTCTCCACGACAAGTAGTTGAAGTATTGAATAGGTGATTTAAACTCATTCCTGAAGCATTTGTTATTTGGCGTTTATGTACTCTTGACGGTGTGTTTCACTGCATGTGTGCCATGAGTGGTTTGAGCATAGGGAGTGCTTGTGTGGTTGAATTGCTTAGGTGTAGGAACGTGACGAATTCCGTAGCGCCTTTGCATGAAGATCTACGAGCATGAACTTAGAACTCCTTGTGGTGTGTGTGTTGTGGTACTTGCTAGATGGGGTGTGTGATTGTTGGGTCATGAATGCTATATGATGGAATGTGTGAATGATTCGATGAACTACATTAGATGTGGAAGTGGATATCCGTTGCCCCCAAGGCATTTTATCTTTGTAGTTTAAAACCCTTTTTCTTAGTTTCGTTTGATGATTAGCATAGTCACTTGACGTTGCTAGTTATCTCGTCTTTTTATCTTTGATAACTTAGGAACCAACCAACCAACCAACCCCCCCTTTACTCGCTTTTAAGTGTGTGTATATATATTTACTCCTAGCCTAGTATATCAACCATTTGTGTGCTTAGACGCTTAGGAAGATCCCTCTTCTCATTGGACGACCCCGATTTGCCACTATCTACCTAGTTGTAGAAAGTAAGCACTGAGGGCTTATAAATTATCTTTTGGCGCGCGGGCGCGACGACCGCCCGCGCCTGTCAAAATGGCGCCGTTGCCGGGGAAGAGGCGTTTATTCTTAAGTATTTAGGTGTATTTGGTTGTGTATTAGCTAGTTGTTTTTATTTTCCACTACTTAGTGGTTGTTTTTGTTCGGAGTAGGTATTGCTCGAGTTCTTGGTGATTTATTTTATCGAGAATCCTTGCACTATGATTCCGAACTTTTGAAAAATTTAAAATTAAAAAAAAATTTTCTTAATGGAGCATCTCACCTTGAGGGAACTCATGATGAGAAGAGAGGCTCAAAAAGCAAGGTTTTGTAGGATGTGTCATTCCGATCATCCTACCGAATCTTGCCCTTTGTTGTGGGAACAGCACGATGACCGAGAAAGAACCCTTGGTTTCCAAAACCAGGGGTACTATGAAGAGTGCTATCCAGAGGTAGGAGATATTGGTTTTCAAGGGCAAGAAGCTCAGGAATGCTATCCATACCACAGCTCTTACAATCCGGAATGGAGTGGTAGTCCGGATTTGTGGTATGAGAATGAGCCGGAAAACCAATATTACGAGCAACCTAGTTGGCCATCACCACCCTATACCATACCCCAAAACCAAGCCCCACAAGGAAGTTCAAGTTTGACACGTGAGGATGTCTTAAATACCATAGCAAACTTGAACTCCTTTACTAGTGAGGAGCCGGATACCCAGCTCTCCTCTAGTGTTGGGGCCATTGAGGGGCATGTGAGGAACATATTAGAGGTATTGGCCCGCATGGAAGCTCGTGATTCCGAAAACACACCATCCCAATTTGAACTCGATGATGTGGTGAGTGAAGTCACCAATAAAAATGATTTTGAGTTTGAAAGGGATGAGGAGTTGGTTGTAGAGGATAGAAAAATGGAGGACGAGGTGATAGTGCTACATTATCCATTAGCATTGTCACCCCTTCTCCCACCGAGTGAACCAACTCTTACATTTTCGGAAGTTTTGAGGGAAACGAGAGAGGAGCCAAAAGATTATCCTAAGCTCCCTAACCACTTAATCCCCTTTAAACCATCTCCACCTCCACAAGACTTTCCTCTTGGAAGTTTTGTGCCCCCACCTCTCTTGTTTTGGATGCTCATGGTGAAGAGCTTCAAGCCTTCACCATACGGATAACGTTAGGGTCGTGCCGACGACCTTAAAAATACGGAGCTTCGTTGTGCCGACGACGTTAAATAAATTCGGCACTTCTTTTAGTTTTTGTTTCTTAGTTTGTATTTCTTAGTTTGTTTTTGTTGTTGTTTTGTTTTGTTCTTTTTATGGCATGTTTTTCTATGATGTTGTAGCAACATGAAGTGCATTGCACTGAAGGAGATGAAGAAACGAGATCAATGAACGAGGGAAGCAAGCTTGGACAGTTGGTAAGAAAACGAAAAAAATTTTAAGCCTGGGATACCCTGCCGTCGCGAGTCGCGATGGGCTTCGTCGCGAGTCGCGATGAACAGGGGAGCAAAATCCACTCCCAGCGCCAACTTTCCGCGAGTCGCCCTGACGTCGCGAGGCTCGTCGCGAGTCGCGACACCCTTCGTCGCGGGTCGCGACGAGCTCAGAAAATATTGAGCTCCCGGACTCCACTTTCCGCGAGTCGCGATGACTTCGCGAGGCTCGTCGCGAGTCGCGACCTACTCCGTCGCGAGTCGCGACGAGCTCAGAAAAATTTGAGCTTCCGGACTCCACTTTCCGCGAGTCGCGATGACTTCGCGAGGCTCGTCGCGAGTCGCGACACCCTTCGTCGCGAGTTGCGACGAGCTCAGAACATATTGAGCTCCCGAGCTGTACTTTCCGCGCGTCGCGATGACGTCACGAGGCTCATCGCGAGTCGCGACGAACCTCGTCGCGAGTCGCGACGTGCTCAGACACTTTCGAAAATTTTTTGAGCCCGGATTTCAAATTTCCAAGCTTCCAAGTTTCCAAATGATTTTAAACATTGCATGATCCTTCCTTCTTTTCCACCCAACACTCCCAAGAACATCACATACCTCTCATTTCTTCCACCATCCTACATATATTGACATATGAACATTCTTGCATCTTTATAGTACATTTGTTGATTGTAGTATGCCGACTACATCATTGTGACCGTAAGTTCTTATCCTATAATGATGCTTGTATACATGTCAATATATGTTGGATATTTTTCATGCATAATCTTATAGTGGTGATTGAGGGTTGATTGGTTGTTCTTTGACAATACTATGGTTATTAACTCTTGATGCTAAACCTAGTATTACATATCCTTATGTACTTGTGAGTTTAATGTGTTCTTCGTGGTGTAGTCTTGATCAAACGGCGACATGGAGACAGTGTTTTTCTCGAGGGGTGAGTTCTTCTACGGCATTTTTGCTCACCCTTCCGGTTCCGAAACCCATCTCGGGACCATCCAAGTACTTGGATATCGCCATATCACCGGCGAATTGCGGAGACACGGGTGTCACTCTAACTCCCTTCCCTTGATTTTTATTCTTCTTGCCTTACGTGTTTACATTGAGGGCAATGTAATGTTTTAAGTGTGGGGAGGGGTTAGAGGATTCAATGCATGCTAGATTGTTTTGGAATGCTTTTTGCTACTTTTCATTGGAAAAACATGAGAAAAAGAAAAAAAATAGAAAAACAAAAAGAAAAAAAAATGAAAAAAAAAATAGAAAAAAAAAGAGAAAACGAAAACCCGCTAAGTTGAAAACCCGAGAGGGCAACTTAGGCAACATTGGGGGCCCGGATAGGTCGAAAACCCTTAAAGGGCGGCCTAGGCAAAAATGAGAGGCTTAAATGTGCGGAAAAAGGTGAGATGTGAGCTAAAGAAACAGAATGTGTGGCTAGGATGAAAACTCGAAAGAGCTCCTAGGCAAAATGAGAGAAATTGAGAGAAATTGAAAAATGCTATGATTTTACTCATTTGCCGGCGTTGGAGTCATAAGGTTGCGGTTGTCACACGGATGAATCGGGTAGCTCAATATCTTTAGACCTCTTGGGATTGGGTAGCTTAGTGGGTTAGGAAACGGAGTATGGTTATGAAATTCTTGATCTCTTTCTACTTCGTTTTTGGTTGATATATTGGCATTAGGTGAAGCATGTGTTTAAAACTTCCTCTATGGTTTTAGCTTCATTTTGTGTCATTGGATTCTAGGAATATCAATTCTGGGCTGTGAAATATTTTTTTTATGGGTAGTGAATTGATAAGTAGCAGGTTTGGTTAGATTTAGGATTGGGGATGTGTGTGTGCAAAATTCTCATGTGAGCTTTTATTTTGGGATTTTTGAGATTGAGAGTTTTTGTGGGGCTTTGATTGGGGGATTAGTTTAGGTTTTGGGATATATCATTTACTCCGCATGCTTGAATCTTTTCTTACTCGAGGGCGAGTAAGGTTTAAGTGTGGGGAGGTTTGATATGTCCATTTTGTGTGGTTATTTTGGGGGTTTTAGGATGTGGATATGCCATTTCCTCCGTATGCTTAAATCTTTTCTTACTCGAGGACGAGTAAGGTTTAAGTGTGGGGAGGTTTGATGTGTCCATTTTAGGCGCATTATTTAGTAGTATTTAGGATCACTTTTGTGCTCTTTTATTATCGAGAGCTTGTGTTTTACCTTGAAATTCACTTAGGAGAGGTAAAAGCAACTTTGTACTCTTTTACCTCTTTTAAGTGGATTTTGTGTGACAAGGGAAGAACACGGAACCAACGAAGACCGAAAGACATTGAAGACTATACTTTCGAAGACTTTTGGATACTCACTTCGAAGACATGAAGACCGGAGGCCGTTGAAGACCATTTTGGAGCTGTTGAAGACTTGAAGATTGAGAGGGATGGCTATGAAGAAGACAAAGAAACAATGCAAAACTATGGCTGCCGTCGCGACACCGTCGCGAGTCGCGACCTCGCGACCAACACCGTCGCGAGTCGCGACGAACTCCGTCGCGAGTCGCGACCATCGGGCGGCCAGAAATCTCTCTTATTTTCTTTGCACTATAAATACCATCTCTTTTCCCTCTTCTTCTCCAGTTCTTCCAGCGCGCTCCTCTCTGGTTTTGGGCGCCATTTTTAGGTTTTTCTTCTTCTTTCTTTTCTTAGCTTTCTCTTAGTTTGATTATGTCTTTTCTTGTTGTTCTAGAGTAGTTCTTGTTCTTGGGAGCAAAGGATTGAAGCTTCCACTATCTATGTAGCAAGAACTCATTTATATCTATCTATTTGGTATTTTTGCTATTGTGCAATTATTGTGTTTTGAATGTTAATTGTTGATTGCATTGATGTTGTTGAGAGCTTGATGATATGAAATGCTTGGATTAATTGCTAGCTAGGGTTTGGGGGATTTGGGTTAATTTCCCCCCTGTTCTTGTTAGCAATGTGAGAGTATGAATTAGAGCTTTCGATTGTGTTAGTGTGTTGACAATGTGCTAGACGAATGTGATTGATGTCGAACTCTTCGTCATGTTCGTTTGTGTAGCAAACGAGAGAGTCATATGCTCGCAGATGAATGTGCGTTGCACGTTCATCCAATCTCGTGTAATTGCATGAATTGGTTCAATGCCTAGTCACGGTGTAGTGGTCATAGGCATTGCCAAGCTTGTTGGTCCTTCGTGCTAAATGACACCAATGACACCTTGAGTCGTGGTCGCGACTCGGGAGCCATTGGTGAGGTTTGACGAGAGATGTCGAACTCACTCTCGCGAACTACGAACTAAGAAGGATAGGAGTTTAGTCTCCACGACAAGTAGTTGAAGTATTGAATAGGTGATTTAAACTCATTCCTGAAGCATTTGTTATTTGGCGTTTATGTACTCTTGACGGTGTGTTTCACTGCATGTGTGCCATGAGTGGTTTGAGCATAGGGAGTGCTTGTGTGGTTGAATTGCTTAGGTGTAGGAACGTGACGAATTCCGTAGCGCCTTTGCATGAAGATCTACGAGCATGAACTTAGAACTCCTTGTGGTGTGTGTGTTGTGGTACTTGCTAGATGGGGTGTGTGATTGTTGGGTCATGAATGCTATATGATGGAATGTGTGAATGATTCGATGAACTACATTAGATGTGGAAGTGGATATCCGTTGCCCCCAAGGCATTTTATCTTTGTAGTTTAAAACCCTTTTTCTTAGTTTCGTTTGATAATTAGCATAGTCACTTGACGTTGCTAGTTATCTCGTCTTTTTATCTTTGATAACTTAGGAACCAACCAACCAACCAACCCCCCCTTTACTCGCTTTTAAGTGTGTGTATATATATTTACTCCTAGCCTAGTATATCAACCATTTGTGTGCTTAGACGCTTAGGAAGATCCCTCTTCTCATTGGACGACCCCGATTTGCCACTATCTACCTAGTTGTAGAAAGTAAGCACTGAGGGCTTATAAATTATCTTTTGGCGCGCGGGCGCGACGACCGCCCGCGCCTGTCAAAATGGCGCCGTTGCCGGGGAAGAGGCATTTATTCTTAAGTATTTAGGTGTATTTGGTTGTGTATTAGCTAGTTGTTTTTATTTTCCACTACTTAGTGGTTGTTTTTGTTCGAAGTAGGTATTGCTCGAGTTCTTGGTGATTTATTTTATCGAGAATCCTTGCACTATGATTCCGAACTTTTGAAAAATTTAAAATTAAAAAAAAATTTTCTTAATGGAGCATCTCACCTTGAGGGAACTCATGATGAGAAGAGAGGCTCAAAAAGCAAGGTTTTGTAGGATGTGTCATTCCGATCATCCTACCGAATCTTGCCCTTTGTTGTGGGAACAGCACGATGACCGAGAAAGAACCCTTGGTTTCCAAAACCAGGGGTACTATGAAGAGTGCTATCCAGAGGTAGGAGATATTGGTTTTCAAGGGCAAGAAGCTCAGGAATGCTATCCATACCACAGCTCTTACAATCCGGAATGGAGTGGTAGTCCGGATTTGTGGTATGAGAATGAGCCGGAAAACCAATATTACGAGCAACCTAGTTGGCCATCACCACCCTATACCATACCCCAAAACCAAGCCCCACAAGGAAGTTCAAGTTTGACACGTGAGGATGTCTTAAATACCATAGCAAACTTGAACTCCTTTACTAGTGAGGAGCCGGATACCCAGCTCTCCTCTAGTGTTGGGGCCATTGAGGGGCATGTGAGGAACATATTAGAGGTATTGGCCCGCATGGAAGCTCGTGATTCCGAAAACACACCATCCCAATTTGAACTCGATGATGCGGTGAGTGAAGTCACCAATAAAAATGATTTTGAGTTTGAAAGGGATGAGGAGTTGGTTGTAGAGGATAGAAAAATGGAGGACGAGGTGATAGTGCTACATTATCCATTAGCATTGTCACCCCTTCTCCCACCGAGTGAACCAACTCTTACATTTTCGGAAGTTTTGAGGGAAACGAGAGAGGAGCCAAAAGATTATCCTAAGCTCCCTAACCACTTAATCCCCTTTAAACCATCTCCACCTCCACAAGACTTTCCTCTTGGAAGTTTTGTGCCCCCACCTCTCTTGTTTTGGATGCTCATGGTGAAGAGCTTCAAGCCTTCACCATACGGATAACGTTAGGGTCGTGCCGACGACCTTAAAAATACGGAGCTTCGTCGTGCCGACGACGTTAAATAAATTCGGCACTTCTTTTAGTTTTTGTTTCTTAGTTTGTATTTCTTAGTTTGTTTTTGTTGTTGTTTTGTTTTGTTCTTTTTATGGCATGTTTTTCTATGATGTTGTAGCAACATGAAGTGCATTGCACTGAAGGAGATGAAGAAACGAGATCAATGAACGAGGGAAGCAAGCTTGGACAGTTGGTAAGAAAACGAAAAAATTTTTAAGCCTGGGATACCCTGCCGTCGCGAGTCGCGATGGGCTTCGTCGCGAGTCGCGACGAACAGGGGAGCAAAATCCACTCCCAGCGCCAACTTTCCGCGAGTCGCCCTGACGTCGCGAGGCTCGTCGCGAGTCGCGACACCCTTCGTCGCGGGTCGCGACGAGCTCAGAAAATATTAAGCTCCCGGACTCCACTTTCCGCGAGTCGCGATGACTTCGCGAGGCTCGTCGCGAGTCGCGACCTACTCCGTCGCGAGTCGCGACCTACTCCGTCGCGAGTCGCGACGAGCTCAGAAAAATTTGAGCTTCCGGACTCCACTTTCCGCGAGTCGCGATGACTTCGCGAGGCTCGTCGCGAGTCGCGACACCCTTCGTCGCGAGTCGCGACGAGCTCAGAACATTTTGAGCTCCCGGGCTGTACTTTCCGCGCGTCGCGATGACGTCGCGAGGCTCATCGCGAGTCGCGACGAACCTCGTCGCGAGTCGCGACGTGCTCAGACACTTTCGAAAATTTTTTGAGCCCGGATTTCAAATTTCCAAGCTTCCAAGTTTCCAAATGATTTTAAACATTGCATGATCCTTCCTTCTTTTCCACCCAACACTCCCAAGAACATCACATACCTCTCATTTCTTCCACCATCCTACATATATTGACATATGAACATTCTTGCATCTTTATAGTACATTTGTTGATTGTAGTATGCCGACTACATCATTGTGACCGTAAGTTCTTATCCTATAATGATGCTTGTATACATGTCAATATATGTTGGATATTTTTCATGCATAATCTTATAGTGGTGATTGAGGGTTGATTGGTTGTTCTTTGACAATACTATGGTTATTAACTCTTGATGCTAAACCTAGTATTACATATCCTTATGTACTTGTGAGTTTAATGTGTTCTTCGTGGTGTAGTCTTGATCAAACGGCGACATGGAGACAGTGTTTTTCTCGAGGGGTGAGTTCTTCTACGGCATTTTTGCTCACCCTTCCGGTTCCGAAACCCATCTCGGGACCATCCAAGTACTTGGATATCGCCATATCACCGGCGAATTGCGGAGACACGGGTGTCACTCTAACTCCCTTCCCTTGATTTTTATTCTTCTTGCCTTACGTGTTTACATTGAGGGCAATGTAATGTTTTAAGTGTGGGGAGGGGTTAGAGGATTCAATGCATGCTAGATTGTTTTGGAATGCTTTTTGCTACTTTTCATTGGAAAAACATGAGAAAAAGAAAAAAAATAGAAAAACAAAAAGAAAAAAAATGAAAAAAAAAGAAAAAAAAAAGAGAAAACGAAAACCCGCTAAGTTGAAAACCCGAGAGGGCAACTTAGGCAACATTGGGGGCCCGGATAGGTCGAAAACCCTTAAAGGGCGGCCTAGGCAAAAATGAGAGGCTTAAATGTGCGGAAAAAGGTGAGATGTGAGCTAAAGAAACAGAATGTGTGGCTAGGATGAAAACTCGAAAGAGCTCCTAGGCAAAATGAGAGAAATTGAGAGAAATTGAAAAATGCTATGATTTTACTCATTTGCCGGCGTTGGAGTCATAAGGTTGCGGTTGTCACACGGATGAATCGGGTAGCTCAATATCTTTAGACCTCTTGGGATTGGGTAGCTTAGTGGGTTAGGAAACGGAGTATGGTTATGAAATTCTTGATCTCTTTCTACTTTGTTTTTGGTTGATATATTGGCATTAGGTGAAGCATGTGTTTAAAACTTCCTCTATGGTTTTAGCTTCATTTTGTGTCATTGGATTCTAGGAATATCAATTCTGGGCTGTGAAATATTTTTTTTATGGGTAGTGAATTGATAAGTAGCAGGTTTGGTTAGATTTAGGATTGGGGATGTGTGTGTGCAAAATTCTCATGTGAGCTTTTATTTTGGGATTTTTGAGATTGAGAGTTTTTGTGGGGCTTTGATTGGGGGATTAGTTTAGGTTTTGGGATATATCATTTACTCCGCATGCTTGAATCTTTTCTTACTCGAGGGCGAGTAAGGTTTAAGTGTGGGGAGGTTTGATATGTCCATTTTGTATGGTTATTTTGGGGGTTTTAGGATGTGGATATGCCATTTCCTCCGTATGCTTAAATCTTTTCTTACTCGAGGACGAGTAAGGTTTAAGTGTGGGGAGGTTTGATGTGTCCATTTTAGGCGCATTATTTAGTAGTATTTAGGATCACTTTTGTGCTCTTTTATTATCGAGAGCTTGTGTTTTACCTTGAAATTCACTTAGGAGAGGTAAAAGCAACTTTGTACTCTTTTACCTCTTTTAAGTGGATTTTGTGTGACAAGGGAAGAACACGGAACCAACGAAGACCGGAAGACATTGAAGACTATACTTTCGAAGACTTTTGGATACTCACTTCGAAGACATGAAGACCGGAGGCCGTTGAAGACCATTTTGGAGCTGTTGAAGACTTGAAGATTGAGAGGGATGGCTATGAAGAAGACAAAGAAACAATGCAAAACTATGGCTGCCGTCGCGACACCGTCGCGAGTCGCGACCTCGCGACCAACACCGTCGCGAGTCGCGACGAACTCCGTCGCGAGTCGCGACCATCGGGCGGCCAGAAATCTCTCTTATTTTCTTTGCACTATAAATACCATCTCTTTTCCCTCTTCTTCTCCAGTTCTTCCAGCGCGCTCCTCTCTGGTTTTGGGCGCCATTTTTAGGTTTTTCTTCTTCTTTCTTTTCTTAGCTTTCTCTTAGTTTGATTATGTCTTTTCTTGTTGTTCTAGAGTAGTTCTTGTTCTTGGGAGCAAAGGATTGAAGCTTCCACTATCTATGTAGCAAGAACTCATTTATATATATCTATTTGGTATTTTTGCTATTGTGCAATTATTGTGTTTTGAATGTTAATTGTTGATTGCATTGATGTTGTTGAGAGCTTGATGATATGAAATGCTTGGATTAATTGCTAGCTAGGGTTTGGGGGATTTGGGTTAATTTCCCCCCTGTTCTTGTTAGCAATGTGAGAGTATGAATTAGAGCTTTCGATTGTGTTAGTGTGTTGACAATGTGCTAGACGAATGTGATTGATGTCGAACTCTTCGTCATGTTCGTTTGTGTAGCAAACGAGAGAGTCATATGCTCGCGGATGAATGTGCGTTGCACGTTCATCCAATCTCGTGTAATTGCATGAATTGGTTCAATGCCTAGTCACGGTGTAGTGGTCATAGGCATTGCCAAGCTTTTTGGTCCTTCGTGCTAAATGCCACCAATGACACCTTGAGTCGTGGTCGCGACTCGGGAGCCATTGGTGAGGTTTGACGAGAGATGTCGAACTCACTCTCGCGAACTACGAACTAAGAAGGATAGGAGTTTAGTCTCCACGACAAGTAGTTGAAGTATTGAATAGGTGATTTAAACTCATTCCTGAAGCATTTGTTATTTGGCGTTTATGTACTCTTGACGGTGTGTTTCACTGCATGTGTGCCATGAGTGGTTTGAGCATAGGGAGTGCTTGTGTGGTTGAATTGCTTAGGTGTAGGAACGTGACGAATTCCGTAGCGCCTTTGCATGAAGATCTACGAGCATGAACTTAGAACTCCTTGTGGTGTGTGTGTTGTGGTACTTGCTAGATGGGGTGTGTGATTGTTGGGTCATGAATGCTATATGATGGAATGTGTGAATGATTCGATGAACTACATTAGATGTGGAAGTGGATATCCGTTGCCCCCAAGGCATTTTATCTTTGTAGTTTAAAACCCTTTTTCTTAGTTTCGTTTGATGATTAGCATAGTCACTTGACGTTGCTAGTTATCTCGTCTTTTTATCTTTGATAACTTAGGAACCAACCAACCAACCAACCCCCCCTTTACTCGCTTTTAAGTGTGTGTATATATATTTACTCCTAGCCTAGTATATCAACCATTTGTGTGCTTAGACGCTTAGGAAGATCCCTCTTCTCATTGGACGACCCCGATTTGCCACTATCTACCTAGTTGTAGAAAGTAAGCACTGAGGGCTTATAAATTATCTTTTGGCGCGCGGGCGCGACGACCGCCCGCGCCTGTCACTCCCTTACCTTGATTTTTATTGTTCTTGCCTTACGTGTTTACATTGAGGGCAATGTAATGTTTTAAGTGTGGGGAGGGGTTAGAGGACTCATATGCATGCTAGATTGTTTTGGAATGCTTTTTGCTGCTTTTCATTGGAAAAACATGAGAAAAAGAAAAATAAAAATATAAAAAAAAAGAAAAAAGAAAAAAAAAAGAAAAAAAAAGAGAGAAAAAGAAAACCCACTAAGTTGAAAACCCGAGAGGGCAACTTAGGCAACATTGGGGGCCCGGATAGGTCGAAAACCCTTAAAGGGCGGCCTAGGCAAAAATGAGAGGCTAACATGTGCGGAAAAAGGTGAGATGTGAGCTAAAGAAACATGATGTGTGGCTAGAATGAAAACTCGAAAGAGCTCCTAGGAAAAATGAGAGAAATTGAGAGAAATTGAAAAAATGCTATGATTTCACTCACTTGCCGGCGTTGGAGTCATAAGGTTGCGGTTGTCACATGGATGGATCGGGTAGCTCAATATCTATAGACCTCTTGGGATTGGGTAGGTTAGTGGGTTAGGAAACGAAGTGTGGTTATGAAATTTCTTGATCTCTTTATACTTCGTTTTTGGTTGATATATTGGCATTAGGTGAAGCATGTGTTTAAAACTCCCTCTATGGTTTTAGCTTCATTTTGTGTCATTGGACTTTGGGAATATCAATTCGGGGCTTTGAAATATTTTTTATGGGTAGTGAATTGATAAGTGGTAGGTTTGGTTAGATTTAGGATTGGGGATGTGTGTGTGACAAAATTCTCATGTGAGCTTTTATTTTGGGATTTTTGATATTGAGAGTTTTGTGAGGCTTCGATTGGGGGATTAGTTTAGGTTTTGGATATATCATTTACTCCGTATGCTTAAATCTTTTCTTACTCGAGGGCGAGTAAGGTTTAAGTGTGGGGAGGTTTGATATGTCCATTTTGTGTGGTTATTTTAGGGGTTTTAGGATGTGGATATGCCATTTCCTCCGTATGCTTAAATCTTTTCTTACTCGAGGGCGAGTAAGGTTTAAGTGTGGGGAGGTTTGATGTGTCCATTTTAGACGCATTATTTAGTAGTATTTAGGATCACTTTTGTGCTCTTTTATTATCGAGAGCTTGTGTTTTACCTTGAAATTCACTTAGGAGAGGCAAAAGCAACTTTGTACTCTTTTACCTCTTTTAAGTGGATTTTGTGTGACAAGGGAAGAACACGGAAGCAACGAAGACCGGAAGACATTGAAGACTATACTTTCGAAGACTTTTGGATACTCACTTCGAAGACATGAAGACCGGAGGCCGTTGAAGACCATTTTGGAGCTGTTGAAGACTTGAAGATTGAGAGGGATGGCTATGAAGAAGACAAAGAAACAATGCAAAACTCTGGCTGCCGTCGCGACCCCGTCGCGACACCATCGCGAGTCGCGACCAACACCGTCACGAGTCGCGACGAACTCGTCGCGAGTCGCGACCAACGGGCGGCCAGAAATCAACTTTATCTTCTTTGCACTATAAATACTACTCTCTTTCCTCCTCTTCTCCAGTTTTGTGCAGCCCGTTTTCTCTGGGTTTTAGGGCTTCAAAGCCATAGATTTTCTTCTTCTTTCTTTGTAGTTTTTAGTTCTTTGTTATGGGTTTTGTTTATCTAGGTTAGTCTTGTTCTTGGGAGCAAAGGATTGAAGCTTCCATTATCTATGTAGCAAGAACTCATTTCTATCTATCTATTTGATGTTTTTGCTATTGTGCTTTTATTGTGCTTTGAATGTTAATTGTTGATTCTATTAATGTTGTTGAGAGCTTGATGATATGAATGCTTGTATGAATTGCTAGCTAGGGTTTGGGGGATTTGGGTTAATTTCCCCCCTGTTCTTGTTAGGAATGTATGAGTGTGAATTAGAGCTTTTGATTGTGTTAGTGGATTGACAATGTGCTAGACGAATGTGATTGATGTCGAACTCTTCGTCATGTTCGTTTGTATAGCAAACGAGAGAGTCATATGCTCGTGGATGAATGTACGTTGCACGTTCATCCAATCTCGTGTAATTGCATGAATTGGTTTAATGCTTAGTCACGGTGTAGTGGTCATAAGCATTGCCAAGCTTGTTGGTCCTTCGTGATTAAATGCCACCAATGACACCTTGAGTCGTGGTCGCGACTCGGGAGTCATTGGTGAGGTTTGACGAGAGATGTCGAACTCACTCTCGCAAACTACGAACTAAGAAGGACAGGAGTTTAGTCTCCACGACAAGTAGTTGAAGTATTGAATAGATGATTTAAACTCATTCTTGAAGCATTTGTTATTTGGCGTTTATGTACTCTTGACGGTGTGTTTCACTGCATGTGTGCCATGAGCGGTTTGAGCATAGGTAGTGCTTGTATGGTTGAATTGTTTAGGTGTAGGAATGTGACGAATTCCGTAGCGCCTTTGCATGAAGATCTATGAGCATGACTCCTTGTGATGTGTGTGTTGTGGTACTTGCTAGATGGGTGTGTAAGCGTTGGGTCATGAATGCTATATGATGGAATGTGTGAATGATTCGATGAACTACATTAGATGTGGAAGTGGATATCCGTTACCCCCAAGGCATTTTATCTTTGTAGTTTAAAACCCCTTTTCTTTAGTTTTGTTTGATGATTAGCATAGTCACTTGACGTTGCTAGTTATCTTGTCTTTTTACTTTCGTAACTTAGGAACCAACCAACCAACCAACCCCCCCCCCCCTTTACTTGCTTTTAAGTGTGTGTATATATAGTTACTCCTAGCCTAGTATCAACCATTTGTGCTTGATTGCTTAGGAAGATCCCTCTTCTCATTGGACGACCCCGATTTGCCACTATCTACCTAGTTGTAGAAAGTAAGCATTTAGGGCTTATAAATTATCTTTTGCACGGCGGGCGCGACGACCGCCCGCCCGTCACAGCCTCCTTAGATGGGTTCAATATACAGTTAGTGTGCCGACCATCAAAATCACCTGATCTAAACATTCTGTATTTGGAGTTTTTTTGCCTCAATTCAAAGTTTACAACAGCAAAACCCTAGTCAAAACCTAGATGAGTTACTGGAGGCTGTGTATGATGCATTTCAAAGATATGATCCTAGAATTATTGACAAGATTTTCCTAAGTCTACAATGTGTCATGGTTGAAATCATGAAATGAAGAGGTGAGAATGAGTTTAAACTGCCACATATGGGAAAAGACAGGCTAAGAAGGCTTGGTATGATGCCCTACAATTTAATTGTTGACCCTGAGCTAGTAAGGGGTTGTTTAGAATATATGGTGGATGTTGGGAGAACAAGGCACATTAAAGACCTGCTGATCAGTATGGAGATGGTTTAGATGTGCAAGGGATATGTACTTTTGTAGGGTTGTGCTTCTAGTTTCAGGTCTAGGGTAAACATACCAGTTAGTTTTGGTAAATGTATGTTTATAGGGAAACCTTGTAAAAGCTGGGAGGGCTAAACTCCAATATGTATGCATGAAATTTGAAAAAACATGTGTTTTAAAAATTTATGTTTTAGAACTGAGGCAAAAAAACATTAACCAGAATGTAATGGATGGCTTGACACACACAGTCATTTCACGGAAACAAACACTACAAGGCTGCCATCCATGTGTTTTTAACAAACACGGTTGCTGCCTAAGTGTGAACAAACAATATCATCATAGGTGGCTAACAACTAATACAGGGTCAAATGGGCAAAAAATTCCAGAGCTGGGTTTAATCACATCATGCCCCGCCAAGATCAAATCGGTTTTGAGGCTGATAGGTATGGCTTCATGTTTTGATCATTCATCACAGCTACATCATTAATCAAGGTTTCAACCAGCACATAAACATGCCATCAAAAACAATTTCAGAAGCTATGATATCTCATATAAAATGCAGTTAATATATGCCCAACCAAGGTCAGGGAGTTTTGAAACATCACTGCATGGCTGCATATAAGAACCACAAACACATACACATGCATAACTTTTACTGCTCCATTATTGCCCCTGATATGAAATATGCCCTGCCCGACTCAGGTTCTGCATCAGATTCAGATGAAAAATGGGGAACAGCCACCCTGGTTTCAACTGAATCTGAGTCAAAATCTGAGTGGTTGCACATTTGATCATAAACAACACACAAATTCAACTACCCATCAGAAAAAAGTAGCACACATGCTATCGCAGACAAGTAGCACACAAGATATCACAGACAAACACAACACATCACAGACAAACACAACACCAAGTAGTTGTTGTATAAAGCAAACCTGCAGTAAGAGGTAAATTGCTAGTAAATACTCAATAATATTAAATTCCAAATCAACAACAGAATTGAAAGGGATCATTTATTACAAACCTGTGAGTAATAAAATGATTTTCCAGCGTCAGAATCATTATGACGAACATATCCAGTCCAGTTACCAGGATATAAACAGGCCCCAGTTTCCCAGAAACCAGGCTCACCATACTTAGGGAATTCACTACCCTTGAAGTACATTGAAGGATGTGGATCACACCAGGATTCAGAATCAGATTCATCAGAATCAGGGGGCTGTGTTTCATCTAAATTAGGGGCTGCGTTTCATCAGAATCAGGGGGATGTGATTCATGTGGATCAGAGGGCTGTGTTTTATCTAAAATCAGGATCTGAATCTGAGTGGTAGAGAACAGCTTCAGGTACATAGCTAAAATGTGTGGCCACAGGGGTATTCCAAGATTCAAATGAATCAGTATCAAGGACAGGGTACTAGGGTGGGATAACTTTACTTCCTTTCGTTTGTGACTCAATATCATCAAAGCCAGTAAATAATGTGGGATTAATACTCGCATCAAATTGAGATTCATACTCGGATTCACTCAAGGATTGGTTAGGGGCAGACTTACCCTGTCCAGCCATGACCCTATCACCATGATCCATCAGGTAAGGTAGACACAATGAGTGGGGATTGTATTTCAGATGCAAATAATGACATGGGAAAAAAATAGTTCTCTATGACAAGGGGTGGGACTAGGGTTTCAGATGCAAACGGGCACAAGGAAGAAACAACACAGTATTAGTAAGGGTAAAGTTAGACACGACTAAACTCTCAGATAATCTAGAACAACAATATACGAGGGCTTAAGACATCACAGATGAACATGAATGAGCGTAAACAGTTTTCAAAAACCCTAATCCAGCACGACATCATAATTAAGAACCTCATAGAAGGAAGAATAGGAAGAAGCATGCATTTCACAACTATATCATGACTGATCATCTGAAAGAATCAAACAGCCAAATATACATCGCATGCAAATAGATTTCATATAATATGTGTTTCAAAAACAGTTCCAAAATATCTTTGGAAACCCTAGTAATCGAGTCAAATCTAGGATTTCAGAAAAGCAATACAGCAAGAACACCACAGACAGGGGTATGTCGTTCACAGATCCGACAACAAGGATGAACAACTCTGCCAATAGTCACAAACTAGACATCATCTTCTTGTCAAATAACACAAAAACACAAGAAAGCAAAGACTAAAAAAACCCATAACAACAATAACACCACTGACAGGGGTGTTTCAGTCAGAGATCGGCCGCAAAGCCTCAACAAATCCAACAAAAATCTCAAAAAAAACAAGCAATTCATGTCAAGAAGTTCTAAAACACCAGAAATCTTCGCATGCAACCAGTTTTCTTCAACAAAACTCAAGAATAGGTACATTTCATCATATTTAACATATGAAACACAACGAATCCAAAACCCAAAACTCAAAAACCAATCTAATGAGCTCAAAACCAACAAACGAGCGAGCACAACACAGATAGGGACTCAAAATGTTGTGACAAACATTAACAGATCACAGATCGTGTCAATTTTAAAAACCCTCAAACTACTGAAAAAAACCCTAGTTTGGAAACTTATAAGGCTGTGATAACAACAGCCCGAGATTCTCATCACACAGAATCATCGAAAGCATCATAAAATCAAGAGAGATAGACCAAGGAACAGAAAGAAATCAGAGGAGAAGCAGCTAGGGTTTTCTGTGTTGAGAGAGAGGAGCTGTGAGTTTGAAGAGCGAAAAAAGAGAAATGGGAGAGTAAAGGAGAACGTACAGGAGTAAAGTGGAGCGTTGGACAACAATAATGGAAGCGTTAGGAAAAGGAAAAGTTACGCATGTGATATCTGACCGCTTTCCCTAACATGAAGCCATGCTTCAACACGCATCCCAATCCTTAATTAATCAGCCAATTAACCATGTAATTTTGCCAACTTCTAGGGGCATTTTAATCTTTTCACATTCAATCAACTTGGCTGAAATTAAAAAATTTTGAGCTATTACAATTTAATTGGGAATAACCAAAAATAAAAAGTATACAATTTATTTCGGCACGGAGGGAGTATGAAAGTTGCAAAATTGTTATTGGATCCCAAGGACGGGTCAGGACTCAAGACTACCTGTTTTAGAACATATGTTACCTAAATGATAGTCCATATTTCGATCTCCCTGCCCTAGCGGTCCCTTATTTTGGTAAATATTAACTGCTCATTAATGACATTTCTTATGTGGATTGCTATATCACGCCCTGTATTTTACTAGTTACGTCCTGTATTTATACTATTTTATATACAATATGTATTTTTAATTTAATTTAAATAATTTAATTTAAATAATTTAATTTAAATAATTTAAATAATTTAAATTAATTAATATTAAATTAATTATTTATTTATTTAATTGCTCTGCCGCCGCCGCGCCGCCGCCGCTCTCCTTCTCCTCCGGCCGCCGCTCTCCTCTCCTTCTCCTCCGGCCGCCGCCGCCGCCGCTCTCCTCTCCTTCTCCTCCGGCCGTTCGCCGCCTTCCGTTCGCCGCCGCGCCGCTGCCGCTCTCCTTCTCCTCTGGCCGCCGCCGCCGCCGCTCTCCTCTCCTTCTCCTCCGGCCGTTCGCCGCCTTCCGTTCGCCACGGACCGGGCGCGAACCGGGTGCCGTTCCGTTCGCCACGGACCGGGCGCGAACCGGGCGCGAACCGGGAGCCTTCCGTTCGCCACGGACTGGGCACGAACCGGACGCTGTCCCGTTCTCCACGGCCTGGGCGCGAGCGGGCGCCGTTCCGTTCGCCATGTACCGGGCGCGAGCCGGGATGGCGAACCGGGCTTCGATCGACGACGGAGAGCTTCGATTGACGACAGAGAGCTTCGATCGACGGTGGGCTTCGATCGACGGCGACGAAGGAGGAGAGACGGAGGGGTTAGGGCTTTGCTCGGTGGCGGTGGCGGAGAAGAAGACAAAACCGCCGGAGAAGACGAAGAAGAAGAGAAATAGGTGGTGGTGGCGGCGGCGCTGTGCACGGCGGTGGCGCTGGAGCACGTAGCGGCGGAGATCGGCGGCGTGGCGCGCGGTGGCGTCGCGGGGCACGGCGGCGCGCGGTGGCTCTCGGCGGCGCACGACGGCGCAGCGGTGGTGCACGGTGGCGCGGTGGTGGCGCACAGAGCAGCTGTGGTTTTTTTTTTTTTGATTTTTGATTTTTATTTTTGATTTTTGATTTTTATTTTGATTTTAAATTTTTGTTTTTGATTTTTATTTTATTTTAAAATCTTAATATTAGTATTATACATATATATACGTATTAGGGCGTAACTAGTAAAATACAGGGCGTGATATAGCAATGTCCCATCTTATTGACAGTGTCAATTCGGGGATCATATATTTATTTAAATATTTGATAAAAGTTTGACGGTATTAACTTATAGCTTGGTCCGACACTGAGGGAGTATCATATTAATGACCAACTTTTTACCTTTTCAATTTGCTTTAATTGATAGTTGTGTAGTATTAAAGGATTTTAAATAATAATTATAAAATTGTATTAAATAATGTAAGACCCCTATCTTGTTCCCAGTACGAATTTTACCTTTTTCCATTAATGACCTACTACACTATATAAGGAATTGTTTAAAATGAAAGCTCAAGATAAATGCTATCACACCTAGGCTTAGGGTGCCCATGCCAGTTGACCACACAGCCATCACATGAGAGGTAAATCACACTGACCCAGTACCATGGCCACAGTGCTGGTTCATACTCGCCCGTCACCAGGAGGTTCCCACCAAATGAAAGCTCAAGATAGCTTACATAGTACATGAGAGTTTATCTCAAGTGGTTGGACGGATATTTGGATTCTCGTTAATTAGGCCCTAAATTGGGTCGGAGTGATTCCATACTTGAACTTTTTCCCTATTTTGAATTATCTTTTATCCAGCAAAAAAAAATATGCCAAAATCTTGGAAAATGCCGTCTTTTCATAAACATATGAAAATATGAGGTTAAATTAGAATTATAGAAAGGTAAAAATTTTCAGTTGCTATAATAAAATTTTATTTTGTAATGTGTAGTAGTTTTAATGTAATGACCCGATTAGTGCAATCCAAAAATTTTATGTTGATTTCTTCTAATTTATATTTTAAACATTGATTTTTCCATAACTTATGAAAAATACCGTCTTTGAAGAGACGGACTAAAAAAACTATTGGGATGGCTAAATTAAAATTTTGAAAGTTGGAGTACAACAGTAGTTGCCTTTATTGTTGTGAATAAAATTTGAAAATATATACAGCAAGGCAGAAGGAAATAGCAAGCAGCTCGGTGAAGGAGTTGCTGGAAGCGGTGAAGAAACCGCAGCGTCCGAGATCGGTGAGCGAATCCACCAACAGCAACCGCCCCTTCACCCGGAAGTCGTCGGAAGGATCCTCCACCGACGGGCAGTCATCCGACAACTCCGACGTCAACTTCAACCTCAACTCCAAAGCTCCCGCCAGGCGCCATTCCCACGCCGGCACCAGAACCTCTTCCATCCGTTTGCCCACAAATCTTCTGGTTTCTGAAATCACATTAACCTAATCATTAATACTATGATACATACAACATAAAACTCCTCCTCACATTGTACAACTCGCGTTATCAAAACTTTATACCGTGTTTGCATCAAGAAGTTCTCTGACTGCTTCATCAACATTTGCCGCAGTTTCTTTCACCTGTAAGGTGAAACACCAAGTGAAACTATGAACCATGTCTAAATCATGCAAAAACTAATCAGTGTAACTGCATAAGGTGCAATACCAGCTTAGCGCCCTCATTGGCTGTGCCCTCAGGGATGCAATTGTGAAAAGGCTCAACATGCTCGCTCCCGTCCAACTGGACTCCAATGAAGTACTGAACTTCTCCCTGTTCATATAAATGGAAAAAAAAACAAATGAGCTGAATCAAACTGTATATTACACGAAATCAAGAATGTATTCTTGTAACTACACGAGCATTAACCTTTTGATCACGCATAGGTTGAAGATGGAACAAGTTCCAGAACTTCTTTCCTGAAGGATTAGGTGAAAAGAAGAACAAAAACCAAGGTTACAATCATTTAAAAGTAGGATCAATTTGGAGCAGAGTATTGTTGCATCAGTGATAAAATACCAGTTTTGGTGCAGTTAATGAGCTGCACTGTGACTTCAGTTTGGGTGTCAATTGCATGTCTAATCTTCCTCACCGGATCGGTTTCGGGACCTTGAAGGAATCTACAGCATCCCATCAGCAGTTCATTCATCAGTACCAACAATGGCTTCTATTATGAAAACTAAAATGAAATCTAGTTTACATCATTGTGCTTCAATAATAAAAACTAAATCAAATTTTGTAGCGTTGTGCTTGTAAATTGCATCACATGTAAAAATGGTTGGTTGAGTTATTCGTGAAGTGGGCCCAATATTCAGCCCAGAAGTTTTGGGCCTAATTTAAAAGAAGGTTGTATTTATGTAAAAATACTGTAAATATCAGCACGACATCAAGAAGCGCCCGTGGCCTAATGGATAAGGCGTTTGACTTCTAATCAAACGATTGTGGGTTCGAGTCCCACCGGGCGTGCTTCCCATATGTTTTAAAATTTCTTGACTATTTTTTAAAAATATTTATTTTTTTTATCCACAATTGAATTCTTCATGAGTGAGTTTCTTGAAAGACGGTCTTTCCATAAGTCATGGAAAGACGATCTTTCCATAAGTCATGGAAAGACGATCTTTCTATAAGTCATGGAAAAACCAAGGTTTAAAGTGTAAATTAGAAGAAATTAAGATAAAATTTTTGGGTTGCATGAACCGGGTTATAAATTTTATAACTACTACATGTTGCATACTAAATTTTTAATGTTGCATCTAAGACCTTTTACCTTTTATTATTCGAATTAAACCCGTCTTTCCATAAGCATATGGAAATACCGTCTTTCCCAAGACTTTGCCATTCTTCATTATGAAAAAGTCTAAATAAATGATACCTGTAGTTCCTTCCCAAAATGTCCTCTCAGCTGTACTCAGTAAGCTCCAAGAAACTGTCCGAAACAAAAACGAAGCAAAAAAGTGTAATCAAGGCAGTGGATTTGGTAAAATTAAGGCAGTGGAGCTCGCTGATGCGCTCCATGGAAGCAGAGGCGGAACCAATGGTACGCAAGGTAGGGCTCCAGCCCTACCTAGATCGCCAGCAGGAGGTAGCAGGAGGCGGTCCGGTCGTCGAGCGCGTCTTCTGGCGGAGTCGAGTGCGTCTCCAGCGCGGCAGTATGGTTTGCTCGTCGGAGAAGAAGGCCGCGCTGCGGCCTTCTTTTTTTTAATGCCTAAACGACGTCATTTCATTTAGTAATATGAAAAAAAAATGAAATGTGAAATGGATTGGGCCAAAACTGAGCCCAATCCAATAAGCCAAACCTTAATACATAACAAAACATTGGAGGCGAGAGCAGAGCCTCTCCAGCTCTCATCCGTCAGTTCCCTCCTCCCCTGCCTCAGCCGAGAGCCGCCCACCGTCCGCCGGAAACTGCCTCGTCCCGCCGCCTCTGTACGTCGGACGCCGACTCTCCAAACCACGGTAACCACCGCCGATATACTTCTTCTCTTTATGCTAAGGTTTATTAATTTTAGGGTTTATTCTCTTTTTTATTTTTTTCTTCAAAACTTAAATTTATGTGAACATGATTTTTAGATTGGATGTTGAATTGAATTTATATGGTTGTATTATATATGATTGTTGAAATTTAGTTGAATTGCATATTTGAATTTAGTTGAATTGCATATTTGAATTTAGTTGAATTGCATATTTAGTTGGAATTTAGTTGAAATTATAATTGTTTGATTTATTTTGTATAATTGTATGTGAAAATGAAATTGTCAATTTGTCATAATCGGTTTATCGAATTATCAATTAGGGATATTTGTTAAATTGAATTTAGATGAATATGATTTTATAAATTTTTTGTTTTCATTTGTTAATTATCAATTAGTGATATTTTATTAAATTGAATTTGAATCGATGAAAAATAAATCAATTTACATATTTTTCCTATTTGATATTTAATAGGTTATGGATAAATTTTTAATTCGAAGTAGCGGATTAAAGAGATCGAATGAATCTAATGAACAAAGTCACAATGAAGAGGGTAGTAGTACAAAACAATCTCGTGTAGAATTTTTCATTATTGTTGAGTTGAATTTTTAAAATTTATATGTCATTAATATTTATCACCCTTTCTTCCCTCCGTCAATTCCCTCCTCAGCCGAGAGCCCTCCGCCACCGCCGTCCGCCACCAGGTCTCCGCCGCGGCGCCACCGGAAGCTGCCTCGTCCCGCCGCCTCTGCACGCCGGACGTCGAAATTTTTTCAGCCTCCCCTGAAAATTTTTTCTGGTTCCGCCCCTGGGCAAA
The DNA here is from genome assembly GCA_037428765.1 of Rubia yunnanensis. Taxonomy (NCBI): domain Eukaryota; kingdom Viridiplantae; phylum Streptophyta; class Magnoliopsida; order Gentianales; family Rubiaceae; genus Rubia; species Rubia yunnanensis. The sequence goes on along the minus strand of CM075062.1, from coordinate 25,285,869 downwards.
CCACTCGAAGAAGGTTCATCCTAAGTGAGAGAATGATTTGACATAAGCAATTGTATTATTGATGAATGAATATATAGAGAGTACAATAGAGGTGTAATAAGGAAAAAAATCTAATCATAATAATCATAATCTAATCAGTAATCTGATTTATCATAACACCCCCCTCAATCCAAGCGTCAGATTCTCAGAGACGCAAAGCTTAGATATGAAGAACTCAAACAAGGGACAAGAAAGACCCTTGCACTACCACAGAGACCCCCCTTTAGCACCGGTTTTTTAAAACCGGTGCTAAAAATCTAAAAGCACCGGTTTTTTAATTCTTAACACCGGTTTTAAAAACCGGTGCTAAATTTTACAATAGCACTGGTTTTGAAAACAATTAGCAACGGTTTTTAAAAATCGGTGCTAAAAATTTGAAAATTTTATTTTTCCCACCAAAGAAATAGCCAAAAATTTTTAAATAGCATCGGTTTTGAAAATATTAGCACCGGTTTTTAAAAACCAGTGCTAAGTATTTGTAAAATTCTATCTTCCAGCCAAAAAATAAAAATAGCACCGGTTTTAGTAAAAAATAACACCGGTTTTAAAAACCGGTGCTAAAAATTAAATAATAGCACCGCTTTTTGCAAAAAAATAGCACCGATTTTTAAAATCGGTGCTAAAAATTAAAACTTAGCACCGGTTTTTTGTAAAAAATAGCACCGGTTTTGAGACTCATTTTCCAGCCAAAGAACGAGCAAATTTTTTTTAAATAGCACCAGTTTTTAAAAACCGGTGCTAAATATTTGTAAAATTCTATCTTCTTGCCAACAAATTCAAAATAGCACCGGTTTTAGTGAAAAATAGCACCGATTTTATAAACCTGTGCTAAAAATTAAGGAATAGCACCGGTTTAAAAACCGGTGCTAAAAATTAAAACTTAGCACCGGTTTTTTGTAAAATTTAGCATTGGTTTTAAAAAAACCGGTGCTAAAACTTAAATAATAGCACCGGTTTTTAAAAACCGGTGCTAAAAATGTTCTATAATCGTTTTCCCGACAAAGAAATAGCCCTAAATTTTAAAATAGCACCAGTTTTGGAAAAATTATCACCAGTTTTGAAAGAAAATAGCACCGGTTTAAAATTTTCCCGCCAAAGAAATCGCCAAAAACAATTCCCGCCAAAGAAATTGCCAATTTTTTAAAAATAGCATTAGTTTTGGAAGAAAATAGCAACGGTTTAAACCGGTGCTAAAAATTTTTTAATTTTTCCTGCCAAAAAAATTTCCCCCCCAAAGAAATCGCCAAAAACTTCTAAATATTTTTCAAAATTTTTTAAATTTCATTATTTCCGCCAAAGAATTCAAAAAAATAAGATAAAAATTTCAAATAATCTTCCCATAAATTTCATGAGCTGGGAGAAGCTGCGCAGCCGCTCTAAGCTATTTTTTTTAACTTTCAAAATCGTTCACTTCTTTTGTTGACTTTATCTAATGACTAAGTTAAGTTAAATTAATCAACGATCAACATTCACTGACCTCATATATACAAATAAGAATTAAATTTGTTTACATTAACTAATTAACGTTCAACCCTTAATTGATTTAGTATACTTCCTCCGCCACGGATTAAATTGCACAAGATCAAAGATTCAGTCAAACTAAGAAAATTTTGATTACATATTTGAATAGATATACAAACAATTGTGAAAATTTTACTTGACTTTCAATATATAAACACTAATGAGTGGGTCTCCTGACAGGCGGTCTGTCCATAAGCTTATGGACATGCCACTTATTTCTTACCTTATACACTGCATTTCTTAAATTACATAAAAAATTTAAAAATTTTAAATATATTTTTTATGTCATATATTTTTATATTTTCACCTTCAAATACACATTATTACTTGTTTTAACCTATAAAATGAAATATTTAAATTTTATAAAAAATTACAACATTTTGGGCAAATGCCCCTGAGGACTGTCAATAAGCTCATGGAAAGACCGTCTTTCCTGAGACTTTCCCAACACTAATAACTAGGCTAACTTTGACTAATCAATGGTCAAACTATACTTGACTTTCCATATATAAACACTAATAACAAAGTTGACTTTAACTAATTAACGGTCAAACTTTATTTGAATTAGTATATAATAAATACTAATAAAAATGTTTGACTTTGTCTAATCAACGGTCAAACCTTACTTGACTTTCTATATATAAACACTAGTGACTGAGCTGACTTTAACTAATCAACGGTCAAACTTTACTTGACTTTCAATATATACACACTAATAACAAAGTTGACTTTAACTAATTAACGGTCAAACTTTATTTGAATTAGTATATAATAAATACTAATAAAAATGTTTGACTTTGTCTAATCAACGATCATACCTTACTTGACTTTCTATATATAAACACTAATAACAAAGTTGACTTTGACTAATTAACGGTCAAACTTTACTTGACTCTCTCTATATAGAAACACTAGTGACTAAGCTGTTGAAGGTCTCTCAGTTTCATAAGCTCCTCGACAGCGTCGACAACGAAATTGCAAAATTCAAAGGGCACACGTTATCATATGCGGGAAAACTGGAACTCATTAAATCCGTGGTCCAGGGCATCATGGGTTTCTGGATACAGCACTTCATCATACAGGGTAATGTCATGGAATCACTTGAAAAAAATGTAAACACTTCCCGTGGGGAGAAAAGAAACAGAATAAGGTACCCTGGAAGAGGCTATGTACTCCGAAAAGTAATGGGGGGGTCTGGGAATTCAGGACTTTAAGATATGGAATATGGCCATCATCGCACAGCAGTTATGGGATATACACTCAAAGAAGGATTCGCTCTGGATCCGATGGGTTCATTCGCAATTCCTGGCCACCAACAGTATTTGGCTTGCACATTCAAGATCTCCATGTGGCAGAATCTCGGAAAAATTTTCACTCTTCTTCACGAATCTGTGTGAACTCTGGGAAAAACTGATCATCATATCCGGTGGCTCAGTCAACTCGCTCAAGGACATGCTGGCGGTTTGGGCAGGATCTGGCAAATTCACGGCGACGACCCATGATCACTGATGTGTCCATTTTAGATGGTTATTTTAGGCTTTTTAGGATTAGGTTTTGTGCAATTTTGTGCTCTACATGTGGCATTTTGCCTTGAAATCATCTAAGGAGGGATAAAGGCGGCTTTGACGTTTTTATCACTTTTTAGATGATTTTGTGTGACAAGGTGATTTGTTTGAAGACTTTGAAGATTTGAAGACTTTGAAGATTTGAAGATTTGAAGACCTTTACATTTGAGCTTTGTGAAGATTTGAAGAAGTGAAGAGATGAAGAAAGGAGAGCAAAGCAACGGATGAATGATGATCCGGGGTTCTCAGAATTTTCCGAGAAGAATCAGCCTTCAAGAGTGGCACCATTGGATTCCTCTTCTCGAGCACTATAAAATCGACTACAAGAACTCCCGAAACGGATCAACGGTTCACCCGGAGGAAGCAAAACAAAACAGCAAGGCTGAGTTACTGATTTGGTCGCGAGTCGCGACCAAGTTGGTCGCGAGTCGCGACGACAGCGTCCAGTCAGCCCTGCAGCAGCGTTTTTCTCCCTTTTTCTTCCCCCTATAAATACCTCTTCACCCCCTTCATTCCACAGCTTTTGGCCCCTGTTTTGGGCCAAAACCCTAGCTTTTTCTCTCTTGTTTTCTTAGTTTCTATGTGTTTTCTTGTTCTAGAGTAGTTTTTGTACTTGGGAGCAAGGATTGAAGCTTCCATTTCTATGTAGTAAGGATCATTTCTATCTATCTATTTGGTGTTTTTGCTATTGTGCTCTTATTGTGCTTGAATGATGATTGTTGATGATATTGATGTTATTGGTAGCTTGAGGATACAAATTGCTTGATTGATTGCTTGTTAGGGTTGGAAGGAATTAGCTACTCTTTCCCTCTTTTAATTAGGAATCCAAAGCATGAGTTAGAGCTTCTAAATGATATTGATGTGTTGATGATGTGCTAGACGAATGTGATTGATGTTGAACTCTTCGTCATGTTCGTTTGTGTAGCAAACGAGAGAGTTATATGCTCCTGGATGAATGTGCGTTGCACGTTCATCCAATCTCGTGTAATTGCATGAATTGGTTTAATGCTTAGTCACGGTGTAGTGGTCATAAGCATTGCCAAGCTTGTTGGTTCTTCGTGATTAAATGCCACCAATGATACCTTGAGTCGTGGTCGCGACAACGGGAGTCATTGGTGAGGTTTGACGAGAGATGTCGAACTCACTCTCGCAAACTACGAACTAAGAAGGATAGGAGTTTAGTCTCCACGACAAGTAGTTGAAGTAGCAAATAGATGGCTTTTACTCTTTCTTGAAGCATTTGTTATTTAGCATGTATGTACTCTTGACGGCGTGTTTCACTTCGTGTGTGCCATGAGTTGTTTGAGCATAGGGAGTGCTTGTATGTTTGAATTGTTTAGGTGTTAGGAACGTGACGAATTCCGTAGCTCCTTTGCATGAAGATGTATGAGCATGAACTTAGAACTCCTTGTGATGTATGTGTTGTGATCCTTGCTAGATGGGTATGTGAATGTTGAGTCATGTATGCTATATGATGGAATGAGTGAATGATTCAATGACCTACGTATGATTTGGAAGTGGATATCCCTTGCCCCCAAGGCATTTTATCTTTGTAGTTTAAAACCCCTTTTCTTTAGTTTTGTTTGATGATTAGCATAGTCACTTGACCTTGCTAGTTATCTTGTCTTTTTATCTTTGTTAACTTAGGAAACCAACCAACCAACCCCCCCCCCCCCCCTTTACTTTCTTTTAAGTGTGTGTAAATATAGTTACTCCTAGCCTAGTATCAACCATTTGTGCTTGATTGCTTAGGAAGATCCCTCTTCTCATTGGACGACCCGATTTGCCGCTATCTACCTAGTTGTAGAAAGTAAGCAAAAAGGGCTTATAAATTATCTTTTGCACGGCGGGCGCGACGACCGCCCGCCTGTCAAAATGGCGCCGCTGCCGGGGAAGAGGCATTTATTCTGAAGTATTTAGGTGTATTTGGTTGTGTATTAGCTAGTTGTTTTTATTTTCCACTACTTGGTGGTTGTTTTTGTTCAGAGTAGGTATTGCTTGAGTTCTTGGTGATTTATTTTATCGAGAATCCTTGCACTATGATTCCGAACTTTTGAAAAAAAAAAAAAGGAAAAAATTTTTAATGGAGCGTCTCACCTTGAGGGAGCTCATGATGAGAAGAGAGGCTCAACAAGCAGGGTTTTGTAGGATGTGTCGTTCCGACCATCCTACCGAATCCTGCCCTTTGTTGTGGGAAAAGCACGATGACCGAGAAAGAACCCTTGGTTTTCAAAACCATGGGTACTATGAAGAGTGCTATCAAGAGGTTGGAGATGCTGGTTTTCAAGGGCAAGAAGCTCATGAATGCTATCCATACCACGACTCTTACAATCCGGAATGGAGTGGTAGTCCGGATTGGTGGTATGAGAATGAGCCGGAAAACCAACAGTACGAGCAACCTAGTTGGCCATCACCACCCTATACCATACCCCAAAACCAAGCCCAACAAGGAAGTTCAAGTTTGACACGTGAGGATGTCTTAAATAGGATAGCAAACTTGAACTCCTTTACTAGTGAGGAGCCGGATACCCAGCTCTCCTCTAGTGTTGAGGCCATTGAGGGGCATGTGAGGAACATATTAGAGGTATTGGCCCGCATGGAAGCTCGTGATTCCGAAAACACACCATCCCAACTTGAACTCGATGATTCGGTGAGTGAAGTCACCAATAAAAATGATTTTGAGTTTGAAAGGGATGAGGAGTTGGTTGTAGAGGATAGAAAAATGGAGGAAGAGGTGATAGTGCTACATCCATTAGCATTGTCACCCCTTCTCCCACCTAGTGAACCAACTCTAATATTTTCGGAAGTTTTGAGGGAAACGAGAGAGGAGCCAAAAGACTATCCCAAGCTCCCTAACCACTTAATTCCCTTTGAACCATCTCCACCTCCACAAGACTTTCCTCTTGAAATTTTTGCGCCCCCACCTCTCTTATTTTGGATGCTCATGGTGAAGAGCTTCAAGCCTTCACCATACGGATAACATTAGGGTCGTGCCGACGACCTTAAACATACGGAGCTTCGTCGTGCCGACGACGTTAAATAAATTTGGCATTTCTTTTAGTTTTTGTTTTTTTTAGTCTTTGTTTCTTAGTTTTTGTTGTTGTTTTGTTTTGTTCTTTTTATGGCTTGTTTTTCTGTGATTTTGTAGCAAAGTGAAGTGCATTGCAATGAAGGAGATGAAGGAACGAGATCAACGAATGAGGGAAGAAAGCTTGGACAGTTGGTAAGAAGAAGAAAAAATTTTAAGCCTGGGATACCCTGCCGTCGCGAGTCGCGACGAACAGGGGAGCAAAATTCACTCCCAGCGCCAACTTTCCGCGAGTCGCGATGTACTTCGTCGTGAGTCGCGACGTGCTCAGAAATTTTTGAGCTTTCGGACTCAACTTTCCGCGAGTCGCGATGACTTCGCGAGGCTCGTCGCGAGTCGCGATACACTTCGTCGTGAGTCGCGACAAGCTCAGAAAAGTTTGAGCTTCCGGACTCAACTTTCCGCGAGTCGCGATGACTTCGCGAGGCTCGTCGCGAGTCGCGACGACTTCGCGAGGCTCGTCGCGAGTCGCGACACCCTTCGTCGCGAGTCGCGACGAGCTCAGAAAATTTTGAGCTCTCGGACTCACCTTTCCGCGAGTCGCGATGACTTCGCGAGGCTCGTCGCGAGTCGCGACGAACCTCGTCGCGAGTCACGACGTGCTCAGTAACTGCTGAAAATTTTTTGAGCTCGGATTTCAAATTTCCAAGCTTCCAAGTTTCCAAATGATTTTAAACATTGCATGATCCTACCTTCTTCTCCACCCAACACTCCCAAGAACCACCACATACCCACTCATTCCTCCACCATCCTACACATGTTGACATATGAACATCCTTGCATCTTTATAGTACATTTGTTGATTGTAGTATGCCGACTACATCATTGTGATCGTAAGTGCATATCCTATAATGATGCTTGTATACATGTCAATATATGTTGGATATTTTTCATGATTATTCTTATAGTGTTGGTTGAGTGTGATTTGGTTGTTCTTTGAAAATACTATGGTTATTAACTCTTGATGCTAAACCTAGTATTACATATCCTTATGTACTTGTGAGTTTAATGTGTTCTTCGTGGTGTTAGTCTTGATCAAACGGCGCCATGGAGACAATGCTTTTCTCGAGGGGTGAGTTCTTCTACGGCATCTTTGCTCCCCCTTCCGGTTTCGAAACCAATTTCGGGACCATACAAGTGCTTGGATTGCGCCATATCACCGGCGAATTGTGGAGACACGGGTGTCACTCTATCCCCTTACCTTGATTTTTATTGTTCTTGCCTTACATGTTTACATTGAGGGCAATGTAATGTTTTAAGTGTGGGGAGGGGTTAGAGGACTCATATGCATGCTAGATTGTTTTGGAATGCTTTTTGCTACTTTTCATTGGAAAAACATGAGAAAAAGAAAAAAAAATAGAAAAACAAAAAGAAAAAGAAAATAGAAAAAGAAAAAGAAAAAAAAAGAAAAAGAAAACCCGCTAAGTTGAAAACCCGAGAGGGCAACTTAGGCAACATTGGGGGCCCGGATAGGTTGAAAACCCTTAAAGGGCGGCCTAGGCAAAAATGAGAGGCTAAAATGTGCGGAAAAAGGTGAGATGTGAGCTAAAGAAACATGATGTGTGGCTAGGATGAAAACTCGAAAGAGCTCCTAGGCAAAATGAGAGAAATTGAGAGAAATTGAAAAATGCTATGATTTCACTCACTTGCCGGCGTTGGAGTCATAAGGTTGCGGTTGTCACATGGATGGATCGGGTAGCTCAATATCTATAGACCTCTTGGGATTGGGTAGCTTAGTGGGTTAGGAAACGAAGTGTGGTTATGAAATTCCTTATCTCTTTCTACTTCGTTTTTGGTTGATATATTGGCATTTAGTGAAGCATGTGTTTGAAACTTTTATATGGTTTTAGCTTCATTTTATGTCATTGGATTTTGGTTGATATATTGGCATTAGGTGTAGTATGTGCTTAAACCTCTTCAATGGTTTTAACTTCATCTTGTGTCATTGGACTTTGGGAATATCAATTCGGGGCTTTGAAATATTTTTATGGGTAGTGAATTGATAAGTGGTAGGTTTGGTTAGATTTAGGATTGGGGATGTGTGTGTGAAAAAATTCTCATGTGAGCTTTTATTTTGGGATTTTTGATATTGAGAGTTTTTGTGAGGCTTTGATTGGGGGATTAGTTTAGGTTTTGGATATATCATTTACTCCGTGTGCTTGGTTCTTTTCTTACTCGAGGGCGAGTAAGGTTTAAGTGTGGGGAGGTTTGATATGTCCATTTTGTGTGGTTATTTTAGGGGTTTTAGGATGTGGATATGCCATTTCCTCCGTATGCTTGAATCTTTTCTTACTCGAGGGCGAGTAAGGTTTAAGTGTGGGGAGGTTTGATGTGTCCATTTAGATGGTTATTTTAGGCTTTTTAGGATTAGGTTTTGTGCAATTTTGTGCTCTACATGTGGCATTTTGCCTTGAAATCATCTAAGGAGGGATAAAGGCGGCTTTGACGTTTTTATCACTTTTTAGATGATTTTGTGTGACAAGGTGATTTGTTTGAAGACTTTGAAGATTTGAAGACTTTGAAGATTTGAAGATTTGAAGACCTTTACATTTGAGCTTTGTGAAGATTTGAAGAAGTGAAGAGATGAAGAAAGGAGAGCAAAGCAACGGATGAATGATGATCCGGGATTCTCAGAATTTTCCGAGAAGAATCAGCCTTCAAGAGTGGCACCATTGGATTCCTCTTCTCGAGCACTATAAAATCGACTACAAGAACTCCCGAAACGGATCAACGGTTCACCCGGAGGAAGCAAAACAAAACAGCAAGGCTGAGTTACTGATTTGATCGCGAGTCGCGACCAAGTTGGTCGCGAGTCGCGACGACAGCGTCCAGTCAGCCCTGCAGCAGCATTTTTCTCCCTTTTTCTTCCCCCTATAAATACCTCTTCACCCCCTTCATTCCACAGCTCTTGGCCCCTGTTTTGGGCCAAAACCCTAGCTTTTTCTCTCTTGTTTTCTTAGTTTCTATGTGTTTTCTTGTTCTAGAGTAGTTTTTGTACTTGGGAGCAAGGATTGAAGCTTCCATTTCTATGTAGTAAGGATCATTTATATCTATCTATTTGGTGTTTTTGCTATTGTGCTCTTATTGTGCTTGAATGATGATTGTTGATGCTATTGATGTTATTGGTAGCTTGAGGATACAAATTGCTTGATTGATTGCTTGTTAGGGTTGGAAGGAATTAGCTACTCTTTCCCTCTTTTAATTAGGAATCCAAAGCATGAGTTAGAGCTTCTAAATGATATTGATGTGTTGATGATGTGCTAGACGAATGTGATTGATGTTGAACTCTTCGTCATGTTCGTTTGTGTAGCAAACGAGAGAGTTATATGCTCCTGGATGAATGTGCGTTGCACGTTCATCCAATCTCGTGTAATTGCATGAATTGGTTTAATGCTTAGTCACGGTGTAGTGGTCATAAGCATTGCCAAGCTTGTTGGTTCTTCGTGGTTAAATGCCACCAATGATACCTTGAGTCGTGGTCGCGACAACGGGAGTCATTGGTGAGGTTTGACGAGAGATGTCGAACTCACTCTCGCAAACTACGAACTAAGAAGGATAGGAGTTTAGTCTCCACGACAAGTAGTTGAAGTAGCAAATAGATGGCTTTTACTCTTTCTTGAAGCATTTGTTATTTAGCATGTATGTACTCTTGATGGTGTGTTTCACTTCGTGTGTGCCATGAGTTGTTTGAGCATAGGGAGTGCTTGTATGTTTGAATTATTTAGGTGTTAGGAACGTGACGAATTCCGTAGCTCCTTTGCATGAAGATGTATGAGCATGAACTTAGAACTCCTTGTGATGTATGTGTTGTGATCCTTGCTAGATGGGTATGTGAATGTTGAGTCATGTATGCTATATGATGGAATGAGTGAATGATTCAATGACCTACGTATGATTTGGAAGTGGATATCCCTTGCCCCCAAGGCATTTTATCTTTGTAGTTTAAAACCCCTTTTCTTTAGTTTTGTTTGATGATTAGCATAGTCACTTGACCTTGCTAGTTATCTTGTCTTTTTATCTTTGTTAACTTAGGAAACCAACCAACCAACCCCCCCCCCCTTTTACTTTCTTTTAAGTGTGTGTAAATATAGTTACTCCTAGCCTAGTATCAACCATTTGTGCTTGATTGCTTAGGAAGATCCCTCTTCTCATTGGACGACCCCGATTTGCCGCTATCTACCTAGTTGTAGAAAGTAAGCAAAAAGGGCTTATAAATTATCTTTTGCACGGCGGGTGCGACGACCGCCCGCCTGTCAATTCCTGGCCACCAACAGTATTTGGCTTGCACATTCAAGGTCTCCATGTGGCAGAATCTCGGAAAAATTTTCACTCTTCTTCACGAATCTGTGTGAACTCCGGGAAAAACTGATCATCATATCCGGTGGCTCAGTCAACTCGCTCAAGGACATGCTGGCGGTTTGGGCAGGATCTGGCAAATTCACGGCGACGACCCATGATCACATACACAGGTCTACCTACCCTCACTTATATGATATACCCACTCTCCCAAGGGCCAGATTTTACAATTCCCTTTGGTGTGGATCCATTCCCCCCGGTTCTCGTTCATTACCTGGCTTGCTTCTCTTGGTCTACTTCAAACAAAAGACAGGTTCCACGGAGGCGAAGAGGCACACACAGATCATATCTGCTTCCTATGCCGTTCGGAGGTCGAGACGCATGAACACTTGTTTTTCCAGTGTGACTTCGCCTGAACTGTATGGGATAGGGTGCGAATCTGGATGGGTTTGAGAAGAGCCACAGATTCCATTGCAGCCTCTGAAAAATGGATCAGAAGACAGGTTCGAGGATCGAAGTTGAAAAGGAAAATAGGACCGCTGGTATTAGCAACTACTGTATACTACATATGGAGTGAAAGGAATAAAGTTTTCAAAAAAGGTCTTCGACCGGATTTAGCAAGGGCATTCAAGCTTATTCAAAAAGGCTGCTACCTCATCCTCAACAGATTATTTCCCCATGAGTTGCTGTTCTAACAAACGGCATAAATGCGGCCAACCTTGGTCGAAGAATTTCTCATAAGTTTTCTTGCAGGTAAACTCATTGGCGAACTTCGGAAGCCCATCCAGGCTGTAAATACTTCGTGCAGGTAATTAAAAGGGCAGTAAATACTTCTTACGGTTTGGACCTCTTGAAGATTGTTTTTGGAAGGCCAACAACACTACAACCAATTTATGTGTATATGGTAGAACCGGTCTACACCACATCATCTTTTTGCAAAAGTGGCATAGAGGCGTCATTCCATCCAATCTTTTTGCAGGACTGGGAAAAAAACCTTCGAGGGGCATGGTAGGGGTTCGAGGGGCATGGTAGGGGATCGAGGGGTCAGGTGGTTCGAGGGTCAGGGGGTTCGAGGGACAGGGTGGCTCGAGGGCTCGGGTGGTGGTTCGAGGGGTATGATGGTTCGAGAGGTATGGTGGTCCTAGGGGAGCATTCGAGTGCTGGAGGCCTTTGAGTGCTCGAGAAGGCATTCAAGTCATGGAGGCATTCGAATCCTGGAGGCATCGAGGGGTATGGTGGTTCAAGGAGGCATTCGACTCTCAGAGCCTTTCGAGTGCTCGAGGGGGTATGGTGGTTAGAGTGTTCGAGGGGTAGGGTGGTGGAGAGAGGGGTATAATGACCCAAGGGCCATGGCAGTTCGAGGGGTATGGTAGAGGTTCGAGGGGTCGGGTGGTGGTTCGAGGGGTATGGTGGTTCGAGGGGAGCTTTCGAGTGCTGGAGGTCTTTGAGTGCTCGAGGAGGCATTCGAGTCCTCGAGGCGTTCAAGTTCTCGAGGCATTCGAGTCCTCGAGGCGTTTGAGTCATGCAGGCATCCGAGTCCTTGAGGAGGGATTCGAGTGCCCGAGGAGGCTTCCGAGTCCTGGAGCCATTCGAGTGCTCGAGAGGGCATTCAGGTGATAAAGGTGTTCGCCCCCTCGGGGCGTTCGAGTCCTCGAAGGGGTCCGTGAAAAAAAAATTACATCAGGCAGCGTAGTTCTTCTACTGTTATTTTGCATGGCCACTCGTTTACAAAGGCTGACAACACGCTCGGGTTAGGAAGTCCGTCACCGCACTTCAGTGATGGTTGGCTTCATAACCGTGGGGAACATACCACAGATCGACAACCGGTTCACACACACGGTTATATGGTAGTTGTACTGTTGGTTGCGCTATTTGCCTACGCTGCCCTGAAAAGTGCAAAATGGCATCAGGCTGTCCATTTGCCTAAAATGGAGAGGACGGTTACAAAACCGTTACTCGAGGCGTGCGCGGTAGAAGTCATGCCCGGTCTCTTCATCATTAGGAGGTCTATCGGCAGAGAACACTAGGGAGCAACACAGACTACGGTCAATCTGCTCACAACCCCACCGAGATAACCTCGACACTCATCCAGAGATCGTTATCGAAGACCAATAACACCTCTTTATCTTCATCTTAGAGGTGTACATGGTAGAAGCGGTGTGCCAGCTCTTCCTGGAGAAGACGTCATACTACTTCACATGCCGAGACCATTCTTGGTTTGGAAGACACCAGTGGGGAACAAACCACGGCTAAAGAGCCAGTTCACACAACCAGTTGTATAAAAGTAGCATGGAGTGAGGGGCTAGTGAGCTTGTTCTCATGCCCCTCGGTATTTTCACAGATGATTTCTACATGCCCCTGTCATCACGAAGGGGTATCATCTTTTTGGGCCACCTAGTTGTATCATCTAGTCTAGGGGTAGCTTAGTAGGTATCATGTATTCACGAAGTGGGACAAGGTTCCCATTCCCATAGACTTTTCCGGTTCCTTCTGGGCCACCTGATTTTATCATCTAGATCAGGGGTAGTTTAGTAGGTTTCATTGTACACGGGAGTGGGACAATGTTCCCAATTCCGTAGACCCTCACGGTTTCTTTTTATTTACCATTACCTTCTACTAGCGACTAAGCTGACTTTAACTAATCAATGGTCAAACTTTACTTGACTTTCAATATATAAACACTAATAACTAGGTTGACTTTTTCTAATAAACGGTCAAACTTTACTTGACTTTCAATAAATAAACATTATTAACAAAGTTGACTTTAACTAATTAACAGTCAAACTTTATTTGAATTAGTCTATAATAAATACTAATAAAAATGTTTGACTTCGTCTAATCAAAGGTCAAACCTTACTTGACTTTCAATATATAAACAATAATAACAAAGTTGAATTTAACTAATTAACAGTCAAAATTTATTTGAATTAGAATGTAATAAATACTAATAAAAATGTTTGACTTTGTCTAATCAACGGTAATACTTGACATTCAATATATAAACACTAATAACTAAGTTTGCTTTAACTAATTAACGGTTAAACTTTATTTGTAGTATATAATAATCAAATGTTTGACCATAACTAATCTACGTCCAACCTTTACTTTACTTTCTATACACAAACACTAATAACTAAGTTAATTTTAACTATTCAACGGCCAACCTTACTTGACTTTCAATATATAAACACTAATAGCTAGGTTGATTTTCACTAATCCACGGTCAACCCTCACTTAATTTTCTACTTGATATTGATAACAAAATTGATTTTAACTAATCAACGATCAACCCTTACTTGACTTTCTATTTAATATTGATAACAAAATTGATTTTAACTAATCAACGGTCAACCCTTACTTGAATTTCTATATACTAACATGACTTTAACTAATCAACAGTCAACCCTTACTTGACATTCTGTATAATAACACTAATAACTAAGTTGACTTTAACTAATCAACGGTCAACCCTAACTTGACCTTCTATAAAGAAACGCTATTGACAAAGTTGACTCTAACTAATCAACGATCAACCCTTACTTGACTTTCTATATACTAACATTACTTTAACTAATCAACATGCAACCCTTTCTTGACTTTTCATATAACAACACTAATAACTAAGTTGACTTTAACTAATCAACGGTCAACCCTTACTTGACTTTCTTTAAAGAAACACTAATAACTAAGTTGACTTTAAATAATAAATGGTCAACCCTTACTTGACTTTCTAAAAAGAAACCCTAATAACTTGGTTGACTTTAACTAATAAATGATCAACCCTTACCTGCCTTTCTATGTATAAACACTAATAACTAATTGTTTACTTTAACTAATTAAGGGTAAAACCTTATTTAAAATTATATATATATATATATATATATATATCAAATTTCCTAATTTTTTACTCATAGTTAAATTAATAGTTTTATTTTTAATGGATCATATTGAATTAATCTTAACCTAAACTGGACCAAAAAACTGGTCTAAACAATTGGCCCAAAAAACTGGCCCAATTTAAAAAAAACACTAACCTAACATATAAAATAAAAATTGATGAATAAATTAATCTCTTTTCCTATCTTCATTTGGCCCTTCGTCTTCAAGCTGCCATGGTAAAACCCTGGTTCATTGTCACTGTCCCATCTCCAATCTGCCACTATCCGCTCCTGCTCCACTTCCGTACAGCTGTTCTCCGCCATAGATCCGGCCGAGGCAGACGTAGAGCAAAAAGACTCATTCGTCAATCCTCTTTGGCACATAACAATCCGGAGCTGCCCTTGAACGCTTGATATCCGGTGTTGGGGTGCATTTTTCTTGCGATGAGGTAAAATTTTGACATCCTTTTATTTTTTTCACAAATTTTGACATCATTTTATTTTTTACACAATAAATGGTGATGGTGGGACGAAGCGGAGGTGGCGGGACGAGGTAAATGGGTGGTGGCAGGACGAGGTCAAGCGACGGTGGTGTTTTGATGGCAGATCTACTTGCTCGTCCGATAAATTGGTGAGGTGGTGAGGTCAGGCGGCAGTGGTGTCGAGCTTCAGCGGGGGTGGGTTGGGTAGGCTAGGGTTTTAGGGAGGTACCGATATGGCGATGTTGTGGCATAAGGGCAGAATAGGTGGTGAGGTGGCGGGGCTAGGCAGTGGCAGTTGTGGCGGAACAAGGCGGATGTGGTGGCAGCATGAGGTGGTGGTGGTGGCAGACTCTAGTTTGTTCACTCCCTAAAACAGGGCTTCATCCGAAATGGGAAGAACTCACCAATAAGTTCTTGATGTTGCTTCATTCTTTACCTATGATTCCCCTTATGGAGTTGCTTTTGTTAATTGTTTGAGATTTCAGGGTAAAATGTGCGAATGTGGGTGAATTTTCTAGGGTTATATTCTTTTTTGAATTCTGCTTTGTGATTTCTGGGCTTGTGGAGATGTTAGAAGAAGAAATTTTCTTTGCTTTCTCTACCCAAATTCATCCTTTTTGTCATGATAGTGTCGTGCTTATATATTTTTATTGCGAACTTTCCTCATGAACTTAATTGCTCTTTGATCAACCTTTGAAGTGAATGTGAATAGGTTTTGATACAATCATCAGTATTCTTGAGTTTATTTTGCCTCTTCTTGCTGATATAGATCACGTTTTTAGGGGGTATAACTTTGCTGATTCATAAATGGCATTCAATTTCTAGTACATTTTTTATATTCACGTGAAGCTGGAAACATAAGTGGATTTAGAGGGTTGATTTTTACTTGCAAGTTCTTAATGAAGCAAATCTTACCAATGCCATCATTGTTGGATCAGTTCTTACATGCAGTGATCTTGGGGGTGCTACAATCGTTGGTGTAGACTTCAGTGATGCTAAGCATCGGGAGAGATCGTGGTGTGATCCCACATATAACTTAAATATTATGCTTAGTTTGCCTTTTGTGTCGTCAAATTAGCTTGATTTACCCTCTGTTGATAAATCGATGTTGCAAGGTGCATTGCTTCTGTGGTGCATTAATGTTTGTTGGGACTTTTGTATATGCTAATTGAGTTGTGTAAAATTGATTAAATGACTCTTTAGATTCCTGTTTGTGTTCAAACTATAGGAATGAAAATGTGTCTGTTTTGATGTTATGGAATTCATGTATTCTATATTTGTAAATACCACTTGCACCTCTTTACCTCCAATTCGGAATCTGGGAATTATAATTACTGCTGATAGGTTCGGTTCTCCCAACTATGTACTCATTTCATCTTTGTCTTTGCAAGAGTAGAGAAGAAACTGAGATTCTAGAGCTGTAAGTGAAGGCAGTGCACCATAAATTGTGCTGCAGTAGTTTTATTATTGTATAATTAGGACTATTGTTCTTGTCATAGTCGTGCGAGTCAAGGTGTTCGTATACATTAATGTGGAAATAAATTATTAATTTTGTGAAGTTGATTTTATTATTAAATTAATGTGGAATAAAATTGTTAATTTTGAGTCTTTTTCCCTTTCTCTGAAAGCGGCAGCGCACTGCAGCTTTCAGAGGAAGTGATTTTTTTTCGTCGTCGTAAATAAGTTACGGTGCTAACAAAAAAAATCGGTGCTAATTTAACATATGTTGAAAAACCAGTGCTAACAAAAAAAAGCTGGTTCTAATTTAGCACCAGTTGAAAAACCGGTGCTAACAAAAAAAAACCGGTGCTAATTTAGCACCGGTTGAAAAAAAAAATTGGTGCTAATTTAGCACCGGTTACTTAGGCACCAGTTTGTTTTTACGAAAAAATTGGTGCTAGAACAAAAAAAAATGGTGCTAGAGGTGGGTCTCTGTGATAGTGTTGGTGAATATATTCGCAACCAGTAGATATGTAGGAACATGAGCAACACAAAAGCACCAGTTGAAAAACCGGTGCTAACAAAAAAAAACCGGTGCTAATTTAGCACCGGTTGAAAAAAAAAATTGGTGCTAATTTAGCACCGGTTACTTAGGCACCAGTTTGTTTTTACGAAAAAATTGGTGCTAGAACAAAAAAAAATGGTGCTAGAGGTGGGTCTCTGTGATAGTGTTGGTGAATATATTCGCAACCAGTAGATATGTAGGAACATGAGCAACACAAAGCTTGGCTGAGGCTGTCCGTGGCAGTGGTCATCCGAGGTGCATCCGTGGTGGTGGCCATCCGTGGCCGTGGCTGTCCGGGGTGCATGAGCCCGTGGCTGCTGGGTGCAAGCTACCACGGCTGGGCGCGGGAGTGGACGAGAGGGGACCGGGTGCGGGTGAGGGTGAGAGAAGACTGGGCGTGGGCGAGAGACCTCCGCGGCTGGCCATAGGCAAGGAGCCACCGCGATCGAATGCAAGACAGGACAGCGAACACGGGTCAGCTTGTGGGGTAGCAGGCTGAGACGGCTCATCAATTAGGAAACAGAGATTTAGGTGAGGATGGAGCTGAGGCTGATGATGGCACCATTCCATGATTCGGATCAGCAAAGGCAGAGACATCTAAACCTGATGAGGGAGACCCAGTTCCTGATGCTGGAGCTAGAGGAAAGTAAGCCTCATAAAAGCGAGCATGGCGAGTAACATGAACTTTGTCAGTGTTAGGGTCGAGACACTGAAACCCTCTATACTGCAAGTTGTAACCGATAAATATACATGGAATACTATGGGGAGATAGCTTATGATCACCAAAGGGGAGAACAAAAGGAAAAACCCGACAACCAAAAGGATGAAAGTTACCATACATAGGATCCCACTGATAAAGAAGACCATAAGGTGTCAATCCATGCAGAACTGGAGTAGGCAAATGGTTGATAATGTAGACAGCACTGGTGAACACATCACCCCAACGAGAAATCGGAAGTTGTGAGTGAAAAAGCATTGTGAGACCCATTTCAACAATATGGCGATGCTTGTGTTATGCGCGTCCATTCTGTTCCGGAGTGGCCGGATAAGAAACCCGATGATGAATACCTCTTTATGAAAAGTGTGATCTGAGTCTAGTGTTCAAAAATTCAGTGCCACCATCACTTTGAAAAACTTTATTTTTTGCAGAAAATTGATTCTCAACAAGTGCCTCAAACTGAAAATAAGTGTCAACAAAATCTAATTTGCGACGAAGAGGGTACAACCAAGTGAATCTCGAAAAATCATCCACAAATAATACATAATACAAAAAAGCCATTTGTAGATAAAACAAGGGAGGAACCCCACAAATCACAATGTATTAAATCAAGAACATTGTCAGCACGTTTAGGGTTCTCAACAAAAGCCAACCGTTGGCCTTTTACCATAACACAGAAGGTGCAGGTATGCGGTTTAGGCAACAAAGAAGAAACTAAAAGTAAATCAGACTTATGTAAACTAGTAATCATCGCACTAGGAAAATGACCTAGGCACTCAACTCTTATTTTGCTATAAAACTGAAACAAATGATGCATCTCCCCGGTCCAAAACGTACAATCCATCCTCACTGTGCTCCCGACCCACAATAGCCCTGGTTACTTTGTTCTGAATAACAAAATTCTGGTCATCAAATGTAATTAGGACACCCATATCTCTGGTTAACAGCAATAAATTCTTAGTAATATCAGGCATAACCAAAACACCAAACAAATGCAAGTTCTCAGAAACTTTAGAATTACCAATATGAGATATCAAAACTGGAGCACCATTACCAACAAGAACACAAGATTTACCAGTATAAGGAGTGGAACTGTCTAGGCCTAAGGTGGAAGTTTCCATATGACTAGTAGCGTCGGAATCAAGATACCAATCTGACAGATGAGAAGAAGTATCAGACTTCTGAGAAGAGTGATGATTTTCTGCCGAATGTGTGCTTGGCGAACGACCAATCTGTGCCTGCATCTGGTAACACGTCGCAGGATGGTGATCGAGCCTTCCACACCAGGAACAGTGAAGATGACCGCGACCAGGGACCGGACCAGCAGCCTGAGAACTGGAAAGGGACTACCGATCGCCATTGCGCATGCTACCGAAGCGACCAGTGCAGCCACTGCAAGAAGGCCACACGTGGCCACCTCGAGTCGGCGTGTGATTCCAAGCACGACCTGCTTGAGGTGCGTCGCTAGTCTGGAACGGGACCTGTCATGCGGCTGGTCTTGAGTGTCCCAGTAAATTCATCAAAAAGGCCTCGTGTTTGTTTGCACGAGCAAGAACATCCGCATAAAGCGGGGTAGGAACAACATTAATAAAAGGAGTAGAAAAATATTTATACTTAGGACCAAGAGCAGTCAAGAACCATACAATTTGATCAATATTTGAAATCGGAGTATCCATGATAGACAGTTGTTCAAAAATCTCCTTCAATTTGAGATAAAGTTCATGAACAGTACCAGACTTACGAATACCATGCGTATCTGCGTGAAGACGGAGAATGGTAGAGGCACTGCTATTCTGATAGATGAGAGCAAGATTATCCAAGATATCTTTGGAAGTGGCACAATCTGGGAGTTCCGCAAGAACTTTATCGGTGAGAGAGGAAAACATGAAACTACAGAGACGTTGATCTTCACCAACCTATTGATCATACTCTTCTTTTTCTTTCAAATAAGCCTCCTGAAGATCAACCTTGCTACCACAGAAAGAGTTGAGACTGTGGCAGCAAAAGACATGGTTTATAGTTTGACTTAATGTTTCACCTTACAGGTGAAAGAAACTGCGGCAGTCAAAGAAATTCTTGATACAAACACGGTAAAAAGTTTTGATAATGCGAGTTGTACAATGTGATGAGGAGTTTTATGTTGTCTGTATCATAGTATTAATGATTAAGGTAATGTGATTTTAGAACAAGAAGATTTGTGGGCAAACCACTCGAAAAAGGTTCATCCTAAGGAGTGGTTTCTTTGATGGTGCATGATCCTCCAAACATGGATGCAACTGCGTTTTCTACTTTTTTTCACCAATTTTGAGAATGCATTCAGCATATGCAATTTTTTTGTGCCGCTTTATAGAGGACGCATTCGTTGAATGCATCCTCAATGTAGCCTAACCTTTTTTTTACCGCCGGTGATAAGGACGCATTCTCTGAATGCGTCCTCTCGATTTTATGTTAAAAATGTTTACCTACTTTTAGAGAGGACATATTCAGTGAATGAGTCCTCATTTGAAATAATTATTTTTTACAAATAATTTAATTTTAATCCAGCTTTCTCTGGATTTCTTTAAAAATAGTCTTATATTTGATTTCCAAATATTTTTTTATATTTTCATTTACAGTGAAAATAGTGCATCAGTAGACATGTGATTTTTTTTTATATTTCTTAAAAATTTCGGTAATGATATATGCATCGGAAGAATTTGGAAGTCCGCTTTGAAATTTATGATAATAAAACATGAACATCCCACTTACATGACTGAAGATAATGGAAAAATTTGATCGTGGGTATTGAAATTGTTTAAATAATCTTGAATATAGAGTCGGAATGAATATTTAAAAATTCTGATTGTTACTACAATATTTGAAATGAAATTTGCAAAATTCCTTTTTTTGTTCGAATTTTACATTTTTCCACTATTAGCTAATATAAATAAACAATAATGTACAACATTCGAAGAAAAAGTGTCAAACAGATAGCTACAAACGTAATGAAATGAATGTTCAATGACATGTAATGTACTAATGAGGCCCTCTGCAAAGCTTTCCACCCGTTCCACATGGTGGAGGACGTATGGTGCGGGATGTGTGCTTTGGAACACTATCTGAGCAGAAATATGTACGTCGTCATGCGGAGCACCCTCTGTAAAATCCTCCTCCATATCGTCTCCTCCATCCTCATTCAAATCATGCTTGACATGTGGAACACTACCTGTATCTAATGGAGCAGTAGGCGATATACATGCATGACTAGTTGTGAGAGTAAGATATGCAGTGAAATCAGCTGTAGTAGTGTCATAGTGTGAGGGTCCACCATGTGATGGTCCAGGGTTTGTTGGACTCGCATATGAGGGTCCAGTTTCAGATGAACCAATGTAGTCTGTAGGGCCCCGAGCACGCGATCAGTGACCGACCTGTCAACCAGGTGGAGCAGGACGGTGGTTTCTGATGTCATTATATCTCACACAAGGGGGAGGTTCCTCACAGTGCACACATGTCTGATAAAACAACAGTCTGGAGGGCTCATACGCATATTGTAGAGTATGTGTGGCAACACCATGTACCCCCCTGATAACGTCAGCAAATTGTTGGGGACATTTGTTCAAATTAATATCTGACATGAGGCGCATCTCGAACATTGCCTGCAACTACATAAATGAGATAAATATGTTAGATATTTAATATTGAGGGAATCTAACGTATTATTTGTTTAAAATATTAGAAATTTAGGAGATACCATATACTCTATAGTAGCCCCGTCTCCATGAAAACCCTTCGTAATTGTTTGGGGTCATCCTGGTTGATCAATTAGGGTAACTGTCCTGCAAAAATACCACTCCATGTATTCTCGACCAGGTGTGTATGGATCAGCCAACCCCAAGTGCATTAACTTGTTGCTCTGCTCGATGTTCCCAAGCATCGAGATATCTTCTTAGTTCAACACGTCAATGATGTCTGACCTCCTCGAGGGTCTCTAGCATGAAGCAGTTTGTGTTCATCCTTAGTGACCAACTAGGTGGGTATTGGCTGGATAAGGCCAAACTGTCTGAGAACACGGTGAACATGATGGTACTCTACGACATGCCATCAAATGAGGTCAACACACAGTAGCCAGTTGTTGCTACCAGCTGTACAGTACTGTGGGAGTTGTTGCACGACATCCCCAGTGTATGATTTCCATATAAACTGACATAACATACAAGTGTTGTGGTTAGGAGAGAAAAAACCCTTTTTTCCATTAGTTCAAAAAAAGGAAATCCGAATTGCAATATACCTGACTGTCATGGAGAGATGTCACCTGATCGCGGTACATTTTCAGTACATACATGGTCGTACCGGGCTCTCCACCTTTGAGGAACAGAACGAATAAGATTAGCCATTCCTAGTAATTTCAAAGGTTTAAAATTTATGTCCTTACTAATTGAATACGAACCTGGACCCAAGAGCACGCATCGTGATGGTCACTGGAAGTTGCCCGGCAGGAAGAATGGTTGGTATTCGCTCCCATGCCCACAACTGATAATAAATAAAATAAAATTTAATATAATATAAGAGGTCATTATGGACATTATGTACAACTAACAAGTTTAACCAACAATGTTACCTGTAGTAAGACCAGTGGCCCAGATATGGATTTGACTTGTGGGATTGCAGCATCACATAAGCACATGTACAAGTGTGCCAAAATGGCACTCCCCCAACTGTACTGATGTGCTGCATTTGGGTCCATCAGGATCGACAAATACAGAAGAGAGATCAGGTGCCCAGATGTGTTTGATATGAGCATTCCATCGACCAATAGTAGAATGAAAACCCTAGCCCACTGTTGACAATCTACCTCAGTAGCATCAAGAGGCAACAGACTGCGCAACAAGTTTCCCAATTAGCTGGCCCTTATGCGACCCCCCTCTGATAGCACTTGTGTCTGGTGTTGCCCCCAGGTAGTCATTGCACAATCTCTGCCAGTCATCTGTGCGTCTGCTAGTGTCGACACCAGTGATTGGCATGCCGTTGATTGGTAGACCTCATAGGATGCCCACATCCTGCAGAGTCATGATAGCCTTCCCCATCGACAGGTTCAATGTGTGGTCTCTGGTCTCCAACGCTCGACCAAGGCAGTGATGAGGGAATGGTTGATGTGAATTGGTTCGGAATCCAACAGACCTTGAAAACTAGCTTCACGCACCTAGCGCATTACTCGATCTAGGACCCACCAATCCAACAAGCCCCATCACACTACCTCACATGTAGTGCCTCATCCTCCAAATTTTCGTTGTACAGAGCATGTGCACAATGCTCTCGGTGAAGGTAAAGCAAATCCTCATCAATGGGTCCTGGATGATACATGGCGTATCCCTGGTGAAAATCAGAATCACATGGCAAAATGAATCAGTCCATATTTCCACAAAAAAGAATACTATGACATGTGATAATTATTCAAAAAAAATCATACATTAGCGTCAATTTAAAAAAAATACACATAATACAAATCAAAACAACGAATTACATTTCAAAACGAACAAGAATTTATCATAATATGATGTTATACATATTAGTCTAACTCAATAAATCCATATTACAAACAAGACCCTAAGCACACCCTCGCCTACGGACGCCTCTACATTCACCCAGTACTTTCTCATCCATTTTATTTCTTATCCTTCTCTCTGCAAGCTGACCATGCCTCCTATTACGAAACTTTTCAATATCGGGAATCAACCTCCAACTGGCATGTTGCCATAGTGATGGATCTTGTATAGGCACGAAACCCTCACTATATTGTTTCACATAGATAGTCGTGTGATATACCCTGTCACATAGAGTAGTTGGATCGTCACGCCTATACCTAAAGACAACCAATGCATAGGAACAAGGGAAACGGAAAATTTGCCATTCGCAACAACTACACTTCTTCCCCTGGTATTTCATAGTGTACTGACTCTCACCAATGCTGCCATCAATGGTCCTTATCACAACCTTATAAGTCTGTGATGTCTGGCCATACACGTTGACAGTATGTCCCTGTCCCAAGTGTCCTGCTTCTAAAAATTTTTCCATATCCTGCTAGGAAAGTCGGACCTACACAATTCTACATCAATTTATAATACATAAACTAGTCAACGAACACATAATGAACTGTAATGAATCATGAAAGTAACTCCAATGTGTGGCGTCCATTAGCCTTCGTGTAAACATATCAACTATTCGTTCAAAAGTTGCTTTGACACACGCTGTTATCGAAATATGTCGTGCGCACCTTAAATAGTTTTTGTAATTCTCAGACAAATTAGTTGTCCGAATTCCCCAACAACGATCACCCTCATCAAAGGCAAGGCACCACTTACTGCTATCATGTTGTCTCAACCAATCCCAAGCAGATGGTTCGATACTCTCCAACTCCTCCTTGTGCTCCCTCCACTTACTCTCTTGCCTGGCATAACCAAGCTGCCAAACCAGAGTCTTCAGATGTGCATTCTTGAACTTCCCATGCTCAGCACTAAGGAAGTTTGACTGAAAATGCCTCAAGCAAAATCGGTGATATCCTGCTGGCTTTATCCATTCATCCATATGTCTCATTGCATTCAAAATCCCATCATGACGATCAGATATAATACATATTGGCCTACTATCACCACCTACTGTGTAGTCACAGTTTTTTCATGAACCAGTTCCAACTCTCATTAGTCTTAGCATCAAGTATTGCATAAGCAATGGGGAATATGTAATCGTTCGCATCATGCATCACCACCACTAGCATTGTGGCCTTGTATGCGCCTCTCAAATGAGTCCCATCCACACTAATCACAGCCCTGCAGTGGCAAAATGCATCGATAGCCTGATCAAATGGCCATAATATGAACTTAAATTTCCCACACCCACGACCGTGGATTCTATCAGGTACGTATACCCAATCAACAACGGTGGACAATACCACAACTTTTAGCGAGCATACCACATCTTCTTGTAGGAAATGGTCACATTTAACTCCGTCTTTACATGCGCTTGGATATCCTTCACTGTGTAAGATGGGTTCGTATCAATCTAGTGGCGAATGGAATGGCAATCATCAACGATGTCAGGTTAGTGTTACCACTCGATCGACTAGCACCTACACAACCATGACTACTAGCCCATTTAGTGATCTCCCACATCCCATGTGAAGCCTTTTTGCTGGCTCTAACAATCCAATGACAACTACCACTTCCTTCAACAACGTTCTTACATTTCACATACCATGTACGTGACCTGCTCTCCATGATTCGGTGTTCCCTGTTCATCATGGAACTCCACCTAGAAATAGCTTCTATCAATTATGGCTTACTCCGGAATCCCATACCCAATGAAACTTCACCAGTCGCTTGAACATAACTAGGAAGTCCTTCACCACAATTAGTTGGGTCATAGCCATCCTCATCAGGGCCTCCATAATCCCTAAAGTAGGCCTCCGTATTAGGATTCACCATAGGATGGAACGTCGTGGCTACATTG
Organism: Rubia yunnanensis; assembly: GCA_037428765.1. NCBI lineage: Eukaryota > Viridiplantae > Streptophyta > Magnoliopsida > Gentianales > Rubiaceae > Rubia > Rubia yunnanensis. The sequence goes on along the minus strand of CM075062.1, from coordinate 25,260,795 downwards.
TTCGTGCACAACACTTGTTCATCATCCTCTCCTGGATTCGAATCAGTTCAGGATAAAGAAAATATATTTTCAAAAATAACCGCCCGTTTGCAATGCCAAACCTTCTGAAAATTAAATTAACTAACTCGGAGTGGCTTAACCTCCGTTCGAGAGTCACATTTTTCTCGGGTATGGGAGGATCATAATACACACCCACAGTCAAATCAAACTTAATCTGGCCTCCTTTGTACAAGTACACTGCCAAAAATATCGTTCAACTGCATTATACAAATATAGTCAATATAATTCGATATTTATAAATACATTATTATTCAGCAACTCATATTCAACTCCACAAAACCTAAACCATACACTGTTCAATTATCATCGGGCAACCAAATCATACACTATTATCAATTTTCTAACTATTACACTATTATAAAATGTGTGCTCACTTACGCCACACAAATTAAATCGTTAATTATCGAACAAATCACACATAATCATTTCACACATAAATCAACACTTTATTATAATCAACACTTTCATATAATCAACACTTTCATAGAATCAAACCAAACATAATCATTTAAACCACACACAATCATTCAACAGATTCATATCAACAAGATTTTTTCAAGTACCACACAAATTAAACTATCACTACAAATTCAATTAAAAATATTAGTGAACAAATCACACATAATCATTCAACACATTCGTGTAATAAAGAATTTTTCAGGTACCTCTCAGAGACTCGAATTTTCCAGTGGCACGGGACTGTAACTCGCGGACATGCTGGTGACGCGTTAGCTCCACACGCAGTCATCCCGGCGGTGAGTGTGGCGCATGTGGAGTTAGGCGGGTGCAGGAGAGTTGGCAACATCCAGCCGGAGGTTTCAACTACAAATTCGACAATAATTAACAACAAAACACTAAAAAGCGTAGCAGATCTGAATTAAACTGAAAAAAACCAACTAAATCTTGTGGAGGTACCAACCAAGGGATGAATATAGGTAAGAACAAAACCTTGGTCCCAGAGATGGAGACGGCGGTGGCCTGAGCAAGCGTGGGAAGAAATAAAGAACCCGTGCGTGTGTATGTTGTTTTAATGGAGAAACTGGAGGAGAAACCAAGGTTGCTCATGGGAACTGAGTTTTAATGATGAAGTTGGTGAATGCGTCCTCTACATAACCGATACAAAAAAACCCATAAATTTTAGAGGACGCATTTGCCAAATGCGTCCTCAACAATAACGTTAAAAAAATGTGACAATTCACGAGGACCCATTTACCTAATGTGTCCTCAATAATCCTGCAAAATAAAAATGGAAAACTCATGAGGACGCATATACTAGCAAATGCGTTCTCCACCATTGCATCCAGCATAACCTACTGTAGCCACAACAGTAGAATTATCTCTCATCCTAAGCTACACAGGAGGGATTTCGCGGCTTGGCAAGCCATTCAAAAATACCACACAGTAGAATTTACACTTGTACCTTTTTAATTTTTTATTACATGCATGTGTACAAGTTGAACCTACATTTTATTTTCTGTTCTTGATCGATAATGCTTGAAAATGATGAACCAATAGGCTTGAAACACTTTAAGCCGTTAAAGCCGCTGGGATCTGGTGACACTGGCACGTCTGCATTGTGTTTATAACATACATTTCTTCCGATTTCTCCATATCATCAGCATCTTCTTACATATGGGATGCCAAAACTAGCCGGATCGTTTAACCACTGTGAATTGTTTTGTGAATGCAATGTTCATTTAGTGGAACTTTGTGGAACCGATCAGAATTTTGCTATGAAAGCAATGGATAAGGCGATTATGCTCAACAAAAACAAGGCACGAAAACTGAATCGTCCAATTTTTTTAAGCTATCTCAATGATTAGTTCATGCTAATTCCCTGTTGTCGAATGATTGCAGATTCATAGGGCTTGTGCAGAAAGAGAGATTTTAGACATGTTGAACCACCCCTTCCTTCCCGCCCTCTATGCTTTTTTTTTAGGTAGAGAAAAAAATACTTCAAAAAACAACAAGAACAAGCATATATGTTCATTTTCTTATGCATTCTATGAATTTAATAATTGCTCTACTTTTTCAGACAAAAACTCATATATGTCTGATAACTGATTACTGCTGTAGAAAAATAAGGGTAAATGATCTGTAAGTTAGGAAAATGAAATAGAATCTAATTACAATTACAAATAATATTTATATTCCTGAAAACCCTCCCTCAAGTTAGAGCATGGGGATCAGAAATGCCCAACTTGCCAAGTAATGAACGAAACTGGTTACGTCCGAGAGCTTTGGTAAACAAGTCTGCAGGTTGATCTGTAGTGCAGATATGATGAGTAACTATAGTACCAGACTGCACAAGATCCTGGACAAAATGACAATCAACTTCAATATGCTTCGTATGTTCATGGAACACTGGATTTGCTGCAATATGAAAAGCAGATTGACTGTCACAAAACAAACGCATAGGAGCAGTATGCGCAACCCTTAAGTCTTTCAGTAAAGACCTAAGCCATAACAGTTCACAACAGGTAACAGTCATAGCACGATACTCCGCTTCAGCAGAAGACCTAGAAATTGTAGGATACTTCTTGGTCTTCAAAGAAACCGGAGAATCACCAATCATCACAAAGTAACTGGAAAGAGAACGATGGATAATAGGGTAAGCAGCCCAATTAGAATCACAGTAAGTAGTCAACTGTAACGCACTACGAGAAGAGAGAAATAAACCTTGACTAGGATGGCTCTTCAAGTAGTGCAACACATGAACTGCAGTTTGCCAGTGAGGAACACAAGGAGACATCATAAATTGAGCAAGTGTGTGAACCGAATAACTAAGCTCAGGACGTGTGATGGTAAGGTATATCAGGCGCCCAACTAGTCGCCTGTAATGCTCAAGATCATGGTAAAGTAGTCTATCTACACGTGCCAGATTGTGTTGCTGCTCCATCGGAAAGTCAGTCGGTTTAGTGGCAGATAAACCTATATTAGATAAAATATCCAAGGTATATTTCCTTTGCGAAAGAAACATTTCCTCCGGTCTTCTAGCAATCTCTATGCCCAAGAAATACTTAAGTAAACTAAGATCTTTCATATGGAAACAAGAACTCAAGTATTTCTTGAACTCAAAGATGAGCGCAGAAGAGCTACCAACAATGACCAAATCATCTACATAAACCAAAACATGCAAAGAAACCAATCCACGGGAAAAGACAAACAAAGAGTAATCTGCCTTACTCTGAAAAAAACCAAATGCTTGTAAAGCCTGAGCCAAATTGGTAAACAAATTTCTAGGAGCCTGACGATACCATAAAGAGATTTCTAAAGGGCGACATACCTGACCATGGCACGCGGCATAGCCTGGTGGGGGTCGCATAAAAACCTCTTCATGCAAATCACCATGCAGGAAAGCATTATGAACATCCACCTGATGCAGTTCCCAACCACGAATGACCACAACAGAAAAGAATAGGCGAACTAACTCATCTTTGCAACCGGAGCAAATGTCTCAGTATAATCAATCCCTTCAACCTGGCGATTCCCAAAAACCACTATGCACGCCTTATGACATTCAATAGTACTATCCGACTTAAACTTCGTCTGGTAAACTCATTTGCAACCAATCACCTTCTTATCCAGAGGTAGAGGGGCCAAAGTCCAAGTCTGATTGCGCTCAAGCGCAGTAAGCTCTTCAGTCATAGCATCACGCCAATGAGCATGCTGCGATGCCTCGGAATAAGTGGTGGGATCTGCACTAGATATTTATGCACCCAAAAATCTAGAATGCATACTAGAAAAATTATCACATTTTACATAATTAGTAAGAGGATAGAGAACACCAGAGGATAGTGACATTGCATGAGTGAACGTAGCAGTAGGGAGGGTATTTAGTAGTAAGAGCACATGCAATCATCATAATCATAATCTTCCAAATAAGGAAGAGGTTGGTGAGTGCGAACACTCTGTCTGATAGGAGGCAACTCAGCGGTGGGAGGAGGTATTGAAACAACTAGAAAAATAGGTAGCGGAGCTGATAGAAGCAGATGACGAATGGAATTAGTCAGGGCCAGAGATACTACATCGTGTGACGGAGCAAAAGGAGTCGCTATACCTAGCGGCACGTGATCATCTTTCATCAGTGGCACGTGAAGCGCATGCGGTGGTGGCGTCCCAGGTGGTGCATTATCAGGCCGGACCGACAAAGGTTGCCGATGATCTGGGTCGGTTGTCAGAACCGGAGAAGCGACCGCCGCAGTGGCAGCCTGCGGTAATGGTACAACGACTACCGGCGGGACAGGAGCAACGAGAATTGGTGGAATAGGGCCAGTGGCAGTCGGTGGGGTCGGTGGGACCGGTGGTGCCACTGTCTGGGCATATGACGCTGGCGGCTTTGGAAGTGATGCCAGCGGTGAGGTGGTGGCACCACCGGGATCTACGGAAGATGCCATTGTCGGAGTTGCTGCATACGGGAACTGGTTTTCAAAAAACAATTGGCATCTCGATTGTTAAAAATGATGCAGGATTCCAGGTAAAAAAGGCGATAACCACTCTTTCCGGCAAGACAACCAAGAAATAAACATCGCCAACTCCTTGGTGCAAACCTATCGCGGTAGTTGGGAACGTAAGCAGCAAAACACAAGCAACCAAATACCTCTAAAGATGAGTAATTTGGAGCTTGTCTATATAGCATCTCAAAGGGAGTGCGACCATTGAGATGTTTCGTCGGTGTCCGTTTAATCAGATAAGCAGCAGCAAGAACACATTCTCCCCAAAACTCAATTAGGGATGCCGTTGAGTAAATGGCGATGTTTTCGTTTAATTTGACCATTCTGCTGTGTTGTATCAACCATAGACATCTAAAAAATGATCCCAGATGCAGCAAAATGAGATCTCAAAGGCAAAAATACAGTCCCATTGTCAACCCGAGCACGCATTATAGTTCGGCCTCATTGATTCTTAACCAGAGCATAGAATTCCAAATATCTAGAAGCTACTTCTGACTTAGCTACTAATAAATAAACCCAAACAGCTCGGGAATAATCATCAACTATTGTAAAAAAATATAATACACCACTAAAAGATAGTGTTTTATAAGGACCCCAAACATCACAATGTATTAATTCAAATAATGCGGTAGCATTTGTAGAACTCAATAGAAAAATATGCCTAGTCTGTTTTTCTCTATAACATACAGGGCAAGGTATAGCAGTATTATTTGTGCTAAAATCAAGAGTATGAATAGAAGACAACACCGTAAGTGATGGATGACCAAAATGTTGATGCCATAAATCAGATGAAGAAACTGAAGCAAGGTACGACGGCTGGGGGCAGAAGCTCTTTTTTTTAAAACAACGGAAAGGTAGTTCGGATTGGCGGCACGTGGAGATCACGCACAGACGTCGATGAGAAATTTAGGCTGGAATTTTAAGGTTTTAGGTTTAGGCTCTGATACCATGTAGAAAAATAAGGGTAAATGATCTGCTTTATTTCATAACCTCAAGGTACATTATATAGTAGTACAAAATACCTATACAAGCTAGGAAAATGATATAAAATCTAATTACAATTACAAGTAATATTTATATTCCTTAACAGCTGCCCTGGTGGTGAGCTCTTCATGGTGTTTGACAGACAACCACTCAAGGTATTAAAGGAAGATGTTGTGAAGTAAGAAAATTTCATTTAAAAGGTGCCGATTAATATTTGATTCAATGTCGGGGTGTTCTGACTCATCTGTTGAATCTTTACAGATTCTATGCTGCAGAAGTAATAGTGGCATTGGAGTATCTTCACTGTCTAGTTAGACCTCAGTTTCCTGATCCTATAATCATCAGATTGTAAATTTTTTATTCAGTTTGCAAATAAATCAAGTTTATATTTCTATGGCAGGTATAATATACAGAGATCTGAAGCCCAAAAATGTTCTATTGCAGAAAAATGGGCATGTGTCCTTAACTGATTTTGATTTATCCTGTTTGACATCCTGCAAGCCACAAGTTAGTTTGATTACCTCCTCATTTTTTATGAACTTGAACATTTCATTTCACCTGAATTTGTCAAACATGTTCTGATGTTCCATTTCTACCATTGCTTTGCTCAACTCTTAGTTTCAGCGGTAAATGAAAAGAAAATGACTCACAAAGGTCAACAAGACCCTATATTCTAGGCTGAACCGATACGCGCATCAAATTCCTTTGTTGGAACTGAAGAATATATTGCTCCGGTTGGTATTGAGAACTTGGTTTTTCTTGAAGATTCTTAGTTCAAAACAATTGAACTAATGAAGCCTTTTCTTTTATAAAATGTACAGGAAATCATTTCAGGAGCAGGTCATACTAGCGCAGTTGATTGGTGGGCTCTTGGTAATTTTCATCCCCAAACCATAATTAGTGAATGATTTATACAACAAATTACTAATTCTTTAATGTTTTATACGATAGGGGTTCTTCTCTATGAAATGCTCTATGGATACACACTGAAAGTGTGTAATTCACCATATTTGGTGTGTGTCTATCATAGATGGAATAAACAGAGTACAATGAGCTAGTTACATCGAACCTAGAATGTTCTAAATATGTACAGTATCAATCCTAATTAATCTAAAATCAATCAGGATATTCTATCTATTCTATCACCCCCAAGCTAATCGTAGGATTACATGAAATGCAAAGCTTGGAACGAAACAGATCAAAAGGATTGCGAGACAGACCCTTAGTGAAAATATCCGCAATCTGTAAAGAGAATGGAACATGACTAACACGGAGCCTACCAGAGGCAACAAGTTCACGAACGAAGTGGTAGTCGATGTCTATGTGCTTGACCCGTTTATGAGCAATCGGATTTTGAGCAAGAAAAATGGCACTGCTGTTGTCACAAAGCAGGAAAGGCGACGACGAAAGGGGAACCCGAAGCTCTTTAAGCAGATTGCACACCCAGGTAAGTTCAGCAGCTATATTCGCCATAGAGCGATACTCGGACTCACAACTGGATCGAGACACTGTCGGTTGCTTCTTAGCACTCTAAGAGACAAGATTGCCCCCAAGAAAAATGGCATAGCTATAAGTAGAATGTCGGGTCTCGAGACAATGGGCCTAATCAGTATCAGAATAGCCCAGAAGGGAAACACCACTACGAGATGGTCGAAAAGATAGACCATGATGATGAATTCCACGGACATACCGAAGGATGCGAGTGACAGCCTGATAGTGATCCTCTCGAGGTGACTGGAAAAACTAGCTAACAGAGTTGACTGCATAGGAGAGATCGGGGTGAGTGATGGTCAAGTACTGCAAGGCACCGACCATTGAGCGATAAAGCTTGGGGTTCGAGAACTCAGACCCCAGGGTGCTGTGAAGCTGAGAGCCAGGAACAAAAGGTGTAGAAACAGGAACAACATTTGTCATGCCCGTGCGCTGAAGTATCTCCATCGCATACTTAGCCTGCCTCAAAAAGAGTCCAGATGAAGATCGAGAGACCTCCAAACCCAAAAAAATAGTGAAGTGCACCAAGATTCTTAATGGCAAACTCACGATCAGTGCGGGTGATGAACCGACGAACGAGAATATGATTATTGCCCGTTAGAATGATATCGTCCACGTATACTAGCAAATGTAGAATCTTCGATCCCTGGGAGAACATAAATAAGGAAATGTCTGCAGAACTGCACCAAAACCCCAAATGAAATAAATAAGAGTTGAATCGCTGAAACCAAGCCCGAGGGGCTTGTTTGAGACCATAGATAGCCTTGTGAAGACAACAAACATAATCAGGATGAACGGGATTAGTGTTACCGGCTGGTTGCTCCATGTAGAATGGTGCATCAAGAGAACCGTTAAGGAATGCATTCTTAACGTCTAACTGATGAAGGGGCCAAGAGAAAGTAGTGGCCAAGGATATGATAATTCTGACACTGGATGCCTTGACGACCGGACTAAAAGTGTGAGTGAAGTCAAATCCTGGCAGCTGAGAATATCCCTGCGCAACAAGTCGAGCCTTGTACCGATCAATGGTACCATTCTGGCGACGCTTGAGATGATAGACCCATTGGAGCCAACAATGTTGACACCAGTAAGGCGTGGAACAAGATCCCAAGTATGTTGCTGACGAAGGGCACTCATTTCTTCATCCATAGCAGCCACCCAGTGAGGATCCTTAAAGGCAGACCGATACCCTCGAGGTTCAGTCTATTATGCTAGTAATGGTGCAAGAAACCCTGACATCACATAGTCTGGATATTGTTTTGCCGTGCGACTACCTATATGAGACCGAGTGGTCATACGATGACTCACAATCAATGATGGAGGCAGTGGAACATCAGTCGGGGATGGCTACAAAGGGGTCACGGGTGTCGGGGTTGATGACTCAGACAAATTCTGAGTAGGTGGTAGAGGAGTAGCAGGGGATCTAGGCAGCTCATCCAAATCAAAATCAATAAACATTGAGACGTCCAGAGATTCAGGGGCAGTGCGAGTAGTATCACTCGCGAATGGAAAAGAAAACTCGTCAAAACAGGCATGCCGAGTGAGATAGACCTTCTTAGAGACTGGATCCAAACAGCGAAAACCCTTATGGCGAGCACTATATCCCACGAATATGCATGGAGTGCTTCGAGGGGCTAGTTTGTGAGAAACAAATGGCTGAATGAAAGGATACACCCGACATCCGAACGGGTGAAGTTTTGAGTAGTCTGGAGGATAGCCATATAGTAGAGAATATGGTGAGGCATTACGAAGAACGGGGGTGGGAAGCCTGTTGATGGTGTAGGTAGCCGTGGAAAAGGAAACATCCCAGTACGAGATCGACAAGCCAGAGGAGAAAAGCATTTATAATCCCATCTCTGCAACATGTCGGTGTTTACTTTCCGCCCTACCATTCTGCTCCGGTGTGGATGGATAAGAAATCTGATGAAGGATTCCTTTATTCAAAAAATGAGATCGTAGGCGTGCATTTTTGAATTCTGTAACACCGTCACTCTGAAACACCTTGATTGAACAAGAAAATTGGTTTTAAACCAAGTTATGAAACTGCAAGAATGTCTCAAAGAAATCTGATTTCCGTGCCAATGGATAATACCAGGTAAATCACGAAAAATCATCGACAAAAATGGCATAATAAGAGAATCCACTATCAGATAAAACTAGCACAGGGCCCCATAAATCACAATGCACTAAATTGAGGACAGCATGTGCCCGTCTAGGATTGTCCACAAAACAAAGTCGTTTTCCTTTCGCCATTTCACAAGGCAAACAAATAGCAGATATAGGTGGGAAACAAACCACATCAACAAGGTTCAGTTTATTTAACAAGGAAATAACTGAAATGGAAGTATGCCCTAGTCTAGCATGCCAAACATCGAAAGAAGCTCTATGTTTATTGGTTTTAACATGAGCAACAAAAGCAGCACCATCATTCTCAAGCACATAAAGGCCATGATCACATCAACCTTGGCCCACAACCTCCTTTGTGGACCAATTCTGAATCACAAACGAATCCTCATTAAAAGAAATCACAGCATTCATATCCTTTGTCAATTTACTAATGGAAAGCAGGTTTTCTGTAATATCAGGGACCACCAACACATCAGATAACGACAAATTATGAGAAAACCAACGATGTCCAATATGAGAGATAGGAATAGAACGACCATTAGCAACAGTGACTGAATGGTTACCAGAATAGGGGAAAACACTGTCCATGCCAGAAGAAGTGGAAGCCATATGATTCGTTGCGCCGGAGTCCAGATACCAATCTGAGGCTGAATCCTCAAGAGAGACAGAAGACTAGAAGGCCTCAGTTAGATGGGCGGTTTCAGAGTGACGAGGTGCCAACGAGAGCCTGGAGCACTGTGGAGCTATATGACCGAAATTGTAGCAAATTTGGCATTTTGGATTCCAACGTCTTCTGCGACCAGAACCTACACCACCAGGACCTGAATGACGGACTGACCATCCAGAACTATTCCCACTGCCGCGCGTGGTGGTCGACGCGCCCGAGGGCGGTGCGTGGGTTTCACGCACTTGCGAGTAGAGACCCTGGCTGCTGGACGGACCTGCAGACGAGGCGACGAAAGCTACTGGAATGGAATCTGAGCCAATTCCCATGCCGGAGGAGGACTAGGTGAAGATTTCGTGGTTGCGGGTTCGTGCAACTACATCGAAGTACACCGGTAATAGCGTCTGAGCCAACTGGAAGCTCGTGAACTCACCGAATCCGATGCCAATACCGTGCAAAAAAATCATGACTCAGTCTCTGTGCGAAACTGGAGCGCTCATGGCCGTAAGACCATCAAGGATAGCTTTGAACTGGAGATGAAAATCCATCACCAACGAGGAGCCACGCCGGATTGTATGGAGCTCATCCCGGAGTTGAAGTTCGCGGCACTCCGAGACGTTGTCGAACACTACTGCAAGAGAGTTCCACATCTCCATCACCGTGCCGCACCCAATGGTTTCCAACATAGCCTCTTCGGTGAGCAATGACCGAAGCAAAGCTTGAAGCCATTTGTCTTGCGCCACCCAAGTATTGAACGCTGCTTGGGATTTTGCGACGTCGTCGTTGGTCTAAGTAGAACCACCAGCCAAGGATTCACCCCTGACTGCAATCGTTGGCTTTGGAATCGAACCATCCAAGAAGCCAAAGAAACCCTCGTATTCAAGGAGCACTTGAACTTGCGACTTTCACATCATATAGTTACCGGAATTTAGTTTAATCGACAACATATGAATAAGGGTAGAATAACTTAACTGGTTGTCTGCCATGGAAGCTTTGGAAGGTTCAAGATTTTTCAAAATTATGGAGGATTAGAACGAAGTAAGAAATTGATACCTGTCTAATACCATGAAAGTGTGTCATTCACCATATTTGATGTGTCTATCATAGATGGAATAAATAGAGTACAATGAGCTTGTTACATCGAACCTACACTACTCTATATATGTACAATATCAATCCTAATTAATCTAAAATCAATCAGGATATTCTATCTATTCTATCACACACCTTTTCGGGGAAAGACTGGGTAAAAGACGTTTGCAAATATCTTGCACAAAGATTTGAAGTTTCCTGGAAGCATACCGGTGAGTTTGCTCTATGCATCAGAATCATCCATCGATATATGATGCCATGCATGAAAAAGTTCTGATAAATGTAGCATTGCTTCCTTAAGGCCTTTATCAGGACGATTCTCACAAATATATTTGTATTTCTCAAAAATGCAGGCAAGTCTTTAAGCGAAGTAGCTGATGTACCATTTGTTGCACAGAGATCCCAAAAGCCGGTTGGGATCGAGGGAAGGAGCGAGTGAAATCAAGAAGCATCCATTCTTCAATGGCGTCAATTGGGCTTTGGTGGGATGCATGGTAAGTCATGAAAGCCAAGTCCAAATGAACTACTTTATTTTCTTTGAAAACTTCATTTTTTATCTGTTTAATTAGTTGAATAGCATCATATGTATAACTTTTATGTGTATAGCCTCCTCCCGAGCTGGAAACACCTCTATTTGGAGCAACTCATGAAGCCGAACAAGATCTCAAAGCCGATCCCGGGTTGAATGATTTGTAGACAAATATTTTCTAAATAGAAAGGGTGATAAATGTCCGTAGGTTATCGTGTTATAATTTATTTTACTAGGTATATATAAATTAATGTCTACAAGTATCCTTAAACCTAAATTGACCATACTTCATATGTAAATTTTCCTAATAATAAAAATGTTCCCTCTGTAATAGTCGTGAATATTCTGTAATGATACAGATGGTTTGGTTTTGTCTAGAAAAGACAATAAAATGCAGTTTTGGCTTTGAAACTTCACATGGGCCATTCCCAATCATGAAAGTTGGTGCTTGCTATTCTTGTAAATGCATGGAATTGCAAATTTACAGCAAGAGTACTGAAAAGAAATCTTTGCAAAGAAATAAAGAAAGAAAAATTTTTAAAAAAGTAGTCTAAAGTTACTGATCATATTCAAAATAATTATACCTGATTGCCTAAATAATTACCCTCTAGGCAGGGCAGAACCGAATCTAGTGTTAGCGGGGCGATCGCACTGGGTTCAATATTTGAATGGGGTCAAAAATATTATATTTACATATTATACACGTGTAAAAGTTTTTCTTTTCATTTAATGAATGGAGACTCAATTATTTTTATTTGTATAGGTTGTACAATATTGGATTGGGCCCGTTTCATTTAAATATAGCCAAATTTTACCTTTCTTCTTTTATTTTATTTTAAAATAGAAAAAAAAGTGCTTTTATAACCCTACCAAGTTGACATAAGTGCCAATATATCCTTTCAATATTCAAAAGTGCCAATATAACCCTATCTAGTTAGTGAAAGTGCCAATATAATACTGTAAGTTTTAAGGATGTGCTGGTATAACCCTACAAATATTAGAAATGTGCTGATATAACCCTACAAATATTAGAATGTGCTGATATAACCCTACAAACATTAGGAATGTGCTGATATAACCCAATAAGATTGCATAATGTGCTGATATAACCCTACCTATTCCGGCGGCAGTCCGGCAAACTATGAGGGTAAAATTATCCATCTAGTTTCAGAGTTAGCCCAAAGGGTATTTTGGTCAATTTACATAGAGTCAATGCCAAAAATTGAGGTCAATGCTGGAAATGGGGTCTGAGGTTTGAGGGTTATATTGGCACTTTCATTAACTAGTTAAGGTTATATTTGCACTAAAAATTATCATAGGGTTATATTGGCACTTACTCAAGTAGATAGGGTTATATTGACACTTATCCCTTTAAAATATTTAGAAAATAATTCCTTTTCTATTATTTACATTTGAGTCTTTTCTTGTCTTTTGGGCCCTTTTAATAAAAATGTATTGCTGATGGACCACTTTTAAATTATCATTTCTTTTCTGATTTGGCTCATATCTAAACCAATCAAAATCAAATTTTAATTCTTTCCCTTTTGTGCTAGCGTTGTAATCGTCGATTGCCTGCCGTCTGCTCTGCTTTATCAATTTTTCTCCACTGCGGAATTAATTTTCAAGGCGTGCTCCAATGTAACACTGCTCTTAAACATCTTTTTGTTTCACGTGTTCTTTAAATTTAATTTGGTATGAACAAATAACTTAATTTCTTGAATTCTAAATTTTGAGTGTTAAAATTGTTATATGATAGCATGTGATCAATGTTTTTGAATTATAGTGATAGGTGATGATTCAAATAGTGTAATATATTTTAGGGTACTATTGGTTTATGTCCTTCTATTTTTACTTTTATTTTAAAATTTTAATAAATATAAGACAAGCGTAGGATGAGCCTTCTAGCATGGCACTTGGCTATGTTCCAATCCCCAACAAATACTAGTCTGCATTTCAAATTATTACCGATTGTTTTTAAAAGGGGCCCAAAATAAAAATTCCACACAGAACCTCAATATCCATTGAACCGCCCTTGCCTCTAGGGCCACTTAACCGGTGCAAAACTTTACCATGAAGCATTTACCATGGCTTATTTATCAATATTGCCTAAAAATCTTGATTTTGGGCACTAGGCAGCAGTTGTTCGTTAATGGAGACTTGCAGTTAGACCACAAAAGTAATTGATGTTTATAAAAGAAAATTTTTAGAAACTGAAAGAATTATTCCAGATGCAAAATTTGCTTCTTCCTAATTTTGAAGAAGATAATTTTCCCAATATATAAGATACAAAGAGACTGTTAAATCTTTTCAGTAAAGAATATGTAGTCCAATTTAACCTCTTGATTCGCTAGCCTAAATCACACCTTATATTTTACTATCTTATTGTTGAATTTTTCCTTCTATGTAAGAAAATTAGCTAGTGGATTTTGGTCCAAAGTAAAAGGAGGCATTTTGATCTTTTTAGCACACCATGGAGGAAGGTTCCTTGGGTGTGACTGAGGCTCTATTTGGCAGCGCTTATAAGCCACTTATCTTACAAGTAAAATACTTTCCAGTGTTTGGTAAAGTGCTAAAAACCACTTATTTTAAAAAAGCAGAAGCTATAGCACAAGCTGATCTCCCTCTACTTTCAAAATAAGCCAACTTTGCTTATAAGCTCAGCTCTGCCAAACACACCCTGAGTTGAGTTTAGTTGTGTGTGGAACCAAATAAGAAAAACAATGGAGGGAGATAAAAAAGACACAAGTGGATGAACTTTGGAAGGATGTTTCCAGGCCGTGTGGCAAAGTTCTGAATGATGGAGATTGGTTTTGGAGGTCTGGAAGGAATTCGTTTGTCCACGGGTATAAGCTCTGCGGATTGGTGATTTTTTCTCCTATTATTGTTTAATCTTCATTGTTGTAGGGTTTGTTTATCTTTTCTTTGTTTAGAGAAACTTGTGCTAGTATTAGCGGTTGTTGAGGGTCTTGTAACACTTTTGGTTGATTAATTAAGATGGTTGAGGTGGGTCGATTGACACCGTGGTTTTTTCCATTCGTATTGGAGGGGTTTTCCACGTAACTACTTGTGTCTTGTGTATGCTTGATTTATTTTTGTTGCTCCTCATAGATTCAAGAAAATATGGGAGAATAGTCTTGCTCATCTTCCCATCACTTACGTCATAGTACATAATATATTGTGAACAAGATTTTGAGAGTTTGTCGCCTGGAGAAGCAGAGGACCACAATGTTTATGGCTCTGGCGACGATGGGAAAGAAAGGATGAGTATTTTGGCGGTTAGCATTGGCGAAGAAGATTGTTACTTACTCATGCATTGGCATCCCGAGAGCTAGCCATCAAAGCTGCTCTAGCTCTTCTCATGTTTTCAGTATAACATATCCTTAACAACCTTGGAAAACTCCTCCGTCATTTTTCCATCAAATTTATTCACTGCCATATACCTTACGACAATGGTCCACTACGAACCACTCCGATTAAGAGCAAATGATGATAGAATCTCGGGCTGAATCTCGCACTCAAGTTGCTTGGTTTAGAACTAATGAAGAGGATGAATTGGGTAAAATAAAGGGTTTTGTATAAAGACGAGGGTTTGACTAAAGATGATTGTTTCGAACTCAGATCGATAGTGGGGTACACGTTTTGAATTTGGAGCTTCAAGCGATCAAAGTAGCTGCAACTCAACCGCCTTTAAAATGATTGAATTTTGGTGGGTCTTCAATAATCTCCTTTAATTTATTTGGAACTGTATTTAATTTCAAGAGCCGGTTGAAATACATTGGTTCCGAATTTGGAACCTTCAACAAAGATGGTTCCTAAAAAATTACACAAAACCACCTTCTAACACTGCTTTCAAAAGAGGGTTCTCTACTAGTGTCAGGTACAATTATGATAGAGTAAAGTGCTCATATAACCCTGTGTTTTGAGGGTTTGTGCTAATATAACCATGTGAAGTAGGAAATTGCTATTGTAACCATGTGTTTTGCTAGAATGTGCTAATATAACCCCGGAGGCCTGAATTTGGCTGGAAATACATGAAATAACTATTATACCCCTATTTTAAAAAAAATAAAAAATAAAAATGTAAAAGGACAATTATGCCCTTGATTTTCTTCTCTTTCCACCGCCGCACATCTTCTTTCTCCCCTTCCTCCATTTTCTTCTCCTTCCACTTCTCCTTCCCCGATTCCATTTTCTTCTCCTTCTCCTTCCCCATTCCATTTTCTTCTCCTTCTCCTTCCCCGATTTCATTTTCTTCTCCTTCCCTGATTCCATTTTCTTCTTCTCTTTTCTTCTCCGTCCTCGATTCCTTTGGTGGGGCTTGGGCCTGGCTTGGATCTTTTCGCGATGGGATTTGGGTTGGGCTGGGCACCGGTACTCGTTGCCCGGTGAGGATGAGTGATGTGCGGCGGCGGTAGGATGGGCTCGTTGCCCGGTGGGGCTAGGGTTTAATCAGTGGTTGGGGAAGAGCTGTGGGGCTAGGGTTTCCGTCGATGGGTGGTGGTGGTGGTGGAGCGATGATGGAGTCTTCGTCCGATGTACCCTTAGTTTTTCAATTTGTATTTCTTCGTCTGATTTTCTGTGTTTGAGAGGCGGTGGTGGTGGAGCGGCGGTTGTGGTTGAGCCTACATTTTCCGTAATGGTTGAAGGGTTTGAGGAATCTTCTGGGGAATAAGTTTTTGAAATTCGATAATGAGGGACGGTGTCTAATCACTAGCCATTTTGGTAATCTGAGTTTGTTTATGTAAATCGTGTGTGTGGAAAATGAACTCTATTTGTAAGTAATACATTTTGGTTATTGGAATCTTACTATAAGATTGAAATTTACCCCCTTAAATGCAGTAGTTGTTTGTGTTGATGCTGGGGCTTTATACTGAGGTATATTTTTTGTCAGTTTTTCCAGATTTTGGCTATCGGTGGTGGAGCAATGGTGGCAGCGAAGCGGCAGCGGCAGCGGAGGTGGTTGTGGACGGCAGTGGAGCGGCGGAGTGGTGGAGGTGGCAGTGGTGGTGGAGGTGGTGGTGGTGGAGCGGCGGTGTTGGTGGTGAAGCGGCGGTGATGGTGGTGAAGCAGCGGTGGTGGTGGTGGTGGAGCCGCACCAATGGTGATGGTGGTGGTGGTGAAGAGGAAGAAGAACCTCAGGGTATTTTAGTCTATCTCTTTGTAATTGTAATGCTAGGGGTAGTTTAGTCTTTTAAATTTTGGTTAATGTAAAAAATTACTAAGTCAATTCTAGAATAGTGCCACAGGGTTATATCAGCACTTCTGATGCAAAACACAAGGCTACAATAGCATTTTTCAACTTCACAGGGTCATATTAGCACAAACCTAACATAGGGTCATATCAGTATTTTGCCCATTATGATATATTAAATTTACGGCAACTATATTATGGTAAGACAACTATTCTTACAAGGAAAGTGAATATTCATTCTAGCGTGATTTGATAATTTCTCTATGATTGACCCTCTATAAATACCAAGGTATTTTGTCATTCTATGCATTCAATTCTCATTATATAGATTAAACACTTTGATCTGACTTTACCATCATAGTTTCTTCCTCTGGAACCCTCGGGGGAGTTTGTTTGCAGGAGAGGCACCATGAAGCAAGGTTCGGCCATCACAACTGTGATTCGACATGCATCACTATACATTTCAAAAAAAAG
Organism: Rubia yunnanensis; assembly: GCA_037428765.1. Taxonomy (NCBI): domain Eukaryota; kingdom Viridiplantae; phylum Streptophyta; class Magnoliopsida; order Gentianales; family Rubiaceae; genus Rubia; species Rubia yunnanensis. The sequence continues at coordinate 25,243,729 of CM075062.1, read as the reverse complement.
TTCTTTCAATCAAGTCAACGTATCCTCGATGTCCATATTCTTGGTTTGCAAAATATTACTCACAACATACTAAATCGATAAAACAACTTGTGCCAAATAACCAATCCAAGTGAGAACACAAAATTGTCCATTTTCTCGGTTGCAAGAGACTTGACTTCACTTTTTAAATTTGGATCATCACTACTATTGGCCAAGCTAATCAGTGCATCAGAAGTTAGAAACCTTATAGCTCTCAAGATGGTACTCCCAACGAGTTTGTGATAATGATTTAATTGTAAGACATTTAACCAATTCCTTAAAAATACTCCACCTCTTGGATGAAGATGAAAACAATGTATAAATATATTGTATAACTCCAAAGAAAGAATTTTGGGAGTACCATAATGATTCATATCACAAAAGGTAAGGTTAAGAGGATGACAAGCACAAGGGGTGTAAAGGGTTCTAGGATTTATGTAAAGCAATATTCTTTGCATACCTTTAATTTGCCCCCTTCATATTTGAACTATTGTCATATTTTTGGCCTCTTATAATATCAATATCATGGTCAAATTTAGCTAGAGTATTTGCAAGAGTCTCAAAAATCTCATTCCCTAATGTATCATCTACCTCATAAATTTAATATAACAATTCATCAACCTTATGCAAAGTTGGTGAGACATTGACACATCGTGTCACAAGTGACATTTTCTTTCAGCGGCTTAGGTCTAGGGTACAATAAAAAATGATTGAATAATACTTTGTTTTCTTAATTTTCTTGAAAATCACACTTTTCACTGCATATGCTAACAAATTAATCATTACATTTTAATGTTGTTACTAATATAATGTTTCGTTATTTCTTTCTCCCAGATGTGACAAAGATGCTTCCTCATTATTGGATCAGATTTGGAACTCATTTCAATAAAATTCAACAAGTTTCCATTGCTCTTTTCATCAATCTTTTCACTATTTCCATGGAAGGCCAAGTTACATTTTGGAAGCATTTTAACAACTGCCAATATTTTTCTTAACACTTTGCTCAATCTCTCTTTCCCTTTGATGATTTTCTTTTGTAAACTATGTTTAATGGTTGTATTTGTTTGAAGCCTTTTCTCCAGTTCAATCCAACTTATCATGCACGTTATGTTAACATCACAACTTTTATAAAGTTTGAGTGACCTTCCTACATTTTTCAATCTTTAAATCCTTCATTAGCCAATTAAATATGGATGTCTCTTTTCTTGAACAGTCTATAATAAATTCAAACCACCACATCCTATTTTATCAAATAAACTAGCTATCTCCTCTCTTGAATTTCCCCTTTACTCAAAATTGAGAGAATGGTTTCCTGTGGAGAACGTTGTATTACTGATAAGAATAAATATAGTACAAAAGAAATACTAGTACTAGTATAACTATAGTCTAGTGAACAACTATATCTAGAATCAAATCAATCATATGCTTGACTTATTCTAACACCCCCTAACATCCCCCTTCAGCAAAGCATCAGATGCTCGTCGATGCAGAGCTTGGATCTGAAGAACTCAAACAGCGGACGAGAGAGCCCTTTGATGAAGATGTCCGCAATCAGAAGAGAAGTGGGAACATGAGCAACGCGTAGCTTGCTGGAAGTAACTAACTCTCGACAAAGTGATAGTCGATGTCGATGTGCTTCACCCACTTGTGAGCAACTGGATTATGAGCTAAGAAGATAGCGTTATTTTTGTCACATAACAACAATAAAGAACTAAACAACGGAACTCAAAGAAATCATCGCTTATTTCTTGGAACTCTAGGAAACAAGGTTCCCACCAAGAAAAGTAGCATATCCATCAGTGGATCGGTGAGTCTTCAGACAGCGGGCCCAATCGGCATCAAAATACCCCAACACCTCAGGAGAACTAGTAGACCAAAAAGTGAGACCAAAGTGTAGTGTGCCTCAAACATATCGCTGAATCCTTATAACAACAGCAAAATGATCATCTTTAGGGTCCTAAAGAAATGGGATGACAGTGTTGACAAAGAAGGCCAAATATGGATGAGTGATAGACAGGTACTGGAGTGCCCCAAACGATACAATGTCTTTCTGAAATGGTGGACTGGTCAAACTGTGAAACTGAGAACCTAGCACAAATGGTCCCTACATGAGTGAGAATTTATCGAGCATACTTTGCTTGGCCAAGAAGTAAACCCGATGAAGTAGATGAAACTTCTAAGCCAAGAAAGTAGTGAAGTGTGCCTAGGTCCTTGATTGCAAACTCCCGATGTGTCCAATCAATAAAATATTGAAGAAGATTCGAATTGTTACCTGTAAGAATGATGTCATTGACATACACCAAAAGATACAGTAACAATGATCCCCACGAAAGAATGAACAGAGAAGTGTCAGCTGAGCTGCACTGGAAACCAAGCTGAGTCGAATAGGTACATTAATGCTAAAACCATACTCGAGGGGCTTGCTTAAAACTATAAATGGCCTTCCGCAAACGATAAACATAATCTGGATGAAAAGGGTCCTTGTATCCAACAGGTTGCTTCATATAAACTGGACCATCGAAGACACTATTGAGAAAGGCATTCTTGACATCCAGCTAATGAAGCAGCCAGGAACACATCATGGCAATGGCAAAAAAATGTCCGAACAGTGGAGGCCTTGACCATAGGAATGGAAATGTGATCAAAACCCGGAATCTGAAAGAAACGTTGTGCAACAAGGCTAGCCTTGTAGTGGTCAACCGTTCCATCAGGATGATGCTTCGTCCAATAGACTCATTTGGAGCCAACAATGTTGAATCTGATGGGCAAGGAACTAAGACCCATGTGTGCTGTCTGTGAAGAGCTGTTATCTCCTCATCTATAGCAGAAACCCAAGATGGATACTGAACAGCGAAGCAATAATTAGTAGGCTCGGACTGAGCAAGTATGGATGTCATAAGTCCATAAGCAACAATATTCTAATAATTCATGTGCTAAATAGCTCTAGTTGCCAATCGAGTGGCTATGCGATGAGTGCAAGCCCTAGGAGGAGAGGCCGAAGTAGTGGAACCAACCGAGAAGGCTGGCGAAGAAGGAGCCGAGCTGGGGGAGGCTGAGCAGTCAGACTGGCCAGTGGAGAGGTAGAAGGCGCCTTACGTGGTGTTAGTGGTGAATCAGTAACACAAATAGAGCAAGGGGGAAGGAGATGTAGTCAACACAAGAGAAACTGTAGGGAAATGAGGTGCTGAATCAGAATCAGGATCAAGAAAGACAAATATATCTAACACTGACGGTGGAGAACCGATCGCCAAAGGAATGGATGGGGTGAATGGAAAACATGTTTTTTTTTCAAAACGAGCATGTTAAGTGACATATATTCTTTCAGTAGTATGATCGAGGCACCGAAAACCTTTATACAACGAATTGTTTCCAATAAAAACACAAGGAACACTGTGGGGAGACAACTTGTGATCAGCAAAAGGGCGGACAAATGGGAAGACCCGACAACCAAAAGTATAAAAAATGGTGTATATGGGAACCCAGCCATTAATAACTTTATACGGTGATCATCCGCCAAGAACGGGAGTGGACAAGCGATTTATGGTATAAGTGGCTGCAACAAAAGCGTTAGGCATTGGGAGAGAGGGACAGGAGAGTGGTATAACATAGACAAGCCTATCTCAGTAATGTGGGGGTGTTAGCGCTCAGCCCAACCGTTCTACTCAGAAGTATATGGTCAAGAAATATGATAATGAATTCCCTTTGTCTGAAAGTGAGAGCGTACCATTTACGAATTCAGTCCCTCCATCACTCTGAAACACCTTAATGGTTGAAGAGAACTGGTTCTCTACAAGAGCCTCAAACTGGCGATAAACATCTCAAAAATCAGATTTGCGGCGCAGTGGATAAAACCACAAGGGTCGAGAATCATCATAAAGGAAAATAACATAGTAGGAGAAACCATCAGCGGATAAAATAGGAGAGGGACCTCATAAATCACAATGAACTAGATCTAGTACTTTAGCAACATGTTTATCATTTGTATGAAAATTAAATCGTTTCCCTTTAGCTTTTTTTACACGCTTCACAAAATGTGGGTTTAGGCAGAACCGATGTGACAGCTAAGGATCCAGAAGCACGCAAAAAATAATGGAATGCGGAACATGACCAAGTCTAGCATGCCAAGTTTCAAAGACGCACGCGACTTATTTGATTCATCAGTAGACAACAAAGCAGATGCACCATAGTCTAAACATAAAGCCTATCTTCAATATAACTATGGCCCAAGGTTGTCCAAGAGACTTTATGCCGAATAAAAAATGAACGATCATAAAAAAGATTAAAACATTTAAATCCCGAGTTTATTTGCTAATCGAAAGCAGATTTTTAGTGATGTCAAGCACAATAAGTACATCATAAAGAGGCAAAGATTTTGAAATATGAGAATCACCAACATGAGTAATGGGGAGTTGAGAACCATTACCAACATAGACTTAGGCAGAACCATTATATGGTGTCACATGATCAACGACAGCGGGAGACGATGCCATGTGTTTTGTGACACCAAAATCCACTTGTAGCCAAAATGAGCCATAATGCTCACATAGAGAGCCTGCAGACACGTGTAACCATGCGTTGAACACCTGTGAGCGCATGTAATCATGTGCTGGAACACCTGCGGGCGCGTGTAACCACACGCTAGACATCTGTGGCACGTGGATCTGACGCACTGGAAGACTCATTGGTTTGAAGCAGCTGCAAACCAAATGGTGAGAACATCGGAATGAACGCCTGCTTAGATGTATTAACACTGGGAATGAATGACGAGAATGAATGGTGAGCAGTTTCTGAAGACTCGCTGGTTTGATCCTAATTCACGTTAGAGAAAACGTCCAGGAGGAGAATGCCTTGTGTGGAAGAACTCCGCCAGAGATGATGCGATGGAGGTCGATGGCTGGTCATCAGATATAAAACCTAGAGATGGCATCAGAGGATGATGCCGGGAACACTGGAAGCACCGTGGATTTGGAGGACGGTCGAAGAATAATCTGGGATGCCAGAATTGAACTGGAAATAGTGGCCGGAAAATGGAGATAGTACTCGGAATCTGGCTGGAAGTTGGTCGTAATCGGTGGTGGTTTGGTTGGAAAAAAGAGAGGGAGGAGGCGGCCAAACGAAAAATGAAAATTAGAGTTTATGATTTTTTATCCGAACTTGCTCTGATACCATGAGAGAATAATTTCCCGTGAAGAATAATGTATTGCTGACAAGAATAATTATAGTACAAAAGGAAGGCTAGTATTAGTATAACTCTAGTCTAGTCAACAACTCTATCTGAAATCAAATAGAATCAATCATATATTGACTTAACAAAAATACACGTGTAATAAAAACACGCAAAATGACTAATCCACATTTTGAAAACTTGAATTTAACTTCACTTCGTGTAAGTTATCTAAAAGACTCGCACTACTTTATACTAGATGTATGATAGCATATTGAGACAAAAAAGAAAAAAACATGATAACATATTCATACTCCCTTTGTTCCATCATAAACTATGTAAGAGGCTAAATTTCCAATAAACTAAACAATATGTATGAAAGTAAATAACATAATTAAGCAAGTAAAAATTTGAAAGTTACTGAATCCGGAAAGTGGATAGATTGATGCAGAGTCAAGATGAAAATATATATCCTTAATTCTGAAAAATGGCCCGTAGTGTGTGATGGTTTGATAGCGTTTCGAATCTCAGGATACAACTGCGAATAGAGTCTGTCATTCACAACTAAAAAATAGAAACCGCCAAACTAACAAAATGTGGCTTACTCCCAGACTCGATGAACAAGAAAGCTATGAATGAAGAACATGACTAACGAAGGAACTCTGTATGAACAAAGAAGGAGGGGAGGAGAGGAGATGATTTTTGTATGTTTTAGAATGAGGTTAGAGGCACCATTTTATAGGCAGGAGGGCACTAAGGGCTATGAGCCATTCGTGGAGTAATCCCCGCCTCTTCCATTAGGAGGGCACTAACTAGTAGAAACCATTTGTGGAGTTACCACGGCTAGGAGCGATTTACGCCTACAATTAAGAGAGTTGGCCAGTTCAAAAATAAAAGCTGGGCCACAGTCCAAAAAGACCTACCCGACAAAACATTCCCAAGTTGGTCTCAATATGATCCGATCTTAACCTAACCGCGCGTGTGTGGTCTTAAGTTGAGGTCTCCAAAACCACTAGTTTATATACCTAGTGTTTTCATTCCAACCTTTATACTAGAAATATTTCCTTCTCATTTCCAATGTGGTATTTCCAGTATACCACAAAACCCAAAATGTTACTCTTCAAGCAATCACTTTTGAGCCCTCATTTCTCATTCAAACAAAACTTGAATACAACGTGTGAGTATAGTACAATGTAGTACTCGTGGAGACGATGGCAACGCTCCCTTATTTCGACGCAAAGGGTGGCCAGAGCCCACATGAATCTTGCCTAGAAAAAATTGGTTCCAACAAACCAACATTTTAACTTTTGACAGTTGACCCAACAATTTTTTAACCACTAATATATTTAACTATGTAAGAAAAAACATTCTGAATATACAAATTAGGATAAATTTAACAATATGCCGCATGATAATATACTTACTCACGTATCGATATAATTTCATACTCCTCTGTCCCAACTAAACTTGCACTCTTGTTTTTCAAACACTATTTTTTATCAAAGTTTGATGGCATATTTGAATAAATATGTAAACAACAACGTTGTCGTATATGATATTGTTCAATTCATCGTAGCAAATAATTTCTAAATATCAACTTTTTATTTTCCATTATAATACGTAGCTAAACATATTAATGGTTAAACACGTGTGCTGAACACCGTGCAAAGTAAGAGTGAAATCTTGGCAGAGACGGAGGGAGTAGTTCAAATCAATCAATTTTCACTAAATGAATAATTCAATTGTGTCTTAAGATGGGAAATGTACTCCAAAATAAAAACTTTTAGTACTCCCTCAGTTTTTCTATTTATGAAATAATAGGTCTATCTGATTGGAATTAGATGAAGAAAATGAATATAAGAAATTAAAGGTAAAGAGTAAAAAAATTTATTCAATGAAATTGAATGAATTTTAATAAAAGTGAAAAGTGTGTCGAATAAATAAAAAAATATATAAATAAATAGTAATTGTTATCGTACAAAATAAAAGTTAATGGGTATTGCTATATCACGCCCTGTATTTTACTAGTTACGCCCTAATACGTATGCATACATGTATTTATGTTTTAAAATAATTATTTTTATTGAATGGAAATTGATATATAATAGTGGGTGGCTGAAATTAATTTGCACAAAACATTCTCCCAACATTCGGACAAAAACTTCTAACGGGAACCAAAATTCTCCTCCAATTGAGCCACCGGTACCAGTAACCACCGCCGCTCGCCGGAGGCCGCCGTCCGCCGCCGCTGTCAACGGCCACCGATCGACGTCGACCACCTCCGGCCACCGTACGAAGCCGGAATCTCACCGGAAAACGTAAGTTTTTCTGAATCTCGAATGGGTTAGATGTTGCCCATCTGTTAGAATTGATTAGAACTTGTTAGAATTGTCATGGATTGTTGGAAAATGTTAGAAATTTTGGGCTGTGGTTAGAAATGTGTTAGAAATGTTCTTGGTTGGGGTGCGAAATGGCCGGAGGTGGCCCTCGGCCGGTTGGGCGGCGCACGTTGGGCCTTGGGCGGTGCGCGTCGGGTCGTGGTGAAGAAGAGCGGGCACGCTGGCGTAGGGACGGTGGCGTCGCAGAGGAGGAGAAAGAGAGGTAGAGGAGAAGGAGAAGGAGAGGAGAAGGAGAAGGAGAGGAGAAGGAGGAGGAGAGGAGAAGGAGAGGTGGCTTCGGCGGCGACGGAGGACAGCGGCAGCGGAGGTAGGTAGTTTAGGGTTTAGGTTGGAGTTGGAGGGATGAGGAAGATTAAAGGTTTGGGTGTAAAATAAATTCTTTAATCAGAAAATTGGAAATTAAATAGTAAATTAAATTTGAAAAATCTAATATTATGAATTGTATGAACTTTGGAATTGAAATGAAGAAATTGTTATTTTTAGAAATTGTTTAGTTTAAATTTTAAAATGATAACTATTTTAGTAATTTGGAAAGTATATGTAACATAATAGAATATAATATTATTTAAATTAATATTATGAAAATCTAGTTTATTAATCTCAGAAAAACAATTGTGTAGTAAATGATGATGATATGTTTTAATAATTATATCTTTGAATATTAATATTAATTTCACTTGGTAAACAATTTAATTATTGTATAATGATTTAGTTATTTAATTTATAATTTGCAATTAATAAAAATAAAAAGTTCGTTGTATGGGATTTGAAAAGAATTAAATGTTTTGTTTAGAGTGTGGTTTTTTACGTTATATTTACATTTTTCTATGCATTAGTGAATATGTAGTTTATTTGTAAAAATTTGCATGGGAAGTAAGTAATTGAAAATTGTACTTGGTGCGGAAGTCGATAATGTATTTTATCTGTAAGTAATTATTTTCCATAAGTTGTTTGAAATTATGCATTGTTTCGTCATATCAGTTTACATTTTATTAAAATGTATGTTAATTTATTTTCACTTACAATAAATCAATTATTATGATAATAATTATATATCTTGTATTGTAGATGAGCACTGCTGGCCAACCCAACGACGATGGTCGTTCTATACGACGGAGAGGTATTAGTGCTTCGGCCAGACAGGCGAGAGCCCGTGTGATCGAGGAGGAACAGTCGCCTTTTCCGCAGGAGCGTGATGTACCAGTTGAGCAGCCTTCTCCAAGGCGCGATCATGTATTCGATCCCACGCCAACATGGGATGGTCCGGAGCTCAACATTCTCACATCCGATAGAATGCATTCAATCTGTGACGATGGTGGTTGGCAATCAATGTATGAATTGCCGGTTGGGGATCCAGAACCAGTATCCAGCCCACTCGACGCCGATGGTAGGTAGGGACAGAATACATGCAATGTCCCCCCGTCTGGCCAACCTGCGACGAGTGTGCAAGTGGAGGTTGGAATCGAAAGGTATGCAGGTGGAGGAGCTAGGCATACAGTTAGGAATAGAGCTGGTCGATTTGCGCAGTCTTCCAATGGGTCATGTAATGTCGGTGAGACTGACATTGGAAGGGTACCGAGAAACAGGAAAAAGCGGAGCCGATGAAACGTGGCGTGTGCAGGGACCGATGGGTGGTGGCCCGCAAGATGACCTTCTGATACCGAGCTTTGGAGGACACATCGCAGTTGATGTTTGGAATGGTATAGAGCGTGGTGTGCTGAAATGCCATGCTCGTTCAACGCTCTGCAAGTAGCTAGTCACTACACTCCCTAAACGAAGCGTGTTGTGCAGGCCAGGATACGTGCGACCGGGTTGTCGCACCTTCCCTCGATTATGTTCCAGTTCCTTGACATGGCATTGATATCTGCTTTTGTCGAGAGGTGGCAGCCGGACACGAACTCATTTCACATGCCTTTCGGGGAGATGACCATCATGTTGCACGATGTAGAGATGATTCTTGGCATTCCCACTGTTGGTGGCTCTGTTGCTAGTACCATTTCGGTGGAGGCTGTTCAGGAAGCAAGCGCTGAACTATTTGGGAAAGACGTGGAGTCCTTCATCGGGGAAGACTGGAGCGGGGGTAATATTGATGGCCAAGCATTGATGGCGAGGTGTGTAGCGGCGGGTCAGAGCGATAACTTCCAATTTAGGTGCTACATGCTGACCCTGTTTTCATCAACGCTTTTTGTTGATAAAACCGGGACTAATGTAAGAGCCAACCTGCTACCTCTACTTGATTCGTAGTTGTCCTAGGGCTCGGCGACGTTGGCCAGTTTGTATCTACAGTTGGGAATTGCGTCCCAGGCTAAGGCCCGTGGCCTATGTGGCTGTTGCACGCTGCTGCAAGCATGGATATACGAGTACTTTCCAATGTTTCGGCCGAGACTGAGTACACTGCTAGCTCTTCCAGGATGCGCCAACCGGTGGCACTCAGGGGATAAAGTGGGGAGGGATATTCAGAGGCTGGCTACCATCAGGCGTCAATTGGATGCTGTACAGGCTGACCAGGTATGACAACCATGGTTTTAATTTTATTCTAATAATAGTAGGTAGATTGGATTCCATATGAATGTTACATTTCTTCGAAACACGCACAGGTGGATTGGTTGCCATATGGACCGGATGTGGTTAGGGTTGCGAGGGGGAGGACTCATTACCGCGGCGTGATTCGATACCTTGACGTGTTATGCGCCCGTTCGGTCTCGTACAGGCTATACCGCATAGCATTAGAATTGTGCCAGAGCTCTGCTCCCGGCCCGCCGATCCTACTGGCTATTCAGTGACCTACTCAGGGATGATGCAGTTGACATTATGGGACATGGCACACACGTGGCACGACGGTCGGCTAGCCGAGTTTCCGATTACCACCGGTCCGTTTGAGTGTACCTTGGATTACGAGGAGTGGTTCACGAATCATTCGCACCCATTGATCACAAATCCTGTACATGATGCCACGAGTTGTAGACCAGATAGGACACATTTTGACTCACTGGTAAGTTTTCTATAACTTTTTGCTTTAATTAATTATAGTAAATGTAATTGTTTCGTTATGATAATATGTGTTTCCTATGCATCAGATGTTGAATGACATGATGAGCGACTTGGATCGGTTTGACTCCACTTCCATTGATGGACTTGTCGACCCATGTATGAAGGAGTTGTTGACTACTTGGATCAGTCGTCGCGATGAGTATCGCAGACACCACGGTTATGAACCCATTCCCTAGGTGACTGGATCACTTATGTATGAACACACTGTTTGCCTTTAATTTGTTCATTTCTATAATCGGAACTCTTTGATAATATTTTTTACGGTTGCGTACATGCCGAACTGTTTCATTGGGTACAACAATTAATTATAAGGTGTGTATGCTTTGGTCCAAGCCATCATCCTCCTACGGAAGGGTAACTCCCAACCAACGACATCAGACTTCCTAAATGTGGTCCACAGATTAACCACAGGGGGCATGGGGCAGTTTTCCTTCACATGTATCCGGACGAAATGGCTTGCACTGTGAACGTATACAATGTGTAGCTCCCTCCTTGTTCCATCCTCGCCCCTGCCTGCCCTCAATGGAAGGACTGTACAGCAATAGTCTGCCGACCCATTCTCTAGAATGTAATATAAAACTACAACCGTGTTGTAGTAGGTGGCGACAGGAAACATGTCCGCAATTACCGCAAACCAATGTTCTCATCCACATGGACCTTTGGTGTGGTGTATACGGGCTCTAGCTAATTCAACGTTATCTTTCGAACTGTATATGGGAACATAGTCAGGCCAATGAGTCAATATCTCGTTAAATACTGCCCGGTGCGCCCCAGACTATTCACCTTCACCATCAACATGGAACGCATCAGCAACGCATCTGAAGCCACAGTTTCCATCACTCAACACATTGTTCTAGCCTTTGATGTAATGCCTGATAATGTGGGGGACACTTTCAAGGTACGGGAATGTCGCTGGAGGAGAAAACATTAAGATTAATTTCATTCTAATGAGGCGTTCAATAGGAAGAATGATGTTTGCACTTACCGTGCCGGCTACCTCTCCCTGATGTGTTGCGCCCCGGGGACCTTGATCTACGCCCGCTTACAGATGGCCTGTACCGCCTGTTCACGTGCTCGTGGTAGCTCGGTGATCGTCGGGTTGATCTTGAGCGGGGGACCTGCTCGCTTGGTCTCCCACGCACACTAGTACAATTGTCCGGCTCTCCAATGCCGCTGTTCTCTAGATGTAACCCGTCGGAGAACCGATGGGTCGCTGCATGCCAGCTCCTCCAACTGACTGTTGAACACTACTTGATCCTGTTCAACCCTCGAAATATTTTCCATGTTCCGCAAGTCACCTAATGCCAGAGTCTTAAACAGTGGATGAATGTCGTCCAAGTACAAGGGGATTCCTTGTTCAACTGCCCTCGACATTATGCATGCACATGGTATTCCGTGTGTCGAATGCAGTACACAACCACAATATGCATATACATGTGCTCCAAGTGTGTCAATCCTCCTGTACTCAACTGTCAATTTATCTAGACAATATTTGGACACATTGTTGAACAAGTTGTTGAAAAGGACTCTACGGTGCAATCTACCAATGCGCGTTCTTGATTTCTCGAGGTTGTCCTTGATCATAGTAATTTGCCCGGCTATCTGCAGGTTGACACACCTCTATATCGTATCTAATGAACCAGTTGATGTTTGTAACCACCCTTTCAATGACGAGTGTGCACTTTCGACCCTGCATGTAGTTGTGTTCCCAAAATGCAGAAATCTATTCGTCCATGCCCGAACAAATTTCTCCTTATGGGGGTTGAGCCATGTGGTCTCAGGGTAACTAATAACAGCTTCGCTCCAAGATCATCCAGCCCTCGAATCTACCAAAGCGGCTTCGTACGCAGAAACGGTGGATGCATTGCAAACCCGGGACCATGCACCATTCTTGAAGGATGCCCCGTTCCTCTTATTCCCCATTAGCACCGTAACACGTGCCTCCACGTCCTTGTTAATATGCCAGGTGCAAGCAAATGATTCGATTCTGGAAACACAACCCGAAGTGGCCTAATCAATCCCATCTCCCGATTGGTGACCACAACCTCAGGGAACGTTCCATCGACAAGCAAGCTTCTAAGTGCGTTTAGAACCCACTCATAGGTATCTGCTATTTCTTCAACGACAATTGCGTAGGCAATCAGGAAATTTGTGTTGCAAGGAGACATACCAGCCATCTCAATGAATGGCATGCCGTAGCGATTAGTCTTGTACGTTGAATCGATGGCCACAACCCACGGATACGTGCAAAATGCCACAACAGCCTCGGGATGAGCCATGAATAAATGAGTCAAAGTACCATCAAGTGTTGAGCGGTGACTAGTGACATACCCTTTCGAGGTGGCAAGATGCAAACAATTCTCGGCTGTGTTCCTCGCCTTTCTCTTCCATAGGCCGATCTCTCATTGTACACCTGCCTAATGATCTTATGCAGGTCTAGAAATGAATGACTAAGGCTGGCATTGATATGCCTGGGGGCTGTTTCAGAATTCATCAAATCTTTAATCATTTGTTTCGCCTCCGCATGGAGCATGCTGCTCTGTCTATGACCCTCAGAGTACAATGAAAATGGGTGGTTGTGCATCCCTCAGTGAGAATCTTTGCACTGTACTACATTCCAACCCTCCCCTGTGCTGTTCTCTTTCATGACAATCGTGAATGGGCAGTCACAACTTCTAGTCGAAGTGTTACTCTGTCGGACAATATCAGAATCGCTCACATCGACAACCTTATCTTTTTGGCCCTGATTGCAAATGCAATATATCCTCAGGGGACCATTCTGATTTTTTTGTAGGACCCCATGACAAGTTCAAATCCTACATGACGAGCCGTCCGTTGCAGGTAGGAATAAGCTTCGATGTGACTTGGAAACACATTTGTGGTTGCAAATGCTGAGTATCCATTCCCCCCCCCCCCCCGCAACAGCTTCACATGACTGATTGTCATCCTTAAACAACAATAAACATCAAGTAATTAGTTTCACTCAAATATTCTGCCGACAACAATGATGTCGTCAATTAACGTTTAAATAAGTTAATTGTTTAAATAAAATTAAATAACATAAAATAGAAATTAAATTAGATGAAATAAATTTAAGCTTACAATTTTAACGTTACAAAATTAACTTTTACAAAATAAAATTGCATTGCTTCGTTTTTAATTAACGGTTAAAACATAGATTTAAATATAAAAAAATTAATAAAGTAAAAATTAAATTAGATGAAATACAATTATGGTTATAAAATTTACGTTTAATAATTAATTAATAAAACCAAAATTACATTCTTCCATTTTAAATTAAGGTTTAAATAAAATAATATAAAATTAACGCTACAAATTTAACGTTTAATAATTAACTTTTGAAAATAAAATTGCATTGTTCCATTTTTAATTAACGGTTAAAACAAAATTTTAAATATAAAATAATAATAAAGTTAAAATTAAATTAGATGAAATAAAATTAAAGTTATAAAATTTGCGTATATAAATTAACTCCCAAAACTAAAATTACATTCATCCATTTCAAATTAAGGTTTAAATAAAATAATTTAAAATTAAAGTTACAAAATTAATGTTTAATAATTAACTTTTGGAATTAAAAGTGCATTGCTCCATTTTTAATTAACGGTTAAAACATAGATTAAAATATAAAAAATATAATAAAGTAAAAATTAAATTAGATGAAATAAAATTATGGTTATAAGATTTAAGTTTAATAATTAATTAATTAAACTAAAATTATATTCTTCCATTTTAAATTAAGGTTTTAATAAAATAATATAAAATGAATGTCACAAATTTAACATTTAATAATTAACTTTTGAAAATAAAATTGCATTAAACCATTTCACATTAACTTTTAATAATTACATTTACATAATATAAAGTAAAATAAAGTAATTACATTTCTATAAATTAAAATAACAAACTAGCGAAGTTCAATTTTTTTTAAATAAATCCACCTGTGATGGTGGGGGGTTTGGCAGACCCATACCCGTTTACTAAAATGAAAAGAAAGTACATAGAAAGAGGGGGGCTTAATACCTTACCTCTGATTGTGCACCTGATGATCTTTAAAGAGCTATACATAAGTCCTAGAGTCTTAAAGATCAACGGAGACAATTTGGAAAAGAAATACATTGCATAAAAATTACACTAATCTGACGTTGGGGGTACCCGTTGCGTCTAGCCTTACCTGACCCGCCACTGGAGAAGGGAGATCCAATGCTCCGAAGATGCTATTCACCTATTTTTGGCTTGCAATTTTGGCTAGTGAGTCCGCTGCTCCATTTGCTTCTCTGAAGATGTGGGTCACTGTGTAGGTCACTTCTTGTAGTAGCAACCATATTTCTCTTATCATCGTTAGCAATCTCCAAGGAATCTTGAGTTGGCGAAGAAGCATCCCATGCAGTATTTTCGAGTCAGTTTCGATGGCAAAATTTGTGATACCTTGTTCCCACACTAGATGGATCCCATGTAGTAGGGCAGAGGCTTCCGTCTGCAAAGCAGATTCAGACAAGATGGATTTGGACAGAGCTACTATTACCTGGCCCTTGTGATTTCTAAGTATGCAACCGATGCCCGCAGCACCGTTGTTAAAGGCGCCGTCAGTGTTCAGTTTGAAAAAAGCGGGCAGTAACCATTTGGTGATTCAAATAGGTCTATGCTTGACAGGTTTGTGGCTCATTAATGTAGGTATATGACTAAGAATCCATGTGAACCCCAGATTGAAAGCCAAGATAGTGTCATTTAAATGTAATAAAATGCGTTTGAAAATAAACCTTATGTCAGTCTTTGTTCAATTAAGCAAAATTTAACTAGCGTAGTTCAATTAAGCAAAATAAACCTTAATTGAACTAGCGTAGTTCAATTAAGCAAAATTTAACTCTAAAAAATCATTAATTAGAAGTAGATAAATACAGTCAAAAGAGGCGTGAAATAATTTTATATCCGAAAAAGGATTAAATAAAAACACTACATAAATACATACAGAAAATACATACATAAAATAAATTTATACACTACAATACAATAAATACATACAGTACATTAAATTATTGAAATTTAAATAAATCCCTATTGTACTCAAATAAAGTAAGATGAACAACTTAGTAAATTGTAATAATTATTAGATTACAATTAATAAATTACAATACTAAGATGAACATGAATTTCTACTTAAAAAACTAATAAATAATAAATTTAACTATTACTTATAGACTTGACAATAATTAGAAAAATTACCTCCATAGACATGGAATTTTCAACACCCTTGTTTGGAGTAAAAATTTGGAGATTTTTACCCAATGGAGATTCACTGAATAATTTATAGAAAAAAACTAGACTTTTTCGGATAAAATGGAATAAATGACATTAAATGTGGGTATATGGTAGTTGTGGGAGAAAGCTGAAAAATTCAAAGGAGAACCGGGTTTGGGGAGAGGAGAACGGGAGAAAAATTCAAGGGAGAACGGGAGAAAAATTCAAGGGTGACCCGGTTCTCCACTGGCCGAGGAGAACGGGACCGAGCTTAGGCGAGGAGAACGGGAGCGACTCCGGCTCTCCACTGGCCGAGGAGAACGGGACTGAGCTTAGGCGAGGAGAACGGGAGGGACTCCGGCTCTCCACTGGCCGAGGAGAGTGGAACCGAGCTTAGGCGAGGAGAACGGGAGCGACTTCGGCTCTCCACTGCCCGAGGAGAACGGGAGCGAGCTTGGCGAGGAAAACCGGAGCCGGATTGGCCGAGGAGAACGAAGCGGAGATAACGGAGCTTGGAAAATCACGGGCTTGCGCGGCGGAGATCGGAGTGGAGAGAACGGAGGCCGGAGAGCTGGAGGAGAAGACAGCCGCCGAAGAGGAGAGAACCGAGGTGGGAAAGCTCCTGCGGCGTCGCCCGAGAGAAGACCGTGCCGCCGCCGGAAAAACGTGGTCGGAAAAACATGTGCTCCACCGCCTCCACCGGCGCCATAGTTTGTCTTCTCCATTCAATTTTCTCGCCGAAAAACGTGGTTGACTTCCGACTACTCCGACGTTGACCACCACCACCACCGCCACTGCCAGATCCCAACTCAATCAATTACATTGATTACACATTTAATTCTCACTAATTATGCATTAATTACTAATAATAACAGCCATAATTAAATTTGATAATCAATGTCATTTAAATTAATGTCAAAAAAGATAAATATTTATATAGTATAAAATACATGACGTAATCAAGTAAAATACAGGTGTGAAATAGCAATCCACAAGTTAATGGACGTCAAACTCAAATACATTGGAGATGGACCACTAATTTACCCCATTGGATCGGGCATCTGGGAGGTTTTAGACCCCACCAAAAAAGGCAGAATAATTACTAGCATCTATACATGCATTTGGAGGCATTCAAACTTAAATCCCTCTCTCACACACTGACTTATCCCTCCGTCCAAATCAGCCACTGCGCTCAGCCCTCTGCGGCGGTCTGATGGTGGTGGACCACCAAATGTACCAATACTCCCGCCTTATATAGTTACTACCGGCATTTCTTTACTAGCCCGTTAATAACAATAATATTTGCACCGTGGAAATGGGATCCAAAGTTTAACCTTCTTCTTCTTCTTCATTTTCACACACAAAGTAAAAACGCAAGATCCAAGTTTGGCAATCATGCCGTCCCAGAAAACCACCACCACCTCCGCCGCCGCCAAATCCTCGTCCAAGAACCAATTTGTATCCGCAATGATTAAACAGGGCTTCCTCTCCGACCCGTTGCTCTCTCCCACCCCCTCTCCTCCCTCCGCCCACAACCACCACCTCCCCACCGCCGCCGCCGCCACCACTCTTTCCCCTCCTCCAGTTTTCACCGCCGCCTCCAGCAACCCAATCCGGTGTGCCAATTCTAGTAGTACGACCCTTTTCGAGATGATGTCGGAGGAGCAGGAGCGTGACTCCAAACGCTCCATTGAAGCCCGCCTCAAGCTCCAAGATAGAGTATATAAAGTCTTGGCAGACGCCCCGTTTCAAGATACTAATTGCGCGAGTCGTCTGGGGCCCGGTGACGTCAGGCTGACGGTGAGTGCGTGTAACGGGTTCAGCGTCTCCATGGAGGTCCACCGCCGGGTTCTGTCACGCCGGAGCAGGTTTTTTTCTGAGAAACTCCGGGGAAGTGGGGCCCAGGTCGTGACGGTGGAAATTCTTGAGTGTGATGACGTGGAGGTGTATGTGGAAGCTGTGGTGCTCATGTACTGTGAGGACTTGAAGAAGAGATTGATGGGTGAAGACGTTTCCAAGGTCTTGGAATTATTGAAGGTTAATTCTTGTTCTAATTTCATTCTCTTTATTTTTTTGATTCGATTGCCTTAATGCAATTTTCGATAGGTTGCTTGCATTATTGTTTTTTGGATTTTTCTTGATGTGATTTTTGGATGTGTCACGTGGGATGTTTTGGTTTGTAATTAGGTTCCTGGAATATTGGATAGGTACTTTTGTAGTTGAAGATTTCATAACAGCGATTGAAAAAAGGATAGCTAAAATTGCAAATTTTACGTGTTTTGATTAAGCGATGTGGTAAGATATGGTCCATATAGTCGACCTACTTCTAATGCCAAGAAGTAGAGCATAATTGATGGGATTTGATTCTTGTTGTTATTGAAGGAATAGCCTATCAAAGTACAGCTCTTTTCAATCAATTTGACTTGGAAACCTGAAAAAGAGGTTTTGTAGTTCTGTTTCAATGGCAAAAGTACACTGATTTGACTCGAGCTAATGTTGAATCTTCAGGTATGTTCGGCTATTTCATTTGACGATGGTATCCTTGCGTGTTTGGAGTACTTGGAGGCGATTCCATGGTCCGAGGAGGAAGAGGAAAAAGTGGTGGCTCAACTTGGAGAACTACACCTTCAAGAACCCCTCCCTCACTTGCTTCAGAGAGTAGTAACAGCGCCCTCAACATCGGCCCGAGCTGATGACATCTTCCTGCAACTGCTGTCTGGAGTTCTGCAAGCCAAAGATGATAAAGCCCGTAGAGAAATGAAGACACTGGTTTCCCGTTTGCTCAAACAGGAAGCTTCAGACAACCGCGGTTACATCACTGGCTTTGATGTGTCAAAGGATACAATGTGTCACGTTTGCCATAGGTGTCTTAGCTCACTGATACTCAGCTTGTCTGAAGCGACGTGCGCGGATGAGACTAGGCAGGACCGGGGGCTTCTGATGAGCGAGATAGCCCGAGCCGCAGACAACATGCAGTGGATTGTGGACATCCTGGTTGACAGGAAAATGGGGGATGACTTTGTGACTTTGTGGGCTGATCAGAAAGAACTCGCTGTTCTGCATTCAAAGATTCCTACCATGTACAGGCACGAGATCAGCAAGATAACTGCTCAACTGTGTGTTGCAATCGGGAGAGGGCGTATTTTGGTTGCTAAAGATGCAAGATATGCTCTTCTGACAACATGGTTGGAAGCCCTTTATGAGGACTATGGTTGGATGAGGAGATCTTCACGATCAATCGACAAGAAATTGATCGAGGATGGATTGAGTCAGACGATTTTAACGCTGCCTCTGTCGCAGCAGCAAAGCATTTTGCTGAATTGGTTTGATCGGTTTCTGAATAAAGGAGATGACTGCCCTAATATTCAGAGGGCGTTTGAGGTGTGGTGGAGAAGGTCTTTTGTAAAGCAATTTGCTGTTGACTCTTCCCAGTTACAGATTACTGTTTATGATTACTCAACCTGATATGCTGCATCTCTTCTTGTAATAATTACTCGCTCAGTTTTTCACTTGTAGAAAGTAATAGCTTGTAGAATGCCCAAGCTGAGCATGTCAAATAAATAAGTGTCTTTTGTTTAGATATGTAGCCTTGTTATTTTGCTCTTTCCTGTACAAACTAAAGGGCGCGTAACGAATGTGGTCCGGACCAAATGACATCTGCTAATCATGATTAGCAGTTTGAATGTGTTACCACTTGCCAAATGTTATACTCATGTACTTCATCCCTGAATAAATTACATATGTTCTATTTTGGTCTGTTCCGGATTAAATTGCAAGCACTCAGAATTTGCCATTTTCAGCAAAGTTGACCAAGTGCAAAAAGATCAAAATGCTCGTGGACTCTCTCATTACAACTATTAAGGCTGATTAATTAGGGAAGTGGAGCAGCCCTGGACACGCGTCCAAACAGTGGTGGTAGATGTTGGGATTACTTTTTAAACTCCCATCCCCTGTTAGTTCACATGCATCTCATTTAGTTTTCCAATGCTTCATTATTGCTCTCCCAACGCTCCCATTTGGCTTCTGGAATTCTCTCTTCAACGCTCTTTTATCTCTTCATTCCTCTCATTTCTCACTCAAAACTCACAGCCTCTCCTCGCTTCTCTCTCAATTCTAAAAACGCTAGCTGCTTGTGCTCTTTTTCGGCTTTGTTCTTTGCTGAAAACTTGTGTTATTTGTGTTGTTTTCGTTGATTATATATGGTTTTATCATAACTTTTTGGCTCGGATCTAGGGGTTTTATGAGTTGGTTGGGGGTTTTGAAAACGAAATCGAATTCTTAACTTTTTCGATATTAATCACAGCTTTTTAAGCCTCGATTAAGGTTTTGCTGGGTGATTTATGGATTATTGAACAATAATTGATGTTCTTTGTTGTCTGGGTTCCGATTTATAGTTTTTCTTGTGTTGGATTTGTGATTTTAGCCACTGTTCTTCGTTTCCGTTGTTTAAAACCGAAGCATGGGTCCTATTTTAGATTTTCATGGTCATTTTCGAAGTAAATGCAGTTGGGTTTGTGATTCTTGAACATAATTTAATGTTCTTTGTGGTCTGGATTCGAACTAGGGTTTTTTGTATTGGATCTGTGATATTCGCAACTGTTCTTCGTTTTTCGTTGTTTAAAACCGAATGCATGTGTCCTATTTTTTAATTTAATAATCATTTTATTAGTCAGTCATGTTGGGTTTGTGATTAATGCTGTTGTTGTTCATTTATTTTGGTCGATCTTATATTTGGTATGCATGCCCTTGTTGATTTAGCCCATAGATGTTGATATTCTCTGTTTAGCCTCGATTTGACCAGTTTAGCTTGGGGTTTTTAAAAATTAATTGATTTTTTTGGGGCTAGGGTTTGTGCTCTTCTGCCCGAATATTAGAAATTGCTTGCATGTGCTGATTTTCTGATTAGTTCAACAATTTATCTAAGGATTCATGTTTGAGGTGCCACTGTTTTACCATATGTGTGATATCATGTCAATGTTCTTGCTCTTTTGATGTTGGACATGAACATAATTCATTTTTATCTTGTCTAGGTTTGTGTACTAATTATATTGTGTCATTTTTGTCTTTGTATTAGCCAATGTTGCTTTGCATGTGTGTTGATTACCCTGTGATGATGTGTTTGTGTTGATTATCCTTTTCTTTTGCTAAAACATGGGTCATAGGGATAAGGTCATGGTTGGGTAGGATAAATCTGCCCCTTGTCAACCCTTGAATGATTCCCAGTATGAGATACAGTTTGAGTCCAACTTTAATCCCACACTGTTTACTGGGCTTAAAGGTATTGACTCACAACTCATTCACACTGATGTCATCCCACCCCCCCCACCCCACCCTGTTCTTGACACTGACTCATTTGGATCCTTGGATACCTCTGTGGCCACACATTTTAGCCATGTACCTGAATTTGTCATATACCACTCAGAATCAGATACTGATTCAGATGAAACACACACCCCAACTACTGATCCTGATAAAATACAACCCCCTAATACTGATACTGATTATGATGCAACCCAACCCCCTGATTTCGACCCAAGCCCCTGATTCCAATGAAACCCTACCCTCTGATACTGATCCTGATAAAACACAGCCCCTGATCCTGATACTGATTCTGATGCAAACCAACCCACTAATTTTGATGAAACCCAATCCTCCAATTCTTATAAATCTTATTCATCTGAATCTTTGTGTAATCCACATCCTTCAGTGTACTTCAAGGGTAATGAATTCCCTAAGTATGGCGAGCCAGGTTTCTGGGAAACTGGGGCTTGTCTTTATCCTGATAACTGGCCAAAATATGTGCCTAAAAGTGATTTTGATGCTGGAAAATAGTTTCATTACTCACATGTTTGTATTTTTGGCTTCTTTTCAGTTATGATTTTACCTTCAAATTGCAAATTATTGAACATATACTAATTGTCTACCTCTTAATGCAGGATTGTTTATACAGTGTGGTTGTTGTTGCTTTTTACAGCAACTACTTCATTCTGTGTTTGTCTGTGGTAGTCTGTGTGCTACTTGTTTGTGATAGCACATGTCCTACTTGCTATATGCTGGGTTTTTGAATATGTGTGATGTTTAAAACGAGCAACCACTCAAATTTTGACTCAGATTCAGTTGAAACCTTGGGTGGCTGTTCCCCATTTTTCAACTGAATCTGAAGTAGAACCTGAGTCAGGCAAGGCATGTTTCATACCAGGGGCAATAATGGGAGCAGTAAATTGTGATGCATATTCATGTGGTTTATACATGCAACCATGCAGTGTTATTCACTAGACTTACCTGATCTTGGCAAGGCATTTGTTTATTGATGTCATAGCTAATATGTGTGCTAGTTGGGTATGTGATGGTTGAACCCATAATTTATGATGTAGCTGTGAATAAACATGCAGCCATGCTTATTAGTTGCTAAACTGATCTAATCTTGGCGGGGCATGATGCGATTACACCCAGCTCTGAAATTATTTGCTTAGTTGACCCTGTTGTAGTTGTTAGCCACTTGTGATGATACCTTACATGAACACTTTGGCCGCAACCATATTTTACAAACATTAGGATGACAACTTTATAGTGTTTGTCCCTTCGTTGTTATATGTGTGTTTGTCATTCCTCCTGGTTTAAATGGTTTATCATTCTGGACTAACCTGTGGTGCCTCATACTTAGAAACATATTTTTAAACACAAGCTCATTTTAAAAATCTCCAAACAAAAGGGAGTATAGCCCTCACAACTTTTACAAGGTTGCCCTATAAACAGACCTTATCAAAATAACATGTATGTTTACACTAGACCTGAATCTAGAAGCACAACCCTACAAAAGAACATCAGTTGCATGTCTACACTTCATCATGATTAGCAGATCATGTATGTTCCTAGTTCTGCCAATAGACACCATGTGCTCCAAAAAACCCCTTACTAACTCAGAATCCACAATCAGATTGTGGGGTAGCAAACCAAGTTTTCTTAGCCTTTCCTTTCCCATATGTGGCAGTTTGAACTCATGACCACCCCTACATTTCATGATTTCTACCACTGCACCTTTGCAAGCTTAGGAATATCTTATCCATGACCCTAGAATCCTCCCTGTCAAAAGCATCATGCACAACTTGTAGTAGTCCATCTAGGTTTTGGCTAGGGCTTTGCTATTGTAAACTTTGAATTGAGGCAAAAAAAAACCCAAGTCCAGAATATTTTAATTGGGTGATTTGGCTAGTTGGCACACTAACTGAATGTTAAATCCATCTGCGGTGGCTGCAACTAAAAATTCAGGGTCATTTTCAAATATGTGGGTAGGGGCATTATCTTGTTGTATGAAAATATTTTTGCTTTCCCAAACTGGCCATTTTGCCTTGATAGCTGGTATGAGTTCATTGATAAGCTTTTGTCTAATGACATCTCGGGTTATGGATGTTATGGGTTGTTGCATCATGGTACCCCTAGGTCTATTTAATGTTGTGTACTGGGCTGCTACATACTCAACGTAAGGAAACACACTTATTTTTCCATCAAACATTACATTACCCTCTATGTCAAATATAGGTCTACACACAACACATAGAAACATGAGTTTTGGTATGTAATGTTTGCTTTGGGTGATCCTATATGATTCTGGTTTATTGGGACCAAGAATATACCTCGTTGTATCCTCTGTGATGTAGAACCACTTTTCGTCGATGTGTATGATGTTGTGCATGGTCTTGAACTGAATGTTGTACTCCAGTTTGGTTAAACAACATTCTAGCCTTGATTCTTTCTTGGTTGTTGTTAGGCATGGATGAACCGCATTTGTATGGCTTCTTATCTCCTTGCTTGCTTTTGCTCTTTGTATGCTACTTTTACCAACATGCAGCTTGGCAGCTATGCTTCGGCATGTATACCTGAACTTTAGTGGCAATGACATTAGAGTTTCCAGGTCGATTGACTTCTTGCTTCTTCCACAGTGCCTGTGTCTTCTTGAACGGGCAAACACAGCCTCACCATTTTGAAACTGCTGCCTAACTTGCGCCCAGATTGTGCTGATGGTCCTAACTGAGCATGACCATTTTTCTGCTGCCTCCACTCTACTGTTGTTCTCAAGCTGCCCATTTTTATTTGTTGAAGGAGAAAATGGGCAATCTCCTACCTTTGTTCATCAGTGAGGTTTCTCCCCACCATCACAGCTCTACTTTTGCCCTATGATGAAGATTAGAAAAAAGTGTGGGTTAGGGTTTTCTGAATTTGGCCAGCTCTGGAAGAACTGGCCAAAAAGGATTCTGAGGGCTTTGTTTTTTGGTTATGTAGGGTGTGAATGTGTGCTGTAATAAATGACCTTTTTATAGATGAGAATTCTAATTTTTGGAGGTAATGAACAGTAAAAGAAAAAGTGTAAAATTGGCGCCAAAACAAAATTTTGGAGCCAAAGATTAACTTTTGGAGGGAATAATCGGTGCTTTGACATCATTTAGCACTGTTTTCAAGTCAAATTGGGGGTATGTAAATGGCTGATTTTGACTTGTACTTTTTCAGCTTTTTGGACTGAAAAAGTATCCTTTTGGAACTATTTAATTTTGCCTCAACTTTTCTCTTACTTGCAAATTATTCAGTGACGGAGGGAGTATCAAAATTGTGGCACTTCTAAATTATACCATGTAGTTTACTACCCGTATGTATATACTATTTCTAAATTTTATAAAAGAAAGAAAATTTAAAAAAACTGAAAACACCCTTGCCCAACTCGTATGAGATAGTCTGCTAACATGTTACAGGTATTGTACAAAACGTATGGGATTACTCAAGAAGATGATCGAATCATCTGGAAGCCAGAAGTTACAAGTAACTTTCAGGTAAATTCTACATATTAGTTGCTTAGAAGAAAGAGATCCCAGTCAGGTATATTAACAGAGGTATGGAACTGTCTATTGTCAAAAAAGGGTGGCTTTTTTCTCCCGGAAACTTGAAATTTGGTTTTACCGAATTGTCTTAATTATAACTAGTATATTCCAACATAACATATCTAACCAAGTATGCAATAAAGTAAAGCATTAAAGACACAAAACTTGGTTATGCAGTTCGGTGAAATTCACCTACATGTGTAGGGCCTGGCCCAGTTCAGAATAAATCCACTAATCAGAAAGATACAGTACACAGTACACCATACAAAATACTTATCTTTACTAATCAAAAGTGTAAATTCTG
Organism: Rubia yunnanensis; assembly: GCA_037428765.1. NCBI lineage: Eukaryota > Viridiplantae > Streptophyta > Magnoliopsida > Gentianales > Rubiaceae > Rubia > Rubia yunnanensis. The sequence continues at coordinate 25,218,664 of CM075062.1, read as the reverse complement.
CTAGCTCCTATAGTTACTGATCCGCCTTGATTAGACTCCATCTGACCTCGAAACTTGCCGACACTAGATCTCTTCCTCCCGAGGAATTAAGGTATATGATTCTGAACTTTGAACAGCAGGTCACGTATGTTGGAACATAGAATTCTGGCTCTTTGCAATTCTCTCGAAAGAATGAAAATATGTGTGCAGATTTTCTCTGTTATATCCGTGTATTGAATGCAGCTGTGGTGTCCCCTTTTAAAGCCATGAGCAGATCGAAACTCTCCATGATTATCCCCATAATATTCATGTTCCTTATCTGCTTCTTGAAGCATATCCAAATCCCATAAATAAAGGAATTTTCCTTATCACAATATCTCTCATATATTCGATAATCTCAATACCATTTTGTAGGGATTTTCCATAAACCAACTATGCTCCTTCCAACACCTATCAAATAGCAGAATATTCAGATTTCCATAAATCACACATACCATAGTATTCTGACCTTTTTCTCGTAAGATTTGCTTAGCGTATTTAAAGCTCATCCTCATGTTCCAACATAGAAAGTTTTTCATTTCCAAATAAGTTCACAAATTGCCAATTAAAATATTCAATGAGCACCACTTGACTTTACAATCTCCCATTTTGGTATTTTATGGACCCAACCATTTTAGACAGTAGAATCACATTTGAAATTTTTTTAATTAAACACATAAGTCTTCCCAAACTCCACCTATGTTGGAACATATGCAAACTACTGAATCTGATATAAAAGAATACCAACTGAATACTAGAATTCCATAATACCATCAAAATAATAATTGGATTACAGTCATTCAAATCACCAAAACATTCTCCCCATGGGGCCATGAATATGCCAAAGGCAAATAAACCAAAAAAATTGAAAGAAACAGAAAATAGGCTCCCCCTAAATAGGACACTAGATCTATGTTGGAACATAGATACATCAGAAATCAAACTCATTCATAGGCAACAGTCTAGGCCTTCAGCTAAGCTTTCTCCCCCTCAAGTTTGGCCATCTCCGCTTCTAGTGCCGCCATTTGGATAGCTATCGCCCCCAACCTTGCATTCAGTATCACTAATTTGGCCTTCTTTTCAGAAGCTGCAGAAGTAGAGCCTTCAGGGTTCCAAGGAAGATCATGAACATGCCTCATGTCAAAGGTCTTCTTGTTAGGTCGTAGGAACTCCGTATCGATCACATCTTTCGCCTTCCCCTTCACCTTGGCACTCTTAGCCAATGCAGAAATAAGGCAGGGATACACAATAGCATGTTTTGCCTTTGGGGCAGTAGCTTGCCTCACTAGACTCTATTGTATGAACAACCCCAGGTTAACTGATTTCTGTGTTCCAACATAGTAAAACAGCTTAGCCATTTCTCTAGTCAAGGCAGTAGTGTTGGAGAATGGTATCCAGCAGTTCACCGCTACCTGATATAGACCAAAGAATCTAGAAGACAGACAGAAAGCTTGTGAATATCCAGTCTCAGGCCATTTGGTCTTGTATCCTACTGAGATTGCCTCCAGAATCTGATCATCCGACGCTCCTAGATCATCTTATAGGGACCCTTCCCTCTGCCTCTAGGATGTTCATTCTGTCTGTCACCACCAGCCTCTACATTCTCTTCCCTTTTCTCAACATTGTCATCCTCGGGAGATTGAGGAGTTTCTTGAGTTTCTTTTTCGACCGTTGGAGAATTGGGGCTTGAAGACATTTTTTTTGGTAGAGATTTGTTGCGAAGGAAAAAAACTTGGAATAATTTTGCAACAAGAATCCAAAAGAAACCAAGAGGAGTGGGAGAGTGGCTGAAAAGAGAGGGATTTGGAGAGATTGAGACAACTTTGAAACAAACACAAACTCTTCACTTCAATTCCTCGTTTGCCGCAAACAAAATTTCTTTTTCCAAGAGGTGCAATGATTCTTCTTTTCTCTCTTGTCAACTCAAGACATCAACTCAAGATATACCAACTTCCAACATACCATAACTATGTAGCTTCTATTTTTGTAGAAATCTTTCTTCTTTCTATTTTTTGTTTTTCTAATTTTCTAAACAGAATTAATACAAAATATTTACAGCTAAATAAAGGCAATAATTACCTCAAATTTGACAAACACCTAAGTATTCTCTGAGACTTTCAAAAGTAGTGGTGTCCAATGGCTTTGTAAAAACATCAGCAAATTGCTCAGATGTTGGAACATAGACTACCACAACTTCCTTCTGATTAACTTTCGGAGGGATAAAAATATCACCTAAGTGTTCTCTGATTAACTTTCAAAGGGAATAATCAGTGTTTTGACATTATTTAGCACTGTTTTCGAGTCAAATTTGGGGTATGTAAATGGCTGATTTTGACTTGTACTTTTTCAGCTTTTCTTTCTTGCAAATTATTCAGTGACGGGGGGAGTATCAAAATTGTGGCACTTCTAAATTATACCATGTATTTTACTACCCATATGCATATACTATTTCTAAATTTTATAAAAGAAAGAAAAATAAAAAAAATAGAAAACACCCTTGCCCAACTCGTATGAGATGGTTTGCTGACATGTTACAGGTGTTGTACAAAACGTATGTGATTACTCAAGACGATGATCGAATCATCTGGAAGCCTTACAAGTAACTTTCAGGCCAATTCTACATATTAGTTGCTCAGAAGAAAGAGATTACAGTCAGGTATATTAACATAGGTATGGAACTGTCTATTGTAAAAAAAGGGTGGCTTTTTTCTCCCGGAAACTTGAAATTTGGTTTTACCGAATTCTCTTGATTATTACTAGTATGTTCCAACACAACATGTCTAACCAAGTATGCAATAAAGTAAAGCATTAAAGACATAACACTTGGTTACGCAGTTCGGTGAAATCCACCTACATCTGCGGGGCCTGGCCCAGTTCAGAATAAATCCATTAATTAGAAAGATACAGTACACAGTACACCATACAAAATACTTATCTTTACTAATCAAAAGTGTGAATTCTTCCCCTAGTTACTGATCCGCCTTGATCAGACTCCCCCTGACCTCGAAACATGTCGACGCTGGATCTCCTCTTCCCGAGGAATTAAGGTATATGATTCTAAACTTTGAACAGCAGGTTACGTATGTTGGAACATAGAATTCTGGCTCTTTGCAATTCTCTAGAAAGAATGAAAATGTGTGTGCAGATTTTCTCTGTTAAATCTGTGTATTGAATGCAGCCATGGTGTCCCCTTTAAAAGCCATGAGCATATCGAAACTCTCCATGATTATCTCCATAATATTCCTGCTCCTTATCTGCTTCTTGAAGCATATCCAATTCCCATAAATAAAGGGATTTTCCTTATCACAATATCTCTCATATATTCGATAATCTCAATACCATATTTGTAGGGATTTTCCATAAACCAACTATGCTTCTTCCAACGTCTATCAAATAGCAGAATATTCAGATTTCCATAAATCACACATACCATAGCATTCTGACTTTTTTTCTCGTAAGATTTGCTTGGCGTATTTACAGCTCATCCGCATGTTCCAATATAGAAAATTTTTCATTTCCGAATAAGTTCACAGATTGCCAATTAAATATTCAATGAGCGCCACTTGACTTTACAATCTCCCCATTTGGCATTTTGTGGACCCGACCATTTTAGACAGTAGAATCACATTTGAAAAACTTTTAATTAAACACATAAGTCTTCCCAAACTCCACCTATGTTGGAACATATGCAAACTACTGAATCTGATATAAAAGAATACCAACCAAATACCAGAATTCCAGAATACCATCAAAATAATATTAGATTACAGTCATTCAAATCACCAAAATATTCTCCCCATGGGGCCATGAATATGCCAAAGGCAAATAAACCAAAAAAAATTGAAAGAAACAAAAAATAAGCTCCCCCTAAATATGACAGTAGATCTATGTTGGAACATAGATACATCAGAAAATCAACGCCATTCATAGGCAACAGTCTAGGCGTTCAGGTGAGCTTTCTCCCCCTCAAGTTTGGCCTTCTCCGCTTCTAGTGCCGCCATTTGGATGGCTATCGCCCCCAACCTTGCATTCAGTATCACTAATTTGGCCTTCTTTTCAGCAGCTTCAGAAGTAAAGCCTTCAGGGTTCCCAAGAAGATCATGAACATGCCTCATACCAAAGGTCATCTTGTTAGGCCATAGGAACTCCATATCGATGATCACATCTTTCGCTTTCCCCTTCACCTTGGCACTCTTAGCCAATGCAGAAGTAAGGCAGGGATACACAATAGCATGTTTTGCCTTTGGGGCAGTAGCTTGCCTCACTAGACTCTGTTGTATGAACAACCCCAGGTTAACTGATTTTTGTGTTCCAACACAGTACAACAGCTTAGCCATTTCTCTAGTCAAGGCAGTAGTGTTGGAGGATGGCATCCAGCAGTTCACCCCTACCTTATATAGACCAAAGAATCTAGAAGACAGACATGAAGCTTGTGAATATCCAGTCTCAGGCCATTTGGTCTTGTATCCTCCTGAGATTGCCTTCAGAATCTAGTCATCTGACACTCCTAGATCATCTGATAGGGACCATTCCTTTTTCCTCTGGGATGATCATTCTGTCCGTCACCACCAGCCTCTACATTCTCTTCCCTTTGTTCAAGATTGTCATCCTCCGGAGATTGAGGAGTTTCTTGAGTTTTTTTTTCGACCGTGGGAGAATTGGGGCTTGAAGACATTTTTTCGACAGAGTATTATTGCGAAGGAGAAAAACTTGGAATAATTTTGCAACATGAATCTGAAAGAAACCAAGAGGAGTGGGAGAGTGGCCGAAAAGAGAGGGATTTTGGAGATATTGAGACAACTTTGAAACCAACACAAACTCTTCACTTCACTTCCTCGTTTGCCTTGAAATTTTTTTTCTTTTTCCAAGAGGTGCAATGATTCTTCTTTTCTCTCTTGTCAACTCAAGACATCAACTCAAGATATCAACTCAAGATATACCAACTTCAAACATACCATAACTATGTAGCTTCTATTTTTGTAGAAAATTTTCTTCTTTCTATTTTTTGTTTTTATAATTTTCTGAATAGAAATAAAACAAAATATTTACAGCTAAATAAAGGCAAGAGTTACCTCAAATTTGACAAACACCTAAGTTATCTTTGAGACTTTCAAAAGTGGCGGTGTCCAATGGCTTTGTAAAAATATCAGCAAATTGCTTAGATGTTGGAACATAGACTACCACAACTTCCTTCCTTTCAACAAGATCACTAATAAAATGATGTCTTGTGCCAATATGCTTAGTTCGAATGTGCTGGACTGGTTTTTTTTGAAATATCAATAGCACTAGAATTGTCACATAAAATCTTCAAAGGGCCTTGATCAATTCCACAATCATTCATCATATGCTTCATCCATAACAATTGTGCACAACAATCTCCAGCATCGAGATATTCAGCTTCCACAGTAGAAGACAGGAGATCGAATTTTGTTTCTTAATATACCAAGAGACTAGATTCGTACCAATAAAGAAACATCCACTTGTAGTGCTTTTTCTATCATCAGTATTACCAGCCCAATCAGAATCATTGTACCCAATTAAATCAGAATCTTGATTCTTAGAATACCAGACACCATACTCAGAAGTCTCACTTACATATCGAATAACTCTTTTAACTGCAGTGAGATGAGACTCCTTTGAATCAACCTGAAATCTTGCACATATCCCTACGCTGAGACATATATCTAGTCCACTTGCTGTTAAATACAATAGACTTCCAATCATTCCCCTGTATAACTTTTGATCAACTGTGACTCCTTTCTCATCCTTGACCAGTTTGTCAGAAACCCCCATAGGTGTTCGAACTGCTCGGGCATTGCTTAAACCAAATCTCTTTACTAAATTCAGGGTATACTTACTCTGATTTATAAACAGGCCATGTTTTCCTTGCTTGACTTGTAGTCCTAGAAAGTATGTGAGCTCTCCAACCATGCTCATTTCAAATTCAGCCTCCATAACCGTGACAAAATCCTATACCATAGATAGTGAAGAGTTGAATACTATATCATCAACATAAATTTGAGCAATTAGAATTTTTGATAACTTTTCAAACACAAAAATAAAGTGTGATCTACTCCCCCTCGACGATAACCTTTCTGAAGAAGAAAGTTAGTAAGTCGTTCATACTATGTCCAAGGTGCTTGCTTTAAGCCATATAAAGCCTTCTTGAGGCGATACACATGATGAGGGTAATGAGGATCCTCAATTCCTTTAGGTTGTTCCACATATACTTCTTCATTTACCACACCATTTAGAAACACACTCTTGACATCCATTTGATATAGAGTAAAGTTCATAGAGCAGGAAATAGCAAGTAAAATTTGAATTGACTCTAACCTGGCAACTAGTGCGAATGTCTCATCAAAGTCAACTCCACAACATGTGTATATCCTTGAGCTACCATTCTGGTTTTGTTTCGAGTAATATATCCGTTAACATCATATTTATTCTTGAAGATTCACTTTGTGCCGATGACATTCACACATTTAGGACGAGGAGTGAGATACCATACATCATTTCTTGCAAACTGACCTAGTTCTTCTTGCATTGTAGCAATCCAGTACTCGTCCAATAATGCCTCCTTGTAATTCTTTGGTTCAATGAGAGAGATGAAGCATTGTAATCCTTCCAACTTTCTGTAATTCACCCAAGGAACTAATCGAGCACTCTGTGCCATTGATTCAGGTTGATTCTGTGTTGGAACATAGGATACGACAGTGTGGGCTTATGTTCCAACATGCTCAGTTTCAACTGGTTCAGCATCAATATGTTCAAATGTTGCAACATGCGATGGATCTGCCTTGTCAGGTTGACAAGGTTGTGTTGGAACATGAGTATTACTAGGTTCATCTTCTACAACATCTGACTTTTATCTTTCTTCATAATCATCCACAATAACATTTATAGATTACATGAGTGTGTTTGTCCGATGATTATAAACACGATAAGCTCGGATGTTCCCATAATAACCAAGAAAGATTCTAGTATCACTCCGATAATCAAATTTTGCCAATTGCTCTCTGTCTCTGAGGATGTAGCACTTGCTCCCAAACACATGAAAGTATGAGACATTTGGTTTCCTACCCTTCCAAATTTTGTAGGATGTTTTGCTGGTGAATGGACGCAAATATATTCGATTAATTGTATAGCAAGTTGTGTTAATAGCCTTTGCCCAACATTTTTTGTGAATTTCTTTCTCGGCCAACATAACTCGAGTTATCCCCTGCAAGGTTCTATTTTTCCATTTTACAACACCATTCTGCTAAGAAGTGATTGGTGAAGAAAACTCACGTTGAATCCCGAGTTCATCACAGAAGTCACTGAATTGAGAATTTTCATACTCTCTTCCATGATCACTACGAATTCAAACAATCTTCCCAAGTGGACTTCCTTTTTCAGTCTTTAAATTTATCACCAGACTTCTAAATACTTCTATCGTATCTTATTTTTCTTTTAGAAAAGCTACCCATGTAAATCTAGAGAAACCATCAACACATACAAAGATGTACTTCTTTCCACCTATACTAGGTGTATTGACCGGACCCATCAAATACATATGCAATAATTCTAGATTTCTTGAGGTGGTTATATATTGAACTGAAGAGTGGGGAGATCGAATTTGTTTACCCTGTTGACATGGTCAGCACACAATTCCGCCCTTGCTTGTTAAGGTAGGTATACCTCATACAGCCTTTGCATTTGCAATTTTCACCAGGGTTTTGTAATTGATGTGACCGAGCTTCCTGTGCCACAGAATTCCTTCATCCCATTTCGAGATCATGCACCATACTTCCTGTTCCAGCAAATAGCAATTATCTGATGATCGTATGCCTGAAAGAACCTTGGCTTCTCCGTGTTTTACTATGCATTTGTCTTTCTGAAATTCCATAGTCATATTGTCATCACACAATTGACTTATGCTCAGCAGATTGACCTTCAAGTCTTCAACAAACAATACACTAGTGAATACTGGAAGTCCTTCAATATGTAGTTCACCTTTTCCAAACACTCTACTCTTCTTTCCATCACCAAACGGAACATAACCGCCATCATATGGTGTGATATTTGTGAGGAATTCTTGAGTGCCAGTCATGTGGCGAGAGCAGCCACTATCAAAGTACCACGAATCCCTGGAATATAATATAAGCGAAGTATGTGCAACAAAGCATGTACCAGAACGTTTGACAACCCATACCTTTCTGACCATTTTTATTTTCGAGACTTTGCCTATGTAGGAACATACCAAGAGTTGACGTCCTGCCATTAGGTCTCTGAGCAGTTTCTAGAATTGTTCCTCTGAGTAACCTTGATATGAACAGTAGCTGCAGATGAGAGGTTTCCTTTGATGAGGCTTGCCGAACTTTCTTTTTACCTCTCAAATCTTTGCCTTGAGAGTTACTGGACTCTTAAGTATCTATTGTGTCTCAGGCTTGAGTGTGACTGTGTTTTTGAGTGGGTTGTAATACCCAATTCCATGTCGATCTCCAAAGTTTTTTCCCATGTCCAGAATATCGTCCAGTTTGCTTTTCCAGAGTTCAGCTTAGAAATTACTGCTTCAGAAGTCTCAGCTCTCTTGGTTTCTAACATTAGCTTTTCATTCAAATTTTCATTCTCCTTTTTAAGTTCAACAACTTTCACATGCAATTCATTTTCTATTTCCGTCAACTGCGTTTTTTCTTCCTTCAGCTTTTTGTTTGTGTCAACTACTTAGAGCATACATATTTTCATAAGTGCTGTAGAGTTCTTCATCACTTACAGCAAGTCCATTATCTCCATCACTGGATACTTCATACGAGTCTATGTTGGAACATAAGGCTTCGTTTTTGTCTGATGTGTTGGAACATCCATCATCTGATGCATCATGAATTTTTTCTCCAAATGCCACATAGTTACTTGTGAGTTCCTCTTCGTCTTTGTCGTCATCTTCATCTTCACGTCATGAGGTGACATATGATTTTCCTTGCTTTTTTTGGGTATTTGCACATTCAGCCTGAATATGACCATATCCTTCACATTCTCTGCATTCTATTCGTCTAGGATGATTTGGTTCGCCACTTTGATTTCTAAAGAACTGTTGATTTCCTTGTTCAAATCTCGTCCCACGATTGCCTCCAAATTCTTGTAGCCTTGGTCTATTTCCACCATAGCTATCCTGAGATTTCTTGTTTACTACTTTCTTCAGCATTCTTGAGAAGTTTTTCGTGATAAGTGCAAGTTTGTCAAGCTCATCATCACTGTCGGATCCGTGATTATCCTTTGACGAGGATGTTTTGAATGCCAACTCCTTTTGAACTTTTTGTTTCTTGCTAGAATGTCATTTCATATGTCTATAATGATCCCATTAATTCATCTAGGCTCATGGTGGCTACTTCTCTTGCTTCTTCTATTGTTGTGACCTTCATTGCAAACCTTTTGGGGAGTGATCTCAAGGTATTTTTCACCAATTTAGCCTCTTTGTAGACTTTTCCAAGCTGATACGCTATATTGGAGATGTCCCTGAGTTTTCCATTGAATATAGCAATATTGTCATCTTCTTCCATCTTGAGTTCCTCAAACTTAGTAGCTAACATCTGTAGTTTAGATTCTCGAACTCGACTAGTTCCTTCATGAACAGTTTGCAGAATATCACATGTTTTCTTGGCTTGATGACATGTAGAGATGAGTTTGAACTGGTTTTCATCAACAACAGTAAAGATAGCATTTAGTGCTTTTGAATTCGCCAGAGACACCTTGAGGTCATCGGGAGTCTAAGTAGATATGTCTTTGAGTTTCTGCTCCCTTTGACGTGGCTCTCCTTCTTTCGCCTTAGAGCTTGTATCAGCATCTTCAGTAGGGTGATTCCACTCATCTTCAACATAGTACCACGGAAGTTCATCCAGTGAGTTGATGAAAACTCTCATGCGTGCCTTCCAATAATTGTAGTTGTTGCCTTCCAGCAGAGGTGGCCGAGACACCGAAGCTCCTTCTTTGGTTGCCATGGTAAAACCAGACCACACTTTCCTTGCCACACCAAGGGAAAAATAAGTGACCAAGCTCTGATATCAAATGAAATTTGGTTTTACTGAATTCTCTTAATTATTACTAGTATGTTCCAACATAACCTATCTAACCAAGTATGCAATAAAGTGAAGCATTAAAGACACAACACTTGGTTACGCAGTTCGGTGAAATCTACCTACATCTGCTGAGCCTGACCCAGTTCAGAATGAATCCACTAATCAGAAAGATATAGTACAAAGTACACCATACAAAATACTTATCTTTACTAATCAAACGTGTGAATTCTGCTAGCTCCCCTAGCTACCGATCCGCCTTGATCAGACTCCCTCTGACCTCAAAACTTGTCGACGCTGGATCTCCTCCTCCCGAGGAATTAAAGTATATGATTCTGAACTTTGAACAACATGTCACGTATACTGGAACATAGAATTCTGGTTCTTTGCAATTCTCTCGAAAGAATGAAAATCTGTGTGCAGATTTTCTCTGTTAAATTCGCGTATTGAATGCAACCGTGGTGTCCCCTTTTAAAACCATGAGCAGATCGGAACTCTCCATGATTATCTCCATAATATTCATCTTCCTTATCTACTTCTTGAAGCATATCCAAATCCCATAAATAAAAGGATTTTCCTTACCACAATATCTCACATATATTCGATAATCTCAATATCATATTTGTAGGGATTTTCCATAAACCAACTATACTTCTTCCAACGCCTATCAAATAGAAGAATATTCAGATTTCCATAAATCACATATACCATAATATTCTGACCTTTTTCTCGTAAGATTTTCTTGGCGTATTTACAGTTCATCTGCATGTTCCAACATAGAAAGTTTTTCGTTTCCACATAAGTTCACAAATTGCCAATTAAAATATTAATGAACACCACTTGACTTTACAAACCTAATTAACGATATACTACCCGTGGATGAAATACTCAGCCGTATTGGTGTTGTTTCAGTTTCAAGAAGTTCTCCGTGTATCAAAGATCAGGATTCCTTGAACTGTGTTTTTAACCTATGCCCAGTGGCTCGGGAAGTTTGGAAATTTGCATACAGTATTTTGAATCTGAATGTCATGCACTCTGATCATTTTTTTGATAGGTTATCATGGTTCTGGACTCATCAAAATGCATCAAAATCAAAGAATAATTACTTTAATGTCATGCATGGACTAAATAACTGGACTTACTAGTATGATAGCATTACACCTAGCATGAGCTTAATGATAGCCGGATTAAAAAGGATGTTGATTGATGTCTTCATTGTAAATCCACATGTTGAATATGCTGACTGTGATTGGTTAAAGATCAATGGTTTCTTCCCTGTTCCTAAGCCCATGAAAAAGAAGAAGAAAAAAAAAGTAACCACCAGATGCTGGGTTTAAGCTGAATACAGAAGAAACATCCACAAAGCTGGTTTCATTATTAGGAATTCTCATGGACAGGTGCTTTGGAAGCTCAAATCTTAGCCATAATTGCAGGTATGGATAAGGCTTTGGAGCTTCATTTGCAACCTGTAATGGTAGAAACTGATTGCTTGCGAGGCCTTGGAGAATCAGGAATACCTGCTGCAGACTACAATGGACCAGCACAGCTGCTGCAGCCACAGCTCACCTTGCTGATCAGAATAGCATTAACATAAGGGTCATTTACAGTTACAATCAGCTGGACATATTTACTAGGCAAGTCATCGTCCTGGATCATATAGGATTTCAAAGCTGGAGGCCTCTCCCTCCAAATGTAACATATTTGGATCCCAACTCATATGATCACGTCTTTCCTATCCCAAGCACTTCATTTTTGTATTGATTTATGTAAGCTTGCTAATGCGGGGGTGGAGGCTCTGGAGTTAGAGCCACAATCAAATTTTAACGCTACACATCGCTTGTTTTTGTCTTAGAAGCGCGATGTTTTTGGCCTATAAACTTCTTGTACTCTTTTCCTTTATATCTGGATTGGGGAACCAATAATATACACCCACCCAACTCGAGCGCCACCACCTATATCCACCCCCGTTAGATGGGTGATTTGGATCAACCCATTATCCAAATCCCAGTAACCCATTATCCAATGGGTCATTGTCCAATTAACCCATTATCAATAGGTCATAATGGGTTGGATCACAAATGAGTTGGCCATTGAATGGATAACTCGTGGATAACCTGTGGAATAACTCATACTATATGACCCAATGAGTTAAAATATATTAATCTAATAAGTCATTATGTAATTAACCCAACACTTTATCATTCAACATTTTCTCCCTCTATTCTTCTTCCCCTGCCTTGAGTTAGTCGATTCGGGTTTCAACACCGAGTTAGTAGGGGCGGGTTTTGAGTTAGGGTTAGTCATATTTAAAACTTTCAATCTGGGTTATTGCGTGTTCTTGGCCCGAGTTGTCGAATCGGGCCGAGATTGAAAAACTCTAGGTTTCAGCTCGGCTTGAGTTCGATCGAACCTCTTAAATCTCGGTTCGAGGTCGAGTTTGAGTGAAACTAATTTGACTTGAGTTTGTGTTTGAGTTCGATCGAGCTTGTAAAATCTTGACTCGGGCTTGTGTTTGAGCTCGAACTCGTTCCACAATTAAATATATTTTTAGTTTTTAATTTCTAGATTCCTTATAATATATTATATTTAATAAAAATATATTAAATATATATTGTGTTGGCTCGATAATCTCGACGAAGTTAACGAACAGTATTAGTTGAGCTCAATTTCGAATACTATTCGATCTTTGCTCGAATTTGATCGTATCAAATTCAAACTCGGCTAGTTTAAAATGTCTTAATCTCGAGCCAAATTCGAAAAATTCTTAATTCAATCCATATGATTTAAAATATCTTAATTTCGAACTCAACTTGATTTCGATCAAACTTGTAAAAATTTGGATTGAGCTCGAGTTTGAATGAAATTATGACTCTCTGTCACTTGGACAAAGGCCTCCCTCTTTATGATTATAGGCTACCACATTTATTTGGTGGCGAATTCACAGGAATCTCATGATTAGCTTTGGAAACTTTGAAATGCAGGACTGAAATGCTTTGGAGAATTGAAATGCAGGAGGAAGAAATGGTGTGAAGCCTTTATATACAGATTTCCAATAATGGAAACTCACACCACAGTTGCTCCAAAACTACTTTTATCTGTTTTGCTCCAAAACTACTTTTATCTGTTTAGGAAACCAAATGACAAGGAGATATGACATATATGTCATTGATTCTTTTCTACATTTGAATGTTTTTTTTGTATGAAACCGCACAAACTCGAGCCACAATTAAATATATTTTATATTTTTATGTACATTATAAAATATTATATATAATAAATATATATTATATTAACTCGACGAACTTTACAAATAATATTAGTGAGCTCGATCGAATGCGATATGAGCTTGACTCGAACTCGGTTAAATTAAACTCAACTAAATGACTTCTATCTAACGAGTCATTTAATTTTGACCCAACGTGTCACTTTGTTTTGACCTAATGAGTCATTTATCAATTTACCCAATATACTAAAATTTTAACCCAACTTGTAAAAAAATTGTTATTTTATAATTAAAAAAATTACCCACATGTCACCAGTTACCCAACTATTTAATTGATTTAATTTGATTCTAATTAGAGTTGTTGACTAGACTAGAATTATACTAGTACTAGCCTTCCTTTTGTACTATATTTATTCTGGTTAGTAGTACATATTCTTTACGAGAAATCACTATTTCATGGTATCATAGCAAGTATGATCTTGGTTCCAATTTTGCCCCACCTGTTTCTTCTTTTTCTTCCTGACCAAAATTTCGGCCAAACTCTAGCAAACTTTTTGATGAATTTCCGGTGAGTTTCCGGCGAACGGTTCAGCAATCTCCTACGGAAATTTCAGGCGACCACGCTACCTCCTTCTTCGTCTCCATTACAAATTTTCCGGCGAAGGCTCACGAAAGCGGTGCCCCTCTCTCCAGTCGACTACAATTCGGCCCTCTCCGACTGATTCAGATTTATTGCAGGTCATCCTTGGCTCCAACGTCTTCTTTGTCCACCGCCAACAAGCCTTCTGCGTCTTCTCCGACTTGAGCACCAAATCCACCAGCTTTTTCCTCTCCATTTTCTTACGTTCATCGTCCTCCAGCGAAATCCAGAAGCAGATTTTCATTCTCCAGCGAGGAAGTTCTCTGTAGTTTACAGCGAAGAAGGAAGTCTGATGCTCTCCAGTCACGCGCGCGTCCCTCCTTAGCAAGTCAGATTCACGCATGAGCAATAAGGCGCGGCAGTACACACGTCTACAGTACATGTGAGCTCACACCTGCAGCGTGTCAGTTCACGCGTGGGCCAGATCAGTGTGTCATCCCTTACGCCCATCACTACATCAGTTTTTTCCTGCTCATATTTTGTATGGTTCAGTTATAGCACACTTTTGTGATATCTCAATGTTCAAGCACCATGGATCTAAGTGGATTTTAGATTCCGGCGCTACAAAACACATGACAATGTCTCCCACTGCTATTGATAATGTGAGACTTTATGATGGTTCTACTCGCATGTATATTGGTTATAGTTCTCAACTCCCTATTACTCATGTTGGTGATTCTTGGATTTTGAAGTTTCTGCCTCTTTATGATGTGCTTGTTGTCCCTGATATTACTAAAAATTTGCTTTCGATTAGCAAATTAACTCAAGATTTAAATGTTGTTATTTGCTTTGATGATCGTTCCTTTGTTATTCGGCATAAAATCACTAAGGAAACCTTAGGTCATTGTCATATTGAAGATAGACTTTATGTTTTAGACTATGGTGCATATGTGTTTACTGTTGAATCAAATAAGTAGCGTGCGTCTTTTGAAACTTAGCATGCTAGACTTGGTCATGATCTGCATTCCGTTATCTCTGGTTTGCGTGCTTCTGGATCCTTAGCTGTCTCATCAGTTCTGCCTAAACCCACCCTTTGTGAAGCGTGTGAAAAGAATAAAGGGAAATGTTTATCTTTTCATACAAATGATAAACGTGTTGCTAGGGTACTTGATCTAGTTCATTGTGATTTATGGGGGACCCTCTCCTAATTTATCTGCTGATGGTTTCTCCTATTATGATATTTTTCTTGATGATTATTCTCGACTCTCGTGGTTTTATCCACTGCGTCGTAAATATGATTTTTGAGATGTTTATCGCTAGTTTGAGGCTTTTGTGGATAATCAGTTCTCTTTCACCATTAAAGTATTTCAGGGTGATGGAGGGACTGGGTTTGTAAATGGTCTCTTACGCTCTCATTTTTAGACAAAAGGCATTCATCATCAGATTTCTTGCCCATATACTCCTGAGCAGAACGGTCGGGCTGAGCGCAAACACCGCCACATTGCTGAGATAAGCTTGTATATATTTACCACTCTCATGTCCCTCTCTCCTACTAGCATGCCATTTTTTCTACAGCCACTTATACCATAAATCAGTCGCCCACTCCCATTCTTGGCGGACGATCACCATATGAAGTTATTAATGGCCGAATTCCCATATACACCAATTTTCATGCTTTTGGTTGTCGGGCCTTCCCCTTTGTTTGCCCCTTTATCGATCACAAGCTATCTCCCCACAGTATTCCTTGTATTTTTATTGGCTACAGTTTGCAGTATAAATGTTTTTTGTGTCTCGATCATAGTAATGGCAGAATCTATGTCACTCGACATGCTCGTTTTGACAAATGTGCTTTCTATTCGCCCCATCCATTCCTTCGATAATCACTTCTCCACCTTCAGTGTTAGATGTTTCTTCCTTTCTTGATCCTGATTTTCATTCAGCACCTCCTTTTCCTATAGTTTCTCCTGTTTTGACTACATCTCCTTCGGCCCCTTGTTCCATTTATGCTACTGATCCACCACCAGCACTCTGGCCGGTGCCTTCTGCCTCTCTGCCGGTCAGTCTGCCTACTCAATCTCCGCCCAACTCGGTTGTTTCTTCACTAGCCTCCTCGGTCGATTCTACTCCTCCGGTCTCTCCTCCTCAGGCTCGCACTCATCGTATGGCCACTCGATCGACGATTGGAGCTATTCAGCGCAGGGATTATTTAGACATTATCGATTGTGGACTTATAACTGTCTTGCTTGCTCAGTTTGAGCCCACTGATTATCACTCCGCTCTTTAGGATCCATCTTGGGTTTCTGCTATGGAAGAGGAGATGGAAACTCTTCACGGACAACACATATGGGACTTAGTTTCTTGCCCATTAGATGTCAACATTGTTGGCTCCAAATGGGACAATTGGCTGAAGCATTGTCCTGATGGCGCAGTTGATCACTATAAGGCTTGCCTTGTTGCACGGGGTTTCTCTTAGATTCTGGGTTTTGACTTTGATCATACTTTCAGTCTTGTGGTCAAAGCATCTACTGCTCAGACAGTGCTCTCCATTGCCACGATACGTTCCTGGCTGCCTCATCAGCTGGATGGCAAGAATGTCTTTCTCAATGGCATCCTCGATACTCCTGTTTATATGAAGCAACCCGTTGGATACAAGGACCTCGTTCATCCAGACTATGTTTATCGCTTGCGGAAGGCCATTTATGGTCTTAAGAAAGCCCCTCGAGCATGGTTTCAGCATTTCAGCACCTATTTGAATCAATAGTGTTGGCAAGAGCACGATACTCAGACTTGGTCGTGGAACGAGAAATTGTCAGCTAGTTCTTGGCGCTCCAAGCTGCTTCGGAGGTTGTTTGGATGACTCATTTGCTTCGAGATCTTTGAGTTCGATTGTCTGGTTCTCCATTGCTGTTATGTGACAACAGTAGCGCTATCTTCTTGGCATAGAATCCAGTTGCTCACAAGCGGGCGAAGCACATCGACATCGACATCGACTATCACTTTGTTCGAGAGTTGGTTGCTTCCGGGAAGCTGCGTATTGCTCATGTTCCTACTTCTCTTTAGGCTGTGGAAATCTTCATCAAAGGGATCTCTCGTCCGTTGTTTGAGTTCTTCAGATCCAAGTTATGCATCAGCGAGCATTCGACGCTTAGTTTGAGGGGGGTGTTAGAATCAGCCAAATATTTGATTTTAATTAAATATTTTAAATAAATTCAAAATACATATCGTAAATCAAATAATATAAATACATGGAATAATCAAATAAAATACAGACAGTAATATAGCAATTCACCCAATTTACTGTTTAATCAAACTTAAAAACCCCCCAATCACGACACACCCCTAACCGAACCCATAAAAAAGGAATGTAGTAGTCGTGGGTGCAACATTTAATTGGGCCAGCAAAGGAAGTCCATTTGATTAAAATTTTCTACCCGTACAAGTTTTAGTCCTGGCAGCATACCATAAAAATAGTGTGAGGTCCCCGCAGCAGACAGAACCAGAAAACGCGCCGAGATGATTATTCCAGTGCGTTGTTTCACCTGCGGCAAGGTATTCTCCTTCCCCCAAATTCTAGGGTTTACTTCTAATTCTCCGAAGCGAATAATGGCTCATGCTCTTCGCCCTTTCAACCTTGTTTGGTTATATGCACTTCGATTTTCTTGGGGCTTGAGCTCATCTGGAACCGAAAAGGGTTAATGGAACTGATGAACTGATTTTGTTGATTTTCAGGTGATTGGGAACAAGTGGGACACTTACCTCGATCTTCTTCAGGCTGATTACACTGAAGGGTTTGAAATTCTAAACCCTGTCTGTGCTTTTTTTTGGGGGGAGTGTATTAGGGTTTCTTGGCGCCGGTTTAATTCCGCAGTTTCTAGCCAATTTATGCATGTTATAGGTCTGTCACATAATACATATTGTGTTGATAGTTCCCCGTATGTTTTTTCTTTGCCTGATTTACATGACTTCTTTGATTTGTTTATGGGTTTTGACTGTCCTTACGTGTCTTGCTTGTTTTTGTTGCTTCTTGAATATGAGGGTCTGATCACACGCCACAGAGTGTCTACATGATTATGTATGCGTCGGCATTTGTTAGTAACCTAAGCATACTTGGAATATGAAGAACTCGAACTTAGTCATATGTGATGTTGCGGGATGTGTCTGTAAAGTAGTTACATGAGCTTTTCCTAATGAAAAACTGGAATTACATGACAAGTGGAGGTTTTTACTGCATAGAAGAGAGGTTAATATCCTACTTTAAAGATGTAGTAGCCTATGGAATTACATGACAAGTGGAGGTTTTTACTGCATAGAAGAGAGGTTAATATCCTACTTTAAAGATGTTGTAGCCTATGGAATTATCTGAGATGAGATGGGGGTAGTGTCATTTGTTAGACTAGGTCACGGACTTTGCTCAAGAGATTTCTTGCACACATTATATTTGACCATATATTACGTGCCTTATATAAGCAACCATGATCCATCTGTACCTGAAGTCATGTGAAATTTCTTATGAACTTGTATGTACTGGGACTTAAAATTGATGTTTAATTTCTATTATGCAGAGATGCTCTTGATGCACTCGGCTTGGTGCGTTATTGCTGCCGCAGAATGCTGATGACTCACGTGGACCTCATTGAGAAGCTTCTGAACTACAACAGTTAGTTTCCTTATCTCTGCCTATGCGTGTCTGTTCTATTTGCGTTTTGAGTACATGGTGTATGGTATGTTTTATAATTCATTGCATTGAATCAAAATAAAATTTCCCCTGTTTTGTTTGCAGCTTTGGAGAAATCTGAGGGCACTTGATGGATGGAGTTCTTTAGGAAAATGCAATAGACACCTTTATTGGTATTGTTCAATTTCAATGAATGTGGCAGTTTTTGGCTAGTATCCATGAGGTTTTTCGATGAATGTGGTAGTTTTTGGCTAGTATCCATGAGGTTTGATTGGCTTTAAAGTTGTAAAACATTAGAACATGCCCTTTAGATTATCTGCTATGAGGTGTTAGGGACCGTTGATATTAAATTGAAACAAAGCTGCAAATATTGGAAGTAACTGTGGTCTGTAGTACAAGTATAAATTTGAAGCAATCCTTGTTGCTTAATGGCCTCATATGAAAAGATTAAAATGCCTCTGCCTTCACCCACCAGTTTTCTTCCTCCAGATCCCCGCCTTCTTGACTAGGGTTTCGCTGCCTCCATCTCACCACCTCTCTCTGTCACATCGCCTCCCGCATCTCTGCCTCCTGCCTCCTGCCTCTTCGCCTTCAACCTTCGATCTTCTTCCTCCATATCTGAGCCTCTCCGCTTCCTTAACAAGGGTTCTGTCGTCTCCGCCTCCTGCCTCTCTACATCTCGCCTCCACACTTCTTGCCTCTGCCTCATTGACCCTAGTTCCTCCGCCTGTGCATCTTGCCTATCTCAGACAAGGGGTGGGGCTACTTAAAGACTCTAGCAAATATGGTGAGGGAGCGGGCTTAGTGGAGACGACGATGGAGCGGCACAATGGCTAAGGGATCCGTGGCGGCGGGGATGGGACAGTAAAAAAAGGAAAGTGTAAATATTTGCCCGGGACAGTCAAAAAAGGAAAGTGTGCATATTTACACGGGACAACCAAAAAAGGAAAGTGTGCAGATTCGGTAAGGACGGTGGGAGTACTATTTCTTTACTTAAAGATGTATTTTCACTCTATTTTAAGTTAGAATATTTTTTATATAAAAAGTCAAATAAATTAAATAGGGAAAAGTACTAAGTAAAATACTCTATGTTTAGATGTTAATCTAATCCCGTAAAATTTGAACTCTAACCCTATGATTTAAATGAAAGTGTCAATTTAACCATGGCAACTTGAGAGTGGCTGTAATTCTATAAACTAACCATTACATCCCGGTGGAAAAAAAATTCAAAATTTGGAAAACTAAAAAAGACGATATTACTCTGTGTGGTTATTAACCAAGAGTTTTTCAATTTTCCCCCTTATTGTCATTTCTTCCTTTCCCGCTCAACCCTTTTGCCTGTCCCAACCCAAAAACTGAAGACTAGTGGCGGCAACGTCTCAAACCAGAGGTGAAAAATTGGCATTGGTGGCTGACCGCACCCCGTGGGGTTATTCTTTTGGGAGATTTAACCTGTGGGATGCTTAGAAATCAAAGATAAAATTTATATTGTTACTCTCGTACTCACTGCTAACTACAATAAAGTAGCTAGTGGCAAGTACGGGGTCGTCCACATAGACACTAATATTTAAAGGTTAGCCAGACACTACCCACAATCAGGCATCTACCCAATTGTGTGTCTGGAATAACTAGTGCTGTGAACTAACAATTACTAGGGCAATATACAAATCTAACTCTATTATTTTCTAAAAGTGTCAATCTAACCCTATAGAATTTAAAAGTGTGATTCTAACCCTAAGTTTTTCAACAGATGTGCCGATATAACTTTTCACACTATTCCGGCATTGACTTAATTTTTTTTTTCATTGAACAAACCTAAGAAGACTAATGTAACCCTAGCCTTAAAACTTAAAAAATGACAAAAAATTACCGTTCTTCTTCATCTCCAAAACTAGCGCCGCGCCACCACCATCTGCCACCGTCGGGTGGTGGCCGCAATCTGGATTTTTTCCGCAGAATTTGGAGCTAAAACTCCGATTTTTTTTATCCAAAATGAATCTGGAGTTAAAACTCAGAATCTCCAAAATGAATGTTAACAAATTAGATGCGGAGGTTTAAACCTCTCTGTCACCGAAGCCTTCGTCTTCATTGTCTTGTTTGCCTTGAGGTTAGGGTTACATTGCGGAAAATTATTCTCTCTCCCCTGGCGATGGATGTAGCGATGAAGGTGGAGCTAATAAACCCTAGCACCCCGATGAATCATTCTCTTTCTCCTCGGATGGTTGTTGCGGTGATGAAGACGGAGCCAATAAACCGTAAAAGAACAAGCAAATTATTCTCTTTCTCCTCTGGTGGCTACGACGATGAAGAAAGAACCAATGAACCCTAGCACCACGAAGAATTATTCTTTTTCTCCCCCGACGGCTGGTGCAGTGATGAAGGCGGAGCCAATAAACCCTAGCACCACCACCACTATCTCGCCCTCCTCCTCTGAGCCCGCCCACCACCATCTCCCCCTCCTCACCCAGCCCCACCCATCACCAGCCACCGGAAACTTTGCCTTTCAACGACGGCAATTCTGGTGTCCTTCTTGAACTTCCCCGGCCGAGAAGGAATTGCGGCGCCGATCTTCAGGACTGATTCGAGACGTCACTGGTGCGAGCCTCCACTGGGGGCGCTAGGAAGATCCGAGAAGAAGAAAAAAATGGATCCTAGAGAAGAAGAAAAAAATGGATCCTAGAGAAGAAGAAAAAGAAAGAAAATTGTTTTGTTAATAGACACTGAGGGTATAACCGCCCTTTCAAGTTTTCTAAAATTTCAAATTTTTTGAACAGGGTTATAATGGTCATTTTATTTTATTTCATCCAAATTCAGATTTTGAGGGTTAGATTGGCACTTTCGTCCAAAACTAGGGGTTAGATTTGCACTTTCAAAATTTACAGGGTTTGATTTGCATTTTTTATCAAAATATAGGGTTATTTTAGCACTTAACTCTAGTTACTAACATGCAATTAAATAGAAGTAAACTATGGATAAACTAATCTTTGGGGTATTTGCATAACATGGCCGATTTAGGGATTTGATCCTAGATTCTGTCACATATGGACATATAAACCTAATTTCATGCTTATGTCACATAGTGTGGACATGATTGGGAATTCTAACTGTCTGTCGCATAGAGGTTTGTCTCCCTTAAAACCATCTCGCCACCTTCGTAATTAGGGATTCACTCCAACCATTCTAACTCTGCATTTCAACCTATAATCCCACTTCTGATGCTAACGACCATCTTCTCGAAGGATCAAGCCTTCGCAGGCAACATCGTTAGATACGAGATTGAGCCTAATACATCTCAGGCTCTCCACTATGGACACCAACCCCGGGCCTAGAGAAGCAAAGGTAGCATTTCCTTGTGAAGACCCTATGGTCGATACGACCCTAGTCGCTACAAACTACAAATGCTCAATTATCGGGTTAAGCCAGAGTTTCCCCCATTTGCACTTTTATACAGCAACCAATGGTCTGCTGCTTCTAACATGCGAACATTAGAATTAAAGTCTAATGATCGTCTTGGTACTCTCAAGGTGGAAAGAATGCACTCATCTCCCAGATACTCTCAAGACTACAATAGAAATAATTTAACACTCCCACATTAGCATTTTAGCCTAGCACAATATTATATTATGAATGAAATCATAGATGCATCATAAAACATATGATGGAATAAATGATATAAGAATAGGAATCTCAAATCATGCACAATATTTCATAAGCATAGAAATTTAGGGAAATCTAGAATCTCGCAAATCCTAATCAGGTCATGAATACAAATACAACCCAAAATAAACTACTCTAGAGACATTAAATCCATGGTAATCATTGGGTTTAGTGCCATAGATCTAGGAAAATAAATGAAGAGGGAAAATAGCCTCATTTCTTCCTTAGGCAACCACGTTGGCATGAATCGTGCCATATCACACTTCCCTGCCTACACGACCCGTGCAATAGCGCATGGGGCATCGGCTGGAGTACTGATTTTGTGCCTTCTAAGTGCATAGGCCATGCTAAATTGCATGACCCATTGTTTGGAGCTTGTTCCTGCGTCTTCTGAGTGCACGAACCATGCTGGATTGCACGGCCCATCGGCTGGAGGTCTTCCATCCGGCTTTTGATCGTGTAGGATGTGCCGAGTCAAGGCCAGGTACTTTTACATATTGATGGGTCTGAGTCGGGGTTGCAAAAATATCATTTCTGGATACCCGGGATACCCGGTAAAATTTAAATATATTTAATTGATTTTAATATTAAATAATAGTTTCTACTTATCTACTTCCAATTCTTAGTTTTTTTTAAGTTAACCCATAAGAATGGGAGGGATGTTTATTAGGTTCCCCAAACCTGAAAATGCCCAAAAAAATTCTTTTACAATGTGTTGCTTCAAAATTGATTTTGAAGACTTTGTACAAAAGGGTAAGTTGTGGCAGTCTAAATTGCCTGAGCAAAAGTCTACTTTGGGCGATTTTGTCGATGATTTCATTTCTCATGTCTCCACCCCTCATGTTAACATGGGTAAATGGTCATATCTCCAAAAAATCTCTAAGTATGAAAAAGGATCGGTTTTCCTTCTTTTGTTTGGTCTTGTCTTCGCTGCCACCTGATTTGAGGGTTTGATGCTCGAGGCCTCCAGGCATGAGGCAGGATCGTGGAGGACTGGAGGCCTGAGGCAGGATGTTTGAGTCTTCGAGGCCCCGAGGTTGCTCGTTGGCTGGAGGCATGAGTCTCGAGGAAGGAGTCTCGAGGTTCGACACTGGAGTTCGAGAGCTCGAGACTCGAGGCTCGAGGCTCAAGGAAGGTGTTCGTTGACTCGATCCTCAAGGCTTAAGGCAATATTTTCAAGGGTTGTAGGCATCATGGTTGAGGTTCTACGGTTGTAGGCATGGTGGTCGAGGTACTACGGCTCGAGCATTCAAGCGTTGAAGTTCGAGGGCTCGAGGTACCTGGTTTGAGGGCCCCATGTACCTTGTTTGAGTGCTCTAATGTTCGAGGTCTCGAGGCACCCAATATTCTAAGTCTCGAGGCACCCAATATTCCACAAACTTTTAGTGGTGAATTCTAATGTTCAGCAGTCGCATCTGATCTGCTGTGATTGCTTCCTTAACTCTCTGATTGAAGTCTTGAGCTTGTAAGGTAGTGATCAGTTGAGTATCCATGGTGAGTGCCATCTGTGCAAGTTCGTGCGCAGCCTGATTCTGTTGCCTGAAGATGTGTTGAAACGTGGCTCCTATGTGTGATGCATCATCGTTGATCTGCCAAAATAACTTCCCGATCATCTATGGTGACATTTTCCTTCCTTGTAGTATATTTGCAGCCTTGTACAGAGGTTTCTGGTTGTTCTCTGTTTTAAAGGCTCTTCCCATTATTGTTGTCCTGGTCTTGGAATTGAATTCGGATAGCACTATTTGGAGTCTGTTGGTGCGCATCCATTTGTTGTTCCTCATTCCCCTCTTTATGTTCTCCTTACTTTTCTTCAACATTATGTACCTGGGATGGAAATATTTTAGCCAGTTTTGCTTGAGAATTTCTAAGATCCTGAAAAATAAGTAATTTATTTGATTTTTGAAGGATATGTTTTTTGGCATTGATCTGAATGTCATCGAGGGATTGCCAGTTGTTGTGACTTCTTTTGGTTGTATCCTTTGGCTCAGCACTATGACAAATTGTTTTTCTTGCTTTCTTTTTCTGTGTCATTTCCTTAGTCGGGATGTCCTCCAAGTTTTCATCTTTCTTCTCTGCCGTTTCTTGCAATATGTTGTCAACAACATCCTGAAATACTTCATCCTCCTCATTGTGTGTTTCGTTTATTTTTCTCCATTGCAGTTGTGTGTGTCCCCTTGAACCGTGTTCAAGGTCAGGGATTGGGCGCCATTGTTCTTTCCCCTCTTTTGGGGCTTTTCTAACCCCACAAGCGGTTGTTTTGTGCCCAATCTTTAGACATTTGGTGCAGTAGAAAGGATGGTTTTCATATCGGATATCGTACCACTTGCTATCTTTTGTAGAGCCCAATATTATTCTCTTCGGGAAGTCGCCAGTGAGATTCATCTCTACACAGAGGCGGATTATTGAAGGTCTTGTATGATTGATCGTTGGCTGGTCTGCAAATATGAGCTCTCCTAGGTGGCTGGCTATGAGGGGTATGCAATCTTTGTGCAGATAGTATGCCGGTGGAAACTGGATTGTTAGCCAGATTGGTACCACCGGTGGTTCCCCCTTTACATCGAAGTTCTTTGTCCACTTAAGGACCTTCATGATTGTGCCTCCTAGGTTCCAATTCCAACAACGTTGAATGTCTTCCTCAAGATTGAATTTGATGAACACATGCCTTCGGTCCAGAGCTGTGATGATTGCTTCGCTTTTGAATCCGATCTTTTTGAATTGTTGCCGGATAAACTCCAGAGATGGCTTCCCCCTGGAAAACTTGCCGATTAAATTGCACTTGAAGGGTTCAGATGGTGATCTAATTCATCTTCTTGAAAAATCACCGCTATCTCTCCTTTGAATTCGGTTATGGGGTTGAAATTTCAGAGGCGGGTTCTTGTAGAGATGAGATGGTGGTTGGTTTAGCTGTTGTTTTTGGGTCAGAATGGATAGGTATGATGGTGGCGGACTCTCTCCGGTGGGTGGAGCCGCCATGGTGCAGTGGTGGATGGGTGTTCCTTGGTTAAGAATATGGACGTTAATGGTACTGACAGGTTAGGTGGGGAGAGGATGATGTTCTTTGGTTTCTATGTTACTTTACTAAAGAGAGGGGATTCTAGAGAGAAGGGAGAGCGAATTACCAGCACAAAATAGTTCTAACGGTTCGAACCAGAGTGAAATCACAACTTAATATTCCAATTCTTAGTTGTTCATGCATATGTAATATTAATTATTGAATAATGTGAATTAACATACTATTCAAGTGCTTGATTTTTAATCATTCTCTTTCAACTTCGAATTCTCAATTGTTCTTTCTAAGTTTCGAGTGTTCCATTCCCACCTCAAATTTTCAATTAGGCCCACGACCACATCCCTATTCGGGAAGTAAGCCTAGTTAAAAAAAATTTTATTCGGTTATCCATCACAAATTTCATATTAAACTTTCATAACCTCTCCACTGAATTAAAAACATTTAACACAATAATCTTTTCTCATCATTTCAGCATATTTTAAATACCCAATTTTTTGGGCCGGACCAGGGGCTGCATTTTCAAATACCTGCACATGTGGGTACCCAAATGTGTGAGTACCCGCACTTGAACACCCCTAAGATTATGGATAATTGAGAATTGGGAGTAGATGTGTAGGAAAATATTAGGGATATTTAAAATTAAAAGGAAGAAGTGCATAATGACCCTATTAAATTGAGAAAGTGCAGACATAACCGCGTAAAATTTGAAAGTGTAAAAACCAACCCCAAATTTTTGTAAAATAGTGCAGTTATACGTGTTTTGCTCAATTTCAGTATTGACTCAACGAAGTTGATGGTTGACCAAACATGAAAAGATAAAACTACCCTTGGAATCAAAATTTAAAATGTAATGACAATTCTACCCCTAGACTTCTTTTTCTTCTTCTTCTTCATCATCTTCAAACACACCCATGGCCACCACTTGTCACTACTCCGCTGACGTGCCGCCCCTGCCGTTGTCGCTCCCCCTCATCACCCCAGCCCCACCGCCCAAAAACACTGCCTACCACCAGAAACCCTCCGCCGCATCTCTCCTGCCACTAGAAACCTTTCGCCGCATCTTCCTCGCCAGCAGAAACCCCCTCGGCCATCTCACCATGACCACTAAAAACCCCCTCCGCCACCTCTCCTCTGCCACTAGAAACCCCCGCCGCCACCTCTTCCCTACCACACTCCATCCTAGCCACACCCTCAACTCTAGCCCCGCCACATCTCTCCTTCACGCCGTCGTGCACCACCTCCAGCTCAATCACCGTCCTCATCACCACCTTCTACAAAATCACCTCTGCCGCACCTGTCGAAGTTGTCCTCACACCCAGAACCACCGTCCTCGTCAGGATCATTGTCAGCATCACTGGGATCGGTCCAATTAGATATGGTACGGACCCCACTCACCACTCTCTTCCGACTGCAACTAGCGGTGGCGGCATCAGGAGCCGGTTTCAAGCTGGACGACGAGGGGGACGGAGACCGAAAGCGGGAAGGCAGAGAGGATTGAGATTTGGACTGGGACTGAGAGTAGGGCGTCAATTTTGGGGTGATGAGGCAACAATTAAGGAGGAGGAGGATGTGAGAGTATTGCTGAGGGTGAGGGCATCGATTGAGGAGGAGGGAGGGTGTGAGAGTATTGTTGAGGGTTATTAATTTCTTTTTAAAAAATTTTTAACTTGGGGGTATAATTGTCATTTCACCTATTTTCGACCAATTTGACAGTTGACACTTTGGTTAACGAAGTCCGGGGTTAGATTTGCACTTTCAAATTTTTACAAGGTTATATCTACACTTTCGAACAATACATAGGATTAAAAATGAACTTTTCTCAAATTAAAATTAATTAAATATATTTTAATTTTACCGGGTACCCCGTAAACCCAATAGGTCCGGATATGGACCCATTAAAATATAAAAAATTTCGGGCCAGGTACCTAAGGCTGAAAAATGAAAAGTACATGATTTCAAACTGGATAGGCGGATAGACAAGCCTAGTTTCGCAGGCAGAATAGTTTTTAACACTCGTAGGCAGTATAGCCTAATTAGCATATGTACAAAAATAAATTAAGATTATTATATTTATCTAAATTTAATTGTCCAAAATTTACATCAATGCAACTTTATTAGATAAAGGCAAAGTGTTGGGAAAGACGGTCTTTTCATAGGTTTATGGAAAGACGGTCTTTTCATAGGTTTATGGAAAGACGGTCTTTTCATAGGCTTATGGAAAGACGGGGTTTAATTCGAATAATAAAAGGTAAAAGGTCTTAGTTGCAACATTAAAAATTTAGTATGCAACATGTAGTAGTTATAAAATTTATAACCCGGTTCATGCAACCCAAAAATTTTATCTTAATTTCTTCTAATTTACACTTTAAAACTTGGTCTTTCCATGACTTATGGAAAGACCGTCTTTCAAGAGACGCACTCTTAGATAAATACTCAAATTGTTTTTAGAAAATTGAAATCAACCATTAAAAATTGCTGAAAAAAAATGTCCAACGGCGATTACAATAAGTGGAATTGACATCCAATCTAACTAGCCTTTAGCAATAATTAACATATTGCAAAGATATTTAAATTAAATGTCAATCAAACTGATCGCATATACTTGTTAGAGATCTAATAAAAACTATAACATCGCTCTCAAGGATATTAACTTGTTTTCTAGCAAAAAAATTATGGCCATTTAGTAGAGGAACGTATCACACATCAATGTTACTATACCAAACAGGGATCTTCTATGGTTGTAACACCACTTGACTCAAAAACGATCTGTGTTGTTCAAACGATAAACGCTTTAAAAAAACACAGATTTGATAAATCCAAGTTAATGGAAACTTTGAAATAAGAACACAAATAGAATTATGAATACACAATGTGTACAAGCAGATCGCAAACAACTAAATCGAGTTATTATCGTGAACACAACAATCTAATTAATCAGGTCTAAAAATAAAACTAATATACATAGATAAATTTCACACTTGTTCAATAATGAAAAAACACCAATTAAAATAAAGTGTTCTTTCCCCATTTACCCATAATAAAAAGATGGGAAAAAGAAGATTGGGAAAAGAGGGAGGCGGGAAGGCTGCGGCTACTCAAACTATAAATTAAGTTATTGCAATTGCAACTATATCATAAGATCAAGTCACTAATCACATTCATTTTTTTAAAAGTACAACTAACTATGGATATATTTATCTTTTCAACATTGATCACTATATAATTTCACTATAAATGTTCACTGCCTTTTAATGTTACTAGTATCCCTCTATCTTTCAAGTATTGTAGTTGCACCGATCTCAAAAGACGACCTCTTGCAAATGGCGCCTCCATCAAAGAATTCTATGCACGTGTCACCAGTAGTATCTTTTCTAACCAATTCAGCACAATATTGGGTCTGATCCATAGCTCAGCTTCACCTCCTCCACTCTGCAAGACATGAACATTAGTTAGAATCATGACATCAATCTCAAAAGGTACGTCGGGAGCGTTAAAACAGTGTATTTACAACGCTCGAATGGACCTTCAAAAGGGGAAATGGCATTGTTGAAGTGGATCTACTTACTTTTGCCTAATTTTAAACATCCCTGTGCCAATCTGCATTGGTATTCCCATGATGATGCATTCACTAACTCCTTCAATTTTATCGTCCCTCCCATTCACAGAAGCATTGAAAAGGTGATCTGCCGTCTTCTCGAAAGAAGCCAGCATAAGAACACTGTCCTTCATCTTCATAACACCATGCCTTGTAATACCAAGTACTTCACCCTGCCATCGAAGAAACAACATATTATTAACATGAAGTAACAGAAGATTAACATGCAAGATTAGCATAACTCAAAAAAGTTGGTAAGATTGAACCAACCTTATAAGTCATCAGATCTCCCAAAAGCATCATATGCCGTATGTCTATAGTCATTCCATGACTCGACATGGTGTGCCTAATCTCATCAATTATTGAATTTCTAGCAGCTTCAATTCCAAGTGTCTGCTGTACTTCCATGACATGATTACTTTTCGTTTCATATCCATTAACTCCTTCAGTGCCCATGACTCCTAGAAGACCAGTACTGCAAGCAGAAATGCAATTCACTTAATATCCATCAACAATACTTGACACCTCATCCATAGAAAGTATCTCTCATTTGATATACAAGTACTCCGGATCCAAATAGTTACTGTTTACCTTCATGTACAGTAGAGCATAGATACTATATTCCATTGAATTTGGAACAAATAACACGAGAACGCTTTCATTTGAAGAGTTTTAAGTTCAAACCCTTTTATCAAATACATACTAGTGTCCCAACCTAAAAAAATAAAAAATGACTTACCCTTCGGCAAACAAATGGTACGTGGAAACTTCCTCAGATCCCTCTTTCTTATCATCCTTTTTAATAACAACACGTTCCACAGTACTAATTCCCTGTCAATCCATATACCAAAGAACCGAGTGACATAATAAGGAATACGCAATAGTTAAATTTATGTATACTATAATAAAGCTCAAATTGCTGCATTGCATGGCTAAAACTAAATTGATACTTGTAGCATACCGACACATCAATTGTTGGAAGCTTATTTTTGTAAGTATGGAGCTCAAAATGAAGTTTACTCTTGTCAGCCTGGGGAACTACATCCAGCTTACTGGGGCTCATGACCCTAACATGCTGCACAAAACATAATTCTTTTTATATGATTCTGTAAAACAAGATGAGGGAAAGTTAATAAACCATAGTTTACCTGTTCCTTGAGTTTGATTCTTGGTGTCCGCAAAATTGATTCTTTCACTCTATGAGCGTCGATAGCAAGTCGTGATGCTCGAATGATTTCCATGTCAAGTGAAATAACTATAGATGCTAACCTTCCGGACATCACAATTTTGATGCTTTTTGCTACCTAAACATCAGATCAAAAAACAAAATAGAGAATGAGTCCAATAGATGGTAATAACAGCAGATCTAGAGAATACACAGCTGTGAAGTGTTAAAGATGCCAATCCAGTGACACTGTATCTCAATGTCTAGATCAGAATGATGACTGATTTCACTGGATTTAAGAGTAAACAAAACCATCCTCAAGTACACCTTTGTTAATCATTAATTCATCTCGATAATTAGAGGGAAAATAGCTCACCTGCCCCAAAAGTGTTCTCTCTATACGAGCTTTTGCCATGCTTGCCAACTTTGGGCTATGTTCATCTGTCAGTTTTGCAGATATAATTGGCGTACTAATTTTTTTGGCAGCATTTATAATCTCTTTTATACGAGGAACTCCAAGTGTGACATCTATCTCACAATTAAGGAGTAGCTATAAAGAACCTTGAAGACCAAAGAACCAGAATCAAATATATACATATATAATAACTCAATAAAGGATACTCATACTAGCAACCCCTGCAAAGTGAAAAGTTTTTAATGTCATTTGTGTGCCAGGTTCTCCAATACTCTGAGCTCCAATTGCACCAATGGCAGTTCCCTCTCGTAACCTTTTACTATGATACCTCGAACTGCAGATACTCAAAAAGACCTAAGATGTTGGCAAAGATGAGTATCATCAGAGACAACACTATCCAACCTTCATAAATATACTAAAAGAATAATCTAGGCACCTGCATGTTAACTGAAACTGAGCTACTAGCAGGAAGGGAAAAAATCCATAGGAGTAAGTTGTGTTCTTTGAACACTTGAAAACATAAACTAAAACACAAGATACCTATATACTGATAATCTGGGACTAGCAAAACCTTTATCATACATAATGTCCTTTCCAGTGCACACTTTGAACAGAAGCTTGTTTAAGAATCCAAGAACAACTTGAACTTTGATCCTACTCTGTGGAGTTAGTTACAAGACCATGAATTGCCATCATGTTCTATCAGAACACATTTTTAATTATCTTTAAATATATTGCACCATATTTAATACTAGTAGTTTATTTCCACGCTTCTTACAATTTAACTGAAAACCCGAAAAGAACACCCCACCACCACCCTCAAACTCACACCAAAAAGATAGAGCAAATATAAAAATAAAGAATTGAATAAGGATTTTCATGCATAATAATCACCTCTAGCTGCCGAGCAGTAATGCCATGAATATTTGAATAGATATTTTCAAGAGAGTACTGCTTATCACATCCATTCTGATCTACATCTGACATTATTTCTTTTATTGTGTTCTCCAAGGCCATAACACATTTGTCTTTAAGAAATTTAGCCAATGAGTCTCTAAAAGCCAAAGAACATCCACCTTCAGGAGTCATATCACGCTTTGAGAGTCTTTCATCAGTCATTTTACAGATATCAGAAGGAGACAAACTCTTCTGATCACCGGCAGGACAGGTTGCCTGTATATGATAACAAGTCAGCCATAGAAGCTATAATTCTGAAACCCTGCTGCAAGAAATTGATATAAGAGAAATACACAACCTTCACTTTCATAAGTAATCGGTCAAAATTCAAGGGCTGTCCACTTTTCTCTTCCATCTGTGAAGGATCCATACCATCGTCACCATAAACAAATTGCACTATACACGAACTAGCATTTCTCACAGTGTTGTCATAGACCAGTGACAGGTCCTCTAAAGCTTTCATAAGTCTGCGTGACATGTATCCAGTATCAGCAGTTTTAACCTGCCATCAGAAAATAAGTACAAACATTATCTTTCCCGTGACGCAAGACACAACTGTTGCAAACTCAAGCCTAGCATAATGCCAAACCCCATAACAGAACATTACCCCAAAAGATAAATATGCCTCCCATCTTGAAAATACCTCCCAAATTACCTCTTGCACGTGCAAGGTGTAGGAAAGGGTCAATTCATTAAGGCCCGACTTTGGCAATCTTAAATGATACTTTTACTAATGCAAAATATCAACTCCCCACCCAGTTGTTAAAATTGCATCCCTATAATCCAAAATGGCATGTTACGGAAAAGGGCCACACATACCGCAGTATCCACCAGACCTTCTCTTCCTCCCATTGTGTGGAAGAAGAACTCTGTAGCAGTTAAACCACTATAAAATGAATTAGCCACAAATCCTTTAGCCTGGAAGCAAAACGAAAGGATTAGCACCTTTTTTATTCTAGTTGGAATTCGCAAAATACAAGTAACAGAATTTGCATTCAGCAATACTTGCTACTTGGCGTCAAAAGAGAAACATGTATAAGCAGGTTATAAGATGGAAATGTTAGAATACATACAGCAATTAACACAACTTCACATTATACAAGTGCAAAGTATGTTAAACTACCCTATATCCTAATTCTTATATCCAGGCGCCATGCTGGAAACTGTCCTCAAAAATTAAAGCGCACCTCAAAAGATATAGGAAAGAACACCAATGCAATGGGGGATGGATAAATTATGGTCAGCAGTTCAGCACTCCAGCTAAGAGATTATTTCCTGAGGTAAAAGTGATGAATGGAGAAATGAATCTCTAGTGAACATAGTCAACCATCAAACAAATTCATGTGACCCGTGGAGGCCATGATAGAAGTATAAACTGTACATGAGGTTAGTGGTAATTCTATAAGTTTGTTTACCAGGATACTAAACATTTATGATGAGCTGCCACCAAAGGTGTGTGCAGTGGATCATACAATGACAGTTAAGTATGAATTTCGTATTGGAGATCTTGGAACCATATAAGTTCAAATCTTCTGTGGGCAGGAAGAGGATGTGAGACAAGCAGAGAAACTGATTGAAGATTTATCTTGAGTAGCAGCAGTTCCTAAACATAAGTGGAGGCTTATCTCTTTGAGCATCACTCTGGCAGTTCTAGGCAAACCATATAGCACTGGGATAGAGGAAATGGTTTCTATAAAACGACATATTTGCACTCTCTGTTGAAACTCAAAATATTTTTACGCGAAGTGTTGATTCTATAATCGTTTTCTACAGTAATTGTATTAAATGACTTTCCAAGTACCTAACCTGACAAAAGAAGCATGCACAGATTTGGCTGCAGCCCACAAAATAACAATTGATGCATAAATTTAGAATACCTGTGGGATCCTTGACTTTCTTGGAAAATGAGGAAGACTTCTATCAATGAAACCATTTGGAGCCCGACGACCACCAACGGATTGCTGTCCAACACATGCAACCATCTGACTGATGTTTATAGGAGATCCCTTTGAACCACATTGTGACATTATCAGAGGGCTATTCCTCCATTGTAGGCCCTTCATACATTCCTTCAAATAGTTCCAAAACAAAAAAAGAAGATAGGTGGTAAATACATGGCAGAGAGGGGTACTTAATTTATCACGAGGAGGTATAAAGGATTTTATTCAAGACAGCCCATAAGAAAACTTAAGTCACTTGCTACAGCTTACAATTAAACATGAGTACCTTTAAAACATCTTATAAGTACATGCTAATAGAAATAAATTTAAATATGAGAAAGAGAGAGAAGAAGAAGGAAAGGAAGGCACAGAAAATTCAGGGAATTGTGACCTTTAACAGAAACCAGCCTTTCTTTCACTAGCTAATCTTGAGTCAGACAGAAGCATGTGACACACTAATTTACTTTTACAATGTTTTCTGAATCATACAGTTATTAATATAGACATCTATAGGCCCTTACTACACCACCCAACAAGACATGCAGGCTCCATGCTGAAATACAGAGTAATGAAGAGGAATTTTAGCAAGGAATTTAAGTTTCATACTCTACTTGCCCCCAACAAGACCCCTTACCAACTCTCTTACGTTGATTGCTTGGATCAAGAAAAGCTAATAGAATTCGCAAAGATTTAATCAGAAGTGTTGGAAAAAGTGGAAGGTGTGACAAATAAGATTGTCAGATATTTGGTGGTTTTTGGAGAAGGTTCTACTTCATTTATAGTCCACGGACCTTTCCACAAACTGCCAACTGGTTGAGTTGGATATGCATGATTCTTTGATATGGAAGCCTAGAATTCATGTTGAACGTGAGGGGGTGTACTGGAAAGAAGAAACTGCAGAGGGCATGAAGAGAGATTTTCCACTCTTGAATAGGATGGTTTGTAAAGGAATTACCACTTAATATAGTCCATAAGGCCTCTCTACTCATTGCCAATTGGTTTTTAGTCATGGTTCATTAACCAAAAGGGAAAGCCTGTGGCCTAAAAGTTCTAATTGTTAAATTTATCTGACAATAATGGAACAAAACAAGATACGCCATGACATGGCTGTCTTTTAATTTGAGTCTTAGCAAAACCTCTAAAGGTTTCAACAATCTTCACAGGCAGCAGAAATACAACAGACAGGGGGAACAAAAATATTCAACTCGCAGGGCCGAAAAGAAAAGGCTAACTTGTTAGAGAAGAAATAAGATGGGAAGAGGTACCCGGGTGAGAAGAAAAGGGGACTCGGCCTAGATATATCCTCAAAAGGAAAATAGACTCAATTACATCGCTCCTGAGAATGTTCTAAGTTGGGAAACTTCATTTAACAACCCCAGGATATACTTATTGCCCAATAAGGATCGGACTTTAGTAGCAACGCAGTTGCTTCCTGTAAATACTTGAACCAAATCTACAGAAGATGATTTCAATTCAAAGAGAGTTCCAATTCTTCCAGTAACCAACATAAGGCAGGGAACATCTAAAAATGAGGCATGTAAGAAGTGCTAGCAACTAATGAAGCTGATTTTACCTTTGCAGCGTGTTCTCGGATATCATTCAGAACACCTGTTATTTTAGCTTCAAGTGTAAGAGCAGCATCATGGCCTGGTTGCAACTCGAGCTGTCCCTTAGTAAACTTTTGTATCAAATCATCACAATCCCCATATCCTGTATGGATCTTTTCATCCTTGGCGGCGATCAAAGGAGCAGGTGGTTGGACGTCATCAATTCCAATAGAGAACCCATGATTCCCTATCCACCTAGCACTGCAAGTGACATTTTAAAGAAACAGATGAATACAATTTTTATTTGTATCCAACAATCAAGTTAATATCTGGGACTAACTGGTCAGGTATATTATCAACTAAGGGGTTAAAATCCAATTCGTTCTTGCACTCCGAATATAATTACAGATGACTTAGACCAACAAAGATTCAAAACCCATACTTGTACAACTATGTCACATAATAATTTGCAAAAATGAAGTGCAAAAAAAGAAAACTTCCAGAAACAGTCTTAGTAAGAGTGATGCTGGATGGATCCAATATTGGGCTACTAAATGCAAAATAAACAGAAAGCGGGGGTAGCAGAGGTGAATATGTTGAGATGCTGTGCAGAATCTGAAGGCACACTATACTAGATTAAAAGAAGGTAGCTACTGGAAGTATGGATTGAGGCAAATGGGGAGCATATGGCATCTTAAGTAGGTCACAATAAACTTGGCATTTAAAATATATTTAAGGATGATAACCATGAGTTCAGTTAAGGTGCGGTTATAGCTGGGGAAACTTTCATCACATATTATGCTGAGCAGTTTGGCTAACTAGCAGGGTTGCAGTATATCAAATTTTAGAAGAGGCCACATCTGTAAGTCAAGGGGAAAATATCTGGTAAACAGTTCCATGAGGGGCAGAGAGGAACTGGGACAATGCTCGGCATCTAAAATTTTGATAAGCTTCCTTAGATTATCAGAAGTAGTAAGAAGGCAGGCAGACAACAAATCTAAATATAATGTTAATCTCAGAGAAACAAAGTCTACTTGAACAATATACTAGGAAAAATGCAACTCAAACAGTGAAATACAGAGTACGAGAAAGAAACACTCGCAAATTCCACAATAAGCCTGTAATAATTAATCAGCAGCCATCTGAACTTTCAAAAGGCTCAGCGATTTCAAAAAAGTTATGGAGAACATCAAGAAAATGTAATCCCTCTATTTCTTTATAGCGTTCACACTTTCTATATTGGGTTGTCCCATTTTAAGGTTCACTTTCCTTATTGGGAAAGGAAAATGTGCATGAAAAGCAAGTGGAGCTAGTAGATTTCAAGTTTCACCCCCTCTCCTTAATACGTGTTCCAAACGGCTCGGATGAACCTTAAAAGGGGACAGGGGGGGAATACAAAAATGGGACGACCGTGAGACAACTTTACCAGCGTGTAGCAGCTAAGTGGAACCTCATCAATTGGAATACTGACATAAAATTAAGCAGATAAGCACCAGTCAAATAACTATAACCTACCTCAACTTTGCTAAGCGATTCATACACGCAGCAGAAGCATGGGCCTCATAGTCTCTTAAAAGAACTGAATAAAGGCCATCTTTGTTTCCATTTCCTGTTCCAATGTTAAATGTGATTAGTCACAGTAATATAATATTACAATACTGTAAAGCATCTAAAATCAACAAGGAAACCAATGGGGGTGGGTAAGTCAAGAAAATGGTAGATCACTTGTGGACCAAGAACTAGCACATCATATTATCACACTTGATGGATACTATCATATTCTTTTTTAAGACCACGTCCCAGAAAGGCTATGAAGAAGTCCGTTAGTCTTAAACCCTTGAAAAGATAATATAGGTTAGCCGATAAATCAAAATACAATACCCAATCAGAAAGTCGACTGTCTTATATTGTTTGAAGTTTCATTCCACCGACAGATCCCATTTCTCAATTAACTTTATCAACAGTAAAAATGGGGTTCGCTTTATTCATCTCAAGCTCCCTAATTTGCATAGCAAAACATCTCACCTCAAAATTAGAACCCATCATATTGCCAACAAATCAATCCAAATAAAATCCACAAGGGCTATGCATCAAGACCCCATCAGAACAAGCCATAGCAGTACCAAAACTTAGTTATCCACAGAATCTATAGGATTGACAGTAAATTCGACTCATTCGATGAGATATAAACAAGAATAAAAAAGTGGATCCCCACATAATACAGCTTTATACTGAATGAGAAATTTTTTGCTCGCAATTTTCATTGCTAAAGCAGTGATCTAAACTACAAATGAGACAACATGGGAGAGAGATCTAGGTTTCCTAAAAGACCTAAGGAAATAGTGTTACTCTAGAACAACTATCTA
This sequence comes from Rubia yunnanensis, assembly GCA_037428765.1. Lineage (NCBI taxonomy): Eukaryota > Viridiplantae > Streptophyta > Magnoliopsida > Gentianales > Rubiaceae > Rubia > Rubia yunnanensis. Next base: position 25,181,464 of record CM075062.1, on the reverse strand, counting down.
AGACACCGTAATACTGCAAGAATGTCCACAAAAACAAACACGGAAGTATGATACCAGCTAAACTGTAATTCTAACTATCTTCTCGAAACATGATACCGTATGAGGGAAATTACCCACACATGAATGAGAGAGAAGATCTCTAGTGATTTCTTATATGATACTCCCTCTGTCCCAATATTCTTGTTTGCATTTTCATTTTAGTTTGTCCCACTATAACTGTCATCCAAACACTCTTTCCATCTTAGACTTGTTTCTCTTTTTCCCCTCTCCAACTTTTTCAATATCAGGTTGTTATCAAATCAAATTACAATCCCTTTCCTACTCATTCTCCACTAACTACGACTTCCTCCATCCATATTCACATGCAACACTTTCATTTTCAGGATATACACTAATAAATGCAACTAACCCATTTTGGCAAGTTGTAAGATGTTAAATTAACTACATACTACATACCCCCCTTTAATCACTAAAACCAACCACATCTACAATTTTCTCTCTCTTATTTTCTAACTAAAAACTAAAAATATCTACACTATTCCCTTATCTTTATCTTTTACCTTAAATAATGTGCATACCAAATGGTTGCATTCATTTATGGACAAGGGATGTATAACTATCAATTTTAAGTATTAGTTTTACACTTAAAAAAAAGTTAAACCAAGACAGTATAATTGGAACAGAAAGAGTACGAAGTTCTTGTGATTCATTTGGTTACTGGAAAATGCAATGCCAGCTAAAAACATGTTTTGCAGTAAAAGAATTTACCTTTCCCCTTTAAAAAAATAACTTACCTAAGGTAGCTTTGCCCAATTGTCCACTGATCAGCTCACTATTACGGAAGTACACAAACCCATCATTTGGGCACATGGTTTCTTTAAGCTTGATGTAACTCTTTTCGGTAACAGTAAGATTCAAGTATACTCTCATTCTTGCAAAAGGACGCAATAGTACATTGAACAGCTGCTTACCTGTCCAGAGCTCAACTGGCTGGGATAAAAATAACATCCTGATAAGGAAGTTTACCAAATTCCAGATAACCAAGAAAACAAAGAATTTAAAAGACCAGCTTAAGCACCATTTGTGGGATTTAAGGAATATGCACATGCAGCACTAACAATGTCAAGAAAACCATCTATATTTACTGAGTGTAGGATGCAAGAGCTCAACATCAGCAAAAATGGTGAAGCGTATTCATATTCCATTTATCACATGGTGTGCAAACTGTATAATTGAAAATTCCCTTTTTCCTCCACGAACTACCTAACCCTACTACTCCCGGTGTCTCTCTAACAGTGTCTGGCCTTCCATTTATAGGTGTCCTTTAAAAATGTCTTATATCCTTTTTTGGTAAGAATTTGAAAGTAAAAAAAAGGTGGCTGAAATTTTTTTTTTGCCTGTTTCCAATTTTTATTCTATTCTAATAGTGACTTTTGAAAAAAAAGGGTGGTAAGATATTGTTAGAGGGACAGGGGGGGTACTTCCTAAAAATCTCTTGGGCTTTGTAGAATAATAATATAAGTAGGATTCATTTACAGACCTCCGTATTCACTAATAAGTTTGAATTTAAGCGAATTTGAGATTCTGTGAGTTCCCAAACCCTCAGTATACCCCATTACACTAAGGTTGAGAGGAGGTATATCCAAAATATAAATAGCACTCTTTTCACTTATTTTTCAATCTAAGGCAAGTAAACTGGCCAACGGTGTCACTACACACCAGATAAGGCAACGACTAGTAGTGCAAAAATTAGCAGTGAGGTTTCTCCAATTATAATAAATAAATACTACCCCCGTCCCAGCAAAAATGGCGGAATTGCTTTTGGCTCGCTCTTTTATGCAAACTGATGTGACAGAGAATAATTGTGAAAGAGTAGGGATATTTGGGAAAACAGTGGGCCTAGTCTGAAAGTTTAAAGAAGACATTGTGGGAATTTAACAACATATTCTTTGCTATTTTAGACAATTTTCAAATCATGTCATTTTTGTTGGACGGACGAAAAAGGAAATTGTGTCATTTTTATTGGAACGGAGGAAGTCTGTAAAATGGCAAACAGATTTGTTTCCAGAAACTAAAACATAGTTCAAACAGCATTTTGCATTGTATGAAATTTGTTCACGAGTCCCAAGACGCTTATATTTCCAGTAGAACCTTTCACCTTCCCAACAGCTTCTCGTAAATATAATTTTAAAACATATTGCATTTGGCCAAACTACAAACACGGCCATAGACCACACTACTCAGTTATTTTACTCAGAGATGAGATAATATTTTAAGGATATGTAGCTCTAATTTTAATCCTGTACAACAAGCATACATTTTTTTTAATATATACGTCAGCAGAACAAACCTTAACCAGTGCTGGAGTGGGCAAATCGATTTGATCCATCCCATCACCCATGTATGAACACATAAGTGAAAAGGTAGCACGGTCATAAAAAGTGTCCTTCCTTGTAATAAGAAAGGATGACGTCAAGAAATCTTGAGTTGAAGCAACCAAAATCTCTCCATTTTTTGGAGTGCACAAGTTATTTTGCACCTGCACCATCAGAAACAAAGTAACAGTAATCAATCACTAGAGCCAATATATAGAACCCAATGCTAAACTGAACCTCCACAGAAGAAATGAAGAAACACTTACACCCATAAGAAATGTAGCCTCAGACCGAGCCTCCTCGGTCTGAGGCACATGCATATTCATCTCATCACCATCAAAATCAGCATTATATGGATTGCAAACCGACTCATTGAATCTCAGTGTTCGCCAAGGCATTATCCTTGCCTGCGGGCAAAATGAAGACGTGAGTTTAAATCACAAAAGAGGACACAATGCATCAACATATCAGAAAGTCGTATTACCCTGTGGCTCATAATAGACATTCGATGTAAACTAGGCTGTCTGTTAAAAAGAACAATGTCTCCGTCTTCTAAATGGCGATGCACTATGTATCCAAATTTCAATTCATCAGCATGACGCTTTCGAGAAGAAAACATCAACGATCTACAGCATAAACGAAAAAGGAGCAGTTAAAGCAATGGATTCTAAAACATAAGTTAGAAAGAAAACGCCCCTGCAAAGAATACTTACATTTCAGTACCATCAGGCTGACTGATTAACTTTGCTCCAGGGTACTTGTTAGACCCATTTCGAACACACTGCCTCAACTTCTCTATATTATGATGTGAAACCCGCTCAGGATAGGTCAAAATTCGAGCCATCAGTATAGGAATTGCTACCTAGATCAGTAAGCATGTCAACAATTACAAATAATAGAATATACACCGCAATGGAGCTTGCACCCAAGGTTATAGCCTACAGGCAACCATAATTTAAATGCACCTTTCCTAATGGAGGCCTAGCAGAGAGTATCAATTCTTGATTTTAACAGAGGTGCCCGTGAAAAAATATGAGAAATCAAAAGAATAAAGTCAAGGTTCCATTTTACCTCAAAAAAAGTAAAATAAAATAAAGACACGCTGTCAGTTTTTAAAAAATACCAAACAATATTTACTTGTATATAAAACAGATGCTTTACCTCAGTAATTTTCAAATTTGGATCTGGAGATATAACAGTCCTTCCAGTATACTCAACACGCTTTCCAGATAAATTTCCTCGGAATCGTCCCTGCTTTCCTTTGAGACGTTGGACAAAACCACTTAAAGGTTTTGTTGGTGGTACAGACAAGGGACCAGCACGTGCATCACTATTGATATATTGTGCAACCTCCACTTGCAGATCTATCCAACCACTCTGTATCATATAGAAAACAACAAAAGGCACAAAATTAAATACCAGAAAACTATAATTATTTATATATCCCATGGGCAAAACTAAGTATAAGAAACTTTTGGGTTCATATGAAAACTAGTGGCATCAAATTACCAAAGCATTTTGCTTCAGAAACCAGAATCCTAACTGTCCTAAACATATCGCCAAATACCAAGTGATTGAAATGCAATACGGTAATCAGGCACATATCAATAGAACTATACTAGGCCCTTTACAGAAGACTCAGAAAACCCACAATACACCAAAAATCTGAATTTACAGCAAGAACTCAAGAAGGCATGCACCCTTAGTGTCTCATTAGAAAATGATAAAAGGTTAAAAGTTCATAGATAATCCCCCAATTAATCTATAGGAAAATCAACTGTATCAATCATATTTATAGGTTCAAAGCCTTAAACCACAACCATACACTATAGTATAAATATTGCAAGATATTTACATGTACAATAAAGGACATGTATGAAGATGCATATACCAGAGAGTGATTACAACATGACAGAAGATTTTTCCCTTAACTTCCCTAAAACAACATAGCAAAATGAACAATCAAGTGTTCAAGATGAGATTACAAAAGCCCATACTATGATTTACATTGCCTAGTATCTTGGTCATTGATGTTTTTCTTTCAATATCACTTTGTATTAGAAAATATGTCAATCAATCAGAAACATGTAAGGCATCTCAGCTAGTTAACCTTCAATTATCAACGTTTTTTTAGAGCAGAGAGGAGACAAGCCTGACATCAGTGAAAAAACCAGAAGGTGACAGTTAGAATTTTTTTAAAAAATAATAAAAAAATGAGAAGTCCTCGTAGAAGATATCCTAAAGTATGACATTAATGCCAAATGAAAACAAACTAGCAAAACAGGAACAAGAGAGAATAAGCAAACGAAGCCAAGGAAAGAGGAAAGAGTTAGTAAGCAAAAATCATACCAAGCTTTTAACAGGAAGGTTGGGTTCTGATAATTCTTGACGAAGACAAGCATTAGCTTGCATGATGCGTTTAAGCCTCTCTGAAATGTCATTCTCATTACTGCATGTAATGATGGCATAGCAAATTATTCCTCAGTTTTCAATAATGAAGGAAAATTTGCTTCGTGCAGATACATAAACAGGAGGAATGATACTGAGGAAAATCTAAAACTGATTATACAGGAACCATTTGCTAATCACCACAATAAGTTCACTGGGGGTAGTCTGAAAGCATAACCAGCCATAAATGGAAAAGATTAACACCAAATACAATCAGAATGCAGAAACCATCCTCAGAACCATACATATTTCTCTCACTGAGAATACAAAAAAAAATGTATTACAGGTAGATATTAAAAGTAATTTTGTAACACGTATCAGAACCCTCAATATTGAGTAGAGAGATACATGAGTATTTTATTTGACATGTGACATAAAAAATTCATCAATAAATAGTAATAAAGTGTAAACTGGTGGGAAAAAATTAAGCTGGTACACAAAGAAAAATTATATGTAACACAATTTGCACGTACAAGTAAAGAAATTAAGCATGTATATGATGAAATTACCTCTGTGCTCCCCCATCAACGAAAACAGAAGGGCGTATAGCTGTTGGAGGCACAAGTATACTGGTCACCATGAGTTTCTCAGGTCTACCACTGAGGTAAAGCATATCACAGTCCTGCAGAGATTAAAAAAAATCATAATAATAACATCACGACAAAAGAATGGTAAATGGTAAAAAATTGGAACAGAAAATTTTACTAGTTGTTATTGTGTCAAAAAGACAATACCTCATCCAACATATTCTTCAGAAGGGAATAAACTAGTTTAGGGTCCATTTCATCAGGGACACTAAAATTAGATGATTCATTTGTGTGAGAAATAGCTGAACTACAATCACTCAATAAGCTTCCATCGACCTTTGCCCGTTCATGGACAATTCCCAGCATTTTTGTATTTTTTTTCACCATACCTAAAACGAGAAGAATTTTAATTTCACACACAATGGAACACTCACATCTTAAAAGTCATGCCATAATGCACAAACTAATATCAAAATCTGCAAAAGAAACCTGTTCTCTTTCAGTCACTCAAACAACAACAATGTGACAATTATAGTTTTGTTAAATATTCGCTAATAGGTGAAACGGGAAAAAATGATTCCTTTTCCAAAAACAGACCAAATTAAGGGGCATGTGGTGCACATAAGCTCCACATGTCTGAATCAAGGGTCAAGCCATCATAAGCTCAATAAACTCCACATGTCTAATGGCGGCTGTTTCTAATGCCCAACCCATGGCCCACATTTCATATAGCAACCAATCCTTATGTTGTACCGAGAAACCCCTTCAACAGCTACAGTTTTTCAATAGGTTGTATTTGTTTTTTCCCTCCAAATACTCTGGTTGACCATAAACTGCATTTGTCTGCAGGGCTAAAGTCAGAAGTTTTAGTCTCAATGCCAAAATAAGGAGGAGACTTGTGTTAGGCTGACAGCCACCATAAAACTTTGTCAAACTCAAACTTAAGATGGTCAAGATATGTGTCTGTACACCTTTTGATGCCACAGCAGCAGGACAAAAAGAAGAGAAGTATTAACTCAAATCAGGAGAAGGCAAGATTGATGGGGTGGAGATGAAGTCAACTATCATAAAGGACGTGTTATATTAAAATTTAAATATAAAAGAAACATGTGCCTGGACTAAATAGATAATGATGCATGATATGTAGTCATACTGTGATAAACGATTTTTTTTATTATATGAAGGTTGACAATAGCTTTTACTACCGAATTCCCGTTGATATCATTAAAAAAATTTAAAAACTAGATAATAGCCTGCAATTTTTTGTCCTCTCACAGAGGCACTCTTTCCTTCACTCTTAAATTAAGGTAATTAACTTCTCTTTAGTGTGTTAATTACACATTGACCGACACTCAGTGATTGGAAGACCATGATAGCGGCACTTGGCACAAACTCCTATAATTATACATGCCAGTGAAAATTGTACAAAAGCTCATACGAATTGCTACACCAAAGGAAAGAGGAGGGTTTTTCATCGCAATACAATATGCACATTAAATGTTTCACAATTAAATCATATTCATGGATTTTAGTTCTAACTGTGCACTCAACCATCCTGTGTTATTCAAATGATAATACATAGAGACAGAGGGAGGGAGGGAGGGAGGGAGAATCAACCATTTACACATCCACATCGAGCACATACGGCTGCTTTTCTACTACTTGCCAAGGCAGTGCACTTTTTCACAATCGACTTTTGTAGCTCACTCTTGCGCAACGGCTCCATTCTCGGATTTCTCATCTTCTTTAAAAAGTTAATACGCTCTTTCTCCCCAAGAAGGACATGTGAACATTGCTGTACAGTAATCAAAATGGTACCCAGAGAATCAAGGCTCAAAAATTAGTAATTAAATTCAAGGTGCATTTTGGACAAAATTAAAGACTTTTAGCAAAGAGCTATTAGAGCAATATCTTAGAGAGAATCCATCTCAAATTATGCAATCTTAATCAGCAGAAAACTACCAAAATACTATTCTAATAACCAAAATTTGAATAATTTTAACTGACCAGGGGAACGGGGAGAGGCTAGAGAAAATCCACGGAACCACATAGTTCCAACACCAAAAAAATTTCATCTTCAAATATAGATCTCAATCTTGATTCATAAATATACAAAGAGAAGGACTCAAGCATGCCAGGTAAATATAACCAAACATAGTAAAAAAAATGTTACTGAAAGAATGAACAAAAAGGTGAGCACGCCCGAATGACTGTAAATGAAAGGGGCTTGCAGCACAAGTACTTAGATGAGAAGAAGAGCACAGCACGAGATCCTATCAGATATTAATTCAGTCAAACAACTAACTCAGTAACAGAGTATGCAGGTATAGCATGCTATTCATTATTGTGTACGGAAACTAAGTATAATATATTAGGGCACAATCTTAGGATATAACTGTTCAACATGCACACCAAGTCTAAGAAAATGTTGTAAAATGCTACCTTGCAAATGCACTTCAGGATATCGAGGACAGTAAGCAAATAGCCGACATTGTAAACAGGCAAGGCAAGAGTCAGAAATCCATAATGACCGGGACATTCACGAAAGCTCCCACCACAGGTCTCACAAACTCCAGTCTTGTTTGGTGGTCCCTAAAAAAAGAGAGCTTTTAAATAAATAGCCACTCAGACAAAAAACCTTTAAGCCATGCATGTGTGAAATCATAACTTAATTCCGCCAAAACGATATCACCACTCCACCTCCCTCCGAAATTACAAACAAAGAAAATTATGCACAACAATTTGCATCACAGTGAACGTAGCCTGAACCCATGCACATGAAACTCGAGCATCAGTTGATTAGAACACACTAAGTTACCCAAAATAAGTCATTTATGACGTAATAATAGCAACAGCATGCGTTCATCTATTAGGTCAAGCACAGGGCAGTAAAATGATCCACATTAGCTGTAACAAACAATAATCATATACATGAACACAGATAAGCGTAAGGTACACATTTATCATACATTTGCAACTGCCAGTGTGTAATAAATTCAGCATACCAGGCGAGGGTCCAACAAGCCGCCTGCAATAGGCTTCTTGCTAGCATCGTAATACCAACCACCATATATCTGTGTTTCAGCTGCTTTCAGTATATCAGACTCTCCAAAAGTAGAGAATTGTATACTCTCTCTGGAAAAGCGGGAAAAAAAATACCAGACTCCATCGTCATACTTTTAAAAAAAACAATGTAGCTCGAAAGAAGCAAAAAATGGAATCGCAAATTGGGGAAACACTCACATTTTGCGAGGACCGACGTCTTCAATGTAGGGCTTTTTGGTGTACTGGAAAGATGCACCTTGTGCTCGCCTCATTACTGCTCGATTTTCTCAAACCGATTCGATCAAACGAACTATGATCGAGCTCAAAGAAAAGCCCTAGTTTACGTGCATAGAGTGATATGCTAGGTGTAACCGTACTGTATACTAACTCCCACGTGTCGGTGAATTTGTGAATTCGCTTTCCCAGAAAACTGTAAACGGGACGTTTTGCAGGAAGAACTGAGGTTTAAGGCGGGAGAAACAAGGGTTTTGCTGGAAGACAAATAGGTTTAGGGAATTAACTAAAAAATTCAGATCCAGAAAGCGTAGTGAGGCGGCGGAGAAGTGGTGAATGAAATCGTTATTTTGTTGTGTTCCCCATCCGATAGGTCACGAGTTCGAATCAGCCTTATTTACTTCTTCTTTTTTATTATTTTGGAAGAGAAAAACTCCCATGCTGCTCCGTAACCATATTTTTGTTTTCCAAAACAGATTTTTTCTTTTCTTCTTTTTCTTTCCAATCTCTCTCAGATTGCTTAAAGTTTTATTTTACACCATTTTTCCCATGCTCCGTAATCATATTTTGTTTTCCAAAAAAGATTTTTTTTTTCTTCTTTTTCTTTCCAATCCCTCTCAGATTGCACAAAGTTTTATTTTACACTATTTTTTAAAATCGAAACCGTGACGGATGGAAATATTCAAGAATCCAATCATGTACTCCATATATTAGGGATATATAAATATAATCATATATAATTCAATAAGTACACATATAATCATGAGATAATTCAAAATACAAAAAACAACTCTAACTACTTACATTAGTGCAAACATAACCCTAAAAACTATATTCCGACATTGACTGGTCATTTCAGGTCATTGACCGACCGAAAATGACCAAATTGTCCATTTAGACTAATACAAAATTTTGAAAGATAAAAATACCCCTACACTATGACCCCGAGTTAGAGTTGAAATTGAAAAGAGCTAGGAGGCTTCCTTTGGAAAGTGTGAATAACACCCCTCTTAGTGACCATTTTGCGGAACCTTCTACTTCTACGGAGTATGAAGATGAGCATCTGGGAGAAGGACCTCAACAACCTCACCTTTAAGAAGGAGGTGTTCTGTTGAGGAAAGTTCCATTAAGGGAAACTATGGCTCCCAACCTTGAGCAACAACCGATGTGCATCACTTATCCGGCGATTGGGCCTGATGGAAACTTTGAGCAACAGTCCGGATTGATACACTTGCCTTCATTTCTTGGTAGGCAGGGGGGAGGACCCTAACAAACATCTCTCCGACTTTCACATGGTTTGTTGCTATGTGATTCCCAAAGGAGTGGATGAATATCTCTACAAGTTGAAGGTTTTTCCATTTTCATTGAGAGATGCTGCAAGGGATTGGCTCCACTACCTTCCATCCGAGGAGCATCGCCTCTTGGATTGAGTTGAAGAGGAAGTTTCTCGCCAAGTACTTCCCGGACTCAAAGTATGTCACCTTGAAGAAGGACATTAGCAATATCCTCAAATGGCATGAAGAGTCATTCTACGACTATTAGGATAGGTTCAAGAAGCTTCTTTCAAACTGTCCATATCACGGATATTCGTAAGGAGATTTAGTCTATTATTTCTACAATGGTCTTCTTGTGAGAAGAAGAGGCTAGTGAGGGGATTTTGTGGTGGTTTTATTGGGAACAATAGAAAGGTTATGGAACTTTATGAAAAGTTAGCCGAGGAGTAGAGAACTTTTAGTTTAAGATCCGATTTGAGGAGAAGAAATCCAACACAAGTGCTCTTACCAACAATGGAAAGATTGAGGATCAGATATTGGGCCTCACTTCTATGGTGAAGTCTTTGATGACTAAGTTCAAAAATGTGCCGCATGTAAAATCTTGTGAAATTTGTTCATCGGCGCATCCTACAGACACTTGCCCTCATTTGCAAGATAATTATGTCGATGAGGTGAGTACCATTGGATATCAAGAATATCAAGGGAATCAAGGTTACCAATGAGGCCTTATAATGCGGGTAATTGAGATCACCCACATCTTCGGTATGGAAGTGCACAAGGGGGTCAAAATGCTCAACCTCATTGCCCCTTCAATAACAATATCGGCATCCTCAACCACAATACCAAAGGCTTCAAGATAAGCCCTACAATCAAGCTGAGAGTTCTGGGATGTCAAAGGATGAAGTTGTGCAAGCCATTGGGAAGTTGAGTTTTCATAAAGAGCGAAAGATCTTCCGATTTTGAAAGATCAATTTGATGGGAAAAATAGCCATTAAGGCGGGTTTTCAACGGGTATTAAATACCCTAACAAGACCCGTCATTTCCCTTCAACTCCCCCACCAAAAATCATTTCCTCCTTCATCAAATCCAATTTTTCTTCATCCCTTCTCCATGATTTCTTCACAAGTTGATGAAAGTTGGTGTCAATGCCTAAGACTCCTTCAATCCTCTTCTCATTTTTTCCATCTAACATCTTTTTTCTCATTTTTGAGGGAGATGATGATCAAGGAGGAAGAAGGCTTGAGGGAGAGCAAGATTTCATCAACTTGATGCTCCCATTTGTGTATTATTAAGGTTAGTGTTGTAAAACCCTTACAATTTTTGTTCGTCTTAGTGTGTTTATGAATGGTTTGTTTTACCTTGGGCTATTAGGATATTATTTGTGTTCAATGTTATAGTTTTTGGATATTCTATTCAGTGTCATTTTTTATGCCAATTATTTAAAACCTAATGAATATTAATATAATATTGTAAGCATTTGAATATGAAGGGGATATTTTTTGGACTAAACTATATATTATGAAGTTAGTGTCGTATATAAATTTAGCATATTTTGATGTAGGAAAAAATATGTCTAAGAAATGGACTCGTGATAATGCATCATGTTTGCAAAAGCGATGGCAAGACTATAGGATTCAGTTGTGATGATGATGACGGATCCTACGAGTTAGGAATAACCAGGACCCATTATAGAACTTTAGAACGTAGGATGGCTAGGAAGGAGTTAACTCCATTAGTTTTTAACAAGTCCGGCAAGTGTTTGTCCAAAGATCGTCCGAAATGGTCTAGTTAGGTTGCGAAGATCGGGAGAACAAGGTTTGACATTCGATTTGATAGTTGGCATGACGTACCAAAAGACTATAATGAGACCCTATATTCTAAAATTACCATAATCTCTAAATCCTCATAGAGACCCTTTGAAATCGAAGCCCCGTATATGACATATACTAGGAAGAAGAAAACAACCATGATGTGAAAAAGTTGGCTGGAACACAAATATACTTTGTCAAGGGAGTACATATTTTCTTTGGAAAAAGGTGATCGCCCATGGATGACGTACATACACATTCAACCAGAGTTAGGAGATCCACGAGAGAAGGGCTTTGGAGAATGATTCTAACGTTAGTAAAGTTAAATAAATTTTAAGCAAAAAAATTAAATGAACTAGTTTTTAGTGTTAAAATGTTGCTAACAACCTAACATAGGGTATGAGGAAAGAAAAAATATGCCTTGCTGGTTTGAATAAAATGCCTCACCGTTTAAACTGTGGCGGGTATGGATTAGCGACAATGAAGTTAGTAGAAGAATGCCTTGAGAAAGATGTTCAAATTGCAATTAAAGCCGGGGTGATCGAAGAAGAGGCTCACGCAAAGGTACAACCAATGGATGTGGATGACATTGATAGGTGGAATCTATTCCTCAATGGCTGACAGAACAAGAATGGCTGACAGACAAGGAGGGTGAATATGGGGAGAAGGATATAAGAGAAACTGTGGAACGGGTGGTATACCATTTATCCGGACTTTCTATTTATTCATTTACATATATAAAGTTCACATCTGCTAACATTTTCCCCTTATTTAATCACTTAGGGAAAATTAAAGAATGATCAATTAGAAGGGAAATTAAAACCCACCTTCAAGCATGATATTCTTTGTGATGCAACAAACAAACCTGATCATGCGGGCGTGTTAGGGGAGTGTGTGAGTTCTTGACACAACAAGAGGCATTTGGAATTACCCGATACTATGGTTGGGCACAACCACCTCGGATCCATACATTGCAAAAGCATGCCCTTTAACAAGAAAAACGAATTGAGCAACAAGACATTCTCATTAGAAAGTTGATCCAACGTAGGGGCCTACCTCTTCCCAAAATTTAGGATGATTTAACACCTGATTGGACTCCCCTATCAAGAGGATCACACCACTCTCCCAAAGATGTTGAGGTTAATCGAGAGGCAATTATCCTAACTCCTAGAGACGAAGCCGACCACCTCGACAAGGCCTTACTCGCAAGTAATAAAAAGGTACACATTTAAGTATATCAAATCTTTCACATGAATTTTGTGTAGGATATAGCATTAGTAATTGGTGTGGTGTAGGGTTCACATGTTTGTGAGCTATACATTGATCAAGACATAGGTAGTAAACCACTACACGTTGCCGATGGCTTTTTGCATGAGCTAATCAGCATCATCGCACCATACCAATTCCAGAAGATTTGTCAAGAGTATCTCTATAGAAGGCGTTGGTAAGGGGTGCCACGTTGCCAGTTCTAGACAGAGAATACAAGACTGTCAGTGCCGATTGTGGAATGTTTCTTTTGCGGCCTCGTCAACTAATTTATGCCAATCCCATCAAAGGTTGGCTTTTGAAACTCAACCCGCCAACAAAATCGAAAGAGGTCGTAGCTACAACAAAATCGGAGCAAGCTACACTGAAACGGGTCGAAAGAGTACCTAAACCGGTTCAAACAACATCAGAAAAGATTTCACAACCGGTACCAAGGGCACAACAAGTCCCGAAAGACTCACCTCGCTTCGTACGAGTTCTATACGATTGGCTTCAACCACATGATCACAACTCAACTTACGGATTTCATGGAAACGATTGCGTATTTGGTGCGAAACTTGATATCATCACCCTATGGGGTCATTGTGAAGACCTTTGGAAATGTGAGCAAGTTAATCAGACGCTAATGTCCATTTACACCTTGTGAGTCCAATATAAATATATTTAGTTCATGTTTTCATTTTTTTACTTTCTCATTCTTCACGGCTAATGTTCAAAAATTTTAATTTGAAGGTACATGTATTTTTTGTATAATTTAAAGATGGCATGGATTGGATGCATGTTCCCGGTGATGACCCAATAATTTGGTTGTACAAACCAAGAAAGATTCGACTACATTTGCAAAAACATTGGGAGGAAGGATAGGAAATTATTCACTATGCCCTACATTGAAAGGTTATAGTTACAAAATTATTTATTTGTTACAAACATTACTTACGCAATGATATCAACATAAATTTGATCGTGTTTTATGTTTAGAGACCATTGACAATTGATCATGATTGTTCTGAAACCAAAACGGGTGTATTGGATGGATCCCTTGCACTTCCAACCGTCAGAAGCATTTGTCAAGATTTTGGAGTCTACCATGAAGGACACTAGCGATGATGGTGGAATCAAAATGGATGTGGTCGAAATCAAGGTATGAATACTAGTTCAATTAAGTACAAGAAACATGCACAAATGTGGGAATGCCACTACAACAAAGCTGACCTATTGTGACATATGTGCATGCGGCTAATATGTAAATGTCGTTTATTCACCACGTGCCAATGTGCCATCTATTTGTGACAATTGAACGTTAGTTCCTTGCTAGTTCACCTTTGTTGGGACACATATGCGACACATGATTTAGTGTCCCAATATTACAAAATATTTTGTACAACACTTCAGTAAAATGTCACAGTTAAATGACATAATTATTAATTTATTGTAAATTTATGACACAATTGTGTCATTTCTTTGTTGTGTCATCTTTCATTGACATATATGTGACACTTTTTGTAATGCCCCAAGATTACGACATATAATTTACGACAATCAAGTAAAATGTCTTAACTAGATGACACAATAACAAATGTGTGGTAAATTTGTGGCACGATTTTGCCATATTACTAAAATGTCAAAACATTGCGACATTATTTGCAACATTTATGATTAATGAATTTAATTTGTTACCACTTTGTCAAAGGTCTTATAGTAAGCTTGCACTGCATTTCGGTAGTTGATGAGAGCATTCATTATATCTCTTACATAACTTTTTTTTTTCTGAACAATTCACTATTTTCCATTCAAATGACCACAGTATAAACTTTGCACTCTTATGTCGAGATTCACACTCTCTCTCTATTATGTATTATTACAATTTTATGTTTTAAACTAATCTTTTTGTTTTAAATCATACCAAGAATGAGAATGAGAATGAAAATGAAGGTGACTGGTGTATGTCATAATTGGATTTCCTTTTTAATCAATAGCACGTCAATTAAATTTATTTAAAATTATACTCATATATTTTAAAATATATAATTCTTTCAAGGCTTGATGAAGAAAAACTTGAACTCTTTTTAACGCAGTATGAAAATCTGGATTCCTTGTTTTTGCATTTGTTAAGTTTCTCGCACTTTTAGAGAACGGATTATTTATTTTTGGCTTTTTAAAAAAATTAATTTTAGTTTTGAACTTTTTTAGTTTTAGTGAGGCTGTGACCAAAGGAAAGATGTCATGAAAGTTGACTTTAACAAATCAACGGCAAACACTTGCTTGACTTCCTATATATAAACACTAATCACAAATTTAACTTTAACTAATCAAATGTCACCCCTTAATTATCTTACTATATGCAAATACTAATGACTAATTAAACTTTAACTAATCAATCATTACTTGACTTTCTATATGTAAACATTGATAACTAAATTGGCTTTAATTGATCAACAGTCAACCACTACTTGACTTTATATATATAAACAATGATAACATAGTTTACTATAACTAATCAACAATCAGTCCTTACTTGACTTTCCATATATAAACACTAATAAAATTTTCATATAACTTAGTTGACTTTATTAAATCAATGGTCAACTCTTTTTTGACTTTCCATATATAAGCACTGATCATTAAGTTGACTATAACAAATTAACAACCAACCCTTACTTGACTTACATGTATATAAACACTAATAAAATATTTGACTTTATCTCATTGACGGTCAACCCCTACTTGACTTTTTATGTATAAACACTAGTAACTAATTTGACTTTATTTTATCAACGGTCAACCCTTACTTAACTTTTTACGTATACACACTACTGACTAAGTTGACTTTATTAATCAACGGTCAACCCTTATTTGACTTTCTATATATATATATATAAACACTAGTAACTAAGTTGATTTTAACTAATCAAACACTAGTGACTAAGACTTTATCTTATCGACGGTCAACCCTTACTTGACTTTTTACGTATAAACACTAGTGACTAAGTTGACTTTATCTAATCAACGGTCAACCCTTATTTAACTTTCTATATGTATATATACAGTAGTAACTAAGTTATTTTCAACTAATCAATGATCAACACTTACTTGACTTAGCATATATAAATAGTTTGACACTCAACGATTGCTATTACTTGACTTTCTATATATAAACACCAATAACGAAGTTCACTTTAAGTAACGGCCAACCCTTACCTGTTCTATATAGAAACACAATTGACTTTCCATAAACTATAAACACTAATAAAAATGTTTGATTTTAATTAATCATCGGTGAACCCTAAATTGACTTTCTATATATAACACCGATAAAATGTTTGACTTTAACTAATCAACGATCAACCTCTAAATTGACTTTCAATATTTAAAAACTATAAAAAGGTTAGACTTTAACTAATCAACGGTAAACCCTAAATTGACTATATATATAACATTAAAAAAATGTTTGACTTTAACTAATCAACGATCAGCCCTAAATTTACTTTCGATATATAAACACTAATAAAAATGTTTGACTTTAACTAATCAACGATCAACCCCTAAATTGACTTTCGATATATAAACAGTCATAAAAATGTTTAACTTTTACAATTTAATGGTTTATCCTTAGTTGAACGCATATATATATATATATACACAAACACTAATAACTAATGTTTGATCTTAACTAATCAATAATCAATCGTTACTTGACTTTTTATATACAATGACGAGCAATTAAGTTGACTTTAACCAATCAACGTTCAACCCTTACTTGCCTTTTTATATATAAACACTAAAAAAAGAGTTGACTTTAACCGATCAACAATCAACCATTCTTAACTTAGTATGTATAAACACCAATAAAAAGGTTTGACTTTAACTAATGAACTTTTAACTAATGAACGGTCAACACTTACTTGACTTTCTATATATAAAGATCAATTAAAAGGTTTTACTTTAATTAAATCTACAGTTAACCCTTATTTAACTTTCTATGTATAAACACTAATAACTACGGTTTGACATTAACTAACGACCAACCTTATTTGACTTTCTATATATAAACACCGATAAAAAAGTTTGTCTCTAAATTGTATTTATTAATGTGAATATAATAACAATATGTAGTGTATATATTTCTTCATTATTCAAAAAAATATATTAAAATAATAAAGGAAAATATAAAATAAAAATATAATAATTACAATATGAATTCTAAATAAAAAATATATGAAATTTATTTATTATAGACAAATCTGAACCATTATAATCATTTGATAAATTGAATCTGAACCGTTCAAATATCTTATGTAAATATCAAGAAAAAAATGCTTATATATCCCTTAGTTTTTTTATATGTGCTAATATAACCCCAATTTTTTTAAAATGTCGATACACCATAATCTTGCCTGAAAATTAAGTCAAACATAGTCTTTACTGCTTTATATAAAAAGATGGCAAAGTCTTGGGAAAGATGGTCTTTCCATAGGGTTATGGAAAGACGGAGTTTAATTAGAATAATAGAAGGTAAAGGGTCTTAGTTGCAATATTGAAATTTTAGTATGAAACATGTAGTGGTTATAGATTTTATAACCCGATTCATGCAACCCGAAAATTTTATCTTCATTTCTTCTAATTTACACTTTAAACCTTGGTCTTTCCATAACTTATGGAAAGACCGTCTTTCAAGAGACGGACTCTAAAAAGATACCCATATAATTAAAAAAAATAAAAGTAAATAACATTTAAAATGGCTCTTGTACCCCACCCAAAACCCCAAATCCGTATTTTTCTAGTATACATTTTGGTATGGAGAGTTTCTGTAAGACTAATAATATTAAAATTTATTATTAGTTCTATTTAATGAGTCTATCTTTTGAAATGTGGTATTTTTACAAGTCATGGAAATGCCAAGGTTTAAAGTGTAAATTAGAAGAAGTGAAGATAAAATTTTAGGGTTGTATGAATAAGGTTATAAATTTTATAACTACTACATATTGCATACTAAAATTTTAATATTGCAACTAAGACCTTTTACCTTTTATTATTCTAATTCAACCATGTCTTTCCATAATCTTATGAAAAGATCATTTTTTCCAAGATTTTGCCCTATTTAATTATATAATTTTCATATAGATCCAAAATAGTACTCCCTCTAGTCCCAATATACTGGCACCATGCCAATGGATTTTTTTTTTTTTTTTGAAAAATGAATGTATGAAAAGATTATATGGAAAGAATGAAAAATAAATTTAGTAGATGAAAATAATCTAAAATTTGTCAAAAAAGAAAGATGTCAATATAAAAAAATCATCCAAAAAAAAATTATACCAATATAGAAATATAAAATTTTCTTGTCGAGTGAAACTGTGAAACTATCAAATGGTAATAAACAGTATTCTGGTGGCTATGAAATTGAGGACGTCTAAATTGTCTAATATCTCTTGGTTTACCTTCGAATGAGTTTAAAGATTTAAAAATCTCCAAACACCGCCGCTTCCCCTCTCCAAATCCCTAATCCTCTCTAAATTCCCAAATCTCCTCTTTGAATCTCCAAAATCTTGAATGCCTGTCATCCACTCGCGCATCGCCGACCCAGCTCGCAGAAGCCACGGCTCCGTCGCCGTCGATGCGATCAACACCTACCTGTCCATTCGGCGGTATAATGCAGATAGCGGGATTTTGTAGACGAAATCATATCGGCGCATACAAAGCTTAGGCCCCGCGCGGTGAAATGCAGACGAGGTCGAGTACCTTCGCGCGATGAAGAGGATATGGAGAGCTAGGGTTTCAAAAATGGTGGAAGCAGAAGGGAAAATGAGCGTGGGGTTAGTTGCCGAGGGGCTGCGCAATTGGGCGGCAAACATTGAGAAGGCGGTACTGGAAGACGACTGGATTTTGGAGTTGTGGGAGCCGCGTTGGTGAGGTGGTATGTGGAGGAGAAGCAGAACACGGGCCCCTCATTTATGGAACTGATGTGTTACTGATTACCACTTCAATCGGACTGGCAAGTGGCTTTCCACATTCAGGTAATCTAAGTACTGCTCGAGTCTCATTTTTCACTAAGAAAAGTGGCTTTCCTTGACTGATAATCATTAGAAATGTGATGTTTACTGGATGCTTCCTTGTTGAAAATTAGCTCGGGTTTAACCTTATTTTTGGAAGCTTTTTGTTGCCTTCTAGTTGTTAAGGAGATTTTATTGGTCAAAAGGACATGCTTTTCACTTTTGTATTCTAATGTTGTAATATAGAGAAGTGCCTTCTGAAGTATGTAGGCTAGCTATTTTGAGCAAGGTATGCGTTACTTTTTTCTAGCTTTCTGTATTTGTCAAAAGGATAAGAGGCTAGTATGATCAGATATTGTTAGACTGGTACATTAATCGTTTAAATTGTTTCTTCTTTCAGTAATTAGGAGTAAGATTGATACAGGCAGGAGAAGGGCTCTTTAATATTAGTATTTTCTTTATTAATGTAAGAGGGAGTTATATTCGAGATATCTTGCACAAGTTTGTTTTCTCCCTTTTTGAGTGTGGATAATGAGATGCATTCTAACGATCTTTCTCCACTTGAGGTCATATTAATCACTAAAGCTTTAGGTTGTAATACATGTATTTCATAAGTGATTGTTCATCCTTCATTTTACTTTTGGTATATTATATGGAACTTTCTTTTCTTCAGTCTTTGCCTCTAAAGTTTAGCCTACAAATCAAATCTTATTTGATGTCAGTCTAGGCTTCAAGTCGAATTTAATTTTTCTGTGATGTGAATAATTTGGAAGTTTATTATAATTCTCAAGGTAAGTGGTGAAAACCGAGAACATATGAAGGGTTGCTTTAACTTTTATCGGCATCGATTATTATATGACGATGGTTTATTGAAAATTGTTCTGCCAAGCAGTGTACTGACGTTGAATTAGACAGTCGTACTGATTCAGTAACTCTTGCTAATTTCAGTGTGGAAGTCTGTGTACTTGTTATATATGTTACAGACTATGTTCCGATTGATTGATCATTTTTCTTCAGTAGATGCCTACTGATTTATGATGAGATAGTGAGTGCCTTCTTATCATAATTTTAATTGTTGAGTCTTGACAAACTAAATATATTTGTTTAGGGAAACAACTGATGCTTCACGTCGCTGAGTTGGTACCCAAACATCCAGGAACAAAGAAGCAAGAGCCACCATCGTCTTCTGCCGCAGGTCCTTCAAAGTCTGGGAAGGGTGAGAAGAGAAAAAGATAATAGCACCTAACGAAGAGTCCTTCTCCTGCTTATTTCAAGTTTTCAACAATAGGTCCTTCTCTTATGTTTATTTTGCTGGTACATTGATGTTAAATGGATACCGTCTCTTATCTTTATTTTTACACATTCTATTATTGAAATGCTTCCCATTCTCGAATCAATTATTTATTGAATAGAAACAATTATTTATTGAATAGAAACAATTATTGCTTGCAAATTCATCTATATATCTAATTTCGAGGAGTTGTTCTAAAATACATCACACTAGGTTAGATGTTGAGGATTCAATCTTACCACTGACGGCATACGTATTTTACTCCTATTTATTGTCTTGTTAGTAATAATGCTTAAATGTTCTGCCCAGGTTGTTGCTATTTTCTTGGTGTTCTGTGAGCCTCTCTGCCCGGATTGCTTTATCAGATTGAACTTCTAACTATGAAAGGTCCCCGGCTCTATAAATGTTCAAGTAGCTTCTAGAACTGGCAAAATATAACCGAACCCGAAAATCCGGTATTAAATAACCGAACCAAATCGAACCGGCACCCAAATAGTGAGACCCAATCAATAACCGAAAATCGAAATCACCCGATTGAACCGCACCCGAACTTAAATTGCCAGACCTGATGAGACCCAAACTCGAACAACACCTGAACCCGAATCGAACCTGAACCGAAACCCGAAAAGGACCCGCACTTGGACCGAACCTGAATCCGAACCCGAAAAGGACCCGTACCTGAAAGAAACCTGATCATACCCGACTACTACTCGATTCGAAATGAACCGAATTGGTGTTAACCCGAATTTGAAGATATCCAGATTAATGTTAACTCAATCCGAACAAGACCCGGATATGAGTCATATGACTGAATAGTGTGTTACAATTGTTATTGTCTAAAATTTAAATTTGATCATATTTAGTTGAAAATAACATCACAATTATAAATAGTGTTGATATGTTATTTAATATTAAAATATCACATAATAAATTAAATTTATAAATTTAAAATGTGTATTAATAGCATAGTTAGATGAAATTATTTTAAGAGTATATTTAAAATTTATGTATTAAATAAAAGAACATTGTAAATTATTAATTTAAAATTATATTATAATAATTCTTCCTCCCGGCTCGATCCCATGAAGAAGGGCCTAGAATCCCTACATCATGCATCAGTCATCACAGTTCAAGGCTCCGTCTTCTGTGATCCATGCCACATCCCCACAACACCACCTTCTCGAGACACAGTTACTTCTTGCCATGAACTTACCATACTTAGCATGTGTGGCTTATAAACTAAGAAGTTGTAATTCTAAGTGTCTGGTAAAAATGTCAAGATCTGCTCGTGCTCTAAGCAGAATCAAGTTTTATGTGTATGATAAACATCTTAAAAACTACTTATTTTAAAAGTATAAACCATTTTAAAGCTTCTGATACACTGCTAAGATAAGATCCGCTTAAGTTAAAAGTAGAAGTCATTTAGTTATTACTTATTAGTTTCTAGTAAACTGCTAAAATCCGCATTTTTCGAGTGCTTGATTACTGTATTTGAGATGTGAGTGAATGGGCACCAGCTCGTCTTCCCAATTTCCTTTTCTTGCATGGTAGATAAGAAGCTTTTCTCCGTTTTCCTCTTTTGTGTCTGTTTAGTTAAACTTGATTGTACCAATTTGGAAGGCACTAACTTCTTTAAACAGGTTCTTGGTGCAGAATTGGCAATACTAGATGAGATTGACTTTGGCTATTCCATCAAAATTCCAACATTTGTGTTTGTTTACTCCTTTTTAGGACTTACAAAGGTGGGATTTGGGGGAAAAGTAACCAGTGCAAAAGAAAAATTAACCTCAACAGATCAACAACAGCACCAGAAAATAGAGTTCAAAGCTTTAATTTGATCCCAGAGTGCGAAAATATTAAAAAGCTCCCAATTAAGTTCATCTATAGAACATCTTAAGGCAGTGTGTTGTCAGTTAACAAGCCCTTCTTGAAGTTCTTCTCGTAGTTCTGCAATCCGAGGTTGGACAGCATGGACCTTGTTTTAGAATAGAACACGTCTTCAGTTGGTGGCTGTTAAAACTCGTGTCCAAGCTGCACAAACCAGAATAAAAACATGTCATTTTAAAAATCTCAATGATAACTGATGGTCTTTGTAAAAATCCCTAGCAAACTCATGATGCCTAAAAAACTATCTGTATTCATAGAATAGAATGATCTCATGTGGTCAATTACCTGGAAGATACCACCTTGGAAGAGTGCAAATAGCATCCCAGATGATAGAGCATTCATTGGATTTGGCCCTCCCATACCGCTTACTAAGGAAAATATGGCACCCGATCCAAATGAAGTACTGTTTTTTTTCAACTGTCACCCGAGTGTACCTAGCACATAATACACAAACTAATATAATCCAGACAAATGAGAAAACTAACAAAACCACTAGCAATAAGAGTGTAGTTACGATAAGTATAATCTGCTAACAAAAAGAAGTCGTACTTTACACTCTACCTGCGTATTCATGTTCCCCCACCAAGCAAGAGGTTCTCCAGCAACCTTATTGCACATGTGGAATTTACATCCAGATCAACAAAACAGGTAGATAATACTACTCTTGGCAGCCGATTCTCTCCAGCAAATAACCTCCCAGCTCTTCACCAGTAGATGCAATAGCAGTTGTTTGCATTGCAACGTTTGGAATAACATCCAACTTTGATGGAGCTCTGTTCTTATAAAATTACTGTCTGATTTAGAGCCCTTGCTTTCTTGTTAGGGCAACAATGATCTTGTTCAAGCCGGATATTTCCTGATCCCGTCGACTTAGCTCTTGCTTCAATCTTTCAATTTCCTTCATGTGACTAGCACAATTATCTGTCTGCAGAGCCTCCTCAACCTTCTCACAGTCACCGTAAGTCCTTAACTTCTTTGAATTGTGTGAGATGGACTCAATTTCAAGCGACCTCTTCTTGGATGTTACTTGTGCAGCAGAGTTGTTCGACATTTTTCGAATGCATAAACTACCAGTAATTCCTTTACTTAGTTGAAAAGATATTTCTTTCTGCAATCGTCCATAGGAGTCCTTATCCAGATTCCCTTCAATGCTATCAAATGCTTCATCTGCTCCTTGCTAATTTTTGAAAATTGCCAAGGTAGAATATTTTCCACTTTTAATCCTCTTATCAGGCTTAACTTCAACTGTGAAGTCTCCTGGAATAACTTTGAGCAGATCTTCACTGCTAACATTAACTGGAATTCTGTGGACCAGAAGTTTGTTCAAATCCCCATCTGGTGCATTATTGACAGCCAGTGGAAATGCATAATCAACTCCTCGTTCAATTTTGGCCAAAACAAGTTCCATTGCAGCACATGCATCGTCTAGGCAATTATGTGATGGTGTGATGCCTGAGTATCCCGGAGCTCATAACCTAGTACAGACTTACACAAGGAACTCAAGGAAAGTCTTCTTCTGCTAGACGGGCCATTTCCAGACATGAAGGGGTATGATGTATCGATGACATCCATTTTTCTTTATCGGTTCAGATGCCTGGGTAGCGACTTTACCGCTCCTGCAAGTTGGTATGAAGAGACATCTATTTCTTTTCTTAAGTTATTATAACAATATCATACAAGCAAAAACAAAACAGCTCTTTTTACCTTGTAAATTCTGTTAAACCCAGCTATCACACTTCAGGATTCATCCATCAGAATGCATAATTATGTTTCAATTCAACCTTCCAGATAAGAGGTAAAGGCAAAGGAGTCGATAACAATCTCATTATCATTAATGATGCCATGCAATTACACTCTGAGTCCAATTTGAGAGGCTATGAGAGATTCATTTAAAACAGGAATACATATGCATCTTCCCATCAGCTTAAGACAAGATGACAACAAGAAGGGCTAATGAAATATTCTTTGTATAGTCGATAAAATATCATAGTTAATTAGGAAAGTGACAGGAAGCATTCATGGTCAAAACACCCGGATATCAACTCTTTCAAGCAATGTCACAAATGAAGAAACATAATGCTTAAAACTTACTTATAGAATCACTCTTATAAAAGAATAAAGAGTATAACATAAAACCAATAGTTGAAGTTCACAAGCCTTACCATGAAACAATATCTGGTGATTGATCAGAAGAATAGTGATTGTACAAGGTTCCACGTGAACCCATAGATCCTAGGGATCCTGCCACACAATGTTTAAATTAATATCCTTCCGAGAACAACTTGCACAAATACTGTTGTCCATTCAGAGAAAATAAAAGGAGAACTAAGGCCTCTCAAGTGAAGACTAAATGACATGAAACTTCAATCAGTGTCAAATCCCTTAATAACATGATGTAATTCATAGGATGTAGAGCACAAATTTTAAGATTGACATGCAAGAGAAAGCTTGAGAATATAAATCTCCCGTTCGTATTGTTCTTCAATCCATAATCCAAGCTAGCCGTAGAAGAACATTAGGTGAGCAATACTTCAGACTCACAGTAAAACAAGAACATAGAACCATCACTAAGTTCCATAATGTAGATTAAAGAAAAATACCCAAGAAGGTACATCAGTAATGACATGAAATATGTATGAACATGCTCATTCGCTATCAGAAAAATCTGACAATCTACAGAAGCACTAGCATTAACAAAAAATAGCACAAACAATTTTGTTCAGTACCTTGTAGATTCACCGTAAGCAATCGAGGGGTGTATGTTACATCGCCCTGTAAATGATCAACACGAGTAACAGATACGTCAGAGCTTTGTGTAGAACATGGCACAGTATTTGCAGCACATCAGTAGTACATAGAAATTCAGTAGTAAATCAAACAGAAAGTACTTAAACCAAACTTTCTAACAATCAATATAAACCAGAGAAGGTAGTACTCAAACAAAAAAGTATCCAAACAAACCTGCTGTGTTTCGCCAGTTCGATGAGGACATCCATATCAAGACCATAAGATGGCTTGAGCTTGATCAATAATTCAAGACAAAATGATATTAATGGATGCAAAACAAAGAAATGAGTATTTCTAAAAAAAGGCAATCGCAAGGCTCATGAGTGTAAAAATCATTTGTACATTACGGAGTGGATGTTTTACACACGTCGGAGACATCATATATTCTTGTATTTCCAAGGTGAGAGAAGAAACTTTGAGCATTTACAAGAATAGCGCAAAAAGAAAGGTGATAGATGGAAGCTTCTTATAGAAGGTAAGAGTAAAATGACTCCAGCATAGTCAAAAATCATTGATGTCTTCTAATTGAAGGTACCGCCACAATGTGTCACATTACACTTGAGATAACATATGCACACGCATACACAAACATACATATGCTCCAATTATGGTAGACATACCTGTACATTTTTTCGAACATTTGAATCCTCTGAAGGCCCACCAGCAGTGAAATTGATGATTAAGGAAGGTAGTGATGAACCAAAAATATTGTTCTAAACCGTCTACTATTCATTTTGTAATTCCGTTCATCACCTCCATATCCCAACTTAACATTTCACAAGTTCAAATTTTGAATACAACCCAGAATCCAAAATCCAAAACCCAAAACCCAGAAATTATCAACATCAAAACCGACCAAAAACACACACAGACATACACATACCTGAGCTTGCTTGAGAGAGGCCATGGCCTCAGGGTTGAAACCGGGGGACCCAGGTGGAGGAGTAGGCATAGAAGAAGCAAAGTCACTGGTAAAAGTCCCAATGAGAGCACCAATCGCCGCCCCCTGGGTGGCGCTGGTGAGGGTTACCTCCGCCGCCTCCACCGGCATAGATTGCTTCGTCAGCCACCCTTTAAACCCATCTTCCAGCTCCTTGTACTTGGCCTGAAACTGCACAATTGGGTTCCCATTCACCAAACCCTTCGCCATATTCGGCCACTCCACCGCCACAACTCCTTGCTTTCCTTCCCCCATAGCTTGATGCAATCTTGCTTCTTGATTTTGGTGTTCTTTAAACTTTCTAAAAAAAGAAGTAGGAGAAGATTGGGGGGCGGAAATGTGCTAAATTGGCTCGTGGGTAGGACAAACGGAGGTGCCATCTTATTTTTGTTTATTCTTCTGTAGCCCTGTTTTATTATAACATTACACAATCAGTCACTTTTTTCCTTTCTGCTTCCACAAAGAAGATCAGATAGCCAAAGGAGTTTCATTTTATAAAACCAAAACATATTACGTTTTCAGCTCAAGAACCTATGTTTATTTTGCAACCAACACGCATAATATCAACCAAGAAAAAGCCCAAGATTATGTTGAGAAAACAACCAATCATGTCAATGCAGTCTTGTATCATAACCCATAAGCCTAATGAACTTCTAAGCATAATAATAACACAGAGGGAGTTCAGAATGAAACCTGGCCTTTCCTGTTCTTGACCTCAACACTTACTAAGCCCTTCCTCTCAGAACCAGTTATCGGGAAAATAAAAAAACATCTTTTGCTACTAAACTTAGGGGAGAAACTCGTCAGTGTGATACCACCTCCTGACATCACATATGCTCTCAAGTCGGTACCAGTCAGCGAAGCACCCATAACCTCAAGAATCTGGAACAAACTCGGATAAGAGAAAGTTCGTTCTGATCACAATGATCAGTGATCATCGAATGTGAAACATATATATCATATATATCAGCTGATTATAAAGCATCGACAAAAAATAGAAGTCTCAATCATGTATAAACCACTCAATCTCAGTACAGCTGTGACCATCACAAACAAGTAAGAAGAAAAACGAAAGTAAACAAATGCTAAAAGTCACAGCAGCAGAGTCAGTTGGTTCCTTTGGGCATGATCTTGTGCTTCAACCTTGAACAAAGCATAAAAAGGCGTTCGAGCTGGAACAAATCTTCCAAGCCTTCAGAAACATAATCAATGCCGGTGTCAGAAAGGTTCAGTTCCCTCATAGCCTAACTATCATTTTAACAAAATTAAATTATTAAGAACCAACTAATTACTTACCAATTACCAAGATTCCATCATATCCATTCCACGTGACATCCAATAAATTCCTCGTCTCCAAAGCCTTCGATTCATGGGTAACAAAAGAAAGTTATTCAAGTATAAAGAAGAGATGAAAAAGAACATGAAAATTGACCAATAAAAAGCACTTACATTTATAGCCGTGCAACCAACTACGTGTAGTTATCAAAGCTTCCACATTTCGGGAATGAAAGAACTCCTCCACTTGTTCAAAATTCTACCTCCTATGCTAAATGTTGATTCTGAAGCAACAGTTGTGAGAGGGACAACCAATATATCTCTAGCCATATCAGAAAGCACACCATATCTCTTTTCCTGTTCTCTCCAAAAATCTAAAACATCCAGTTTGCTACTCCTGGGAACTCTAGATTCATCTAAATAAACTTGCAACGTTGACTTTTCATTAAAAGTATCCATCTCATCCACATCAAAATCCTACGGAAAAAATAAGTTACATATTATAAACTATTTAAAGTACTTAAAAATACAACAAAACAATAAAATATAAGTTAACTAATCATAATTTATTTTAAAGACAACAAACTTACCGCGGAATAGTCACACTTGCGCTTGCGTGTATCAGTCCCATTAGAGTTGGATCTGGTTTGAGTGTTTGATGGAGAAGACATTCTACTTGATGGCCTTAAAGAATACTCATTAAATAGCATCGCCAATTTCAGAGATATGTCACTCACTTTTCTTGCCGCTTTTAACTCATCACCGTCAAACAACTTCTTATAACAATACTTGAGAAAATCAAGTTTACACCGGGGGTCAAGAATTATTGCAAAAGCAAACAAGGTGCAATAATTGTTTTCTTCATTTTCAGCCCAACATTTATCAAATTTACTTTGCATCTCTACTGCTATTCCTTTCAAAACCTCATCTTCACTTTGAACCAAGTCCTTTAACAACATAGCAATATTCCAGACATTCTCAAAGTATAAATTTGCCGTAGGATAGTCACTACCAGAAAATAACTCAGTAATAACATTAAATGGTTCCAAAGCATCTCGAATTTTCGCAACCATGTCCCACTCATAAGGTTCTGGACATTTTTTATATGTAACATCTTCAGTGTGCAAATTATCAAAAGCATCTCTATACAAAAGAGCCCTATCGAGCATCATGTACGTAGAGTTCCATCTAGTAGCAACATCCAACCACAATGACTTAGTCTCTCGTATTCTACACAAGTCCACAACTTTCCAAAAAGAAATTTTTCTTGCTTCGGAGCCCTTAACATGTTTCACACTCTCCCTAATTTTTACCACAACATTCTCAATCACCTTAAGTTCATCCTTAAGGATAAGATTTAGCACATGGGCTGCACATCTAACATGAAAGTAATTACCATTATTCAACAGGAATCCCCAATCATTAAGCCTCACCCTCATGTGACTTTGCATTCTATCATTACTAGAGGCATTATCCAATGTCAAAGAAAAAAGCTTATCATCAATGTCCCAATCCTTAACTAATTTTATTATAACCTTGTAAATTTCTAGTCCAGAATGTGGTGGTGGGATATGAAAGAAGCTCAAAACTTTGCTATTCAATTTCCAATTCTCATCAACAAAATGAGCAGTCAAACACAAATATCCTTCACTAAGGCAAGAAGTCCATAAATCACTAGTTAGACTTATACGACCTGGTGCACGCTTCAGAATGGCTTTAAGGAGATTTTTCCGAGTGTTATAAATCTTCATGCAATCTGCTTTTGCAGTATTTCGACTAATACATTTAACCTTATCATTCAAGTACTCGTGAATCTCTCTATTTCCTTCATGTTCAACCCAGGAATAAGAATAACCATGTTTGATAATTGCTTTTGCTACTAAGTCTCGGTAAATATTTTGATCAAAAAATCTAACCTGATCAACATCTTTCTTCAAAGTCTGAAGATGAGCTTAATACGCTGCACACTTTTCAAGGTGATTCGTGTGATTAGTAGTCCCTCTACTGGATTCAGCAATAATTGATCCCACCTAACAATGCTTGCATTGACTTCTCAAATATCCATCATGACTATCGGCTCTACTGATTTGAATAAACTCCTTCCAAACTTTACTCCTGCGACCAGCCCATGCTCCCTTAGATCCCACCTCAAAAGATGGAACCTCATTTCCATCAGCTCCGTGTCCTGTGACTGCATCCATTACTTCATGATTATCATCATTTAGTGGGCTCATAATTCTGTAGAAAGAGAAAGTCACATTCAATTAGTAAGAATATCCGTGTTAAAAGAGGTTTATTAACGAGTGAAAAGAACTCGGTTTCATCAACATCAAAACAATTTCAGCAGATTAAACTATCTCCATCTAGTATTAACCATCTCATACAAACTATACAATATAAACAGACAATGACTCAATGAGTATTGAAAATTACCTCTTCAATTGATGAACTAATTCAGGAATCAGAACACTTATTTGCCCTGAAAGAATATTGAATTATCTGAACTGAATACAGAATACTCCACTAGATGAAATATAAGATGTATATATATATATATATATATATATTATATTCCTTCAAAAATAAGATTAGTTACAGATATGGGGCTGAATTCCGTCGGATTCGGAGACCATGACTTTGAGCGCCAAAATCTTATTCTTCAATGTAAAATAAAGCGGGAACGAACCTTTTGGGCGCCAAGAGCCGTGCTTGTTGTTGTTGTGCGATTTCTTTCTGTGCGAAAATACTGGAAGCAGATTGAAATTGATAACTTCTCCATATTTTTGGGAATCCTTGCGTCGTGGCCGTTGCTTTGCTGATAGAAAGAAATTAGAATAGGAAGTCTTGAGACGGAGGAGACTCAGACTCAGAGACTCTGTCTCTCGTTTCGTTTGGTCTGGAGTTTGGACTCTGGAGTGGAGTGGAGTGGAGTGGAGTCTGTGGAGACTTAAGATTTTTGACTTTGGACCTTATATTTCCCGTAGATAAAGTCCAAAAATAATTAGTTAATTACTAATTAGCTATTAGTTAACTAACGATCATTATTACTTATTTACTTATTAGTCTTAATTAGCTCTTAGATATATTTTGGTTTTACCTTTTAAGTTTATTTTCATAAGTAGATACTAGTTAATTGAAGGGTTTAAACGGAAAATTAGAAAAAATTAAGATAAAATTTTGGGTTGCATTAATTGGGTCGTAAACTTTATAAATTATAACTACAGTATGCTGTAGAATAAATTTTTAATATTGCAATAAAAAAATTTCACCTTTTCATTATTTTAATTAAACCCGTCTTTCCGTGGACCTATGGAAAGACGGTCTTTTCCTAGACTTTGCCTACATTTAAATTGGAAAAAAATTTATTTAAAATTTTAAAGTTTAGTCAACTAAGGAAAACTATATGAGATCGTTAGAAATAGTTAAATATTGAATACATTAAAATTTGATTATTTTTATAATATTTCATTCAAATTATTTAAAAATTAATTATCTATTTGTTGAGATTTATTTTAAAATTCTATCATACTTATATTATATGTATCTCACTGCAATAAATAAAAGTAAATATCAAATGACCTTATTAGTCTCACTAATTATAAAATATCCTCTTTTAACTGTTAGTCGGTCTAAAATAAGATTTTGTCATAAATAAAATAATAATATGTATACGTATTTCTATCAAAAGTACTCTATCAATGTGACAAATGACAATGTATAAAACAATTCGAACATTTTGTTTTTTCAGATTATGTATTTTTTGGATTTTCTTTAGTATGATATATATATATATATTATAATGAGATGTTTATGGTTTTAATTATCTTAAGAAGTTATATATTTTAACAAGTTATGAACTTATGATTGATTATATCAATATGTAGTAAATAATTAAAATCAGTGACATATTATAATATTAGTATGTTATTTTTAGATAACTTGAGTTTAGGTTAGTCAAAATGGTTTAAATATTTCGATGACAGCACCATCCAAAGAATTTATATTATATGGTGCTTGGGATTATGAACTTAAAAGGTAATTAACGTTCAAATAAAATAAAACATCACGGATATTCAAAGTAAACTCGATTATAAGAGGATATATCATATAAGCAATTAACTAGAACTAGAAAATAAAGATATTCATACAAGTTAAACAAGAGCATTATTCGTCATTATAAATATTAATAAAGCATATAGTTAGACAATTTCAATTTTTGGGTGTACGCTATCATATAGAATTAACTCAGTTAAGTCATAAGTGTACATAAAATATAATAACTATTAATAAGTGCTTATAGAACTCAAATATGTATGTTAATCAAATTAGTTACGGTGGGATATAACTAAGTAAAATAGTAAGACACAGTTATAAAAATAAATGAGGATTGATATTTATTAAAATTCCACTTCGAGGGTTGATTATATAAGTCAACAGAGTTATTGGTAACATACTAATATTTCACATGATTAAGAAAAAATGAGCATGTTTTTAATTAGAATGTTTTCTTATCTTAATTTAATATGCTACATTTTTAAAATGTATTGCAATCATGAATATTAAGAATATATATATATATATATATATATATATCTCAGGAAAGACGGTCT
Organism: Rubia yunnanensis; assembly: GCA_037428765.1. NCBI lineage: Eukaryota > Viridiplantae > Streptophyta > Magnoliopsida > Gentianales > Rubiaceae > Rubia > Rubia yunnanensis. Next base: position 25,149,707 of record CM075062.1, on the reverse strand, counting down.
TTCCATAAGCTTATGGACAGTTCACGATGATTTAAATATTATATTTTTATAAAATTTATGTAAGCTTTTTTATATAAAATTTAAATATTATATTTTTAAAGTTAAAACAAGTAATGATATTATTAATATGTATTTAAATGTGAATGTATAAGGTAAAAAAATAAGTGGCTTGTCCATAAACTTATAGACAGACAGTCTGTCAGGAGAATTACTATAGTATATATATATATATATATATATATATATATATATATATATATAAATTATTATAACTTGCAAGTTAGGAGTTTTGTTCGTTATGACTTAAGAACTTATGAGTTATGATCAACATAAAATAAAATAAAAAATTAAATACAAACTATTCTATTTTGTTCTTACATTTATGCTGTAACATATACAGATCAATGTTTACATAAATGTCATGTTCTTCCCAAGAGAAATAAATTTTCATTTCAAAAAATCGAAAGTATACATTTAAAAAGTGACTACTAAAATTATATATATATATATATATATAATAGATTAGTTCAGCGAAAGCATTTTTATAAAATTAATATATTATAATTTTATGTTCATGATAAATTATAATGACAATTTGCTATATTTATTTGAACAAGACCCGGATTGAATATATTGGAATCCAACCAAACCCGACCTGAAAGATAATGTATCCGAAAAGTACCAAAACCATACTGACTCAAACCAAACCCGATCCGAACCTGATTAAAAAAATGTAAAACCGAATTGTACCTGTAACCGAAACAACCTGAACCAAATTTGATCTGAACCCGATTCAAAAAAATGATACTCGAATTGTATTGAAATTGAAACAACTAGAACCAAACCCGATCCGTTCAAATATTTTTCAAAACTACCGAAAGACATCCGAACCTGAACACACCCGATCAAGACCCGATACCCAAAAATAAAAAAATCCACCGAATCATACCCGACCCGATTGGGTCTCACCCGTATCCGACCGAAGAGACCCGTTTGCCAGGTCTACTTCTCAGTACCAATTAGTAGTGATGTTGAGACTTACCACAATTGTAGCTTATTTATGGAGTAACATCGATATTGAGGCTTATCGAAGTTGTAGCTCATTAATATAATAATGACATTTTTTTTTGGAATGTAGAATCAGTTCTAAAAACTTGAGATTTTAGGTCACGGCTGCGTCTAGAGTAGGCCCGTCAAACGGGTTGGGTCACCCGTTGGATAACCGTTATCCATATACTAATTTCACTTATTGGATAATGACCCATTGGGTTAATGGATATAATTGGGTTGTAGTTATTGGGTTTAGTTGGGTTGGATAATTGGTTATCCGTTGGATAATTTTGGGTGGGTCGAATTGGGTTGGATAACGGGTGACCCGTGAATAATTTCATATCATAAGATAACAAAATTTTCACAAATTTAATTACAAATAATTTAATTTTTCCGTAACACATATAATCAACTTAGAAACGATCAAATTCTCGATTCATCATATTTGTCGAATTCGGTTCATGTTTTAATCAATTTAAAAATTTTGAACCAATTAAAATTTGATAAAGGATCTTGACGAAAGAAGTAGAAGTAGTATTTAAGAAACTTTTACTAAATTTGAAAAATCTCGAAATATGAAGATTTTTAAAAATATTTTCTTTTATTGAACATAAGAAAATAATAAATGAAATTCCCACATTTGGCCACTCGAATAAATATTTCTTTTTTTTGTAGTTATGTACACGATTCAGCCTACATCAAAAAATGATTACGGTTAATCGTAATTTTTCACTCCAAGTAAAATGTTACGTGGCTTATCCATATAAAGTTTAAATTGTTGAAAACACCAATTATCCATTGAGTATATAATGAATTATCCATTGAGTATATACTAAATTATCCATTGAGTATATACTAATTGTCCATTGGGTCTATACTAATTATCCATTGGGTCTATATTAATTATCCATTGGGTCTATACTAATTATCCATTGGGTCTATACTAATTATCCATTGGGTCGAACTAAATGACCAATTGGGCATATGTCATTTATTTGGGTGAAACGTGAATTACCCATCAAGTCCGCGTTCTTTCTCAGTTCTCACTTTCCAAACTGCGTTTTGTTTCATCAGTCTGCGTTTTGTTCATCAATCAGTCTGCGTTTTGTTCATCAATCGGTCTGCGTTTTGTTCATATTCGAGTTCATAATATTATATTATGCAATATAATATTATGTACATTATATTATATTATATTTAATAAAAATAAAAATAAAAAATATATAATATATAATATGTTGGCTTTGTAAACTCGACGAAACTAACGAACAATATTACTTGGGATCGAGCTCGAGCTCAAATACTGTACGAACTCGAATATTGTACGAACTCAAATACTGTACGAGATTAAACTCGAATACTGTACAAACTCGAATAGTGTACGAGATTGAGCTCGAATACTGTACGAGATTGAGCTCGAATACTGTACAAACTCGAATACTGTACGAGATTGAACTCGAATACTGTACGAACTCGAATACTATACGAGATTGAGCTTGAATACTGTATGAACTTTAATACTGTACGAGATTGAGCTCGAATACTGTATGAACTCGAATACTACACGAGATTGAGCTCGAATAATGTACGAACACGAATACTCTATGAACTCGAATACCGTACGAACTCGAATACTGTACGAACTCAAATACTGTACGAGATTGAGCTTGAATACTGTAAGAACTCGAATACTGTACGAACTCAAATACTGTACGAGATTGAGCTTGACTACTGTATGAACTTGAATACTGTACGAGATTGAACTCAAATACTGTATGAACTCGAATACTGTACGAGATTGAGCTCGAATACCGTACGAACTCGAATACTCTATGAACTCGAATACTGTACGAGATTAATCTCGAATACTGTATGAACTCGAATACTGTACGAGATTGAGCTCGAATACTGTACGAGATTGAGCTCAAATACTGTACGAACTCGAATACTCTACGAGATTAAACTCGAATACTGTACGAGATTGAACTCGAATACTGTACGAACTCGAATACTGTATGAGATTGAGTGCGAATTTTGTACGAACTCGAATATTGTACGAGATTGAGTTCGAATACTGTACGAGATCGAATACTGTACGAACTTGAATATTGTACGAGATTGAGCTTGAATAATTTGTGAATTATAATTTGTATAATTTGTGAATTATAGTGAATATTTATGTTAAATATTACACATGCATTTAATTGGGTAGTTTTGGATATTTATTGGGTATTTGTTACGTTCTTATTGAATTAACATAATATGGGACCCATGGAGATCAAAATTTTTTATTAACACAATTATTTTCATCCCGCTCAATCCCAAAAACTAATGAGCAATTAATACCCGATCTCATTGAATAATGACAACTTGTAACCCAAATCGATAGAAAATGTTTAATGATAACTTATTGGGTTAAATATATAATGATTTATTGGATAATGACTTATTGGTCATATGAATATCTCATGGGTTATCCATTTAATGACCCAACCCATTATGACCCATTTAATAAATGGGTTAATTGGATAATGACCCATTGGATAATGATCTATTGGGTTTGGATAACGGGTTTATCCAATTAACCCATTTGACGGGCCTAGTCTAGAGAAAGGGCATTTTTTTAAGCTATGAAAATTTTTGGCACTGGTGCCCAAATATAATCAGTGCTAAATTAACACCTGTTTTGGAGAACTGGTGCCAAAAAATAACCGGTGCTAAATTAATGCAGGTTTCCAAAACCTAGTGCCAATAAAAAATTAGTGTTAAATTAACATTGGTTTTTTGAATACCGGTGAAACCAACTTGTGCAAAACCATTTCAACCCCTATTTAGGCACCAATTTTTTAAACCGCCAAACATTGGTGCTAGCCTTCTAAAAAATCGGTGCTAGAGGGGGGTTTCCTTTGATAGTGAATGCCATTTACTTTGCTGCTCATTTTGGCAAAAGTCGCGCAATATGCAACATAATGTGAAATAATTGTAACATAATTTATGTGTCAAAAAAATATACAATAATTTAAATATGACCTCAAATAAGTCGCAAACAATTATGTCATATCAAAATTGGTGTCACGTGTAGTGTCGCAAACTAGTTTGCATCATTTAACTAATGTCGCATAAGGTGTCGCAAATACGCATGCATCACAAAAATTACAAGATGCATAATATGTCGCAAATCCAGTGCGACAAATGACAAAGTGACACAAATTATGTTGTTTTTTGCGTCATAATAAAAAAAGAGCGTGACAAAGAATACCTCAACTACTATGGTGACAGAAAATAAAATGTAGCATAGTGTGTCACAAATACGTTAAACGACACTAAATGAAGGATAAATGACACAATTTTTATGTCACAAAAGACCATGTTTCTTGTATTGTGCGGCTATTACGTAATGTTGTACACAATAGAGTGCATACAGGTCGTGATGTTGGATTCACTTGAAATTGACAAGGTAATCATACATTTGGTTCAACTAAACATTAATCGTGTCTTCAAATCATCTTTAACGGTTAGCTATTTTCTTGGAGTCACAGCTTCTTCCTAAGGCAACGAGGCCCTATTCAAAGGAAGACATCAACAATGTCCAGAATTGTTTGGCTAGGCATCTCATTCTCAACAGCTCTGTAACCTTTGCAAACCCTAATTTGGTAGAGTAACACATATTTGTTAATTTAGTATGGCGTGTAAGTTTGGAATAGAAATGTATTTATGTCCATTCCCATGTATAGATTATTGCTTAGTTAGCATTTTCTATAGATTTTTATTAGCTTGTAGATTGATTTTATGCATTGTGTTACAAGTGTGGCTGTTGAACGAGGCCTTTTTTGAGCCGGGAAATGAATGTAAATTGTGTTTTTGACCATTGGAGTCATGGGATCTTCCGAAATCGGAACACATTTCGTCCCTTTAAGTTTCTAAGAGCCGATTTCTCTTCTGAACTCGCAAAGGAAATAATACCCCAAAAAATTAAACGCATGAAACTTACAGTGACAAACGGATTGTGCATCCGAATAGGGAAGTCAATTGGCAGTTAAGACGGTTCTGGGTCCAATATTTCTTTCGAACTCGGAACGTATTCAGGTTACGAGTTTGGAATATGCATTCCCCATCGCGTAGAGGCATGCCGGGTCCAAACTCGGGAGTGATTTAAGGTGGTTACTTTGTCTTTTCAAAGGCGGTTTAGAACCGCCTTCGTAGGTCTTCCGAGTTCGGAAATGGTCTCTCAGGGCGGCAGAGGTAATGTCGGTTCCGAGTTCGGAAGCGATTTTAGGTGGTTCTTCCGTCCTTTCAAAGGTAATTTAGAACCGCCTTGAATAAAAAAATTTAAGGCAATTTTTGGAACCGCCTTTAATCAGAGGCGATCACCAGAGATGACACTTTAAAAGTATATTCTATAATCCAATTAAATCGCCTAAAGTGATCCCTACCATCACTAGTGAGTAACACACTTCCTTTTTAAGATCACATTAGTTTCATTTTCTCCACTTATTTTTTTCCCGTTAACCAACTCATGTTTTTGATCAAATTAACCAACTCATATTCCTCAACTACTTCACTCAACATAAATTTTAGTGCGACTTAAAAAGGGACAAAAAGCGTCTCTTTTAAACAAGACTACTAAATAGGAATGTTAAGGAATAGATCTTCCGTGCTTTCAGTGGAGGTGTGGACCCCAGGTGGATGGCGGATCATGCATCATGCAGCCAGCGGGTAGGTCTTTCTACGATTTCACTCTCCACATCAACTTGGAAAACAACTAGCGGGTAGGTCTTTCTACGATTTCACTCTCCACATCAACTTGGAAAACAACTACTGTATCCACAAATATTCAATTGGTACGTCATTTAAAATCAATATCATTTATAAACTAAGAAAGTCATTTAAAAACACCACAGCTACTGAAAAAACAAATCAAAGTCAAGAATATATGCACTATCTTAAACCATGCTATTCTGAAATTTCAGGCCGAGTAGCATCAACATCAACATGATGATTACACTTTTTATCCAGAAAATAATGAATTAATCGTTAATCCATGTCCAATCCTCTCCCTAATTTTTTTTAAAAATTGTTGATTACACACCTACCGGATTTGAAGGTTTTTGAGGGCAAGTGCAGTGGGTTGCCACAAAATTAAAAAATCGCTCTAAAAATCGAAAACATCCACAGTAGTAATTTTTAGACCAGTTTCTTGTTAAAAAACCGGTCCCAAGTTGAAAAACTAGGGAACCGGTTAAAAAACCAACTGTGTCAGCGTGCACATGGCTCCTGCGGCAGAAAATTTTTTGGGAGATTAGTGGGACACGTGTCACCCATACATTGGGCCACGTGTCCCACTCAAATTCAGCCCATATTTGCTTGGTAAATAGAGGGACACGTGGCACCCTCTGGTTGGGCCACGTGTCCCTATCTTTGTTTTTAATTTTTTTTTTAGAAAAAAACTGTATTTTTTTTATTTTTAAAATTTTATTTTAAAACGTTTTTAAATTAAAAATATTGAATGATTTTTGATTAAAATTTGGAATAAAAATTTGGAATAATTTTTGAGAAAATTATTGAAGAAAGATTATTGAAAAAATCTGAAATAATTATTGAAAAAAATGAAATGAAATTTTAAAAATTATAATGTATTTTTAAATTTTACATTCAACTCATTTTGAAATTTATTTAAATTAAATGTTAATAATAAAATTAATGAGTAGGATAGAGAAAATCAAGTGGGGTACATAAATAGTAAAAAGTGGTTTCTTACCATTGTGGAGAAGAAAATGTATGGTTTCTTAAGTGGTTTTTTAAAGTGAGGTGGAAGAGAGAGAATGAGAGAAATAATATATTTAATTGGTAAGAAACCGGTATTGATTTTTACCATTGCATGGGCTCTGAGAAGCATGTTTTTCCACTCCATCTTTTGGTCTCACGGTAGTCCTCATTTGGCTGGGGCTTTTCAGCTGAATTGTATGCCGTCGAATTAAGTACTCCCTCCGTTTCTTTAATAGTGACACACTTTCTAATTTGAGATGTTTCTTTTATATTGACACTTTCTATTTATGGCAAGTTTAAGCTTATTACATCCACTCATTTTACTTTTGCTTCTTTCAATTCAATTTCATCCACTCATATAGCATCTCCTAAATTTTAAAACAAAAAATGACGTGCCATTGTAAGAGAAACATAGGGAGTAGTTGTCTTTTTAAGAACATGCATGTGGACTCGGTGTGTTGCTCTTTCACCCTTGGGATGTTTTTGCTGGAGATATCATTTTTCTTCTAGTTTCGCATAACTTGTTTCTTTTTTTCAGTGATACGATCCTTTAAATGTGGGATTATAATTTTTGTATTCTCACTACTGCAAATTATAAGAAGATTCAGCTGAGATGTCCGACCACATTCGAGTATTTTGACTTGTGGAAGTCAACTTAATTAATTTCTAATTATTAGTGTTTTTATTTATGGGAGTAAAAAGGTTTGAAAAATAATACTTTAAAAATATATGTTATAATGAATCAAACAACATAGAGCATAATAATAGTCTTACATATAATAATGAATTTAGCGGTTGGTGTTGGAAAACTATCTTAAATTAACAAAATTTATTTGGTGGGTTTGGGTCGATAATACTAGACAACTATACAGTCGGGACCACTCATCCTTCGCTTATACCCTTCCTACGACACTTAGACTATTACTATTGATTAAATGGTAATATGTATTTAGTGCATCGTGTACTCTTCTTATTGCCACTCAGACCCTTGATTAAAATTATAATATTTAGTTAGTATTTTTGTGTAAATATGATCATCCCATGTCATGGTGTAAAGATTACTATTAAAAATTATAATATTTGACTAGTTGAGTCTGTCTCAGGGCTAATTAGATATTTAGAACTATTAAAAAAGGAGTTGGATAAATTTAGGGGTCAAATATAATAATTTCAATTCCGGGGTCAATATTTATATGATCATAGAAATTCAGGGGCCAAAAGGAGAATTACAAAAAAAAACAGAATCAGGTACAGTTTTACCATTGCCGTCATCGGTGCTAGAACTCTGAGTCGATACGATTCCTTCTCGTTTCCAGTGTTTTCTTCGCTACAGTTTTGAGTTTCGAAGGTTTCGCCGTCCAATTATGGTGGTTTCTTCCCCATCGCATTTCGATGGTTTCGCCATCATCGCGTTTAGTTGCTTTCGTCCTCATCATATTTCAATGAGATGGAACACATTGTCGTGTACCCTCTTTTTACACACACTGGATTTAATTCGTCTGGTTTCACTAGAATCAGCTATCGCAAAGGTTGGAACGTCTTTTGTGAACATCTGGGCCGGATTCAGACTTCCACCGGGACATCCACTATTTAGCCCGTTTTTAACCTTTTCGACGTGAGTCAGTCTCTTGAAAGACGGTCTTTCCATAAGTCATGGAAAGACCAATATTTAAAGTATAAATCAGAATAAATGAAAATAAATTTTTGGGTTGAATGAATCGGGTTATAAACAATATAACTATTACTCGTTGCCTAATAAATTTTTAACCGTTTTTCCATAATCTTATGGAAAGACGGAGTTTAGTTAAAATAATAAAAGGTAAAAGGTTTCAGTTGCAATATTAAATTTTTTTGGATTGAATGAATCGGGTTATAAATAATATAACTACTACTCGTTGCCTAATAAATTTTTAATATTGCAACTAAAGTCTTTTACCTTTTATTATTTTAACTAAACCCCGTCTTTCCGTAGGTGAAAAGACGGTCTTTCCTAAGACTTTGCCATAAGAGACTTAGAGAAAAGGAAAAAAAGAAGAAAAAAAAGAGTCCGTCTCTTGAAAGACGGTCTTTCCATAAGTTATGGAATTACCAAGGTTTAAAGTGTAAATTAGAAGAAATTAAGATAAAATTTTCGGGTTGCATGAAGCGGGTTATACATTTTATAACTACTACATGTTTCATACTAAAACTTTAATATTGCAACTAAGACCTTTTATCTTTTATTATTCTAATCAAACTCCGCATTTCCGTAAGTCTATGGAAAGACCGTATTTCCCAAGACTTTGCCGAAAAAAAATTGCATGTATTAGAGTTTATTCAAAATTTTAGTTCTATAACGTTACTGCTCGGGTCTACATTTGTTCGAGGACGGTTGGATTGTCAAAACTTTTTTTGAATTTAAACGGTGAGATATTCAACCATTTATATTACAAATTTAAGCATAGAAAATTATAATTAAAAAATTATTTATATGGAACAAATTAGTCCGATAAAGTTCTGTACTATAATACAATCTCATAATGAGATCAAAGATTAATTTGTAACACAATGAAATTAATTAGAAATGGGTATTAAATATAATTGAAAAAAGATTGGGAAAGTAAGGAGAAATTTGGATGTAAATACCATACTTTGGGGGTGCTTCCCCATTAAATAATTGGAAAAATAATAATTTTGGGTCATAAAAGTCACACGGATCAAGAATTCGAGTTGGAAAAATTGGCGGATCAATTTTTTTCCTCATTTCCGTGCAGAGCAACTTTTTACAACAAATTGGATGTTTCATTTTCAATACTTGATATTTCATCGAAACCATGTAATGTTGTATAAAAAGTTATCCTTCACTAAAATACTGTGATTTAAAGCTAAATTTTGATCTTACAATGCAAAATCTTTTTTATATATGTTAAATTTATACATTTTACTTATTTTAACATTAGTTTGGGATATTTTACTATCTTAATTTTGAAGTTTTAATTTATATTTTCTTTTTATTGATGTGTTAGCTTTTCAACAATGTCATTTTAAAAATTAGAGTCAAGTGTGAACATGACCCTAACTTTACGGTGAAAGCGTCAATATAACCCTGAAAAATGTGAAAGTGCAAAAATAACCCTAACTTTGTTATGTATGTGTCAATCTAACCATGAGCATCGTTGACTTCAATTGTCAAAGGGAGATTTAGCTGGAATTTAAGGGAATGATAATTTTACCCCTGGATTAAAAGGGGTAAAATGAGAATCCAACTTATTCGGGCAGGGGTATTTTCTCATTCCAGGTCCGGTCAATATTGGAATAGTGATAAAAGTTATAACTGCACATTTTGTCATAAAGTTAGGGATATTTTGGCACTTTCTCATTTTGATTGGTTATACTGGCAATTTGAGCCTAAAGTTAGGGTTAGAAAAATCCCTAAAAATTAATATTGATGTTTCTTATTTTTTAATATTAGATTTTTATTTAATGTATTCTTAATGTTTTATTAGTGTAAAATCGTTTTTAATTTTAAAATTGAGATTTTTTTTCTATGTCAATGTCACGTTTTGGTGCACATTTAATGTTTTAAAATTCATGTGCCATTTTGTTCAATGTATGCCTTGATGTTTCAATTACTACAACAAATTAGCTGTATCGTAACACTTTTTTTTAGCAACACTTATCAAAATGTCACAATATCTTATAAAGTGTTAATTAAACCTTTGAAAAATATTACATAAATCTTGAAAAGTGCAACGTTAGATCTAATGCAACATCACCTAAGGTAATAGTACTTGTATATGTATTACAATAGGTCCAACTTAGTATTGATAGCATCAAAAGCAACACTCTCAAACTGTTATATTAGCCTTAATTTGTAGTAATAAATAGTCTGAATTAATTTTTAATATTGATGTTTACTTTTTTTCGATATTAGTGTTACATTTTGGTGCATACTCTGACCTTTTGAAATTTATATGTAATGTAATATTTAACCATTTTAATTTAATATATATTGTTAATGCATTAGTATGATTCTATTATAATTTGATTAGTATTTTACTTGATGTTTAAATATTTTGACGTATGTTTTCAGTGTTTTCATTTAGTGTTTAATTATTTTATATGATGTTTTACTATTTATTTTTTTATGTGTATTTTTAGTATTTTAGTATGATGTTTAACTACTTTAACATACGTTTTTTTATTTTTTCATATGATGTTTAATTTTTTTTATTGATATTTAACAATTTAAATGTTAATGTGTATATTTAGTGTTTTTACTTCGCATTTAACTACTTTCATTTTACATGTATAATATTTTATTATAATTTATTATTTTTATTTAGATTCCATCTCTTGAAAGACGGTCTTTCCATAAGTTATGGAAAGACCAAGGTTTAAAGTGTAAATTAGAAGAAGTGGGGATAAAATTTTTGGGTTGCATGAATCGGGTTATAAACTTTAACTACTACACATTGCATAATAAATTTTTAATATTGCAACTAATAACTTTTACTTTTTATTATTTTAATTAAACCTCGTCTTTCCATAAGTTTATGGAAAGACGTCTTTACTAAGACTTTGTCTTTTCTTATAAGAAAACTTGAGTTCATCTCTTGAAAAACGATCATTCCATAACCCATGGAAAGACCAAGGTTTAAAGTGCAAATTAGAAGAAATGAAGATAAAATTTTTGGGTTGCATGAATTGGGTTGTAAACTTTATAACTATTACATGTTGCATAATAAAATTTTAATATTGCAACTAAGACTTTTAACCTTTTATTATTTTAATTAAACTCCATCTTTCCATAATCCTATGGGAAGACGGTTTTTCCCAACACTTTGCCAGAAAACTTCATGGTCGAACTCTTAGTTATTTTTGTTTTTGTAAATAAAGTTCATTTTTTCTAAAAAAAATCCATTATGGGAAAAATGTCCATCAGTGATTACAATAAGTAGAATTGACACCCAATTTAACTCTCCTCTAACTATAACCAATCGATTACAAGGATATTCAAGTTACATATCAACTACTACTACAGATTAGAGATCTAATAAAAATTGTAACATCGCCTTCGAAAATATTAACTCGCTTCCCATAAAAACCATTACCACTTGGTAGAGAGGTAAGTGGAATTGACATTCAATTTAACTCTCCTCTAGTTATAACCAATCTGCTGCATGAATATTCAAATTGCATATCAACTACTACTACAAATTAGAGATATAATAAAAACTGTAACATCACCTTCAACAATATTAATTTGCTTCCCATAAAAATCATTACCACTTAGCAGAGAGGACTATAATGTATGGCACATCAATATTGCTGCGCCAAACATAGATTTTCAACAACTGTAACACCACTTGATCCAAAATCCAAAACACGATCTATGTTGTCCAAACTGTCAACACTTTGAAAAAACACAGATTAAGAACATAACTTGTAATAGAGAAACATAATACGAAATTAGAACATACAATTTGTAAAATAAGATCGGACAAAATACATTGACATGAAAATTAGATTCAGTGATCATCATGAACACAACAATCTAATCTATCAGGTCAACAAAATGACACAGTCTAGAATAATTGAAAGAGATTCGCAAGCACGAATCCTAGGGTTTGGGTTCTGGAATCCACCAAGGAGAAAATAATTCTCGAAAATATTATTATCAAAAGATGAAATCTCCGAAAATACAAGAGGTCATTCAATACTACAATGAATTCGGAAAGAAAATAAAAAAAAAGGATATTCTGAATGAAGTCCGGAATAAAACGAAAATCGAAAAACACTCAAAAACAATAAATTTCCATTTTGAGGCCTTAAATGACCTCGTCGAGATGGTTCCAACGCCACCGGAATCGCCTGATACCGACTCTGAACGCGAAAGTTATATTCAAAATCGTACTGAACCTTTACGGCAATCCATCGCTTTTTCAGTTTTCATTGCCATTCGCCCTACATTAAAGATCAATACTAATGTGCGAAAAAAATTCATACATATGTAACAGTATAAACATTAAAAGAATATTAACTAAAAATATTACTCTTCCTCTATCTTTTCATGATAGGAAGATGGAGTAAAGAAAATTGAAAGAAAAGAAAATTTCAGAGGAGGAAAGAAGATGGGGTGGCGGGGCAGTAGGCTTGAAGGCAAAACTCTACTGCTGGAAAGAAAGTTTCAATAAAGGCAGTATTGACTCTTTTGAACTCCGGATAAGACAAAAGAAATGCCAGTTTATCAACCGTAGACACTAATTCTTATGTTTTATTTACTTTTTATAAAATATTTAAAAGGTCAATACTAGTTCTACATGTACGCAGTTAAAGCGAAGAGTCTTCTAAAACACGAATTAGTTTCCATTAATTAATAGAATATAGTTACTAGTTAATTTCTCATTATCACAAAAAAATTTATACGTACTTAATTAATCATCTACATGATGGCCTCAAGATATCAGATTTTTTTATATATTGGGGAAATGAGTATGTGGGGGCGGAGGGCCAGTTAGAATATGACATGTAGCAAGTAAGTGAGTTCAAATGTTAGTTTTCTACAATTTTCATCTATTTTAATTTATTCACTTGTTACATGTCGTATTCTAATTGCCCCTCGCCCCCACATACTCATTTTCCCCAAAACATAAAATTTTCTATCAAAATATACTCGCAGTTTGGATTGAAATGATTACTCGTAGAATTTTTTAGTTAATCAATAAAATCTTATTATTTCCTTGAATTAATTTATATTATGATAATAATTTTAAGGCAAAAATAATTTATTATTGAAAACAGTATTTTAATATTAAATTGGTTGTGTTTAATTGGCAATCTAATTCAATATTACTGTCAAATTTTAAAACAAACAAACTAATGTTACTAAATGCAAACAATAGAAAAAAACTGCTCGTCAGCATTTCACTCTCTCACAAAAATTCAAATAAAGAAATATTTGATGTTAGTTTAGTTTAAAATAGCTGTTATGATAGTAGTTGTAAATTATGTAGTTTCGGATGTAAAATTTGAAAGAATAGTCACATATAAGTTGCTCTTACACAACGCATAGCTAGGCTAGTAGACGAGGATTATGTAATTGTCAAAGATCCTGCCACATTTTGATTTTTTTGAGTGGCCTTGGGGGAGATATGCCACCATTTCTCTTGATATAGGAGCACGAGCTCTGTTACTTTCCTATTTACCTTCACATTCCATTTCTTGCACCCAAAGTCTAAGCTATGGCGATAGGGCAAGAAACGGCTGAATGCAGCATTTGCCTGGAGGAAATGGATCCTCATGGCCCGATTCCAGTGTTCCAGCTTCCCTGTCTCCATCTATTTCATACTGGTATATGTCGTATCTTCTCTTCCAAACAGAAATGTCCTTGATTCCCGGTGCCTCTTTCCATCTTCATTTTCTGGTTGTTTGGACTATGCTCACCATCTTCTCACTGCCTATTGCTCCACCTCATAATACTTTGAAATGTTAGCGGTATGCAAGGTTGATTTGGTTTTGTTTCCCTGTTTTTTACAGACTGCATAAACCGCTGGTTTGGAGCCAGCAACAACCCCACTTGTCCTCTTTGCCGGGCTCAGGTTGAAGTTCGCCGGCCACTTCCACCAGCGGCGGAGGTTAGAGCTTTCGCCGTTGTCATCGTAGCCGTCGTTTCTGTGGTTTTGGCGTTCCGCCGGAGAAGGTACTGATCTGTATGACGGTGGCGTTTGGTTTATGAAAATTGTTGTTTTCTGTACTTTTTTTGAGGGAGATTTTTGGATTGTGTTTATTGATTTATGCGTCATGGACAATGTTCTACCCTTGGTTCCTGATGAATTTGCCTACCAGTCACGAATCTTAGTGGTAACAAATTTTGTTGGTTCAAACTTAAAGCCAAATTTCAAGGGTGCGTCATGGGGTTCGTAGATCCCAACTCCCGACTTCTCCGCCGCCGCCTTCACGGTTAAAAAACATGCCGGAATTTGCTGTCTTCAACGCAGGAGTTGGAGCCGCCAGCTATGATTGGAAGCTTCTCCGGGAGACTATCCCCTTCACCGCCGCCGTGAGGTTGTAGAAGGTGGTGGCGGAGAAGTCGGAGTTGGGACCCATGAGGTGGTGTGGGACGCCGCAGCACTCCTCGTTGGTGACCTTGTTCGAGGCCCCTGTAGACTTGCATTTTGGTTTATGAATATTGTCGTTTTCTGGATGCCCGTTATTGGTTAAGCCTAGCATAACTGCTTCATAAATCATGCGTATTGGACTGCTTTCTTGCTGGGTTGGGAGGGGGAATTCTCGTACTAATATTAGTTGGTAATTACTTGGTATTGTAAAATTCTACATTACTAATATGGGTATGTAACTATTCAAATATCTGATCAAATTATAATAGAGAATAGTTTTGAAAAAATGATAACAGAATTTCAGTTGGGACATAGGTAGTACTTATTTTGTTGATTGAAACCTTAAGTAATTTTTATGCGTGGTTTCAATCGCACATGTGCGAGTAAAGAGAAGGGATTTTTTTTTGTGTGTCAAAAATGGGAGGAAATATGATCGTAAGATTTGGTCAATGTGATTTTGTAGGAATCTCAAGTATTCTTTATTCTTCCCATTTTATTCTCCGTTAATTAGAATGGGGGAAGACCCATTTGACTTTATTGCTTCATGGATGTGCTGTTGTTCTTTTTCGGTCTTCTTTATTTAAGAGCAGTAGCTAATTTCCTCATTCATGGAAATCAATTTTCCTTCTTTTGAATGAGTATATGTATAGAGAGGGGTATATTAACTCTACAAAATCAATTCGATCACTCTTTGTCTTTGATTATAACTTTCAAACAAATAAGTTAAAGAATACCATTTTCTAGCCTCTGGGTTGCCAAGTCATTAGTTCCCCACGGAGATATGATCAATAGATCAACTATGGTTACCACGATTAACCGCCTTAAATGTATACAACATTTTTTTTTTTGAAACAAATAGCCGTACCTCTATATTATCATCATCAGGCGTTGGTGGACGTGACCCTCACCCATCACATGACGAGCCAGATTGTGGACATTCATTACAACCATTCAATGGACCTTCATTATATGTATTTTAGTGAAAATCATTGCTAACATTATGATACTTCTAATTAGTCCCTGTAATCTTGGTGGTACGTAAAAACTATGTCGTGCATTCGTTTTTCACTAAAAGAAGGTGTTTAACATCTTCTGTCTATTCTTTTGTAAACTAAAAACTACTGACATTTATTTTTTTTGTATTATTAATCATCAAAAATATATTATTTTATCATTTAGATTCGACAAGAGTGTACATATATGTGACAGAGTGAATTTTATTAGACATTATCATCTTTCTGAAAAGTCCCGGAAATAAATACTATGCCTTTAAAGTTTAAAATGTTAAAAAATACTCACCTTTTCATTTTCGCTTAAAAAATGCATCACTATTGGGATAGGATGCCAGAATCACTCTGCATAATTCCTTATTAATTAGATTCATTTTCCATTCATTTCTAAAATGTGAAAAAAAACATTTTTAAAAATAAATTATTAACCTAATTTTTCATTTATTTTACTCCCTCCGTCACACTTGTTTTTACACTTTTACTTTTTGCACACTATTCTTAATAGAGTTACAATGTTTGTGTTGTAATAGGTTACGTAATTAACGTATTTACCTTAGTCACATCCTGTACATTTGAGTATATATTCCCATCATTCTGTCAATATCAATCAGATCATTATTTCCAAATTATCTCTCTCTCTCTCTCTCTTCCTCGTTTCATGGTATCAGAGCCTACTCTTTGAATCAGAAAATTTTCCGACCAAAACCCTACCCCATATCCGTGTATTTCATCCGCCGCAAACTCAACATGAACGACGCAGAAAGCACGATCAACCCCCTCCCCGTCACACTCCCGCCGGCGAGGACACACGGCCGCCGCCTCCTCCTCTGCCGCCAGCCGACGAAGATCTCGGTCCTCAGCCGCTTTCGCGTCCTCTTGATCACTCGTCTCCATTTTACATTCATCCTTCAGATCATCCGGGCATGTCTCACTGTCCGGTTGTTCTCAAGGGCGACAATTATCAGGAATTGACCACCTCGATGAAGAACACACCCAAGGTTAAGCGTATGTTGGGCTTTATCGACGGTTGAATTTCTCAGTGCCAAGTGTTTCACTTTCTTAACCGATAAGTTATGTGTCCTTCGGGAAAGCGTTACGAAGACAATGATTGGTGTGGGTGAGCAGAGGCAAGGTGTTTACTGGTTGCGACATTTCTCGGCAACTACACGTGCCAGTCATGCGTCCAAGTCCGGCAGTTGTCTTCGACTGAGTTGTGGCATCCTTCATTTGCAGTTTTAGCATCTTTACCTGTTTCTTGTGATTCTGTACGGAGTACTACTCCTTGTGACATTTGTTTTCATTCCAAACAAACAAGAGCTATTTTTCAGTTAAGTTCTAATAAAGCCACAAACTTATTTGAACTTGTACTTGCGATATTTGAGGTTTATACAAAATCCCGGCTTCTTATGGTGCTACTTATTTTATTACTATTGTTGATGATTACTCTCGTGCCACTTGGGTTTATTTAGTTAAATCTAAGTCAGAAGTTCCGCAATTAGTTATGGATTTCCGCGCCCAGACAGTCACTCAGTTTCAGACCTCAACTCATCGTTTTTGTTCAAACAATAGTACAGAGATTTTTTGGTCTTAAGGATTATTTTTATGCATATGGTATTCTTCACGAGACTCCGTGCCCCTACACCCTTCAGTAGAACGGCAAGGTGGAACACAAGCATCGCTATCTCTTGAATGTGGCGAATGTTTAGCGGTTCCAGGCTGCTCTTCCAATCAAGTTTTGGGGAGAATGTGTGCTTACATATTGTTTTCTAATTAACCAAACTCATACGCCGGTTCTTCAGAATCAGACACCATTTCATTTGCTCTTCAAGAAAGATCCAAAATACTCAGATCTTCGTGTATTTGGCTGTCTCTGCTTTGCCCTGACTCTTCAGCGGCCTACAGATAAGTTTGCAGCTCGTGGTAGTAAATGTGTCTTTATGGAATACCCTAGTGGCAAGCAAGGTTGGTGTCTGTATGACATTGAATCCAAAAAGTTCTTCTTCTCTTGAGATGTGGTGTTCTTCGAAGATTAATTTTCATTTTGGGTTCAGTCATCTCCACCATCCTCTACTCCGCCAACTGTTCTACCTCTCCGATTGTATTTGATCAATTGGATATTTCCCCCTCCCAACCAAGGGAGAGCGCTTCATCGGATAATGCTTGTTCATTCTCGGCCGCATCCCCTACGCCGCCGACCTCCAAGACTGAGCCCCTTTCTACCACTAACGTTGGGCCAATGGCATCGCCCAGCTCACCAGTCATGGACACTTGTTCAGATGAGCCTGTTCAGGCTGACGTTCGGCACAACTTTCTCCAAAGACAATCGAGTGTCCTGCTCAAGGACTTTGTGTGCAACTCCATTCTTTGCCATGATTCCAAACAGGAGGCTTTTGCCTCACGGTATCCCATTTCTGAGTTTGTGTCTTCTCAGAGGTTTTCTTTTCGGCCCATGCCCATTTTCTGGTGGCTGTCACTTTGGGTTCTGATCCAGTTCATTTTTCTGATGCTGTACAACATTTGTGTTGGTGGGAAGCTATGCATGCTGAGTTGCAAGCTCTTGAGCGCAATGGTACTTGGTCTCTTGCGTCTCTTCCTCCAGGCAAGAGCCCAATCGGCTGTAAGGGGGTATATCACATCAAGTACAAGTTCAATGGTGACATTGACTGCTATAAGCCTCGTCTTGTTGTGCTAGGATGCCGTCAAGTTGAAGGTATTAATTTTAATGAAACTTTTGCTCCCCTCGCCAAGATAGTCACGGTTCATACTTTCCTATATGTTGCTGCTGTTCGCAGATGGGAACTGCATCAAATAGATGTCCACAATGCCTTTCTGCATGGTGATCTCGATGAGTTGGTCTTTATGGCTCTGCCATTTAGCTACCCCAAGGCGCTGCCTGGCCAGGTCTGTCGTCTGCACAAGTCTCTTTATGGTCTCAGACAGGCTCCGCAAAACTGTTTTTCTAAGCTTACATGGGCTCTTCGCCAGTATGGTTCAGGCAAAGCTATGCAGACTACTCCTTATTCAGTCTTAGCCGAGTTGGCCACTCTCTTCATGTCTTGGTGTATGTCGACGAATTGATTATCACAGGTGATAGTTCTACTGCAATCTCTACATTTAAGCAGTATTTGTCATCTCGCTTTCACACGAAAGGCCTTGGCACTCTTAAGTATTTTTTGGGCCTTGAAGTTGCATGAAACCCCTATGGTATTTTCGTTTCTTAGCTCAAGTACGCCCTGGAGGTGGTCGCCGAAGCTGGTCTTCTTACAAGAAGCCATTCCCTTTGCCAATAGACCTGGCGCATAATCTCGGCAAGGCTACTGGTCCAGATTATGATCATCCCAGCCAATATTGCCGTCTGATTAGCAAGTTGGTCTATCTGACTATCACTCGACTCGAACTCAGCTTCGCTGTTCACACTCTCTCTCAGTTCATGCAGTAACCAAAGTTGGAGCATTGGACTGTAGCTTTGCGAGTTCTTCACTTTGTCAAAGGTCGCCTGGGTCAATGTATGTTTCTTTCTTGAGGTAGTAGCTTGGCTCTGACTGCTTATTGTGATTCGAATTGGGCAACCTGTCCTATCACTCCTCGCTCTGTCACCAGATACTTTATCACTCTGGGTGTGTTACCGGTCTCTTGGAAGACAAAGAAGTAACCCACTGTATCACGATCATCAGCAGAAGCAGAATATAGAGCTATGACGAACGCGTGTTGTGAGATTTCTGGCTTCGCTCTCTTGGTATTTGTCATTCGGAACCAGTTGCCTCCATTGTGATAGTTAGGCTGCTCTCCACATTGCAGGGAACCCGGTCTTTCATGAGCGAACCAATCATATCGAAATTGACTGCCATCTTGTTCGTGGTCTAGTGTCTTCGCGCATCATTTTTACTCATCATATTTCAACTTCGGAACAACCGACAGACATGTTCACAAAGGCACTAGGATGGACATCTTTTCTTCGTCTTCATTCTAAGTTGGGCATTCTCGACCTTCATGCTCCAACTTGAGGGGCAGTAATAGAGTTACAATGTTTGTGTTGTAATAGGTTACGTAGTTTGCGTAGTTACCTTAGTTATATCATGTACATTTGGGTATATATTCTCATCATTCTGTCAATTTCAATCAGATCATTATTCCCAAATTATCTCTCTCTTCCTCGTTTCAATTTTCTATTAAAGTTTGACCGCATATTTGAATAGATATATGAACAACAATATTATCGTATATGATATTGTTAAAATCCTCGTAACAAGTAGTTTTTAAATATTAAATTTTTATTTGTCATTACTATACGTCGATAAAGATATTAACGGACAAACATGTATCTTGGACAACGTGCTAAAAGTAAAAGTGCAAAAAAAAGTGGGACGGAGAGAGTACTTCGCTTCTCTCTCTCAACCGTCATGACCACCCTTCTTCCTCCCTCCTCCTCCTCTTCCTCAAGGTGCTTCTTGTTCTTTGTTTGAGAAAACAGAAATCTTCAGGTCTCGAACTTCTCCTTGTTCTGAGTGACATTGTTCTTACAAGATTCCGGAAGTGTTGGACGAGTTACTCAATTCAGGGGGAAAAATGGATAACTAGTGAAAAATGTTGAACCAATTTTCAAGTCCTCGATGCTGATGGCGGATGAAATTGTCTAAATTGAGGATTCCGTTTTTGACATTGCAATTGATTTTTTTTACTCGAGTTTTACTATGTTAAGGTGATTAACCAATAATAAGTTACTTTGTGTACAAAATTATCACAAACTATCCCCTTAAAATTAAATGTTTACTATAAACCTAACCATTATGTACGGCAACTTTTTACTGATTTCACACCTTAGTAAAATTTCTAACATAAAAAATTTTCTAGACCAGACTGCCAACTTTTTTTTACCATTAATTTTTTGTATCTCTTGTGTATGGTAAAAAAAAAGCTGTAGCTCCCCAATCCGCAAAATAATAGCCGCTGCACATAAGAATCATAAGAAACGTAGTTTGTAATGTTTTCTTTGAAAAAATTATAGTACAACAAGAAATAGAATTTATTTTTATATAATTTTAAGTTTAATATTTATCCTACTCAGAATTGGTTTTTACCAATATACGCAACAAAACAATATTTTCATGTCATTATGTCCAAGTTTATACGTCCTGTAGGGTAAATTAAAGACCAAACGTGTAGAAAGCTTTATTATTTTGATTCCAATTACAATTATAACTATCAATGGGAAAATAGTCGGTTCTTGAAAGTCCGTCTTTCCATAATTCATGAAAAAACTAAGGTTTAAAGTGCAAATTATAAGAAATGAAGATACAATTTTCAGGTTGCATGAATCGGGTTATAAACTTTATAACAAAAAAAAAAGCTTTTATAACCCTACCTAGTTGACATAAGTGCCAATATAACCTTTCAGTATTTGAAAGTGCCAATATAACCTTTCAGTATTTGAAAGTGCCAATATAACCCTATCTAGTTAGTGAAAGTGCCAATATAACCCTCTCCGGCAACTTTTAGCCGGAATTCATTAAAATTACATGTTTGCTCTTCTGAAAAAAATTAAAATATAAAAAAGGAAACAATGTTATTACCCATTTACATGTCAGGCAGCGGTCCGGTGAACTACGAGGGTAAAATTGTCCACATAATTTTAGAGTTAGCCTAAAGGGTATTTTGGTCAATTTACATAGAGTCAACGCCAAAAAACTGAGGTCAGTGGCTGGCACTTTCATTAACTAGATAGGGTTATATTTGCACTAAAAATTATCACAGGGTTATATTGACACTTACTCAAGAAGATAGGGTTATATTGGCACTTATCCCTTAAATCTATTACACGTTGCATAATAAATTTTTAATATTGCAACTAAGACATTTTATCTTTTATTATTTTAATTAAACTCCGTCTTTCTATAAGTTCATGGAAAAACGGTCTTTTCCAAGACTTTTCCATTTGAAAAATATTATTACTAATTTACTCTGTATCAATGTAAATGTATGCAAATTTTATTTAACAGATATAATATGATTCCAATTAAGATTTGACTATTTTATTATCAAGATAGTATAATAGAGGTAAGATGATTTAAACAACATAAATCTTTAAATAAGAATGTGAGCTATCACGAAGTAAGGTAAAAAAATCAACAAACACTGCTGCAGGACATGGGTAATAGCACCGGTATTTTGGGGCAATAACATTGGTATTTTGGAAATCCAAAATACTGATGCATATGTATAGCGGCGTAAAAGTGTAATTTTTTTGCACCGGTAAATTGAACCGGTGTAGAAATAAGTTTTGTACCGGTATTTACAATCGGTGCAAAATTTTGGAAAGTTAGGGGGGCACATAGTGATTGCACCGGTACAGTGAGATACGCCAGTGTAAAATGTTTTCACCGGTATGGTTAAAGTAAACCGGTTTAAAACTAAAATTTTTATACCGGTAAGAATTATAACACCGGTATCTTTTTTGTAATAGCAATAATATTTCGCACCAGGAATCTTATTGCACCGGTATTAATTTTGCACATGTAATTTTTACACCCGTAATATTTTAATAATTTTAAATAAAATATTTAAATTGCACTTTATTTTTACATTGGTTCTTATTGTCTATATCGCTGTATACAATGAGAAAAAATAGCAATGCCCAATTTATTTTTCGGTGGTCCCTCCCGGATCATTTCCTGGGCAACAACAGTAAAAAAATACTTGAATCATAACTATTAAAAATTAAAAACCTTTGAAATTGTGAAATTGTAAGAAACTTTAAACACCTAATGGTGAAACTTTAGAAAATATTCATCGTAAAACACGGGAACATTACTGAAACAAGATGAATAGATGCAGTATCTTCAACATGAATGGAAACAATCTAAAAAATCACAACTATAGTATAACCAAATACCAACAGTATAATTCTAATATCATCAACCACAAAAAATCAACCATCAACCTATTATGTCGTTCTTACCATCTAGAAGTTTCAACGTAGTGTTCACCTAATGGTGGTACTTATCAAGCCAAGCCCCAAACCATCTCTCAGCAATACCTTGAATTTCACACTCATGGTACGACCCTTTGCCCTCTGGGAAGATCTGTCAATTTCAAAGTTACAATGTTAGTGAAGAATGTTGTGTGTAATAGAAATTTATAAGAACATATTTTGAGATGTAAGTTTTACCTCCAACGTATTGCTTGTCTCCGGATGATTAACAAATTCTTCCATTAAGTGCATGATGGAGTATCTGCATTGCCACGAACCATTTTGGGTTCGGTACTGCACAACAAAGGTGAATGACATTACTAACCTTTTAACATAATGAATGATGGGATGAAATGACAGAATGACTCATCCTAATGTTCTTTATTTTTCAAGTGTAGTCGGGTTCTGGCTCTATCTTTCTCTTCTCCCTTTGGTATGTGCATGCAAGCATGTAAAGAAAATAAATAAAAATAGTTACTTCTTCTCGTGCATAACAAAACTAGGACTTAATATTTGATTGATTGAAATACCTGGAAATGACCCTAACTTTGCACAAGTTTATATCTTTGATACCCCCCATCAAAGTGTCTAGCATGAAACCCTCCTCCATTCTGGGACGGATAATGATGAGGTACCAATGATCGCTGTCGAAAATTTAGGGTAATGATTTACTGAAATGGAATATGTTTGAAATGTAAATGTTAAATCCGGGAACAAATACTTACAATCTAATGTAAGGGACAATGTAGAACTCAGAATCTGTTGCCTTCATTGTATCTCAAATGAGGTTGAAACAAAGTTTGACCTCCTGCTCGAAGTCAGACAAGTTCCCACAGTTGCGAGGGGAGAATTGGATGCGTCCTGCATTATTTTCCCATATTTTCTCCTAGAGGCACCTGTAATGTTAATGATACTGAAATTGAAATACTAATTGATTTAAAATTTCACATAACGGTGTAAGGTCTGAAACTCACCCCATCCACACATCAATTTGCGCATTATCGATCCAGGCTATTGAATGCAAATTCCCGAGTCCCTTCCCGTAATGGACCAGAACATCTATTCCAATATCGCATTTGTAATGGCGTGCGAACATCGATGGTCTGAAGATTGGGAAGAACATACAGCCCTTGTTCTTTATCATTTCCAGGATAGCGGCATTTGCTTCCCATTTGAACTGTGTCATGATGAGCCAATCTGTCAGGTCCCATTTGTTGATAATATGCAGATGTAAAATTATACAAATTGATCACTTAAGTATGTAGAATTGAACTGTCGTAGCAATGAATAATAAAGGTACGTGTTTAAGTGAAACACCTGTTTTGGTAGCCTCTTAAACTTTGGTCTTGCTGATGGCCTGAAATTAGAGCTCGTAAATTTTGTTACAAGAATGTATGTACCTCATCGTCGCTAGTGAGAATCATAACCTCCTACTCGTCGTCATCCATATCCACGTCGACATTGTCGTCATCGATGTCACTTGCTTGCTCATCTTCCTTTCATATCAAAGACATCGGCCAATCCATGACGCTATTTAAGGCCTCTCTAACATTATCGAAGTGGTGGTCCACCGAGGGAAAACCCGCCCTAGGATGGTAGACTGGCTCGCATACTCTCACGCGAGCAACACTTCCTTGTTGGGCATCCCGATGAAGAGATACATGTCGCAACCCATGGGCGACCATTTTCTTCTTCCCGACAATGTCTTTAATATACAGAGTCACATGTTCTACATCTTGTTCGTAAATTTTTTTAGTAAATTGATTAATTGGTTATCGTTATTTTAAGATGTGTAATTCAATGTAAACAAAAAACACATATTCATGAAGGTGTACCTCCTCATCTCCTTCTCCGTCGCTGGGCTCTTCACCGGACTTTGTAGCAGCTGTAGCAATGTCATCCATCACCTTCTCGATAAACTTCTTGGGATCGCCAAGGCCGGGTGGAATCTGAACACTGCTTGCAGATGCAATGCCCTTCACCAATTGCTCGAGGTAGGATACCATTGCTTTCAAGACCGCTTGATCACTAGATGGTCTCTTCTGGGCAGTCTGCTTGCTTGAGGAACTGCTACCACACTTGATGCGGGAAAGATGAGGAACAACCACCGATGTGGGTAGACCCGTCTGAGTTCCCCTGTACCTGCCCGGATGATCCTTCTTCTTGGTGACTCTTATGAGGATGTCTTCACCCGACTGCAGTACCAATGTTTCTTTTTTTCCTTTAGCTAATTCAATTTCAACTGAAAAACACATAGTTAAGCAAATGTCCTTAAGAATATTATGACAATCGATATAAAAATTAATTTAAGTTATCGATTTTGGTGTAACTTACAACGTCCAGTGCGATCTTCTGAATCTCTTTCGATGTGTATAATCCTGTCTTATCCTTGTTTGCCTCAAACTAGATAAGAGATATGTCCCGTGTGAACTCCTTTTGACTGAGTTGTTGCTCAATCTCCTCCCCAGTGAATCCCTTAGCGGTTAACTTCATTCTCTCTTTTTCCTTCAGCTCCTCAGCCAATTTGTCGCGGATGTATCGATTACCCTTTCTGCCAACGTGGGGGGTGTAATTCTTGCCCTCGTTGCTCTTAATATTTGTCTCTCTAAGCTTCTGATATCACATTTTAAAAAAAAGTTTAAAAGATTTTATGGGCAACGGAGTTCCATAATAAGTATTATATTTTTTATCATACCTGAAAATCAGAATGCCGCCGACTCTTCTCAAACAAGTGTCATTCGTCTTCATCCATCCACTTGTACTTCTCCCATGCTGGCACTTTTGATTTCTTGATAAATCTGTCCACGTCGTGGAGGAACCTGTTTGCTACATTTGTCTTCCAATTCCTATGTTGGTCTCTTGCCCTATCTGTACAATCCTTCTTGAGTATTTGAATGCGCTTTCATTATTGGGGTTTCAATTGTGAAGCTCTTCTGAAACGAGACATATGAATATGCATGTCATTAATCAAGTCTTCACTATGACAATACTAAAACAAATATTTCCAAACTTCAATCGTAGAGAGTCATACCAGAACATCCTTCTATGACTTTTCCTTCATATCTTCAGGGACATCGCACCAGTGTTCGCAATGACCAAATCTGGTGCGGCGCTGGAAAGCGTAATTTTCATAAGCGTGCCATGCTGACCAATTCTTAATACATACTACTTGATCTCCTCAGAACCCAAATGCAACAGGAGTTGGTTTGTTGTGCTTTGCAATCATCATAGACTGACACGTGCTAGTTCCTCGTCTTCTCATATAACTTTTGATCTCAAACTTATCCCATCCCTCTCCACTTTTGCCTCCAGCAATTGACAAGTCGTTGTTTGCTTCATTAACAGTTTGCCTTGATTTGACAGTGCTCTTTCCCTTCCCCTTCCCCTTGCAAACTAGTGGTTTGGCCACCATTTCACCCGCATCTTCTTCCTCATCCCCTGCAATCCCATCACCATGTGGCGCGGGTTTTTCCTTCTCTTCACTAGTCAAATAATGTTGTTGCGTTGCTCCTTCCTCAAATTGTATCTTCGACGGTATCCTTTTTGGATGAGGTTCTTATTCCGCCAAATCAACCTCATCACGACCACATTGACCTCCTCCTTCTTCTTTCCTACTGGTCGCTTTCTCTTGTTGATTAATTTCCCCTTTTTTTGCGGAATCTACAACAACATAATAGAAAATTGAACAAAACGTAAATAAAACTACATTTCATATGGCATAGAAGTTCATATAACATGATATAGAACTTGAACGAACAAGGCATGGAACTTGATACAACTATTATTGGATTCCAAAAATCCTACTAGAAGTTGATAGAACTTGATACCAATATTATTGGATTCCGAAAATCTGCCTACAACCGAGCATGTATCACTCTTGTCTAATGTGACTATCAACATTGTCACCAACCGATAAACTTAAGTACTACACATATTTCCACCAAAAAATCAAAACTTTACATTCCTACATTTGTATAATCATCCCATTCAAGGGCATCATTTCAAGTTTTACAAAATGAAAGGTTTTTGTTCATAGAGGCATTTTGTCAAACATGTGTTGTGCATAAGGGTTTGAATGGTTGTTTGAAGAGAATATCATATTGAAACACATGCTTAACTAACACGTATCACTTACCTTCACCTTTGAAATGATTGTGTTGCTTCTCCCTTCGCTTGAAGTCTACAAAAAAAAGAATTGGATGAACCCTTGGAAGATTTTTTCACGTCGATGTT
Organism: Rubia yunnanensis; assembly: GCA_037428765.1. NCBI lineage: Eukaryota > Viridiplantae > Streptophyta > Magnoliopsida > Gentianales > Rubiaceae > Rubia > Rubia yunnanensis. Next base: position 25,122,582 of record CM075062.1, on the reverse strand, counting down.
GTTCAAGGGTTGTGTGTTGTTCAACCTTTTATAGGAAAAATGAGGGGATTTTTTGAGGAGTTATAAAGATTGATGTGAAGTTATGGTGGTTGAATGTAATCAAAATTGAAGGGTGGAAGTGGTGGGTGGCGATTTTGGAAGTGGAATTGAAGGTGTTTTGATGAGAAGAGGGGGAGTTATGGTGGTTATGGGCGGAAGAAACAGGTGTTTTTAATTCAAACCCATTTTTTTTAAACCGGTAATACGATAAATACCGGTCTAGACTGTCTAATTTCATGCCCAAAATAGTGTAAGTCTTCAGCACCGGTACCTATACTGGTGTAGAAACTGACTTTAAAGCAGCTGTCCGCAGCTGCTATAAATAATATTTTACTTGACCCGAGACCAACCAGTTGAAAAACTTTCTAACTGTTGTACACCAATATGAAAGGAGGTGTACAAAGTAGTACTACCAGTGTAAAAGTGAAAAAAAGCATATGTGCAGGACTGCTTTAAATAATTTTTTACCTAACCCGAGAGCATGTTGTTGAAAATTTTCTAAATGTTGTACACCGGTGTTCCCAGGAGGCCTACCAGTGTTAATATGCAAAAAAAAAAACAAGTGCGCGAGATTGCTTTAAATAAAATTGGCCACACCTGAGAGCAACTTGTTGAAAATATTTCTAACTCTTGTACACCGGTATGTAGATTATCTTTACCGGTGTGAAAAAACTTCCGTCTTAAAAAATAATGAATTTGAAATAAATTCAGTGCGTGGCGCAAAAAAAATTGAATATATACACCGGTTATTTGTACACTTACTGGTGTACAAGTTTATTTCTTGTCATGAATTCAATATTTCTATTTATTCATTTTCAACTCCAATATTTTCATCGCAACTCCAATTATTCAAATTGGCGCATAATTTATGTAATTAGACATTGTACTAGTTGTTTTATGCTAAAATTGACCACGCATTGTCCCCATACATTGACTATACTAAGCATTGTTTTATTTTACGACATTTGCATTTTGACCCTAAACATTTCATTTCACCCCGCAGACCACTATAACATGGGCCACAAAATTATTTTATGATACACCATTGTTAATAAGTAATGTTTCCATAGTTCCTCGGGAAGTACGAACCCACTAATTTGATTTTCTGCATTTCTTGCGATTAGGTCCCTACAAATGTAACATGTGATTACGATATGTTGGGATACTATATAAATTATAAATTTAATATTTTTGGCTTTAATCATAATTGCAATATAATTGTGTCCAGGTGGTGATTTGATCGAAAGCGCTAGTATGTGTTGTATAGTAAACAACAAAGGTTTACTTCATAGTTTCAATGTGTAATCCGAATATATTCTAAACTAACTACACAGTCCGAACCCGCTCATGTCCCCACATGTGAAATTTGTAAATACAAAATGGATGTTTGGGGTACCATCCGGTTCGATCGGATTTCAATTTCGATGAACGAGTAAACTTTTAACTTTTTGCACTTAAGTCCCTCTAAGAATCTTTGAAGCGTCGAAAAGCAAAATTGGTTTCACATATATTCAATTTAATACATTATGTTCATGCATTTGTAGTCACATCGGGATTACGGAAGTATCTGTAAAACCAACAGTGAATGTTTGCACTATAATTCCCAAAACTACACTATTGCCCACAAATTTATATGGGGGACCTCCATAGCTCTTAATCCTACACTCTTTTCTTATTCTAACCATTCATGTAATATAATAAACCACATAGACGTGGCTGATGTAAGCATTCAGGCCAACTGCAATCGGTCTACAATTTATACCAGTCGAGAGTAATACGGTGCGAAAAATTACATTAACAAAGAGTAAAAATTTTGAAGTCAACCCATCATTGGCCAAGTTATTATCGAAATGGAAAGTTTCAAACAGTCCAAGTGCAATAAAGTGAACGATTGGTACAGAATCTTCCCATCTTAGGTACTACTACAAGTTTCCTACAAGTAATAATGAGAAAATGGTTCGACATCGTCATCTTCTCTTGTTGCATTGCCATAATGGGTACTTGTATCAACATCCATGTCCTCCACATCACCTCTGTGGAAAGTAGGAAAATTTCTAACTTCTTCCACGACGTTAGGAAATTGATACGTCATAACCTTTGTCATATGGTCGAACCAGGATCTTTATAACTTTGATTCTTCAAGCAAGTTTGCTACACCGACCTCCAAGGCACCGACTCTGGATTCAATAATAGGGAAAGGCATGTCAGATGTTTGTCTGTAGAATAAGTCTACACAAATCTTACCCATTGGTTGCCCAAATACGTCATGTGGATGGGACTTAACTCCCGCTCTTGAATAAATGGCAGAGATGATACTGCAATAGGCATAAGATCCCGTCTGATCCCATTCCCTCTGCAACATCGGATAAATTCGAAGACCAACATTCCATTGAAGCTCTTTCTTTATTGCATACAAGAAGGTGAGGCAAAGTTTGTAGACTTCTGTGTTCACAGCGACTAGGTGGATTCTAGACACCACAAGTGATACCACCTATTCATTTCCAGAGTTAGAGTCTTCTTAGGTATTTGCTCCAACCTGGTTTGACTAGCTCATCTATGTTGGTACCTGGCCTAGTTATTGACCCAACGATTTCCTTCTCAATTGGTTGTTGTAGAACATTGTCATAGTCACTTAGAAAATGGAGTGCTAGAAACTCATCCTAATCGATTGGAATATCGGGGAACCCAAACAAACCATTTATAGCTTCTAGTGTGAGAGGGACAGTTTTACCTCTACAATAGACATGATTATAGTTTGGACCGCATTTCAAGTTTGCATAAAACTCACTTACAATGCTTAGGTTGAATGTCTGCGGTGTCTCACGGAATTTTTCCCACCCAAGTGTGCAGATGGTTTGTACAAATGGGAGAGATACTTCAATACCTCTCTCAATGTCATGACGGCATCCTTTGTATGATTTATGGACCAACCTAGCCTCCTCGGAGAAGAAGGTACCATACGGGTAAGTGTGCGACGACACTTCCGCATAGAAGGAGACGGTGAATGGCGTATCCTTTTCAAATTGGATTTGGGAGGCATTTCCTAAAAAACATTTTATCAAACACCTTACATGCAAGTCAAGGTATTCACCATGTCACATTCTCAATGAATGTAGTTAAGATCCCAATGTTAATTAATCTTATGGAAAAGGTATTGAAGTGATTTACCTGATATTATCGACACCCTCGTTGGATTTCAAAAAATATGGTCACTGAAGGAGATGGTATGTAGTGATAGATCATAAACTCCTTTTCTGGAAATGGGGATCTGAAAGGGATTTAAAACCCTCTCAATTTTTTTACACCGGTAAACTAGATATATCAGTGTAAGATTTGGCCTAAAGAAGCTGCTCTAGACTGCTTTAAATGCATAAAAAATTCACCAGAGAGTAAAAATAACAAAAATCTAAGTATCAAGCACATGTATTTTTACCGGTTCAAATTCATCAAAAAAGTAGCTGCGCTAGGCTGCTTTAAATGTTAAAATAAGTACCATGTTCAGACCCGAGAGGAACACGATCAAAATTTTTCTAACCTTCCAGCACCGGTATACTTACCGATGTAAATTTCACAAAAAGGAGCTGCGTTAGGATACTTTGAATGATCAAATAATTACCATGTTCTGACCCGAGAGGAACACGATCAAAATTTTCTAACTGTCAAGCACCGGTATGTATACTGGTGTAAATTCATCAAAAAAGTAGTTTCTTTAGGATGCTTTAAATGGAAAAAAACTTACCATGTTTAGACCCGAGAGTAAAAAACATAATATTTTTCTAAGCATCCAAAACCGGTACTCATACCGGTGCGCATGTACAAAACAGAGTACCTCCTCTATTTTTCTCCACCGGTATCTAGATACTTTACCGGTGTAGAAACACTGCCTCTTTAAAAAAATGTAATATATATTGTAGCACATTTTCACCGATTCAATTAAAAAAATGTACCAAATGAAAATACTAATCATACCAAGCAATTCTAAAACAGTGAGGGGTCCAAACACATTACACGCTGATTCGTTTCATATTCAGATGATTTTTACACAAAACATTGGTAGAAAAACTTAAAATGGCGTGGAACTATCTATCGCTTCTGCTTCAACACATTGTCACCACCTATTATTTCACCTCTCTCATCAACCCACAGCACATCACCATGAGAATGTCGTCCCACCACAGGTCCCCCGATATCCTCCAAACTAGGAAATACTGGTGGAAACTCAAGACTATAAATTATGACTGGTTGATCAATTTTCTCTTCAAAGTAAAACTTCTTCCCATGCAGCACCACATGATACTTTTCATTTGAAGGGTCCTTGACATAAAAAAACCTCTCGTGCCTGGGCAGCTAAGATGAATTTGTCATCTTCATATCCTACATGATTCAAGTTGACTAACATGAAGCCCATGGGGTTCTCAACTACAACACCGTAACTATGTTCCACCCAATGACACTTGAATACCACAACCTTGAACTCTACATAATCCAACTCCCAAATTTCCTCAATCACCCCATATAAAGGCATCACAGCAACAATCAGATGTTTATCTCTCTTGCTTGCCTGCCACATGGATTCAGATTCAATATATACACCACTGTTTTGCGTCATGCTCTTATCATCCTTCTCCAAAGTTGAGAAATTGAAACCATTAATGTCATAGCCAAGGTACCGTCTTATTGTGCAGTTTGGCTTCCTTGTAAACGCCTGTAGCTTACTGGGCATCCCTTCGATATTGCAACGATTGTAAAACCAGTTAACAAACCTTGAAGAATGCTCTACCTGTATTTTGTTCGAGGGCCAGTCTAGATGAATCTCTTCCAACGGGGAAACGTGCTCTTCAACATATTTTGCAATCTCGCTACTATTATGTAATACATACAGGTGAACTGTCATCAACTCAGTGTGAAAGTGTGTATGAAGCGTAACCTTAGACCGTGGAGTCTCATTCCGCCTTCCGTAGTGGAGTCCACCTGGAACACCAACCGCTCATTTTCCAACCAAGTTCGATGTACAATAATCGATTATCTTCTCATTGACGTACCTCTGAACAATGGAAGCATCAGGCCGACTACGATTATGAACATAACCCTTGAAAACAACCATATGACGCTCAAAGGGGTACATCCAATAAATTCGGACAGGCCCGTATATACGTATCTCCCAAACTAAGTGTACCACTAGGTGTACCATGATGCCAAAGAATGACGGGGGAAAATACTTCTCCAAAAGGCATAAAACAACATCTCTCCCTCACTCTAGTTCATCTAGCTGTTGCCGGCTAATATTTTTCTGCATATCGAGTTGAAGAAGAAACACAAGCGCACAATTAAAAATCTAAATTCCTCATCCAAACACCCTCGGATCGCAATGGGCAAAAGTTGTTGCATAAGGACATGACAATCGTGTGATTTCAAAGCATTAAGACGTAATTCATCATTCACAAACCGACTAACATTAGAGGAGTAACCAGACGATACCTTCATTCCTTGGATGCTCTCACACACCAATCTCCTCTCAGCAACTGACAGATTGTAAGGAGCAGGAGGCAGGTACGTTCGCTTCCCTCTTACCTCCGATGCCAGATCCAACTGAATACCAAGGTTTACTAAATCTTTCCTTGCATTCAAGATATCCTTAGTCTTCCCAAGAATGTTTAGAAGCATGCCAATCAGACTCTCACAAATATTATTTTCGATATGCATCACACCTAAACAATGGCGAACCTCCAAATTCTCCCAGTACGACAAATAAAAGAAAATTGACCTTTTCTTCCACAGTCCGTCTACGATCCCACCATCCTTGGATGACTTCTTACCAAGAACAACAGTCAATTGCTTCACCTTGTTGTGAATGGCTACACCAGTCAATGGTTTGGGTGCCTTTATCCCGCAACTTGTGCTTCAACAGCAGGAATTTACGGTGACCCAAATAAATAGTCTTACGCCCATTTTTCAACTGATGGTAATCTATCTCATCCTCACAAACTGGGCAAGCCTTGTGACCCTTGACTACATACCCGAAAATGTTACCATATGCCGGGAAATCATTTATGGTACAAAAAAACATCGCCTTCACTATAAACTCTTCACCACTAAAACCATCAAATATTAAGGCGCCAACCGACCATAGCACCTTCAAATCTTCTTTTAGAGAAGCAAGATAAGTGTCTATTATCGGCATCAACACATATTTTCTCTTCATGCACAAGTACGGGGGCAGATTGTAAATGGCAAGCATAACTGGCCATGAACTGTGTTTTGAGGACATATTACCAAATGGGTTCATACCATCAGTGCACAAAGCAAATATCAAATTCCTAGGTTCGAATGCAAACTTTGGATGCATCATATCAAATTTCTTCCAATGGTCCACATCAACCGGGTGTCGAATCATATCATCATTTTTACAACCTCCCCTATCAACGTACCATGCCAAGTTCTTTGCATCCTTATCATTCTTAAACAATCTTCTCAGCCTCAGAATAATCGAAAGGTACCACATACATTTGGCGGGCACCCGCCTCTTCACCGACACAACATGCTCTCCACCAACACCCACATTTCTCTTCTTCTTTTAACGCAACACATTACATATTGGACAACCAATCTTATCATTTAGGTCACCCCTATATAAAACACAATCATTCGGACAAGCATGTATCTTTTCATACTTCAATCCCATCGGACACAAAATTCTCTCGGCTTCATAAAGGTTATCTGGAACCCTGTTTTCGGATGGAAGCTTCTCATTTAAAAACTTAAGAAATTTATTCATGCTAGTATCATTTTATGACCCAACATCTTTTAAATTAAACAACTCCATCAAACACGACATGACCGTGTCTTCCATCTTGCAACCGGGATACAATGGCTTATCCTTCTCACCTAGGAAGTTAGCCAAAACATTGGGCCTTCCTCTAAATTCATTAACAACCTCCTCACACATGGCATCCAACTTAGAATCCCTAAAACACTCTCCCTCACTACTAACTCTCACTTCCGGTGGTGGTTTTTCCCCATGAAAGGTCCACACAACATAATCTTTCTCTAACCCCTGCCTATACAAATGGAGTTTCAGCATGTCCTTCTTATTAGTATGAGTTTGATTTCTAGAATCACGACAGGGGACATAATATTTGCTTCTCACGACTAAATGCATGCTCCAAGAACTCATCCATGAACATAATATATTCATCACTCACCCTACTAACATTGGTATACACATGCTTATGTCTCTCGATGGCACGATACAACTTTGCATATCAATAAATGTCCAGCAATCAAACTTTAACACATTTAATACAATAGAATTTCATGACAACATCTGAGTCATACAACATCATAAATGCACAACATACACCAATATTCTGCATTACAATTACAGTATTCTTAACATGTCCAACATCATAAAAATTAATAGCCATAGCATTATAACCACATCAACCTTGAGAACAAATCACAAACTAATATCAACAATTCTACTTCAATCACCATCAAATGATCAAGCACAGAACAAATATATCTCTATCAAACAAAATCATATATGAAATCATTAATATCCATAAATGTAATACAAAAAATGGTACATTCAAGGGTCTTCATTTAGGATCATTCAATGCCTTCATCAACAAAAAAAACACCATTAATGAACTCCCTCTCCCAAAAATCCCATTTTTAACTCGCCAAACAAGGTGGTAGGTGAGCCATTAATGACAATTTAATAAAAATTTATACATCGGTATTAATATTATACCGGTGCGTATGTAATTCCTACACCGATACACAAAGTGACCGGTGTAGATATTTAGCCTTTTAGCGGGTTTTTTGGTCATATACACTGGTAAGTTCACATTACTAGTGTAAATTTTTTAGTATTGGCTAAAAAATACTCAAAAAAATACAATTGGTATAAACCGGTAATCCAGCACCAGTGTAATGGTCAGCAACTGCACTGGTCATAACAACCTACACATTTACTACCGGTGCAAAATAGGGTTAATCTACACCTGTCATATAAACCTACACCGGTACACAATATGACCGGTGTAGATATTTAGCCTTTTGGGGGGGGGGGTGTTTGGACATCTACACCGGTAAGTTCATATTACCGGTGTAAAAATTTTACTTTTGGCACCAAAGTACTAAAAAAAATACAATTGGTATACACTGGTAATCCAGTACCGGTGTAATAGTGAGCAACTACACCGGTCATAACAACCTATACATAGACTACACGTGCAAAGTCAGGGTTAATCTACGCCGGTTGATTATTTACCGGTGCATTTGTATTCAAAAGCACTGGTACTGATGTTTACATGATTTTACCGGTGCAATTGTGTACATTTGCACTGGTATCCTATGCTAGGGAATTTATACCGGTGCGTATGTGCCTTTTTTCAGTAGTGAAAAGGTAGTTAATTTTCATATTTCTTCATCAATTATTTTGTAATAGAGTGTTTATATTCTCTAAATTTAAACCTGACTTCATAATTGTTTCTTGTTTAGGTCTATTATCAAAATATGTCAAAGAGAAAAGAAATCACTTTTTACTTCACACCACAAAAGAAGGATAAAATTGTTGAAGATGATAAATAACGTACTACTCCAGTTGAAGTGGTTGAAAGTGAAATTGATCCGGTTGTTTCTAGTGACCCGGTTGTTTCCAGTTGAAGTGGTTGAAAGTGAAATTGATCTGGTTGTTTCGAGTACGGAGCACCCTCCTCAAAGTACTACAAAGAATGATGATATCTGTGAAGGTATTTATTCACACACTTTAGTATGTGATCCGGCTTTGCGTGAGCAAATAGAATCATATAATTAAAATGGAAAAGATATAGTTAGAAGGGCGTATATTAATTTTGGGCCATATCAATCTATACAAGATTATTCTTACTCTGGTTCTGAAAGTCATCCTCGCCGGTTCCAAAAAGCTTGGTTTCATAAATATCCTTGGTTAGAGTATTCTCCGACAAAAGATGCAGTTTACTGTTTTTATTGTTTCTGTTTGCAAAAAGACCAGTTGGAAAGTGTGGTTCAGACACATTCACCATTACAGGGTTCCGAAATTGGAAAAAAGTAAGCAGTAGAAAAGAATGTGCCTTCTTAACCCATGTGGGAAAGGATTATAATTCAGCGCATAACTTTGAAGCCAACTGTTTTTATAATTTCAAGAATCAATTAGCTCACATTGAAAAGGTAGTAGAGAAGCAAAGTTTATAAGAAATTAAGCGCAAACGGTTGCGTCTTAAAACATCTATAGATGCAGTTAAGTGGTTGACATTCCAGGCGTGTGCATTTAGAGGACATGATGAACGTGCTAGCTAAAAAAATTAAGGAAATTTTTTGGATATGTTACAACTTTTGGCATCGTATAATAGTGAAGTAGATGAGGTTATTTTGGATAATGCTCCACAAAATGCCAAATACATTTTGCTAAAAATTCAAAAAGTTATTCTGCATATTTTTGCTAGAAAAGTGCAAAGTACAAGAAGAGATTGGTGATTCTAAGTTTTGCTTGATTGTAGATGAATCCAGAGACGTTTCTAAGAGGGAGCAAATGGCCATCATCATAAGATTTTTTGACAACAATGGGTTCATAAGGGAGTGATTCTTAGATTTAGTCCATGTTAAAGACACGACTTCTTTGGCTTTAAAGACTGAGATTTGTGATGTTCTTTCACACCATAATCTTAATGTTCAAAATATAAGAGGTCAAGGATATGATAGGGCAAGTAATATGCGAGGAGAGTGGAATGGATTGCAAGCATTGTTTCGCAATGATTGTACATATGCTTATTATATTCATTGATTGGCTCATCAATTATAGCTAACATTTGTTCCTACAACAAGAGAGGTGCCTCAGATTCATACTTTCTTCCAACAATTGATTTTTATTGTCAATGTTGTTACAAGTTTTTCTAAGCGGCATGATGAGTTGCAGGCTCACCAACTGGCAGGAATTGAGCTTTTGAAAAAAAATTGAGGAACTTTAGATAGGAAGAGGTTTAAATCAGATTGGAACATTGCAACGCCCTGGAGATACTAGATGGAGCTCTCATTTTAAAGAAATGTGCAGCTTGTTACGAATGTATGGGACTACATGATCTGTTCTCACTGACATAGCTGTTGAAGGAGCAATTTTTGTTCAACGAGGTGATGCTTTAAATGCATTAAAATGGTTGGTGTCATATGAATTTGTGTTTATACTTCATCTGGTTAAGGGGATTATGGCCATTATGGATGGACTTTGCCAAACATTACAACAAAGATATTAAGATATTGTGAATGCTATGCACTTAGTTTCTACTACAAAGAAGTTGATTCAGAACCGGAGAAATTATGGATGGGAGAGTTACTTAGATAATGTCAAATTATTTTGTGAGCAATATAGCATACCTATTCCTGACATGGATGCTCCTTATATTGATGTCCTTAAATCTTCTCGACAACAAGGAAGGAAAAAACACACAGTGACAATGGTTCATCATTACCAGTTTGATATTTTTGATTATGGTATAGATCAACATTTAAATGAGCTAAACAACAGATTCAGTGAACAAGTGACAAAACTTCTCATTTTGAGTGCATCATTGAATCCTTGAGATGGTTATAAGCCATTCAACAAGGAGAGTATACGCAACCTTGTTGAGAAATTTTATCCTGATGATTTTTCTGAACAAGAGAAACTTGATCTGAAGTGTGAACTACAACATTATGAGTTAGATGTTTCTACTCATTCAAACTTGAAGAATTTATCAAATATTGGTGATTTGTGTCGGGGGTTTGTGACCACAGCGAAGATAGACGTGTATCCCTTACTTTATAGACTATTATGCCTTGTATTGACTCTTCAGGCATCTACTGCAACATTTGAACGAGCTTTTTCGGCCATGAAAATTGTGAAAACATATCTCCGCAATCGAATGGAAGATGATTTTCTACGTGATTATTTGTTGGTCTACATAAAAAAAGGATATTGCAGAGACATTTAACATTGACTCGATCATCGATATTTTTTATATGATCAAAGAGATGAGAGCACAACTTAAATAAAACCAAGAAGGTCATCAATTTTAAAAGTATCAAGTTTATATTTTCTTTAGCACTAGTTTATCTTTAGTATTTAACTTTTTTTGTCCTTTCAATGAAATAATTTACTATGATTTGCACGTTAATGGTCGATTCGAAAAAAAAATTACATAAATTTGATCCCCTATATCAAATTCCTGGTTCTGCTTATAACTTATCAGCCATTTCAAAATTATAAATCATCGTCACTCTGTTTCAGTTCAGTCAGCCAGGTAATAAGCATGAAGTAGTAAGATTAGGCAGACGCAGCAATTTGAATATAGGAAAAAAGGTGAGATTTGTGAAGGATTTTCTACATTTTTTCATTCAGGTCATTAATAGAGGGAATGTTTTTTGACAAAGATTTTAGTTGTATTGGTGATGATTATGATTTATGAGTGGTTGGAAGAGGTTGAGCCAAAGTGTTTAAAGAAGAATGGTGGTGGCGGAAGAAAGTCTGGAAGCGGTGAACTGGAAGAGAATAGGATGGGGAAATGGAGGTGACAGCTGGGAGAGAGTTGGAAAAGTAGGTTATTAATTAAAAAATATCGTTTTAACCTTTTAAGATGTTTATTTTGAGGCTTTTATAAATGATGGGGATGTCTTATAAAATTCACCCAATATAGCAGTACTCTTTTTATTTTCTTTAGATCGATTAACGGTTAAAATAATTATGAAATTTTTTATTTCAATCACTTTTGGATCAATTTATAATATTTTATATATTATGATACATTTTAAAAATTTTTTTAAAGTTATATGAGTTTCGTTGTAATAAATAAAAACAAGCATCAAATCACCTCATTAGCTACATGATTTATAAAATGGTCTCATCTACAGTTTGTCAGCATAAAATAATAAAACTTTGATCAAAATAAAAGTATATGAAATATTATATATGGAAATACCAAAAGATTATTTATTTTAAACTTCAGGGTTGCACACATATTACTAAAAATAATTTTAAAAAATTCAGGATGACACTTGCAACCGTGCACCAGGGGCTGGCCTTTTGAGCCAAAATACCGTACAAACCAGCTAAACAATCGGACCACTTACCATCTGTACCAAATATGTTGGTAAACGATGATGTGGTATGGTAGTACCACACCCACACATCTGTAATGGTATGGTAATAGTATTAAGAAAATATTACCATGATATTATCGTACCGTACCACGCATTTATTTATTAAAAATATAACTGATATTATGTAAATTTGGAGCTTTTATTTCGTTAAGATTTAATCATTTCTTAATATTAGAACCAATAACAATAATTTAAAACTTATAGGTTATGTTTTGATTCCAATATGTTGGTGAAATTTTAAATTATTTTCTTAAATTAGATTATTTGATAACTGAAATTTTTGTTCAAGTCTCACAAAAAAGCTTAATTTCCTTTTATTTATTATAACTTACTACTTAAATAGTTCTTAATTAGAAGTTATCTTACTTCAGTATTATGATTAGCAAATATTTCATTTTCTAAAATTTATATTATACATTAGAAAATTTTAATTATATGCAATTTGTTTTATGAGCAACAAATTAATTTATTATATCTTATACTTGGTAGTATTCTACGATACCGTATCGATACCAACCAAAATTTTTGTATACTGATGTATTGGTATACCAAATATTTGGTACATTAATAGTTTTTAAAAATAATGTACCGACATTGTAGGTATGGTATGTGGTATTAGTAAAATATGATGGTAACCATACCGAGTCCACCCCCAGTGCACCTTAGTAAATTTGTCATCGTGTCCCTAGAACATAACTGGAAGTGCAGAACTGAGTTGTTAATGATATATTTATATGAGAACCACCGTTCACTTAGGCACGCAGATTACAGCAACCCATAAACGGTGGTTACACATCTACGCTGATTAATGTTATCTTTCATGCTTTTCAACACCGTGGAAGGTTGCCTTTTAACTGCGATTTGTTGTTTTGACTCTGTGATGGTAGTAGATTCAGGAGCGGAACCAGAAATTTTTTTCAGGGGAGGCTGAAAAATTTTCGCCTCTGAGAAAATTTTTCTGGTTTCGCCCCTGGGAAACAGTAACAATAAAAAAAAATTGAGATAACAATAACAAATTGATTTATTTTTAAAAAATCTAAAAGAGTTACGAAACAATAACAAATTGAGATAATAAAAAGTTCATAAAATCATATTCATCTAAATTCAATTTAACAAATATCCCTAATTGATAATTCCATAAACCAATTATGACAAATTGACAATTTCATTGTCACATACAATTATACAAAATAAATCAAACAATTATAATTTCAACTAAATTCCAACTAAATATGCAATTCAACTAAATCAATTTATGCAATTCAACTAAACTTCAACAATCATATATAATACAACCATATAAATTCAATTCAACATTCAATCTAAAAATCATGTTCACATTATACATATATTTAATTTAATTTTTAAAGAAATAAATTAAAAAGACAATAAATTATAAACCCTAAAATTAATAAACATTAGCATAAAGAGAAGAGAAGACTTACCGTGGTTTGGAGAGGCGGCGGGACGAGGCAGGCAAGCAGCAGCCGGTGGCGGACGGCGGTGGCGCGGCGGCGGCGACGGGGCTGAGCGAGTGAGGCAGAGGAAGAGGAAGGAGGAGTGCGCCTGTGCTGTCCTTCTTGCCTCCAGCATTTTATTTATAGGATGGATCAATGTTTGGCTAATGGATTGGGCTCAGTTTTTGGCCCAATCCATTTCTGATTTCGTTTTTTTCATATAACTTAGTGAAACGACGTCGTTTCACTAACGTGAAACAACGTCGTTTTACTACTTAGGTATTAAAAAAAATAAATCCAAACGAAATGACGTCGTTTTAGTACGTATGAACTAAAAAAAAGAAGGCCGCAGCGCGGCCTTCTTCTCCAGCGAGCAGCCTTGCTGCCGCCGCGTGGCCCGCGCCGGAGACGCGCTCCCGCCTCCTCCTAGCTCCGGCCGGCGACCGAGGTAGGGCTGGAGCCCTACCTCGCGTATCAATAGATCCGCCACTGAGTAGATTACCGTGCTCAAAAAGCTATTTCAATTTTAAAGTATGGTCCAGTATTGTGTAGATTCTCATGATCTTTGATGATGCTTCCGACTTCGGAAATGAAAGAGCTCTCGGAATGTGATTCAATTTATTGGACTTCAGAAATCAAAAGGACATGCAGTTGATGGTGTCGAGTTCAGAAATTGTAAGTTGCTATTGAAAACTTAATAACATTATTTTAAAATTTATAGAATAAACTGAATTTGATTAAATTGGGAATAAATAGAAAAGAATAATATTTCATTATACTAGAATCTTTTAGAAATAATACTCCCTCCGTTTCTTTTTGTTTGGCACACTTTCTAAAAATGGCTGTTTTTTTTTAAATGACACTTGCTATTTTGGGCAAGTTTAAGGTTTTTACATCCACTCATTTTACTTTCTCTTCTTTCAATTCAATTTCATCCACTCATTTAGCATCTCCTCAATTCTAACACCAAAAGAGAGGTGCCAATATAAAAGAAACGGAGGGAGTACCAAGATACTTTTTAATGTTAAAATTTGGTTTCACCTCCCCCGCTCAGTCTATGTTTACAATGATCAACTCAATTTTGCCTAACTACTGCGCACCATAAATTTTAGTGTAACTTTAAAAAGTGTTTTTATGAACAATATGATGAAATAGAGATTTTAACAAATATATCTTCCCTGCTCTCCTTAGAGACGTAGAGGCGGGGACCACATCACATGTGCGTGGCGGAACATGGGGGGAGGGAATTCCACAATTTCACACTCCATTCAACATTTTTCTTTTGTACGGAACGTTACAACTAACTAACCTAATCACTCGATTTAAAAAAAAAGAAACTAATCAACTCGAAAAATAAATTAATACACATGTTTGGCGGAAATGTAAATTAAGAGAGCCTATTATTTGAATAGAAAAAAGTGTTAAGAAATCAATATTTTATAAGAAAATGTTAAAATAATTCTATAAAATTTGAAAGAGTCAAAATAATTCTAAATTATTCACGAAGTTGCTGAAATAACCCTGTCAGCGTTGACTGTGAAAATTCGGCATAGATCCCCAAAAATGATCAAAATATCTTTGCTTAATTTTCTTTTAAAAAATTGAACGATTTTACACTAGAAAAATACCACTCCCTCCGTCTCGGTCGAATCTGCACACTTTTTGGTCAACTTTCTTAACATATGTTTGACCATAAATTTTAACTAGTATATAGACACCAATATCATCATGTGGGATATTGTTGGATTCCCTGCATGATGTATTTTCTAAATATTGAATTTTAACACACCGTTAATGTACGTAGCTAAAGTTATCGTTGATAAAAAATGACCTGAGAAAGTTGATTAAAAAGTGTGCACATCCGGATGGGTCAGAAAGAGTATATGGTTAGACCAGTATTCCTATAAAATTATAAGGTTAAATCAGTACATTTTTACTTAATAAAAAGTCATATTATATTTTATCCAGGAATTACAAATAGGCAACTAACTTGACCACACCTAAATCTGCAATTACCTCAGCATGTCCCGTTGATTGGTTTTCTTTCATGAATTTAGGAAGCAAACCCCTGTAATTATTCGCCTCTCGCATTAATCACGTATGTGGTGAGTATTGTGGTCGCATTTGTATTACTACTTACTAGTATGTACTCTAGTTGCTCTAATATTGTTCAAGTCTTTTCGGATCGAAATTTAACATTTCAAATTGTGTGTTTGTACCTCTCTTTATGTCTTTACTTCATGTATTTAAAGTTTATTTATTTTAGTATTACTCCGTCCCAGCCGAATGTGCACACTTTTTGGTCAACTTTCTCAGGTCATGTTTGACCAACGATAACTTTATTTACGTATATTAACGGTGTGTTAAAATTTGATATTTAGAAAATACAGCATGCAGAGAATCCAACAATATCTCACATGATGATATTGGTATCTATATACTAGTTGAAATTTATGGTTAAATGTGTCTTGAGAAAGTTGACTAAAAAGTGTGCAGATTCGGTTGGGATGGAGGGAGTACATATTTTGAAATTGAAAAGACCGTTATTTTCGATGGTTGACTTTTGAAATTATATAAAAGGAGCCGAGTTTGTTTCATATTTTTGTTTTAGTCATTGCAATAGAAAGTTCTTCTTTAAAAGTTTTGTACAATGCAAATGTCTACACGTCTACAACACACTTAACTAAACATTACATAGAAGATATAGGAGTACAATGCTTATTCAAACTCATACATGTTCAAGTTCAAGTTCAAGTTCAAGTTCAACATGCATAATTTAAGTTAACAAGTTCTGATTTTAAGCCAAATAATATTGTCTTTAATTATTATTTTTTGTTATCCAGTTGGCAGTCTTAAGTTATTGAAGTTGAATGGGAAACAAATTCATAGTTTAGGTTAATAAGTATTGGTTGTAAGCCAATTAATACAACTCCTAATGTAAATTAACCAATTGCATGTATAAAATCAATGAAGTTATATGAAACAAATGCATGATTTTAAAAAGTTATTGTTGCTAATAAGTTGTATGATTACATACCTATTTCTCGTTTTTAGCTTTGCTTTCGCACATGTATTTTCCAATTATGTCTCTTCCCAATGGCATTCTGTGATTTTTTTTTGAAGAGTTTAAAGCACCGAGTGAGTGTAGTTGGTTTGTTGGCAACGACGGAACTGGGGGAGGGAGGGGGGGGGGGGGGGGAACGGGGTCGAGTCGGTGTAGCCGCCCCAACTGAGTTCCAGTAGTGAAAGAAGTATCATTCATCCCCACTCTTTCAGCTTCGACTGATTTAAATAGGTGAGGGGCATACTGAGCTCCACCTCGATGATGATTTCAGTAGCTGGCGCACCAAAACAGTAGAAGAAATCAATGAATTTTGTTGCTAGAAGTGGAATTGATTACAAATGCGAATGTTGAAGAAGACGAGGGAGAAGAAAAATGTTTTAGCAAAATAAATGGAAACCCAAACTCCTACATTAGGCTAGATTAAGAGTAGAATTTTGGCCTTGACTATTCGGAGTATGATTTTCACTTTTTTAATCTTCTTTTTAACAAATTATAATTCTTGGTTTTTTTAAACAAAAAATTGTAATATATTCTCTCCATCCAACGTGTATTTAAATACATTTTTATTATAATTTTCAAAATATATTTTACCATGGATAAATTTAATATTTAATGACGTGTAATAATACCCCATAAAATATGATATTTAAAAAATACACTCTGACGAATCTAACAAGGTAAAGTAGTAGTTATAAAATTTATAACCCAATTTATGCAACCCAAAAATTTTACCTTAATTTCTTCTGATTTACACTTTAAACCTTAATTTTTCAATAAATTATGAAAAGATCGTCTTTCAAGAGACGGACTCATCTAACCATACGTAATTGTATCATAGCACAACGCTTCTCTCTCTATCAATCCTCTGTCTTCTCTCGACCTTTTCTAACTCTGCTTCACAACGGAATTATTCCTTTCTCCTCTGTACTTTCCGGTGAACTCTGTACCTAACTCCACCGCCTGGCCAAGGCCACCTCTGCCGCTATGGTGGCTCCTAATCCCCATCACCCTCAGACGATATCCTTTTCGCAAGCACTCCTCGCAAATAACGGACCAATTTCAAACGCTTTACCATCGATACCCAACATAAACCCTATCACTCTACACAAAGGGGAACTAGCTTGCATTTATACAGCCTAACAGATCCAACAGCTCTCAACTCCATCCCGCAATGCCCTAATCAGAAACTATCGAAAAGGAAGACCTTCAATGGAGAAAATTGAAGCCGATTTCAAATCAGTCGGTTTCTCCGGCAAATATCAACTGGGTTATATCGACTTCAAGAACATCCTGACCCAATTCCAAGCAAAAGAAGATTTTTAGAGACGCTGGATGAAGGCAGTCTGGTCCTTTAATGGTGTCAATATGAGAGTTCTCAATGGACATAAGATTTCAAGCCAAATATGGAATCATCTATGGTAATAGCTTGGATTACGATCAAGAATGTCCCGCTATACTATTACAATCTGGAATCAATAGAGGCTATTGGGAATCAGATAGGCTCCTTCACCAAAATGGATACGACTACTCAGAAGTTATCAAGACCATCAGCTATGAAAATTTGTGTTGAAGTAGACATCCAAACTCAGCTTCCATCATCTATAAGGCTAGGTTCTCTTTCAGAAAATGAAAAGTATACAATTGAGCATGATAACCTCCCAGTGTATTGTACGCACTGTAAAAAAGATTGGCCATGCGATTACGAAGTGTAGAATTCTGAACCCGAGTCTAGCTCCCAAGCATGTTCACAAACCAAAACCTGCTCCCCAAAGCCCTCCCAACCCTGGAAATTGGAAACCTGTGGAAAAACAAAGACATAGTATCTACCTCGGGTCTAACTGTATCCCAAAAACAAGGTGAATTGAAAAAAGCAGGCTCAGATTCACACATTTCCTCTGGAAGAAATCATGGCTGATGTACAAACTGAGAAGAATACCATAGCCTCCCACGATGTAACGCCCTCAACTCAGGTACCAACCCAAGAACGTGATCTATCTCAAGAAGATGAAGCTACAATGCCTCAGACACAACCTTTTCTTCACTCAAAGAGCAACAAAGAACAAATAATGGATCTTACACTATCTCCAACTCAGCACACTTCTAACCGGACTCAACATGCTCACCCTCGGAAGATCCTGAACACAAAATCAAAGTCTCTCCTATCACAATTTGCTAAGGATGATATGGCAGGTACTTCTCTATCCCTTTCCCCTACAGAAAATGAAGCTAATAGCCTGTGTTCGAAATCCCTCAGGAACAGCCCTGTCCATAACAGATTTCTGATGCAAGGAGATTCGGAGGATCAGGACTCAGATGATTCACAAGATAAGAGTTCTCAAGTGCTTCTGGAGGAGTAGGTAAGTGAAACAATATCTTCATACATTTTTAACCTGAAACCTGTCATGACTAGGAAAAGGACTTTGTTTAATAAACTGAATCAAATAAACCTGAGATCCACAACAAAGAGCAAATCAGAACACATTTAATGATTGATAAAACCAAGAATTTAAAAAGCATTAGTCTGGAATCTTAGAGGTTTAGACACATCAATGGATATGCTAAAAAAGTTAATTTGGATTCACAACATTCAATTGTTATGTGTTATCGAACCAAAACATAATGCCAATTAGGGTGAAGACTACAAAATTAAATTAAAATTTTAATCATTGCATCTGCTCTCAGAATAGTGACATCTGGTTTTTTTGGAACTTTGATTTTCAAATCTATAATTAAAGACTCTGATCAATTTCTATCTGTTAGGGCTAGAATTATTTCTTTCCAAATTGAGATGTTAATTGATTTCATTCATGCTTCTACTTCTCTTGCTACTAGAAGAGACTTATGGAATGACTTGATTGATTATACTGATAATAATATAATCTTGATAGGTGATTTTAATGCCATGACCTCTAATATGGAACATAAAGGTCCTCATGTCCCTAATGTTCACAGCATTAGGGATTTTGCTAACTTTATAAACACTAAACAACTCAGCCACATTTTTGCAGTCGGCAACACATTCACTTGGACAAATGGAAGAATTAAACCTACCCTAGAAAGGTTAGATAGAGTTGTAGCAGACCACCAATGGATACAAAATTACCCTAACAGCTCTATACAGGTTTTAAATAGGCATACCTTAGATCACTCACCTATTCTTTTAACCATAGGGAGTAAACTAGAAACCCACCCCAAACCATTTAGATTCTTAGATAAGTGGGTTAATAAACCAGAGCTTAGGGATATCATTCAGACTAACTGGAACCTGCCACCTGCCGTAAAGGAAAAAGGCATGATAGGGTTATTCCTTAAACTAAAGAGGCTTAAGTCTGAACTTAAGAATTGGAATAAATATTATTTTGGAGATATTCATGCCAACATTAAAACAGTAGAGGAGGAACTAAGAAAGCAAGAAATTTTCCATCAAAATTATAATTTAACTGCTGATCTTATTGACCTGAAACATAAAATTGCCTTGTTGCTCAAAGCTTTAAAAGAAGAAAAATTATTTTGGCAACGAAAGGCAAAAATGAAATGGCTTAAAGAAGGTGATGAAAATACAAAGTATTTTCATGCCTAAGTAAAAGAAAGAAAATTGAAACAAAATATAACCAAAATAAAAGATTCATCAGGAACTTGGATTGAAAGTCCTTTAGGTATTGCAACTGAGGTAATCAGTTTTTACTCCCACTTACTTACTGATGACTCAAAGCCTAGCAGCCTTAAATTTAGAAGTCATTTCCCAAGCCAAATCCCACACCTTATACCTGATCAGGATAACTCTATTTTAATGAAGGAACCATGGTACCCCAGGACCTGATGGGTGTACATCAAGGTTTTTCCAGCACCACTGGGACATTATTGTCATGATGTACTAAGTGCTACAGTGGAATTCATGAATGGTCATAAAATTTCATCTGGAATCTCTAGTACTTGAATTACATTAATCCCAAAGAAGGAAATTCCAGTGAGCTTTTCAGATTTTAGGCCAATAGGCCTTTCCAATTTTATTAATAAAGTTTTTCTAAACATACAATGGAAAGAATGACGGGTTTTCTGCCTAAAATCATTTCTACTAATCAATCAGCATTGATGAAGGGTAGGGAAATGGCAGATAACATAATCTACCTACAAGAAGTGACTAGATTTTCAAATTTGAAACATAAAAAACCCTAATTGCTTAATTAAGTTAGATTTGGCAAAAGCTTTCGATAGGGTTAATGGGGATTTCCTATCTGAGATACTTTTAAGGTTTGGCTTTCATAACCTCTTCATAAAAAAACATTATGAACAATTTGTCTGATACTTTTTTCTCTATCATTATAATTTGAAACCCTCTGGCTTTTTTAAATCAATAAGATGCATTAAGCAAGGAGATCCACTATCTCCTTACTTATTTAATATCTTTACTGAGGCTTTCACTAGGACTTTAGGTTTCATTTTCCAGAATGGAAAGCTGAGTTATTTTAAGCTCCCTGCAGGTTCTATGAATATCTCTCATTTAAGTTATACAGACGATACAATATTGTTTTGCCAAGTTTCTAAAAATTCCATGACTAGATTAAAGGCATTCCTATCTGTTTTTGTAAGTACCACATGACAGAAGATCAATTATGATAAAAGTAGTTTTTATCTCAGTAGACATGCATCCAGGTCACAGGTACAGCTGGTAAAAAACACATTAGGTATGAAAGAAGGTAATCTTCCCTTTATCTATTTAGGTTAACCTATCTTCACCGGATGAATTACAAACTCTTATTTCCAACCCCTCCTTGAAACAGTGGATAAATTGCTTAATAGTTGGAAAAACGGGTGGCTCTCTATGGCAGGGAAGCTGATCCTAATAAAATCTGTAATCTTCTCATTGCCTCAGCACCTTTGGGCTGTTTTGAAACCTCCTAATTTTGTGACTTAATTGATAACCAATAAACTAACAAGATTTTTTTGGGGTGAAAGGGAGCATGGAGGTAAAAAGGTTTGGAAAAGTTGGAAAAATCTATGTTTTCCTATTGAACAAAATGGAATTGGAATTAGAAACTTAAATGATATCATTAAGGCGTTTTCAATTAAACTTTGGTGGAAATTCCAAAGTGGAATCACCCCCTGGTCACAACTACTATGGTCTATACCTATTGCCAGAAGAAAGTAGCATAACTTGAAAAAGATCAAAAGTGTTAACTCTTTGGCTGAATTTAACTCTAGGATTATACATGGTAAAGGCACAGCTAATTTTTTTTTACATCTAATTGGACAGAATTTGGATCTATGTGGGATTACTGCACTGATGCAATGATAAACATTAGTCCAGATCTCACCATTGCTGAATTCCGAATGAATAAACAGGATTACATAGCCTTCTTACAGTTTTTGCCACCTGATATTTTAGTTTTTTTGCAGGAAGCTAAATTGATACTATCTAGATAGGATGGGATGATTTGGAATCCGGAAATAAATGGAATTTTTACTTTCAAACTGCCTATCTCACCGTGGCAAAGAAAAGAAGAAGACTGAGAGCTTTTGAAGCAGGTTTGACACTCAAAACTTACGAAAAAGATTTCTATATTTATGTGGAAACTCTCTAATGCTTTGTTACCATCTGATGACATTATCATCTTCTCTGACATCAGTATTGCATCTAAATGTCCCTGGTGTCTTAATAGTGTGACAGTATCTCTCATTTCTTTAACTCGTGTCAAGTCTCAGTCCCCATATGGCGTCATTTTGAATTTCTCCTAGAACTACAAGTACCCTAAGTCTTAACAATCTGGGATAGGCTTTATTTTTACTAGTCTGCTTTAAGAGAATCACAAATCCACAATTATCTCATTAGGCTGGTACCATCCTATGTATGCTGGAATATGTGGGAAGCTAGAAATAGATTCATGTTTGATAATCTGAATACTCCGACACAGGTAATAATTCAGAAAATCAAACAAGACATCTTTTTCAGCTTTCTATACTCACCCAAGTTATAGCAGCAAAACATCCGATATAGAATGGTTTTTGAATGGACTAACACTGAAGTTGAGACCCCCTCCAAAGCCAAGAATAAAAATAGTCAAGTGGATTAAGCCTAATCACAATATGTTGAAAGTGAATGTTGATGCTTCATGGCACAGAGACATAAACAGAGCTGGTATTGGCATCATAATCAGAAACTGGGAGGGTACTTTCATTAAAGCATATACCAAGAGAGTTAAAGCATTCTCTAGTTTACATGCTGAGTAATTAGCTATTAAGCATGGGATCTCATTTGCATACAACCTGAATCTTCATGACTTTGTTCGGGAATCTGATTGTGAGTTGGCCCTTACATGTATTGATGTTCCTTATAAAGCTCCTTGGCCGTTATGTAATCTGATGTCTATCATAGATGAATGCTAAATTGATTACTACCATGTATACACTTAGACAAGGAAATATGGTAGCAGATCATTTGGCTAGAATTGCTTTTCAAATAGGTACAAAAACATGGAATTATGAAGATCTTGACCAGATGACAAAAGGATTGTTATGTTTGGATAAAAATGATGTGCCAACAATCAGGATTTTTCATAATGGATGCTACTGAAATTTGGCTTTTACTGCAGGTCCCATTTATATCAATGGATCCGAAACTTCTCAACTTTTTGCTGGAAGATTTCAAAAAACAAGACATAAAATCGGATCCTTTCTTTACTCACCAATGCAGACCGGAAGTTGGACCTCTCTCAACCAAAGAAGACAACTGGACAGACTCATCCATGAACAGTGGCAGAACCAGGATTTTTTTTAGGTGGGTCTGGAGGAGGGACGGACGGACGGTGGTGGGGCAGTGTCCAGAGTCTCCGGCCGGTGGCGGGACGGCAGAGGCGGCAGTGGCCGGAGCTGGAGGTTGGAAGCCTGGAACGTTGGGCACGTTGAGAGATAATGTTTTGGATTTGTGCAAAATTTGGGTTTGTAGCAACGCTGAGAGCCTGAGAGTATTTTGTATTTGGGCCATCCATTTTTGGATTTTGGTACCCAAATTTTAAATTTCGTTTTTATTTTTTTTTTCTTCTGCACTAATCAAAACGACGTCGTTCGACTTGAGTCAAAATGACGTCGTTTTCATGTGTTATGGGCAAAAAAAAAAGATCTTCGGTAGCCTTCTTCCCCGATTGCTTATGCCGGAAACAAGAATAAAATGTCGGAAAAGCTCCGCTCCGCTGTCAGGAAGCGCTTTTAGTCACTACTACCATGGTGTCGAAATCTCAGGTAGGGCTGGAGCCTAATCAGGCTCAATGCTAGTTCTGCCAATGTCCATGAACACAACTAGTTCATTAGGAATAGGAGCTTTTGTAAAGTGTTCTTTTTTGCATAAGGTTGTAGGGAATTTTTGGAAGTCCGACCGCTTTGGAGATACTAACACAAGGGGTGGGAGGTATCAAAAGTGGAAACACAACCAAAATTTCCTTAAAACTTTCCTTAGATGGCAACTGAGATGCTTTTTGTCCATTTACTTAACCATGTATATGTTCAAGTTCAGCCTGAACGAGTGTATCAAACTGAAATTCTTCGTTTCTCATGCAGGAGGGGCCTAATATAACCCTCATCCTATACATATGGGACTAAATTTTTTAAGAAAACGACGAATCTAATAATATCTTCTAACAATAATTTATTTACGTACTTATAATATTGGTGTATACAAAAATTTATATTTCGTAACGAATATAACAATATTAAATTTGCATGATCATATGATATTTATACACTAACTTAAAATTTATGATCAAATCAACTTCTAAACCCTTCTCCAAGCCAAGCCGCAACTCTCTCCGCCGCAACCCTTCTTCTTCAAGTTTTTTCCCCATCTTTCCATTAGGCGAGATGTGGAATAACAGTTTATTTTAATTCATATTTTTGTTATTGAATAAGTGTGAGATTTATCTCCACGGATTAGTTTTGTTCTTCGAATCTATGTTTTTCAAGGTGTTTACAGTTTGGACAACATAGATCATGTTTGGCGCAGTGATATTGATGTGTGATACGCTTTTCTTTGCCAAGTGGTCATGTTTTTCGCGGGATATCCCCGAGGGCGACGTTACAATTTTTTTATTGGATCTTTGATCTGTAATATTACAGACAATCAGTCTGGTTGACATGTAATTTAGATATCCTTTCAATATGTTAGTTATTGCTAGAGGCTAGTTAGGTTGGATGCCAATTCCACTCATTGTAATCGTCGCTGAGCATTTTTCCCAGCATCTTGGAATGATTGATTTTTTCAAAAAAACAAATTTATGATCATATCAACTATGGAAAAGATTGATAAAAAATTAAACAATCACAAATGAGACGGAGTAAACAACTCTGTTGAGTACTCATTCATACATAAACAAAATTTTTGAAGACCATCGAACAACGTGAAAGTGGGTTGATGACTTTATATTTTGAGATAGTGACGTCTTGACACGACATATGAAAGATCAACAAAGAACTCTTTGTTGGCATTGAAGGATAGGACGTTGTTGGTGCTTTTGATTCTCTATGATGATAGAATGTCGGCAGGGAAGATACCTTTCCTGGATGTTGTTCTCTATTTATCGCGGAGCCCGTACAATTGTTATACCACGAATGATTTTCTAGGTTGTAGGTTGAAATCATTGAATTCCACTTCTTTTCTAAATCAGCAGGATCGAAGCATTTTTTTCATATATTATTCCAAAGCTTCTTTGAAGAATTCATCTTTCTTCAAATTTCTGTAATGTTGCCTTGCATTTTGTTTTATTTGCCACAAGCATAACCTGTAATTTGTGTTCTTGAAGACCTAAACTTTGGGGGTAAAAATGAAGGCTCTTACCATTTTTTTAATAGAAAATTGATATTGTAAAATATGTAATCATGTTCATAAGCTTACGTATGCTATATGTAAGCTAACAAATGCAATGTCTACTACCCTGTTGTAAGTGTTCAGTTTTCATGAAAAATTCCTATAAGTAAATAATCATGTACATAAACTAATATATCATGTTTATAAGCTAACGTATGTATGTTGTAAGTAATAAATGACATGTGTTTTATTTTTAGTGGGCGGGTACCTCTTGTATTGCTTAGCCCATTGAAGGATATTGATTTATGAATATTGTGATACGTTCATTCCTTCAATCAGGGGCGGAGCCAGAAATTTTTTGTGGCCGGGGCTAGCTCATTTTTTAATATAAAATAAATTCAATAAAAATACGATAATATTTAAGGTGGGTTGAAGGGTAATTTTTGAGATAATTAGTACCCTTAAAAAACTATTTGGAGGGGGCTGAAGGGTAATTTTCAAAAATTAGTATTCCACAATAAATTGTTGGCGGGGGATACAGTCCCCCTCCAGCCCCCGTGTCCCTCCATCGCTGCCTTCAGTGAACTTATTGAATGTGTTCAAAAGCCATACAAAGTGTTAACAAGTTCATTTGCGATAAAAGTACAAGTATTCACCGTGATTTTTCAATGATTCTTGATCCCAACTATCAGTGCATAAATCAAGTTGTACTTGCTTGTTCTGTAGGTAGTTTAAAATATGGTGACATCTCCATATAGTTTGTAGTCTTCCAACATCATTGAATCTCTTCATAACATTGTTGACAATCTTGTCTCTTGGTCAAATTTGACATTGAAGAAGAAAGCACCGCCTCTATAATTTATTTCTAAAGTGTGTCAACAACATTCTGAGCTTTTCCAATTTCAATTCCTTTAATCCTAAGCCGAGTCATAAAGTTGAGGTGATCTTTCATACTCTGCCTCATATTTCCCTCTCCACTAGCTTAAAAAATCATGTAACAATATCATACAGTTGGTTTTATACCCTTTTGTTCTATTGATACAATCGTCTTCCCTCTATCATTCATAATCTTCTATTTGCTCCCATTCGGAAACTGCCATGCTGGTCTTGTTAACTCACGGTTATCATATGTTATGTGATGCGCCACTACATAATAGTCTCGGTCTAGCTTGACTCATAACTCAGCTAGACAAACTGTTTTTTTGACCAAATCCTTTCTTCTCTTCTTCCTTTTTGTTACAGAACACCCCCAGGGTATATGCAACTAATATGGCTGATAATGTTGCCTTTGTTGACGTTTGATTGGCTAACACACGAGCAATTGTAGTATTTTTCCCATATCTTCCCTTTATTGTTCAGATGTTGAGAGTCATTCCTGAAACTGAATATGGCAGCATTTCCATGCTTTTATATAAAGTATGCAATGTTTCTACATCTGTTGCTTTCATGCTGACAAGACTTTTCGTGACATCTATTTGATTTAAATCGGGGAAATATGCTCATGTTAGAAAACAAATATAATGTAATCAGTACATGTTGTAAGGTATCAAATGCAGCCTACATGAAAATTTGATAAACTAAAAATTTAGTCTCCTCTGTTCAGTGTACTATATGAAATACTAGTTGTAAGATAGTTTATGCATGTTTTAACAAAATAGTAATGATTAATAAACTAACCTATACACTACCTTCTGAAAAATTTTCATAATTCATATCCATAGTTTTTAAATTAAATGTGTGTTTAATAAAAACAATACATATTGTAAGGTAATAAATGTATATTCTGTATGAAAATTTTCAGCAACATTTAATATGTTTTGCTAATGTTAGCCACATGTATTTTACATGTTCACTACAATAATATCCACACATTCACTGATTCAAAAATTTCATTCATGTCCAATTCTACATAAAAAAAAGTTTGTAATTGCAGTAGTTACCTTGCTGAGTATAGTTCAAATCAAATTGAAATTCAATTGCTTGAATTGCTTTGATGCATACTTTACGTGAAGTTTCATTCATTTCAATTTTTATTAGTTCTTCGTCATTGAGGATTTGAACTTCTCGTAGGTCAAATTAGATATCAAAGATGGACCGCTCGATCAGAGGGATGGAGGTCGGAAGTTTAATCGTGGTAACGTTGAACAACAGAGATTAGAGTGGAAGGATTTGGGATTTGAGCTGTGAATCAGAGTGAAGAAATGATGGTTACATACAAGTGAAGAAGAATAATGACGAAGAAGAAGTTCCAACTTTTTTTATAACCCGACCTATGTTTTAATATCATTTTCCAGTTTTTTCAATTGCAATAAGATCCTTAACCTGTTCATAATTTATGGACATGTCACATGTCAGGATACATTCTCTATAACTTTTATCTCTATATCTCAAGTTTACAATCTTAAAATCTCAAACACTATTTACCAAATGATTCGCAAGATATTAAATTTTGAGTTACATCCAACTAGGGGTGGGCGTCGGGTCGGTTTATTCGGTTTATTCAATTTTTGGTTTATTCGGTTTTTTCCCAAAAAAGTCCAAAACCGAAACCGACCCGAATAAACCAAATAACTCGAATAAACCGAACCGAATTTGAAATTCGGTTTCGGTTGGAATTCGGTTTGAAACCGAGTAAACCGATTTGAGTTTAATATATATTAAATAATTACCAAAATTATACATCTTAGCTTGAAATTTAATGAAAATTAAAAATCTAAATTTTACATCAACCAAATCAAGTTTTCAAAATAAAAAACCAACGAATACCTTAAAAATTCAATCACAATAATTTTACTTTAGCATTACATTTAACATTAAAGTAAAATACTTCATTATATAATTTATTTTCAAAGTGATCAAATTCTTCAAGCCGTTGAGCACTCCACATTCATATGCACCTTGAGGCAACCTGAAAAGAAAAATCACATATCATCATTTTCTGAATGTATCATAGTCAATTAAGCTTTACTGAATGCATCATTGTCATATAATATCAAGGCCTTAAGATATAAATCTTGTACAAACCTTCAAAAATCCAAAGCAAAGGAGCAGCTAAACAACCACAACAGTTGACTCCATCGGTGTTTGTTGGATTTCTACAATAGAAAATATATATTAAAGAAGTGCAAACTAGAATTTAAATAATTTAGCATGAATATGATATTACCTTCTTCAAATTTTTCAAGCTCCTCAATGTTTTCTTCCACTTTAATTTCAGTTCCAGCACCACGGTACCAATCTTGAGCACATATCAAGGCTTGTATAAGTTTAGGAGTTAAGGAACTTCTAAATGTACAGTACTCACCTTCTTGTTGTGCTTCCTCGCTTACTTTTGGCTCTTCAAAAATTTGGTCCTACTAAACAAACCACCAAAACCAGAGTTTGGAAAAAAAAATTAAGAACTCATAAAACAAAATCACAAAACTAAGAAAACAAAACAAAGGCAAGCACTTCGAAACATGTATATAATAAAACATCTATATGCTGTTTCTACGTTATTTCACTTACAAGCAGATTGATATTGCTGTTTCTGTATATTCTTCGATACGGTTACTGATTCGTATACTGCTTACGGTTGTTGCAGTTAATTTTAAATCGGGTTCTCATGTTGGGCTCAGAGACGCAAACAATTATTGGTAGGCCAATGCTGCCGGATGCAGATGCAGTTGTTCATGCTGTTGTTGAAGAGCATGTAAGATACACATTCTGTTTTTATGGCGTTGTATTTCTAACAAACTGATACCCTGATCATATAATGATCCTGCAAACATGACTATAAATTTAAAGAGTTTATTTCCAAGGCTAGTAGTTAAATGCGAAGTGATGAAGAAGAAAAAGTTCATCGAAAACCCTTTGAAATATGAGCCACCACTATTTTATCTTCCAATTTCTTGGGTAAATTTCCTGACAGAAACACCCCTGGCCAGTAGTTAAATGCAAGTGATAAAGAAGAAAAAGTTCATCTAAAACCCTTTAAAATATGATCCCCCCTACTATTTCATCTTCAAATTTCTCGGGTAAATTTTCTGTTAAAAACACCCCCAGTTCTCAGAATTATAATTATTTCAGAATGAGCAGTATTGGTAGGTGCATGTTCTGTGTACATAACATACTACACTACATATAACAAAGCTTACTCAGATTAGCAATCAACGACGGAGCTGTACAGTAAACATGCGACAGAGTATTCGAGTGGGAGGCCAGTTTACCTTGAAGAACTGTTCCAGTTTATTTCAATCAAGACTCACACACACTCAAGATCTTGCAAGGGATCAATGTTGGTTCCTGAAACAGCTAAGTTGTCAAATCAGTACAATTACAATTGCATTATTGCACAGCATGTCTCATTTCTGAGGCATGAAGAATTCCAAATATTGATGAAACTGTACGGTTGATAATCAAATGCTGACAAAAAACTCACTTAATGTGGATAAACAACCAAAAGAGCAGTATAAATACCTTTTTTATTAAGTCAGTCATGTGCCTTTCCATCAACTCTAGGGGCTTCAAAAGTTCAGATTTAAGAGGAAAGACCTGAAACAGGTTAAAGTAGTGACATCCAAAAAGTTAAGACCTGAGAGCATAGTGTTGGCAACAAATTAAAAGATTTTCATCCAACCTTATCTCTGATAAAACTTAAGGTCCTCTCTCGAAGATTTTCATCAGTAATCTGCTCATCAACAGACTCAATGTGCTTGAATAAGGCTGTTAGTGACGCTGCACAGAAGTATCACATTAAAAGCATTAAATAAGTAGAAATGTGCTTAAAGACAACATATCTTACCAAATAGCGCCTAAGAAGTAAGGTAACCATAAAGAGAGAAGAAGTATATCCACTCTTAAGCAAAATCATCACACAAAACAATCCAACTTTTTATTTGGTCAAGGGTTATAGACAAAAAATAGGATCTGCAAGCTTCTGATTATGTACATTGAATGAAAATGTAAAATTTATAAATACTAATAGTCCAGAAATTCAATTTTACAGGTCTGATAACACTTCCATATAACTTTATAGGTCTGGTAACCATCTGTTCCATCTTTTCCCTAGTGATATTCTAGCTAATCTATTACTTCCAGCATTCAAATGTAAGAAACACCCAAATGGACTTCTCCAACTATAGTTCATGCTAATAAGTTGAAGCTAGGTCTAGACAACATTTCTTGTTGAACATTCTAGCTTTACAAGGACATCCACTGTATCCAATTATATTAAGACATGTCTCATAGGCATCCTCCATGTGCATGAAAAGGTTAACACCAGATTTGTAATACCTCTACTTACCAAGCTTACCAAAAGATTGCACTACTTTATGGTTATGGACAAAATTACCAAAAGGGTTATGGACAAAATTGGTTCCCGAAATAGCCAAGTTGCCAAATCAGTACAGATCCAATAGAAAAACAAAACCTGAAATAATTCACATGAGACATCAAGTATATCAGTGGCAAGTGCAGTATGCAAGAAAATGAGTATATCAGTTGCAGCATTCATAAGCTTAAATAACATAAATATTAAAAACAAACTGAACATCTAACAACAGCGTGCTCAGGAGATCAGTCCTCGGGCATGCAAAACTACTAGCACAAGAACACCCCAAACATCACAAGACTTCATAAGATTTTTTGAAAAAATTGATACAAATCATTTTTGAAAATACCAGTATCGGTACACACCACTATGATGAAAAGATAAAAAATAGTACAGTACACACCCTCTCTGCTTCATATATTTTCTCTTTCTGCTTCATCATAATTCACATTTCCTAATCAAAATATGATATGGACCACAGGTTGCATGCAATTTGGATATATATCAGGAACTTCCAGGATTAGGAAGGGAATATGTATTAAAAGACTTACAAGATTCAATGTTCACAAGTCACCAATAATAATGGGTGTTAAAGCTCAACCAAAAAACAAACATAACAACCAATCCACTCTGACAATATCTTTATTTATCTACAATTATCAACTACATAGTAGAAACATCTTAATCTACAAAGCATCTTCCATCGTAAATTCAAGGAAAATGATTCAAACAATGTCTCCACCCTCTTCATTTTCACGCTTTTGGACCACAAGAATGTTCACGCTTTTCACCCTCTTCATTTTCATGTGAATTACTCTAGAGTCAAACTTCAATTAGCAGTATAAAAAACTGCTCATGTACACACTATAGGCTGCCCTTTTACCAAATTTTCTTCATTCCTGTTGAAGTTTTGATCTATGCAAGCCTATTGTGTAATCATCTCCCAAGTGAGTTGAAGGATAGATGATTTTTTTTATAATTAATATGAAAAAGGGACCTTAGTGCTACCTCGTCAACATAATAACATCATCCATGACGTTACCAGAGCATAGAGTAAACTCATAATCCAGACAGTTCAACAGGTACACATAATGCTTGGATTCAGAAATCAAAGAGTAAAAAAAACTACCTCGTCGTTGCGGCCACTGCAAGGCTATGGCGCCGGAGTACGAGGTCGTGGCGCCGGAGTACGAGGTCGTGGCGCCGGAGTACGAGGTCGTGGCGCCGGAGTATGAGGTCGTGGCGTCGGAGTACGAGGTCGTGGCGCCGGAGTACGAGGTCGTGGCGACAGAGATAAGGACGGGGAATCGGGATCGAAAAAAGAAGGGCTAGGGTTTTTGGCTTTCGCCTTTCGCGATGAAGAACAGAAGAAGAAAAGGGTTTCCTTCCGTTTTTTACTTCTGGTTTCAACTTTTTCTCTTTAACTTTTGTTCTAATTTTTTTTTGGGCCATAATGAATTCATGTTTGGGCCATGAATATATACATATTAATTTCTGAGTTTGTAAGTTTGGGCCATGATATTAGAATTATATTAGTTAGTAATTTAGTATATAAATATTTAATTTATTTTTTTAATTATAATTCGGTATTCGGGTCGGTTTTCGGGTTGAGTTTCCATATCCAAAATGAAACCAAAAACCATATTCAGAATTCGGTTTATTCAATTCGGTTATCCAAAAACCGTATTTTAAATTTGGTTCGGGTTATTCGAATTCGGATAATTCGGTTTTCGATTCGGTTTTCGATTTTTTTGCCCACCCTACATCCAACTTCCAAATCTTCCACCTCTCCATGATCCCAAAATTTACTTTTTTATAACATTTAAAATACTTACTTATATACTAAAAGAGCAATATTTTTTCCAAGTGTCATTACCTCCCATTGCCACGTCATCCTTCCAAAGTTTAAGAACGTAAGATAGACCTGAAACGATGTAGTTTAAGAACATAATTTCAAGTTATATTTTTTTGTCTTGTATTCCTGTGGTATGAAAGTTGTGTTTCTACATTATATTGGTTTCAAGTGACTGCATAGCAGTATGACACAAATTTTCTTTCACATAAGATAACATAAATGAAGGAAACATGAAAGATCAAGATACAAGTAATTGAATGTGGAAGAAACAAGCTTTTAACAAACCTAATGGGTAGCATCGAGGTTGTACTATTGGATGAAAAGGTAAACATCCATATATTCAATACCATCTTTATCTAACGTAACCTCCTATACATACCATAACTTATTATATTGATTTCACAATTACATGCTGACGGAATTCAAACATCAATTGAGAAGACACTCCATTCCTTCCTTTCTTGTGGAAGGCAGATTATATGTTATAATAAACTTTACATGTGATTGGTGTAACGCCCTGCCCAAAATTGCAGGGGACATTTATTACAATGATAAACTCTTAACAATTATTCTCGTCTACAGCGGAAGCGAAAAGTTTAAACGATAAATGCTAACCGCATAAACTAAAAACGCGTCTTCAAACAAAATAAATGGACTAAGGTGTAGGGTAGCAGGCGTCCTCCACTCGTTATTCGTCACGCATGTACCTTACCTAGCACTTTAACCTAAAAAGATTTTAAAAAGAGTGGGGGTGAGCTTTCACCCATGAGGGTTCCAAGTTCGCAACCATTTTTCGTGATACAATCAGGATGCTATGTATGCATGCAGATTTAATAAAATCATTTTATCCATTTGAAATAGTAAGCGGGAAAACATGCCATGCATGATCATTCACAAGTAATATGATATTCAAATAATTTCTCAAGAAAAAATATTAGGTAGTGACAGAATGATTTGTCGTAATAAATTGTATTATTGATATCTGAATATATAGAGAGTACAATAGAGGTGTAATAAGGAAAAAACTCTAATCAGATTAAATCATAATCTAATCAGGAGTCTGATTTAGTCTAACACCCCCCTCAAGCGAAGCGTCGGATGCTCTCCGACGCACTGCTTGGACCTGAAGAACTCGAACAGCGGACGAGAGAGCCCCTTGGTGAAAATGTCCGCAATCTGAAGAGAAGTCGGAACATGAGCAACGCGCAGCTTTCCGGATATCACCAACTCATGAACAAAATGGTAGTCGATGTCGATGTGCTTCGTCCGCTTGTGCGCCACTGGATTCGGAGCCAAGAAGATAGCACTACTATTGTCACATAACAACAGTGGAGAACCAGAAAGTGGAACCCAAAGATCACGAAGCAAATGAGTGAGCCAAACCGCTTCTGAGGCAGTGTTGGCGAGAGCATGGTATTCAGACTCAGTGCTAGAGCGAGAAACAGTGGGTTGTTTCTTGGCACTCCAAGAAACCAGATTCCCACCAAGAAAAACCGCATAACCATAAGTGAACCGATGAGTCTCCAGACAGTGAACCCAATCAGCATCAGAGTATCCTAACACATCAGGAGTACTAGCAGAACAAAACCGGAGACCAAAATGAAGAGTTCCACGAACATACCGCGAAATTTGAGTCACAGTAGCAAAATGGTCATCTATGGGATCTAGAAGATACTGACTCACCGTGTTGACCGAGAATGCCAAATCCGGGCGAGAGATGGTGAGATACTGGAGAGCACCAACAAGAGAACGATAAAGTGTACGATCCAAAAATGAAGGACTGGTAGAGCTGTGAAGCTGAGAACCAGCAATAAATAGATTAGAAACAGGTGCCGCGTCAGACATACTGGCCCGATTCAAAATATCCCGAGCATACTTTTCTTGGCCAAGCAGTAATCCTGAGGAGGTAGGTAAAACTTCAAGACCAAGAAAGTAATGAAGAGCACCGAGATCCTTGATCGTAAACTCTCTGTGTGTCCGATCAATGAACTGGCGAAGAAGAATCGAGCCATTGTCTGTAAGAATGATATCGTCCACATACACAAGTAGGTAAAGTAACGACGACCCTCTCGAAAGGACAAACAAAGAAGTATCAGCTGAGCTGCACCGAAAACCAAGCTATGTCAGATAACTGCTGAAATGCTGGAACCAAGCCCGGGGAGCCTGCTTAAGACCATAAATGACCTTTCGTAAATGAAAAACATAGTCTGGATGGACAGAATCCTGATAACCAATGGGCTGCTTCATGTAGACTGGAACATCAAAAACACCATTAAGGAAAGCGTTCTTGACATCCAACTGATGAAGTGGCCAGGGATGCATGGTGGCTATGGCGAGATCCGTCCTAACAGTGGAGGCTTTGACCACAGAACTGAAAGTGTGGTCAAAATTAAAATCCAAAATCTGCGAGAAACCCTGCGCCACAAGTCTAGCTTTGTGACGCTCAAGAGTGCCATCTGGTAGATACTTGAGCCTATAGACCCATTTGGAGCCAACAATGTTGACATTCGAAGGTCGAGGCACCAAATCCCAAGTGTGCTGACTGCGAAGAGCGGCCATCTCATCATCCATGGCTGAAACCCAGGCTGGATCCTGAAGCGCAGAGCGATAATCAGTGGGCTCTGTCTGAGAGAGGAGTGCGGCAGTGAGACCATGAGCAATAATATCCGAATAATCCCCGCACTGAATGGCACTAGTAGAAGACCGAGTGGCCATCCGATGAGTACGAAGCCGGGGTGGCGAAGATGGAGGAGTCAAACCAGCTGATAACACCGAGAAAGATCGAGCTGCGCTGACCGGAGAGTGGCCGTCGGAAGTCTTCGGAGAAATAATAGCCAATAAAGGCTGAGACGTGGTGGCCGGTGGCTGAGACGGTGGCTGAGGAGTGATGGCCAGCGGCTGAGGTATGGTGGGCGTTGGCCGAGGACCCGGGTCCAGGTCAACCGTCCAGATGGAAGATGGTTGTGAAGGAGGGGTAGCTGGAACAGGCACAGACACAGGTGTGGTGGCCCCAATCGATGAAGTAACAGTTCCATAAAAAAATGATGAAATCTCCAGATTTGAAATCGAACGACTGTCCGTGGAAGATGAGATATAAGGGAAGAAAGTTTCATCAAAACGAACGTGGCGAGAGATATAGATGTGCCCAGAAGTCTGGTCGAGACACTGGAAGCCCTTATGACGAGGGCTATAGCCAATAAAAACATAGGGAATGGATCGGGGTGCAAACTTATCAGTAGCAGTGGCACACAGACATGGAAATGTACGGCAACCAAACGGGTGAAAGAGGGTATAGTCAGGCACATGACCAAAAACAACCTCAAAAGGTGATTTGCCACTCAGAACTGAACTAGGCAGATGGTTAATAATGTAAACAACAGAGGAGAAAGCTTCCACCCAATAACAGTGCGGCATAGAAGAGTGAAAAAGTATGGTAAGACCAGTCTCTGTGATGTGATGATGCTTCCGCTTAGCCCGGCCATTCTGAGCAAGTGTTTAGGGCGAGGACATCTGATGATGAATGCCACATGATATGAGATGAGCCTGAAGTCGGTGATTAGTAAACTCGGTGCCACCATCGGTCTGAAAATTTGTAACCTAGCAGAAAACTGATTCTCAACGAATTTCTGAAACTGGATAAAAGTGTCATAGAAATCCGACTTATGCTGCATCGGAAGAAACCATGTGAATCGCAAAAAATCATCAATGAAAATGGCATAATAAGAGAAACCACCGACAGATAAAATAGGAGCTGGTCCCCACAAATCACAATGTACTTTATCCAATAAACCAGTAGCGCGTTTGTCACTAGTGGAAAAGGGAAAACGGTTACTCTTGGCCATCTAGCAAGGAGAACAACTGACAGGTGCAGGCATAGCAGAAGTGACAGAAATAAGGCCCCGTCGATTCAATAACTGAACAGTATCATGAGACACATGACCGAGGTGAGAGTGCCACTGCTCAAAAGAAGCATGAAGCTTTGTAGAGCGTAGTTCGCCTAAAAAGCTGAAATCACCAGTGTCAAGAAAATAAAGACCTGAACTATGACGGCCTTTACCAATTATCGTCTCTGTATGCTTATGCTCAATGGAAAATGCATCGGCATCAAATATAATACGGATAGGTAAATCACGAGTAAGCTTACTGATGGATAATAAGCTTCTAGTAATCTTAGGAACTACCAGAACATCATTAACAGAGAAACCAGAGAAATGACACTGGCCCATGTGAGAAATAGACAATGATTCACCATTTCCAACAAGAATAGAATCAGAACCACGATAAGATTGTACCTTATCAAGATGACTGGTGCGAGCAGTGATGTGAGATGTAGCACCCGAATCAACAATCCACTGATTTGACGAAGGATGACAATTGAGACCATTCACACTGGCTTGGAACAAAGCTTTGTCCGCAATCCAATTAGCGGAACCATCTGCCCGAGAAAAAGGCGCCAAATAAACCATAGCAAGAAGATGGCCAGAAAATATGCGCAAAATGATCGGGCGTGTGCAAAAAATGCCAGAAAATGCTATTGAACCCCAGGCGTGTGACTTCACGCGCAGAAAATGCTATTGAACCTCCAGGCGCGTGACTTCACGTGCAGAAGATGTTGTTGGCTCGCCAGGCGCGTGACTTCACGTGCGGAAGGGTGTGTGCGCATCTGCACACACGAGCGTGTGGACGCACGCGCTTCTGGAAGAACCTGGCGCGTGGATCTGACTATTGCTGGTTCGGCCGAGACTCGATAAGCACGCCGGAGATGAAGCCAAGCATGACGGGCACGATGATGAGCACAACGACGAGCACGGCGAGATGAGAGGAGGCTGGAATTTGATATCGGAAATGAAGCCGCTGCCGCCGGAGATGACTTGAAGGTTTGAATGCTGACAACACCGGATACGGACGCCGGGGATGAGGAGTTTGATTCTTCGGAAAGCAAGAGACACCGACGAAGAGGATGATGAAATAGGCTGTCGGGAGCCGTCCGAAATTGCCGGAAATTGATCAGAAATTCACCGGAAATTGATCGAAAATTCTCCGGAAACAGTTTCTTTGATCGGTCGGAAAAAGAAATAAAAATAAATTTATGATTTATGATTTGGGATCAGAACTTGCTCTGATACCATGACAGAATGATTTACCGTAATAAATTGTATTATTGATATCTAAATATATAGAGAGTACAACAGAGGTGTAATAAGGAAAGAACTCT
This sequence comes from Rubia yunnanensis, assembly GCA_037428765.1. Taxonomy (NCBI): domain Eukaryota; kingdom Viridiplantae; phylum Streptophyta; class Magnoliopsida; order Gentianales; family Rubiaceae; genus Rubia; species Rubia yunnanensis. Next base: position 25,084,691 of record CM075062.1, on the reverse strand, counting down.
AATCAGAATAAATCATAATCTAATCAGGAGTCTGATTTAGTCTAACAGGTAGTATATCACTTAGCATGATAGTAACATCACATAAAAAAGATACAGGTCATGTGGGAGGTTATTGGGGCGTTCTACTGTGGCCTTAGAACAGGATCCTAGATAATCACTCCATGTTTTGCCGAACACTCCAGTGGCTATCAGGCCAACACAATATGGCTATCAGGCCAATACGAAATGGCTGTCAGGCCAACATGAAACAACTATCAATTCAACACGAAACAGCTATCAGGCTAACACGATACGGATATCAGGGCAACAATAATCATCTCGAGATAACTTACAATTCCTACAGAAGCCTAGCCAAGCGATCAGGCCGTGTGTCGACCTCGCTAGGTTTCACTTATCTAGTAGGGTTTGGGATCCTAGGGAAGGCCGTACAAACTGTACAATAATACAGTCAGGCTATAAGTGATAAAGAACACCCATAGTTATCAGATAAACAGTCAAGAGCAAATAAGGCTATGGGAAATAAAGTACACCCATAGTAATAGGTAAACAGTTAAGCACAATTCAGACTATTGGCAATAAGGTACACCCATAGTTAACAAGTACATGATCAGTATCAAGTTATGCATACACAATGCAGAAAACTGGCTCGGGTAACTTTATTTAAAATAACACGATTCGATAACATAATTAGATCAATAGATTTTAAAACATTTGATTTTAAAATGATAGAATAAACTTTGAAAACGATTGTAAAATAGACTTTTTCCAAAATATATTCTTGAATTGGTCTTAAAAAGTTTTGATTCTAAAATGGTTTTGATAATTCTTTAAAAGGTAGAAACTCTCACCTTTCTTACAATTAAGGACTATGATTCTCGGTGAAACTTGCGAATGTGATACATCACAAACTAATTAAAATCCTGTTTCAAATTCTACATAACACAAGGAAACCATAAAACTGATATAAAATTGAAGGATTCACTGCTGACTAGTACTCACGAGAACACTCAGCACATATTATTCCAAAAATTATGAAACTAAAATCATTAAGAACAAGACTCAATTAGCTTTCAATAAACAATTTATACTTTGAATTCCATACACGATTGACCCTCAAACAATTCACTTTAACACAGAATGGAACCGAAAAGATTACTGATGACTAGTACTCACGAAAACTATCATACTTGATCACAATTTATTTAGATAATTATGAAATTAAACCCTTAGGAAAATGACTCAATTAGCTTTCAGTAGACAGTTCACACATCTAATTCCATACATGATTGATCCTCAAATAATTCACTTTATCACGCACTGGAATCAAACTGATTACTGGTTGACCTCTCCATACTAAATCAACCATACCTTTCTACTTGAACATATTAAAAATCCAAATCATATATCATTAGAAACTAGATTTCAAGATCTTTCATTAGGTATATTATACATAAATTTTAATTACTTATTTCCCGTTCAAATCTCTAGTACAAAGTGATTGCATAACTAATCAAGTACTGCAATTCAGACTGATTACTGATTATCCACTCAGTACTAAATCGACCATAACTTTCTGCGCGGATAGTATAAAAATACAAATTATATATTATTAAAAACTAGATTTCAAGATATTTCATTCGGTATATCATACATAAATTTTAAATACTTATTTCCCGTTAAAATCTCTAATACAAAGTGACTACATAACTAATCACGTAATGCAATTCAGACAAAATACTGGTTAACCACTCTGTGCTAAATTGACCATAACTTTCTACTTGTATATCATAAAAGACAAAGTCTTGTATAAGACCGTCTCATAGTGAGACCAGTGATTAAATTGCAATGATTTTAAGATGGGGTTTCATATTGATGTTTTAAAAGTTCGGAGATTTAATATGTAATTGTGATAATTTGCAATTTAGTCCAGTTCTATTAGTTTTTTGCACCCAAATTTAGTTTGCTCTTTTTCTATTTGCCTCTAGTCCTTTGTCTCACCATGAAACGGTCTCACAAGAGACGGACTCATCATAAAAATACAAATAATATATTATTAGAAACTAGATTTTAAGATCTTTCATTCGGTATATCATATAAATTTTAATTAATTATTTACCGTTAAAATATCTAAAACAAAGTGACTGCTGAATTAATCACGTACTGCAATTCGGACAGATTACTGGTTAACCACTCAGTACTAAATCAACCATAACTTTCTACTCGGATATCATAAATATAAAAATAAAATATCATTAGAAACTAGATTTAAAGATATTTCATTCGATATATTATACATAAATTTTAATTATTTATGTCTCATTAAAATTCCTAATAAAAAGTGACTATAGAACTAATCAAGTACTGCAATTTGGACAGAATACTTGGGTACCATTCCATACTAAATTGACAATAAGTTTCTATTCGGATATCATAAAAATACAAATCATATATCATTAGAAACTAGATTTCAATATTTTTCATTCGGTATGTCACACATAAATTTTAGATTCATATTACTCATTTAAATATCTAATACAACCTGACTGCAGAACTAAATCCGAACTGAAAAACATATATACTCTTGCACACACATCACTCATAATTTCAGACGAAGTTTCCTACATTAGTAAACCTAATTCTAGTAGGACTTGGTTAGTTTAGTCTGATCATTTGTTTTTTTTTGTTCTGATCGAGAATGAAGAGTGTATTTCAAATTGAAATCTACACAATCTTTTTACGTAACAAACTTGTCTTGGGCTAAGTCATAATCTCGATTGGCGGCCTCTGACCACGAATGTAAATCATTCTCCCATCAAAAAATTTTATTTATCATTTTTCCTTTACAACTAGAGTCTGTCTCTTGAAAGACAGTCTTTCCATAAGCCATGGAAAGACCAAGGTTTAAAGTGAAAATTAGAAGAAATGAAGATAAAATTTTTGGGTTGCATGAATCAGGTTATAAACTTTATAACTACTACAAGTTGGATAATAAAATTTTAATATTGCAACTAAAACCTTTTACCTTTTATTATATTAATTAAACCCCATCTTTCCATAAGCTTATAGAGAGACGGTCTTTCCCAAGACATTGCCTTACTATTATTACAATTTAATCCTCAAAATATTATCTTTCTAAATTCACCAACAAGAAATAAATTATTAAAAAATATTCCTTGTTTAAAATGAAGCAAAATTCTCGGGTCTGGCAATTGGTTATAAAATTACTCTTTGATTATTAATAAAAAAGACAATATAATACAATTACCATTATTATTAATTATAGAATAAATATATTATTAATTTATTTTAATTTCAAATAATAAAGAAAATATGATTTATTAAAATAATTTTTTTTAAGCTTTCAAATATTTGAATAAAAAATAACATTAATTTTAGAATAAGAATTATATTTTATTTAATTACAAAAATATTCGGTTCGTAAAGAAAAATACAATTATTTTCATTCTACTTCTAAATAAGAATATTTTTACTATTTTCTTTTTTAAATAGAAGGAAAATTTTACTAAATTTATTATGTAATTATTGATTAATTATGAATATATAGTTAATATTTTTATAAATATTTTGTTTATAGTTTCACAAAATCTTACTTTATGCCACCTAATCGTTAGATGAGATCATCTTATAATTAATATAATTAGCGGGGTGATTCGATGCTTGTTTCCATTTATTGCAAACAAATTTTCATAATTTTGTAAAAATATATAATGTATATAAATAAATATATATATATATATATATATATATATATATATGATAGAATGATTTACCGTAATGAATTGTATTATTGACATCTGAATATATATAGAGTACAATAGAGGTGTTATAAAGAAATAACTCTAAAAATAATAAATCATAATCTAATTACGAGTCTGATTTATCCTAACACCCCCCTCAGGCGAAGCGTCGGATGCTCGCCGACGCATAGCTTGGACCTGAAGAACTCAAACAACAGATGAGAGAGCCCCTTGGTGAAAATGTCTGCAATCTGAAGAGAAGTCGGAACATGAGCAACTCACAGCTTTCTGGATGTCACCAACTCACGAACAAAATGGTAGTCGATGTCGATATGCTTCGCCCGCTTGTGCGCCACCGAATTCTGAGCTAAGAAGATAGCACTACTATTGTCGTATAACAACAGTGGAGAACCAGAAAGCGGAACCCAAAGATCACGAAGTAAATGAGTGAGCCATACCACTTCTAAGGCAGTGTTGGCGAGAGCACAGTATTCAGACTTAGTGCTAGAGTGAGAAACAGTGGGCTATTTCTTGGCACTCCAAGAAACCAGATTCTTACCAAGAAAAACTGCATAACCATAAGTGGACCGACAAGTCTCAAGACAGCGAGCCCAATCAGCATCAGAGTACCCTACCACATCAGGAGTACTAGCAGAACAAAACCTGAGACCAGAATGAAGAGTACTACGAACATACTGTAAAATCTGAGTCACAACGGCAAAATGGTCATCTCTGGGATCATGAAGATACTGAATCACCGTGTTGACCAAGAATGCCAAATCCGGGCGAGAGATTGTGAGATACTGAAGAGCACCAACAAGAGAACGATAAAGTGTAGGATTCTGGAATGGAGGACTGGTAGAGCTGTGAAGCTGAGAACCAGCGACAAATGGGAGTAGAAACAGGTGTTGCGTCAGACATACTAGTCCGATTCAAAATATCACGAGCATACTTTGCTTGGCCAAGCAGTAACCCTGAGGAGGTAGGGGAAACTTCAAGACCAAGAAAGTAATGAAGAGCACCGAGATCCTTGATCACAAACTCTCTGTGTGTCCTATCAATAAACTAGCGAAGAAGAGTCGAGTCATTGTCTGTAAGAATGATATCGTCCACATACACAAGTAGGTACAGTAATGACGGCCCTCTCGAAAGGACAAATAAAGAAGTATCAGTTGAGCTGCACCGAAAACTAAGCTGTGTCAGATAACTGCTGAAACGCTGGAACCAAGCCCGGGGAGCCTGCTTAAGACCATAAATGGCCTTTCGCAAGCGACAAACATAGTCTGGATGGGCAGAATCCTGATAACCAACGGGCTGCTTCATGTAGACTGGAACATTAAGAACACCATTAAGGAAAGCGTTCTTGACATCCAACTGATGAAGTGGCCAGGAACGCATGGTGGCTATGGCGAGAACCGTCCTAACAGTGGAGGCTTTGACCACGGGACTGAAAGTGTGGTCAAAATAAAAACTCAGAATCTGCGAGAAACCTTGTGCCACAAGTCTAGCTTTGTGATGCTCAATAGTGCCATCTGGTCGATACTTGAGCCTATAGACCCATTTGGAGCAAAAAATGGTGACATTCGAAGGTCGAGGCACCAAATCCCAAGTGTGCTGACCGCGAAGAGCGGCCATCTCATCATCCATGGCTGAAACCCAGGCTGGATCCTGAAGGGCAGAGCGATAATCAGTGGGCTCTATCTGAGAGAGGAGTGCGGCAGTGAGACCATGAGCAATAATATCCGAATAATTCCAGTGCTGAATGGCACCAGTAGAAGACCGAGTGGCCATCCGATGGGTACGAAGCTGGGGCTGCGAAGCTAGAGGAGTCAAACCAGCTGACGATGTCAAGGAAGATCGAGTTGCGCTGACCGAAGAGTGGCCGTCGGATGTTGTCGGAGAAAGGATGACCGATATAGGCTGAGGCATGGTGGCCGGTGGCTGAGACAGTGGCTGAGGGGTAATGGCCGACGACTGCGGTGTGGTGACTGATGGCCGAGGAGCTGGGTCCGGGTCGGCTATCCAGATGGAAAATGGTGGTGAAGGAGGGGTGACTGGAACAGGCACAGGCGTGATGACCCCAATCGATGAAGTAACAGCTCCATAAAAAAATGATGAAATCTCCAGATCTGAAATAGAGCGACTGTCCGCGGAAAATGAGACATAAGGGAATAAGGTTTCATCAAAGCGAATGTGGCGAGAAACATAGATACGCCGAGAAGTGGGGTCGAGACACTGGAAGCCCTTGTGGCAAGGGCTGTAGCCAATAAAAACACACGAAATGGATCGCGGTGCAAACTTATCAGTAGCAGTGGCACGCAGACATGGAAAAACACGGTAGCCAAATGGGTGAAAGAGGGTATAGTCAGGCACATGACCGAAAACAACCTCAAAAGGTGATTTTCCACCAAAAACTGAACTTGGCAGATGGTTAATGATGTAAACCGCAGAGGATAAAGCTTCAACCCAATAACAGTGTGGCACGGAAGAGTGAAAAAGCATGGAAAGACCAGTCTCTGTGATGTGACGATGCTTCCGCTCAGCTCGGCCATTCTGAGCAGGTGTATAGGGTGATGACATTTAATGATGAATGCCACATGATATGAAGTGAGCCTGAAGTCAATGATTAGTAAACTCTGTGCCACCATCGGTCTGAAACTTTTTAACCCTAGTAGAAAACTGAGTCTCAACAAATTTCTAAAACTGGATAAATGTTTCATAGAAGTCCGACTTATACCGCATCGGTAAAAACCATGTGAATCGCGAAAAATCATCAATGAAAATGACATAATAAGAAAAATCACCTGCCGATAAAACAGGGGCTGGTCCCCACAAATCACAATGCACTTTATCTAACAAACCAGTAGCAAGCTTGTCACTAGTGGAAAAAGTTAAACGGCTACTCTTGGCCATCTGAGAAGGAGAACAACTAACAGATGCCGGCATAGCGGAAGTGACAGTAATATGGCCACGTCGACTTAATAACTGAAGAGTATCATGCGACACATGACCGAGGCGAGAGTGTCACTACTCAAAAGAAGCCTGGAGCTTTCCAGAGCGTAATTCGCCTAAAAAGATGGAATCACCAGTCTCAAGAAAATAAAGACCTGAACTATGACGGCCTTGACCAATTATCTTCCATGTATGCTTGTGCTCAATGGAAAATGCGTTGGCATCAAATGTAACACAAACAGGTAAATCACGAGTAAGCTTACTAATGGACAATAAACTTCTAGTAATCTTAGGGACCACAAGGACATCATTAACAGAAAAACTAGAGAAATGACATTGGCCGATGTGAGAAATAGATAGTGATTCACCATTTCCAACAAGAATAGAATTAGAACCACGATAACATTGTACCTTATCAAGGTGACTAATGCGAGCAGTGATATGAGATGTAGCACCTGAATCCACGATCCACTGATTTGACGAAGAATGACGGTTTGGACCATTCAAACTGGCATGAAACAACACCTTGTATGCAATCCAATTAGTGGAGCAATCTTCCCGAGATATAGGGCCCAAATAAACCATAGCAAAGGACAAAAAATTGCACAAAAATTGACTGGATGCTGACGAGAATTTGAGCAACTCGTGAGAAAGTGCTTCAACTCGCGAGAATATGTGCAACTTGCGAGAAACATCTTCAACTCGCGAGAAGCAGCTTCAACTCGTGAGAAAATGTTTCAACTCGCGAGAAAGTGGAGGACGCGATATACTCGTGTTGTGCGAGTTAACTTACGCGTGACTTCACGCGCTGGATTCTTCGTCCTCTTCGTGGGCGCGTGGATCTCACCGCTGGATTCTTCGTCTTCTTCGGACGTCGGCGCACTGCTTAGAAGAC